>JADMNL010000022.1:481067500-482451250 GCA_016271365.2 Neoceratodus forsteri | reverse complement strand
ATTTTGAAGGAGGAGGGAGATTGTGTAAAGCGAATAAAACAAGCGAAGGTAATCCAAAACGCTATGAAGCAAGTATACTGACATTTTGCCTTTTTTTATATTATGGGGTCATTAAAAATCATTGCTCTAAACATCAGTAGTATTAAAAATGATAGAAAGAGGGCTGGGGCCCTGCTTACTGTAGTCAGTTTACACAGTGACATCATTTGTATTCAGGACACTCGTCTTAAAACCCATGCTGAATTACAATCTGCATCCAGAGCCTGGTTGGCAGGGGCCTCCTTTTGGTCCTCAGGGACCGAACCCTGTGATGGGGTACGCATTTTACTAGCTAACCCCCTCCTAAAAGTATCCAGATTAGTTGACATACATCCAGGAAGGGCTTTGATGTTAGATATCTCCTACATTTAAGAAAGGCTTCGTATAATAACAGTGTCGCCCCCAAACTAAAGCACAAGAGTAGCCTTGTTTAAAGATTCAGCCTTATCTACATACATCCAGACTTGTAATCTGGTCAGAGTTTTAACTGTGGACTCTCTACAACTGATAGAGGCCTTGAACCTCAAAGTTGTTTTGTGACACTACAGCATTACTACAGATAGTTAGAACAGCTGGTTTGGTGGATTCCTATAGAAAGGAAACATCTAAATGGGGGGGGGTTACATATTTTAGGGGTACCTTAAGGACTCGGATAGATTTTACCTTTGCATCTCAAGTGTTAAACATTCTTTCTGCTTCCACAATCCCTAATGAATTTTAAGACCATATGGCAGTTCAGATTCAGGTATCATGGGAGGGAACCCCACGATGTAAGAAAAATAAATGACGTTTAAATGAAACACTTTTAGAGGATCCAAACATGAAAAGGATGTGGAATTGGGACTGGATAGCCAGGCTCTCAGTAGCGGAAATGTATGAAAACATTACAGAATGGTGGGAGGACTCCAAAAAGAACTGGCAGAAACTTTTTCAAAATAGAGCTACATATATAGCCAATAAGGAATATATGCAATACCTGCAATTAAGACAATATTTACAGCATCTTATTTCCCAGGCTGAATTGTCTAAACAGGATTATAGTGCAATCATTAAAAACACTAAGGAAAATGTCTGACATCCAATATAATAGGGCCAAGTCCCTAAACCAGGAATTGAGATTTGGGACTCAGGTAGGCAAAAATCATTAAACCCTTTCAAAGGGTGTAATAAGAGGGTTGAAAACAGATTTATTGCAGAACTAAGCACCAACAGGACAGTTAGTAAATTCTCCGCAGGAGATTTTGAATGTGATAGAAGAATATGTGGCAGGTCTATTTGGTACCACCACTCTGGATCATGATCCCTCTAATTTATTAAAATCATTGGGGTTAAATTTATTTATTTATCAAGTCTAGGATTACAAATACCTTTGAGCCATGGCTCTTTTACAAAGGTTCCATGTCACAGAAATACAAATTATGGGGAACATCAAGACAGACATTACAACAATGTGGACATTGCAGAGTACAGATTAATACAGTTCAAGGGTAGCATTGTAACAAGGCAGCCAGCGGCATTTGTCAGAGAAAATAGACAACAGATAAGAAATGCCAGAGTCATAGGAAGAGGGAAGAGGGGGGGGAGAAGGAATGTAGGAAGGGTGGGAGAGGGTGAAAAGTGCAGCATTGGGTATACCAAGATGCGAGGGTAGAATCCAGTGAGGAGGGAGGGGGGACAACTAGAGCAGAAAGGGAAGTGGAGAAACAAGGTTAAGTTGGGCAGTCACAGGAGCTGTTGGTAGTGAGATAGTCCCAGAGCCTAGTTTTAAACATACCAATAGTTGGGGCAGAGAGATGGTTGGGCTGAGGCCATTGAACCAGAGTGGCGCTCGATAAGCAAAGAGCATTGTCCCTGTGAAGTGTGACAGTGGGGGACTTTCAGTAGCTGTAGCGTGGATCTCCTAAGGCACCATTTGTTAATTCGGTGTTGTAACAGAGTTGAGACCACAGAGTTGAGACCCCAGAAGGTGCAAGGCCAAGGTAGATTTTTTTCACCATGCAGCAGGTAAGAAACTTTATGCGGTTTGATAGTTGGAGCCAGCCGGTCTGAGTGTACATATCACATGTGTGGGTGAGATGGTGAGTACCAGTGATGAGCCGACATGCTTTATTTAAGGCAGTTGAGAGGCATCTAAGGGTTGTGGTTGTGGCCGAGCCATAAATGATGAGACCACAGTCTATTACAGAGATCACAGAGCTCAGGATTGCAACCTTCAAAGCTTTTGGCGTGAGGTGTGGTCTGTGTTTGTAGAGGAGACCAAGCCGTGTATTAGCAGCTCTAGCTACATTATCTACATGAAGTCCACAGGAGAGATTTTCAGTAGGGCCAAGCTGTATCCCCAAGTATTTGAAAGACCCCACCTGATCAAGAGTGTTCCCTGGGTGGTGGAGATAGCCAAGTGGTGTAGCTTGTGTAGGTTATGAGAGCTGCAGAAGAGCACAGATTTGGTTTTCTCGTCATTGAGGACCAGTTTATGATTAAGAAACCATGTCTCTGGAACTGAAACCAAGTTAAAGGTTGTGTTGAAGAGATGCAGGATCTTTGTGAGTGGAGAATACAACAGCATCATTGACATATCATTATGATCTGCTCAGAGCAGTAGTAGGGAGGGAGTTTAAGAAAAGGCTAAAAGAGGGGTCCCAGTATATGGATCCCTGTGGGACACCGGCCGAACAGGCAGGGTGTTAGAAACAGCGCCACAATTTTTACGCTCAGACCGGTTTTCTAAGTAGCTTTTAAACCAGAGAGAAGAGTCAGGTGATAGCCCGCATTCAGTAGTTGGCGTATTAGTAGTCTATGGTGTACTGTATCAAGGCCTTGGAGAGGAAATGACAAAACGCCCCCTGTGAGAAGGCCGTTGTCAAGGGATTCGTGCAAAGCTCCAGTGAACTCAAGAGAGTTGTGGTGGTGCTGTGACCTTTTCGAAGCTGTGTTGTTGTCGAACAAAGTATATTTGTATTTATCAAGTGGTACGTAAGATTGATCAGCCACGATGCGCTCGAGTGCCTTAGAGTGGGGCAGTATGGAGATAGAGGCGATAATTTGAGTGATTCGTCTTGTCCCACTTTTATGGACGGGTGTCACAGTGGCTGTTTTCCATAGGTCCGGGAATTTTCACAGCTGAGAGAGAGGTTTAGGATTTTGTTAGTGGATGAATTACCTCTATCGAGGGTGAGCAACAGAAGCTTAAGGTCCAGGGTGTCGTGCTACTAGATCTAGATTTAGAGATAGCTGCAGTAATATAGCAGTGAGCTTCATTCAGCTACCTTCCTGAAGTAGAAGAGGGATGGTTAGACTGAGGGGCTGAGGTATTTGGGAGTAGGCCCTGTTTTGAAAAGTCATGGGGTAGAACAGCACTAAGGTCTGAAAAGCTGTGTTAAAGATGTTTACGATCACCTTAGGGTCAAGGGTTGAGGATCCATCAACCATTAACATGGCGGAGAGGTTTTGGCTGCTTCCTGTGACATCCTTGATATTGTCCCAGAAAGCACGACCATTTAAAGGATTAGTCCACCCAGAATGTGCCAAAAACATATGTTATGTAGAGTGTTTTGATATGTGTGTTAACTCCTAGTGTGTCCTTCCCTCTGTCTGCTATTTGGAGTTTTTCCTAAATTGCCTGCTAGCTGTATTGTAGTTTTATGACCCCTGGGGATCTCCATAACAAATAGTTTTATTGGCTTTCTTTCAAGACAACAACTACTAAATAGCTCTAATTCATTATTTGTGTTTTTGATGTTAAAACACTCCTGCTAGTTAGACCTGATGCACAGAGAAAACAAAAATAGTGAATCAGAGCTATTTAGTAGCTGTTGTCTTACAGAAACTCCAGTTTGCTTACTCTCAGGTATCTGCTAAACTAACTGTTGCCATTTGTGCAACCTGGATAAGAAGTTACAAGGCTCTGCTGTTGCTAAACTAATTTTAAAGCAATACACATGCTAAATCTAAGGGCATGACTACATCACTGTTACATGAGACAGGGGGCATCCTGGGAGAAAGAAAGCCAATAAAACAATTTGTTATGGAGTTCCCAAGGGGTCGTAAAACTACCATACAGCTAGCAGACAATTTAGGAAAAACTCCAAATAGCAGACAGAAGAAAGGACACACTAGGATTTAACATACATATTAAAACACTTTACATAACATATGTTTTTTCACATTCTGGGTGAACTTCTCCTTTAACACAGATATCTGAAATAGAGGTCCAAGATTTGATTGAAGAGATATCTGTAAAGGAAGTGACAGCAGCTATTTTACAGCTACAGTAGCTCCACATTCTGCTCCAGGTATGGATGGATCAGGGGTCAAGTTTTTAAAACCCACTTAGTAGAATTAGCCCTGCTTTGGTGATTCTGTTTAATTATGTTTTAACATCATCAAATTCGCCCCTTCTATGCAGGAAGCAGCTCTTGTACTGCTCCACAAGAAAGGTCCGAGACAGATAACAGGTAACTGGTGTCCATTAAGTCTGTTAAATGCAGATTTGAAAATCTTAAGTAAAATCTGCAGACCAAATTACTGAAAGTAGCTCCAAAACTAATCTGTACTTTTCAGTCTTGCTCAATACCAGGCAGGAGACAACAGGACAATCTTATGGTTCTGAGGGAATTGCTCTTTAGAGGCAGGCAGGGCAAGCACAGGGCTTCATCTTAAGTATCGACCAGGAGAAAGCTTTTGACAGGGTTTCTCAATAAGTTCTTGTTTAAAACTCTCAGGGCATTTGGGATTCCAGAGGTTTTGTAAACTGGATAAAACAAATGTATAAAAGAACCGATCATCCTAGTATAAATGGTTGGGAAGGAAGAGGATAAAAAGTTGAAACGAGGCGTTAGACAGGGTTGCCCTTTGGCCCCCTGCTTTACACCTTTGTCATAGATATTTGTATTAGAATGTTGTTAAAAGAACAAAGAATCACAGGAGTAATAACTAACCTAGATTGTCCCCGTCAAGATGCTAGCATCACATAGATGATTTAGCTATAGCAATATCTTCTTCTAGTTCTGCAGAGGCTCTAAGTAATATATTTCAGCAGTATTCCAAATTTTCAGGTTCTAAAATTAATGTGGGAAAGAGCAAGGGGGTTACAATAGGTGATACTCGGGTAACACAGTTAGGGCATATACGTGGTATTCAAGTGACTGATCAGCCCATCTCTATATTAGGTATAGTGTTTGGTCCAGGAGACATGGCTATGTTAAACTGGAAGGTGAAAGTGGAGAAGGCAACAGGATTAGTCAATAGTTGGAAGGGACAACAACTTTCAAAGAAAAAAAAGAGTGGTTTTAATTAAAACACTACTGGCCCTCATATTTCTCTACTTAAGTTATATATACCCTCCTCCAATAAGTATGTTTACTGTCATTTACAGCATCTTTTTTCAGGTGTTCTGGGGATCTAGATTGAATCCTGTTAAGAGGGAATATACATATCGTCCTGTTTGCGAAGGTGGGGTGGCAATGATCAACCCGATTGCATTCTTTTTTAGTACTTTTCTATTAAGTAATATTAGCCCAGCGATGAGACCTGGGGATCCACCATGGAAGCTAATGTTAAATGCATGGCTAGAGCCATGCAAGAGTATGGGAGAATAAAAACCACAGAGGGTTGAACAGATTGGCGTACACTCCTCAATATGGAGTGGAATGTATAAAAATGCTGGTGAAATGGAACATTAGTATAGAACAGATAGTAATATTAGATAGGAAAAAAAATTATGGTGCGATTATAGATGCAGAATGTAGGTCTGAAATAGTGTTCCCAAAATGCCCTGGCACACAGAAAAAAAAAAAGTACTCCAACAGTTGGTGAACCCAAGACTTCCCCATTTTGTGTGGGATTGTGTTTGGTTAGGCAATTTTGGGAGAGTAGGAGTAAGGGGTAATAACAAGCATAAACAGCTTGAAGAGAGATATTGCCCCAGAGTGGCATGTGGGCAAATTGTGGAAACCAACAACACTTATTTTAGAATGTTCATATATAAAACCATTTTGGACATATTTGGCTAGAACATGGAAGGAGCCTTTGTTCGGAAATTTGAATTATACGACTGTAATGTATGGTCCTGTAGGAGGGATATTTGGGAAATACCACAAAGACACTATGTACATAGTATTTGCAACAATAAAATATTTTATTTGGCAGGCTAGGTGCATGTGGGTTTTGCAACAGGGAGAAGTATCTCATCTGGAACTTTTTCAGAATATTGGGATATCATTGAATAAAAGCCATGAAATTTGATATGATGAGATATACCCCTGAAGGAGCTAGGATTTTTTGGGTCAATTGCAATGAATGGGGAATCAGTGACTAGGATATTATTTTGTAGAATATTGATAGATTATAGTATGCAGGACATTGACAAATGCAGAACGATATGTATAAGGTTTTCTTTTCTACCGAATCTTTTTTATTTTCTGTTTGTTACAATTGGTTAATAGTTTTGTTTAGAAAGTATATATAATGTATTTGTATTGTAATGAAATCCAATTTTCAATAAAATTCCCCTACTCTTTTTGAGAAGTGCCATGGGATCTTTAACATCCACCTGAACTACCAACAATCCAGGCAGATGGAACCTCGGTTTAACATCTCATCCGAAAAACGGCACCTCAGAAGTGCAGCACCCCTCTCATGCTGCACTACAGAGTCAGTACTGGGATATTAACCCAAGTGCCAGATGTGGGAACTGAACCCACAGCCCTCTGATCTCCCGGCTTCAGAGACAAGTGTGCTACCTATTGAGCCACTGACACTGTTTTGAAAGGCTACATCTGTCCTTGTCTTAGGGACAGCAAGAAGACCAAGGTCAAATGACCTTAGGGGATATGGATTATAGAATGGTTTAATCCATTCTGCAAATTATTGGGGTTGGTGACTGCTGACAGCTTTGTAAATAATACCTCCTAGAGCTAAGTCACATGAAGCATTAGTGAGGGGGAGCCAGTCCAAGTTGGCACATAATTCATAGTGGTGAACAAATCTATTGAAGGAAAGTGCAAAATGACACATGCTGTTGTATGTAATATCCCACTTTCTGAATGCTAATTTAGATGTTGAGGATGCATATACTGCTGTGTTATACATAAGTTTTGGTAGTAGAATGCCTCTTCTGTGACAGACAGGCGCGCTTATTGGGTGAGACTGTGTCTAATTCTATAGGCTAGGCCAAGCCTACTGTTTACTGATTTGCAGGTTTTAGTTATGTGCAATTGAAAATCATGGGATGTATCTAACATGATTCTTAGGTAATTGAAGGAGTCTGCCTGGTCCAGCATGGTACTGCCTAGGCAGGTGATCTGAAGAGGAGCTTGACAGTTTCTAAGTTTTGGGGGGGAACCAAACAGCATGGCTTGTGTCTTAGAGACATTTAGGAGGAGCTTATTGGTCTGTAACTATTTCTGTAATGCTTGCACATCATGGGAAAGTATGTCATTAATATTGCAGATGCTTCTGAAGTTGACAATAACTACTAACATCATCTGCATATAGTATAGGTGTACTGTATTTTAGGAAGTCATGCAGGTTGCTGATATGCAGAGAGAAAGTATAGAACCCTGAGGCACCCCAGTTGTGGTTGGTAAAGGTTCAGAGTGAGATGTACCTAGTTTTACTAGTTGCTTTCTATGTTTAAGGTAGTTATTAAACCAATTTAGGGCATCTGGTGACAGTCCAAGATCTTTAAGCTCGGAGGACAGTAGGGTACGAGTCCACACAGTCAAAGACCTTGATAAGGTCTATGAAAATGGTACCTGTATACTCTCCTCTGTCCATTGCAGTTGATGTGTAGTGTAAGTAAGGAAGCTGGGGTGCTATGTTCACTCCTGAAGCCATGCTGGTGTGGAGATAGTAGTTTATGGTTAACCAGGTAATCAGTTAGTTGAGTGGTATGGCGGAGCTAGGCTATACCTTTGGCTGTGACTGATGGACCACTTTTCTATCTCCTTATTTCCTAGCTACCAAACCTTCTGTTGCACAACAGTTAACGCTTGTCTCTTTGCATTTCTTCTTTCCCCCTACCCTGGGTTGGCCACCTAGCGCAGCTCTTTACTATCCCTACTAAACTTCCTACTAGTTCTCTCTTTTCATTCTTTTTCCATTTCCATCAATCCAGTCCCTGGAATGATGCCAAACACCCAGAGAGGTGTTGTGTAAAGTGCATAAGTGCATTCTGTGTACAAAAAGCATGAAGGCTATTTTAGATGGCAGAAATGAAAACAGTTAAAGTATTTTTAAAAGAAAAATGATTAGAAGCCATATAAACATAATAATTCCAAGAAATCCTCAAGGTATTTTCATAAATTCAAACTACAAACATGTTACTGTATAAGGTGCTGTGTGTAAAAGTAAGTAGTCACTATGGATCAGAGATACAGTATATGAAGTCCAGTAGAGTTCAGTCTTGAGAGTGAAGGAGAGAGGCGCTACTGTAGACAAGCTGTTGAATGCAGATGAGAAGGGTCTTGGGAGCGCTAAGATCCAGGACTATACTATGTGAGAAACTACTAATGGTAAGTACTGATTTTCTTTGTAATTTTTTTGTTTCCATTTATTATTTTTCTAACTTTTGAAAAATAAATATCACACCATGGTGTGTTTTAAACCTGTAAATTTGCCTTGTTTGAAGTTTATTCCCACACACTGTGACAGGTGGCTACCAGCTTTTCTAATATTTTGTTCAGTATGGGTAGAACAGAAATTGGCCAACAATTGTTAGGATTTTTTGGGTCCCCTTTTTTGAAGACTGGGATGATGTGTGACAACTTCCAGGCAGAAGGCACAACACCATTTATAAGGGATAAGCTGAACAGTCTGGTGACTGCAGGAGCTATTGCAGATGCAGCAACCTGGTGAAGTTTAGGTTCTAGTCCATGATCAGAACCTGCAAACGTGGATGTGGAGATGCACTTAGGTAGCTTGCAGACCTCTGACAACTCTCATGTGAAAGGGAAGGTGGTCAATCTGTTTGTTGACTGGAGGGTTGTCATTCCGGGGAGGTGGGGGGAGATCAGTATGGCAGAAAAGCTCTGTATACATGGACAGGTTACTGAATCGTTTGTTGAATGTGCTGGCAATAGTGATAGGTTAGAGTTTATTCCAATTATATCTATGTCAGGGGGTGCAGGAGTATTATTCTGACCTAGAATAGGTTTCATTTATTTTCAGTATTGTTGTGGGGATTTCACTGTGGTAGAAAGAAGATTTGAATAGTAGCTGCTTTTACATTGTTTTATGACTTTTTTTGCACTGGTTACGGAGCTGCCTTATTTTCCCCAGTCAGCAGCATTTCTGGTTGCTTGATATGCTCCCCATTGTGTATCCCTAATTTTCATCAGTGCTAACAGAGTATGGTTAATCCACTTGTTGGTGAACCCCCTAGTTTTTCTAGTGGTAAATGGTACTTATGTGTCTTAGAGTGCCCTAAATACTGCGTTGAAATATGCGACAGCATAACTGACATTGTTTTTGTTAGTGAGCCAAAGACAGGACCAGTTAATGTGTGCAATATCTGATTTAAAAGCCAGGTGGTCAAGTGTGGAGTAGTTACAAAAGCTTATTAATCTGGGAGGAGAAGTGGGGAGTTTAGCTTTCCAGACACAATAGGTGGAAGAATGGCCGTGGATTGAGTCAGGAAGGATGACTAAGTGGAGGATCCTTTCCTTTTTGGGTGTAATAATCCAGTCTATTCAGGTAGCTGTAAGTTCCACTATCTGCCAGCCTGGTGGGTTCCTCAATAATAATAATAGCATTGAGTTTACTGAAATGTTGCTCCATATGCTGTTCAGCCAGGCAGTGCATCCCGATTGGTCCGCTGCCCTGCCTGGGACCTGAAGACAAATTTGCTGCACTTTGGTCTCCCTCAGTGGTTTTCTTCCCACCCCACCTCCCTAGGCCACCTTAAATACTCCTTCATCCCCTCGCCCACCCAGCCATCCATCCCCTCACTGGCTTATCTCCCACCTGCTTCGATTTCCTATAGGCCCCATTTCATTGTCATCCTTCAACTATACCACCATATCTTGCTGCCTTCCATTCTGGTTGCGCTCTAGGAATATACTGGTTTTCCTAGCAGCTTGTATAGATCCCTGTTAAAACTCATCTTGATCCGTGAAAGAAAAAAAAAATAAAAGGGGGTTAACTTTTATCCGTATCTACTCCAGGCTCCCACATTGTCTCGCTTCTTGTAGATTTACAGTACGTCCCTCATACGTACCCCTGCATCATGGACTCTGGCATATTAGCATGGAGGATGTGGGTACTGTTCTGTCTTCTTGCGATACTATTTCCCTTATTATTATTATTATCAAATTCCTCAACTCAGCCCTTTCCCACCACGACAGAGAATTACGCCTACAACCAAGATACTGTAGACATTGTGGGACTCACCCATTTTCTCATAGGCTCCCTCAGTTCCATCTCGAGTCTGGACACACACTTATCACATCAAATTACTCTCTCAATTACTCCCCATTTCTATGCTTATCTCCTCATACTGCCCACCATACTTAGGTACCTTGACAAGGTTCTATTATATGCAACTCTATACCAGAAAGGTTTTAACCTTAGGGTCCCACCATACCAGGCCCATGTTCCCCATAAGCAGGAACACATCAAACTTTTAAAACTGACCCTTGGATCTTGCAGGAAGCTTCTGCTTCTCAGGTAATGTTGAATTTAACCCGGGACCACCCACACCTATTGGATCTCTAGCAGACTTACCTAACATTAAAGACTTAAGCTTTATGCACGTGAACGCGTGCAGTTTGTTAAAAAAAAAAAAAACCTTCATCCAGGCCTGGATATGCCACACCACCCCTGACATTCTGGTTGTTACCGAGTCCTGGCTTCGCCTGGTTACCAACAACAACGAAATTAATCTCACCTCTTACTCTCTATTTCGAGCAGACAGGCTGACTAGTGGTGGTTGGGTTGCTATTTATGTCAGAGACAAATTTGCGGTCTCCATCATCGACTCAACCTCAGTCCCTCACGAGTTTGAAAGTCTTACACTGCAGGTCGAGATCTCACCAGGTCTATCACTTTGTGTATCAGGCTGTTATAGGCCGCCATCCACCGGGCTGCAACTTGTAGATCACTTGCGTCTCATCTTGGGACACAGGTCATCTGAAGTTATATTATTAGAGGACCTTAATCTAATCTAAACTGGTTGTCCAGTGCATCCTCTCCCCTGAAAACATTCTACGACTCCCTCGGGCTGACAACTCATCAGAGAACCTACACGCCCTAATAAATCAAACCCCTCTAATAGTACCTTGCTGGACGTTATCCTTGTCAGCAAACTTCACTTATTCACCTATGCTGATGTCTTTTTTTCAAAAATCAGTGATCACTGCTATATCGCCTGTGTGAGGTCCAAACATTCTCCCCCAGGTGCATCGAAATTCACCTTCAAAAGTTGCCTCCGGTATCTTGATCCCTGCACTTATGTCTCAGAGTTATCTTGCTCTGTACACTGGTCTGACTTTTACTTCGCAAGTTCAGTGTCTACTGCCTATGACATCTTCCAAGGCACTGTATTAGGTGCTGTTGACAGGCACGCACCCACTGTGAAACCAGTGTTAGGAACAAGCCTTGCCGGTGGTTCACCACTGAACTGAAGGAAGCTTTGTGCAATAGAGATACGTTGTGAAAAAAAGCTCATAAATCCAAACTTTCGAATGACTGGAACCTCTTCAAAAGGGCAAGGAACCTCTGTACCAAAATGATCAGAGAATCTAAGGCTAAGTTTTACCAGACTCAATTTGATCTATCAGCTAAATGCCCTTCAAAATTCTGGAAACTAATTAAAGATATTGAAGGCCGTCCTTTCGGTGCCTCATTCCAGCCTAAAATTTTGTCTGGTGACAAATTATTCACCTACAAACCGTCAATCCTTGATGTCTTCATCAACCACTTTGCCACTGCAGGACTTGCCTTCGACACTTCCCCAGCCAATACGCTCCAATCGCAGCTGGGTCTCAATGACCAAGGTATCCCCTTCCCTAAAGCATCCTTCGCATTCCAGCCCACAACCCTGAAGGAAGTTGAGAGCCTCTTGCTCCAGTTGGATGTTAGGAAAAGTGCCAGAGCTGACCTCATTGAGCCTCATCTCCTAAAGTTAGGCTACCATGCCCCAGCAGTGCCTATTACACATTTGTTCAACTTATCCCTCTCACAGGGTAACCTTCCCACCACCTGGAAAACAGCACGTTATCCCCGTTTAAATCAGGAGATCCCAGTGACCCGAATAATTACAGACCAATCTCCATCCTCCAACTTTGTCTAAGTTACTGGAAAAAATCGTGAACACCCAGCTCAGAAATTACCTGGAATCAGCAAACCTGTTCAATCCTCTACAGTCAGGCTTTAGGGCAAAACACAGTACAATCTCGGCCTTGGCTAAGGTCACAAATGACTGGCAGTGTGAGTTGGACAGCAAGAACTTTGTCTGTGCAGTGTTCTTGGACCTAAGCAAGGCCTTCGATACTGTTGATCATGACCTGCTCCTCTCGGCCCTCTGGCATATTGGGCTGGATTCCTTATCCACCACTTGGTTCGAAAACGACCTCACACGCCGTTATCAGCAGGTAAAAGCTGAAGGTGAAGTTTCACCCCTAAAACCTCTCCTGAGGGGCGTACCGCAAGGTTCCATCCTGGGACCACTGCTATTCGCTGTCTACATCAACAGGATAGATGCCTCCATAAAGGAAGCCCAAATACTTCTCTTTGCAGAGGACACTGTGCTTTATGCTAGTGGTCCCTCTCCAGATGTGGCATGTGCAGCTCTACAGAATGATTTCAACTTACTTCAGCACCAGCTCCTAAACCAAAAATTACTCTTGAATGCCAAGAAAACTAAATCTATGTTCTTCTCATCCTTTCCCAACCTTCCGAATCCAGCCTTGGCAGGGACTCACCCCTCAATAACCACAGCCCTGGGTGAACAACTGTTTCAAATACTTGGGTGTATGGCTCGACAACAGACTTTCCTTTGCAGTTCATATAGAAGAACTGACAAATAAGCTTCGTCAAAGGCTTGGCCTTCTTTTTAGGATAAAAAAACTTCTCCTCTCTGATGCGAAGACGAGAATAGTCCAAACTACCTTCTTACCCCGCTAGATTATGTGGATTTCCTCTATAGCCAAGGCCCAGTCAGCACACTCTGTAAGCTCGATACGCTCTATCATAGAGCCCTAAGGTTTATATCTGATCTTCCATTCTCCACCCACCACTGTTTGCTGTATACTGCCGTAGGTTGGACCTCCCTTACCCTAAGACGTCATAGAAATGCCACTATCTGGACTTATAAAGCTTTTGCTAACAAATTGCTCGACTACATCTCTGCCTGCTTACCACTTTGCACTTTAAGTAGATATGCCCCCGAGAAGTGCCTCATATATTACCTTAAAGGTAACAAAGGCTAGATCCTGTTTTGGCTGTGCTTCCATTAGTCACGCGCTCCCCAATCTATGGAATAACCTGTAAAAAACCCTGAAATTGAAGTATGTAGTCAGCACCACAACCTTTAAAGCACTCTACTTACAGCATAACACAGAATCCTGTACTTGCTACTCTTGATCAGTTGCCTCCCTCTCTTAGGGTGTCCCCTGAACACTCTTGCATCGACCTATCCCTGGATCCCGGTAACAGTTTCTGCATGGTCACCTTCCCCCCCTCCACTCCTCTCTACCCTATCACCCCCCTTCTGTCATCCAGACCTCAGCCTCTGCCTGGCCCTCTCCCTTTCTCCCCCCATCTACTCCCTCCCCCTTATCTTCTCCTCCCGCCCAGTTCCTTATTCTATATCCACTCTCATACCCCCCATCTAGCTTCCCTCACCTGGTTCCTCATCTCCGCTATCCTGGTTTTCATTCCCTCCTCGTTGGCCTCCGACCTATGCACACTCCGTCCCTTCTCTACACCTACTCCATTCCCCTACATGTGGCCAAGGGCCCGGCTGACTGGTCACAGTAATCCAGGGCACATTCTACTTGTCTCGGTATTCCAGGGTCCCTGTCGAGTAGCTATGGCTCTTGTCACCCCATCTCTTCACATTTACTGACCCTTCAGAACTACTGTTGCTAGATCAGTTTACTATCTGCAGAACTGTTGTGTCACTTACCCTGTATGTCTGCTAAACAGTGTGTTACTTATCCTGTATCTGGTCATAGTGCTGACCTTACTGAATCACTGTTACTAGCTCAATTCACTATCTGCTAAATATTGTGTTACTTATCCTGTATCTGGTCATAGTGCTGACCTTACTGAATCACTGTTACTAGCTCAATTCACTATCTGCTAAATATTGTGTTACTTATCCTGTATTACTGCAAAATATTGTGTTAATTTTTCCTGCATCTCCTTACAATTCATTGTCCATGCTTATGTTGACCATGCTTGTGTATTGCTATTCTTATGTATTACCCTGTTATCTGTATTTTTGCCCTCCCAGGTTCACCTTGAAAAAGAGCCTTGCTCAATGGTGTTCGCCTGGTTAAATTAAGATTTTGATTGATTGATGTGTTCTATTTTTACCAAGCCAGTCTATATTAAAATCACCTAGGATGATGAACTCTCTATCCTTGACTTGGGTGTTGACCATATTGACTAGGTTGACTAGCACTAATGCCACCTGTAGGTGGTATGTATACGCATAGCAGATACAATTTCTCAGACTGGCCTAGTATTACCACAACCCAACCCAGATAGACCAACTTAGGGTAGCTGGTTCATTCTACTGGGGTGTCATACAGATAAGGCACACTGATGAGTCCTGATGGGACGAAACACATGTCTGTGTTTTCTGTTTGCACCCTTTGCAGACTGTGTGAGAGGCCTTTTGGCACCATGCATTTCTGCTTAAAGTTGAACCAGCATAATAGGTTGTGATGATTTGCATATACATCCCATGATGCTCTGCATTATGGGGGTATGTGTGATTATGTATTTCTTTGACACCTGGCTTCCTGGCCAGTGCTGTTTGGGGTAACCCTTGCTTCATGCTTGCGCACTAAGGTTCTTTGTCTTTTAGCTTGTTTTTAGTGGGCTCACCACAGCCCAACCCAGACAGACCAACTTCTGGGAGCTGGTACATTCCACTGGGGTGTCATACAGATGAGCCACACTAATGAGTCCTGGTAGGATGAAACATGTGTCTGTGTCTTCTGTTTGCACCCTTTAAAGACTGTGTGAGAGGCCTTTCGGCACCATGCATTTCTGTTTAAAGATGAACCAGCATAATATTTTGTGGTGATTTGCAAACATATCCCACAATGCTCGTCATTATGGGGGTATGTGTGATTTTGTATTTCTTTGAAATTTGGCTTCCTGGCCAATGCCCTTTAGGATAACCCTTGCCTCAGTGCTTGTGCACTAAGGTTCTTTGTCTAGTAGCAGTTCGATGTGACAGTATTCCAATTTAACATCCCTGTGGGATGGAAGTGAGGACACAAACATGACCTGTAAATGTTTTTTATGTAAAAGTGTGCCTCCACCCCATTTAGATGCGGATCTATCCTGTCAAATACTGGTGTAGCCTAGAATGGTGCACACATTGTCTGGAATGGTGGGTTTAAGCCAGGTTTCAGAGAGTGCCAGCATGTCAGGCTGACAAACAGCCATAGTTAGTTTCCGTATTGGCCCTTGTAAGAACAGGTGCTGTAACAAATAGTTTGATACCTCTAAGGTAACAAAAGAAACAATGCTTACTCCTTAACTTGGTTGGTCCGAAGGCTTGAGCACTGTTTTCTTTTGTTATGTTGGTCTATGTTGATCCAATAAAAGGTACCAAACCATTTGTTTCTGAGTATGTCAGGCTGGTATGGTGTACCCAGGTAGTTAGTTCATTGAGGCTGGGGAACAGACACCTAATATTAGGGTGGACAATTCTGAGTCATTTGACCCCTGCCCAAGGAGGTGAGGAGACGTTTGGTGGAAGAGAAGAGGTGAGGCCAGAATTTAATTTGATGTCACCTGAGATAAGCAGTAACAACATGGACATAAAGATATAGCAACATAGTTTTGGGCACTTTAGAGTGGGATCATCTCCCAACTGATTCTTTTGAATGCCTTTGCTGTAGTTGGTAGTAATCTCATTATAAGGGGTGCCTTGTGCAGTTGTGTTTTTGTGTTGTTTACCAGCAGGTTGAACATGTGAAAGTTTGTATTAGGTCCTTGATTTTTGTCTAGGGGTACGAGAAGGTGTACATTTAAAGGTTTGCAAGAACATAAATAATAGTACTGGTACAATTATTTGTGCAAGGACCATGTTAGCGTTGATTTGGTCAGCTGGAGGCAATATACGTAGAGAAGGCTGTGGGAGGAGTCAGAACCGCGATACTAGTTTCGTGTTGTGGGTTAAGACACAGTAGAATATAATGCTAGCATGAACAAAAGTGCTGAGTGTAGTCAGATGTTAAGGCAGAGAACCCGATTACAGGATGCGACTGTGTATGGAACTGTGGCCACTTGCAGGTGTGTAGTAGTCCTGTGAGTGTTCTCTACCTAACTGAGCTTAGGGAGTATGCTACAGGTGTAGTGAGTTAGAAAGGGGTGGGGTAGGTTAGGGGAAGGGATACAGGGCGAATGACGAGCCACGGTGAGAGTAGTGGAGGGAGGGTGGGTGGCATACACCACTTGTGAGCGTTTGCGCTCAAGAAACTATCGATGGTGTTTTGTCAACCTTTAAGGCACAGCAAGTTAAAGAGTCTATCTGTAATGGTGCCGAATGCCATTGGCAACATGGTCCGGTACCTGGAATTCCGTCTCCTCCTGGTGGCGCTGTGCACGGGGAGGGGTGCTTGAAGAGCACCCTCTCAAGAGGGACAAGCCCCTGGATGCCAGCAGTGAGAGTAAATATAAGGGGGGGAAGAACATTTATACAGGTCAGCAGGCTGCCTAAAGAAATGGAGTCCTACAGCATATTACGCACAAAGCATAGTCCAAATCATGTTCAGTGGGGAATATCTCTAATGGGCAGAAAAGGTGAAATGAGATTAGGGAAGGTAGAGGGAGGGGACATCAGCTCAGTCACTACGTGCAGAGATCAAGGCGGTAGGGGGAACAAGATGGCCGAAAATGCGACCTCACCCTCTCCCTAACAATGTACTCTGCTGTATGGTCCCTAGCAGCGATCCACTTGGTTATAAATACAGCCCTTGAGTGAATGTCCTGGTAGTGTAGAAAACCACTCTGAGCAGCAATATCGCCCTTTACACTGCATGGCAACCGTGGGATTCGCTCGCTAGCAGCACAAATCTACAGCGCAATTGAACAGCTCATTATATCGTGCCCCTGTGGTTTGCCTTGTAGCTCTAATACCCACAGTAGAGGCACATAGTGCTGCAACAGTATAACAGAGCCCCAATGCAAGCATCAAAGGGTCTATGAGTATTATACAAGGGAATTCATAGCACAGATAACAGAAATCATAGTTTCTATGCAGGTAGTTGATATTCCTCTTAAAATGTGCAAAATGGCCAACTGTAAACTAACACAGAAACTAGGGATAAAAGGGAACTGTTAAATGCATTACACTAAGGAATATAATTAAACAATTTAAATGCATTACACTAAAGACTATAATTTAATATTCAGTGTTCCAGGTACTGAGCAGGTACAAATGCAGTCAGCACAAGGGGCCAATAAACAAAGAAACAATAAAACCTAATCAAGCTAACCAAAAGTCCCCCATATGCCACAGACAAAGCAGTATTTCATGCAGAAATCCTAAAGCAGTGCAAATATTCCTGGCATACACCTAGCAACTATCTGTGGCATTCTGCCGACTTTTAAGGCACAGCAAGTTAAGGAGTCTATTTGTAATGGTGCCGAATGCCACAGGCAACTTGGTCATGTACCCAGGATTTTGTCTCCTCCTGGTGGCAATGTGCGGGGGAGGGGTGCTAGAAGAGCACCCTCTCAAACAGGACAAGCCCCTGGATGAGTAAATCTGGAATTCCGTCTCCTCCTGGTATTGATATGTATGTGGGGAGGGGGTGGTAGAAGAGCACCCTCTCAAGCAGGACAAGCCCCTGGATGCCAGCAATGGGAGTAAATCTGGGATTCCGTCTCCTCTTGGTGGCGATATGTGTGTGTGGTGGGGGCTAGAACAGCGCCCTCTCAAGCAAGACAAGCCCCTGGAAACCAGCAATAGGAGTAAATCTGGGATTCTGGCTCCTCCTGGTGGCAATGTGCAGGGGTGGGGCTAGAAGAGCACCCTCTCAAGCTGGAGAAGCCCCTGGGTGCCAGTATTTACATGCAGGGTAAAGTCTATTACATAGTAATCAATTGCACTGTAATAGAATATTACCCTACATGTAAACTCGTTCTCTTCTGGGTACATCGACTGCTGCCCTTCATGTAAACATGAATGGAGCTGGTGATCAATTACCTTGAATCGAAGACAAAGTAATCGATCACCAACCCATGTAAACCTGGTACACGTAGATATGATTTGAGCAGTATATGATCCAACATGCATGCTAAGTTAGCTTGATTACATGTAGGGTAAAATTGATTACAAACGAATCAATTATCAAATAGTACCCTCTATGTAAACCTGTTCTCTTCTGGGTGCATCCACTGCTGCCCTTCCTGTAAACATGAATGGAGCTGGTGATCAATTACCTGGAACTGAAGACAGGGTAATAATCCATTACAATTCATGTAAAACTAGTACAGTATGTGCACTTTTTTAGTACATGTGGATCGATCCCAAAGTCCTCGACAGCAAATGTTTACATGCAGTGTAATACTCTATTACAAAGTAACCCATTAGTCTGTAATGCATTTTGACCTGGCATGCAAACTGGGGTAATTAACAGAACATAAAATGACAAGAATAGGCCTTCAGCTACCACAGGTAACAAACAGCTGACTCACTTTATTCAGGCAGTGTACTACTGTAGCTCTTTACAACAAAATCTCATAAAATGAAAAAGCAGAATTATTGAAATAACATCACAGAGCGGAAACCAGCGCAGTTTAGACTGCCAAGTCTAAACAGAGTTTCTTGTTGCAAAATGCAGATTCCAAGTTTTGGCCTATGCAAAATGCAACTCTTACTAAACACATCTGGAATGTTGGGGGGGGGGGGGCAAAAACTATATAACCAAACAAACAAACAAAAAAAAAACAGCATTGCATCACTTATCCCCTTTACAAGCTACAGGAGTAAAGCCAACAGACTAGAATATAGAACGCTGATCGCATGCAGTACCATTACTCATCACTTAAGAATGATGATGATGTCGGGTACCCTGCAGCACCTCGATCAGAATTCTCTTCGACCCGTTCACACCCCCATCCATTTCAGACAGAAAGGTTGACACCAAGCTCGACTTTTAAATCCTTTAAAGCTCTAGACAAGTATGGTCTTGCAGCTGCCAGCTGACTTTGCACTCACGTCTATTTAGCAATATATTTTCATTATGTTTTAAAAATAACATTACGCCTCCCCCAACACACATACCTTAAAATCGTTGTAATGTTATATACGGCGCCGCCAGTTTCAAATTAAATAATGTACGAACTGCAGCCCCAATGGTAACACACTTCACTTTCTCCTGCACACTTTCGGCATGTACGTTGACACTTCGGTGGTATGCTCTTAACAATAACCGTATTTTTCGTGCAATAATTATATTTATAGGAACTCACTTTTCTTTCTAACAAATCCCTAATGGTGAGTCACAGTCCCTTGCTACCAGCACAGGTGCCCCCTACTCCCGTCGCCAAACGCGGGGTCGCACGG
Organism: Neoceratodus forsteri; assembly: GCA_016271365.2. Taxonomy (NCBI): domain Eukaryota; kingdom Metazoa; phylum Chordata; order Ceratodontiformes; family Ceratodontidae; genus Neoceratodus; species Neoceratodus forsteri. Next base: position 482,431,455 of record JADMNL010000022.1, on the reverse strand, counting down.
ACAGGCCCCGCGCAGCTGCAGCAGCCGGGCGCCACGGCTCGAGCGAGACTGTTGTTGTTGTGACAAGATCGGCTGCAGCTGAGCAGGGAGGAAACGGAGCCCTTCGCTAATGACAACAGCTGAACCGGTAATTCAAGCACATTGTTACCTGCACACGGCGAGAGAAGCAGGAAGGACAGGAGCAATAACCGTGTAGAAAAAAAGACAGAGAGATGACTGTCGTAACGCTGGACGAGGGGCGAGAGGGGGTTGCTTTGGTCTGCTCGGCACCGTGGAGCTGCTGAAGCTCAAGAGATGATGCAGCCAAGAAGCTAGCCAGCAGACAAAGCTGGTGTGGTTGGCAGTTTAGTGTTGTCAAACTGCTCACAATTTATTCCAGTGCTTTTTTTTTTTTTATTCCCGGTGTTCCCACCAATACTACTAGTGCTCAACTGCCGAAAAAGGGAAGCCTTTTCATTAAAAAAAGAAACCCAACTGCAGGTCACGAGTCTTATTCCATCTGGAAACTATAGCGACACCATACATCACAAACAAGAGTAAATAAAGCTTGAGATGTTCAGGTCACCGCAGCCACAATTATTTGTGTGTGACGTCTTTCGTGCGACGTACCACCAAATGCTTCACATGAGCAATTACTGAAAATTCAGAAATACAGCCAAGATCTAAACAATACTTTAATAATAGGTGGAATTAGCTTTTTTAGTTTCCCTATTGTAATGTGTTACGTAAGGTGGTATCTGGCGGCTGTCAAAAACATCACACTTTCTACAACAACCGGAAACTTGTACTACAACAGCAAAGATGATCAGTAATGGGTTCAACAGCAATTGCTTTGCTTGCACTGTGTGTGCAAGCTTACAAAATGCTGCAGTGGCTGGTACAGCAACAATAAATCTAACCTAGACAGTGCGCAGTACATAGTCTCATATTAGGTGGGATTTAAAACACTGTAAATACGTATTTACGTAGCTGAAGTTGGTGTGGTAGGGGGCAAGCTGACACGTCTGACTGTAAATATGCGTGGTAAACATAACAAAAGAATATTGCTGTTGGTAAAAGGAGGGATTCCTCATCATACGTGCCTAGTCACGGTCGTGTGTCTTTCAACAGCCATTCCCTCATCCAATAAAACAAGCATTTGTCAATGCCGAATGTTTGCTTGCTGGCAATGGAAGTGCAGGATTTAGATGCAGTACAGGAATGGCAGTGAAGTAATGAACTGACGCCAACTCTGAGTCCACCCCCACCCTGCAGAGATGGACAGGCATTGGGGTGTGCCTTTGGGTAGTTGCCCATGATGGTGGTGACATTTCACCTCACCCTACCCTGCAGACACTGACAAGTGTGGAGGTGTGCCTTGGAGTGTTTGGGCTTTACATTCACCTCATTCCATAAGGAAATATGCTGAAATGGGTGCAGTATAGGAGAATGGGGTGAACTCTGGGGCCAGGGGGTCCAAGGTGCACCTCAATGCCTGTCACTGGCTGCAGGGTGGGGGTGGAATGGTATAGTATGAGCATTACTGTCGACAAGCCCAAGTCACACCCCTGATGCCTGTCAGTCCTTACAGGGTAGGGCATTGTGGTCAAAAACCCTAACGCTCTGGGTGGTTCTTGGTATTTTTACTCCACTTTTTCAACATGGGCTTTTTGTGACCCCTCCGCATGAACAGTAGCACTATCAGTCCGATAGCTGAAAGGCGATTTTGCACAGCGACTGTGCCATTTGGTGCCACAGGTGTGAAAACGCATTTCGAACAGGATGTAAAAAATGACAGCTGTACTGCTCATGAGGAGGTGTAAAAAATGGCAATGTTGAAAACCTGGAGTGAAAATATAAAAAAAACCCTGTGAAGTCACGAGTGTGCATAGAAACTGCGCAACACACACCCGTAATGTAATTAGTTTGGGAATTTTTTTTTACAGAAGATTTTCAACATAGGCATTCTGAGTCCTCCGCTCATTAACAGTGTCACTGTGATTTTCTTAATCTGTCCTGAACACTGATTTCCCACAATGACCACGCTATTCTGCGCCGGAAGTGTGAAAACACATTTTGGCCAAGGTGTGGAGAATGACAGCTGTACTGTTCATAAGGAGGTATGTAAACATGCCAATGCTGAAATACTGGACTGAAAATATTACAAAGTCATGAACTTACGAGGGTGCATGGAAACTGCGCAATGCACGCTCGTAACAGTCATTTTACGGACTTTTGTTATCAAATTTTCACCATAGCCATTTTGAGATCTCTGCTCATGAACAGTGTCACTGTAATTTTCTTAATCTGTCCCAAACATTGATTTCGCACACCGACCGTGCTATTGGGCGCTACATGTGTGAAAACACATTTTGGGTGAGATGTGAAAAATGACAGCTGTACTGTTCATAAGGAGGTGTTGTAAAATGGCAATGTTGAAAATCTGGAGTGAAAATAGTAAAAATTCTCGAAGATATGAGTGTGCGTAGGAGCTGCGCAACGCACGCTCGTAAAAGTCATTTTTGGGAATTCAAGTTTTCAACATAGGGTTTTTGGGGGCCTACCTCATGAACTGTGACACTGTCATTTTGTTAATCGGTCCCAAAAGGTGGTTCAACGCGTGACCACGAAATCACCTTTTGGGACTGAATAACAAAATGACAGTGACTGAGTTCATAAGGTGGGGTCCTAAGAACTCCATGTTGAAAAATTTGGTGAAAAAATTCCCCAAAATGACCGAGATATGCACCAAAGTTGAAAACCCCACACTTATGCCATTATACAGCTTACCGGCATTTCTTCAGTTCGCGGTCGGCTTTGAAGAGTGCAGACGTGTTCCCGGTCCACCGAAGACTGTTGCACCAGCCTCCAGAAGTAAGTATGGGGTGAAGGGGGTGTGGGGAGGTGGGGTACGCAGAGGGTGGGAGTGGGTTGGGGAAGAGGGCAAGAGAGTCAATGAGGGACCGTTTTCTTTTGTTATGGGTGTTTTTTTTAAAAGACGACGTGGGACTTTTGCCACACTGGGGTGGGCTCCCAGCGTGGCACCTGGAAGTTTGTTTGGGGGGCAGTAGAGCCGGCGGGGGATTGGGCACCCCCGTGGGCCACAGACTTTTGCCACGCTGGGATGGGCTCCCAGCATGGCACCTGGAAGTTTGTTTGGGGGGGCAGTGGAGTTGACAGGGGATTGGGCACCCGTCAGCCATACAGTGTGCGGGGGTGGAGGGGAGCACATGAGCACACTGGGGTGGGCTCCCAGCGTGCTACCTGGGTGTTTGTTTTGGGGGGCACTGGATCCGAGGGGATTACGCTGTTCCATCGGAAACGAACTGTCTATGACAGTTCAGATACAGTGCTCACGTGTAAGTAAGACAGCGGTATGCAAATTACCTACACGTTACCACCACTGATTGTAGCGGTGGTTTTCTCTGAATTGTACACCACTGCATCTGAACGGCTGTCATAGACAGCTCGGACATTCATTGGTGCGGTGCAGCCGCACCTGCAAAAAGGAGCAGGGCATTGGAAGTTGGGGTGGTACTCCTACCAAAACTCGTATAGTGGCACTATGTTTCTTGCACATGCGTGCAAGCAAACATAAAAAAACTAAATAAACTAAAACATGTGACCATCACCGGCATGTACCCAACCAACCCAGAGTGCCGGAGGGACCCTCAGGTAATCTGTTTGCATCTCATAGTCCTGCCATATGGGTTGCTGCTGTTCTGGGAGGTCATGCCACCATCTCCCTGCAGGCACGTTCGAGTGGCTTTAATTCCGGGCTGGGGGGGCCTGAAATCTGCAATGAATGGTGGGGGGTTCCTGACGTTTCGGTGTATTTTTTTTAGTTTATTTATTTTTGTAAGTAAAACTACAGTCATAAGATATTTTGTTGATAAAATATTCTGGAAGAACATGAAAATGTACCAGAACAGATCCAAAAACATTTTCTAGGTCAGAGGCGATTCCGACCCCTGGCACCCCATGCATTTGTTAACTATTTTTTGTGGTATCACTGGTCTTAACCAACTCTCCCTGTGTCGTTAGCAGCAAATATATCAGAACTGCACAGAATAAATATATCTGTGGGAGCAGGGAAAGGCTGCTGCAAAGCCATAGCATTAACCACCATGATGCTCCTTTCTCCACCAGCAGGCCCTTTCTCAACATCTAGCACCCCTCCCCCGCACCAAAAAGCAATACAGAATTGCACAGAATAAATATCGCAGGGAGAAAAGGGAATGCTTTTAAGACTTACCTGTAAAAAAAGGCTGAAGCAAGAAGGTATGGTGATTTCTATATAAGGAATATAGAGAACCCTGGCCCTAGAGGGTACATCCAGAAACTGAGAGCCCATGTCCATGGTTTTCACTAGACAGGATCTGTAAAAGAGAGGGTTCCCAAGCCTTCAACGTGGTGTCCATAACTACCATATCCTCTCTCCCAACTGCATCTGGTCCTAGGCTGGATATCATCATGGGGAGATCTGGGGATTCCAGCAGGAGTTCCTTGCTTATTTCCATAACATAAAAAGGTCAAACTGCTGAGTTCATTTACAGTAAATAAATTGCAAAAAAGAGCACAGAGATAGATGAGGGGACATGAAGCCTGGAGAGAACAGTCACTTATGCCGGGTATCTCAGGGCTAAGAAGGCCCCTCATTTGGTTACGTTCTTATACGAACACCTGCCCTTGTTAAAACTGCTGTAAGATTTTTTGTTCGCCACTGAATGAGCTCAAACTCAGCCAATCAAGCATGGTCTTCAAAGCCAGCAGACCCAGTAGTCAGGCTGTGCTCCATTATTTTCTGCTTACTAATAAATTACAAAAAAGATAAGCAGAAAATTGTAAACCGTATGTCATGAGACCAAAAAGACATTTCACCTAATGTACGGTATATATGTTGTACCTGGACAAGTTGGCAACAATTATGCCCCTGATGGGCAGGTGTGCAGAAAGGAATAACAAGCTTCTCTTCCCTGTTTAAACACCCACTGCCCCCCCCAACAACTCTGTTCTCTGTTCAAACATCCACTGCCCCCCCCAAGCAGCTAAAAACTGGAATATTCTAAATCCAGAAATTAGAACATTAAGTAAGATTAGACATTTCAAAGCTATTTACAAATCTCATTTGAAGTCTGTATTTTGTTGTTTTTTTTGTAAAGCCATTTAACGTACTGTATAACTAATTGTTTTATGTGCACCACTCTGTTGTATTTCTGCTCCCATTTATTAGTTGTTTGTATGTCCTGGGTCATACCAGTTAAAGGACCATGTGGCCCAGTGTACTTACCTGGTTAACAACATTTAAAAAAAAAAAAAAAAAAAACCCCAGCACCAAACAAAAGTGCAAAATTGTACATAGTAATTCCCTCCTCTACCTGAGATTTCTTCAGAATACATATGTAACCACACACACACACACACACACACACATATATGGGGGCTTACCTGATATTCCTCAGTGCCCCTGGACTGCTGCCAGCGGTATCAAGTTGCTCACTTGGCCCCCAGGACTGCAGCCTGGAGGGGGATGGAGGAGTGAACACCCAAGATGCAGCCTCTATGGCTGTTCAGTCTGCTCGTTCATGACAATCATCGTGCAGCTCCTCTGTGCACGTTCGAGTAGCCGACTACTCAAACATGTGAGCTGCTTGCTTGAACACTCGGCACTCAGTGCACCTACAAGTACAACCATTTCACTGCCGCAACCACACAGAGACATCCTCTAGTGTGCTCTGGCCTAGAGGACACCAGAAAGCAGCATGGGGGCATGGAGGCACTAGGAAAGGAAGAGGACAGAGTGACTGCTAGCTGCAGTAAGAGAGACTCTGCCCTGCCGAGGGGAATGACAGATAACAGAGCTCCTGACGGCAAAGGAAAAGCACCGAATGACAAACTGTCCACCAGATAATAAGCACACAGTGTGCTATCGACTCTGGGGGGCAGTGAACGTAAAAGCAGGACAGGAGCCCACAGAAAGAACTTTAAAGTTGTAGCTCTGTTATTTCTTTTTAAGAATAATATGCTTTATTGATTTTCAGGTATCACACAGGACAAAACAAACAGAGTATCCACACAAACACGAAGGAACAATACAGAACAAGACATACCACCCCCTATGAACTATGTATTTATTTATTTAGTTAGTTTTTGTTTACCGGGTAGGTGCACTAGACAGATACAATGCCTATTTTCAGGCACGACTCAGAAGAAGTACAAACAATGAGTAAAACAATGTTACAAAGACTCATTAGGTGCACAGAACAAAAACAGAACAGGAATGCCAACACCTTTGTCAGCAGTTTGGGCAACATAGAGCTGCAGCTGGAATTACAGATTAAAGAGACAAACATGAGGCACAGCTTAATTTGGCAGAAATAGGAGTCAATTACAGGAACACTACAACCAGGGAATTCATTAAAAAAAAATTGGGGAAAATACAGGAACGAAAATTCATTAGCAGATGGAAACAGCTTCAGTCCATAACAGTAACAACGCATTTCCTCAGCATCCTCATACCTCTTTGTTCTATGCTTACATGTGCAAAATTGCTATAGTCATTCTCCCACTTGAGTGACAAAGTACGAAGTGAGCAATTTTCCAAATCTCTTTTCAAAGGACTTGTATCTCCTACTGAAGTTGGCAGTCATTTGTTCAACTCTCAAGTTAAATAATAAATATTGATACTATTCTCTGTAGGTAGGCAGATCTTCAGCTAACCAATGTTTTAGTATTATTTTCTTGGCTGATGCAGAATACTTGCCATGTGGTATCTACACTCCCCTATAGGCATGCTGCCAAGCTCACCCAAAACACAGATTTCGGGGCTGAAGGGCTCATCTGATCCTAGCAAGGGATGCTTTTGCCCTAATGGTGTCCCACAGACCTTGAGCTTTGTCACAGTACCACAAGATATGGAGCAAGGATCCACTTGTTCATTACACCTGGTGCAAAGATTAGTCTGAAGTTGTCCCATTTTGTGTAATTTTTACTGGTGTATAATAAAGATTGATAATATTAAATTGCCTCAGTCTCGACTTGTCATTTTTCATATATGAATATACATTGTTCCATGAGCGCTCCCAGTTAATTTGCCTGTTGGGGAATTCTCTCTGCCAACAGGGCAAGTTGCCATCTGATTTCAGTGAAGAATGGGAGAAGATCAATGCATATAACTAGGAGACAAAATGTGGTTGTGAGGTTGCCTGAGTAAAACAGAGCACAAGGTAACTGTGCTGATACTATCAGGGTGGTGGACCCACATGGCTAGCAACCCCCATGAATAGTTTGTAAGAATTTAAAGATATTCCTATGATGAGTCTGGGTTTGTGATTTAAATGTGTTAAAGAAAATGGGTCTCCCCTCTAAGGTTAAATATGCAATATTAGGGATGTGTAAACATGATCAGAAGGAAAGCTTGACAGGAACCTCATTAATTTTAAAACAGAGATTGCAAAACAAAGGCTGATTGAGGTCTCTAGTGTAAGGGATATTTAGGAATTTAAAAAGCTGGTGTTAGTCTCGGAGGGAGGTGTGTTGTATAACCATATTATTAAGAGATTTCAGGGTGTTTTTGGCAGGCACATAAGAGTACAGTGCTCAGAACTATACTGACTTGACTGGCCATGTGTTGTTCAGTCATGAGCCACTGTGGTTGATAATCCAGACTCATGGGTATCTGAGTCACTCGGCACCCATCTGAGACATTTACTGGCCTGTTCTGCGAAGTGGGGCAGACTGAGACCCCCCCCTTTGCTGTTTAGGCCATGCCGGTTTTACGTATGACCTGCAATGCCCTTTGTTGGCCCAGATGAAACTGGCGACAGTGGTGTGTAATGAGTCAAACCATATGAGGGAGAGATAAGCATTCATCATAATAAGTGCGTATAAAATCCTAGGCAGAGTATTCATTTTTATGATGTTCATTTGTTCCTGAGACTTGCCTGGGCCAGAATGGAGCGATGAGGATCATCCGGGCTCCTTCTGTCCCGAGTCTGTGCAAGACCCTCGGAATTAAGGGAATTGGAGGGAAGGCATAGATGACTCTGTCCTTCCAGTTGAGAGACAGAGCATCCCACCAGAAAATGCCTCGCCCTGGAGTGAGTGAGCAGAAGGCGTGACGTTTTGCATTTTGAGGAGATGCGAACAGGTCTACAGGGTTCCCCAGAGCAGGAAGATATCGTCTACTACCTTTGGATCCAGTTCCCATTTGTGGGCTCTGGCTGAAGACCGACTGAAGCGGTCTGCCAGCGTGTTTTCTACTTCCGGAACATGAACTGCCATCAGGTGGCAGTTGTGCTAAACAGCCCAACTCCAAACTCTCATTGCTTCCCTGCACAGAGGGTAGGAACGAGATCCTCCCTGCTTGTTGATGTACCAGACTACACACGTTGTCCATCTGGATTGTTAGGTGACCAGGAAGAATGGAGGAGTGAAGAGCCTGCAGAGCATATAGGATGGCTCCGAGTTAGAGCACATTTATGTGTAAAGTCTGCTCGAGTCTGGACCAGGTGCCCTGAGTTCTATGAGACCCTATATGGGCTCCCCAGCCCTCTCCTGAGGCATCTGTTGTCAATGTCTGGGGTGGGGGGGTTCGATATTGAAATGAACTCCCTGGCAAAGGTTCTCTTGCACCATCCACCACTGCAAGTCCCTGACCATGGGATCGGAGACCAGAATCTCATGGTCTAGGTTTGTCCATTGTTTGGTACCATTGAGACCGAAGCGTCCATTGAGAGATCCTCATATGAAGCCGAGCGCGAGGGACTGTCGGGATAGCAGCCGACATGACCCCGAGGAGGCGAAGGACTGACCTGGCACTGACCCTTCTGCGACTGGACAGCAGATGTGCCTGAGTCTGGAGGGTGTCCATCTTGTCCGGAGGCAAAAAGGCCTCGCCGATGATCGTGTCTAGGATCATCCCGATAAACTGGAGTCTTTGGCAAGGGACCAGATGGGACTTGGCCTGGTTGATGGTGATACCCAGGCTGGTGAAAACCTGCAGGGTAGAGGAAAGAGAGCGTAGAAGTTCCTCCCTGGATGGGGCTGCCAGGAGCCAGTCATCCAGTTACGGAAATACCTGCACTCCCTGGGTATGCAGGTGGGCCACTACCACAGACAGGCATTTGGTAAACACTCAGGGAGCCGAAGAAAGACCAAAAGGGAGGGCCTTTAATTGGTAGTGGCCCCCTTGAAAAGAAAACCAAAGGAATTTGCGGTGGGATGGGTGGATGGGGATGTGCAGGTAGGCATCCTGCATATCCAAAGTGCACAGCCACTGTCTAAGCCAAAGAAGCAGCAGAAGGCTCTGCAAGGAGAGCATTCTGAAGCGTTTCTACTCCACAAACATGTTCAGGGAACTGAAGTCTAAAATAGGCCTCACCTCTTCCATCTTCTTTGGAACTAGGAAGAAATGGGAATAGTAGCCTGTCTCCCAAAGGTGGGTGGGGACCGGTTCTATTGTCGCCTTCGCGAGAAGGGAGGACATTTCTTCCAGTGCCAGAGGAAGATGTTCCGGAAGTAAGATGACTTGGGGGGGGGGGTCTCTGAAGAAACTCGATTGAGTGTCCTGCTGCTATCAGTTGGAGCACCCAAGCATCTGATGTAATCCTCTCCCAACCCGGTAGATGGAAGGAGAACCTCCCTCCTACTGGTTCCTCTGGAGTGTCCAGAGGCCGTGGGAGAGGGGAGGAGTCAGGAGGTGTGGGGCAGCACAGTGGTCGAGGCTCCCGTAGCTTTTTTGGGTGGGGGAGTCTTGGTTGCTGGAGGGGCCCGACGCTTGTTGGTCCGCTTGCCCTGTGCTTTTGGTCGAGAATGTCGATGAAAAGGGCGATGCTATCTCTGAGGGGGCCTGTACAGAGAGTCCACAGACCTGAGTGCAGTACTCTTCTCCTGCAGGTCAGTGATGATGTCCTTGACATCACTGCTGAACAGCACCGAACCCCTGAATGGTGGATTGCACTTCAGAGACCAATCCTGACACTCAGAGCCAGGCATGATGCCGAAGACCTACGGCGAAAGCCGAGCTCCGTCCACTGCATTGTAGGTGGCATGAAGCATGTGCCAACTGGCCGAATGAGCAAAGCAGACAAGGTCAGCCACTTCCTGTTTGGTCTGAGACTCAGGAAGGGAGTCCAGTTTTGATTCCACCTGGCTCAGGATCGTCTTCTGGTAGTCCCCCATATGTGCAACATAGTTCAGGGCCTTAATACCCATACTGGTCCAGAAGCCGAGACTCCTTGTCAGGTGGAGACGAGCTGAGATGTTTGGGGTTGGCAGGACGGCCGTGAGCGATGCTAATCACGACCGAGTCTGCCTTGGGGTGTACATTCAAAGAATCTTCTCCCTCAGGAGCCTGATATAGCCGATCTGCCTTCCACGGAAGGGGGGCTAACACAGACGGTTGCTTCCAAATAGTGGAAACAAGGTCTGTGTGAGGCTCAAGCCAGGGTGGAATCAATGTCGGAGCGGTCTCAGACAGATCCAAGTGGGCAGCGAGCTTCTTACGCTGTGGATCTGGCTCCAGAGATTGCCACTGATGAACTTCTTGGATCTTTCTCAGTAACTCCAAAAAAGAAGGATCCTCTGGAGGAGACTTCGGAGGAGTCCTACACCTGGGACGATCTGGAGTATGAGGCTCGTCATCAAGATCGGAGCACCCCCGAGTCTGAGTCAGAGGTCTCCGACATAGAGGAGAAAGACTCCTCCTGACCCGGGGGAGGAACGGTCCCTTTGGGAAGCCCTCTGGGAAACATATCCTCCCCACCCCTGGAGCCCGAGGGTTCACCTCTGGTGTCGGGTAAGGGGGAGGGAGTCTCCCATCTCCGGCGAAGGGGGTTCCTGTGCAGGGTCCGGCGCCGGAAGATGGCTCTCTACCTCCCTGGTGAGCTGAGCCTTGGCCTCAGACCACCAGGCAGCCAGAGTCTCCTTCAAGTTCACCAGTGGCTGTGGTGAGGGTGGCGGAGGAGGAGGAGGGGGATATGGATACTGAGGGTATCCGTAAGGCGAGTATCCATCACCGGACAGCAGGAAGCCCTGCGTTGGGTATTGAGGCATCAGACAAAGTGGCGCCGGGTACTGCAGCATCGGATACTGCGCTACCGGGTAGGGCGGCACCGGATTAAGTGGTGTCGGATACCTGAGTGCCTGGGACTCTGATGGAGCAGAAGGCCCTGGAAACGGCCCAGCAGGCAGGCCAGGTAAAGGTTGCCCCATGGGCGTCGGGCCCGGTGTTGGAGTGGCATCTGACAAAGGGACATCGGCTGGTGTTGGGTAGGCTGGCGTCGGAGCCAGCATCCAAGGATCCGGCTTCAGGGGTTCCGGCCCTGTAGGAGGGAGCCCTGACGGCAGCGTACCCAGCTCCTCCATGTCGACTGGGGATGAAGGATTAAAATCCCTGAGGTCCAATAGAGGAGCCTCGGGAGGCAACGGCATGCACTGCGGTGAGCCTGGGATGTTGGACTGGTCCAAGGGGTCCAACGTAGGGTCTTTCACTGAGCAGTTGTTGGAGGGGCCAATGTCCGGCTTATCAGCAGGATCCAGGCAGGCGTCCGACTTACTGGAACTCTAGCCCGACATGGGTTGTGCTGGAGAAGCAACATTGATGGGCGGCGAGGAACCGTGCGCCCTCCCAAAGGAGCTGGCATCTTATTGATCCTGTCCGTGTGGACATCGGTGGCACCAGCGTCCGACTTAGCGGACCCGCTCGACCAGAGGGCCATGTGGCAGCAGCCTTCTCGGGAGCGGAAACCTCCTTTGCCCTAGAGGCACCCAAAGGGCCCGAGCGCCAGCCCGAGTAGAGTGAGGTGACGCCGCTGAGTGCCACCAACACGGTCATTGATGAACAGTCCCCCCGGGGGGGGGAACGTTATCTTGAGAACCGCGACTCCAGCTGGAGTCGCGGAGGTAGAGTCCTGGTGCTTGTCCTTCTTTTTCTTATGGCCTTTGGGGGAAGTGGAAGCCTGCCTTAACTTCTTCAGCTCCTTCTCCATGGAAGCCATCTTTTTCTTGAGAATATGGGCCTCCAGGGATTGCTGCCTCTGTTTTTGGGTGGCTGAATTGAACTGCTGGCAGTGCTGGCACTTCTCCACAGGGTGGTCCGGGCCTAAGCAGAAGAGGCACAGGGAGTGTCCATCCTTATGCCACAGTTGGGAAAAGCACGAGTAGCACTTATTTTTATGTGATTCGGAAGGTGTCTGGGACGACATACACGGACGTTTGAAGCAAAAAAAAATTGAGAAAAAACAAACAGTCGCATAGTTCAGCAAAATTGACCAACGGATGACTGAAGAGCGATGGAACTCTACAGCGAGGAATTTTCACAAGTTGTCGGCGGGAAAGAACTGGAAGGCAGGCGTCGGGGACCTCCCCTTTATACTGACGTCGCATGACGTCAGTCACCTGACGTGGGGGTGGTCCCCCGCCAGAGACTGCTAGCTAGAAATTTTTCCATGGGGTCCTGACACCTGCCAGGTCAGTCCTATATGTAATTAACTACTGCAAGAGTCCTCTTGAAGTAAGATCTGCATTTTTGTTGAATTCAAGATTGCACTGTGATTTTTCATGTTTTAGGGGACACTGTGGAGAGGTGCTGTATTCCAGGGGGTTGTACTGCTTTGAAACTAGGCCCACTTAAACTTTACTCTGGGTGGAGGCACCATGCAAAACAAACTATCTGGATATGATCCAACCCCCCAATCAGGAAAATTAGAATCCAGGTCCCTCAATCTTGTTTGAGCCCACAAGGTAAGGGTAGTAACTACATCATCCATGGCGACCCAGTTACACAGATCTCGGGGAAAGGAAGGAAAAGCTGCAGCAAAGCCAAGGCACTCACCACTCCCCTGATCCTTTAGTCCTATCTCCTGCAGATGCTGCTGGCAGCTCGATTAGAGATGAGAGTAGAAAGTACCTGCAGCTCATCCTGACTGTGTCTTGAACTGCAGCTAAACAGCCCTGCACTCCTGCTTCAACACTTTCATACCCCACTGTGACTGACCATCCACCACCACATGACAGTAGTGGGTGCCAATGGGTGCACATGCAAAAGAGGAGACCCTTATTTTAGTTCCAACCTCATGCAACTTGTGGAATGTCTTGTGTAAAACAGCATGAAATGCCCACAAAATCTCAGGCAACTGAGGTGCTGCATCACTGGGAAAAACAGCAACTGATGGGGAGGGGAAACAAACAGAACAACAACCCATCCCCAACTGCATGTACAGGCCAACAAGCTTAATTATTTGAGGATAGCTAGGTATTAGCAATAAACATAAATGACGTATAAAATCAGGTACAAACAGCAATACTCATAGGAGGAGAATAGCAGGCACTACAGGTTACCAATTAACACTGTATTAGTGTAGGTGACAAAGAAAGCAAACATACAATAGTGCTATAATTTATTTATTTGTTTTTGATAATTGGGTAGGTGCATTAATCATAGTAAATGCCTATTTTCAGGCATGACCCGGGAGAGTACAAAACAGGTACAGTCAGTACAGAGAAAGCAATACAATAAAATACATGACAGCACATCATGAGATAACACGGGAACATTGTAGACAGTAAAATACATCAGTTAGGTACAGTACATTGGGATTAAGTATTAAACAGCAGTAACTCCATGTTCACGGAGGCTGTGTTTATCGAATTAACAAAGGCCTTTGACTTAGTGGACTATCTTTTACTCAAAGTAAAGATGCAGTCTCGGGACATCTCCTCAAAGGTTGTTTCCTAGTTCGACAGCTACCAAGGATCTTAAACGATTTGCCAATTTCAATAAAGCTGAACCAGCCCTCACTACAATAAACACTGGTGTTCCTCAAGGTTATATCTTGGGTCCCCTTCTCTTTACTATATTTGTAAATTACCTTCTCATCCCTGTATCCTGCTCCACCCTACTTTATGCTGAAGACTTGGTGCTCTATACTAGAGTCCATAACCTTGGTGCCAATAACTCCAGCCTAAACTCAAATTCCTGACTTGTTCACACCTGGCTAATTCAAAAACAAATACTGCTCAGTGCTAATAAATCTTACTCCATATTATTCGTCTCTGCTTCCAAACTGGAAAAGATACCTGACTGCCTAGCTGTCTCCAATATAGATGGTACCCAGCTTGAGATTTTGTGTTTCGTTTATGCTTTGGTAAGGCCCTCTAGGCACAAGTGCCTGTTTTCAGGGGCAACCCGGGAGCACTGGGGAGGTTAAATGACTTGCTCAGTCACGCACAATGCAAGTGTGGAGGTTGCGGTAAATCAAACCCAGGTCTGCTAGATGTACCAAGCTCATTCACAGCTTGTTATGCTAACCTCCAGGCTATGCTGCTAGCCCCAATGTTAATTCTTTCAAGTACCTTAGCATAACCCTTAACCCTTCTCTGGATTTCTCACTTCCCATCTGTAATATGTGCAAAACTGTTAATGTCAAACTTGGCCCGGCACACAGCTCTTATTACCCACTATTATCAAACTGCCATTGCCCAGGGCATTCGTCTTCTCAGCCTTATCTACGGCTCAGTTACCTACTCCTGCACCTCCAAAGGAAACCTCAACAAATGGGACATCACCTACAATAGCATACCCACCAGTGCCTGCTCTGCACCGGGTTGAACTGGTTATCTCCTGTGGCTTGTCTTTCTTTTGCTACAGGTATACTCACTGACTGGGGAACCTTCCTTCCTAGCTGCACTGTTGAAACCCCTGACCTGGTTTACCCTATTCGGTCTGGTGACCTGTTCCTTCTAACTGTTCGTAGGTGTGCTTCCTATATGGGGTTTAGGCTTCCCCCCACTTAGTACCAAATTACTGGAACTCCTTTCCAGTCTTCCCCAAGCCTGTTTCAGAAGGGAGTTGTACTATGACCTAAAGGCCTCTGACTCGTGTACCTGTTTCCTGCCTCCCCAAATTTATATGCTAAATTGTTGGTTTCTATTTATACTTCTCTGTTATCTTATTATTGGTAGCCCACCTTCCCACACTTGGGCAGCCTACACTGCAATGTTAAGCTACTTGTACTGAAAACTGTCTGCTGTATCTGCCTACCTGCTTGCTTATTCTTGTAGATCACCTTATACCTACTCCTGATGCATCAATACAATGTACTGTGCCTCCCTGCTACCTCGTTGTTGTACTTGTACTGTGAAACTATATACTTATGTAATGATTGTTTGCTGTATTTGTTTTACTCCACTATGGCTTTAACTGTATTCTTCTGGGTCGTGACTGAAGATAGGCATATTACTGTCTGGTGCACCTACCTGGTTATCAAAAAACAAATAAATAAATATATTTGATTACGTAGTTGGAAGTTTGCTAATGGAGATGGACAGCTTGCCCATGTTAAGTGTCCTCAAGTACACTGCTCCTTAGTTGCTGGATGTTTTGTCCCAAGGAGTCTCTCAGATTGCACTGGAATGACCACGCCATTACTTCTTGAGACCACTGCCCCTTATGTTGACAAACATCATGTCAGACAGAGTCTCTCAAGTTTCCCAGGAGTTGACACCGCTTTAATTTTCTACTGATGCAACTCCAAATCTTCCAGATGCACACGCAGCCTTGCTGTCTCATAGGTCTGCTCCGCTCATACCAAGCCTAGCAGTAGATCAGTCTAACTATTAAACTGAGTTGTTTCATGAGAGGTAGCTGCCTAAATTTAAATCTTTTTTTTCCTAAGCCCAAGCAATTAAATCAAAGGTCGTGGCTGTCTGTTTTTGACACTCAATGCTTAAGAGTATTAAATCCTGTAAGCCCCATTTTAGGACATTATGTTATGCCAATTTGACAGAAAGTATGATAAAAAATATTTTAAATGTTTGTATTTGGGGAAAAAAAGTCACATTTTTAACTAAAATAGCTTTATTTATGTGTAATTTACAACCAAGAAGCTGACCCAGAAACCAATGAAAATGGTGGTTCTCCCAGTTCTGGGAACCAGAACAGAACTAATAGAAAAAAACATGTATAAAAAAGTAAGCTAAACTTGCACAGAGTATGAAAACCTTTATAAAATAACAAAACAGTAGTCAAAACTAAGGAAACTTACCCTGAGGGACTGGGACAGGACTCTAGGTTGACTATCTTTTCAACACAGAAATAAGTCTGCCGTTAGAACTCCACACTGCAGAGTTCAAATTATTTTGTTCATTATTTATCTGTCTTCCTTCCATCCCGGCCCACCCACATCATGCTGGTCGCCCCAGCCCTGTCACGCTGACTTCTCCCTGGATTTACTTCACCTCACACTTGTTCTCCCAGGGCTTGCACCCCTTGGCAGGGTTGGTGGGGGTCCTTACCTCCACCAAGGCATAGAGCTGGTCGGTGGTGGTGGAGCCTGGGTCGTCAGCTGCAGGCCCTGCGGGGTGAAACATAGAAACATAGAATTTGACGGCAGATAAGGACCGCTTGGCCCACCCAGTCTGCCCATTTCCCTACCTACTGGATAAGCTGCAGATCCTAGTT
This sequence comes from Neoceratodus forsteri, assembly GCA_016271365.2. Classification (NCBI taxonomy): domain Eukaryota; kingdom Metazoa; phylum Chordata; order Ceratodontiformes; family Ceratodontidae; genus Neoceratodus; species Neoceratodus forsteri. The sequence goes on along the minus strand of JADMNL010000022.1, from coordinate 482,415,014 downwards.
AACCAGCAGCCTACTTCTTCCTACCCCAACCCCCTAGAATTGCCTTATGACTGTCCCATGCATGCTTGAATTCCACCACTGATTTTGACTCCACAACCTCCTCCGGAAGGCCGTTCCATGCATCCACAACCCTCTCTGTGAAAAAATACTTCCTTAAATTACCTCTGAGCCGCCCCCCCATCTTCAAATTGTGCCCTCTTGTTCTTGCACACCTCTTTTTTTGAAAGATGCTACCCTCTTGGACTTTGTTGATTCCCTTGAGGTACTTGAAAGTTTCTATCATGTCCCCCCTCTCCCTCCTTTCCTCGAGGCTATACATATTAAGTTCCTTAAGTCTCTCTTTATATGTCTTCCAGTGCAGACCCTGCACCTTTTAGTTGCCCTCCTCTGGACAGCTTCCATCCTGTCTATGTCTTTGCGGAGATTGGGTCTCCAGAACTGCACACAGTACTCCAAATGGGGTCTCACCAGCTGTCTGTACAGAGGGGATAATAACTTCCAGTTTTCTACTGGTGATGCCTCTCCCTATGCATCCCAGTATCCCCCCAGCCCTCCTTGCTGCCCTCTCACATTGCTTGCCCACCCTTTAGGTCATCTGATATGACTACCCCCAGGTCCCTTTCCATTTTTGTTGTTGTTAGTATCTCACCCCCCATTGTGTACTCTTCCCCTGGGTTTTTGTTTCCCAGGTGCATTACCTTGCACTTCTTAGCATTGAATCTAAGCTGCCATACATTTGACCATTCCTCTAACCTTGCCAAGTCCCTTCTCATCCTTTCCACCCCACCCTGTGCATCAACTCTGTTGCAGATCTTTGTGTCATCTGCAAAGAGACATACTTTTCATTCCAGTCCTTCTGCGATGTTGCTTATAAAGACATTGAAGAGGACCGGTCCTAATACTGAACCCTGCGGTACCCCACTAGTAACCTTCCGTTCTTCTGAGTGGACTCCATTTACTATTACTCTCTGTGTCCTATTCTCCAGCCATTTCTTTACCCAGGCTGTCATCTTGGGACCCACTCCCAGGCTGGCTAACTTGTATATTAATCTTTTGTGTGGGACTGTGTCAAATACCTTGCTAAAGTCTAGGTAGGCCATGTCCACAGCCCCTCCTGATCTACTACTTTGGTCACCCAGTCAAAGAAATCTATCAGATTCGTCTGGCATGACCTTCCGCTGTGAATCCATGCTGCCTAGGGTCCTGTGCCCTCTGGCCTCTAGATACTCAACAATTCTTTCCTTCAAAGTGATTCCATCATTTTTCCTATCACTGAGGTTAAACTAACAGGTCTGTAGTTTCCTGCTTCTGCCTTGCTCCCACTTTTGTGAGCGAATCACATCTGCCCTCCTCCAGTCCTCGGTACCACCCCATCCTCCCATGATTTGTTAAAAGGGTAGTCAGTGGTGTCACTAGTTCTCCCTTAGTTCTTTTAGAATTCTGGGATGAATCCCATCAGGCCCCATTGCTTTGTCCACCTTCAGTTTTAAGAGTTCTTCAGACCCTTTCTTCTGTAAATGGGCTGGTATCAACTTCTGTATCCAGAGTGTTTCTGTTTGTTTTATGCACCTCCTCTTCATTTGTAAATACTGAGCAAAAATATTTGTTTAGTATCTCTGCCTTTCACAGTCTCCCTCTGCCCACCCTCCTCCCCTTTATTAAGCCTAGAGTCATAGTCAACTAGTTTTCCTCACCTTCCCAGTGGTTGGCTTGCATGCAGTGGCATGGGCATGCATCGTAAAGATGCAACACGCACTTGAACGCTCATGCTGAGCCCTCAGAGAGGCGGCAGCATGCTGCACCACCTAGCCTCTGCTAGGAAGCAGCAAGGCAGCAGCATGTATTGTCCTCCCACCCTGAAGGAGGAGCAAGCTCAATCCTCCTTCCTCCAAGCGACCCTGGTCTGTTCTCAAACTGGGTCACCACTGTGGTATGTGGTGTGGCACCAGGGCCGCAGCCCACCATGCCATAGAGTCAGCTATACAGTTTGAATTTTAATATTCTTACAGGGGAACAGTCAACACTATGAGCCCCACACCCAAGTGCAAGCCTGGTCACAATGTGCACTCTGTGTGCAAAACATGTTTCACTTACTGCTTATTGCAGTAAAGTAGATGTATCAGACTGATTCTGTTGACTTGCAAGCTGACATTTCCTGTAACTACAAATCCCAGAATACCCTGCAGTTGACATCAGAGGGGGGCTGCAGCAGCGTGAGATTTAATAGCCTGCAGTGCATGTTAGAGTTTTTATAAGTTTGAATCTTTTGTTTGCTGGTCCCAGAGGACTGTACGTAGCCCCTGGAAAACAGCGGAACCAGCAAACATATTAGTGGAGCCTATAAAAGCTCTAACGTGCACTGTAGGCTACTGAATCTCCCACAGCGTCAGCCCTCCTCTGATATCAGCTGCAGGGGATTCTAGGGTTTGTAATTACAGAAAATGTCAACTTGCAAGTCAACAGAATCAATCTGTTATGATCTACTATGCTGCAGGAAACAGAACGTTTAAAAAGGAAAAAAAATAAGTTTTTGTCTACAAGGTGCACAACTGGACCATACCCATACTTTGGTGTGGGGCTCTTAGTGCTGAACGTTCTCCTTTAAGTTTTATCTCTGAGGCAACACCTCAGAGTGGAGATGCTACTATTTGTATGACATCACAAATATACTCTCATTGCTAGAAAACACCAAAAATCAAAACAGTAAGTACTTCATTTCTTTAATTTGTGGATGCCTGTGTGGGTAAGAAAAGGAGTATGTGGGAAAATAACTTTTTTATTTATTTTTTTTTATTTAAGGCGCTTTTATTTTTAGGGTCTAGTTTGAAACTTTTTAGTAACTAAAGGTGGTGGCCATGTTTATGACAGCAATGGATGTATGGTTAGTACTGATTTTATTGTAAAAAGGCTGCTGGCTTCCTACCCAGTGCTGTTGTGCTGAGATAATATGAGTAAAGATGACCCTTAGCCAATCAGGTTACATGAATTTTTTTCTCATCTTTTGTTTGTGCTCCTGCCAAAGACCATTCCCTTTCTGTCCCTGTTCTCCAGCCCCACCACCCACCTTCCCTAGGACTTATACCTCTCACCCTAGTGGGTCCACCACAGATTACCCCCCATGGCAGGGTCATCAGAGCTGATTTAGCCCCTCTGGAGTACAATCCAGATTGCCTGGAGGAGGTGCATAGTCAGTGATGCAGAGCCTGCAGAGAAGCAGGGCACCATCCAATGTGATCATGATTTTTTCCTCCTGATTTCATCCCCAAGGTCACCAGTCCTTCAATGATGCATGTGGGTATCTGTGTGGGCCCTCCCTGTGTAGACATCCCCCGTGTGCTGCCACCTAGCTTCTGCCAGGTGACATACAAGTGGTGGGGACAACATGTACCTTCCTTCCCTGAGAGAGTAGGACTTCCCAGGGATGCTTAGCCTTCCATGCCCCGTGCTGTTGCTTCCGAGCAACTCGAGTCCATACTGGAACCTGTGTCACAGGTATAGCTGGTGGCAGTGCTACCGCTATGCTACTGGGCCAGCCCCAGTTTTCATGATTTTAGAAACTTTATTTTATAATGTTCTGTGTCCCTTGTGAAAACTATGTTGTTATAGAGCAAGTAGACAGTATCTTTCAAGTTGTTCAACCATTTGTTTACATAGATCAACAAAAAATCCAGCACTCACCACCATATTGAAGAAACACACTGCTCTCAAATATGTAGAAACACTGTGCCAACTTTATTTAAAGGTGCCAGGTTTAAAATTACACCTTGACATATTTCTGAATAGCTCCTTTGTCAGAAGACATCAAGGAGCTGTCCTGAAACGTGTCAAGGCATATTTTCAAACCTGGCACCTTAAAAAAAAAAATTGGCACAGTGTTTCTAAATATTTAAGAGCAGTATTTTTCTTCAATCAGGTAGTGAGTGCTGGTATTTTTTTGTTGATACTGCACTGAAGTTATCCACAGCACTCCATCCTAGTGCAAAATCCTTTTTGTAGTACATCGGTCTACATATTAGTTTCTTCGAAATTTTGCTAGTATGGGCAAAAAGATATTGGATAATTGTCCATCAATCTTTTATCCCTAGTTTTAAACACTGGCATGACAATTGAACATTTCCACTTCTCTAGTACGAACCCAAAAGGAATCGATAGATTCCAATGTTTTTTTGTAGAGTTTTTCCTCATTCTGGCGTTGTACGGTGGCACTCCCCCAGCCCCGACCCCATCAGCGAGACTTTTTCATGGACCTGCAGGTTATCCACCACTTAGCCAGGACTACAACATGATGGGTGGTCAGCTGTGTCATTCATGCAAGAGCCTGTAGGGGGTGCAGACTTGGACGGCTGACATTCTCCTCCATCTCTGGTTTTCTCCCCGCCTGGATCACTGCTGCTGCAATAGGGGGCTGTGGACGTGGTGCTCCCAGCCTCCAGAAGAGGGAGGCTGAAGTGCCTGCTGTCTGCCCCCGGCTCTTCTAGGGAGCAGAGCATGTGCTGTACATATGGGAGAGGTCATGCCTATTAGCCCTCCTGTCAGTATGCCAATATTTAGAGCCCTTTCTATCGGCATCACCAGACAGGAGGGGAAAATACAGATGAAAAAAAAAAAGTAGGACTGTCAAGGCACTCTTATGCCCAGAGCCACTTTCTGACCAGACTGGCTTATGCTTCCGAAGCATAAAACTTCTAAAGCCCCGCCACTTGGATGAAGGGAATCAACAGTGTGAACTGTGAACACCTTTTCAACAGGAGCAGGAGTGCAGTCACAAGAGGACATGAATGGGGGCCAGTAGATGGGACACATAGGTTTAAATGATAGGATATGACCAAATGATACAGATATGACATTTTATTTTTTGCACAGGATCATATAATTAGGGATAAGCCTCGTTTTCAACAATTGCCCTGTACAGAGAAGAAACAAATAGGTATACTTTTATTTAACTGACATGCAGTTGCTGACACCCAACATCTCAATGCCACAATCCCAACATCTGGTTGCCCGACAGTTCTGATTCTGCCCACGGCACAGTCTGTTGTCTTAAATATGGGGGGGGGGTGCAGAGGGTTGAAGCCCCCCCGAAATGTGAAAAAAACTCTGCTGCAGGGCAAAATCAGAACTGTCGGGCAACCAGCTGTTGGGATCGTGGCGTCGGAATGTTCAGTGTCAGGCAAACACCTGTCAGCATTTCACAGTAAATCCAACAAATACACATCTGGACAGTTAGTTACATAACACATACAGTATTAACTAAACAACAGTACAAGCAGTGCTTATGTGCAAAGTGCATCTATTCATAGCAATTACAAGTTTGGAACAGTACTTCCTGATGACAATTTGGAATTAATTTAGGGAGTTCTTTGCTTGTACCTCAGTAGGCAAAGAATTCCATGACTTACTCTCACAATTTTGTAGAGTTTGCCGACTATATATTGTGTCAATATGAAAAAAATGGTAAGCCTCCGTCCAGTTGTCTTAACAGGTTACAGTCAGACCTGAACTGTTCTAATGGCACATACTTTTTTAATGGGTGTACTATTTTCAATTTTAGTAATTTAAAGGTGCAAGTAAGCCAATTATATTCTCATTTCTCTTTTGGCTGTAGCCAGTCCAATCTTGAATACAGACTACCATGGTGCATATCATATCTGATTGATATAGCATAGCTTTCTAATTGATTCTACATATAGTCAATTTTCTGCAAAGCCCATAAAGTTGAATTCCTATATTGAAGACTCCCAGAATCTAACACTGGGATCACTAACTGTTTAACTAATTTGATTTTGATTAATTTGATAAACAAATCCTCCGAAGTGTCCCCAACTTTTGAATAGTTTTTCTCACTAAATATATGTTCATCAAAAGATAACCTATTATCAGTGTGGGCACCAAGATATAGCATGTGGTGCTGAACACCTTCTGACCTGTCTCAAAAATGAAGTCAATTACTTCATTACTTTTTTTGCCTCGGTTTATGAGAAAAATAGACAGTTCCATTTCTCCTTGCTCCCTTGGTCTTTATGAGAAAAACAGAGACACTTCCATTTTCTTTCCATTTAGCAATAGGCCTGACCTGGTGAACCACTCTTCCATTGTTTGGAGCTCTCTCTGAAGTTTATGTTCCAGTTTAATTTGTCTGTCAGTGGATGCCACCAACATGGTGTCATCTGCGTACAGTCGAATCTCGCATAATTCCAGCATTTTTGGGAGGTGGTTTATATAGACGCTGAATAACAGTGGTTCCAAAATTGAGCCCTGTGTTACTCCCTTCTCAATACACTGCAGACCAGATGCTATACCTCTGCGAAACACACACAGTTTACGATGCGTCAGACAGGACCTAAACCACTGTAAAGGTTCCTGATGTACTCCTATATGCAACATTCTGCCTAACAGGATAGAGTGGTTCACCAGGTCAAAGGCATTGCTGAGGACCATGTACACAGCCCCCCGTATGCAAACACTTGCCCAAAGACTTGGAAATCAGATTGCCAAAATCAACAAAGGCTGTGTCCATGGACCTCCCAGACCTGAACCCATGCTGATAGTCAACACGTTATACTTTTCAATGTACTGTTGTAGTTGGCAGTGTACAAAGTGCTCAAGGATCTTCAACAGTATAAAGCAGCAGGGTAATAGGCAGGTAATTTGAAGATTTTGATGCATCCCCACCTTTGAAAATTGGCAAAATTGTGCATATTTTCCAAATTCTGGGGAAAAAAACCTGTCTAAAACTCCAGTTATAAAAATAAGTTAAGTGTTGGGGCAATTATATCAGATCTGAGCTTCAAAAATAATGTTTTAATATCATCCAGTCCTTTAGCCTTGTGAACGTTCAATGCATTAAGTTCTTTTATAACTGCTTAGAAATTTATCTCAGTAAATCTAAATGGGGGGAAGGGAGGATTATCTACCCTCTCCATCTCCTTGCTACACACACCAGTCTAAGAATCTACTGCACCCGCCATAGCCTTAGTTCCCATGCTCCTCAGGTCCCGATCCAGAAGTTCAATAAAATAGTTAACATTTCTGCTACTTTGTATCAGTCTCCTATGATTGTATCATTATCCAGTAACTCAATATGTTTTTTTGTATGAATTGACTTTTGAAGTTGCTTAATAAAATTCCACTATTTTTTGAGATCATTAGTCTGTGCTATTTTTGATTTATAGTATTTGGCTTTCTCAGTCCTGATGAATGATATCATTTCACCCATTTCTCAATTTTTTTTCATATATAGTTTTTTGTATTTTTGGTTATTTACTTCCTACCCCCAAGGCCCACGGGGTGCACGTGCACACCAGGATCCGTGCCTTCCACCTCTCCCTGACCTTTAGTCTACCCGGCCGCCTGTGTCTCGCCCCGGACCTCCACCTGGTGGGAGCAGGACTACAGACGGGTGGGCATCCACCACTTGGAGGGGAGAGCCATGGCTCAATCCCGCTCCAGCACCCCTTCCCCCCGAGCCGGCACCCCAGCGACCCGAGGTCATTCTCGAACCCGTGTTGGCAGTGTAGCGCAAGGTGAGGTGCCAGCGCCTCCGCCCTCTGCACTATTGAGACAGCCTTCTCCGTTTTTTTAAAGACTCCTAATTGTTTTTGTCATTTGTGCGACTGCCTTTCCTCCACAACCAACAATTTAAAGGGCTGATAATTCCTGGAAAAGGAGCTAAGGCGGGGGTGAGGGAAGGTTTGAGATAGAAAACCCCTTTGAGACATTAGATCAGGGGATAGGTAGGAAACGCACTGTGGGCAGACTGGATGGATCCTTGCTCTTTATCAGCCAGCAACATCTATGTGTTTATGTACAATTACAAAAGTTTTTATTGACTGACTACAAGTCATTACAAATTCATTAAAAACATACGCATTAAAAACATTAAATAACAGTTTTACTTTTCTGACATAATTTCCTTCCTCTTGAACATTTAACTAGATATTCTATCTGTAAACAGATTCCTATATTTCAATAAGACTAATATTAATGTATGATTTTTTATTTATCAAATACAAAACTCCAGCTTTCATTGTGATCTTTTTTTGTTTACATGAAATCGACTTTTATAACAGAAGTGTAACTTTTCTTTGTTTATAAATGTACCTATGTATATGTTCTAACAAATCCTAAAAGCAGAAGACAGCCATATTCAATTTCCATTTGTCTGTGCTTACGCAAAACAGATTCCATTATAAAGTTTCATGCTATAGATGTAATTTTTCTAGAAAGCTGCAAATTGTTTGTAAAATTTCTGGATTTTCCGTATTAAACAAAGTCAGTAACATTTGTTCTGGAGGGGAGCCAAGACCCCCTAAAACTGCGCCAAGTCAATGCTGTGTCCTCTTAGAATAGAGGACATAACAGAAAAACATGCTTTAAATCATCTTTATTTGTATTAAAATTACAGTATAAGCTTGTATATTCTGGTCTTTTCTGACTGAAATTTATGTAATTTGCATTATAGAGTTCCATCCAGAATCTTGTAAACAGCCATCTTTGGGTGGGGTTTGCTGATATTCTCTGATATGGTTCCAATTGTTTAACATTTAAGAATTTATACCACTTATAATATTTGAATGTTTTCAAACGCTCTTGATCTAGTGAGATTGCCATGTCCCTAGATATTTTTTTAATTTGCATCATGATATCTTCTTTTGGCCTTAAGTAACTCTCATATAGCAGATGACCAAGACCCGTCAGAAATAAAAAGTTTTCTTTATTACTTGAATATGTGGGAAAGCAAAACCCTTTGAGGAATAATCTACTTGTTCCTCCATACAAATCCTAGTTAGCTGTGCTGATTGTAATTGAAATGGTGTTAGAAGAAATATTATCTGCCTTTCCTTTATTTGAATATGAAATGAATATTGCCCAAGTTCTAACCTTAAAATTTCAGCTGGAACCGATTGTGGCACCATTAATAGCTATGTGTAGAGCGTGTTTATAATAACTTCAAGTGATTTAACTTCCGTGAATGCCCATATTTCTGCTCCATATAAGATACTGGATTTTGTCTTGGCATTTACCACTTTTAGCACCTCTGTCACTAAGCACTTACCTATTCTTGAATTAAAACTCTTAAAAGCACTGAAAGCAGTTCTTAATTTGGTCTGAGGTAAGTTTATCTACAATTTCCATAAACAATTATCTGCAAACCTAATGCCTAAGTAGTCATAGTATTTTACCTTTTCAGTTTTATCAGTGTTTATAATTTATTGCTTTTAAATTTTTTTTACTGAAAATAACCATTTTTGTTTTTTCTTTATTGATAATAAGCTAATTTTCACTGTATAGTGCCGTAAACCGATTTACTTTTCTCTGCAATCCCAGAAATAATGTGGAAATTATAACAATGTCATCTGCATATGCCAAACACAGAACTGTTTTCCCCTTTAATAGATGGAGACTGGAATTCAGAATTTTCCAAATCCTGTATGATGGAATTATTATAGACATTACATAAGGATGGAGCCAGTAAGCAGCCCTGTCTAACCCCATGATTAATCATAATTGGGGAAGTTATTGCTCCTTTATGGTTGGACTGAACAGATGTCCAAGTATTTGTATGTAATCTGATTAATATATTTAACAAAGCTGAGTCGATATCCAGACTTTCTAATTTTTTCCAAAGTAATGTACGACTGATACAAAGACATAGACAGGATGGAAGCTGTCCAGAGGAGGGCAACTAAAATGGTGCAGGGTCTGCACCGGAGGACATATGAAGAGAGACTTAAGGAGCTTAATATGTATAGCCTCGAGAAAAGGAGGAAGAGGGGGGACATGATAGAAACTTTCAAGTACCTCAAGGGAATCAACAAAGTCCAAGAGGTAGCATCTTTCAAAAGAGGTGTGCAAGAACAAGAGGGCACAATTTGAAGATGGGGGCGGCTCAGAGGTAATTTACAGCATTTTTTCACAGAGAGGTTGTGGATGCATGGAATGGCCTTCGAGGAGGTTGTGGAGTCAAAATCAGTGGTGGAATTCAAGCATGCATGGGATAGTCATAAGGCAATTCTGGGGGTTGGGGGTAGAACGAAGTAGGCTGCTGGTTAACTAGGATCTGCAGCTTATCCAGTAGGTAGGGAAATGGGCAGACTGGTTGGGCCAAGCGGTCCTTATCTGCCGTCAAATTCTATGTTTCTATGTTTCTATACTGTCAAAGGCTGAACTAAGGTCTACAAAACAGCAAAAAAGTTTGGCTTTTTTAATCTTTACCTGTTTCCATATTAAGTGTGTCTAAACAAAGCAATGTTGAAGTGTAAAGTGGCCTTGTTTAAATCTATTTTGATATTCGCTAATGACTGCTTCTTCATCTAGCCATTCCTGTAATCTCTGCAAAACTATTTTTGTGAACAACTTCTGAGATGCATCTAACAGATGTATTGATCTGTACATTCGAGGGTCCAGGGAATTATCTTTTTATGGCTGTGGGCAGAGCCTACAGCCATCTTGCTGTCTGTAGCTGGAAAAATGAAGATTGTGAAACACATTTTTGGAGTTTTCAGTGCATCCTTCTTCAACTAAAAATCACCATGCCAGTTGAACTAAAATACTCCCTTTTTTCTGTTTATAATGTTGGAGACAGAACTCCAAACTGCTTATCAGATGGCCATTAGGAAACTGAAACAGCCTGTTAAACATTAGTTGCCTATTAAACTGGAGATTTGTTTACCCCCTTCGAAATGCAACAACTTGAACATTTAGATACTTCGCATTTTCTTCTAACTAGCTTCAGTTGGGCAGGTACTGTCTTTCAAGAAAGATTCATACCTCATAAATGTCACCCTTTCCCAGCAATCTAAAAAGATTTACATTGTTTTTAACCTCATGACACTATCTGATAAGAACTGTCTCAGACATATGCCAGGTTTTCTGTGAACTATCCACGCTAAATATCTAGCAATCAGTAGGTATTTTTTACTATGCTTTTTTTTTGGGGGGGGGGGATATATTGAGCCACAGCACGCGCACACACACACACACACACAGTACACCATCCTGATGTCCACAACATTTGAAATAAATACTGCAATGTAATATGTTATAAAACAATAAAAAACTGTTTATGTCAGTGAACATAGTGAAGCTCAGTTTATAGTAGATTTCCTTTAAAAACAGTACCGTGTTTCTTATCCTACATTTTGTATCCTGGGTAGTGCAGGGGAGATACTACATCTCATTGTCATAGAGATCTTCATTTTACACATTTTTGCACTGCATTTACTCAGGATGTCCCAGATTAGATGCAATATCTTGTTTTCAGTGGGGTCATGATTTTACTGTTTTTATTAATGTAATAATATATGTACATATAAAGAAGTATAATTTATTCAGGGTAGCCTAGTCCATTACACATTGCAGTAGATTTCCTTTTAAATATTTCTTATCCTATATTTTGTATCCTGGATAGCGCAGGTGAGATGCTACATCTCATTATCGTAGGAATCTCCATTTTACACATTTTTGCACTGTATTTACTCAGGATGTCATGATTTTACCATTTTTAAAAGACAGAAACATAGACTTTGATGGCAGATAAGGGCTGCTTGGCCCACCCAGTCTGCCCATTTCCCTACCTATTAGATAAGCTGCAGATCCTAGTTAACCAACAGCCTACTTCTTCCTACCCCCCACAAGAACTGCTTTATCTCTTCCATGCATTCTTGAATTCCCCCACTGTTTCTGACCCCACAATCTCTTCAGGAAGGCCGTTCCATGCGTCTACCACCCTCTCCATGAAAAATACTTCCTCACGTTGCCCCTGAGATGCCCCCCCCATCTTCAGTTTGTGCACCCTTGTTCTTGCACATCTCTTTTTCTGAAAGATGCTACCCTCTTGGACTTTGTTGATTCCCTTGAGGTACTTGAAAGTTTCTATCATCCCTCCTTCCCTCCTTTCCTCGAGGGTATACATACTAAGCTCCTTTAGTCTCTCTTCATATGGCTTCTGGTGCAGACCCTGCACCATTTTAGTTGCCCTCCTCTGGACTGCCTCCATCCTGTCTATGTCCTTGCGGAGATGGGGTCTCCAGAACTGCACACAGTACTCCAGATGGAGTCTCACCATCTGTCTGTACTGAGGGATAACAACTTCCTGTTTTCCACTAGTGCTGCCTCTCCCCATACATCCCAGTATCCCCCAGCCCTCCTTACTGCCTTCTCACATTGCTTGTTTATCTTTAGGTCATCTGATATGACTACCCCCAGATCCCTTTCCATTTTTGTTGTTGTTAATACCCCCACCACTGCGTACTCTTCCCCTGGGTTTTTGTTTCCCAGGTGTATTACTTTGCACTTCTTTGCATTGAATCTAAGCTGCCATACTTTTGACCATTCCTCCAACTTTGTCAAGTCCCTTCACATCCTTTCCACCTCCCCTTGTGTATCAACCCTGTTGCAGATCGTTGTGTCATCTGCAAAGAGGCAAACTTTTCTTTCCAGTCCCTCTATGATGTCGCCTATAAAGACATTAAAAAGAACTGGTCCCAGTACTGAACCCTGCGGTATCCCGCTAGTAACCCCCCTTTCTTCAAAGTGGACTCTGTTTATTACCCTCTGCGTCCTGTTGACCAGTCAATTTTTAACCCAGGTTACCACCCTGGGACCCACTCCCAGGCTGGCTAACTTGTTTATTAATCTTTTGTGTGGGACTGTGTCAAATGCCTCCTAAAGTCTAGGTTGTCCATGTCCACAGCTCCTCCCTGGTCTACTACTTTTGTCACCCAGTCAAAGAAATCCATTAGATTCATTGAACATGACCTTCTCGCTGTGAATCCATGTGGGTCCTGTGCCCTACTGGCCTCTAGGTACTCAATAATTCTTTCTTTCAAAAGTGATTCCATCATTTTCCCTACCACTGAGGTCAAACTAACAAGTCTGTAGTTTCCTGCCTCTGCTTTGCTCCCACTTTTGTGAAGGGGAATCACATCCGCCCTCCTCCAGTCCTCAGGTATCACACCATTCTCTCACGATTTGTTAAAAAGGGTAGCCAGTGGTGTCACTAGTTCTCTCCTTAGTTCTTTTAGAATTCTGGGGTGAATCCCATCAGGTCATATTGCTTTGTCCACCTTCATTTTTAGGAGTTCTTTCAGAACCCTTTTTTTTGTGAATGGATTAGTATCGATCCCCCTATCTAGAGTGCTTCTACTGACTGGATTAGGTACCTCCCCCTCCTCTTATTTTGTGAATACTGAGCAGAAGTATTCATTCAGTATCCCTGCTTTTTCACTGTCACCCTCTACCCACCCACCCTCTCTCCCCTTTATTAAGCCTCATTATCCCTCCCTTGGTCTTTCTTCGCTCCCTAATGTACCTATAAAAGGTTTTATCCCCCTTCTTAACCAAGTTGGCTATCTTTTCCTAGGTTTGGGCCTTTGCTATTCTGACCGCCTTCTCCACTTCCTTCTGCTTTAACTGGTACAGTTCTCTGTCCTGCTCCGTGTTTTCTTATACTTCCTGAATGCTATCTTTTTCTCCCTAACCTTCCTTGCCACCTCTTTTGAGAACCATAGTGTTTTTTCCTTCGTTTTGATTTGTTTGCTTTACACAAAGGCGTATTGCCTCTGTGATGGCAGTTTTGATGTTTCCCCATTGTTCCTCCACCCCTCCTTCTCACCTGTTTGCTAGTGCTTTTCTGAGGCACGCTCCCATTTTGCCAGTCAGCCCTCCTAAAGTCCAGTACCCTCACTTTTGTATGGCTTGACTCTATGGCCGTGTTTATTGTGAACCACACTGTTTGGTGGTCACTTGTTCCCAGATGGCTACCCACTTCTGCATCTGAGAACCTCTCTCTGTCCCCATTTGAGAGAACCAGGTCTAAGACTGCTCCCTCCCGAGTGTTGTTCCAACACTAGCTGTCTGAGGCATGCCCCCGTAGGGCATCAAGAATGACCCTACTCTTGGATGTGGCTACAGCAAAGGTGCTCCAGTTAACATCTGGCATATTCAGGTCCCTCATCAACAATATTTCCCCTTTTTATGCCATCATAAAGATGCCTTCTATCATTTCCTTGTCCATTTCCTCCTCGAGATGGGGTCTGTAGACAACCCCCGTGCAAACTGTGGTGCCATTTCCAGGCTCCAGGGTGACCCACAGTGCCTCCTCTCCTCCCCTCCCCGTTTACCCTTTAGTTCAGTTGCTTTGATCCCTTACCTTACATAGAGAGCTACTCCTCCTCCTTTTCTACCCTCCCTGTCCCTCCTGTAGATTGTGTACACTGGTATGTTGGCACCTCAGTCATGGTTCTCTGTGTACCATGTTTCTGTGACTGCCACAATATCCAGGCACCCCTCTTCCATCAAGGCCACTAGTTCAGGGAGCTTGTTACTCAGACTACGGGCGTTGGTACTCATTGCCCTCCATTTTTTGATGGCCTTACCCCTTTTAGCCCCATCCCTGTCCTTACTGCCATTGCCTTTTTCTTCATTTACCCCTGCCCTTCTCCCTATCGACTTTGCTATTTTGGTGTTTACTTCACTAACATCCCTGGTTTGTTGGGGGGGGGCTGGAATTTTCCTGCTCCTTTTCAGTACCTCCCCCTTGGCTAATTTGGGAGGCAGTATAGCACAGTGGTTTAAGGCTCTGATCTGCAAATCTGGAGACCTAGGTTTGAATCCCACAGCCCCCACTTGCATACTGTGTGACCCTGAGCAAGTCACTTAACTTCCCTGTGCTCCCAGGTGGCACCTGTAAACAAGCTTTCAGCTTAGTGTGTCTCACGTGGTTACACAATTGGGAAAAAAAATAATTTAAATGTTTGCCAATGAAACATTTAAACCTATCACCTAGGATCCTGGTTCCCCTCCTAGACAGATGCATATAATTGCGCCAGTATATGCCTGCATCCCTTCAGGTGGACCCCCTGTCCCCAATGAAGCCAAACCCCTGAGCTCTGCACCAGTTTTTCAACCATTGATTGAATCTCATTGTGCACAGCACCCTAGCCACACCCATGCCACAGACAGGCAGCACCTCCAAGAAGGTTACCATGCATGCTACTTGCCTAAGGCCCCTCCCCAACTCCACAAACTCCCCCTGCACTGCTCTGATTCCATTCCCAGCCAAGTCAGTTATCCCTAGGTGGACAATGATGTCCAGCACCTTCTCCCATGCAGCTGCTCCTACGATCCTGAAGATTCGCTCACTCCTTTTCTCTTCCCAAGTTAAAAATCTCTGCTAGGCAAGCAGCATTCTCTCATCGCCTACTCTTCCTCTAGAACCCCCCCCCCCACTCATAGTCCCCCTCACCTGGACATCTCGCAACTTCAAATTCACCTCTTACACTTCCACTAGCATCTAACTGGCTTCCTCTATCCTCACCTTCCCAGTCCCCCTCTTTTTTATCAAAATACACAAAAGCCTGTGCGCATACATGGAACGAGTGGTTGCTCCATTCAATCAGTAGAATGCAAAAACATAAATAATGAAGCACTCAGAACAGCCAAAAAATTAAACACATAGAATTCATGGCAGTGAAGTAAATGAGTGTTTTTTGCATTCCCCTCTTTTTTATCCTCCAACCCCAGCTATCCCCCCCTGTGCTTCCTTGGTGCCCCCCCCATATGCCTCCTTGGTGCCCTAACTGCTGGCACCAATTCTTCCTTTTTTACTCTCTATGTAATACATGTTTATATTGTATATAGTGTTTTGCAAATAAAACTCTGTATGTACCATATTTTTGTATACATTTTGCAATACTGTCTGTAACTTTTTATGTTGCCTTATTGTTAGTGATATTATGCTACTGTTTCTCTGTACCTTCCCAACTCCTGAACTTGTCTCAAGGGGAGACACCTGGAAAAGAGCTTTGGCTCAGTGTGTGGTCCCCCACCCCAAAAGTTAGATACGTTAAATAAATAAATACATAAGTAATTTGGTTGATGTGCTGGGAGAATAAAAATTAGTATGGGACAAGAAAAAGTAAATAACAGCAGCAGAGGGGATTAACCCAGGTTCACAAGCACAGATCATAATGGTGGGCTAGCAGAGGATGATTAAGCGTCCAGGATGCTCTCTTCTTCTGGGTTAGGGAGGGAACCTTACACTGTTCGTTTGATCTCTTGTGCACCAGGAGATACACCACAGAGGTGGCGCAGACAACAGACACGTAAAAGGTTGTAAGTGACATCAGGTCTGCTTTTGGGAGTGCCTCAGAGGCACAGAGGCTTCTGCAACACTGGGCAGAAGAAGAAGTCACCCTCCATCGCAGCACACAGGGCCACTCTGGCTTCCATGCTCCCCCCGACCCCAAGGAGCCTGCCTCACTGGACTGTAGCCCAGTGTGGTAGGGGGTCATCCAGCTTCTGAGAGGGGAAGTAAATCTCTTGTTAGCCTTTCTGACACTGAAAATCATAATTCCCAGCCTACCTGGGCTGGAAGGAGGGAGAGATTCCATCTCAGATAAAAAAAAAAAAAAAGCGGATTCAGGGACCAGGATGAGCCGTTGTGGCAAAGTCAGGCACCCTTCTCCAAGGGCACAAGGTTAATCCACAAAAAGAGGTCAGGGTTCTAGACCATGGAGGCAGGAATGTTATGCTAACAGAGTCTGGGCCCCCAGGGCTCCCCCCATTCCATCCAAGTAATGCTTTCTGGGATAAGGAAGACTGTAAATTGAAAATAGATAGGGGACTGTGTATTATGAGGCTATAATACCATTGAGAGGTTTTAGTGAAATGTGAACCTCAAGAACGAAGCTCAAGAGGATCCAACATGTCACCAAAACCTTGAGATGGTATTATAGCTGAGAAACAACTAGTGCCCTATTTGTTATTTTTGTAATATATGGATCCAAGAAAGAAAGAAAGGTACATAAAGGAGAAAAGATGCTGCAAGGCCGAAATAGTCAGGATCAAAAAGATAGAGAGTGGGCGGGGGATCAGACAGATGCACTCAATGAGTACTTCTGTTCAGTGTTTACCTATGCTGCAAAGGAAGGTTAGGGTGGGCACGGGAGGGGTGGGGGTTACGGATGGGGTGATCCTGTTGTATAGGGTACTGAAGGGCCTTAAGTCCCTGAGGGTTGATAAGGCTCCAGGACCAGATGGTGTGCATCCAGAATTCCTGAGGAAGTTGGTGGGGGTCCTGGTGGAGCCCGTTAGACCTGTTCAGCACCCCTCTAAAGACGGGACATGTGCCACAGGACTGGAGGATGGCATGTGTGGTGCCCCTCCACAAGAGTGGGCCCAGGGACAAGCCAGGTAACTACAGGCTGGTCAGCCTTACCTCCATTGTAGGGAAGCTAATGGAGACTATTCTCAAGGAGAGACTGGTGATCTTTAAGGAGGAGAATGGGCTCCAGGACGATAGACAACATGGATCTGGCACAGGTAGATACTGCCAGACCAACCTGATCGACTTTTATGATTGGGCGACAAGAGCACTTGATAAGGGCCATGCGGTGGATGTCTTGTATTTGGACTTTAGCAAGGCCTTTGACTCGGTGCATCATGGGAGGTTAATCAGTAAAGTGAGGGCCCTGTGAGCCAGGGAGAAGTTGGTAGGATGGGTTAGGAGCTGGCTGCAGGATAGGCAACAGAGGGTAAGTGTTAGCGGGGAGCTCTCATCTTCCGGAGCTGTCACCAGTGGAGCCCACAAGGCTCAGTACTCGGGCCAGTGTCAATGTCTTCACTGGAGACACAGCAGACGGGATCAAGAGTAAAATTAGACAGTTCGCGGACACTAAAATTGGTGGGGTGGTGGACAGTAAGGAGAGGAGGCAGGTTCTGCAAAATCCTCTGGCAAAGCTTGTGCGCTGGTCTGATAGTTGGCAAATGAGATTTAATGCTAAGAAGTACAAGATCATGCACTTGGGAGTCAGAAACAGTAGGTATGGCTACTGACTGGGGGGAGTGCAGTTATCCACCTCAGTGGAGGAGAAACAGCTGGGGTACTGATTACAGGGGACATGAATCATTCTGCGCAGTGCAGGAAGGTGCCAACTAAAGTTAATAAAATGCTGGGGTGGATTGCCAGAGGGATCATTTCTCGAAGGAAGAAAGTCATCCCGCCACTGTACAGGTCGCTGGTGAGACCGCACTTACAATACAGTGTGCTGTTCTGGTGCCCATACTTAAAGAAAGACATCAATCTACTGGAGGGGGTACATTATAGGGTGACAAAAATGATCCTAGGCCTGGGAACATGCCATATGAGGAAAGGCTGAGGGAACTTAACATGTATTCCTTGGAGGATAGAAGGGAGAGAGGTGATATGATTGAGACCTATAAATATTTAAAGGGCACAAATAGGGTAAGTTCTGAGGACATGTTGAGACTAAGGGGGGATACGAGAGGCCATAGTCTGAAATTGGAGGGGGGGTAGATTCAAGAGGGAAATGATGAGGCACTATTTCACAGAAAGGGTGGTGGCAAAGTGGAATCAACTGCCAGAAAAGGTGATTTCACTGGCAACTGTGAGCAGTTTTACGAGAGGGTGGGACAGGGTCACTGGTAAGGTCATAACTGAGGGGAAACGGGAGGGTGTATAAGCAGTCTGGGGGGGAATAACACAAGTGGTTGGGCAGCAGCTGCAGTAGATTAGACTGGGAGCTGCACACTCGAGCAGACTTGATAAACTGCTATGGCCTGTATCTGCAGGCATTTTCGTATGTTCACAAGTTTCATTTTTTTTACTTTATTGTAAAAATGACTGTACTTACTAGTAGGTTAGCCAATGATTCAGGTCTGAAAAGCGAAATTCTAAATATTACTGAAATAGACCCCTACAAGCTTCTTTTTATTTCATTGAAAACATTTATTTTTTTATGCAGAGGTTGGGGGAGGGGGGAAGCGTGAGATGTGAGCAGTAGGGGCTATGAGAGACCGAAGAGCAAGTAACAAAACTGCTCTCATGAGCTCCTCTTTTTTTTTGTTATTTAAAAATGGGTATACTATTTTTTCTGCTGGAGTTGAAGAGAGAGAGAGGTGTGAGCAAGATAGAAGTTGGAGTATTTCTGAGTCAGACAGTTACAGTGAAAGTTGGATTGTGCTGAACTGACACTGTGCACAGCACGAGGAAACATGCTTGTAATACCATGGTTCAGAGCTCAGAATGACAGTATATTGAGAGGAATGATAGTATTACGAGATGTAATACTATTATTGAGCTCTTACAATGGTATTGCGGAATTTTTTGTGTGTATAGATTTCGATGCTATTATTAGCATTATTCATGTATTACAAAAATATAGATTAGTGTTCACACTGCATTATTTATGATGCCCACCTCCTACCCTACCCTGCCTACCAAACATCTCTGCATGCAGGAAAAATAGGGATAAACATAATAGGCAGTGGTGGGTCCAGTATTACTAAAGATCCTGTGGCATCCAATCCAACTTGTAACATGATAAAAATCAGAAGAGCCCAAACAAGGAAGACAATTGGCTGAATTGCATCAGCTGTCACAATAGCAACACGGCATTATGGCACAACAATGCCATTTTGGGATCGGGGAGCATGCACAGTGAAGAATCTCAGAATCCTTGGAGGTGTGCACGAGCAGGTAAAATGTGGAGCATGCTCGTTCTGGGAGCATAGGAAAGTGATGAAATGCGAGGTTGACCAGTAGGTGGTGCGGGGAACAGAGCATATTTTCAAAGCGCCACCTACTGGTGGTAAAAGTCAGCGCTGTGGTAGAGATTCAGCTCCGAGAACTGCAGTTAGTTCAGTGGGATAGTAAGCGATGCAGGGAATAAAATGTCCCCACAATGCAGCACGGCATCAATCGTACCAGAAAGCGGACGCGCAGCAATACATCAGCCGCTCAAAAGTATGAACTTTTCAGGTGTCATCATTGTGTGATGTAAGTGTAATAATGTAAACCAAACTTGTAACTGAACAGAAATTGGTACACACCACAGTACTACATGAAGCCTGTACAACATGGACGTGCATAGCTGTACTGAGAGACAGCCTTACAAAGTAACACAGCTGAAGCAGGAATGTGCAAGTCAAACAAGTCGTTCCCGTCATCTGTGTTTCATAGCAAAGAAACCACTAGGTAAGTGATAGATGCCTTGCACTTGCCATGTTACAAGTGCATTAATCCTCTCTGAAGGTGGCATCTAATGGGGGAGTTAATGCATGGTTGGACTGTTGTACGCACTCGACCTCGTGCCTCAACGGTCCCAACCGTGCATTAACTCCCCATTACATGCCATCTTCATTGGTGATTAATGCTTACATATTCTATTTCCAACACAACAAAAATTTATTTTATTATGGCCCATTACCAACATCACATTCAGTACAAGATAATAGGTACAGATGTTTTCTGCCTGCTTGCCCAACCACTTTTAGTATGTCCCCATTCAATACTGTCTCAGGACCCTTTTTAAAATCCTGGATCCGACACGGATAGTAGGAAAATAAAAGACGAGCAAATGGTATTGTCATGATCCTGTTCACCGTCCCAGCACTGCTAAGATTCAAATTGTGTGTGTTGGTTTGGTGACACTGCAGGCTACACTATGCACAACAGCATCCAAGACCTGAGGACCACAATGTGGAGATTCAGCGGGTCGAAGCAAATTGAGACTCTAATAGAGAAATGATCAGCACTTCAGTAAAACGGATATAGCCTGAAGCTCCATCTAGACGAAGGACACTTGACAGATCTGCAAAACTCATCGTATTTGTGAGCTAAACTTGAGATACCCAATAGATGCCTTAGGATGCCCGTGAAAAGCAGGCGACCAAGCACAGTGCTCCGTCATATCAATGTCAAACTCTTTCATGAGGCTCCACTCAGTTTAGTGTTGTCTGTTCTCCAAATATCCCAATAAACCACCACATGCTTACCTGGGCTGTGGAGGCAGGCTTACAAGCCTCAGACAGCCTCGGAATAGAAACAGCTTTGTCACCTCAACGTTAGCGCCACAGAACTGGGCTCCTGTTTTTGCTATACTGTGGTGCTGGCCTCGCTCGATGACGTCCTTTACTGGCGTCGGAAGCGCTGGTTTCGCTGTGTTTCATATCCAAATCGAAGGGCCGAATTTGAGCTTGATTAAATTTATTGCATTTATTTTTAACAATGCCGCCAGCTAGAAACTTCAGGAGGAGAAGAGCAGATTCAGACGACGACGAAGAGGATGTTATAACCGAGGAAGTCAGGTCTGTCAACGATGTTTTTCACCTTTCTGGAATTCCATCTTCTGAACTATTTATTAGTAACTTTTGCGTTTAATAGATGTTACAGCAGCATACCTCTCAACCTTTCTTCACCAAAATGTGTGTGACAAATGACCAAAATGTGTGACGTATCTTCAAACTTGGCACCATACCTCTCAACTGTACCACATTACTAGGAACGTTCCTCATTTTACTTCAGAAAAGGTCCCTGTTCCACATTGTGAGGACTTGTTCCACATTCAGAGTCAACATTTTAAAGCAAATATCCATAGTAAATGATGGAAAAAATAACTTAGTCAATTAATAAAAGACATTCTCAACATAAATGCAACATTTGAATAGTCTTTTGAGCTTCTTAGGAAAATATTTGATTAAGTGTTCCACATTTTGCCCATTTGTTCCACATTGTGACAGGCAATGTTCCACATTTGGGGGACAAAAGGTTGAGAGGTATGCTTGGCACTCCAAGCTCAGGAAACTATAGCAATCAGTGCATTAATATTCTTAATGTTTGCTGATAACTGAACATAATAGAGTATTATGAATTTCTGCTTTAAAGTCTCAGTGGGAAATGTGGAATATCACCTCCCCTATGTGGGACAAAGAATTTCTGAGTGGAAAATGAGTGATATACCTCATAATGTGTGACAGTTGAGAGGTATGTACAGCAGATGCAGTGGCATTAATACTAGGTGGGCTAAAGGCCCAGTTTATTTTATGATTCCAGATTTGTTGTAATGTATTAATATTACATGGTTCAGTGTTGTGTATGGACATTTTAATTTAATTTTTAATTATTATACTGGATAGGGGTACCAGATTTTGGGATGCCAAAAAAAGGACACTTAGTCCCTCTCCAAGTGAGCCCTTGTGCCAGACACCAAGTGTAACCCATCACCCCTGCCTTTTTAACAAAACGACAGGTGGCATGCTGTTGAACCTCACAGCAGTACCTGGTGGGGACCTGGGTTCGGGGAGGATGAGGTTACTCGGCATAGGGGACCTAGGTTTGGCTACTCTCAACAGGGGCACCCAAGTAAATCCAAACACAGGAAGCAATAACTGTAATGTCCAGAACCAGGAATGGGATTCTTCAGTGTGGCTTTTATTCACATACTACCTGAACAAACAAAGCATAGACGGACCCCAACGGGGCTACATTTCCTGGTAATGCAGATTAGAGACTACAGAACACTTTATCACCATTTCCAGCCCTCAGACTCTGAACCCACCAGGCACACAGCCTGGACTTGCATGCAGGTTTGGGTACACAGCCCGACTTGTACACACTTGGGTTTCCCCCCACTGGCCCGGCTCCCCTGCCGGCCACTTGATCCACGGTCCATTGGAAGAATGAACCAATTATCCTATTCGCGGTCCATTGGAAGAATGAACCAATTATCCTGTCGTGGCTCCCCACACAACACTAGAATCTGTGACTCTTGGAGAGAATTTTCCTTACAATCCCACGTCTGGGTACTTCCCCCATCACTGGCCAAGTGCCTGAGGCAAAGTAGAAACCACGGAAGAAATCTGTAGAGGTGGACCTGGTCACTAAAGATGGGGGGCCACCCACCTCCAGCTCCCACAGCCCATACCCGGCCATTTCTCTGGAAAACTGAACAATTCCTTTACTGAACTTTGAAATGTAGATTAAGGGTAGATGTCTGTCACATCTCCTTTACATATTATTCGCATCCCAACAAACTCAGGAACTTGAAACTACTTTTACTTGCTTGGCTCATTTCTCTAGGCTTCCCAATATGTAGTTCAATCCCTAGATTTTCACACAAGTCCCAGGGTGAAGAAAACATGTGCCCTTTTAGCCAGAGCAGACACTCACCCTTAAGTTGCAGGTGCCCCACAGGCGACTCACAAATTTTCCATCTTCCAGAATAAATCCTGGACTAAACAGGCAGCTTTTCCTCCACTAGCAGGATTAAGGGGATTGCCCCAGGAATCTGCTGGGAATCTTTACATCCCCCCCCCCTCCGGAGGGAGGGGGCACTGAGATCCGACAACAGCGGTCTCCACCACTTGAGTACAAACTTCACTCACTCGAGCCAAACTGCAGACTCTCACTTTAAAATTCCCAACGTTCTATCTAAATCCCTTTGCTGCAGATTCCAATGTGGCTTATGCAGCTGCGAAAGTTCTATTGGTGATGTCATCCCTCAGTCTCAGCTGAGACTGAGAACTGAGTGAGACAGTGTGAAACCCATTTAACTGGAGTTTCTCAAGCTGCCTTCCCTGCCTACCACTAGGTCTTACTGGGATTCTAGTAACCCTGCGTAACAAGGGGGTTACACAAGTATATAGATTTAAAGTCTCCGACGTCTTCACAACTCATTTACAATGAGGTCATGGGTAGAAGAGAGTAAAATAAACATAAAAATAATAATAGTACAACAGGATAGAGAAGGCACATGAAGAATATTTGGCAGCTGGAAAAGAGGACATTTGGTAACCCTAATACTGGAGAGCAAGATGAGCAAAATAGCCCATTTTTACAGTGACCAGTTGTAAAAACAGAGTAAACATTGGCATGGAAGGTGACACAGGAATAGGCAAAGTGACACAAGTACAAGTTGGTAACTCATGGGACTAGTAGGAGAATAATAATTAGGTACACAGTGCATTTGGTCAATCGGATGATTAGGGAGGCTGGCGCTGAAACATAGACTTTGATGGCAGATAAGGACCGCTTGGCCCACCTAGTCTGCCCATTTCCCTGCCTAGAGGATAAGCTGCAGATCCTATTTAACCAACAGCCTATTTCTTCCTGCCCCCCACAAAAATTGCCTTATGTCTGTCCCATGCATTCTTGAATTCTCCCACAGTTTTAGACCCCACGACCTCCTCAGGAAGGCTGTTCCATCGTCCACCACCCTCTCTGTGGAAAAAAAAAATCCTTACATTGCCCTGAGCCCCCCATCTTCAAATTGTATCCTTCTTCTTGCATCTCTTTTCTGAAAGATGCTACCCTCTTGGACTTTGTTGATTCCACTGAGTTACTTAAGCGTTTCTATCATACCCCCCTTCCTCAAGGGTATACACATTAAGCTCCTTTACCCTTTCCTCGTATGGCTTCTCTTGCAGACCCTGTACCATTTTAGTTGCCCTCCTCTGAACTGCCTCCAACCTGTCTATGCCCTTGCGGAGATAGGATCTCCAGAACTGGACGCAGTACTCCAGATGGGGTCTCACCAACTGTCTGTACAGGGGGATAACAACATCCTGTTTTCTGCTGGTGATACCTCTCCCTATACATCCCAGTATCCCCCCAGCCCTCCCTACCGCCTTCTCACATTGCTTGCCAACCTTAAGGTCATCTGATATGATTACCCCAGGTCCATTTCCATTTTGTTGTTGTTACTACCTCCCCCATTGTGTAATCTTCCCTGGGTTTTGTTTCCCAGGTGCATTACTTCACTTCTTTGCATTGAATCAAGCTGCCATACTTCTGATCATTCTTCCAATCTTGCCAAGTCCCTTCTCATCCTTTCCGCCTCCTTGTGTATCAACCCTGTTGCAGATCTTCGTCATCTGCAAAGAGCATACTTTTCCTTCAGTCCCTCTGCAATGTCACTTATAAAGGCATTAAAGGACTGGACCCAGTACTGAACCCTGCAGTGCCCACTAGTAACCTCTCTTTCTTCAAGTGGACTCCATTTACAATTACCTTCTGTGTCCTATTGTTCCTAATGTTTTACCAGGCTACCACCCTGGGACCCACTCCCAGGCTGGTTAATTTGACTACTAATCTTTTGTGTGGGACTGTGTCAAATGCCTTGCTAAAGTCTAGGTAGCTCATGTCCACAGCCGCTCCCTGGTCTACAACTTTGGTCACCCAGTCAAAGAAATCAATTAGATTCATCTGACATGACCTTCCTGCTGTGAACCCATGCTGCCTTGGGTCCTGTGCCCTACTGGCCTCTAGGTACTCAACAGTTCTTTTCTTCAGAAGTGATTCCATCTCTTTCCCTACCACAGAGGTCAAACTGACGGGTCTGTAGTTTCCTGCCTCTGTCTTGGTCTCACTTTTGTGAAGGGGAATCACATCAGCCTTCTTCCAGTCCTCAGGTACCACACCATCCTCCCATGATTTGTTAAAGGGTAGTCAGTGGTGTCACTAGTTCTCTGCTTAATTCTTTTAGAATTCTGGGGTGAATTCCATCTGGCCCTATTGTTTTGTCCACCTTCAGTTTTAGGAGTTCTTTCAGAACCCTTTCTTCTGTGAAAGGACTGGGATCAACCCCCCTCTCCAGAGTGCTTCTGTTACTTGGATTAGGCACCTCCCCCATGTTGTCTTTTGTGAATACTGAACAGAAGTATTCATTCAGTATTCCTGCTTTTTCACTGTCTCTCTCTGTCCACCCACCATCCATTCTGTTCAGCCTCACTCTCCCTCCCTTTGTCTTTCTATGCTCTCTGATACACCTATAAAATGTTTTATCCCCCTTCTTAACTGAGTTAGCTGTCTTTTCCTCAGTTTGTGCCTTTGCTATTCTGACTATCCTCCCTGCTTCCTTCTGCCTTAACTGGTACAGTTCTCTGTCCTGCTCCTTCTGTGTTTCCTTATACTTCCTAAATGCTGTCTTTTTCTCCCTAACCTTCACCGCCAACTCTTTTGAGAACCATAGTGGCTTTTTCTTTCATTTTGATTTGTTTATTTGCTTCACACAAAGGCTTGTTGCCTCTGTGATGGCAGTTTTGATATTTCCCCATTGTTCCTACCTCCTTCTAGCCTGTTTGCTAATGCTTTTCTAAGGCACTCTCCCATCTTGTCAAAGTCAGCCCTCCTGAAGTCCAGAACCCTCACTTTTGTATGGCTTGACTCTGTAGCTGAGTTTATCGTGAACCACGCTGTTTGGTGGTCACTTGTTCCCAAATGTCTACCCACTTCTAGATCTGAGATCCTCTCACTGTCCCCATTTGAGAGTATGAGGTCTAAGATTGCTCCCTCACGAGTAGGTTCCAAAACTAGCTGTCTGAGGCATGCCACCTGAAGGGCATCAAGAATGGCCCTGCTTTTGGATGTGGCTGCAGCAAAGGTGCTCCAGTTAACATCTGGCATATTAAGGTCCCCCATCAACAGTCTCCCCTTTCTCTGCCATCCTAAGTATGCCTTCTGTCATATCCTTGTCCATTCCCTCCCCCTGACATGGGGGTCTGTATACAACCCCTGTGCAGATTGTGGTGCCATTTCCAGTCTCAAAAGGTGACCCCCAGTGCCTCCTCTCCTCCCTGTTTACTCTTTTGTTCAGGTGCGTTTATCCCTTCCCTTACATAGAGAGCTACTTCCCCCTCTTCTACCCTCCCTGTCTCTCTTGTAGGCTGTGTACCTTGGTATGTTAACATCCCAGTCATGGTTTTCTGTGTACTATGTTTCTGTGACTGCTACGATATCCAGGCATCCCTCTTCCATCAAGGCCACCAGTTCGGGGAGCTTGTTACCCAGACTATGGGTGTTGGTACTCGTTGCCCTCACCCCTTTTCGCCCCATCCCTGTCCTTATTGCGTTTGTCCTTTCTCCATTTACCCCTGCACTTCTTCCTATCGACGTCTCTATGTTGGTGTCTACCTCGCTTAGTACCCTGATATTTTTTTTTGGGGGGGGGCTAGGATTTCCCTGTTTCTTTCCAGTGCCTTCCCCCTTGGCTAGTTTAAATGCTTGCCAGTGAAGTATTTAAACCTGTCACCTAAGATCCTGACACCCCTCCTGGACAGATGCAGACCATCATGCCAGTATAGGCCTGCATCCCTCCAGGTGGACTCCCAGTCCCCAATGAAGCCAAATCCCTGAGCTCTGCACCAGTTTTTCAACCACTGATTGAATCCCATGGTGTGGAGCACGCTAGCCTCACCCGTGCCATAGACAAGGCAGCACCTCCGAGAAGGTTACCATGTGTGCTATTTGTCTAAGGCCCCTCCCCATCTCCACAAACACTTCTTGCACTGCTCTGATCCCTTTTTTAACCAGGTCATTTGTCTCTAGGTGGACAGTGACATCCAGCTCCTTCCCCTGTGCAGCTGCTCCTGCGATCCTGAGAATTCGCTCCATGTCCGTACAAGCCATGGCCCCAGGCAGGTACTTTACCTCCCTCTCCCCTTCCTCCCCAATTCTACCTTCCTAACAGTGGAGTCCCCCACCAGAAGTTGTTTCCTTCCCCAGTGGGGTCCCATGCCCCCCTCCTGTGGGTCTCCTTTGTGGAGGTTCCCAGCATCCTCCTTGGTCTCCACTGTGGGTGCCTCCATAGAGGAACCGCACTTTTCCAGAACAGCATAGAAATTGTAGAGAGGTACAACTGGAGGGATGCATCTCTGTTCCACCACCCTCACCCTCCCTGAGCCCACTGTGGTCCAACCATTCCTCTTTCTTGGCAACCTCTGAGGCAGCGGCAGTGGCCCTGGTGGTCCCTGGGTGGGAGAGGAGGTCCCACAAATCCTGGCCAGCTCAGCCTGGAGATGAGCAACCTCCTCCCTCTGCCCAGAGAGGTGCCTGCAGATGGGACAACACTGCATCCTCCAGAACGTCTCCCAGAAGACTGCTGCTCCACAGCCACTGCACTGCACCACTCCCATGATGTCTTTTTTCTGGCCCCCCTAACTGTTGTTTGGAATACTTACTCTTTTCTCTGTTTGCTTATGTAACCCCTCACCCCTGCCTTTTTAGCAAAACGACAGGTGGCATGCTGTTGAAGCTGACAGCACTACCTGGTGGGGACTGGGTTCGGGGAGGATGAGGATACTCTGCACAGGGGGCCTAGGTTTGGCTACTCTGCACAGGAGCATCCAAGTAAATCCGAACACAGGAAGCAATAACTGTAATGTCCAGAACCAGGAATGGGATTCTCCAGTGTGGTTTTTATTCACATCCAAGCTGAACAAACAAAGCATAGACTGACTCCCACGGGGCTACATTCCTGGTAATGCAGATTAGGGACAACAAAACACTTTATCACTGTTTCCAGCCCTCAGGCTCTAAACCCACCAGACACACAGCCTGGACTTGCACGCAGCTTTGGGTACACAGTCCGACTTGTACACTACTTGGGTTTTCCCCACTGGCCTGGCTTCCCCGCCGGCCACTTGATCCGTGGTCCATTTTGGGTATGAACCAATTATCCTGTTGTGGCTTCCCAAACCACACTAGAGCCTTCAACTCCTAGAGAGAATTTTCCTTACAATCCCACGTTTGGGTACTTCCCTCATCACTGGCCAAGTGCCTAAGGTAAAGTAGAAATCCACAGAACAAATCCATAGAGGTGGACCTGGTCACTAAAGATGGGGGCCTCCCACCTCCAGCTCCCACAGCCCATACCCGGCTATTTCTCTGGAAACTAAACAATTCCTTTACTGAAACCTTGCAAATGTAGATTCTTGGGTAGACGTCTGTCACATCTCCTCTACATATCATTTTCATCCCAATAAGCTCTGGACTTGAACCTACTTTTAGTTGTTGCATAGCCCATTACTTTAGGCTTCCCACTATTTTAGTAGTTCAATCCCCATATTGTCACACAAGTCCCAGGGTGAAAAACATAGGCCCTTTCAGGAAGAGCAGACACTGACCCTTTGGTTGCAGGTGCCCCACAGGCGACTCGCAAGTCTTCTTGTTCTCCCAAATAAACTCTGGAACACATAGGCAGCTTCTCCTTTAAAGTAGCAGAACTAGGGGGTTGCCCCAGGAATCTACAGGGAACCCTTTCCTGCCCCCCCATCCCTGAAGGGAGGGGGCACTGAGACCCGAAAACAGCGGTCTCCACCACTTCAGTTATCTTATGTGTCTCTCTTTTGGTGGAGACCAGCCCTTTGTTTACCTAAAAGTAGCCCTCTGTCAGGGCTGAGGCTCCTAGAGCCTTCACTGAGCTGCTGAGCTGCTTTCTCAGCAAGCTCCCAACACCAACTCCACCTTGAGCTGACTGACTCTGTACAAACCTACCAACGTTCTATTCCAACTCCCTTGCTGCAGATTCCAATGTGGCTCATGCAGCTGCGATAGTTCTATGGTGATATCATCCCTCAGTCTCAGCTGAGACTGAGAACAGAGTGAGACGGTGTGAAATCCATTTAACTGGAGTTTCACAAGCTGCCTTCCCTGCCTACCACTAGGTCTTACTGGGATTCCAGTAACCCTGGGTAACAAGGGTTACACTTATTTATTATTTTTTCTCCTACTTACTGCTCTGTGCCCTTTGGCTCCTGATCTTCCTGTTCTGAGACAAAGTTCTCAGTAGTCTCCTACTTGCTCAGTCAGAACTCCAGCCACTGGGGGAGGAGAGCTACTCTTGGCCTTTTAGGATGGGATGATAAGTGCTAACTCCTAAAGTGAGTTGGGAAGGTAGGAGTTTGTAGGGGCCAGTTGCCCTGAAGGACAGAGCTCTTAGTCTTGCATCAGTGTTTCTAAAGGGGAATTGGAAAGTGAGTTTGGACTGAGAGCACATCCTCAGCTTGTTGGTGGAGCAGGGAAAGATTGTGGAAGTACAAGAAGGAACTTTTACTACCCTGTTATAACAGCATCTAGAAGTCTTATGCCCAAACTACTCTTCTAGCTGCTGTGTTACTATCACAGTAGTGATGCCAGAATACTATTTTAATTACTGGCCATCATTTTTGTACATGGATAACCGTATTTCTATTCTGCGTTACAACCGCCCGGTTGATATGTTGTGTTATAACCTGGCAGTTACAATTACTAGTCAGTCTAGCTCTCACTACACACACACACACACACACACAGTGCAAGCTCACATAACTGTTCCCAGTATTGCCAGTTCAACTCCCAAAGTAAAAAAATACAAACAAACAAACAAAAAAAAAAACTGTAATAAAGTGCCATCATGAGGGGGAAAATGGAATCTCAGTTCAGCTGTGAGCTGGCACAGAGTGTAGCCAAAAATGATGGCCAGTAATTAAATAAAATAAAATGGGTTGGTGGGTTTAAAACCACAATTTTACGACCACCCACCTGTGTATTATTCAATATATAATAATTGGTGATCCCTTATAATGACTGGATATCTAGTCCTGATAAAACACCCTGCTGGATTCCATAATAACTCGATAGTGGGTTATTATGGTGTTTTCTTCTTCATGCTCTCATTTCACTGAAGTGCAAAGAAAGCACACTGCATTTGTGTGACTGCGGTGGCTGCTCAGAGACACGCTCACTCACACAAAGCAGCTTACAGTTGTCTTTGTCCAAACCTTGCACTAGTTATTATAAAAAATGATGCCTGTGCAGGTGTGTGTTATGTTTATGGATTATCATAAACCTCGGGTGTGTGAAAAATCCTCATAACACACACCTGCACAGGCATAATTCTCTATATACCACTGTAGCATGTATGTCACTATTGTGATACAGTAGCATACAAGCTTGTGTCTGGTAAGATTCATCATACATACATTCATGCCTTGCAGATTCCTCATGAGGAGATCGGCAAGACTGAAAGCACCCCTAGTGACCTGGTTTTTAAGGTGTTTTTAGAGGACTTCTAGATTGTTGTACTACTTACATATTTAGATATGCTCAACAGTTTTCTCACTGTACGAACTTAATAATTTTCTTTGAAGGTGGGACAGGATGGGATGGGATCGTATTTTTGGCCCTAACGAGGTGGCCAGCCAATCTCTTCCACTTCCCTGTTGCTGCGATCCGGCACGTAATGGCATGTGCCCGGGAACAACGTAGAGGCACACCCTATTTAAGTAAATGGGGTAATGTTTAATTACTTTTATGCTTATTATTAGCTACAGTGAGTTTAATCAAGGTCACTGCTCAACATAGAAGGCCTAAGAAGACGTGTGCCTAGCTTTACCTATAGATGGATAGGATGGCTCTAGGGGCCAGTCACTTCTCATTTTCTCCCTCTCCATTTTCCTAATGTTGTTACCCACTCCATGTGTCTGTCCCACCCATACTCGACTCCCTTCACTAAATTAGAACAGTTGACAGCACTTGACAGTTCATGCCACCTATCCACCACTCCCTCTGTGAAGAAACATTTCCTGACATCTTTCTAACCCCCAACCCCCGGGTGCTAGTGTTGCCGCTAAGAGTGAATAACACCTTGCTTTCCACCTTAGTTATCCTAGTGAAGTGTTTGTACATCTCTATCATGTCCTCTCTTTCTCTTTTTATCTTGTCTCTAAGGGGCTTTCAGTCTTTCCATATAGGATCTCTCTTATTGTCCCTAAATCATCTAATATTTATTTATTTATTTAGTGTTTGTTGACCGGGTAAGTGCACTAGACAAATCCTGCCTATTTTCAGGCACAACCCGGGGGAGGGGGATACAGATGAATGCCAACTGATCTTGAACCAGCTTAAGCTGTTGGTAGTATTTTTTAGTGAATGAGGGAAATTTGGCCATGACACTGGGAAATTCCCCTACTCTTTTCGATAAGTGCCATGGGATCTTTAACATCCACCTGAACTACCACCAGTCCAGGCAGATGGGACCTCGGTTTAACATCTCATCCGAAAGATGGCACCTCAGAAGTGCAGCACCTCTCTCATGCTGTACTACAGTGTCAGTACTGGAATATTAACCCAAGTGCCAGATGTGGGAACTGAACCCACAGCCCTCTGATCTACCGGCCTCAGAGGCAAGTGTGCTACCTACTGAGCCACTGACACTAATACTTGGTTTAATACTCTGATTGTCGAGACAGCAGAGTACTGAGATGTTTTATTTTTAGTTTTTGATTTACTAACAGTATTTTTTTTTTTTTTTATTGTTTTTAATTTGCATTTCTTTTCTTCTTTCAAGTGTCTGCCTTTGGCATCTGTACCTCCATTTTTCCAGATATTGTAAGAAACCCCTGTTTTTGGAGACAATTGTTGTATCTTTCTATTAAGCCATTCAGTTTTCAACCAAGACAGCAGTTTTATAGTGTCATTTTTACCCACACTCCTGCTGTACAAAAAATGTATACAACGGGAGTGGGAGTACAGATGACAAGATACTTAGCCCGCTGGCTCAGCGGTAGCACTACTGCTTGCAAATGACCCGTGTTCAGAATCAAACTCCTGGTGGAGGGGTGGTCAGGGGTGGGGAGTATTGAACATCTGCAGGACTGCTCTCTTCCTGTGGGGAGAGGGTGGGCAGAGCCCAGCACTTGTCAGGCCCCTAGCGGAAGCTGGGGGAAGGCAGCCCGAGTCAGCACATCAGGGAGGTGAGACAGACATTGATGCATTTCACATGGGAATGCATGGCGTGTGTCATGACATTGCACGCCATGCCTCCCAGGGGCTCGTGAGGCGGGAAAGGTGGCAGCAGGATGGCGCTGAGCACCCACATGACCTGGAACCGACCAGCTGGGCACACCAGCCAGAAAAGGATCCAGACCATGGTGGGGATTGAAAAACCCCACTGACCCCATGGGAGAGCAAACCTGGGGGAAGACGGCTGGCGGTAAGTCCCGGTGGACATTGGGGAGATGAGGCTGGGGTACTTTTACTGTCGCCCAAATGTCCAGCCCCCTATTGCTCTTGGCCTCATAACCTCCATTGCAGCCCTTTCTTGCTCTGGGGAACTATATATCTTAGGTGACCTCTTAAACTGGCTGTCTCTCAAGACATCCAAAATATGTAATGATCTTGGAGCCCTGAACCTCTCGCAGTTGATCTCAGAACCCACCCGCCCTAGCCATAAGACACAAAATCACTCCCTGATCGACTGGGCTCTTAACACCCACCCCCACAGAGTAATTAGCTCTGGTATCCTCCCAGATGCTCTCAGTGACCACAACCCAATATTCATTGTCAGGAAAATCCACAGACCAAAATCTCTACATTAAACCTCTCAACTTTGCTCCTTCAAATTCCTAGACTTTGAACCTTTCCTGCACAACCTATCTCTCTCTGACTGGTAAGACTGTAACCTACTACAAAAAAATATTCCTCGCAAATTGAAACGCCTTTGCTCCTCTCAAACAAACCAGTGTTAGGGGTAACCACCTACAGTGGATTGCTCTAGAACTCTTAGCCTGTCTTAGGGCCCCCGATCGTGCCTGGAAGTGGCACAAATCAACCCAGCTTCCTAGCGACCTCATGGACTACTGTAAGCTCCGAAACGCCTGTATCAGGGCAACAAGGCTAGCCAAGTCCGATTACTTCAAAAATGCTTTCCTCACTGACATAAATTCCCCTTCCAAGTTCTGGAAGGTGGTTCATGCCCTCTTAACCCCTCAGTCCCTCCACCCTTCCCCAGTGCTAAAGATAAATGGCAGTCTTATAGCCAACTCCCATGGCATAGCTGCGGAATTTAACTCCTATTTTTTTTTATAATAAAATTTTTTATTAGGCGCAAGGACGTTTATACATTATACAAGACATTTTACATAGATATATTCATTAAGTTTATATAATTATACATTGGACTAAAAAAAAAAAAAAAAACTCTCACCCAGCATCAGGACTAATTAATCACATGAACTAGACAAGTCTCATTTTAACATTTCTCCACTATAGATTTGATTAGCTTCAGGGAACAGAGTCTAAATAAGTGCTTAACTGATACATAATCCATTTTCTCCATTTTGTATCAAATACCTCCACTCTATCCTGTACTCTGGCCTCCATTCTCTCCATCCTATATATCTCTCTCTTGTCAGGTTTAGCCACTCTCCCTTAGTTGGCAGCATATTTGTTCCCCATAGTCTGGTTATTACCTTTTTTGCTGCCAATATTAGCAATGTAGTTTGCAGGTATACATTCTTCTCTACTTTTAGACGAAATGGGGTAGTAGCTGTCAGTATGTACTCAGAGGTAAAAAGACCTTGGTTTTCATATATTGCTACCAGCTCTTGCACCACCTCCCCCCAATAAGGACCCAGCATGCTGCAATTCCAAAATATGAGTCTGGTCTGCATGTACTGCTCCACATCCCTTCCAGCACTTTCCTTCAGGATCGCCTGTAAAACTAGCTACCACAGCAGGAGTGTGGAAAAATCTGTATCATAATTTCCATGCAAACTCTTTCCAATATGGGGATCCCAAGGCCTTAAGCATAAGTGGGGAGGCCATCTTCCAGTTAGTAACCGGTAGGTCAGTTCCCAATTCCAAGGACCAACATGCTCTAATCGACTCAGTAGAGTCTTCTGGTTTCTCTCCAAAGGCAAGGTAGGCCAGACTGATACCGTGGTCTAGAGTGGTACCTTGTCTCTGTGATAAAAGTAATTTATTAGTGGGGGGTTTTCAGCCACTGCTGCCAGTGCTTCCTGCATTGGCCACAAATAAGATTTTAGCTGCAAATACTTATGAAAGAAAGAAAGAAGTCCTGGGGTATTTTATACTGAGCCTGGAGCTGGACAAATGAATAAAGACCCTGTGGGCCTAATAATTGAAAAATATGTTTGATATTATATTTATACCACCGGGTTAAGGATCTATCCAAAGAATTTGGTGGAAACGCACTGTTCACCGCAAGGGATCTCAGAAAAAGTGCCTCCGTGAGTAATAATCTTTTATTGAGTACAGTTAGCCACTGCTTGAACACCTCTGCAGTATATTGTGGGAATCTAGAGAGAGGTATGCAACCGTGAGGATGTCTAAAGAGACAGTCCATCAGGTATTCTATGCCATTCCAAGTCATCTCAAACTGCTTCCAGGGCATACTATAATTGGGGTTCATCCAGGAGAGTAAGATCTTTAATTTAGAAGCTCGGGCATAATTCAGGAGATTCAGTAAATTTTACCCACCTCTGTCTCTTTTGATAACTGTAATAGAGAGTACCGAATCCTGGGAGGTTTCCCCTGCCATATAAAGTGAGAGATCAACCTATTCCAAACTTAAAAATAAGTCTGTGTTGGAAATAATGGGAGTGTCTGCAGATAGAACAAAATCCGGGGAAATATGTTTTGTTTAATAGTTTCTATTCGACCTAGGAAACTCAAAGGTATCTGTGACCATCGTGTGAGGTCCTCAGTTATGTTTTGCGTTAGCGGTTCAAAATTTGCAATATCTACAGTAAGATGGATCCCAAGGTACCGCATCGATTATTTATACCACTTAAGGGGAAATGCACATTTGAAAGCAGGGGAAGGGATCTAGGTACACAGTAGTACCTCTGTTTTTTGTTGGTTAATTTTATACCCTGAGATTTTACCGTACATCTCCAGTTGTTCCGAGACCCTTGGGATTGATATATCCGGGGAGGACAAAGTGAGAAGGATGTCCTCAAATAGTGAAATTTTATGGTTTGTGCCTCTCATAGGTATGCCCTCAATCTCCGGGTGAGCTCTAATGGCTTGGGCTAATGGCTTGAGATACAGAGCAAATAACGGGGGTGAGAGGGGGCATCCCTGACAAGTTCCCCTCTGTGGAGGAAAAGGGTCGGAGATAGAGCCATCTAATTTTAAGTAAGCCCGAGGGTGTTTATACATGCTTTGCAGTTGTTGTATGATCTTCAGGGGAAAGCCAAAACTAGACAAGGTAGCCCACAGAAATGGCCAGGCCACCCTGTCAAATGCTTTTTTGGCGTCCAATCAAATGAGTGCCAGGGGAATCGAACGTGTTGCTGTGTACTCTTTAAGTAGATGTGTTCGTCACACTGCATCATGAACCTGGCGTCCCTTAATAAAGCCCACCTGATCTTGATTGATCAACAAAGGCATGATGTTTTCAAGTCTATGTGCTAGCACAGACATATAAATATTGTAATCAAAATTTAACACTGAAATTGGCCTGTATGATGAGGATAGGGTAAGGTTTTTGGTTTATTTAAGTATGGCAGATATCACTGCATATTGCCAAGAGGGGGGAGGAATACCTCCTTCCTGTAGCTCATGGATAGCCTGGAGTAATGGTGGTAGTATTTCTTCTTTATGAGTTTTATAGAACTCCCACGGATATCCATCTGGTCTTGCAGCTCTCTGCAGCACTCCCTCTATCTCAATCAAGGTAGTAGGGGCTCTCAAAATATCTATCTGGGAGGCAGTCAATTTGGGAAGCTTTAAGTTGTTAAGGTATGCCTCTATCTGTTGACTACGGTCTTCAGACTCTGCCCTATGTAAATCCCGATAATATTCAGCCATGACTCGTCTAATGGTCTTAGGGTGATGTTCTAGCTTCCCCGTAGTAGGGTCTTGCATGGCCATAACACAGGCTCTAGCCATATGCATTCTAAGTTTATGGGCCAGATTCCTGGCTCCTTTAGGGCCCCCCTCATGTGCTGTGAGTCTGAGATAAAGGAGCGGTTGCTCTAGTTTCTGATCTAGGTATTTTTGAATTTTTTGTTTTATTGTTAGTAGTTGTACCTTTACAGTTCCATCGCCATGGGCATATAAAGACTGCAGTACTTTCAACTCCCCCTGGAGCTTAATAAGCTGTGCCTCTCTCTCTCTTTATTTTTCCTCGATGAATAAGCAGTAATATCCCCATGTAACACTGTCTTAAGGGTATCCCACTGAATCGCTGCCAAAACATCTGGGTCACCATTCTCTCCCAGGATCTGTGGGATCCTGTCTTTAACCATATGATTAAACTCTGGAGCTTTCAAGTGCATCAAGTTGAAGTGCCAGAAGTTTGTTTTATGTCCCCCACCCAAATCAAATTTGGCGTATACTGGGGAATGATCTGATAATATGGTCGCCCCATGCCACACGTCATGTAATGTTTCTAGATGTTCTGCTGTGGTAAACATATAATCTAGTCGAGACGCCACCCCTGGACCTGGTACTATATGGATATATTCTCTCTGTGTGGGGTAACAGTAACGCTAGATGTCTACCAGCCCCAAAGAAGCAGTTGTACCCCGCAAGTACTTCTGAAGCGGGTTAACCCTGTGAGGAAAATGGACTGAGGCATCCCTTGCAAGGTTCAGAGTAGTATTCAGGTTGCCCCTATCAGAAGTTGCCCCTGGAGGATCTTCAAAAGCCGTGCAAACAAAGTCTTAGCCAGTCTCTTTGAGGTCCCAGTGTGAAAATAAACGGATGCCAGAGTAACCGGGCGAGCATGAAGCATGCCTGTTGCAATAGCGAATTGTTCCTCTGGGTCTATTACCTTCTGATGGAGGTCGAATGGTACCCCACATCTGATCAGGATGGCTGCTCCCCGTCTCCTACCCGAGCTGTGAGATGAAGCTATCACCGTGGGAAACCCCTATTTGGTGAAGTTTTCATGCTCAGGAGAGAACAGGTGAGTCTTCTGCAAAAATATGATTTCAGGATTGTCTATTTTAATAAATTGTATCAAACAGGATCTCTTAACTGGGCTGTGGATCCCATTAATATTAAGGGACAATATCAGCGATGATTTCCCCATTTTGTATCATTAACAAGTATTTTGTATTGCATAAGCCCAGTTTCCTGCTGTTCTCCTTGTCACCCAGTATAGTAAACATCTCCTCTCTATATATTCTCAGCCCAAATTGCTGGTAAGCAGTTTCAGTCCAAAGCAAACGCACCAAAATAACCTCGTGTTAGATAGTATGGCAGATAGGGTACAGCAGTTCAAAATATATTTGTATACCTTACAAAAGATCAGTAATAGATGACAATATTTATTCCCCTCTAGTGGTGATTTGGTGGTACTCCCAACCATGTATTGATTCCAGCTAGGTTTAACATATCTTAATTCGTGTTAGCCTGCGGGAGTAACAAAAATAAAAGAATATTGGTTCGGGGGAGAATTTGTGACTTTCATGCCTAGGTTTCTCATCATAACAGTGTAACATTAACTTATTTACATGGATTACAGAGCAATTCTGTAATGACTACTTAGGTAGGGAGGGATCTGTACTCCTTTCTGTGCAGGGATGAATGTTATTTCCCTGTGGGGGAAGCTCACGAGGCCAACGTGGGCCCCCAGCACCATGTATAAAAATTAGTAACATGGAGCAGGCAAACAACACGCGCCGCTCTGGACTGCACCAAGTAAATTGATGCTGTCCCGATATCTGCTGCACGTGACTGTCGCCATGTTGCCGTCTAGCTGAATGCATCTCTATTAGCTTGCCGCATAGGACCCAACAGTATTATTTAAAAAATTAGTTTTAATAGGGTAGCTCATCAAATGAGGAATGGTAGCGAGGCTATTTACAGAGGTAGATATAATTGGGGGTAAGATAAAGTTTTCAGTTGTTTCACCATAATTGTCCCAGACTTTTTTTTTTTTAACAATAAATAAGAAATCAGATTACTATGCTTAGATTGCTTGAGTCTGTACTTCAGCCCCTATTTCCCTCGATTTAATATCTCTGACTAGCATTCTAAATTACAAAGATTCAGCCCTTATAACATCGCACCACCTCTGCTAGTTTTTTAGATGGCTCAAACAGCCACTCTAAAAGTAAATGCATGCCCAGACTCTCGTTGTGGGCTGGAAAGATTACCAGAGCCCCTTTCTCAGACAGTCAATCCGGGGCAGTCCTCTTGAACTTGAGTAAAAGTTTAACATCTTGTGATGTGGAGTAGCCGTGTGTCTTTCTGATTTGCATGTTCTGTGCCTTCTCCCACATGATTCCTGACTTGAGTGCCTCTAGGTCCTGAGTTTCCGATGTTATCCGCTGGGGTACCACGATGTTCTTGGCCTGGAGAGCTTTGCTGGCCTCCTCTTGAGTTTCAAATGTTTGTGGGCCTTCAGGAAACACTATTATAAGCTTTGCAGGATATGGTGTAACAAACTTCAGCTGCTGCTGTTTCAGGGTGCAAAGTATCGGGGCATAGGCCCTTCTCCTCGCTGCTATTTGTGGGGAGTAGTCATTATCTAAAATGAAGATGTCTGCTCTTGTATTGAATGTCCCCAACGCGCCATGCTCTTGACAACAATTGCGTTTTACTGTGTAGTTTAATAGCTTGAGCACTATGGAACGCCTGTGAACCTGTGATCAGTATGTTGAGTTTTCGGGGTGAGAGCTCTGTGAGCTCGCTCTATGTCTAGTTTGGTGGCTGGATCAAGTTGTGGTACCTCCCATAATAAAGTATCCACAAATTTAAGCATATCGTGTCCTTCCTCCTCCTCTGGTACTCCATGAATGCGTAGATTATTTCTCCTTGATCTATTCTCAAGGTCTTCACATTTGTCTGTTAATAGCTTTTGTTCATTTATTAAATGCACCACAACTCTCTCCAGGCTATCAGTTCTTGTATCAATTTATGTGTGAGCCGACTCCAGTTCAGATACCTTCTGATTTATTTTAGCCAGTTCTGTGGATAGTTCAGTGCAAAAGGAGCAGACTTCATCTCTGAATCCTTGGAGTTCTGCCAGGATTGCAGCATTGCTGGGTTGTCCATTAGGAGATAGTGGGGGCTCCGCCATGTCTGGTAGGCCGGAATCACCAGTCTGAGAGTCTTTCACTTGTCTGGTCTGCTGTGCAGCTAAAGTAGTTGATTTTTTTTAGTTTTTTCGGGCTCCCATTCAGTTCTGTAACTCCTCTAGCATCTTGTATAAAAAGGTTTTTCTGGTTTTGATTTGTTTTGTACTGATTCTGGGAGTTTTTTTGTCAGGTCCCTGGAGCTTGATCTTTCAGTGCTGCCTTCCAGCCGACTGCTCAAATTGGAAGTCGGAATTTAACTCCTATTATACCTCCTGTGCAATCAAACTGCTGAAGTCCTCCTAACAACTTCCCTCTCAAATGTCAGCTACCCCTCTATCCCCCCAAAAAGCGCTCTTCCCCCCCCCCACATCCCTCCTTCTCATTCTCTTCAGTCTTCCCCACCGATACTCTAAATGCCCTCCTCACCATCAGCCCCTCAAAAGGATCTTTAGGGGTCGAAACTGGCACCGGCCCAGTAGCCAAATGCTGGTAGATTTTGTATCGGGCTAGCAGGATTTTCCATTAACTAGCCCTGCGGTCATGTGCTGGAGAAGGTAAAATTTGAATACTGCTGGCTAGTGGCTGAAAAATTTAATTTCGACCCCTGATCTTCCCCAAAAGACCTTGATCCTAAACTCCTCTCTCTCTCAGCCCCGGCCATTGCCTACCCCCTCTCCTCAATCTTAAAATCTCTCCTTCTCAACCTCTGATGTCCCTATCTCATGGAAGCATGCAGTGGT
Organism: Neoceratodus forsteri; assembly: GCA_016271365.2. Lineage (NCBI taxonomy): Eukaryota > Metazoa > Chordata > Ceratodontiformes > Ceratodontidae > Neoceratodus > Neoceratodus forsteri. The sequence continues at coordinate 482,374,878 of JADMNL010000022.1, read as the reverse complement.
CCTCCCCCTACCTAAAGGTGGTGACCCCTCGTCCCCTGGCAACTGTTGCCCCATCTCGCTACTACCTACCCTAGTCAGACTACAAGAACATCTAGCCCTCTCTCAACTCACTTCCTTTCTATCTGATACCTCCTTCTTCACTCCATTCCAATCTGGTTTCAGGAAAACACACTCTACCATTACCTCCCTACTTCGGCTCATTGACTCCATCTTCTCCGGGATGGACAATGGCCAAATCACCTCAGCCATATTTGTCGACCTTGCCAAGGCTTTTGACACTGTTTCCCACTTCCTTCTCCTTGGTTCCCTTTCATCTGCTGGTCTAACCTGTTCTGCCACTAACTGGTTTAAAGCCTATATTACTGGTAGAACCCAGTCAGTTAAGATCACAGATACCATCTAGCCACCCTTCCCGATCTGCACTGGCATCCCTCAGGGCTCTGTGCTTGGTCCCCTTCTGTTCTCCATTTTCCTTAACGACCTGCCACTTATCTGCTCCCCTTCCTTCACCATACACATGTACACTGATGATACTGTCCTGTATGCATCTGGCTCATGCCCAGCTGAGGTTACATCCAGCTTGCAGCACAACTTCAACAAGGTCCAGTTCTGGTTTGCAAACCAGTTATTCCTCAACACCAAGAAGGCAGTCTTCATGACCTTTGGCACAAGGCAGAGACTCTCTAGGCTTCCCTCCCTGCCCACTTTCCGCACTGTTGACGGGACTTTACTTGAGGACACCTTGTCCTTCAGATACCTTGGGGTTTGGTTAGACCAACACCTCAGCTTCTGTGGGCACATTGACGCCATCCAGAAAAAACTGCGCCCCAAGCTTGGTGCCTTGTTTAAGAACCACAGTTGTATCCATGCTGTGGCTAGGCTAGAGCTTGTCCAGAAGATGATCTCCCTATTTTTGACAACTGCGACGTAGTCTGTGATGCTGCTCCTAAGTCCCCCCTGACTTGATTGGACACTCTCTTCAACTCCTGCTGCTGCTTTGCCCTTGATGCTCCCTCTCGCACCCACCATTGTGACTTGTATCGAACCCTTTCAAACAACATGAAGTCTTGCTGTATTCTGACTATTGCAGTGATCTCCAACCCTTGAACTGCCCTGGAGAACAAAGAGTTAACTTTCCATGCAAGGCATGGAACGCTGAGCTCGAGCTCGGTTGAAGCCTCTGTCTGCTGTTGTTTGAACCCCAACTGTCAGATTCTTTACTCCACCTCACTGAACAGTCGCTCCAGAGATTTCTCCTTCACTCGGTTCAAAAAAGTCGGTTAAAGTGTCGTTTCTTTGCTCGGTTTCAACCAAATTTTTGCATCTAACCTGTCGGTTTAAGTCTCTGTCTGTGGTACCATGAGTACTACATAGGTATTTTATATTAGTTTTCTGTGTGGAACTTGTAAACATTGGATCGGTTCGGTTTGAACCGATCAGGTTTGTGTCAGAAAACTTTTGTTTTGAGTGTGGTAACCGGTCCGTATCGGTTCTAAAAAAAAAAAACGGACTTCATTACGGTTTTTTCCAAGACCCGTAACACGTTCAAGAACCGATAGGGGTGTCTTGCCTGGCAGATTGCCGAAAAAAGGGTACGTTTTGGTTAGGATTGGCCATGTCTGAGAAACCCAAGAAAAAAACCGGGCCCACTGGGTTTCAACACTGTAGTGTGTGTGGGGAAGCCTTTGCTAAGGCTGACCTCCACACCACCTGTGTTTATTGTCTGGGGTTTGACCACCTCAATGCAGACTGCCAAATTTGTAAAAGTTTTCCCAAAGCTACCCTGGATAAGAGAGTAGGTAGACTGAGGGAAAGGGAGGCCGAGAAGTCCGCTGACCCTGATGGCCAGCCCAGTTCAGTTTCAACCGAACCAGAAGGAGTGCCCTCCGACCAGGGCAAAACTTCTTCGGGCAAAAGGAGAACCGATTCTGAGGAGTCTGTTCTGGTTAAAAGAAAAAGAAGGGATAAATCATCCGGTTCAGATCCACAAGTTCTTTCTCCGACCGCTGATGAGATAGCCAAAGCGATAAGGATAGTTCAATCGCTAACTTCAGTTCCGGCCGAACCGGCACCATCAGTTAGGGGCTCGGTTCGGTCGGTTTCCCACGGTTCCGGATTACACTTTAGAAGAATTTTATGAACCGGAGGAGGAGGGAGAGTATGAAGATAAGATGATGATGGTAATTATGAAAGTCTGGATGTGCCTGTTGACCCGGACATCTCCCCAGACAGACCTTCAGGTGTTTTCTCCTCCTAGGCTTTCTGAGTCCCCTTCCCACTTTATGTTTTACAAAAAGGTGGCTGAAACCCTCCAGCTTCCTGTGGAAGAAGCAGTAGAGGATCAGGAGGAGCCTGATTTTGTTGAGATGATGGACATCCCAGAGTCCAGGAGACTGTCTATTCCCCTCCATAAATCTTTTGGGAAACAGACATTTAAAATGTTCATTCCATACCTCCTGTGGACAGAAAAATGGACAAGAGATATATTCTTTCAGGCTCAGCCATGGAGTTCCTTTCCCAGCAATGCAGCCATGTTGCGGTAGTGCAGGCTGCTGCCTGTGATAAGGTAAATATTCACTTTGCTTCACACCCCCCAGACAAGGACTCCAGGAGGATTGATGCCATGGCAAAGAAACAGTACATCGCAGCATCTTTGGGACTCAGGCAGGCTAATTATATGGCCTACAGCTAGATACCAGAAGTCCAGGTGGGACACTGTGATGGCTCTAGCTAAACAGGCCCCTGACCAGCTTGCCAAGGAGCTGGAGCGGGTGGCTGTGGATGGGATTGAGGCATCCAAGGTGCAATTTCATGCTGCTATGGACTCTAGTGATGTTTCATCTAGAGTCATGGCTACATCTGTGGCCCTTTGCAGCATGGCTTGGCTCAGGTGTACTAGCCTGTCACAGGATACCCAGGCTAAGGCCATGGATTTTCCTGTCATTGGTAATTCTCTGTTTGGGGAGCAGACAGAGAATTACATGAAGAAGATGGACGAGTACAGGACCACCTGTAGGAGTGCTCAGGCCAAAGAAAGGCAAGCCACTCCTCAGAGGCAGCATTCCAGGGGCAGGGGCAGGCCTTTTCACAGGCCTTTTTACCAAGCCCAGGCCTCCTCTTCTGCTTTTGCTCAGAGGGGGTTCTTTAGAGGGAGAGGCAGACGGGGTATGAGCAGGCCTGTTTCCACCCCTCAGCCTAAAGCCCCTGCCAAGCAGACACCTTGATGGGTCTGCCTGGGCCGATTCTCCACTACCTGTAGGGGGCAGGCTGGCTTACTTTGTCCAAAACTGGAAGTCTTTAACATCAGACAAGTGGACCCTGGAAGTAGTAAGCCAGGGACTGGTTCTCAGCTTCAAAAAATTTCCCAAGATGAGAACCAGATCCTTTCCACCTGCAAATCCTTCAGAGGCCCTTGCCCTAGAGGCAGAGGTTTCTTCCCTCTTGGCTCTCAGAGCCATAGAAAGGGTTCATACCCTACACAGGGGCAAAGGATTGTACTCCAGGTACTTCCTAACCCCCAAAAAGACAGGAGAATGGCGGCCCATCCTGGATCTGAGATACCTAAACAAGCACCTTTTAAAGCCAAAATTCAAAATGGTGACTCTGGGAATAATTCTGCCCTCTCTAAGGCCAGGGGACTGGCTAGCCTCCCTGGACCTCAAGGATGCCTACTTTCACATTCCGATCAGGTGCTCCCACAGAAAGTACCTCAGGTTCGAGTTGCCCTCAGGCCACTGTCAATTCAGAGCAATGCCCTTTGGTCTAACATCAGCCCCAAGGGTGTTCACAAAGTGCCTGGCAGTAGTGGTTGCTTTCCTAAGAAGAAAAAAAGATCTCCATCTTTCCATACCTGGACGACTGGCTCATAGTAGGTCAGTCTCCAGACCAAGTCAAGTCACATCTTCAGATAACTCAGCAACTGCTCACTTCCTTAGAGTTCCTCCTAAACCTTCCAAAGTCAGTTCTAGAGCCAGTGCAGCTCCTCACCTTTATAGGGGCGGAGCTGGATACAATAAGAGCAAAGGCCTTCCTTCCCCCTGGACAGGGCAAGGACAGTAATAGAGCTGGCCTCTTCTTTCACCCTTCAGGTGTCTCGACCAGCAAGGCACTTCTTGCAGCTCCTGGGCCACATGGCAGCCTCTACAGCAGTGGTCCAGGGGCAAGATTTCAGATGAGGGACATTCAGTTCCACTTGAGAACCTTATGGTCCCAGAGAAAGGATTCCCTGACCAAACTAGTCCCAGTGACTCGAACCCTGATCCAGGCTTTGCAGTGGTGGCAGGATCAGGACAATTTAAGGCAAGGAGTTCCTTTTGTCACTCAGTCTCCTTCTCTAATCCTCACCACAGGCCTCCCTCTTGGGCTGGGAGCCACTTGGGGATCTACCACCCAAGGGCTGTGTTACCTCAAGAATCTCTGCTTCACATCAATCTCTTGGAACTCAGAGCAGTGTTTCTGGCACTGCAAGGTTTTCAAGTCTGTTCAGAACAAAGTAATCCAGATCAGAACAGACAGTACCACCAATGTGGTACATCAACAAACAAGGGGGCACTCGGTCTACGGCCTTGTGCACAGAAGTAATGAAGTTGTGGTCTCTGGCCTATTCCCTGCAAACGTCTCTCAGAGCAGTTCACCTGCCAGGGAAGGACAATATCCTGGCAGATGCTCTCAGCAGGATATCTCAGGGCCACCACGAATGGTCCCTAGATCCCCTAGTTTTGAAGGTGATTTTCTCCAGATAGACACTCCACAGATAGATCTTATTGCAGCCCCAGACAATCACCAACTTCCTCTCTTTTGCTGCAGACCCCCAGTGTTGGGCTCAGTCCCCCTGGATGCTCTGGTACTCAGTTGGGAAGGGAAGTTTCTCTATGCTTCCCCCTTCCCTCTACTGTTCAAGGTACTAGTCAAGATCAGGTCTCAACCCTGCAAAGTGATTCTGATCACTCCAGACTGGACCAGACAGCCCTGGTACCCACTGTTGCTGTTCTTAGCAGTCCACCTTCCCCCTGTCTCTTCCCAGGAATTACAACCTGTTAACATCGTCTCAGGGGAGGGTTTGGTATCCGAATCTCAGATCTCTCAATCTCAAGGCCTGGCTCTTGAAGAGTTAGAGTTTGCTGATCTGCACCTCTCTCAAGGTGTCCTGGATATTCTAAAGACTTCTCGAAAAGCCTTCCACCAGAAAGACTTACAACTCCAAATGGAAAAGGTTCACTATTTTGTGTTCTGATAAGCATATTTCTCCAGAATTTGCTGGGTTGCCTACAATCCTGGACTATATGGTTCATCTCAGTGGCTTGGGACTCAGACCAGCTACACTCAAAGTACATTTGGCAGCTGTTTCTGCTTTTTTGTCAGTAGGCAAGCCCTCCTCTCTTTCAGCCCATCCTGTATTTTGCAAATTCTTCAAGGGACTATTGCACACCAATCCTCCCTTCAGGGACCCTGCTCCTGCTTGGGACCTTGATGTTTGCATTGCTCAGCTTATGCAACTCCTTTTTGAGTCTTTGTCCTCTGCAGAGCTTAAGTACTTGACTTGGAAAACTGTGTTTTTGGTAGCCATTACCTCTGCCAGGCGCATCAGTGAATTGCAAGCCCTGTCAGTGGAACCTGATTTCATCTCTTTCTATAGAGATAAAGTGGTCCTAAGAACTAACAGGAAGTTTCTGCCTAAAGTGGTTTCAGATTTCCACCTTAATCATGGTTTCAGATTTCCACCTTAATCAGTCTGTCTCTTCCTGTTTTCTTCACTGATCATTCCCCCTCTGGAGAGAGGAGGCTGCACAGCCTGGACGCAAAAAGGGTCCTTAGTTACTATATAGAGCGCACCAAGGGTCACAGGTTTGACTTCCTCCAATTGTTCCTCACTTATGGGGAGGTCGGTAAGGGAAAACCTGCCACTAAAAGATCTACTGCCAGGTGGATTGTCTCTTGTATACAATTCTGCTACGAAAAATTGGGTAGAATCCCACCCTCAGGCCTGAGGGCTCACTCTACTAGAGGTACAGCTGCTTCCCTGGCTGCTGCCAAGGATATTCCTATCTTAGAGATTCGTCAAGCAGCCACCTGGAAAACAGTCCATACTTTCACCAAGCATTACTCTCTGGATATCCAGGCTAGGAGTGATGTTCTGTTTGGCACAGCAGTGCGTCAGAGCCTATTCCCAAAGTAGGTTCTGTCCCTCCTCCATGGAGGTACTGCTTGGTAATCTGCAATAGTCAGAATACAGCAAGACTTCATGTTGTTTGAAGAAAAAATTACTCGCCTTAGTAATGTTGTTTCTTCTAATGGAGTCTTGCTGTATTCTGACTCCGCCTCCTCTCAGATCCTGTTTTTACGATGTGGGTGGGCAGGAGCAGTGTTGACACCTAGAGGTGCCCCTTTTTCTCACCCTCCTTTATTTTGGGTGTGTGTTGTGGTTTTTTTTTTTTTTTTGGGGGTTCCTGGCTTGAGTCTTTGCTTTGAAACCGAAAAACCCTTTTTATCAAATTTAGTTGCCAGTTGGCTAGTGTGAGTTTACAGTTTCCACACAGAACTCCCAGTGAGTATAGCTCATAAAGATATGACGGTTGGGGTTCAAACAACAGCAGACAGAGGCTTCAACAGAGCTCGAGCTCAGCATTCCATGCCTTACATGGAAAGTTAACTCTTTGTTCTCCGGGGCAGTTCAAGGGTTGGAGATCACTGCAATAGTCGGAATACAGTAAGACTCCATTAGAAGAAACAACATTACTAAGGTGAGTAATTTTTTCTTCCTTACCCTCCCTTACAAATAGACACCTCTCACACTGCGCTACATTCACTGCTAAACACTGGCTGGGTGAACTCCCTTCCTACCTCTTCCCCCACCTCCTCCCCACTCCCAACACTCACACACTAACTGTCCCCTTCCGCTACACTCTCTCTGGCCAGTCTGGGTACTCTCACCGTTTCCCCAAAATATGCAACTCTCTACCTCCCCAAATCCAACACTCCTCCTCTTCCCTCTATTGCATCAACACTGTCCTCTCCAACTATCTTGCAAATAACTCTTTCTGTCATGACCCACCTTAATTTCCTTCATCTTGCTCCTTACAGTTCATCCCCTTTCAGAATTTACCCAATGCCTCTATCAACTGTACTGCCTATACTGACCCTAGCCCCTCCTAAGTGCTAGTTCTCATACCTTTCTCCCTTCCCCTATTCTCTCCTCCGTTTTCCCTAGCCTTCACACTCCCCTTGCAGGGATCTGCATCCTGAGGGCTTCCTTTAGTGCCTAGGCTTGTCACCTTTTCTTCCCCATCTACCTATCCTTGGCCTTTCAGGTCCCCAGCATCCTGGAGGGTTCCTTGGATCAGGCCTCATCCCCTCCCAGATATTATTTCTCATTCCCTCCCTCCCTCTCACTATCCCTCTATATTTACAACGCCTAACCGCAGGAGGGTTATAATTGCCTGAACTTCCCTGCCCCTTTGCAGGGTTCATCGCATCCTGAAGGGTTCTTTTTTTGGGTCAGGCTTTATTTCCCCTCCTAGGTGTTAATCACACTTACTCTCTCTCTCTCTGTTTCTCCCCCCCCCCCTCTCTCTTATCCCTACTCCAGTCCCCTGTCCCCTTGCAGGGTTCCCCGCTTCCTGAAGGGGTCTCTCTGGGACACAAGACTGCACTGTCTGTCATCTCTTTCTCGCTCTCCTTCACCCCTTATTTCACGATAGCACTTGTTCACGTATTACCATTGCACTTATTAATTGTTCTCACAAATTACATATGTATGCAACACTGTAACAACTGCCTTAATTAATTGTATGCTATGTTGATCTTTGTAACTTGAATGTAAAATGGCTCATCCCTGTTGTACCCCTTCCCCCAGGTCACACTGGGAAACAAGCAACCTGTTGTTCAGTGTGACTTCCTGGTGAAACATTTCAATAAATAAATACTTGGCAGATGGGGGCTGACTGGAGAAGAAACAGAATCAGGGAAACAAAAAGACAAGATACGAATGATGTCTTGGCTGTTGACAGCAGTAACAGTGAGATACCAAAAATATGCTGATGTTGCTTTTGTCACAGTGGATATCTTGAAGGTCATTGTCATCACAATGGAATACTGAACCAACCAGAGAGCAGCTTTCAAAGTGCGGATAATGTCACAATTGCCTAGTACAGTATTGAAGCCAGCAGTTGAAATCTTAGAGAAATAGTTAGATCTTCAAATAAACAGCAGATAAAGTGTCTTTGCTGACACCTGTCGTAACGCATGTACTTTTGTTGTATAATTTGATATTGTGGTGCAGTTTCATCTTCTGGTGTGTTGTCTTTTAGTTACTACTACAGACAGACTTTGATAGTTAACTCCGGCGTGTATCATGGCTAGTAGACCCTACGAACATCCTCTGAAACTGGCACCAGCTCTCCAGCTAAATGCCACTTAATTTTGTTCCAGGCCAGTAATCTGTACCTGTAACTGGCTCTGCTGGCTTGCACTGAGGGAGGCAAGATTTCTATAAATGCGCCAGTTATTATTCTGTAAAGTGTTTTGTCATACTGTGGTTCAAAAAAATGCTTCATGTTATGTTGCATTGTTATATTTATAATAACTGGGATGCATTTTCTCCCATAGGGAGACTTGGTTATAATTCGCCATTATAAGGTTATAGTGGCGAACATGTACCAGATTTCCCTTGCTCCACACATGAGCACATTGCCTCTCTCACACACAAACTTCAATCAGCTCACATTAAACACACTCTGAATAAGTGTTTTCACAAGCTTGTTCTTAGGGTGTCTGTTCAGTTCCTTTCTGTCTACTTGTGGAGCAGTCCCATTCAAAGGGGAAAAAAAGGTTAACTAAACCGTGCTGCTGGAACCACTACCCAGTGGGTCATACCCTTCTTACAATTGCTGGGTAGAGTTTTTTCAAGGTGAGAAGACACTACCCAGAAATGATATAAAACAAGACATGGGGTAATCAGAGTGTAAAACTTTAATTTTACACACACACTCAATGTTGGATGGTTGTATAAACCCTTTGAGTTTCACTCTCGGGATTTATGTAGCATCCAACACCTTGGGTGTGTGTAAAATTGTCGTTCTATACACTATCCTACGTATTGAATTATATAATACATGGATGGGGACTTTTCCCATAGAAAATGCCATCATTTATTTCCCTGTATACCTGTGACTAATTTATCAGTTAAAGCAACATGCCTGCACTAATCAATAAATTACAGCTGTATACCTGCACTAATCAATTACTGGTCTATACCTACATTAATTAAAGCTATATACTTGCACTAATCAATTGGAAGTATATATCTGCACTAATAAAAAGTACACAGCTGCACTCCATTAACCTCTATGGGGATACCACTAATAGCATAGTTAACACAGCATTAGAAAGCTAGCCGAACCAATTAACAAGTTGCAACAGAACCTGGGAAAAAAAAAAACTTGCACAGAACCCTCCCATCCCCGAAATCTCCCAAACTCTTACTTTCATTGACTGTACTCCATTCTCTCCTTGCTGCAAAAGATCTTCAGGTGCTATAATGTGATCTCCATAAGGAGGAATTGACTGTCTGGACCTATAGCAGCTGGTCGATGGTAAGATGAATGGCCTGATGTGGTGCTGGGTGGTGTAGGCCTTGATCTTGTGGGTAGCTAGGTGTGGGTTTGCAGTGGTGCGGGGGCCTGGCAGTTTTTTTTTTTTACCGGGGAGCTGGTTACTGGGGCGGTGGCCTTTAGGGATTCCTCGTAGGATCTGCTAGTTGGTGGTTTTGGTTGAGGACCCGTGGCAGCTGATGTAGACCGGGGTCAGCAGCCCACATAGATTTTTCAGGGTCCACACCCGGCCCAGAGCAATCCACTTCCAGAAGAGGTTCTAATGGATCCCCCCCCCCCGTTTGTCTCAGTTACGATCAGATTCTAACTTTGTTTATTTGTCTGGCAGTGAGAGTGCAGTCTGTTATTTCCTGGACGCAGTTGCTGAGAGTGCCTGAAGTTTGAGAAACTATTTGGCTTTATTCTTTTTTGGGTGAAATTTGCAAGATATTTGCATCAATCTGCTCAGGAGGTGGGGGCTCCTGAGGGTATTTCAGTCTCTGTTGGTCGTGAGAGGCTCAATGGGGGCTGGAAAATCTGAATTTCCCCCAAACACTGTGTTTAGTATCAGTATTCAAGACTCATCTGTTGATTTTAACTGAATTTGTTTCATTTAAACTGTTGTTTTGGATTTTATGAGTTGATGTTTTATTTTTCAGTAAAGCTTATCATTATGTATCTTTGCATGTTAATTATGTTGACTGGTATGTATAGGCCCATATTGACCGGCACTTTCACAATGTTTTTAATTTTTTTGTTTTGTTTTTTGCACCGTTGTCCACCGTAATTGTAATCTTATGAAGTGTACTGTATTGTATTTATGCCCAGGACCGCCTTGAAAATGAGCTTGCTCAATGGTGTTTATGTCTGGTTAAATAAAGTCATAGATTGATTGATTTTGTTTTTAGTTTAATATTGTTTTGTTTATTCCCTGAAGCTGTGGGAGGGCTGCGGGATATTTTATCTTAAATAAATGGTTGTGTAATTTTATTATTTTCTTTTATGGTATTTGGTATGTTGTTTTGTATATTAGTGATTTGGTTAATGGGAGCGTTTTATTGTCACATTAGTCACCAGAATGTGTTGGAGGCCTGACCCCACAGTTGTCCGCTATTCAACTTCTGCTGTCCATGCCCTCAGCCCCTTCCCCCCTCTGCAATTTACAATCTGTCAGCGCTGTAGGGCATTGGGTATTGCCCGCAGGGGAGGGGGGTTTTGGGGGGGGGCATGAACAGTGGAGGTTGAATGAGCGGGGCCATCATATTGGGGTCTTAGGATCCAGAAGACCCCTTGGGGTGAAATAGAACCAAGATAGGGGTCCACCTTGTCTGGTTTCCATACCCAGGGGCACTACCAGTTTTGGTTGGCAAGTGGTCAGGACGGCCCGGGAGATTCATTCAACTCGGGTGGTGTTATGCAATGCCAGGTCTGCTAAGAACAAGACTGCAATTGTTGCAGTTCTTGTTGGAATGGTGGACCAGGCTTGCATCACCGAGACCTGACTGGATGAGAACTCTGCTCCCATTTTGGAGGCTTTAACTCCAGCTGGGTACTCGGTGATTTACCGCCTGAGATTGGATCGCCGGGGGGGGGGGGTTTGTGGTCTGTATTAAGACCGAACTTAACCTCACGAATGTACCAGTTGAGGAGGCTGAGTCATTTGAGTGTACCGTGGTAGCAGGTGTAGGTTGTAGGATTGCTCTCATCTACCATCCGCCCAGAGACGACAAGCTGTTCCTTCAGGAAGTTGTGGACTTAGTCATTGCGTTTGAGTCGCCCAGGCTGATGGTCCAGGGCGACTTTAACGCCTTGGTCAATGACAAACTCTCGCAATTTGGACAACACTTCCTCCAGTTGATGACATCTCTGGGCCTTACACAGATAGTTACCACTGCTACCCATAAACACGGTCACTGTCTTGACTTAGTCTTCCTCCTGGGGATCGAAGCCTCCAATCTAGGGGTGGAACCAGTCGGATGGTCCGATCATTACACCGTGGGGTTTAGTTTTAGCACCCCCTCTTCATAGGCCTGCCCTGTGGCGATGGTCAGGTATCGCTCTTTATGAGATTTAAGCTCTGAAGACCTGGCAGCGGTACTTGATCTATCGTCCCTCCCAGTGGCAAGCAGTGATCCGGAGGCCCTTGTGATGGCTTATAATTTGGCCATTACATCGGCCCTGGATGTCATTGCTCCCATTCGTGTTCGTCCTCTCGCCCTTGGTCCCCATGGTTTGTTGGGACTTCGAGGGAGATGTGGTGATTAGGATGAAGGTTAGAACATTGATGGCAGAGGTCCGCCCTTGATGCTGACCGCCTTAGATTGATGGATTGTTACCAAGTCTGTCAATCTGCAATCACCAGTAAGAAGGCATAGTTCTGTCCGGGGAGATTGCGGTCGCCCAGAATCGACCAGCTCAGCTTTCTCGAACTGTGGAGAGACTGTGCAGCCCAGCCTGCCTACAAGTTCGAAAAACTTTTTCGCAAATAAAGTGCAATGAGCTTGCTCGATTCTTTGCGTCTAAGGTGGCCGACATCGAGGCAGTACTTTGGCCAGCACACTCTATGGGTGTTACAGTGGATTCGCTCGAGGACACTGCTTCACGGCTTTCGTGGAGTACCTTTGACCAGCCAGTTCATGGATGTTATGCAGATTGTCCAGGGTGCTCACCCTACGTGCTGTAATTTGGATCCTGGACCAACTTCCCTGATTTTGGGTTGTATTGTCTCCATTGGTCAGGTTCTAGCATGGATAGTCTGGTGCTCCTTGGAAACAGATCAGTTTCCTAGCTCCCTGAAGGATGAGTTGGTAACACCCCTCTTGGAGAAAGCTTCTCTGGACCCAGACTGCTATGCAAACTATGGACCAATCTCTAACCTTCCCTTTTTAGGGAAGGTTATTGAGAAAGTAGTGGCTGGGCAGCTGAAGAACCATTTGACCATCCATGACATCTATGAACCCCTCCAGTATGGATTTTGAAAGAGACATAGTACTGAGACATCACTGGTTTGGGTGCTCAGTAATCTCCTGATGGCGAGGGATCAGAAAAACTGTTCCATCTTGGTTCTTCTTGATCTCTCATCAGCGTTTGACACTGTGGACCATGGGGTTCTGCTTGGCCGTCTGAAGTTCATTTGCGGACTGTCTGGTACAGTCCTCAGGTGGTTTACATCTTTCCTTACTTGAAGAACTCAGAGAGCGGTGTCCGGGACTTATTCCTTGGACCCAGTTTCTCTGTCTTGTGGGGTGCCTCAGGGATCAATATTGTCTCCCATGTTGTTTGCAGTGTATATGCTACCCCTCGGAAACATTGTAAGAAGGTATGGGCTCAGGTTTCACTGCTGTGCTAATGATACCCAGCTCTGCCTTTCTTTTGCACCTGACCAGGATGGAGCTCTCTCAGTTTTTAATAGCTGTCTCACAGAAATCCATCAGTGGATGGATACCAGTTGGCTAAAGTTGAACTCGGAAAAGACTGAGGTGTTGGTTGTGGATCCAGCGTGCCGGATAGGGGGTCCGGGGTTGGGCTCCCCCTCTGAGCTTTTCCTTGGGGGCGTCTCACTCCCGACCTCTGAATGGGTGCAGAACCTGGGGGGGTAATTTTTGATGAGGGACTGACTCTGCATTTGCAGGTGTCAGCCCGTCGTCAGATCCTCTCTTTACCATCTGAGGAATCTCTCCAGGATTAAGCACCTTATTCCGTCAGGTGATCTTCCTACGCTGGTCCACGCCTTTGTGTCCTCGCGCCTGGACTACTGCAACTCCCTTTATCTAGGGCTACCTGGGGTAGATATCCGTTTCTTGCAACTAGTGCAGAACTCTGCGTCCTGGCTTTTGACGGGAACTTCTAGATCCTGTCATATTACGCTGGGGCTGCGCTCACTGCACTGGCTGCCGGTACAGTGGCGGATCAGCTTTAAAGTCAGTTTACTGACTTTTAATGCCCTACACGAACTGGGCCTGGATTACCTGAAAGAGCTCCTGGTTCCTTACTGCCCCGGAAGATTGCTCTGCTCAGTCGATGAGGAGTTGCTAGAGATTCAGAAGGTGTGTTTGAAATCATCTGGGGCCAGTGCATTTATGCACACGGCCCCAACCCTTTGGAATTCTCTACCCCGTCGGGTCAGGAGTGCACAACTGTGGAGGGATTCAAACAAGCTTTGAGAACTTACTTGTAGATCCAAGGCTTTGGCGAATGAATAACTCTGAGAAGGGATTATTGGTTTTATATTTTTATGATCTGGACTGTGAGATGTTATTTTAAAATTTGTTAGGCACCTTGATAGGCACCATAAAAATAGTTACTAAACATCCTAATGTATTATATTCAACAAACAGTGGTTAAGGGTGGTTCACTTAGAAGTATACCCATCTTTGGGGGGGGGCTAATTAGGGCAATAAAGCCACTGGTCCTTCAGGCTTGTGGCTTATTAACCCCCTCAGTGGGTATACATCCTTGTGTACCACCCATTATTTATTCTATGTATATCTTATTGTGGGTTACAGGAGTGTTTGTATGTATGCATGTGTAGAAGGTCGACTCATGTAGAGTCAGTATCTTTTACTGGAATTGCGAGATCTGCATGCAGAGTCAGGTTTCTGCCTTTCCTTGATTTTTATGCACGTTTTCCAGTTTAATCCCTGAATTAGTTGTGCATCATATTATCAGAGATAAAGCAGCAGGGAGTCAGGATATTTTCCCCTTTCCAAATGGTAAATCTTAATGGTCTTTCAAGGATCTCTGCAACGCACCAACTGTAAACAGCATTTTGAAATATATTAAAGCAGTTTCAATTTAGGAAAATTGTTGTGTAAACCTAGCAACCTTTCTTTTAAATTGAATTGCTCTCCAGTATGAGACATGGATTGCTGCGTTAAATCTGCCATCATACACTGTCCTAACATCGGTGGTTACCCTTTCCAACAGGATGAAACTTGAAGAAGCTAAAGAAGTTCAGAGCCTGAGGAGAAGGCAGAATGGGGTGAGGTAAGTGTTGTACCATAAGGCTTTCAGTAACTGTTCAATGTATAGTCTTGGTGTACAAAAGTCTGCTCCTTCCCCGCTCTTATGTTTAGTAATTCTACCTTCTCTGACCTCCTTGTTGCCTCCACCTGTCACTCCTCCACACACACACACACACACTCCATTCGTCCTCAGTAACTCCCTGTGCTATGCTCACTGATCTCCTGTTATTTAGCCCCTCTTAGAGCAGTAGTCCTAATGGCCTCAACCCCAAGCTTCTTCACCTTGCTGTCTCATTATTGCCGTCCCTGTCCCCGCTATCCTTAATTTCTCTTTCTGTGCTGATTTTATATCTGCTGCGTGGAAAAGAAGGCATGGGTCATCCCCCTGTGCTGGGGTGAGGCGATTCCACTTTATCTGACAACTACAGTACCAGCTCATCTCCCTCCACTCTGCCCTCACCAAAGTCTGGGAGTGCTTGGTACTTATCCAGCTGTCCTCTTTTCTGAATGTCTTCTCTTTCCTCACCCCTTCCAGTCTGGCTTCTTGGAAATAAACTGGCTTTTCACTCCTATGTCTCACGAATGTCATTCTCACAGGAATGGATCTGGGGTACTACACCTCTGCAATCTTTGTTAACCTCACCAAAGTATTCAGAAAGAGTTGTCCACCACAGTCTCCTGAATAAACTAGCTGATGCTGATCTTTCTGACCCTGCTGTGGTATGGTTCTGCTTAGTCTTTTCAGCCGCTCCCACTCTGTCCATATTGCCAACTCTGTTTTCCTTTTCAAGAAATCTGGTGTGTCTCAGGAAGCTGTCCTTGGCCCAGTCTTGTTTTCTGTGTTCCTGAATAACCTTCTAAGGGCCTACATCACCGCAGTCATCCACAGGAATGTGGAGGACACTGTGTTTTTATCCAGTGGCCCCTCTGACCCAGAGTTGGAAGCCTTAATCCAGCATAATTTTAATAACATCTAGCTCTGGCTCTTGGCAAATCACCTCTCTAACTCCAAGAAATCAGATTCTGTGACCTTCAGATCCAGACGAAGGCTTGTCAGACTTTCCTCCCACCCAGTCTTCTCAATCATTGACAACACTCTGTTGAAAAGGGTCCCATTTTTCATATATCTGGGTGTGTGGCATTAATTCCACCCCCCCCCCCCCAAACATGTATAAATGCCTTCAGGGTCAACAAATAGTATCTAAAGGCCACTGCTACCCTGACCACATTCTAAGCCTATCTGAGCCTATCTCTAGCACTTCACCCCCTATCCTACTTAACGTTATTAAAATGTGGTTTTGTGGGTGGGGCTGAGCTTGCGCTCACCCATTTGGACTGTACCAGAAAGTACTTAATAACTCAAAAATGCCTGCACAAAAATCTAAATTATGTCTGATTCAGGTCCATGAGCAGCCAGCTCCTTGCCATGAGCTGCCTGCACCAGTGAATTTGTTATGTCAGCTGCTCTTTAAATCCACCTTTTTCCCCCGCTGAGTTTCATTTTGTTAGAGACTGACCAAGTTAGCCCTGTGCACCACACAGTTCGGTGCCTTACCTCCGCAAACTGCTTCTGATCCATAGTTCCTATAAAAATATCCAACTATTTACTAGTAAAATTGCTTTTACCAGGGCACAGGCATTTCTCAGTGTGTAACTCCGTCTCCGATCTGCCCGCACTCAGCCAACTTTATGACGTGATCACAGGGAGAGCGCGGGGTCGTGATACATAATAGTCTGGGGGGTAACTTTAACAACAATTTTAAACATTATAGTGATTATGATGACTAACTTGTTAGTCACCCGGTGCCCTCGTTTAATCACCACATAGCCAACTCAGTTAAGAAGTGGGATAAAACCCTTTTTAGGTACATCAGGGAGCGAAGGAAGACTAAGGAAGGGATAGTGAGGCTTAATAAAGGGAGGGCGGGCAGAGGGTGACTGAGCAGAGATACTAAACAAATATTTTTGCTCAGTATTTACAAACGAAGAGGGAGGTACCTAAAACAAACAATAGAAACACTCTGGATACAGAAGTTGGTACCAGCCCATTTACAGAAGAAAGGGTTCTGAAAGAACTCTTAAAACTGAAGGTGGACAAAGCAATGGGGCCTGATGGGATTCATCCCAGAATTCTAAAGAACTAAGGGTAGAACTAGTGACATCACTGACTACCCTATTTAACAAATCATGGGAGGATGGGGTGGTACCTGAGGACTGGAGGAGGGCAGATGTGATTCCCATTCACAAAAGTGGGAGCAGGGCAGAAGCAGGAAACTACAGACCTGTTAGTTTAACTTCAGTGATAGGGAAAATGATGGAATCACTTCTGAAGGAAAGAATTGTTGAGTACCTAGAGGCCAGAGTGGCACAGGACCCAAGGCAGCATGGATTCACAGCGGGAAGGTCATGCCAGACGAATCTAATAGATTTCTTTGACTGGGTGACCAAAGCAGTAGATCAGGGAGGGGCTGTGGACATGGCCTACCTCAACTTTAGCAAGGCATTTGACTCAGTCCCACACAAAAGATTAATATACAAGTTAGCCAGCCTGGGAGTGGGTCCCAAGATGATAGCCTGGGTAAAGAATTGGCTGGAGAACAGGACACAAAGGGTAATAGTAAATGGAGTCCACTCTGAAGAAAGGGGGGTTACTAGTGGGGTGCCGCAGGGGTCAGTATTAGGACCAGTCTTCTTCAATGTCTTTGTATGCGACATTGCAGAGGGACTGGAAGGAAAAGCATGTCTCTTTGCAGATGACACAAAGATCTGCAACACAGTTGATGCACAAGGTGGGGTGGAAAGGTTGAGAAAGGACTTGGCAAAGTTAGAGGAATGGTCAAATGTATGGCAGCTTAGATTTAATGCTAAGAAGTGCAAGGTAATGCACCTGGGAAACAAAAACTCAGGGGAAGAGTACACAGTGGAGGGGTGAGACACTAACAACAACAAAAATGGAAAGGGACCTGGGGGTAGTCATATCAGATGACTTAAAGGTGGGCATGCAATGTGAGAGGGCAGTAAGGAGGGCTGGGGGGATACTGGGATGCATAGGGAGAGGCATCACCAGTAGAAAACAGGAAGTTGTTATCCCTCTGTACAGACAGCTGGCGAGACCCCGTCTGGAGTACTGTGTGCAGTTCTGGAGACCCAATCTCCGCAAGGACATAGACAAGATGGAAGCTTTCCAGAGGAGGGCAACTAAAATGGTGCAGGGTCTGCACCGGAAGACATATGAAGAGAGAGTAAAGGAGCTTAACATGTATAGCCTCGAGGAAAGGAGGGAGAGGGGGGGACATGATAGAAACTTTCAACTGACAGCAGCCTCGGACTCTCGCCACAGCTTACAAAGATATGTGGGATGGGAGTGGGCTGCACGATTTAATTTGCAGGTCACCTTTAACTAGCTCTGATCTGATCAGAATCAACAAGGCTGCTGTGCTGCTTTAAAGGAACATTGTCCACTTAAAATGATCAGTTTTGAGTGTAGAAAATTTCAGTGTACGCTCATAACTTTATTTTGTAATATTTTAGCCCAGATTTTCAATATAGCCTTCCTTTGACCCCACCTCATGAACAACAGTGGAGAAAAATTTTCAAAATCTGTCCAAAAGGTGATTTCGTGCAGCGATCGAGTCAGTCAACGGCACAGTTTTGAAAACACATTTTGATCAGGATGTGAAAAATGACAGTTGTCACGTTCGTGTAGTGATGTAAAAAAATGACTATGTTGAAAATATGGGGTCAGAATAGTGAAAATTACTAAAGTTATGAACGTGTGTTGCAAAATTTCAACATACGCTTGTAACATTGCCATTTTTAAATATTTCAACCCCAAATATTCAACATGGCCTTCTTATGACACCACCTCATGAACAATGGTGGAAAGAATTTTCAAAACCTCCGTAAAGGGTGATTTCGCACAGCGACAGCATCATTCCGCACCACAGGTGTGAAAACACATTTTGGCCAGGATTTGAAAAATGAGTGAAAAATGGCTATGTTGAAAATTTGGGGTCGGAATAGTGAAAATTACCAAAGTTATGAGCATGCGTTGCAGCATTTCAGTGTATGCTCATAACTTTGCCATTTTTAAATATTTTCACCCCAAAGTTTCAACATAGCCATCTTATGATCCCACCTGATGTACAAGGTCAGTGACAATGTTCAAATCCTGCCCGAAAGGTGATTTCTCCAAGTGACCATGAAAATGCTTTTTGGGCCTGATTTGCATAATTCCACTACCATTGATATGAGTGGGGTCCCACAAAGGCCATGTTGAAAATTTGGGGTGAAAATATGCAAAACTGCAAAAGTTATGCATCAGAGTTCAAAACCCCATTGAAATGCATTGAACTGCACTTACCTCGGTTTCTCAGATCGTAGTTGTCAGTTCAAGCAGCAAGATGTGTCTTCAATCAGAGAGTGGGTCTTTGCTATGCGACCTGTTCAGTGAGTGCAGGTGTGGGGTGGTGACTGCTGAGTGGGAGGGCTCAGACCGGTGAGGGCCTTTTTTTTTTTTTTTCCTGTCGCTTTTTCAGTTTTATGGGAAGGAGGGAAAGGAAGAATTGAGGAATGATTTTCTTCATTACAGGACCCATATGGGGACAGTGATCAGAGGGGGGGGTGCCACTAGACACCAGAGAAACATTATAGGGAACAGGAACCTGAGGGTGAGGGTGCCACTAGACACCAGGGAAAACATTATAGCAGGCGGGACGGAGAGTTTGGGGGGTGCCACTAGACACCAGGAAAACATTACAACAAGTGAAGGGTGTGTGTGTGTGGGGGTGCCACTAGACAGCAGGGAGACATTACGTAAGCCACTGATCAGACAGTGGAGCATCCATGGCATTTTCTTTTAGTTTGTTTATTTTTGGCCGTAACTGGGAACTGGAAGGGAAAAGGGATTGGAGGGTGGTGGTGGTGGTGGGGGGGCACTAGACACCTGGGAAACATTATATATGCAGGGGGCTGGCGATCAGACAGTGGATGCGCACGGATCTTTTTTCTTTTTCTTCAACCACAACAGGGAACCGGAAGTGACTGGCAGTAACAAAACAGTGTGGCGGTGGAGGGGAGAGACACAAAGGAACAGCACTGTAGTAGCAGAGTGATCGTGCTTCAACTCCAAAATTTTGTGCTTCATTTGAAATCCGATGATGTGCTTCCGGAGCTCCCTTCTCTCTCACTGTAATAGTCAGATGTCATGCATAGCTCCACTATGCAGCTGTAAGAAAAAAAACACCCACACACACTTTTGAAACCACCATTCCACCACCCCCATTGCAGATGCCCACAAAATTAAATCAGCAAACACATTTGTTCTTTAAACCTTTAATGTTTTGTTTCATAAGTTTTATTTTACATGTCTGTGTGCCTCAGTCTTCAAGTTGTGACAGATTGCCACTCTTTAAGTCACCCAAGCGCCAGCCCTGCTGGTTCTGACCCACCCAACTGCTTACTCACTGGCCCGCTCACTGTTCTTTACCGACTCTTTTTTTCCTGAAGCCATGTCAGTTTGGTGACACTTCACACCTCACGCAGATAGCGACACTGACACCAGGAGAACGAAGTAAAACCTCAGAGAAATCGGAGAAAACGGCAACCACTCCAGTCGTCAAGCTCTTGCTTAAAACCTACGGTCACACTCTCTCTTAGCTGCATTGTTCTGTCGCGCTCGCTCTCTCTCCTGTTTCACAAAGACTCCTTGCTTGCCTCTCTAACAAAACAAAAAAAAAAACAGCATGAATCACCCTCCCTCTTTAGTAAACCATTACTGTTTAAATGCCTTTACAGCATGGTTGCCGAATTCAGGTAAAGCACCTCATGGGGGAGTATGTGTTTAAAACAAAGTGCTGTAAGGCATAAAGTTATGGAAGAGCCTACTTTCAAGTAGCTTGTAGGTGTGCACACTCTACTTGAATGTTTGTTGTTATCGACTTACCAGCTGTCATGCTGGGTATGGATAAATGAGGGGTGGGGGCTGGGGGTGGACATTGGAGGATGAATGAACGCACTTCTCACATTGGTCTGGTCAGGCCTAGAAGACGCCCTGGGGCAGAATGGAGTCTGGAACAGGGTGCGCCTTATCTAGTCTACATACCCAAGGGCACTGCCTCGTTTGGCAGGCAAGCGGCTGGGGCGGCCCTTGAAGCCCATCCAACTCAAGCGGTGTTATGCAGTGCCAGATTTATTAAAAATAAGACTGCAGTTATTGCAGATCTTATTGAAACAACTGATCTGGCTTGCATCACCGAGACCTGGTTGGATGAAAATGCTGGCCCCATTTTGGATGCTGCAATACCGACCGGGTACTCTGCGATACACCGCTCAAGGTTGGATTGTGGGGGAGAGGGGTAGCGGTCTGTTTTAAGACCGAGTTGTGCCTTACAAATGTACCAGTTGAGGAAGCCGAATCATTTGAGTGTACCGTGTTGGCTGGTGTAGGTTGCAGGTAAGCTCTCATCTACCCTCCACCCGGGGACGAGACACGATTCCTGCAGGAAGTAGCGGACTTCATCGCCGACACGGCATTGGAGTCTCTCAGGTTGATGGTACTCGGAGACTTCAATGCCTGGGTCGACGACAATCTCTCGCAGTTTGGACAACACTTCTTCCAGCTTATGACATCTTTGGGCCTTACACAGGTTGTTACCTCTGCCACCCATAAACATGGTCACTCTCTTGATCTGGTTTTCCTCCTGGGGATTGGGGCCTCCGACTTGGAGGTGGAACCAGTCAGTTGGTCTGATCACTACATCATGAGGTTCAACTTTTGTGCCCCACTTCGGAGGCCTGCCCCTGTGGAGATGGTCAGTTACCGCCCTTAACAGGAAGTGAGTCCTGAAGGCCTAGCAGCGGTGATTGACCTCTCTGAGTTTCCTGTGACCAGCTCGAGTCCAGAGACTTTAGTGGTGACCTATAATAAGGCCATCTTGGTAGCTCTGGACTTGATTGCTCCCATCTGTGTTCATCCTCTCCCCCTTCGCCCTCGGGACCCTTGGTTTAATGGGCCTTTGAGGGAGTTGCAGTGAGTAGAACGTAGGTTAGAGCGGCGTTGGCGGAAATCCACCCTGGTTGCTGACCACCTTAGATTGGTTGAACGCTATAAGATTTACCAATCAACGATCTCCCGTAAGAAGGCAGAATTCCTGTCCTGGGAGATTGCTGCTGCTCAGAATTGACCAGCCCAGCTCTTCCGAACTGTTGACAGGTTGTGCAACCCAGCCTGTCTGCAGCTCCGAAGACCTTTTTCGCAAGTAGAGTATGATGAGCTTGCTCGGTTCTTTGCGGATAAGGTGGTCGACATCAGGCTGGAAGTTCATTCAACTCGCTCTATGGGGGTTGCTGATGATCGGTGCTTGGTCACCTCACCTCGGGCTTTCTGGAGTACCTTTGCCTTGCCCGAGCTCGTGGATGTCATGCGGATTGTCCAGGGTATGCGCCCTATGTGCTGTAGTTTGGACCCGGACCCAGCTTCCTTGATTATGGGTTGTTGGGATATGATCGGCCAGTCTAGCTCAGTCAGGTGCTCCTCAGAATCAGTAGTTTTCAGCCCTGAAGGAGGCGGTGGTAATACCCCAAAGCTCTTGGACGGACTCTCACCAGCCACAGACCATCAAACCCCCTTTAGAGAAGTGATTGAAAAAAATAGCCATACAGTGGGCAGCCATGACATCCAGAATCCAGACCTCTCCAGTCCAGTTTTCGAAAGAGGCATAGTACTGAGACGGACTCCTCAGCTTTTGACACTGTAGACCATGGGGTGCTGCTTGGACATCTGAGGTCCATCTGCGGACTGTCAGGCATGGTCCTTAGGTGGTTTACATCTTTCCTCACTGGCAGGAGTCAGAGAGTGGTATCTGGGATGTTTTCCTCTGACCCTTTCTCCCTGCCATGTGGGGTCCCTTAGGGTTCAGTGCTGTCCCCCATGTTGTTTGCAGTGTATATGCTGCCCCTCGGAGACACTGTAAGACAGTATGGGCTGAGGTTTCACTGCTATGCTGATACCAGGCTCTACCTGTCTTTCGCCCCCGACCAGGATAGAGCTGTCTCAGTACTTTAATACCTGCCTCCCTGAAATCCAGGACTGGATGAACATGAGCTGGTTAAAGTAGAACGCCAGAAAGACGGAGGTGATGGTATTGGACCCGGGTCGCTGGATACAGGGGTTTAGGGCTGATCAGCCCTCTGGACTTTTTCTCGGGGGCTCTCAGATCCTATCTTCTGAATGGGTGTGAAACCTGGGGGTAGTGCTTAACGACAGGATGACTTTATGGTCTCAGGTGTTGGTCGTCATCAAGTCTTTCTTTTATTATCTTAGAAATATCTCTAGGATTAAGCACCTGGTTCCATTCGGGGACTTGCCTACATTGGTCCATGCCTTTGTTACTTCGCACCTTGATTATTGTAACTCCCTGTACTTGGGGCTTTCTGGGGTTGAAATCAACCACCTGCAGCTCGTACAGAATGCAGCAGCATGATTGTTAACTGGGGCTTCTCGAGTATCCCATATTACTCCCGTGCTGTGCAATCTGCACTGGCTGTCGATTAGGTGGCAGATCACCTTTAAAGTTGGTTTACTGACTTTTATAAAGCCCCACACGGACTGGGCTCCGGCTACTTGAAAGAGCTTCTTGTGCCTTACCATCTTGTGTGACAGTTGCGTTCAGCTGACAGGAGGTTGCTAGAGATTCCGAGGGTGTCTCTGAAATCTTCTGGAGCCCATGCATTCATGCACGCGGCCCCAGCCCTTTGGAATTCTCTACCCCGTCAGCTCCAGGAGTGCACGACCGTGGAGGGGTTTAAACAGGCATTGAAAAGCTTTTTATGGAGTCTCGTTTATGATGGCTCCATATAACTCTGATCCCCTGTTATTTATTTTATTTGTTTGATATTTATTCTATCATTATGTTGTGTGTTTTAATATGACTGTTTTTATCTTTTTGTATAGCACCTTGATGGCCTAAAAGGCGCTTATACGAAATAAAATGTATAATTATTATTTTGTGAGATCAGTTTTGCTGTAAAACGTGGGGCGGAGAGACTGTGACACAGCACAAAGCCTTACAGCAGCACCACATAGTGGCACAAAAGTGTAACAACTAAGCAGGGCTTTTTTATGTTATGAAAAAATTTGTGTTTTAATTTATATTTTTATCTTTATTTTTGTGTTATTTTTTTTAAATGTTTTTAACAAAGAAGCCATTTTATAAGTGCAGTAAGACACTCCAGGACATTGGTTGTCCGGGGTTAATGCACTTGCAGGTGCTAAAGGCACTTGGCACAAGTGCCTCATGCCCGATTCCTTACCTGGGCGTGCATTAACCCCCAGACAACCAACACCCTGTTGTGTCCTATTCCTTATTTATCATGGAAAATGTATCACCACTGGTGCTGCCTTTCTAGTGCCCATTGGTCAATGTTATTGAATCCAGAGCCACTGGTGGACAGGAGAGAGTAATTGTGTCACCATGTCACTGTATTAATATCTGGCAAGTAGTAATAGTAATTTTATTTATATTCAGCCCTCTTCCCCCGAGGCCCAGGATGCATTACATAAAGTGCAGAAGCCACACACAGCATCAATTATAACAATAAAAACAACATAAAACAATCAGATAATCCAGCATAAAACCATATATTGCCTTGCATGTTGTCACATTGTATTTTCTGAGTTTTTTGTGTGTCAATTTTGTTGTCCAAGGTATGGCTGTAATATATTTCTATTACTACTACTAACTGTGTGAGACAATTTTTTTTTTGTCAGTATATTTTTATTGATTTAAATTTTTTTTCAAACATTATAGGTAAACAGCTGAATATAGACCAAAAGAAGTTGATCTTTATAAATATTCTGTATACATCAAATTACTGTATATTGTAAAGTTTCTTACACAATGTAAACAATTTGAACCATATACAACAATATTATACTATAAGAATGTTATGCTTATTGTTCATAACACAGTATGGAGGTCTAGTTTTCTTCAATGCCAACCTCAATTAGTATATACCTTCTTGTTATCCTTATTGGTTAAAACTGGCCGCTAGAATTTGCAGTGATAGAAACTCCACTACTGGACGTAAACTCAACCTCTGTTAAAGCAAACATTTGTTTGCTGCTCCTGACACCTGGTGGCCATCAGCGGTTGCACTCTGTTGGACCTCTACCTTCTTCCATGTTATGCTGGTCCCTCCCACAAAACGCACTGTAGCATGGTGATGTTGATTAAGGCAGCTAGGCTGATAGAGCAAATAATGAAACCAAATCAAATAGTTTTTCAAGAGTTCAAAAAATAGGTGCAGTATTTAACTCACAGTTCCAACTACACTGATTTTCATCAACGTCACATCAAACATATTCTTTTCAAGCAACTTTTTAATCAGGCTCCAGTCAGCAGTCCCCTTAACTCTGTTTTTTCTCTCTGTACACTCTTGTAGGTACTTTTCAATCTAGGTCAAATAAGCAGTCTTCTGTCTCTTGGCACCCCTCTACACAGTTTTCCTTACACTGCAGTTTGGGCTTGCTTTCAGTGTTCCCACAGTCAACTCAGGATGTCCTCTTCTGTCAGAGCTTGGCTCCCTGCTCTACAGAGAGTTTGCAAGTCTCTCTCTTTCCTGGACTGAGGCACCCCCTCTTAACCTGCTTCTTCAGCCCAGTTGGCCCCAATTACTCGGTTAAGGGCCAATTGCTCTTGACCAGCTCTACCAGCTTCTGGCAACATAACTACAAGTTACATCAAGTACTGAAAGGGGCCTTTCTGGCCAAATCCCAGTTTAATGGGTTCAGCTTCCCCAGAGCCCCTGACAAAAAAGCCTCATGGTTCGGGGGGGGGGGGTGCTTGGAAGCACCTAATCACTTCCATTGCCTAGAATGCCACCACCATCCTTCCAGCAGGGGCTGCCAACAGAGTGGTTCAGTGCCCTGTCCCTCCCTCAGAAGCCCTCTGCCCGACTCCGCTCTCGACCCTCCAGGCCCAGGATGTGAAACAGGGTCACCAGTGTGTCAAGAGTGGCCACCTGCCACTAAGCGCCACAGAGCCGGCCTACTGGGTTTTATTGTTAAGTTTGTCAACTAAGTGTGAGTTTCTGTTATAACACTTTTTTGTTTACTATGTGTTTATTCTCCCCCATACTGCCTTCAGGAATCTGCACGTTCGCTGCCTACTGATACAGTGCCTTCAGAAAGTATTCACCCCCCTTGGATTATGTCACATTTTGTGATGTTGCAAACTCAAATTAAAATACATTTAAATTGGATTTTTTTTTTACGTACCTACACAAATTACTGTATAATGTCAAAGTGGAATGAAACTTCTGGAATTTTTTGAACGTGTAATTTAAAATAAAAACCTGAAATGTCTTCATTTGATAAGTATTCACCCCCTTTGCTATGACACTCCAAATTGAGCTCAGGTGCATCCAATTTCATTGTGAGATCACTCTAAAACTTGAATGGAGTCCACCTGTGGTCAGTTCAAATGGTTGACATGATTTCAGAGGAAATACACCTGTCTATATAAGGTCCTACTGTTGACAGTGCATGTCAGAGCAGAAACTCTACCATGAAGACCAAGGAGCTGTCCGTAGAACTCCGTGATAGAATTGTGAGGAGGCATAGATCTGGGGAGGGGTATAAAAACATTTCTAGGGTGTTGAAAGTTCCCAGGAGCACAGTCAAGTCCATCATTAGGAAATGGAAAGATTACGGAACCACCCAGACTCTTCCTAGAGCAGGCCATCCTCCCAAACTGAGCAACCGGGCAAGAAGGACCTGGGTCAGGGAAGTGACCAAGAACCCAATGACCACCCTGACAGAACTACAGAGTTCCATGGCTGAGATGGGAGAACCTGTCCAGAGGACAACGATCTCTGTAGCACTTCACAGTTGTAGCCTGTATGGGAGAGTGGCTAGATGGAAGCCACTCCTGAGAAAAGGCCACATAATAGCATGCCTGGAGTTTGCAAGAAGGCACGTGGCAGACTCTGAGACCATGTGGCAAAAGATTCTCTGGTCTGATGAAACAAAAATTGAACTCTTTGTCCTGAATGCAAAGCGCTATGCCTGGCGCAAACCGAACACAGCTCATCAGCCATGTAACACCATCCCTACCATGAAGCATGGTGGTGGCAGCATCATGTTATGGGGATGCATTTCAGCGGCAGGGACTGGGGCACTTGTCAGGATAGAGGGAACAATGAATGGAGCCAAATACAGGCACATCCTTGAGGAGAACCTGCATCAGTCTACAGTAGACCTTGGACTGGGGCGAAGATTTACGTTCCAACAGGACAAGAACCCCAAGCATACAGCCAAGGCAACACTGGAGTGGCTTCAGAACAAGAAGGTGAATGTCCTTGAGTGGTCCAGCCAAAGCGCAGACTTGAATCCCATTGAGAATCTGTGGAAAGACTTAAAGATTGTGGCTCACCGACGCTCCCCATCCAACTTGACAGAGCTTGAGCAAATCTGCAAGGAAGAATGGGCGAAAATCCCCAAATCCAGATTTGCAAAGCTGATACAGACATACCCAAGAAGACTCAAAGCTGCAATTGCTGTCAAAGGCGCTTCTACAAAGTATTGACTCAGGGGGATGAATACTTAAGTAAACAAGATATTTCAGTTTTTAATGTTTCATAAATTTTTGTTACACAATAAAAATATTTTTGCCCCTTTAAATTGTTGAGTATGCTGTGTGAATCAAGGGGGGAAAAATCATTTCAATGCATTAAAAATTCTGGTAGTAACACAACAAAATGTGACAAAATCCAAGGGGGGGGTGAATACTTTCTGAAGGCACTGTATCTGTAATTGCCCCTGACCTGCCTCTCCAATCCATTGCTCCTCGACGGCACCCATGGGAAGTCCTTCCCATGCATTCCTGAGGTGGTGAGGCTTCCGATGGAGAAAAGGTCTTGAAATACTCCGGGAGTGGGTGTGGGGACTGTCATGCACTCTGTAGGTGTTGTTTCCATTTTTAATCCTGCCCTTCACTATAGTGACCTGTGTACTGCAGATCTGTTGTGGGGGGTATTTTGGTCACCCATGACACCCCCATGCCACTGCAGAATCTCCCTAGGAGGTGCCCAAGCAGTGAGGTCACTACAACGCTCTCCCCAGAGTCTGAGGGTGCTGCCTGTGCAAATGACCCATGGTTCCACTGACCAAGGATGGATGGGTGGGTGGGTTAGCCCTGCTCACCCACATGGAAGCATGACACATATTTCCACAGAAATGTGTCCTTGTTGTTTCTGTTCATTCTGAGAAATCTTTGGGAGTGGACAGGAGGGAAAACTGGTTTTAAACAAAAATCTCAACCTGTTTCACATGTGGCTGTCTTCTTTTAATTGCAGTTTGATAAAAGGCATACTAGAGAAGAGTGGGAAAGCCAGACTGTCCTAAGCCACTGGTTTTTCTGTTTTCAGAAATGGGCACTTCCATTCTATAAAATCTTAAAATCCATTTTTTTCCCCTCCAAAACTGAATGCTAATCGACATGATACTGTGGCACAGAATGGTGGGTTTGCACAAATTTGGCATCAAGTGCGGCTGAAAATGTGGTGCAAACAGATTTTTTTATATGGACAATCAACTCCAAGTGGTTTTTAAAAATGACAATTTCCAGTTTTTAATCCTTTTTTTTATTTTTAAGTTTTCATGGAAAAAGGGTGGCCCTACTAGCCAGGACAGATTAGAAACATAGAACCATAGACTCTGTCAGCAGAAAGAGACTGATATCCATCAGGTCTGCCTATATTACACTGTCCTGTGTATCCCATTGAATGGACTGGTTTGTTCATCTCCCTTGACAATTTTCATTTCAATTTTTCAGTGCTACTGCTCTGCTTGTTGGGGAGAAGTTACCTGAAGAGAATGATCTGGTGGTGAGTTTCAAGTAGTTTTGTTGTTTATGTAGCTTTGCAGACTGGCACCCACCTCCTGTATCACTGACTGTATTTTTGCTCTTCATTATTTCTCCGCTACAAAGAGTTGGTTTCTGAATGTGCCAAGGAGAAGGATATTGAGCACCCTGATTTAATGCCCATAAAATTTCACAACCACTGACTTATGGCCCTGTTCGTGTTGGTTTTATACCACACTTAGTTGTCGCTACACCTGTTTGCACATAACTAGGATTCAGGGAGGTCCCTGCAGCATGAACAGCTCCCTCAGCCAAACTTGGGTTGCCTCCCGTCCCTGACCCATTGCCTTCCATTTTTTTTTTACTTTCATCTTTATCCTACTGCTGCCACAGATCCCTCTCTCAGAGCTCGCCTGGTAGATCCCACTTAGCAGTCCTGAGGAGTCTGCCCTAGAGTGCTGACGCTTCCCTCGTACCTTCAGGGCCTCAGATTACCCTCTGGGCAGGGCGGTGGAGATCCCCCAAATCTCCCCCTGTTCATTGGTGGGAGCACGCACATTGGAGTCTGTTTCTCAGATTCTGCCTTGGAACCAATGCTGAGGCTTGTCACCTAGATCAGGGCAGGGATTTTTCCCATGTTCTGTTTTTTCCTCCGATGCTGGCATGCAGTGAAGAACAAGGAGTCAGGCGTATGCAGAGACGTACGTCCGCTCCAGTTCTCTGCCAGTGCTATCCCCCTGCATTGCAGCGTCCCCAACTACACCGACATCCCCCCGAGTTCCCCAGTAGGTGGCGGTGTAGTGGTGGGGAAAGCTTCCCATCCCACCCTGGAGAAGGAGAGCAGCTGTCGGGCACTCTATCCTTCTCTCTCCCGGCTGACCCCCGGCCTCCCGAGTCCATTCCTGAACCTGGGTCACCAGCATGGTGCAAGGTGTGGCTTCCAGACCCATTGCCTTTCTGTATGAAGTGTTACCTGGGCAGCTGGGTCAGAGAGCATGTGGGGGTTCAGGTTGCACTTTGCAACAGTTTCAAAAGTCAGTTCTGGGCTGGCCTGCTGGCGCAGTGGTAGCACTGCTGCTTGCGATACCAATGACCCAGGTTTGTAAGAGAATCTGGGCTGTCAAAGGGGGGGAGGAGGATCAAGCATCCATGGGACTTCTCTTCCTCCTGGTGGGGGGGAGTGGGCAGAGTCGGATGCTTGCCTGATCCCAGGTGAAAGTGGGAGAAAGACAGCTTGGGCTAGGAAGATTGGGAGGCGTGGCAGACTGTGCATGTCATGTGGGACTGAGTGGCATGCACCATGATGTCATTGCATGCCACTTCTCTCCATGGATGAGACGGGGGAAGGGGGAAATGAGTTTGTCGGCAGGATGACAAAGAGTGACCACAGGCCCTGTACCATACCAGCTGGGTTTGCCAGCCCGAACTGGATTCATTCTGCAGTGGGGCTTAGGGAACCCTGCCATCCCTGCCCGAGGGGTGGGCAAGCCCTCGTGGAAGACAGCCAGCAGGTATGTCCTGGCAGATATTGGGGTGACAGGGCTGGGGCACTCATTGGAAGGAGGGAAAAACAGTCATTTCTGTGTGATTGCCTATGACCAGGGGTAGGAGACTGTGCAAGGTACACCAGCGGGATCCCCTCTGTAATGGCTGTGCTCCCTCTCCAGCTTGGTGTTTTGTAAGGGTCAGGAGCACCCTGATGATGAAGTGGGCTCATGCCCAGCTCTCCTCCATTCCATGCCAGGTTGGGGGACTCTGGCAAGCAGATGGCACAATTTCTGGGGTTTCTTTCATCCCCCTCTACATGGGATACTCTAGTTCAAGCCACAAACTGCCATATCACATGCTCCCCTGCTGCTGTGGTGCAGAAGGTCTATTTTCTGGCTGAACCTGGCTTACAATTAGAATGCTAGTGTCCAGCAAAGTTCCGCACCCTACCCCCTCAATTTTACCCAGTCCTCTTGTAGAGCATGTGCACATGTATGACAGCGGCTAGGGACCATACATACCACCAGCACACATAATGTGCTGAACAGTTTGTGTATGGAGCTCTAGTGGCAAGCAACATGCATATTGCATTGTAGTGAATTTAGCTCTTAGCATCATTTGTGTATAATGTCTCTGTGGTGAACCTAGTGCCAGTAAATGCTGAAGGAGAGACGGTTTTGTAGACTGTGGCCATCTCTCTAGTGCCACAGGGCTGGCTGCTGTTCTAAACCCCTTAGTTTAAAAACATTAGTGTTTTTTTAAGTTCTAACATCACAGCCTTTTAGAGGAAAGTCTGTTGTTCAGTCTTGCTAAAACTGCATTTATTTTATTATGATGGATGGTAGAGCTTTTTCAAGATCTGATCAGATGTTTGCCAGTACCACAGTTCTCCCAGGACTAAGTATAGCCATCTAGGACTGTACTTAGCCCAGGGAGGACTGGAGGACAGCAGGGACCAGCAAACAAAAGATCAGGGGCCCGATATTCAAAACAGGGCAAAGTGGTGTGCAAATATTTGTGCTGCGCCTTG
The DNA here is from genome assembly GCA_016271365.2 of Neoceratodus forsteri. Classification (NCBI taxonomy): domain Eukaryota; kingdom Metazoa; phylum Chordata; order Ceratodontiformes; family Ceratodontidae; genus Neoceratodus; species Neoceratodus forsteri. Next base: position 482,343,944 of record JADMNL010000022.1, on the reverse strand, counting down.
CCTGGGTGCACAAAAATACTGTATTCAGTGGAACAGTGTACAGACGCTATTCCACTGACTATAGGGCCTTTGCGTCTCAGCACTGTGAAGACATGGCTCTCAAAATAGGGCATCAATAATGGCCTTGCAGAAGAGCCCATTGAGCTTGCTAGGTGCTAAGGGGCAACTGTACTGTGCTGTGCGCTCATTGACAGCTCAGCCAGCAGCAGGCCATGGTGGTGAGCGGAGAGCTGTGCCGATCACCAGCTTGGGAAGGGGAGAGTGGGGTGGTGGGAAAACCAGATAATGCAACAAGAGGAAACAGAATATTAGATCTTGTACTGTGCAACGGTCATCTGGTTATCAATAACATTAGGATTGGCCCGCCTTTGGGTAAGAGTGATCACAACTCAGTGTCCTTCTCACTTAACCAAAAACTTTACCAACAACTCGTCAATTACTGTACTAAAATCTTTCTCTGTGAAAAAGCTAATATACAAGAAATGAAGTCTGTACTTAATAACATAGACTGGGTACAGGTCTTTTCTAACTCTCCTATACATAGCTCTTGGAAACTAATGAAGGACACTGCTTTATTTGCGAGACTCTTTTGTCTCATCTAGACATAAAAATAATAATGATAAACCCCACCCTAAGTGGATGATGACCAAGTCCTTAAAACAGTTAGTCAAGTTAAAGGTTAAAAGATATAATACTCACTTAAAGGCTAGAGCATCTGATAACTGGGAGTCCTACCTTAAGGCTCAAAGAAAATGTAAATCAAAAATTCACAAAGCAAAAACCAGATGGGAATTCAGCCTAGCTGCTTCCACAAGAAAAGGCAAAAATAAAATTTTTGGCTCATACAGTAACTCACAAAAAAAATGTTTGTGGAGTTGGACCACTATGAGTGAACGATTGTCTGATACACTAACCTACTGACATGGCTAACTTTTTTTTAATAAAAACTTCTGTGATAGCTTTGATTCAACATCAACTACTGTTCAGATTCCATCATTAAAAAACAATAGTCGTGTCAGTTTTTCAGAGGATGAACTAAACAAGAAAATATTGTCTCTGAAAGGTAAATTCAGTCCTGGACCAGATGAAATACCAGGTCACGTGCTCTTCTTACTGGCTGATAGTATTGTATATCCCTTAAAACTTTTGTTCGAAAGCTGCCAAGCTCTGAATTATGTGCCTTCTGAGTGGAAATCAGCTTATGTAGTCCCTATCCATAAAAAAGGGCCAAAGAATCATTGGGAAAATTATAGACTTATTAGCTTAACATTGTCCATCTGCAAATTATTTGAAGGTCTTCTCAAAGACATAATCACCCCCAATCGTAATCAGTTAGATTCTGAACAACATGGTTTCACCAAGGGTAGAAGCTGCTTAACCAATCTTATGTGCTTCTATGAGCAGATTAGTCAATATCTTGGTAACAAAATTCCCTGTGACATAGTACACATAGATTTTATCAAGGCTTTTGATACTGTGCCACATTGGGCAGTGACCACCAAACTATATGATCTCAACATTAACATCTGTATTGTTAACTGAATATGTAATTGGCTCCTAGATCGAACACAAGAAGTCCTTATTGATGGCCACGTATCTGATGTTGGAAGGGTCACCAGCAGTGTCCCACAGGGCTCCGTTTTCGGTCCCTGCTTATTTCAAGCATTCATCTCTGATCTTACGTGTAACTGCATTTCTTCGTCAGTTAAATATGCAGATGATATTAAAATTGGTGGACCCTGCAATTACTCCGATCAGGTAAACACAATTCAAAGGGACTTGGACAATATCACTAACTGGGTTCTAAAACGAGGAATGAAACTGAACATCAACAAGTGCAAAGTGATGCACCTAGGCCCAAATAACCTCATGGCATGTTATTCTCTAGGGGAAGTGAGTTAAATTCCACCAGTAATGAAAAAGATTTGGGTATAACCATTTCTAATAACCTTATGTATTCAAATCTTATCAATGAGGCAGTCTGTAAAGCGAGCAAGGTTATTTGGTCTATTAAACAGAGCATAAAATCCAGAGGTTCTAATGCCTTTATGTAGGGCATACTTAAAGCCACACTTAGAATACGCCTTAGCGGTGACCTGCTTTTTATGATTGACATCATGCCAGAACCCCTACCTTATTACAGAACTTGAATTTGAAAACACTTCCCACGATACTAGAGGTCACCCGCTTCAGTTACAGCGCAAGCAATTTCATTACCAAAATTGGAAGTACTTCTTCACACACAGAATCATTAACCCTTGAAACAGTCTACCCTTAAAGGTAATTTCCAGTAAAACCAAGGATGAGTTTAAACAATGACTTGATATTTTACTACTCACAGGGCATAAACTAGATTACTATGTATTGTAGCCTGCAGGAGCATATATGGGCATCACTGCCTCCTAGTTCCTTAACTTCCTTAGTGATCCACTACATGCAGGGTTGGGGGGACACTAGACACCAGGAAATGATATCTTTGTGTTTTACAGGCAGATCAGGGAATGGGGGAGACCACTGTACCACCATTAAATGGTATCTCTGTTATTGACAGGGGATTGGGACCATTGGACCCCAGAGAACATTACAGTGATACATTGGGCGGTGTTGGGTGGGGAAGGACCACTAGCCACAGAGACTTATGACACTCAACATTGGGGCGCGATTGGCGAGAAGAGGGACCACTAGTCACCAGGGGCTTATGTTACGCTACATTGGGACGGCGATCAGTGGGAGGAGGGACCACTAGCCATCAGGGAATACTGTATTTCTGTTTTATATTGGGCTGGTGATTAGCAATGGCGGGGTCACTTGACACCAGGGAATATCTCTATTTTATATTGGGCCAGCAATTGGCGAGGGCGCGGACCACTGGACACCAGACACTGCTGTGTTGGGGATCGGGGGAGGGAGGTGGCTATTGCACTTCCTCTGCCAGCCACTTAGATTGCGCGGGAGTAAGTCGGGGTTTCAATCAGTGGTATGTGCGTTACATAAGGGGACCGGGCAAAATGGCTTTGCACAGTGCACATACTCTGAATTTTGGACTGTACCAATATTCAGGTTCCCATCCCTTAATTTTCATTGCGCCCCCCCCCCCCCGAATCTTGCCCAGATGCAAACCCTGTTTGCCTGTGCTAACTAGGCTTTTCTATATTGCACATCTGCCCAAAACTCAGTTTGCGTAGGTAAACTCAGATTTGCGTTCAGGCAGTCATTTAAATATTGGGCCCCAGAGCTTCAAACAACATGAAGTCTTGCTATATTATGACATATGCAGTGAGTCCCAACCTTCGAACTGCTTACCTTCGAACTGCTCTGGAGGTGAAAGAGTTAACTTTCCATGCCAGGCATGGAACTTTGAGCACGAGCTCGGTTGAAAACTCTGTCTGTTGTTCTTCAAACTGTCAGATTCTTTACTCCGCCTCACTGAACAGTCGCTCCGGAGATTTCTCCTTCTGCTCGGTTCATTTTGTCGGTTAAAGTATTAATTTTTCGGTTTTTACCGAATTTAAACCGCAATCAAGGTCGGTTCAAGCTCTGTCTGTGTATCGTATACCAGATAGGTTTTACATTTACTTTCTGTGTGGAACTGTAACGGTATTATCGGTTCGGTTTGAACCGATCAGGTTGTTGTAAATACATTAATCTGTCTTTTAGAGTGTGGTTCCTGGTTCTTATCGGTTCTAAAAAAGCAGTTCATTACGGTTTTTCACGACCCGTGACATGGTTGGGAACCAATAAGAGAGTCTTGCTGCATGGATTGCCATAAACGGGCAAGTTTTGATTAGGCTGGCACTATGTCTGAGAAACCCAAAAGAAAAACTGGGCCCACTGGGTTTCAACACTGCAGTGTTTGTGGGGAAGCCTTTGCCAAGGCTGACCCCAACACCACCTGTGTTTATTGTCTGGGTTTGACCACCTCAATGCAGACTGCCAGATTTGCAAAATTTTCCTGCAGCTACCTGGATAAGAGAGTTGGTAGGCTCAGGAAAGAAGGCCAAAAAATGCGCTTTGACCGGTTGTCCAGCCAGTTGATTTGTAACCGAACGGAGGGAGTGCCCTCTGACCAGGGCGAGACTTCCTCGGACAAAAGGAGAGCTGACTCGGAGGAGTCGGGTTCCAGCAAAAAGGACTAGAAAATCAGCAGCTGTGGAGCCAAAATTTCCATCTCCAACCGCTGAAGAAATAGCCAAAGCGATTAAAATTGTCCAGTTGCTTTCCCCGGTTCTGACCGAACCGGCACCATCGGGTAAGCATACGGTTCGGTCGGTTCCACCAGTTCAAGAATATGATTTAGAGGAATTTTATGAACTGGAGGAGGGGGAAGAGGAGTATGAGGAGAGTGAATGTGGATTTGAAAGTCTGGATGTGCCCATTGAACCGGACATCTCCCGAGACAGACCTTCAGGAGTGTCTCCCCTAGGCTTTCTGAGTCCCCTTCTCATTTTATGTTTTATAAAAAAGTGGCTGAAACCCTCCAGCTCCCTATGGAGGAAGCTGTGGATGATCAAGGGGAGCCTGACTATGTAGAAATGATGGATATCCCAGAGTCTAGGAGACTGTCTATTCCTTTGCATAGATCCTTTGGGAAACAGACAGTAAAAATTCTAAAAAACTCCTCACACTATACCTCCTGTGGATAAAAGAATGGACAAGAGGTACACATTGTCAGGCTGTCATACGGAGTTCCTTACACAACAATGCAGCCGTGTTGGGGTAGTGCAGGCTGCAGCCTGTGACAAGGCAAATATTCCCTTGGCTTCACACCCCCCTGACAAGGACTCCCAGGAGGATTGATGCCATGGCAAAGAAACAGTACATGGCAGTATCCTTGGGACTCAGACAGGCAAATTATATGGCTTATGTTGCTAGATACCAGAAATCCAGATGGGACACCGTTATGGCTCTAGCAAAGCAGGTCCCTGGCCAGCTTGCCAAGGAGCTGGAGCAGGTGGCTGCTGATGGTATCGAGGCATCTAAGGTGCAATTTCATGCTGCAGTGGACTCTAATGATGTGTCATCAAGAGTCATGGCTACATCTGTGGCTCTTCGCAGGATGGCTTGGCTCAGATGTACTAGCCTGTCGCCAGGATACCCAGACTGAGGCCATGGATTTTCCTGTTGTGGGTAATTCTCTGTTCGGGGAGCAGACAGAGAATTACATGAAGAAAATGGATGAGTATAGGACCACCTATAGGAGTGCACAGGCCAAGGAAAGGCAGGCCACTCCTCAAAGGCAGCCTTCCAGGGGCAGGAGCAAACCTTTTCATAGGCCTTTTTACCAAGCCCAGGCCTTCTCTTCAGCTTATGCCTAGAGGGGGTTCTTTAGAGGGAGAGGCAGACGGGGTACAAGCAGACCTGTTTCCCCCCCTCGGCCTTTAGCCCCTGCCAAGCAGGCACCCTGATGGGGTGGCCAGGGCCGATTCTCCACTACCTGTAGGGGGCAGGCTGGCTTACTTTGTCCAGGACTGGAAGTCTTCAACATCAGACAAGTGGGTCCTGGAAGTAGTAAGCCAGGGACTGGTTCTTAGCTTCAAAAAATTTCCAAAGATGAGAACCAGGTCCTTTCCACCTGCAAATCCATCAGAGGCACTTGCCCTAGAAACAGAAGTTTCTACCCTCCTGGCTCTCAGAGCTGTGGAAAGGGTTCCACCCCTACACCAGGGCAAAGGGTTGTACTCCAGGTACTTCCTTACCCGAAAAAGACAGGAGAATGGCGGCCCATCCTGGATCTCAGATACCTAAACAAGCACCTTTTAAAACCAAAATTCAAAATGGTGACTCTGGGAATTATTTTACCCTCTCTAAGGCCAGGGGACTGGCTAGCGTCTCTGGACCTCAAGGATGCCTACTTCCATGTTCTTATCAGAAGCTCCCATCGAAGGTACCTCAGATTCGAACTGCCCTCAGGCCATTACCAGTTCAGAGCAATGCCCTTCGGTCTCACCTCTGCCCCGAGGGTATTCACAAAATGCCTGGCAGTAACAGTTGCCCACTTAAGAAGGCAAAAGATTGCCATATTTCCTTACCTGGACGACTGGCTCATAGTAGGCCAGTCTCCAGACCAAGTCAAACTACACCTTCAGGTAACTCAGCAACTGCTCACATCTCTAGGTTTCCTTCTCAATCTTCCAAAGTCAGTTCTAGAGCCTGTCCAGCTTTTCACCTTCATAGGTGCAGAACTGAACACAAAAGAGGCCAGAGCCTTCTTTCCTCTGGAAAGAGCAAGGACCCTGGTCTCTCTGGCCTCCTCTTTCACCCTGCAGGTCTCTCGACCAGCAAGGCATTTTCTGCAGCTCCTGGGGCACATGGCTGCTTCTACAGCAGTAGTGCAGGGAGCAAGATTTCAGATGAGGGACATCCAGTTCCATTTGAGAGCCTTTTGGTCTCAAAGGAGAGCCTCTAACCAAATTGATCCCAGTGACTCGAACCCTAATCCAGGCCCTTCAGTGGTGGCAGGACCAGAGCAATCTGAGACAGGGGTCCCTTCACCCCTCAGTCTCACTCCTTAATCCTTACTACAGATGCATCCCTCTTGGGGTGGGAGCTCACATGGGCGACCTCACTACCCAGGGATTGTGGTCCCCTCAGGAATCTCTGCTCCACATCAATCTGTTGGAACTCAGAGCAGTTTTCTAGCACTTCAAGTTTTTTCCACATCTGTTCAGAACAAAGTTGTACAGGTCAGAACAGACAACACCACTACAATGTGGTACATCAACAAGCAAGGAGACACTCGGTCTTCGGCCTTGTGCACCGAAGCAATGAAGTTGTGGTTGCTGGCTTATTCCCTGAACACCTCCCTTATGGCAGTTCACCTCCCAGGCAAGGACAGTGTCCTGGCAGATGCTCTCAGCAGGATTTACCAGGGCCATCACGAATGGTCACTGGATCCCCTAGTACTGGAGGTAGTATTTGCCAGATGGGGCACCCCGCAGATAGATCTTTTTGCAGCCCCAGACAATCACCAACTTCCCCTTTTTTGCTGCAGGCCCCCAGTGTTGGGCTCCAGTCCTCTGGATGCCTTCCTTCTCAGTTGGGAAGGGAAGTTTCTCTATGCTTTTCCCCCCTTCCCTCTTCTGTTCAAGGTGCTAGTCAAAATCAGATCTCAACCCTGCAAGATGATCCTGATTGCTCCAGATTGGGCCAGACAGCCCTGGTACCCACTCCTTATGTCCTTAGCAGTCCACCTTCCCCTGTGTCTTCGCAGGAATCACAACCTGTTAACCTGTGCTCAGGGAGAGTTTGGTACCCGAACCTCAAATCTCTCAATCTCAAGGCCTGGCTCTTGAAGAGTTAGAGTTTGCTGACCTACACCTCTCCTAAGGTGTATTGGATATCTTGAAGGCTTCTAGGAAGCCTTCCACCAGGGCTACTTATAATTCCAAATGGAAGAGATTTTCCATATGGTGCTCTGGCAGGCATATTTCCCCAGAATCTGCTGACTTACCCACAGTCCGTGGATTATATGGTGCATTTGAATACTTTGGGGCTGAGACCAGCTACCCTAAAAGTGCACCTGGCAGCCGTGTCTGCTTTCTTATCAGCAGGTAAACCCTCTTCTCTTTCAGCTCATCCTGTATTCTCCAAGTTTTTCAAGGGGTTGCTTCACACCAACCCTCCATTCAGGGACCCTGCCCCTGCCTGGGATCTTAATATTTGCATTGCCCAGCTTGTGCAACCCCCTTTTGAGCCCTTGTCTTCAGCAGAGCTTAAGTACTTGACTTGGAAAACTGTGTTTTTGGTAGCCATCACTTCTGCCAGGCGCATAAGTGAATTACAAGCATCGTCAGTGGAGCCTGATTTTATCTCCTTTCATAGAGATAAGGTGGTCCTCAGGACCAACAGAAAGTTCTTGCCTAAGGTGGTTTCAGACTTCCACCTTAATCAATCTATGTCTCTCCCTGTGTGCTTCACTGACCATTCCTCCTCTGGCGAGAGGAGACTGCACAGTTTAGATGTCAAAAGAGCCCTTAGTTACTACATAGAACGTACCAAGGGTCACAGGTTTAACTCCCTCCAACTTTTCCTCACTTATGGTGAGGTCGGTAAAGGGAAACCTGCCACTAAAAGATCCATTGCCAGTGGTGATTGTCTCCTGTATCCAATTTTGCTATGAAAAACTGGGTAAGGTTCCTCCCTCAGGCCTGAGGGCTCACTCTACTAGAGGTACAGCTGCATCTCTGGCTGCTGCCAGGGACATCCCTATTCTAGAGATATGTCAAGCACCTACCTGGAAAACAGTTCACACTTTTACCAAGCATTACTCCCTGGACATCCAGGCTAGGAGTGATGCTCGGTTTGGCACAGCTGTGCTTCAGAGCCTATTTCCTAAGTAGGTTCTGTCCCTCCTCCATGGAGGTACTGCTGTGTAGTCTGCATATGTCATAATATAGCAAGACTTCATGTTGTTTGAAGAAAAAATTACTCACCTTAGTAATGTTGTTTCTTCTAATGGAGTCTTGCTATATTATGACCTCCCACTGCCTGCCCCTCTCAGAACCTCTGGTTTTGGGATGTGGGTGGGCAGTGCAATGTTGACATAGTAGATGCCCACCTTGTTTTTCACCCTCCTTTTGGGGTGATTGGTAAGAGGTTTTTCATTTTTTGGATCCCCTGACTTGAGTCTTTGTTTTGGGACCAAAAAATGTGTTCTTATATTTAGTAGCCAGTTGGCTAGTGTAGGTTTACAGCTTCCACACAGAACCTTAGTGACTTTTGCTCGTAAAGATCTGACAGTTTGAGTTTGAAGAACAACAGACAGAGTTTTCAACCAAGCTCGTGCTCAAAGTTCCATGCCTGGCATGGAAAGTTAACTCTTTCACCTCTGGAGCAGTTCGAAGGTGAGCAGTTCGAAGGTTGGGACTCACTGCATATGTCATAATATAGCAAGACTCCATATGAAGAAACAACATTACTAAGGTGAGTATTTTTTTCTTTTGCACTGCAGGCTAATGAATCTCTCACTGCCGCAGCACTCGTATGATGTCAACTGCAGGGGATTCTGAGATTTATAGTTACAAAAAATGCCAGCTTGCTAGTCAGCAGAATCGGTCTGGTACAATCCACAGTACTGCAGTAAACAAGTAAAAAAAAAAAAAGTTTGTGCATGCAAAGTACAATGGGGCTCTTGGTGCTGACTGTTTCCCTTTAAGAGACACACTATTTGTGGATAGCGGAAGATCAAGTTGACATCCCATCATTAAGCATTTCATGCAAAATGTGTCGGGAGTAAAACCTGCCTATTGCATCTAAGCAAATCGCTGTTATGTCACTCTAAGAAGTTGTTTTATACTGCCACTGCAATAAAGTAAGCACCTTATTTTCAGAGTAGCTCTGGTATGGCAAATGAACACTTGGGCCTGCGTGCTTGCATGCTCACAAACAATAGCCAGTAACCTTTTAACCTAGAGTGTATTTCTCCTCTGAGTCTTAAAGCCAGATACTTTTGTTGTTGTAGGATGATCCATTTAAGATTAAGACTGGGGGCATGGTGGATATGAAGAAGATCAAAGAAAGGAGCAAGGAGAAGTGAGTAAAAATTACCTAGTGTTGGGAGGGCATTAATCCAAACTGCCACTGATCAGAAGAAATTGTTGAGCGTTGTTCAGAGTGATACAAAATATTTTATTAAATACCCAGTAGTATGAATTCCTAGTAACAGCCATAGGTTCTACATTTAGGTTTATAACCTGGAAATGATTTCCAGTGTGATCTCAAGACTGTAAAATGAAAGACTGGGTGAATATATTCCAATAAGGCCACAATCTATGCAAAAGAAACTGTCTCATTTGCTCACTTAAAGATGTCATCTTTGTAAAGACTTGTTTTATTCCAAGGGAATACGAAGAGCCTGTATAATATTACATCATTGTTTCTTGAGGTCTGTCCTCCCTTCCTCAGGGTGTATAGGTTAAAATATTCTAATTATAAAACAGGTATACATTTTTATTTTTAAGTAACTGTTTCTCTGTGTCAGCCTCGACCCCCATCAGTGTCCTTTTTTCCCCCGGCTACTGCTCAGCCCTGTCATTTACCCTAAACCTCAGAGACCAGCTTACCTGTTGCCACTGTGATTAACCTCTCATAGCAAGAGCCTTTGGGGCAAGGCCATCACCAGTGGCGTCATGCCCATAGAGCCTGAGGGGGCATGTGCCCCCCCAATATTGTTGTGAAGGCTATTTAAAAATAATGTTTTTTTTTTTTTTTTTTTCTGGGTGTTATTTTCTCCACGGAGCTCCGGCTACAACCCCCCCCCCCGCACTCCGTCGTTCCCCCGGTGCCATTCCGGACATGAGACCCCCTCCCTTCAGCACCCCGCGACTTACCCTTCGCGGCAGGGTGGTGAGGAGCGACTCGACCCACCACAACGGATCCATGCCAGGGAGGCGTCCTCCAGGAGTGGCACCGGGGAACGACGTCGCGCAGTCGACACCCATTTTTCTATTTTTCCTCCTGACAGGCGTGGCGTGCAATGACGCCAGCGACTGAGTGCGCTGCGACGCCCTGCAAGAGACCAGTCAAGCTGCCTGCCACGCCCCGCCTCCTCGCCTTGCGGGCGCGTCAGGAATCCCCAGCCTCCGGGCGTAGGGGTCAGACAAGCACCAGCCGCCAAATCCCCACCCCGGAGATGGAGAGCAGTCCTCCGGATTCTCAATCTATCTCCGCTTCGCCGATCCTCGCCACCCGTGCTCGCTTCCCCGAACACGGGTCAGCGTGATGCAGTGGCGTCCAGCGCCTCAACCCTCAGCGCCACCGGGCGACCAAAAATAATGTTTTAGTATTTAATTTTTAATGGTCCAGCGCTCCGCGTACCGAAAAAAGAATGTTGTTTTTCAGTGTCTTTTGGTGGGGCTTGGGGCTCTGAATCAAGACTGACTGAGGAAAAAAAGCAGTTTAAAAAATGTATTTGCTCCCACTGGGCTGGTGACTGGATTCAGGGTTGAGCGCCTGTAAGGAGAGAGAGAGAGACACAACAGACAGTTGATTGGCTGCTGGCTGGTAGTCACCACCAATCGACTGTCTGTACAGTAGAGGCGCGAAGAAATAACTCGCACGGCAAATTGGTTCTTGTTTGTTGTCATCCGACGTCCATCCTTCAGTTGAGCACCATTCTCAGACTGACGGTCAGTCATTAAATTCTGCTTGCGTCGAGACGAGACACAAATGAGTTATCAAATAGTCGGCACTTAGCGCGGTTGATTGGGTGACCGGGTCGGGTGTGTGCCCATCCTCTGAGACCAGAATGAAGTTCCAGGCTGCTTCCTAGTTTGAAAAAGATCAGTAGTACTGTTTCCTGTATTCCCCTCAAATCTACCAGCTAGCAGTCAGTGAACATGCATGCCCCCCTGCCACAAGGAAACCACTCGCAACTTCCTTTTTGCAGTCAAGAACGTGCATAGTGTTTAGGCAAGAGGCATGTCATGTAGTCGTTGGAGCGGGGGGTGAAGGAACTGTGGGCAATTCAAAAATGGTGGGACAGCAGACGTTCATTGGTTCAGTGATTGACTGGATGTCAGAGGAAGGAAGTACACTGACAGAGTCATGGAGAGCAAGCGGTCTCTAGATCAGAATTATAAATGATAAGTCCAGAGGCTGGAGTTTTAGCAATGTTGTGGATAGGATATGGTGGACAGGTGGTGGTTGCAGTGGCAGGCTTGTTTCCTTCTGCTAGGAGTGCTGGCCCCGGTGGTGTCCCTGCTCCCAGAGACTAGGTAAATGAATCAATTTCTGCCTGAAGTCAAACACGAGAGGCAAGTTTAAAAAGAAAGTTGGTGCCCTCCTCTGCTCAGGACTCCAGGAAGAGAAGGTTGCTCGAAGCAGAAAACTCCATATAAACTGCAGAATTGGACAGCTGCTTACTCCATAGCAGGCGTGTCCTCCTGTCCTGTCTTGATTGCCTGCCCTGCCCTGTGTGCCCGCATGTGGGTCAGTCGGTCATTCAGTCTCGAAGGACTTAATTTTTTTTTTGTTCTTTTTTTTATGGGTTACGCTTGTGCTATGTGTGGAATTTTGCTCAGTTACAGTATATTATGGTAAGCTAAAATGTTATGACCTGTGTGTGACTCTCCTAACACCAAAATTCATTATTAAGCCACGAGAAGCAGAGCAGCATGTCAATAGCAAGGAAGCCAGTCGATAAGGTCATTATCATCATCGTTCTACAGCCCCAGCCCAGTAAATAAATATGATGGGATAAACAGAGCAATAATAAGTCTGTGGTAGCTTGCATATTATAAGAATAAAAAATAAATTACACGTTAAGTTGACATTATTCTGTGTGTGTCCAAATGGTACAGACTACTTTCTGCTATGAGACTAGTTACAGAATGTTGGCTTTTAAACCTAGCCCCAGGGCTCTGTAACCCTGAATTGCATTCTCAATCAGTAATTCCTTCTTTGAAGCCCTGTATGCTGCAAGTGGCCACAGTCTCACTGGGCAGACTATTATATGTGTGAAATAATGACTGATGGTATTTCACCTAAATATGCCCTCCTTTGTTTGAGGACATGCCCTCTATTGTAATTCTGCTTGTAATTACAGGCACAATCTCTGTGCATACAACATTTTGACAATCCCTTTTAGTAGTCAGAAAACTGTGGTCTTGTCCCATCTCACAGTGCCATGTAATGAGCAAGACACTTCCCCTGGTACTGCGCGTGGCTGTTTTCATTACGTTGTACAGGAGAGGGTGAAGAGTAAAGGAATTGCTGCATCAGTCTCACGTTTATGCCAGCTCTGCCTTTAATCATGATTATTTATTGTCACTGCTTTCTCTCCTGCTAGTCCAAAATCCCATTCATTCTAGTCCTTTCTATAGAGAAAATATATATTTTATAAGAGGCAGAAATGCCAAATTTACATTACTGCATACAGTTGCAAAACAGAAGTAAAGTGCCATTATATTAATAGCTTCCAGCATGTGGTCTGAGCCTGGTTCAGGTGCCACACAATCTTTTGGAAGAGATTTTTGCTGTACTATTTTTAAGTAAATGTCCTGGGGGTGTAGTTAGATGTTAAGTAATAAATCACCATAACCATACCCACCACGTCACAGAACACGTCAGAGTGATCCGTTGTACAGATAGGAAGACAATCCTTGTGCTGATGGTGACAGCACATATTTATTCAACATTTGTGAATCCCCACTTGTTGTTATTTGCAACCAATGCTGCAGACAAGGGGAGGTGCTAGCAGGATGTGAACTAGTGCAGCAGATCAAGTGCAAGCAAGTCCAGTGGCTGATCATTCTCTGACTGTAGGGCAAATAATATGAGGGCATGGCTTCTGGTATAATGAGTGCTATGATGTTAGAGGGTGTCTCAGTTTAAGAGCCTGAAAATTTCAGTTTATGAGTTTGCTTATCCCACTCTGTATGGTGCTATTTTTTTTTTTTTGCAATTTTCAATACAGGTAGTGTAACACTTGAACGAGAGTTAAGTAGATGCTGATTTTGGGGTGGCAAGTATAATATCCAAAATAACTTCTGAGGGTTGCAGAGTTTCTCTACTTCAGCCTTCATTGCGTGAGCACAAGGGCACTCGGGGTAAGTTGCCATGACAATGAAGTTTATTTTTTTTTTTTTCCAGTTGTTTAACCAGGAGGGGCACACTAAGCTGAAAGCTTGTTTACAGGTGCAACCAGGGAGCAAAGGGAAGTTAAGTGACTTGCTCAGGGTTACACAGTATGCAAGTGGGGCTGCATTATGGAGGTGATAAGCTAAAATGGGGAAGATCTGTGCTGTAAGGGCCGATGATCTCAGCAAGACTTTTCTTTTGAGATGGCTGCTTGGCAAGTGAAACCTTGTTAGTATAAAATATCCATTGCATCTTCAGATGAAGTTTAATTGCTATTCTGTATTTCTGATAGGAAAAGGAATAAGGAACAGTACAAACCATTAATGAAATGATAGGATTCTATGGATATTATTTTTATCATTTTAAAAAATGAAAATTGTAACTGGAGTCAATGTGATTTGACCTTAGGTATGTGTATGGTGAATTAATAATGTTGCATTGAGAGGAGCCTATCAATTGTACTTACCTAATACCTTTGTAGGTGTGGCTATGTGAACTTGACTACAGGAAGTCAGATTGGAATTTAGCAACACCCCCCAAGCATGGTCTATTGTTAATGTTAATGTTAAAACCAAATACTTTTGCTTAGGTCTTACAACGAGTACAAAAAAATGCCTTTCAATTAAAAACTGCATAATTCTTTTGTTTTTGTTAAACTTAAGTAAAATAAGTTGCTTTCCTCTTCTGCTTTAGCCACACCCATTCAGTTCTAGCAAATTACACATGTTCTGTTATTTTTTGTTGGGAATTGCCAAACCTTTTCAGTATAACAAACATACTTGTTGGGGGTTGCTAATGGGTGAGATGTGCTACTAGGAGCAAGTGGTTGTCATGTGATACAGATGGAGGGGGCAATGACAGCTGGATGGTGTAGGGGATGGGGGTGCTGTGCTGTAAGAAACAAACATATATGCTGTTTCTGTGCTGAAGGGGGTGGGTTGTCTGTGCTGTGAGAACTGTGCCATGAAACAAACCTCACTGCTTATGTGTTGTGCTGAAAGGCCTTTTTCTATTCTGAAATGAGGTGGGGGATCTTTGATGTAACTTAGGGATATGCAGCAAAATGAACCTCATTTCTTGTTTCCTGTGTGCCAGGGAGCGGATATCGCTGGTTAAATGGGGTGGGTGGCCAAAACCTGTGAAGGGGATCAAAGGGAAGGATTTATACTTTTGCACATGAATATTTGGTTTTACATAAATAAAAAAATGCAACAACAGATGATGTGTCATTATTATTCAAATATAACATTTATAGTTGACTATAATGAAATGAAAATTGAAATGGTGATTCCCATCATTTAGAAGTTAATGGATCAGCTGCAAGTGGACTAAGTAGTTATGTGATAAAACTGGACTTTTGCATGTTGTGAGTCTTATGATAAAAGACTTGCAGAATGCACAAGTTCTGATAATTCTTAAAAAAATGTAATACAAAAGGTTAACACTGTAAGTAGAATAAACAAAGGACAAAAACAATTGATCATTTCTCTAACCTATTTCAGTATTATGGCAATTAGCTTGTTGGGGAACAGCTTTCTGAACTGCTAAAAGTCACCAAAATGCACCATTTGACTTCAGTTTTTCAAAATTTTCCCGGGGGCATGCCCCAGACTCCCCTAGAGAGCTTGAGATTTTATGCCCCTCCAGAATTTCTGACTGCATGATGCCCCTGGCCATCCCCCTCCACTGACTGAGTCTGGTGCGGTGCTGGTCATCCTGCTGGGCAGGCGGGTACTGTGGGGCCTGCATGCATCATAGGAGGGGACACATCATCCTGTCAGCCTGGCTAATTCCACTTTTTTTTCCAACCTTAAGAAGCAGGCATTAACTTACTGCATATGCACATAGCAGATGTACAGACAGCTATGGCTGGGATCTCTTCCCACCCCTTAACTGCTGCACTGCACACTCGCCCCCTGAGCTTCCCCATAAGGTGCTTCAGCAGCAAGACTTGGACAGTCCCCTACCCTACCCCGAGGTGGTGAGTGTCCTGTTGGATGCTCAGACCTCCACCATCCACCGGCTCTCGGACAATCCAAGCCTGTCCCCAAACCCGGGTTGCCAGCGTTGCAGGAGGTAGTGGTACCACTGCACTATCAAGCCAGCAAGAATATTTAAGTTAAAAATAAATATGCAAGCCGACAAAATGTAATTGTATCAGTATGGTACTGGTCAGGTTCCATACTTTTTCATCTTATAATATAGTCTCATTCTTTGAACTAAACATATTTTTATTTAAGCATTGGGAACCAGGAAAGGCACAGTGAGCCAAGGCTCATTTCCAGGTGCGACCCAGAGAAAAAAAACAGGGAAATGGTGAATAACGGTGAACAGGATGCACCATTAACACAGTAACAGCATATAAAAACAAGCGTCAAACAGCAGTTGGTACATTAATCCACAGGTAATATATAAGAAAACAACCACGTTGTAAAGGATGTTGTGGAAAAGGGATAGCAACAATTGTTAGATAAGTCCGGAGATGATATTTAATGAAAACAAAGCAAGTGCTAAGAGATATTAATGGGAACATGGGAGTGGGGAGGTGGCGCAGTTGAGATTTGACAGAGGAGTGTGAGAGAGCATTTCTTATGAGAGGAGGTTGAGAGTTCCACAGTGAGGGGAGCTGATAGGAGTAGACAGATTTACCTGCATTTAAGGATGGTTTGGGAAGGGAGAAGCAGCGTGAATCCCTAGAACGAAGGGAGTAAGGTGAGGCAAGATTGTCTGAGAGGTAGGAGGGGAGAAGTTTGAACCAGTATTTGGAGATTAGGGAGACAGAGTGAAGGTGATGCCGATGGGACAGGGGAGGGAGCTTCAGGGAAGTGAGAAGAGAGCAGTGGTGGATCCTTGCGGGAGCATTTCAGGTGAAGCAGCAGAAGGCATGATATAAGGAGTCAAGTCTGGAGAGAGAGGAGGCTGGCGGAGTGCAGCAAACTATGGCGTAGTCGAAGATAGGCATGATCATTTTAATCAGTAGTTCCCATCGAACAGGGAGAGGGAGAGAGTCCTTGTTTTGGTAGAGGATGCCGAGCTTTGGGCGGAGTTTTGAGGATATGTAATCGATATAGTTAGAGGAGTTGAGTTGAGGGTCCAGCCAGATGCCTAGATACTTGTATGTTGATACTTCAGCAAGTGGAGAGCCATCCAGGGACATGATGAGTGGGGAGGGGAGTGCTTTAGCTAAATTTTGAGAGGTACTGAAGGTCATTGAGGCAGTTTTTTGACATGTTTATTTGAGCTGATTAGCTATGGACCAAGACTGAACAGAGTGAAGGTCCTGCTGCAGGGTGGATTTGATAATGGATAGGTCAGGGCCAGAGATGAAAAGGATGGTATCATTCGCATACATGTGGATAAGTGAATGCATAAGCATGCAGATGGGAGGTTGTTTATAAAAAGGAAGAAAAGGATGGGGCCGAGTATAGAGCCATAGGGGACACCTGACTGGATAGGGAGGGGGAGGAGACGTTTGTGATCTTAACTGATTGACGTCTGTTTGAGAGGTACAAGTTGAACTATTGTAAGGCGGGGGGGGGGGGCAAGTCCAGTGTCGCTGAGGGTGTTTAGGAGCAGAGGATGTGGACACAGTCAGAGGTCTTAGCCAGGTCAGTGAAGACAGCAACCGTGAAGTGGCCTTAGTCAGCAGCGGATTGTATGTGCCCAGTGACACAGAGAAGGGAGGATGGTGGAGTGGTGTTTTCTGAATGCAAACTGGTCGGGGGAGAGGAAATTTGTGGAGGTGAGGAAATCAGTTTGTCTGGTTTGTACTAGGTGTTCTTGCAGTTTGGATAAGGTGGGGAGGAGGGAGATGGGTCGATAATTTTCAGGAGTGGAGGGATCACCTCCCTTGTGGAGAGGGATGACACAGGCTAATTTCCAGGCCCTGGCAACAGTGCCTGTGGAGAAGGATAGATTTAGTATGTAGATTAAGGGGACAGTAATGGCAGGGGCTGACAGGCATAGTAGATTTGAGTGTAAGCCGTCTGGGCTTGATATAGATGGGTTAAGTGATAGGAGTGCAGTCAGTAGTTATTCAGCAGTGGCCGGGTCAAGAAGGAAGATGTTTTTAGGTAAGCTTTGCTAGGGGGGATTAGCTGGGGGGGGTGACAGATTGATCAGGGAGGGCACAGGTAATGAAAAAAGTGAAGTTTAAAGGATAAGAAAACAAATTGCACCCCAGTTCAAACACAATTGTTTCATTACAGAGTCTTTATATACATCTTCGAATAATTCTATAAATGAAAGCCTATTAAAGATCAAAAGCTTTTTTTTATTTATTTATTTAATTTTTTAATTTTATTTTGACAGCAGTTTGGAAAACCTTTGAGTCATAGGCTCATTTACAAAGGTACCTTGTCACAGTAAGACAAAAGAAAATAAACAGCACAACAGTAACTTAAGACAGCAATAAGTACATAGATACAAGCTGGTACAGGTAGGATTGATGCAAACAATAACAGAGTTAGGTTGTCACTAAGCAGCTTAGTAGTAAGCTTTGTCATAAGTATTGAGTACGGCTTTGACTAGTGGCAATTACAGCTTCGGGTGTTAAAAATGTGGTTCCGTAAGGATGTTTTGAAGCACGTATAGTTGGAGCTTCGGAGATGGAGGGGGGCAGCGTATTGAACCAAGAGGGGGCCCTAAAGCTGAAGGCTCTTTGGCCGTGAGAGGTCCTAGCTCTAGGGATAGCAAGAGAGGTTTTCCCAGAGGTCCGAGTATGAACTAGTGGGACAGAGCGGTGGATAGTGGTGGTCAGTCCTGGCGGGGATAGCCCAAGGAGGGTCTTTTTTGTAAGGGTACAGGTCAGATATTTGAGGCGCTCATCAAGATCAAGCACCAGAGCTTTAGAGTATACTGTAGCAGACAGGTGTGAGTTAGCCTCGGCGCCCCAGTAATTAACCTGCAGGCCTTGTTCAGAATAGTGCGAATTTTATGGAGCGCGGTCTGATCAGCAGCACCTTACACTGGCAGTCCATAGTCCACTAGGGACAGGATGGAAGAGGTGACTGCAAGTCGGAAGAGCCTCAGGGGGGAGGCAGTGTTTATACCGATGTAAGATGCCCAATCGGATATTAGTGGCAGTGGCTAGGGCAGAAATGTGTCCATGGAAGAAGAGAGAGGGGTCAAAATGGATCCCTAGGTATTTATAGGAGCAAACTTGTTCGAGTGGGAAGGAGGACCCAGAGTGAATGAGGAGTTTGAAGTTGCAGGACTTGTTTTGAGGATGAGTGAAGAACATAATTTTGGTTTTTTTAAGATTTATCACCAGTTTATGTTCCTTGAACCAGCCTCGGTCATGCAAGGACTTCTGCAGTGAGTCCAGGAGGGCAATAGGGTTACAACTTGAGGCAAAGATGACCGTACATCAGTCATAATAGTATGTTCCCAGAGCAGGAGCGTGAAGGGTGTTAAAGTAAAGGGAGAAAGTAAGGGGCCCAGAATGGAGCCCTGGGAACCCAGAAAGATGGGACAGATGTCTGAGTAGGTCCCATTAATTTTATACGCTGTGAGCGGGTCAGACAGATAACTGGTGCACCAGGAGACAGGCCCAGCAGCAAAACCGGAGAGACTAAGGGCATCAAGAAGGAGGGAGTGGGAGACAGTGTCGAAAGCTTTAGAGAGGTCTATGAAAACAGCACCAGCCAGAGAACCAGTGTCTAAGGAGGAGTGGAGAAAGTTGGAAAACTCTAAGAGGGCAGTGCTGGTACTGTGGCCTGCTCGGAAACCATGCTGCTCAGGACAGAGGACATTGTAGGTGGTGAGGTAGTCAGAGATTTGAGAGGCCACCACCTTTTCCAAGGCCTTGGAGAGAGAGGAGAGAGAATGGAGATTGGCCAATAGTTTCCAGCCACAGACCTATCACCACCTTTAAAAATAGGGGTGGCTGTGGCGATTTTCCAGGCAGTTGGAACCTTCCGCAGGTAGAGAGAATGGTTGATGAGGCAAGTGATCGGGGTAAGGACTGTGTCTAAGACCAGCCTAAGGATACACGGATCCAGGGAGTCACTGCCCATACTATTACTCTTAAGGGCATTGACAAGGTGCGGTCTAAGTTCTTGGGCAGAAACACAGCGGAGGAGAAAATAAGGGTGAGAAAGATTTACGGCAGGTGCGGGGGGGGGTTAAAAAGTCAGTAGGGAGGATAGGGCTAAGGTCCGTGAATGAGGTGTTGAGGTGGTTGGCTATAAGGACTGGGTCTGAGGAGATAGTGCCATTAATGTTGATCTGGGAGGGTGGGGGAGCGACGCTTTCATTTAACTGTTTAATGTTATCCCAGAAGGTTCTGGGGTTCCTCCATGAGGCAGTGAGCGAGGACCGATAGTGCTCAGACTTGGCCTTTCTGATGGCCCAGGTGCACTTGTTTCGGGCGGCAGCATACAACTGTCTGTCACTGGGCCGGCCAGTCTCAATGGCACGGTGCCATAAGTTCTCCCTATGTTTGAGTTGGTGGATCAAAGCTGGGGTTACCCAGGGAGCATTCTGCCTTTTAGAACGGCGGGTTGTCACTGGGGCAAAGATATCACAGGCTTTATTAAAAGTCTGGATAAAGAAGGAAGGGGCTGTGTCAATGTCAGGTGTTGCCTGGATAAGAGACCAGTCAATTTCGGACAGAAGTTCCTTAGGTTTTATCAGTCCACCAGGTATGTGTGGACTGTGCTGTGGGTTTGGGGACTGAGGATGACCAGTGGAATAGAATGGGGGAGTGATTGCTGAGAGAGTCTGAGAGGACTTGTACATTGAGGATCCGATTAGGGCGATTGGTGAGTACCACATCAAGCAGGGTACTGGAGCCTCTCTTGGGGTTAGTCCTAGTAGGGTGAGTAACCAGTTGCGTTAAGTCTATTGCAGAAAAGGATTAATGGATAGAGGAGGAGGAAGGGCTGAGCCAGTTGGCGTTTAAGTCACCCACCAGAATTTGGTCAGCGGAAGGAGGTAGTGAGGAAAGGTACTCTGTAAGAGAGGCAATGGCCTGCGTTTGGTCCCGGAGGGCACGTATGCAGTAGTCAGATAAAGGGGTCCCTTTAAAGAGTCAGGGGTCAGTTTCAGCGTAAGAGCCTGGGCCCTGGAGTCAAGGATGGGAGCAGGCAGGGCCAGTATGGGGAGAGATTCCTTGACATAAATAGCGCAGCCACCACCCCGTCTCCCAGCACGGTCAGACCGGAAGAGGGTGAAACCAGGAAGGGAGACTAGGGAGTCTGGGGAGGATTTCGACAACCAAGTTTCAACCAGAGCGATGAATCAGGGTTAATCGATGTGACCAGGCATTGTAGTGAGTCAAACATTTTTAGGAGGCTACAGATATTCATGGAGACCATGTATAGGCCTGAGGTGCCAGTGGGGGAGCTCTTGGGAACCGGGCCAGGGTTCGGATGAATGTTCCCTGACAGGAGTAGTAGCATGACTAACACCCTGGCCGGGAGATGGCGAAAGGTTTTTCTATGATTGACATGGGGGGGGGGAGTTTAAGAGATCAGGGGGTGGGCAGGGTGGTACAGGAAGGCAAAGCAAGAATAAGAAGACACCCAAGTGTGCCTGAAGTGGGAGTGAGGAGGAAGCTGGGGGGAGGGCAGGGAGGACCGAGACACACAGAGGTCCCAAGGGGCATGAGAGCAAGCTCAGGAGCATGGGGAGGGAGGGGTGCCAGGGCACAGTGCGGAGTAGCAGATGGGTAAGTGAGCAAGTGCACTGCTAGTGGAGATAGGCACAGGCAGAGCATGAGGCAGGGCCAATAAATTGTGGTGGGTATGATCCAAGAGATGTAGTACTGTACAGGTAGGAGTAGGATGTAGCGAGGGAGCATAGGTCCCTCTAGTGGCCAGCAGGTATAACCTGCAAATGGGAAAGTGGGGAGATAGGTTCTGGGCAACAGGATGTGATGTCATTGGGGTGGATCCTTAAATTGACCGCCGCCCGTGGGTGGGTGGTTGGGGCGGACAGGGCAGATGGCGCGAAGTGTCGGTGGGCTAGCACCCCCCTGCAGGCGTCCAGACGGAGAGAAGAGGTTCTCTTTACCTCAGAAGTAATCAGGCTGTATTTTGGCATCCTTCCAGCTCCTCAGGTGAGCAGCTTGTGTTGTCCCAAGTCCCGAATGCCTGCCGCGGTCGGCAGTGAGCTGGGGGGGCGGGCCGGCCTATGTAGTGGAGAAAACAAAGCCTCTCATTACTATGCAGCGGGAGAAATATTGCGACTCACATAAAGGGGCTCTACTCTAAACAATCATGGCTGTTCCAATATGGGGTCACAATAGGACCCAGCTATCCCAATACCTTCAGTTACAAAGCACAATTTGATCCCAATACCACAATTTAATCAAGACTGCTGTATATTAGAGGCTTAGCGTATCTGGCTGTAAGGTGAAATCAGCGAGGCAACTCGAGGGCACCCAGTGTTTCCCTAGCTTAACACATCAGCATCAGTTGCACAAAAACAAGCCCACCCAGCAGTGAACAGGGGAACAAGGTTCATAATACAGAAAGTTCAGCAGGTAGCACCCCCCTGCAGACGTCCAGACGGAGAGAAGAGGTTCTCTTTACCTCAGAAGTAATCAGGCTGTATTTCGGCATCCTTCCAGCTCCTCAGGTGAGCAGCTTGTGTTGTCCCAAGTCCCAAATGCCTGCCGCGGTCGGCAGTGAGCTGGGGGGGGGTGGCCTCAGAAGTAATCAGGCTGTATTTCGGCGTCCTTCCAGCTCCTCAGGTGAGCAGCTTGTGTTGTCCCGAGTCCCGAATGCCTGCCACGGTTGGCAGTGAGCTTGGGGTGGGGGGCCGGCCTCAGAAGTAATCAGGCTGTATTTCGGCGTCCTTCCAGCTCCTCAGGTGAGCAGCTTCAAACAACATGAAGTCTTGCTATATTATGACATATGCAGTTTGTCCCAGCCTTAGAACTGCTCCAGAGGTGAAACAGTTAACTTCCATGCCAGGCATGGAATCTTGAGCGCGAGCTCGGTTGAAAAAACTCTGTCTGTTGATCTTCAAACTGAAACTGTCAGATTCTTTATTCCGCCTCACTGAACAGTCGCTCCGGAGATTCCTTCTACTGCTTGGTTCATTTGTCGGTTAAAAGTGTTATTTCGGTTTCTAAACTGCATTTGTATATTTTAAACGAACCGGTCGGTTCAAGCTCTGTCTGTGGTATCGTAAGTAATAGATAGGTTTTACATTTCTTGTGTGGAACTTGCAACGTTATCGGTTCGGTTTGAACCGATCAGGTTGTTGTTAAAACTTATTAAATTACATTTAGAGTGCGGTTCCTGGTTCTTATCGGTTCTAAAAAAAACGGATTTCATTACGGTTTTTTCCACGACCCGTGACACGGTTGGGAACCGATAAGGGTGTCTTTCTTGGCGATTTGCTGGAAAAGGGCAAGTTTTTGGTTAGGCTGGCATTATGTCTGAGAAACCCAAAAGAAAAACCGGGCCCACTGGGTTTCAGCACTGTAGTGTCTGTGGGGAAGCCTTTGCCAAGGCTATCCCACACACCACATGTGTTTATTGTCTGGGGTTTGACCACCTCAATGCAGACTGCCAGATTTGCAAGAATTTCCCTGCAGCTACCCTGGATAAGAGAGTTGGTAGGCTCAGGGAACGAGAGGCCAAAAAGTCCGCTGACCGGATGAGCCAGCCCGGTTCGGTGCCAACCGAACCGGAGGGAGTGCCCTCTGACCAGGGCAGTACTTCCTTGGGCAAACGAAGAGCTGACTCGGAGGAGCCAGTTCCAGCAAAGAGGACTAGAAAATCAGCAGGTGTAGAGCCAAAATTTCCTTCTCCAACCGCTGCAGAGATAGCCAAAGCGATCCAAATTTTCCAGTCGCTTTCCCCGGTTCCATCCGAACTGGCACCATCAGGTAAACGGTCGGTTCGGTCGGTTCCACCGGTTCAAGAATATGATATAGAAGAATTTTATGAACAGGAGGAGGGGGAGGAGGATTATGAAGAGAGTGAATGTGATTTTGAAAGTCTGGATGTGCCCATTGAACCGGACATCTCCCAGACAGACCTTCAGGAGTGTCTCCCCTAGGCTTTCTGAGTCCCTTCTCATTTTCTGTTTTATAAAAGTTGTTGAAACCTCCAGCTCCCTTTGGAAGAAGCTGTGGATGAACAGGAGGAGCCTGACTATGTGGAAATGATGGATATCCCAGAGTCCAGGAGATTGTCTATTCCTTTACATAAATCTTTTAGAAACAGACAATAAAGATTTTAAAGCTCCTAATTCTTTACCTCCTGTGGATAAAAAGATGGACAGGAGGTACATTTTGTCAGGCTCTGATACGGAGTTCCTTTCACAACAATGCAGCTCTTAGTAGTGCAGGCTGCAGCCTGTGATAAGGCAATATTCCTTGGCTTCACACCCCTGACAAGGACTCCAGGAGGATTGATGCCATGGCAAAGAAACAATACATGGCAGCATCCTTGAGACTCAGACAGGCAAATTATATGGCCTATGTTGCAAGATACCAGAAATCCAGATGGGATACTGTTATGGCTTTAGTGAAACAGGTCCCTGGCCAGCTTGCCAAGGAGCTGGAACAGGTGGCTGCTGATGGTATTGAGGCATCCAAGGTGCAATTCCATGTTGCAGTGGACTCTAATGATGTATCTTCAAGAGTCATGGCTACATCTGTGGCTTTTCATAGAATGGCTTGACTCAGGTATACTAGCCTGTCACAGGATACCCAGGCTAAGGCCATGGATTTTCCTGTTGTGGGTAATTCTCTGTTTGGGGAGCAGACAGAATTACATGAAGAAAATGGAAGAGTATAGGACCACTTATAGGAGTGCACAGTCCAAGGAGAGGCAAGCCACTCCTCAGAGGCAGCTTTCCAGGGGCAGGGGCAGGCCTTTTCACAGGCCTTATTACCAAGCCCAGGCCTCCTCTTCAGCTTATGCCCAGAGGGGGTTCTTCAGAGGGAGAGGCAGACGGGCTACGAGCAGGCCTGCTCCCACCGCTCAGCCTAAAGCCCCTGCCAAACAGGCACCCTGATGGGATGCCCAGGGCCGATTCTCCATTACCTGTAGGGGGCAGGCTGGCTTACTTCGTCCAGGACTGGGAGTCTTTAACATCAGACAAGTGGGTCCTGGAAGTAGTAAGCCAGGGACTGGTTCTCAGCTTCAAAAAATTTCCAGAGATGAGAACCAGATCCTTTCCACCTGCAAATCCATCAGAGGCTCTTGCTTTGGAAATAGAAGTCTCAACCCTCCTGGCTCTCAGAGCTGTAAAAAGGGTTCCTCCCCTACACCAGGGCAAAGGACTGTACTCCAGGTACTTCCTTACCCCAAAAAAGACAGGAGAATGGTGGCCCATCCTGGATCTAAGATACCTAAACAAGCACCTTTTAAAACCAAAATTCAAAATGGTGACTCTGGGAATTATTTTACCCTCCTTAAGGCCAGGGGACTGGCTAGCGTCCCTGGACCTCAAGGATGCCTACTTCCATGTTCTTATCAGAAGCTCCCACTGAAAGTACCTCAGATTCGAACTGCCTCAGGCCATTACCAGTTCAGAGCAATGCCCTTGCCTCACCTCTGCCCCAAGGGTATTCACCAAATGCCTGGCAGTAGCAGTTGCTCACTTAAGAAGGCAAAAGATTGCCATCTTTCCTTACCTGGACGACTGGCTCATAGTGGGTCAGTCCCCAGACCAAGTCAAATCACACCTTCAGGTTACCCAGCAGCTGCTTACATCTCTAGGTTTTCTTCTCAATCTTCCAAAGTCAGTTCTAGAGCCTGTTCAGCTACTCACCTTCATAGGCGCAGAACTGGACACAAAGCAGGCCAGAGCTTTCCTTCCTCTAGAAAGAGTAAAGACCCTGGTGGCTCTGGCCTCCTCCTTCACTCTGCAGGTCTCTCGACCAGCAAGGCACTTTCTACAGCTCCTTGGCCACATGGCTGCTTCCACAGCTGTAGTGCAAGGAGCAAGATTTCAGATGAGGGACATCCAGTTCCATTTGAGAGCCTTCTGGTCTCAAAGGAGAGATCCTCTAACCAAATTGATCCCAGTAACTCGAACCCTGATCCAGGCCCTGCAGTGGTGGCAGGATCAGAGCAATCTGAGACAGGGGGTTCCTTTCATCCCTCAATCTCACTCCTTGACCCTTACTACAGATGCGTCCCTCTTGGGATGGGGAGCTCACATGGGCGACCTCACCACCCAGGGATGGTGGTCCCCTCAGAAATCTCTGCTCCACATCAATCTGTTGGAACTCAGAGCTGTTTTTCTAGCACTTCAGGATTTTTCTGCATCTGTTCAGAACAAAGTGGTAGAGGTCAGAACAGACAACACCACTACAATGTGGTACATCAACAAGCGAGGGGGCACTCGGTCTTCGGCCTTGTGCACCGAGGCAATGAAGTTGTGGTCTCTGGCTTATTCTCTGAACACCTCCCTCATGGCAGTTCGCCTCCCAGGCAAGGACAATGTCCTGGCAGATGCTCTCAGCAGGATTTCCCAGGGCCATCACGAATGGTCACTGGATCCCCTAGTACTGGGGTTAGTATTTGCCAGGTGGGGCACCCCTCAGATAGATCTTTTTGCAGCCCCAGACAATCACCAACTTCCGCTTTTTTGTTGCAGGCCCCTAGTGTTGGGCTCAGTCCCTCTGGATGCCTTCCTTCTTGATTGGGAAGTTCCTTTATGCCTTTCTCCCTTTCCCTCTCTTGTTCAAGGTGCTAGTCAAAATCAGATCTCAACCTTGCAAGATGATTCTGATTGCTCCAGATTGGGCCAGACAGCCCTGGTATCCACTCCTTCTGTCCTTAGCAGTCCACCTTCCCCTGTGTCTCCCCAGGAATCGCAATCTGTTAACCTGTGCCCAGGGAGAGTTTGGTATCCGAATCTCAATCCTCAACCTCAAGGCCTGGCTCTTGAGGAGTTAGTTTGCTGACCTACACCTTTCTCAAGGTGTACTTGATATCTTGAAAGCTTCTAGGAAGCCTTCCACCAGGGCTACTTATAATTCTAAATGGAAAAGGTTTTCCATATGGTGCTCTGGAAAGCATATTTCCCAAGAATCTGCTGATTTGCCCACAGTCCTGGACTTATATGGTCCATCTAAATACTTTGGGGCTGAGGCCAGCTACCCTGAAGGTGCATTTGGCAGCTGTCTCTGCTTTTATTTCAGCAGGAAAGCCCTCTTCTCTTTCTGCTCACCCTGTATTCTCCAAGTTTTTCAAGGGATTGCTTCACACCAACCCTCCATTCAGGGACCCTGCTTCTGCCTGGGATCTTAATGTTTGCATTGCTCAGCTAATGCAACCCCCCTTTGAGCCTTTGTCTTCAGCAGAGCTTAAGTACTTGACTTGAAAACTGTGTTTCTAGTAGTATCACTTCTGCCAGGCGACAAGTGAATTACAAGCTTTGTCAGTGGAGCTGATTTTATCTCCTTTCACAGAGAAAAGGTAGTCCTCAGGACTAACAGGAAGTTCTTGCCTAAGGTGGTTTCAGATTTCCACCTTAATCAATCTGTATCTCTTCCAGTGTACTTCACTGACCATTCCTTCTCTGGTGAGAGGAGGCTGCACAGTTTAAATGTAAAGAGAACCCTTAGTTACTACATAGAGCGTACCAAGGGTCACAGGTTTGACTCCCTCCAACTGTTCCTCACTTATGGTGAGGTTGGTAAAGGGAAACCTGCCACTAAAAGATCCATTGCCAAGTGGATTGTCTCTTGTATCCAATTTTGCTATCAAAACTGGGTAAGGTTCCCCTTCAGGCCTGAGGGCTCACTCTACCAGAGGTACAGCTAGATCCCCTAGCTGCGTCCGGGACATCCTATCTTAGAGATATGTCAGGCAGCTACCTGGAAAACAGTACACACTTTCACAAGCATTACTCCTGGACATCCATGCTGGAGTGATGCTCGGTTTGTCACAGCTGTGCTTCAGAGCCTATTTCCTAAGTAGGTTCTGTCCTCCTCCATGGAGGTCCTGCTGTGTAGTCAGATATGTCATAATATAACAAGACTTCATGTTGTTTGAAGAAAAATTACTCACCTTAGTAATGTTGTTTCTTCTAATGGAGTCTTGCTATATGACATCCCTCCCTGCCTGCCCCTCTCAGAACCTCTGCTTGGGATGTGGGTGGCAGTGCAGTGTTGGTACTTAATGATGCCCACCTTGTGTTTTCACCCCACTTTTTGGGTGTTTGGGTGTTGTATTTTATTTTATGTTATTTTTGATCCCCTGACTTGAGTCTTGGTTTTGGGACCAGAAAATGTGTTAATATTTTAGTAGCCAGTTGGCTAGTGTAGGTTTACAGCTTCCACACAGAACCTTAGTGAGTTTTGCTCGTAAAGATCTGACAGTTTCAGTTTGAAGATCAACAGACAGAGTTTTTTCAACCGAGCTCGCGCTCAAGATTCCATGCCGGGCATGGAAGTTAACTCTTTCACCTCCGGAGCAGTTCTAAAGCTGGGACAAACTGCATATGTCATAATATAGCAAGACTCCATTAGAAGAAACAACATTACTAAGGTGAGTAATTTTTTCTTGTGTTGTCCCGAGTCCTGAATGCAAGCCGCGGTCGGCAGTTAGCTTGTGGGGGGGCCGGCCTCGGAAGTAATCAGGCTGTATTTCGGCGTCCTTCCAGCTCCTCAGGTGAGCAGCTTGTGTTGTCCCGAGTCCCGAATGCCTGCCGCGGTTGGCAGTGAGCTGGGGGCGGCCTCAGAAGTAATCAGGCTGTATTTCGGCATCCTTCCAGCTCCTCAGGTGAGCAGCTTGTGTTGTCCCGAGTCCCAAATGCCTGCCGCGGTCTGCAGTGAGCTGGGGGTGGCCTCAGAAGTAATCAGGCTATATTTCAGCGTCCTTCCAGCTCCTCAGGTGAGCAGCTTGTGTTGTCCCGAGTCCCGAATGCCTGCCCGGTCGGCAGTGAGCTGGGGGGGGTGGCCTCAGAAGTAATCAGGCTGTATTTCGGCGTCCTTCCAGCTCCTCAGGTGAGCAGCTTGTGTTGTCCCGAGTCCGAATGCCTGCCGTGTCGGCAGTGAGCTGGGGGGGCAGCCTCAAGTAATCAGGCTGTATTGAGCGTCGCTTCAGCTCCTCAGGTGGGCAGCATGTTGTCCCGAGTCGAATGCGTGCAGCGGTCGGCAGTGAGCTGGGGGCGGCCTCAGAAGTAATCAGGCTGTAGTTGGCGTCTTCCAGCTCCTCAGGTGAGCAGCTTGTGTTGTCCCAAGTCCCGAATGCCTGCTGCGGTCGGCGGTGAGCTGGGGGGCAGCCTCAGAAGTAATCAGGGCTGTATTCCGGCGTCCTTCCAGCTCCTCAGGTGAGCAGCTTGTGTTGTCGTGCCTGCCACGGTCATGGAGACCACCTCAGAAGTAATCAGGCTGTATTTGGGCGTCCTTCCAGCTCCTCAGGTGAGCAGCTTGTGTTGTCCGAATGCCTGCAGCGGTTGGCAGTGAGTGGGGGGCCGGCCTCAGAAGTAATCAGGCTGTATTTCGGCGTCCTTCCAACTCCTCAGGTGAGCAGCTTTTGTTGTCCCGAGTCCCGAATGCCTGCCGCGGTCTGCAGTGAGCTGGGGGTGGCCTCAGAAGTAATCAGGCTGTATTTCAGTGTCCTTCCAGCTCCTCAGGTGAGCAGCTTGTGTTGTCCCGAATGCCTGCCCGCGTCGGCAGTGAGCTGGGGGTAGCCTCAGAAGTAATCAGGCTGTATTCAGGCGTCTTCCAGCTCCTCAGGTGAGCAGCTTGTGTTGTCCAAGTCGAATGCGTGCAGCGGTCGGCAGTGAGCTGGGCGGCCTCAAGTAATCAGGCTGTATTTGGCGTCCTTCCAGCTCCTCAGGTGAGCAGCTTGTGTTGTCCCAAGTCCCGAATGCCTGCTGCGGTCGGCGGTGAGCTGGGGCAGCCTCAGAAGTAATCAGGCTGTATTTGGCGTCCTTCCAGCTCCTCAGGTGAGCAGCTTGTGTTGTCGAATGCCTGCCACGGTCAGCAGTGAGCGGGGGCCACCTCAGAGTAATCAGGCTGTGTTGGCGTCCTTCCAGCTCCTCAGGTGAGCAGCTTGTGTTGTCCGAATGCCTGCAGCGGTGCGGCAGTGAGCTGGGGGGTGGCCTCAAGTAATCAGGCTGTGTTGGCGTCCTTCCAGCTCCTCAGGTGAGCAGCTTGTGTTGTTCGAGTCGAATGCCTGCCCGCCAGTCGGCAGTGAGCTGGGGGTGGGCAGCCTCCAGAAGTGTCGGGCTGTGTGCCGGCGTCCTTCCAGCTCCTCGGGTGAGCAGCTGTGTTGTCCCGAGTCCCGAATGCGTGCCGCGGTCGGCAGTGAGCTGGGGGGGGCTGGCCTCAGAAGTAATCAGGCTGTATTTCGACGTCCTTCCAGCTCCTCAGGTGAGCAGCTTGTGATTTTTATAGGCAAATTGTAAGAAACCACTGTTTCCCCAATACTGCAGTACCTACATCACTGAAAAATACTAACAAAAATTAAGTTTACCTTACCACTAATCTGGAAAATCATAAACTGCGCTTCAGTAGTTCCGGTTTAATGCTTTCAAGCTTATTTCTGTTAGCGAGCATTGTGCAGTTTTTTGTTTACTGAGGTTTTGTTTACCAGGAAAGCAGGACTAGACAGTACTGCCTATTTTCAACCTTGTCCCCGGGTGGGGGTTGGGGGCACCGATGCAAACCAAATGAAACTGAAATTGAAACAGATTAACTGTTAATAGTATTGTTAGTTACTAGTAGGAAATTTGGCCAGGACACTGGGGAAATTCCATGTCCACCTGAACAACCACAAGAACAGGACGGTACACCCTGACAGTAAGGAATCCCTTCAGTACTGCACTTGAATGCCAGCATTTATGGTATTAGCCCAGTTCTGATGTAGGAGTAGAACCCATGACCTTTTGATCAGAAGCGGATGTGCTACCAACTGAGCCACACTGGCACCTTTTAAATCATCTGTCCCACATATACACAAAAGAGATTAATGTGAAATGATGCATGGTAGTCTTGCTTCTGTGAATATTCATGTGCTGCATGGCTCTAGTGGTACAGAAACAGATATATGAATACCCATGTTGGAAAAAGAGGGGAGAGTTATCAAGCCAAATTCTTATGTCTTAGTATTTACATAAAGATGAACAATCACTCACTTACACCGGGAGAACCACCAGATGGGGGTAGTAGAGACCTTGGTTTAATGTCTTAGCCAAGGCTGACACCTTCAGCAGCTCCCTGGTTAGAATCGTGGTTATCCTGGAGAGGAAAGGATTTGTGGGTGGCTGATGGAGGTCTGGACACCCTGGGAATAGCTGGCAGATAAACAGAATTGGAGATAAAAAAAAAAAGGTCACAGCCTGACTTAGTTGCGTTGATGGAGCACCGCTCACTCCCATGTGGTGATCCAGATATCCTGCATGAGCCTGAACATCAGAAATATACAAGTGGGGCCAGGGGAATGCTGGGAAGGCACCTTGTATCAGCTGCTGGGGAATATTGACATTGTGGGTGTCTACACAGCACAACATCATTCCCACACATTCAGGTCAACACCCACCAAAACTGCCTTAGAGTTGGAAAGAGAGGGCTTACAGTTGGAGAAAATGACTTCCAGGTGGAGAAGGAAGTTGCCAGTCTCCCTCACACCTTCAGGCCCTAGCTCCATTTCTGGGCCCACCTTGGAGGGCCTTTCTCCATAAGGGGCAGCAGCGTAGGCAGCTCTGGACTGGAGTTGATATCCAGTGTCATGAAGCTGGCAGGAAGCAAAAGTCTGCTCGATGGAAGCAGAGGTGCAGGAGGCAGCTGGTGAGCAGAGAATAAATTGAAACTGAAGTGGCAGAGAGGATGCTAGTTGCATTTGTATTGATTGCCATTCACGTTACTGTAGCTTAATTTTTTTCAAGCATTGCAGGTTATTCCAAGGGACAGTAGAGACCTGGGCTAGGAGTATAAAACATAATCATTTTGGCTCAGCCGCTGTTTCTATATTCATTTATATGGGTATGTGTTGGGGTGGGGAGGGGGGCTCAATCAAAAGAAAGATAAAGATCCTTTGGGAAATCCCAGCCCTGATAAAAGCAAAGCTTGATTAAAAATGTTTAAGGAAAAAAAAACAGAAAAGCAATACAAAAACAGGCCCACTAAAAGTGCTTGTGTGAGAGCTCAAAGGCCACAAGGGGCAGAGTCTGGAGGTAGGTAGAGGCTGCTCCTCTCCTCTCCCCCTTGGTGGGGATGGTGTGTGGCACGCTGCTAGCTGTTCTCCTGTCCCAACCCTCATACCATCTGCACCAAGGGGAAGAGGAGAGGAGAGGAGCAGCCTGTTCAGGTGAAGCCAGAAACACATGGAGCAACTACAGTGGAGAGATCACCTACACAGCTAGCAGAGGGAGGGAGGCCTGCCATATAAACTTATCACAAGCAGGTATGCAAGTCCAGATGAGAAATGAAGGCTGTATGGCTCAATAAACTTTTTTCCCAGCTCTGCTGAGACTTCAGTACAGTAAGCAGCCCTGGCAGAGCTGTTGGTACATTCACATTTTTGCAGAGATGGTGCAGCTCATACTGTCTGAAGAGATGAAATCTTTGCATGCCACTTTGCAACAGCAGTTTGCTGTGGCTGATCAGTGTGTTACTTTCATCATTTTTCAGTTTCCAGTAGAGAGAGAGAGAGAGAGAGAGAGGGAGAGGTACCAGTTGTTTCTGTCTGTATTATTATGGAGTATAGCTGTTTTCAACTCCCTTTAATCAGGTGGCTTTTCACTGGTTTGCGTAAATTGCATACTAGGATAGACTTCCAATTTCACTGAACATAGCTGAAAGAAGCAGCAAACTGAAGTGTCTCCCTCCGATTGATGTGTCAGTGTATGCTACCAGTATCCTGCTGCTTGTATCAGATCATTTAGTATATTTTGTTACTGCCACCCTTACTGCCATTGCCCACACCCCCAGCCCCTTCCACCCCTTACTTATGTACAGGGGGTCCAACGCCGTAATGCTCTGTGGACCGGAGATATGTCTTTACTCTCTTTAGTGCTGGACTGGGAACTGAGCAAACCAGGTAAGCATGTCGGTGTATTTCAGTGCATTTTGAACTAGTAACTGGCAATTTTTTTTTTATATTTTTCCCCAAAATTTTAAACGTAGCCTTTTTGGGACCCCACCTCATGAACAAGTAGGTGAGATTTTTCAAATCTAACACAAAAGGTGATTTTTTTTTTAGTCACTCCGCGAAATCCCCTTCTGGCGCATTTGAAAATTTTCAGCTACCTGGTTTATGAGGTGGGGTCATAAGAAGACTTATCTTGAACATTTGGGGTCAGAATATTAAAAAACAAAGTTATGGAGGTATGTTGAAATTTTTCAACGCTTGCTCATAACTTTGGTAATTTTCAATATTTTGACCCCAGATTTTCAACATCCTTTTTTTCACACCACCTTGTGAATGAAACATATGGCCTTTTTTCAAATGGTGGCCAAAATGCGGTTTTGCACTTGTGGCACGAAATTACATTTTGGCCAGTGTTTTGTAAATGACACCTATCATTTAGAAGTAGTGGTCATAAAAACACTATATTGAACATTTGGGGTCAAAACGTGGAGGAAAAAATACAACTAAGTTATGAATTGGGATTATTCTAATATTTACTTACAACTTTATTTTTGCAGATGTTGGCCTCTAATGTTCAACACATACTCCTTGTGTTGCCCCACCTCATGAACATGACATGTGTCAGTCAAATCCTCTCCAAAACATGTTTTTGCAGTTGGACTGCGAAATCACCTTTCGGATGGGATTAAAGGAAAAATTCCACCTGCCTTGATCATAATGCTGGGTCATAAAAAGACTGTGGAAAAATTTGGGGTCAGAATGTGGGAGCCCACTGAAAATTAGACTTTGCCCTTCGGCTGGACTATCCAGGATAAATAGTCTAAACATGTGTAAAAGCAGGACATCACTTAAAATGAGATATTGCATCTCATCTCATCTGGTCTATCTTGGGTGGATATATAGTAAAATGTGTACAAGCAAGGCCCGCTACAACAACAATGCAAACAGCAAACTTTCGGCATTGACAAATGCTTGTTATGCTAAGGAGCCTTAAAGTGGTATTAATCTTAGTTCAGCTATGAAAGATAACACGAGGGGTTCCTAAAGAACAATGTGCCATACCAGATAAAAAAGGTACAAATGTTCTTAACGATATAAAATAAAATAAATAGTAGAATTAGCACATCTTCTACAGCCTACGTGGAACATCCATGTATCTTGTCATCCAAAAATATAAGATATCTGAAAGACAAAAGATAATAGTGTTAGTCATAGTTAATGTACATATAGTTTATGATAATGCATATGTATCTGTGTGCAGGAAAAAAACATTCAACATATCTACAATATCATGAAACTTGAGAAACGCAGTATCACACTGTAATTACGTTAAGCCATATTGTGTCTAGTATCCCATGTACCTGCAACTGGCCAAATTGTAGCAAAAGTACAAAAATGTTGCAGTTTCAAAATATCCATTTAAAACCATTTAAACTTGGCCAGTATCTGGCTCCAGTTTCGAAAATCCAGAATCATTCCCTTTTTTTAACCATTTGATCAAAGCCCACCTTTCTTTCTGGTTCTCTGACTTTCTCAATTGACAGAAATTTAAAGGAGTTTTCCCCTCGGCGCCTCTTGTCAACGGTATGTTTAACAAGAGCATTGTTGGTGTTACTTTACTCAGTAGCACGCATGTGCTCCTCTGTTCTTGTCTTACCAGCATAAAATGCTTCGCAGGAACATGATGCAAGATATATACTGTAACTTCCACAGTGTCACAGTTAACAAAAGATTTAATGTAAATGACTTTACTGTTTTTGGGGGGATTAATGAACTGTTCGACTGGTGACACTCGGGGGCAGTACTTGCACCAACCACATCTAAAATTGCCCATAGGCAATGGGGAAGGGGGGTAACCAATTAATATATATTTTTTCCTATCATTTATTTATCTCCTTCTCCCTCAGGCCTGGTAGGCGGATGTCTCCAGCAGCATCCCGACTTGGCTTCCTCCTCAGTAATTCCCCCGCAGATACCACCCACCCCCCACGGCGGGGCCAGAGAAAGGAGGGCCAGCCCCCCCAGCACAATCCAGAAACTGGGGGTCGCCAAACATGATTGCCAGCTCTTGGAGCCTGCCAGCTTCATTTTCACTTTTTCTCGCATCCCTTTGTTGCTGGTGCATGCACAGGTGTGGGGGCGCCCGTATGTGCAGCCTAGCAACGACCCTTCCACGTGCCGCTTCTCAGTCCTGACTACTCCCCCCAGGTGTCCACTCTGGTGGCAGTCATGCGACGGGAGTGGCAAACACACCCTCCTGGGAGAGGAGAGCTGTCGTCGGATACTTGATCCTTCTCCTGGCTGACCTCGTGGTCCGTGCTCATTTCCAACATGGGCCGCCAGCATTGTGCGACGTGTGGCATCCAGCACCTCAACCTTCAGTGCCACCGGTCTGGCTACCAATTTTTGTGGTTTGTTCGGCCTTTTTTATTTTTTTTTTTTCGTAGATTATGGGCAAGTTTATTCCTGATGGTAGTAGGCCTTCTGTAAACTATAATTGATTTGTTAGAGACAATTTTTTCAAGTCACTTCTTTGTTCTTAGTACTAGTCAGTTTTTGTTTATCACATTAGTTATGTCAGATACTTGTGTGCTACATTGTGTTACAAACAACACCGGCTCCCCTTTACTGAGGGAAACAGTATTGCAGACATCACTTTGGGCTGTCCCAATGTGGTTCAACATTAAGATGGGTGCAGAGGCAAATCATGCAAAGATGAGGATCCTGGACTTTGGGGGGATGGATTTTACAGAAATGGGAGACTTCCTCACAAGTAGCCTAGCAGGAGATGATTGCTGGGGAGGGGTAGAGGAACAGTGGAGGAAATTAAGGGAAGGCATAGTGAAGACAACCAGCCTCTACATGATGGAAGTGAGCAAAAGCAGGAGAAAAAAAAAAGACCATTATGGTACTCTAGTGAAATTGCAGCAAAAGGTGGAGGGAAAAGGGTGGCATTCAGGAGGTACAAAGAAACACAGGGATGAGAATAGGGGCTGTACCAGATAAAACGGAGGGAAACCAATAAGGCAGTGATGGCAGCAAATACACAAATGAGGAAATGATAGCCAGAAGAGTAGCAAAAGGGGACAAGACTTTCTGCAGGCACATAAGTGAGAAGAGGAAGGTGTAGGGATAGTTAGGATAAGGAGGACAGCAGAGGGAGACTGCACAGAAGAGGGTCAGGAAAAGGCAGACATTCTGAACAGTTACTTCTGCTCAGTGTTCATAGTGGTGGGAGAGGTTGCCAGACCACCAAGGAGCAGCAGAAACACTGTAGGGGTGAGGTGGACACAAGTCCATTTTCAGAGGAAAGAGTCCTGAAGGGACTTGCAAATCTGAAAGTGGACAAAGCCATGGGACTGGATGGGATACACCTAAGGATGTAAATGGAACTTGATGAGGGGCAACTCACTGGAAAGAGGATTGGTTCCAGAGTACTGGAGGAGAGCAGACATAGTTCCATTCCATAACTGTGGCAGGAGGCTAGCAACTGTAGGCTGGTGAGCCTCACAACAGTGTTGGGGACGTTAAGGGAAGGGAAACCCTGTTAAGGGAAAGGCTAGTAGAGTGTCTTAGTATCTTAAATCCAGCAAGTTACAAGACCAAAAGCAGCGGGGATTCACCGGGGGGGGGGGGGTCATGCCAGACAAATCTGATGGATTTCTTCAACTGGGTGTCCAGGGAGATAGATCAAGGAAGAGCAGTGGACATGGTCTGCTTGGACTTCAGCAAGGCTTTCAACACTGTGCCACATAGGAGACTGATAAAGAAATTGGCAGTCAAGGGTGGGATCCAAAGTGTTAAACTGGGTAAAAAACAAACAAACAGCTGGTTAATGGACAGACAGAGGCACTCACTGTGAACTAGTGGGGTGCTGCAGGGCTCAGTACTGGAACCAGTCCTTTCCAGTATCCATAAGTAACAGTGCAGAAGATCTGGAAGGGCAGGACTGCCTTTTTGTAGGTGGCACTGAAATCTAATAGGGTTGATACTCAGGAGAGGGTGGAGAGAATGAGTAGGGATCTTAGAAAACTTGAGGGTCAAGGGCATGGCAGCTGGTGTTCAAGATCGAAAAAGTGCAAAATCATGCACCTAGGGCATAGAAACCCATGAGCTGAATTTAAAATGGGTTTGGGGGGTTACTGACTATTACTAAGCAGGAAAGAGACCTTGTGGTTATCTTATCTAATGACCTTAAAATGGCAAACATTGTGACAAGGTACTAGGCAAGGATAGTGGGATGCTGGGGTGCATAGGGCGAGGTATCGCCAGCAGGAGGAGAAGGTAGGGTGTGTGGCCACTGTATTGGTCACTGGTGAGACCACACTTGGAATACTGTGCCCAGTTCTGGAGGTTGCATCTCAGAAAGAACATAGGGTGGAGTCGGTACAAAGCAGGACAGCTAAAATAGGGCAAAGGTTACATCCGGAGCTATACAGTGCGATACTGTTGGATCTCAACATGTACAGCCTTGAAGACTGGAAGAAGAGGGGGGACATGATGGAGACCTACAGGTACCTTACGGGGTGAACAGTGTACAGGAGGGGAGTCCATTTCAAATGAGGAAGTGCACAGGACATGAGGACATGCAACAGAACTGGAAGGGAGGAAGTTTGAGGGATGTGAGGAAGTGTTACTTTACTGAAAGAGTGGTGAGTGCTTGGAACAATCTTCTAGCAGAGGTGGTGGGAGTGAAAACAGTGAGGGGCTTCAAACATGCATGGGGTAGGCATAAGGGAATATTAGTACATAGGCGGAGGTGAGGGTTGATGGAGACCAGTAAGGTCTGCAGAGATGAATAGGCAGGGAAAATCTGGGCAGACTGGGTGGGCCAAGTAGTCCTTTTCTGCTGACAGTGCCAGTGTTCCTATGTTTCCTTTTCATTAGGGCTTGATTTTTCTCTTAACCAGCAACTTTTTTGATTTAAATGCTATGAAACAAACAAGTGGAACATTAGTCACTGATTTGTTCTTCAAAGTAACAGGTCGCAATACACTGCTTCTGTCCAGCAGCTGCCACCCCAACACATCATGAGGAATATTCCAAAATCTCAGATCCTTAGGGTCAGATAAATTGTACCCTTAATGGGTTATTTGAGAAAAGAGGTACAGAGCTTTTTGAAAAGTGTGCAGATGGGGGTTATGCTGGGCGTATTACTGAGGAAGCAGCAGCTAATGCAATCTCACATGTACCACCTGAGTTGCTGGTTAAGAGAAAAATCAAGCCCAAACAAAAAGCAGAGGGTTTTGTTTGTGACACAATATAGCATACAAGCATCTGTCACAACATGAGGCAGTATAGCGCAGTAGTTTAAGGCTGTGAGCTGCAAACGTGGAGACGTGGGTTTGAATCCCACAGCCCCCACTTGCATACTGCGTGTCCCTGAGCAAGTCACTTAACTTCCTTGTGCTCCCAGCTCGCACCTGTAAACAAGCTTTCAGCTTAGTATATCTCTCCTGGTAAAGGAAAAAAAATAGCTAATCTGATGAACAGAAACTGACTGCTACCAAGAACAATGAAGGAACTTGAAGAAAGTATCTCTAATAAATCAGTGATGTTTTATAGAAGAGCTGCTGCTGTTGAGAACAAACCTGTCCATAGCCTACAAAAAGGGGGGAAAAAAAAAAAAGGAGCCCAAACAAAACAAAAATGACTGGTTACCCCTGCTTCCCAATGGGCAATTTCGGATGTGGTCAGTGCAGGTACTTCCCCCCTCAAGTGTCACCAGTCAAACAGTTTATTAATCAAAAAAATTGTAAAGTTGTTTACATTGTTTTTTTTGCTAACTATAACGCTATGGGAGTTGTATATCTTGCATCATGCTTCTACAGAGCATTTTATGTTGGGAAGGCTGGTCATAATTTTAAGACAAGAATAGGGAAGCACATGGGTGCTATTGAGAAATGGGATACCAACTGTGCTCTTGCTAAACACATTGTTGACCAAAGAGGCCGAGAAGAAAACGCCTTTAAATTTCTGGCAATTGTGAAAGTCAGAGAACCAGAATGAAAAGGGGTGGGGGCTTTGACCAAATGGTGTTTAAAAAAAAAAAAAAAAAAAAAGGAAAGCTACTGGATTTTGAAACTGGGGCCAGATATTGCACCATTTTGTAGTTTGGCTACAGATATGCTAGTTGCATGCAAATCTGTTGCTAGACAATATAGTTTAATGTAATTAGAGTGTGATACCGATTTTCCCAATTTTCTATTTTTCCTGATAGTCTAGATACTGTGTTGAATGTTTTTTTTCCCCATGCATACAGCTACACGTGCATTATCATAAAATCTAATATTTGTACATTAATTGTGACCAACACTGTTATCTTATGTCTTCCAGATGGAAGATACATGGATGATCTTATCTGTGTCAGTCTTCACCATTGATCACTTTTGGGTACATGGCTGGAGGTCATGACCCGCTGGAGCTCTTTTTTTGGTAGGTAGACGACGCACCATCAGCACCACCCCGAGGCCGGCGCACTGCGTGGCACTCGTGGATTGGCCGTTAGGCGCTGTCGATTCCACCTGCCTGCCAGTTCTTCATCTCCCGCCGTCAGGGTCACCTCGTGTGGAAGCTCTGCAGAACTTGAGGCCTACCGCCTACGCAGTTCGTCTTTTCAGCTTTATTATTCCTCCGTGCCGCAATCCGTCGGCTCCTTTCCTGACGGTTCTAGTTGCCTTACTCCCCGTCGTTTGGTAAGATCTTTCCATTTATTTTTATTCTTGGCCATGTCGAGTCGGTTTGTGGTGTTTTTTTTCCTCGTAGGTCATGTCTGGGTCAGAGGGCAAGAACACTTTGAAGACGGGACGGCCCCCCCATGCGACGGTGCCCTTGCGGCCGTAAATTTTCCATCACCAACCAGCACAAGCGTTGCCTTACGTGTTTTGGCCCGCTTCACGACATAGATTCAAGCGACGCCTGCTTCTCCATGGATGGCCAAGTCATCGAACAACATGCGTGGAAAGTGGGGCAAGCTCAGCCGACTTTCAGGGGTCGGGTGCGCACTCGTCTGGTCAAGCCACATACTCTTGGCCTTTCCTCCAGGTCCCCTCCCGGTTCTTCACGGACCGAGTAGGAGGGAGCCACGGCTTCTGGTATCCTGGCCATTGCTGAGGCTCCTTCCGCGGTGCAGGAGGCCCGTCCCACTCCTTTCAGGGGGCGGGCGGGAGGCGCCGCCAAGGCAGTTGCCCCTTTGGGGGTGAAGGCTCCCCCGATGTCGGACCCAGTGTTCGCAGGGCCTGGGTCGGCACCGTCCTTGACGCTGTTGCGGGCCTTGCCACTGTTCACGGCGCCGTGGCTGCTGTCGGCACCATTCGAGGCACCGATACTGTTAGCGGCACCGTGGGAGTCTCTATGGCGCCATCTTTGTCCTCTTCTCGCGGCACTGAGGTTGAGCATGGCGCCATGTCCACCTCAGGACTCTGCGCCTTGGGGGCTTAGGATTCTGCTGTCGGCGCCGCCCCTGCCCTCGGCACCGTTCGTGGTGCCGTGGAGCTGGGCAGCGCCGTTCACAACGCCAATGGCACTGTCGGAGCCTCTGGTGCTGTCCCCGGTGCCATGGGGCCAAATGGCGCCATGAATAGTTCTGACTCTAGGGCTTCTGTTAGGGCCGGGGCCATGTCCTCCGTGGATACCACTCGCGGTGCTGTGGGGGCACTGGCACTGGCTCGGGCATGGTCTCGGTTTCTGGCACCCCATTTGGCAAGGATGGCACTGGGCGCCCTCCTATGGTCTGGCACAGGGCCTCAGCCTCTACCTCTTAGAGTCCGCCTCCAGAGTCAGACGGGAAGTCTGGCTCCTTGGGGTTGACTGTTGGTATGGGCAGCCCTGTAGTGTCCTCAACAAGCCGGAGTCAGCCCCTTTCTGAGGTGGGGTCAGTGGCTGCCGAGACTGGGGTCAGGGGTGCTGACCAGTGGGCAGTGGTGCAGGCCACTATTGCTCTTCACCCAGTCTTGGTGGGTTCACTGACCCCCTCAGCAGTGGTACCCCCGCCTGTGGTGTGCCTGGATCACCCAACCTTGGGGCCAATCAGGGCTCCTACGGGAGGGAGGGTACTATGCCCTGGATAGCTCCCTTGGGTGCTGGCCAGGGCTGTCAGCTACCTAGGCTGGCCCTCTTGAGGATGAGGGCTCTTTCAGACTCCGAGGGGTTGGGGGGCATGGGGTCTGCACGGTGACCTTTTCTGGGGCACACCCGGGCTCTGGAAGAAGCCATAGTGCGGATCTTCGCTCTTCCTCCTTGGCCTCTTTGAAAGAGCCCCACTCTTTTGAGGTAGGGGACTGTCCTTCTGGACCTATACGGCCCTGGTCGCCTCACATGGGGGATTCTGCCGGGCGCAGTCAAGGCAGTACCGAAATGGTTGTTCAGCTGTCGGCTGTGGAGTCTTCCGGAGCACCTTCCTCTTCGGGTGCTCTTGGTCCGCTTCTTAGCCCAGGCGGAGGTCAGCTGACATCTCTTCTCGGCTCTGTCCTCATCCGTCTGCCACATTCCCCTGCACTCTCAGGCATCCTTGGTCCTAGCGGGCCACTCTCCTGGGAGCAGTTCAGGGCTGTGGCTGCTCGGTTCCCAGCTTACATTAGGGCAATGGACAGACAGGTTTTTCAACCTCCCCCGAGCAGCCGGTGCCTTCCAACTCTTCATCCCCCTCTTCTATGGGAGAGGAGCCTTCTGTCCACATCTCTCCAGCTGCTGATCTCGCTGAGTATCAGCGTTTCCTTGTGAGGATGTTGGAGGACTTGCATCTCCCCACTTCCACTGTAAGCAATCCAGAGCACTTGGCGCACACCTTTCTAGGTGATTTCAGCGAGGCCACCCTTGTGGTGCTCCCCTGGCCTGCTCCCTTTCGTGAGGCATCGTTGCACTCCTGGCAGAGGTCCTTCT
Organism: Neoceratodus forsteri; assembly: GCA_016271365.2. Taxonomy (NCBI): domain Eukaryota; kingdom Metazoa; phylum Chordata; order Ceratodontiformes; family Ceratodontidae; genus Neoceratodus; species Neoceratodus forsteri. The sequence goes on along the minus strand of JADMNL010000022.1, from coordinate 482,302,467 downwards.
CCGGAGTTCCTGCCCCTAGGAATCTCTGCCAGTGGTATTGCGCCCCTCCCAGAGTCTCTAGGTTCCATGCCTCATCCGGAGTCCAGATTGATGCAGTTGGACAATCCCGATGGGATTCGTGCCCTTCACCGTGACCAGCCCCCAGATCAAGATTCCTCGGATTTTGACTTCTGGGGTAGGAGGGCTTTCTACTCAACATGGTTGTTGCTTTCCAATTCTGCACATCGGGCCCACTGTGCAGCCTATGACAGGTTCTTGTGGTCCAGGCCAGGTCAACTCCTAGCCACGTTGCCTGACACGGAGCAAACCAGACAAGCCATTGCACTCTCTGTGCGTGGCCTGGAGCTAGCAAGGCACCAAGCGAGAGCATCCTATGATGCCAGCGAGGTAGTTACCAGGGTCGTAAGGACAGCGATCTGCACTAGGTAGATGGCATGGCTGCGTCTTTCCCAGTTGTCACCCTTGGCCCGGCGTAGGGTCATTAACTCGCTGCTAGAGAACCCATCTCTTCTCCCGTGGGCGAGATGGCATTCCAACAAAGAACTTCCTTCCCCTCCGGGGGTCCCGTCTCACTCTCCCCACTCTCCTCCTTAGTGTGTCACCACTGAGAGCTAAGGGACTTTTGTCCCTCAGGGTGTAAAGAAACTCTCTGGGGTGGGCTGCACTCACCCAGAAGTGATGAAGGGTGAAGATGACACATATAAGATATGAAAATTACGAGCCTACCTCCCTCTCTGTGCCCAACCTCACCCCCCTCCTTTCTTTGTTAGGAGTGGGGTGAACAGGGGCACATAGAGGGATAATGTTCTGGGGAGAGTGGTCCGCATGGGGGGGGGGGGAACTCCTTCTCCAGTGAGTTATCTCCACCTTGTTGGGTGGGAGTTGGCAGTTGCCCTCCATTCTCTCCTTCTCCTCCTTGTTCACGTCCATCTTATTTTTCCTTGTCCTCTGGATTATCCTTTATTACAAAAAAAAAAAACTCCTTTTCCTTTTTCACCAAAAATCTTTCTTTAGAGGGTATTAATTCTCTGTGCTCTGTCCTTCTTCCAGAATAGCCGATTCTGCTCAGATGAAGTTTTTGCCAGCCATTCTGTGCCTTGAATTCTGGCAAGAAGCCTTTGGCTACTCCTTGCAGTTTCTATACAGTCTAGAGATGGACCAGGGTCTGGGATGTGTTTAACCTTCTCCCCTCTCTTCCTACCTTCTAAATTCTTTATCCCACCCTACATCCCTCCTCTATTTCCAGAGATTGGGGCCTTCCAATCCCTTTAGTTTCCGACTTCTTTTTTTCTGTCCCCTCAGTCGTTATTTCTCCTTTTAGTTTTATATCTTTTCATTTTTCCTGTCCCTTGGACTTCCTTGTCCCACCCTCCACTCCCTTCCTCTTACCTCTCTGGCAACTCAGAACTGGCAGGCAGGCGGAGTCACAGCTAACGGCCAACTCCGCGAGCGCCACGAAAAGTGCTGGCCTCAAGGGCGGCTGCCTATGTTGCATCGGTTCCGTCTACCAAAAGAAAAAAAAAAAGGAGCTCTCATGGGGTCATGACCTCTGGCCATGTACCCAAAAGTGATGAATGGTGAAGATACACAGAAAGATAATAATTACAGTAGGTACGCAATTTTAATTTCTTGGTAGTCTGTAGAAGATACTGGGACCGGTGCTGTCTGGGATTTTTATTGCAGATATCGAAAACTGGATCCGGAGCAAGATCAGCCTGTTTGCAGACGATACCAAGATGGGAGCTGTGGTTGATGACGCGGATGGGTGGAAGGGGTTGCAGGAGGACCTGACTAAGCTGCAGGAGTGGGCAGAAACATGGCAGTTGGAGTTCAATGCCAAGAAATGCAAGGTTCTGCACTTTGGAACCAGGAGAATGATTATCACTTGAATAGGGTACAGTTGAGGAGTGCCACAGAGGAGAATGACCTAGGAGTGATTATTATGGGGAGCACGAACAACTCTGCTCAGTGCAGGAAGGTGGCAGTAAAAGCCACCAAAATGCTGGGGTGCTTTGAAGAGGGATCTCCTCCAGAAAGAGGAAGATTATCCTGCCCCAGTAGAGGTCATTGGTCAGGCCCCACCTGGAGTACTGCGTACAGTACTGGTGTCCATTCCTGAGGAAGGACATCAGATTATTGGAGGGAGTGCAGCGAAGAGCCACAAAGATGATTCAGGGATTGGAGAGCAAACCCTTCAAGGACATGCTGGGAGAGCTGAATATGTATTCACTGGAGGAGAGGAGGGATAGGGGAATATGATTGAGACCTTTAAGTATCTGAAGGGGATAAAAGACCAACACAGAAGGGATTTTTCAAATGAAAAGTGGGAGGGACGCGAGAGGGCATGGACTGAGATTGGGGCCGGGGGGAGATTCAGGAAGGAGATGAGACATTTTTTTTGTGGAAAGAGTGGTGGACAAATGGAACACCTTACCAGATGAGATAGTGTCCTCTTGAAACTGGTGGGCAGTTTCAAGAGGGGTTGGGACAGGGAAAGGGATACTGGGAATGGGGGGGACGGAAGGGGCAGCTGCGTGATGAGGGGCTAGCTGCACACTCAAGCAGACTTTATAGACCATGAGGCCTGTTTCTGCTGATGATTTCATATGTTCGTAAGATGTGCTAATTCTACTGTATTTTTAATTTTATATTAAGAGCACTTATACCTTTTTTATCTGGTATGGCACATTGTTCTTTAGCGACCCTGGTGTTACCATTAATTGCCAACTAAGGTTAATAGCACTTTAAGGCTTCTCAGTATAAAAAGTCATCACAAGATGGGGTTTGCACTCCTGTAAAGCCTTCATAGGAGGGTGAAAAGAACAGTTATGTGCTTACTGTAAAAGTAGACTTTCAAGAGAGTCTCTTTCATCTGGCCACATCTATGGAACTATAGTCATCGGGCAGTAGGACCACACGGAAACTTTTTTTCAAGCTGGGCTGCCCATGACAGTGTTGTGCTCCGTATACAAATGTTGGCGGCCCCTTCCCTCCTCAGTTTCCCACTGGAAATCATGCTCGGAAGACCTCACTGAAGGGGAACCAGGAGAGAAGCTATAGCTCAGCTGACCAGGACAGGCAGAGACCAGCCGGCAAAGCCCTATGGAGAAGAAGCGCCTAGGATGGAAGGTGGGACAACATGGCCTGATGAAAGAGATTCTCTCAAAGATCTGCTGTTATGGTAAGTACATAACTGTTCTGATTTCTTCAAGGATATCTTTTTTATCAGGCCACACCTATGAAACAAGTACCAAGCAGTACTGACCAAGAAACAGTCTTGGTGGCTGGAGCGTACAGGCCTAAGAAAGTAGACCTTGCAACACAGCTAGCCCAAAGTCTGCCCTTTTCCTTGAGGCAGTGTCCAGACAGTAACCTTTAGTAAAGGTGTGGACAGTACTACAGGTGACAACTGCACAAATTTCAGCAGCAAACTCATTCCGGGAAAAGGCAACAGAAGTGGCCATGCCTCTAGTCGAGTGGCCAGGATCAACCCCAGAAATTTCCTTACCATACTTTCTGTAACAGAAAGTAATACAGTTGGCCAGCCATTTGGACAAGCACTGTTTAGAAACTGGAACACCCTCTTTCCCAGGGGTGAAGGAAACAAGAAGTTGCAAAGACTTCCTTCAGTCCTTCGTACGGTGCATACAGTACCTGAGTATTCTGTGTACGTCTAAAGTATGGAGCAGTGCTTCCCCTGGATTGATATGCTCAGGAAAGGTGCATGGTGCGCTTCAAAGTAAACTGACACCACCTTTGTTAGAAATGTAGAATGGTATGCAAAGACACCGTGTCTTTGTGAAAAATCAAATAAGAAGGCTCATACATTAGAGCCTGAAGCTGAAATTCTTTGAGCAGGAGTAATGGCAACCAAAAATAATGCTTTCCAAGAAGGAAAGAAATTGTTGGCCGCAAGGCACAGCTGGCACAAAAAGAGCCAAAGTAAGCTTCTCTTAACACAAAATTCAGGTCTCATGCTGGGACAGGATTGCGGCTAGGAGGCTTCAAGTGCAGAATGCCTCTCAAAAACATACAAGCCACCTCCAGCTGAGCAACTGTATGACCCTCAGTAGGCACGTGGAAGGCTGAAATGGCAGGCAAGTGCACTTTAATAGAGGAGTACTGCAGGCCTGCATCTGACAAGGACAGCAAATACTCTAGAACCTGGTTTACTGGACAGGTAAAAGGATCCAGTTGCTGAGAAGTGGCCCACAAAGCAAACCGCTTCCACTTCATAGAATATGTGGCTCTGGTGGAAGGCTTTCTGGCTGCCACCAAGACATCCGCCACCTTTTGTGACACTCCACACCTGGCAATGACTATCTCTTCAGGCGCCATGCATGAAGGTGGAGTGACTTGAGATATGATGGACCAGAGTTCCCTGCTCCTGTGACAGAAGACCCTGGCATAATGGCAGAGGTGCTGTAGGTTCCACCACCAGCTGCTGCTGTAAGGGGAACCGAATCTGATGGAACCACAGTGGGGCAATGAGTATCAGAGTTGCCCCCTCCATTTGAAGCTTGGTTAGTACTCTCTGGATTAGAGGGAAGGGAGGAAAGCCATACAGGAACCTCCCTTTCCAAGAGGGGACAACATGTCTTGCCTGAAAACTCCAGGCCCTGGAGTGAGCAAGCAGAAACGGGGCAATTTTATGTTATGTTGGGATGAAAAAAGGTCCCACTCTGGATGATCCCACCTGTGGAACAGGTCTTCAATGACCGAGGTCAGCAGCTCCCACTCGTGAATCTTGGACTGTGACTGGCATCCTCTAGGGATGGCATGAGAGGAGGAATAACTATGGGTGGAGAATCAGGCAGTTCTAATAAGACTACTAGGTTATTCTTAGTAATGTCATGCTTTTCTACATCAAACCCCATTGCAGACTGAAGATTCTGCATCATTGTTATAAAGGAGGGATCTCCAGGGGGAGACCTGGGGGTGCAGACCACAGAGTCTTCAGTCCTGGTAGAGGCTGTGGAACTGATTATGTCATAGGGTTCTCCTAATTCCTCTCTTTCTTCCTCCTCCAGAATAACCTCTGGGTTATATTCCTGGGCCTTATTGACATGGTCTGGGAACACAATTGTGGAGCTAAGGAAGCAGTCAACGGTTTGGAAGGTACCTGGTGCATTGTCTTGGCAGGCGACGTTGCTGGGGTTTGTTGTGTGGACCCCATCAATGGGATGCTCATTGATAGAGGATGAAGTAACAAGACATTTGAGAATGTCCGTAAAGGACGAGAGAATCACCTGAACATTGGTGCTTGTGTGATTGATGGGAACGCCAGCCGAGGTCGACAGGAGAGGCGAGGGCCCCGACATTGATGGTGACACACCAGCCATAATAGGTCTGGAGGAGCTAGGAGCTGACCCAGACACGTCGACGGTTTGGGCAATGGGCTGTGTTGCCGTCGGAGTGATCTATGGTCCAGAAGAGGTTGTACCTGAATTTATTGGCAACCTGGAATGCACTGGGTAGGTCCATACTTTTTATTTCTGTCTCCTCTTAGGCTTATGATGGTGAGATCCAGACATTTTCTCCTGGGACTTGGAGGCTTTCAATCCCGAGGAGTTGGCTGGCAATGTGGCAGGGCTTTCCTGGTGGAGCTCCTTCTCCATTCGGGCTAAGCGCTGTTTTAAAAAGTGTTTCTCTAAAGCGCCTTTTTTGCGTTGCCGGGTGGCTTTGTTAAAGCCCTTACAAATCGGGCATGCCTTGATGTTGTGGTCCAGGCTGAGACAACACACACAGATGTCGGACGGGTCTTTAGAATAAATGTTCTTACCCCAGGAGTCCTTTAACATCAGTAACTGTTTTGCACTTAGCTGGGTAGGTGCAACTGCCCTAGAGGTGTGCCTTTAAGAGATATTTAAATGAGCGTAGGGCCAAGCCAATCAAAAGACGAGCGGGTGTGAGCTGTGTGAGAGCTGTTGAATGCTTCAGAATTGTTTCTCCACTGAACTGAGCAATATTGCCTCTGAGATGTCTCCCAACTTTCCTTGTTGATAGCCTCCTAGTGCTTATTTGGGTAAAGTTTTCCTTATAAATTATTTCGTCTAGAATGCTGAGTGAAAGTTTTACTTTTCATTAGTGCTGCACAAATTCTTTATTTTTAGCGTGACAGTGCTATTTTGACTTTATTTTTACTGCGACTGTTTAGTTTAGCCTAATTTTGTCGTAGGTGCTTATTTTCGATGGTTTCCTTCATTTGTGGGGCAAATTCTTGTGGGAACCATCGAATTGGGGACAGTTGCCTTGTTTTTTTATCTCAGACTTCGCAGGGTTTACCGTGAGGCACCTGCAGTAGATTTCAATGTAAACAGTGCCTGGGGGTTTTCTCTCTAGGTTGGCAATTATGAGGAAACCTTTTCTGTTATATTACTGGACCTTGGTATTATCTGTGTCAGAATTGTCCATAAGGGTCCAGCAGCCACCTGTGCACAGTTGAGTATTACTGAGCTTCTATTAAGATAGGCACTGGTATAGATCCCAGTTTTACAAACGAAAAAAAAAAGGCTCTAGTAATAGACAGAGTTTATTAACTGGGGCAGGACTGGCCGGTGGCTTTTTCACAGATGCTTTGCTTAAAGTGGCAAACATAGCAGACAAACCTTTGATTATGGCTGAGGATAAATCAAAGGCTTCCGATGAGAGGCCATTCAAAAGTACTAATACCAAAATCAGAGGTGCTGAGGAACCCTCCTGATCCCAGCCAAAAAATAAAGCTTCCAACGATAAAGTTCCTCACAAATTGAAAAATAATAAGAGTGATGAAAATAGGACACTTGATCAAGCCTCTGATGAATTGGCTAAAATGAAGCTCTGTCAAGACAGACATGCTACCGTTGCTCCTGGGAAATCTAATAGCGAGACAACAGGCAGCTTAAAGCATAATCCGGCTGGAGGCAGACTCTTTCACTATCTTCAGCACTGGTCCCTCATCACGTCGGAAAAGTAGTGCTGGAGATAGTGGAGAAGGGTCTGTCATTACAGTTCAAGTAGCTGCCAGACCGCAAGCGTACCCAGGTGTCAAGACCTCTGTCCCCAACACAGATACCACTGTTGGAAATGGAGGTACAAAACCTTCTGGCTTTATGAGCAGTGCAGAGGGTCCCCACCCACGAGAAGGGCAAGGGCCTCTACTCCAGGTATTTTCTGACACAAAAGGAAACGGGGGAGTGGAGACCTAACTTAGATCTCAGATATTTAAACAAACATCTGAAAAAACCCAAATTCGAAATGGTCACTCTCACTGGTCATACAGTCCTTACAGCAGGGAGACTGGCTAGTCTCCTTCAACTTAGAGGACACCTACTTCCACATACCCATAAGGAGATCTCACAAGAAATTTCTCAGATTCAAACTTCCTTCGGGTCACTATCAGTTCATCGCAGTGCCCTTTGGTCTGTCCTCGGCCCCAAGAGTCTTTACAAAGTGTCTTGCAGTGGTAGCAGCACATCTCAGGAGACTGGGTGTCACTTTCTACCCCTATCTGGACGACTGGCTCATAGTAGCAAAGTCTCCTTGCCAGGTCAAAGAATCTCTTTCCCTCACAGAACGCACTCTGGAGTCTCTGGGTTTCCTGGTAAATCTAAAGAAATCTCACCCTGAACCCACCCAGCTGCTCACCTTCATAGGGGCCCAGCTGGACACTCAGAAGGGATATGCTTTCCTCCCACAGGAAAGAATTCAGAGTTACCCTTAAGTGGCAGACTCTTTCACCCAGGGACAGCCAAGACCAGCCAGACATTTCCTCAAACTTCTGGGACATATGGCCTCTATGACTGCAGTAGTCCCAGGGGTCAGGTACAGGATGAGACTCCTGCAAGCCTACCTCAGAGCTTGTTGGTTGATACCTGTGTTGGAGCAGTTCCTCCAAAACTTGATGTGGTGGAAGAACTCTGCAAATTTGCAGTAAGGGGTTGCCTTTCAAGCTTCTCTTCCCACAAAGGTGATCGCCACAGATGCCTCCCTTTTGGGCTGGGGACCTCATTTAGACAGTGCCTCAGTAAGCGGCAACTGGATTCCCGAAGAGTCACAGTTGCACATAAATCTTTTGGAACTCAGAGCAGTCTTACTAGTTCTCAAAGCTTTCGCTCCCAGCATAGAAGGGCAGAAGGTTGAAATTCGAACAGACAACACCACTGCAGTGTTCTACATAAACAAGCAGGGTGGTACCAGATCAGGAATACTCTATTTGGAAGCTCTGGTCTCTAGCATTCTCCCTTGGAGTCAGCCTCTCAGCTATTCACCTCCCAGGCAAATTCAGTACTCTGGCGGATGCTCTAAGCTGCATCAGTCAAGGTCAGAGCGAATGGACTCTGAACAAGCAAGTACTGGCCACAGTGTTCAGGCGGTGGGGCACACCAGACGTGGATCGGTTTGCCTCTCCTCAATTTTCAGCTTCCTCAGTACTGTTGCAAGCCCCCAGTTCTGGGAACACTTCCACTGGATGCCCTGATCCTTGACTGGTCAGGGAGGTTCCTATACGCATTTCCTCCCTTTCCTCTGATATTCAGGGTTTTACTGAAACTCAGACAGCAGCCTGCATTGATGATCCTAGTGGCTCCAGACTGGCCCAGGCAAGCCTGGTACCCTCTCCTTCTCTCAGTGTCCTGCAACAGGCCCATTCTCCTGCCTCCGACTCGCTCCCTGCTGACCCTTCCTCAGACCGGAGTGAAGTACCCAGACATACACTCTCTGGAGAATAGGACACAGAGAGTAATAGTAAATGGAGTCCACTCAGAAGAAAGGAGGGTTACTAGTGGGGTACCGCAGGGTTCAGTATTAGGACCGGTCCTCTTCAATGTCTTTATAAACGACATTGCAGAAGGACTGGAAGGAAAAGTATGTCTCTTTGCAGATGACACAAAGATCTGCAACAGAGTTGATGCACAGGGTGGGGTGGAAAGGATGAGAAGGGACTTGGCAAGGTTAGAGGAATGGTCAAATGTATGGCAGCTTAGATTCAATGCTAAGAAGTGCAAGGTAATGCACCTGGGAAACAAAACCAGGGAAGAGTACACAATGGGGGGTGAGATACTAACAACAATAAAAATGGAAAGGGACCTGGGGTAGTCATATCAGATGACCTAAGGGTGGGCAAGCAATGTGAGAGAGGCAGCAAGAGGGCTGGGGGATACTGGGATGCATAGGAGAGGCATCACCAGTAGAAAACAGGAAGTTATTATCCTCTGTACAGACAGCTGGTGAGACCCCATCTGGAGTACTGTGTGCAGTTCTGGAGACCCAATCTCCGCAAAGACATAGACAGGATGGAAGCTGTCCAGAGGAGGGCAACTAAAATGGTGCAGGGTCTGCACGGAAGACATATGAAGAGAGACTTAAGGAGCTAATATGTATAGCCTCGAGGAAAGGAGGGAGAGGGGGGACATGATAGAAATGTTCAAGTACCTCAAGGGAATCAGCAAAGTCCAAGAGGGTAGCATCTTTCAAAAAAAGAGGTGTGCAAGAACAAGAGGGCACAATTTGAAGACGGGGGGGGTGGCTCAGAGGTAATGTAAGGAAGTATTTTTTCACAGAGAGGGATGTGGATGCATGGAATGGCCTTCCGGAGAAGGTTGTGGAGTCAAAAACAGTGGTGGAATTCAAGCATGCATGGGACAGTCATAAGGCAATTCTAGGGGGTGGGGTAGAAAGAAGTAGGCTGCTGGTTAACTAGGATCTGCAGCTTATCCAGTAGGTAGGAAAATGGGCAGACTGGGTGGGCCAAGCGGTCCTTATCTGCCGTCAAATTCTATGTTTCTATGTTTCTCTTCACCTCAAGGCCTGGATACTGAGGACGGCTAAAAAAAAACGAACACTAAGAAGACTTATACAGCCAAATGGAAAAGGATTTCCCTCTGGTGCAAGAGTGAAAAGGTCGAACCCCTATCAGCTTCGGACCCTCAGCTGCTAGACTACCTGGTACACCTACATGTGTCAGGCTTGAAACAGTTTTTCAAAGGCCTCTTGCACCTCCAGCCTCCAACCAGTAAGCCTGTTCCTCCTTGGAGCCTGAACCTTTGCATAGGTGGACTCATGAATCCACCTTTTCAACCTATGTCCATGGCCCACATTAAGTTTGTAACTTGGAAGACCGTCTTCCTGGTAGTCGTTTCGTCTGCCAGGAGGATTTCAGAGCTACAGGCCCTGTGCACTGAACCGAATTACATCATCCTTCACAACAGTAAAGTTGAGCTCAGGTCAAATAGGAAAATTTCTGCCAAAGGTGGTTTCAGAGTTTCACTTGAACCAGTCCATTACTCTGCCTGTCTTCTATACTGAGCCATCCACTCCTGGTGTGCAAAAGCTCCACAGCTTGGATGTCAAAAGAGCCATCTTTCACTACCTAGAGCACACTAGACAGTCCAGAGGCTCTTCCACTCAGTTGTTCCTAACTTACGGGAATGTAGGCAGAGGAACACCAGCTACCAAGAGAACTGTTTCTCATTGGTTGGTCTCTTGTATTAGATTCTGATATGAGAAAGCTGGTCAACAACCTTCAGTGGGGCTCAGGGCCCATTCCACCAGGGGCACTGCAGCCTCGCTTGCAGCAGCAAGGGAGAGTTCCCTACTGGATGTCTGCAAATCAGCTACCTTGAAGTCTCTGCACACCTTTGTGAAACACTATAGTTTGGATGTGCAGACCAGATCTGATGCCAAATTTGGCAGTGTGGTTCTGCAGAGCCTCTTTCCTAAGTAGGTTCTCTGCTCGCCTCCCACTTGGTACTGCTGGGTAGTCTACAAAAAAGTTACTGATGCTAAAGGACTCCTGGGGTAAGAAGAAGAAATTGCTCACCGCAGTAATCTTTCTTCCAAGGGGTCCTTTAGCATCAGTAAGCTCCTACCCTTCCTTCCCAATTCACCTGTCGGAGAAGGGCTCTTATGTCACCTTTTACCAAATTTGGAGTATCTTACTGAGGAGTTTTTAGCTTGTGTTACTGTTGTTTCTGTTTCCACTTTTGTGGACATGTGCATGTTTTTTGAATCCTGTTGATTTTTTTTCGGGGCATTTGTCCTCATTTTTCCTTGATAAAATTATGAAGCATTCAACAGCTCTCATTCAGCTCACCCCCTCCTGTCTTTTGATTGGCTGGGCCCTACGCTCATTTAAATATCTCTTAAAGGCACACCTCTGGGGCAGTTGCACCTAGCCAACTAAGTGCAAAAAAGTTATTGATGCTGAAGGACCCCTTGGAAGAAAGAAGATTACTGCAGTGAGTCATTTTTTCTTCTTGCCGCACTCTCAGTGTCCTGATGAGTTTTGACGTCGACGGCTCTGGAGACATGCACGCCACCAAAATTCACTTTCTGATTTCAGCAATGGCGTTTCCATGGCAGGGTCTGAAGAGTATGGTCGACGGCAGGAAAAGAACTGAGGAGGGAAGGGGCCACCTACGCTTTATGTAAGGAGAGCTGATGTAAGACGTCATTGTGGGCGGCCCCTAGGGGACTGCTTGCAGACAAGTTTCCATGTGGTCCTAGTGCCTGATGGCTATAGTTCCATAGGTGTGGCCTGATGAAAGAGATATCCTCAAAGAAGGTCTTTTGAATTCTTGCTAGTAGCCTGTCTGCCAGCTCTGGCTGTAGTAGCACTGAGCACTTTATGGAATAAAGTATGGGGTAAAACTGAACTTTGTTGTCTAGTAAGTCATTGGTCCATTAGCAGCTTACAGTGTCTACCTCTCCAGAGATTTTAGTGAAGGGTTTCTGGGAAGAGTGCTTGTGGTTGGATGGTGTGGTAGCTGTTGTTTGATATGCTGTTTTATAACAGGGCCGCCTTATAAACGGGACTTTTTTGCCTTAATGATGTATTACCCTAACCCTGTTTAAAAATAAAGATTACTAGAACTGGTAATATTTTTTCTGTTCAGTGATACGGCTGACGCAAGAAAATGGATTGAGAAAACCCTGGGGGCCTAGTGCTGAGATTGGGCAGAATATAACGCAGGAGGAGACCTGTAGAGAGCAATTCTGTGAACATATGAATGTACAAAATTGCCAGCAGATAAAGGCCTTATGGTCTATCAAGTCTGCTCAATTGTGCAGCTAGCAGCCCTTCTTCTGCAGCTGCCCCCCCCCCCCAGTGACCTTCCCCTGTCCCGTCCCCTTTTGATGCAGCCCATTGTTCTACAGGATACCACTTCCTCTGGCAATGCATTCCACGCAGACACCACCCTCTCCATAAAAAAGTGTCTCCTCATTTCCCTCCTGAGCCTTCCCCCTTCCAGTCTCAGATCGTGTCCTCGAGTGTCCCTCCCCTCCTTAATTTGAAAAGCCTCTACGTGCCTGTCTTATTTACTCCCTTCATGTACTTGAAGGTTTCAGTCATGTCCCCTCATCTCTCCTCTCCTCCAGGGAGTACATGTTCAGCTTCCTCAGCCTGCTCTGGTAGGGTAAGTCCCCTAGCCCTGGATTATTTTTGTTGCCCTGCGCTGCACCCCCTCCAGTAACCTGATGGCCTTCTTCAGATATGGTTGCCAGAACTGCATGCAGTACTCCAGGTGTGGTCTAACCAGAGACCTGTATAGCGGCAAGATCACCTCCTCCCTTCTGGAGGATATGCCTCTGGCAATACAACCCAGCATCCTGTTGGCCTATGCAGCTACCTTTTTACACTGTGCTGAGTTGTTCATTGCTCCCGTTATGATCACCCCCAGATCCTTCTCTTCCATCTTGGCTAGCTGAATCTCCCCCCCACCCCCCAAGCTGGTAGCTTCCCCTTGTTTTGTTTTTTTTTGTGCCAAAACGTAGCACCTTGCATTTCTTGGCATTGAACCCCAGCTGCCAAGTGTCTGACCAGGCCTCCAATTTTGCCAGATCATCTTGCAACCCCTGCCACCCTTCTAAGTCATCCACTACTGCTCCCATCTTGACATCATCTGCAAACAGACTGATCTTGCTGTTGATGCCTATTGAGATGTCTGCTGTGAAGATCCCAAACACCACCAGCCCCAGTACAGAGCCCTGTGGCACCCCGCTTGTCACCGCCCTGGGAGATGAGGGCTCCCCTCCCACCACCATCCTCTGCTGTCTCCCTTGCAGCCAGTTCACTACCCATCCCACCATCTCCGCCCCCGCACCTGTGCCTTCCAGCTTGCTTCCTAGCCTCCCATGTGGCACCAAATCGAATGCCTTACTGAAGGCCAGATACAGGACATACACTGCATGGCCCCTGTCTAATTCCCTGGTTACCCAGTCATAGTACTCCACCAGGCTGGTCCGACAGGATCTGCCTGAAACAAACCCATGCTGTCTTCTGTCTTGTAGCCCATTAGCCTCTAGAAAGGAAACCAGCCTCTCCTTCAGGATTGTCTCCATCAGCTTTCCCACAATGGATGTGAGAATTACTGGTCTATAGTTCCCTGGCTCATCCTTGGGGCCACTCTTGTAGAGGGGTACCACATGCATCATCCTCCAATTCTGAGGTTCACTCCCCGAGTCCAGGGAGGGATTGAACAGATCTGCCAAGGGTTCTGCCAGCTCCTTCAGCACCCTGGGGTGTATGCCATCTGGTCCTGGCACCTTGTCCACCCTCAGTGCCCTCAAGCCCTCCAGTACTCTGTCCACTGGGATTTCCTCGTCTGTCACCCCCCCCCTTGGGTAAATCTCCCCCTTTCTCTTCAGTAAATACTGAGCACAAGTGCTCGTTTAATGCTTCTGCCTGTTCTGCTCCTATTTCCACCCACCCCCATCCTTTATTCTTACTATTTGGTCCTTACAACTCCCTTTCTCCTTGATGTACCTGAAGAAGTCCTTCTCCCACTCTTTAATGCCCTGTGCTAGCCTGAATTCAGTGGATGCCTTGGCTGACCTGACTGCCCTTGTCTCCTCCCTCGATTCCTTCAGGTATTCCTCTCTGTCTTCCCCTCTGCCTGTTTTTTTTTTTTTTTTTTCATATCTTCTAAAGGTGGCTGTTTTCTTCCTTACTTTTGACATGGCCCCCCTGCTCACCCAGCTAGGCTTCTTGGCCCTAGCCCTCTTACTCTGGACCCTTGTACGTGTTATGGTTGCCTCCTCAATTCCCAGTTTAATGACCTCCCACTTCTGGTTAGTGTCCATGTTTGGATGAATCCTGGCCAGATACCCCTGTACTATTTCCCTCATTCTCCGAAGTTGGCCCTCCTGAAGTCTAACACCCTTGTGCCCGTCCCTACTCCCCCTTTCCCCATGTGTATCGTGAACCACACCGAGTGGTGATCGCTCCATGCCAGCAGTTCCTCCACCCCCCAACTCCTTCACAAACTCGCCATTCACCAGCACGAGGTCTAGGGTGTTCCCTAACCTGGTTGGCTCATTGACCATCTGCAACATGAAGCTGTCCTGGAAGGCATCCAGAAGTACCTGTTCCCTCCTGTTCATGGTGGCTGGGGTATCCCAATCCACTCCTGGCAGGCTGAAGTCTGCCACAATCACCGTGCTGCTCCTCCCTCGGGTTCTTCTGATCTGTAATGCTAATTTCCTGTCTAACTTCTCGGTCTGAGAGGGTAGTCTGTACAACACTCCTAACTTGAGGGTCCTGTTTTTTGAGTCCTGGAGCTGCACCCATAATGACTCCATGCCGCCCTTCATCCCTGACACACACCTATCCTTCCCTCATGTACAGTGCCACCCCCACCTTTTTCCCTTTACTCCATCCCTCCAAAATATCCTATACCCTGGTACTGCCAGGTCCCAGTCATGGTACTGGGTGGCCCATGTCTCGGTGATGGCTGCCATGTGCACCTCCCCATCTGTCATGAGAGCTCTGCTGTTTTGTTCCCTAGACTCCTAGCATTCAAGGTTACCACCCTCCACCCCGCTTCCTTCCCCTTCCCCCCTTTCTAGCATCCCCTCCTGACCTCCCCCTAAGTCCCTTGCTGCTGGTATGGGAGGTAAGCTAATTCAGCTTCCCTACCTGTGAATCATACCTGACTCCTGCCCACTTGCCACCCCTTCTTCTAGTTCAAATTCTCAGAAACATAGACTTTGACGGCAGATAGGGACCGCTTGGCCCACCTAGTCTGTGCATTTCCCTACTTACAGGATAAGCTGCAGATCCTAGCTAACCAACAGCCTATTTATTCCTACCCCCAACAAGAATTGCCTTATGTCTGTCCCATGCATTCTTTAATTCTCTCACAGTTTAAGACCCCACAACCTCCTCAGGAAGGCTGTTCCATGTGTCCACCACCCTCTCTGTGAAAAAACACTTCCTCACATTGCCCCTGAGCCATCCCCCATCTTCAGATTGTGTCCCCTTGTACTTGCACATTTCTCTTTCTGAAAGATGCTACCCTCTTGGATATTGTTGATTCCACTGAGGTTCTTAAAAGCTTCTGTCATGTCCCCCCTTCCCTTCTTTCCTCAAGGGTATACATATTAAGCTCCTTTAGTCTCTCCTCGTATTGGCTTCTGGTGCAGACCCTGCACCATTTTAGTTGCCCTCCTCTGGACTGCCTCCATCCTGTCTATGTCCTTGCGGAGATGGGGTCTCCAGAACTGGACGCAGTATTCCAGATGGGGTCTCACCAACTGTCTGTACAGAGGGATAGCAACTCCCTGTTTTCTGCTGGTGATGACTCTCCCTATACATCCCAGTATTCCCCCCAGCCCTCCCTACTGCCTTCTCACATTGCTTGCTAACCTTAAGGTCATCTGATATGATTACCCCCAGGTCCCTTTCCATTTTTGTTGTTGTTACTACCCCCCCCCCCCAAAAACAAAAAAATAGTGTAATCTTCCCCTGGGTTTTTGTTTCCCAGGTGCATTTTTTTGCACTTCTTTGCATTGAATCCAAGCTGCCATACTTGTGACCATTCCTCCAACCTTGCCAAGTCCCTTCTCATCCTTTCTACACCTCCTTGTGTGTCAGCCCTGTTGCAGATCTTTGTGTCATCTGCAAAGAGTCATACTTTTCCTTCCAGTCCCTCTTCTGTGTCACTTATAAAGATATTAAAAAGGACTGGACCCAGTATTGAACCTTGCGGTACCCCACTAGTAACCCCTCATTCTTCAGAGTGGACTCCATTTACAATTACCTTATGTGTCCTGTTGTCCAGCCAGTGTTTTACCCAGGCTATCACCCTGGGACCCACTCACAGGCTGGTTAATTTGATTATTAATCTTTTGTGTGGGACTGTGTCAGATGCCTTGCTAAAGTCTAGGTAGGCCATGTCCACAGCCCCTCCCTGGTCTACTACTTTGGTCACCCAGTCAAAGAAATCAGTTAGATTCATCTGACATGACCTTCCCGATGTGAGCCTCTAGGTACTCAACGGTTCTTTCCTTCAGCAGTGATTCCATCACTTTCCCTACCACAGAGGTCAAACTGACAGGTCTGTAGTTTCCTGCCTCTGTCTTGCTCCCACTTTTGTGAAGGGGAATCACATCCGCCTTCCTCCAGTCCTCAGGTACCACACCATCCTCCCATGATTTGTTGAAAAGGGTAGTCAGTGGTGTCACTAGTTCTCCCCTTAATTCTTTTAGAACTCTGGGGTGAATTCCGTCAGGCCCCATTGCTTTGTCCACCTTCAGTTTTAGGAGTTCTTTCAGAACCCTTTTTTCTGTGAAAGGACTGGGATCGACCCCCGCCCCCATCCAGAGTGCTTCTGTTAATTGGATTAGGCACCCCCCTCCTGTATTGTGAATACTGAGCAGAAGTATTCGTTCAGTATCCCTGCTTTTTCACTGTTCCTCTCTGCCCACCCACCGTCCATTCTATTCAGCCTCATTCTCCCTCCCTTTGTCTTTCTACACTCCCTGATGTACGTGTAAAAGGTTTTATCCCCCGTCTTAACTGAGTTGGCTAGCTTTTCCTCAGTTTGGGCCTTTGCTATTCTGACTTCCCTCCCTGCTTCCTTCTGCCTTAACTGGTACAGTTCTCTGACCTGCTCCTTCTGTGTTTCCTTATACTTCCTAAATGCTATCTTTTTCTCCCTAACCTTCCCAACCACCTCTTTTGAGGACCATAGTGGCTTTTTCTTTCGTTTTGATTTGTGTATTTGCTTCACACAAAGGCTTGTTGCCTCTGTGAAGGCAGTTTTGATGTTTCCCCCATTGTTGCTCCACCCCTCCTCCTAGCCTGTTTGCTAGTGCTTTTCTAAGGCATTCTCCCATCTTGCCAAAGTCAGCCCTCCTGAAGTCCAGAACCCTCACTTTTGTATGGCTTGACTCTGTAGCTGAGTTTATCGTTAACCACACTGTTTGGTGGTCACTTGTTCCCAGATGGCTACCCACTTCTAGATCTGAGATCCTCTCGCTGTCGCCATTTGGGAGTACAAGGTCTAAGATTGCTTCCTCCCGAGTGGGTTCCAAAACTAGCTGTCTGAGGCATGCCACCTGAAGGGCATCGAGAATGGACCTGCTCTTGTATGTGGCTGCAGCAAAGGTGCTCCAGTTAACATCTGACATATTCAGGTCCCCCATCAACAGTATCTCCCCTCTCTCTGCCATCCTAAGGATGCCTTCTATCATATCCTTGTCCATTCCCTCCCCCTGACATGGGGGTCTGTGTACAACCCCTGTACGGATTGTGGTGCCATTTCCAGTCTCTAAGGTGACCCACAGTGCCTCCTCTCCTCTCTGTTTACTCTTTTGTTCCATTGCTTTTATCCCTTCCTCACATAGAGAGCTACTCCTCCCCTCTTATCCCTCCCTGTCTCTCCAGGTTGTGTACCCTGGTATGTTAACATCCCAGTCATGGTTCTCTGTGTACCATGTTTCTGTGACTGCTATGATATCCAGGCATCCCTCTTCCATCAAGGCCACCAGTTCAGGGAGCTTGTTGCCCAGACTATGGGCATTGGTACTCATTACCCTTCATTTCTTGATGGCCTTACCCCTTTTTGCCCCATCCCTGTCCTTATTACCTTTGTCATTTACGCCATTTATTCATTTATGTATTGCATTTTGTTGATTCAGTAAGCCCGCTGGGCCTAGAAGTCCCTTTTTCAGGGGCAGCTTGGGGGATACAGATGGTAAGCAACTGAAATTGAACCAGATTAAGCTGTTGGTGGTATTTTTTAGTGAATGGGAGAAATTTGGCCAGGACACCGGGGAAATTCCCCTACTCTTTTTTGATAAGTGCCATGGGATCTTTAGCATCCACCTGAACTACCACCAATCCAGGCAGATGGAACCTCGGTTTAACGTCTCATCCAAAAGATGGTACCCTGCCCTTTTCCCTATCAACATCTCTGTCTTGGTGTTTACCTCACTTACTACCCTTAATTTTTTTTTTTTTTTTTTTGGGGGCTAGGATTTCGTGCTCCTTTCAGTCGCCCCGGCTAGTTTAAATGCTTTCCCATTGCTGAGTTGTTTGCTAAGTATTCCCCAGTTTCTGTTTCAATACCCTCCTTCCTTCCTCACTTAAGTGTAGTCTGTTCTTGGCGTAGAGATCACTGCCCTCCCAAGTCCTCCCCCACCCCACCAGCCCATATCCTTTAGACTGACACCATTCTCTTAGCCATGTGTTGAATCCCTCTGTCCTGCACTTCCTTGCTGTGCTTGCCCTGGGTATTGGAAGCACCTTCAAGAATGTTGCTGATCTTCTTGCCTTCTCACAGATCAGCCCTAGCTCCTCAAACCTCCTCTGGACTACATCTACCGTATTTCCTGCCAGGTCATTTGTTTCCAAATGCAGAACTATGCGAGGTTTCTCCCTACTCCTCCTAGTATACTTCATAACAGATTGACCCACGCTTTCCGCTGTCATGCCTGTCATGGCCTCCACCCATATGTGACTGTGCCTCTCTCCCTTGCTTCCCCATGTGATCCCTTTCAGAACTGAGTCTCCCATCACTAGGATCACAACCCCATTTTCATGTTCTACTCGCCTTGTCCTTCCTTTATCCCGTCCCCTTCTTCTCCACTCCTCCTCCTCCAGCACAGCTGTTCCTGCTTCCACTTCTGTTGTAATGTCCCCTGTCTCTGCTCTGCCCTCTTTCTCCTCTGATTTTACCTCCCCTCTCCACCAGGCTCCACCTGCTTCCTCCCTCTGTTGCATCCCTGTCATCTCATACCTCCCTTCCCCCCCTTCCCCACAACCCCTTTTGCTCGACATATCCCCATATCATATCCTTTCAACCCTGGTGTGCCCCCTCGTTCCTCTTTCACCTGGTCTGTCATCAGCTCCTCTGCCCAGCACTCCCCCCAACTCATTCCCCAATCCTGCCAGTACTGCAAACAGATTTTTTTAAATCCTTCACTACCACCTATTTCCCCCTTCCTTCTGCTCATCATCCCACCTCTGCTGACTCTGACTTTGAAAATTACTCCTTCCCTCCTGCCCTCCATTCCTCCTCTTTCCTGCCCTCATTTGTCCTCTGAACCGGGACCCCCTGTCTCCTTCCCACATCTGCCACCTTCTTCCCTTCCCTCTATTTGATCTGTCTTCCCCCCTCAGTTACCCTCCTTCCCTCCCCAGCCGCTGAGTTGCCCTGCATTGCAGCCCGTATTCCCCTCCTAAGCTCCATTTGTAAACAGCTGATCTCGTTCCTAAGCTGCCTTATTTGCCTGCACACCAAACACACTCCCACTCTCCACGCACTTTTCAGAAAGATTGCTGCTCCACAGTTGTTGCAGCCTACCACCCTTCCCGCCTCACTTTTTGCCCACCAGTGTCCCTCCTCATTTTCTGTAGAAGGATGCCCATACCACCCCCGTGACCCCTCCCATCCACCTTTACTAGTTCTGCCCATGGTTCCCCCAGCTCTCCAATACCTTACCCTCATGTAAATGTTAGCCAACCAACAAAGCTTGCCCCACCAATAAGTGCATTCTGTCCCTAAGCACACACAAAAGCAGTCTGCCCTTTAAACCTTGGTTATACTTCAGTAGTACAGCAAATCCTAACCTATAATCACTGTGCCAAACATATCAGTACTGGGGTTGATGCCCTGCTAACGCAAGTAGTATAGGACGTATTTGTAAGCAATCGCTGTGCCAAACATTTCAACATTTACACTAGCCTCACCTAGTAAGATACAGTGCAGTAACTGTATAGCATCTTACTGTTCCGTAACATTATCTTTTACCTGGTGTGTCAGTCTTGTCCTGTATTCTTCCTAGTTACCAGACATGCTATAACTCATATCCTGTGATGTAACAGGATATGATGGGAGGATAAATGGGAATAAAGGGGAAGTGAGCCTTGGGGTGGAGGGTGGGATTAGAACAATGCTCAGCGCACTAGAGCTCCGTATGGTTCCTTGAGAAAGCAGCAGTATCTAGATAATTGAACCTCAGTTGCTAACTGCTTCTGGGGGGAGGGGAGCAAGTTTGTTCAACAACCTCCCAAAAATCCCCTGAGCTGCCCTGAAGTCGGACACAAATGCTGCAGTTTTTAACTAATATCTGACTCCACAACTATGCCGTGTACCTGTAATAAAAGAAAGCAATAAAGAAAGCAAGGCTAGTCTAGCAAGAAATCCTAAACTCTGTTAACTTAGAGCATGAATGAACATTTTGGGGCCTTGTATTTCTGGTCCTGGGGACACTTATTTTCAGAATAAGGTAGCTACTGTTACGATCACTGGAGGTCTTTAAGTAATTTGGGTTTCTCTGCTTAGGTAGGGACATTTTGTTATCTGCATTCCCAAGGGACAGGTGCAGAAATGACTTGAGTTGATTTGGATACTCTCAATACTTCAACCTATTTTAACATGTACATACTCCCCTTCTATACCAGATTTGTCGATATCCAGGAATGTACTGTAAATGTTCCACATGGTTAACGGCACAGTTCTTCAATAGATTTTAAATAAGGAATCCACAGCTCTAGCTTGACCTTCTACTGTTGTATGATTTGGGGTAGAGTTTTAATACTTTTTTCCTAAAATCAGGTGAAGTTTCCAGCTGTTACTACAAAGACTCATTGGAGCTTATTCATGGGATAGTGCATGCAGTTGCTGTCCCTTTTTTAAGGGGTAAGCAAATCTGGAACTTCTGACTACAGCTCTATATTTTTTATACATACAAAAAGAGATGTTTAAGTATTTTCTCCTCTCTGTGGTCTTAATTATTTGAAAGATTAATTGATCTTAGTTATGCTATACTGAAGGTCTACCCCTGTTATGCCACTGTCTTAGGTTTCTCAGCAGAAAATATACCGTTTTGTATACTGAAGACTAAGTAGAAACTCCCCCAAAAAGATGAATGGGATTAGGTGGATAAGAAAGGAGCTTTCTAAGGCATGGGCAGAACACTATCCATCTCTTGGTGCACTGCTTAAAGTGGGAGACTCCTCCAGTGCCAGATGCAGCTATCTCTTCTATGACTAAACATGCAGTTATTCCAGTATTCCAGGGGAGTTAGCTATGCTTTGTCTCTTAGCAGTTGAATAAAAATTATTTTTGGTCATCCTCATCTGGTGAGTGCGCTGCGTTCGTTTGTTTTTTCCAAAAGTTGTTTGGTAGCAGCGTCACCTTCAGAGGAGCTGATGTGCGCATTTACTAGATGTTTTGTACATTCCAGTAAAAGGCATGGCAAGCTCTTGGACCCTAGTGATAAGCATCTGTAAGCAGCTTGCAAATGGGCATATTCTACATCAGGCTTTGGTTTGTGAGTGGCGTTGACTGCAGGTTTGATAGCAAGAGCAATGCGTGAAGGGTCAACTGCAGTAGCAGTTGAGGTTTCAGAGGATTCTCCTGTCAAAGACGGTCTATCTTCCTTTTTAGTGGACTCCATGCTGGATCTTCTTCATGCCTTAACAAGAGCTTGTGCTGCAGTTTTGGTGATTATTGACATTTGACAGTTCCCACCTCCAAGACACACTTGCTCAGTGGGCCCTTTCACCAGCAGCATGTTGTTCAGTCCACAGTTGGAAGCCATTTATAAGATGGTTAAGAAGAAGAAGAAGAAAGGTTCTTTGAGTTCCAAGACTCCGCAAGCTTCCAGTAGGGGGCTTCAGAGGTTAGGGTGTTAGATGTACCCGCAACCTCTGTGAAATTGTTGATCTTCTCAAAGGAACATTTAGTCCTGTGCTTATTGGGGTGGTCGCCTTCCAGGTCATCCTGCTCCTGGTGCCTATGGTATAGAGAGCCAGAGGTGGCGGTCAGGGCAGCCCCGCCACCCATGGTACATTCTGCCTCCCCCAACTGTTACCTATAAATGTGCAAGTGGGGGAGGGGTGAGCTTCCTTTATCTGTCAAAATGGAGGGAGCTCACCATTGACTAGTGTGTCCTGGAGATGGTAGAAAAAGGGCATGTTCAGAAGTTATTGTCCAGCCCTCCAGTTCATCCTTCTACTCCTTCTAATTTTCCTCCAGGTCACTTTGCCCTCTTAAAAGAAAAAATACAGTCACTTATTCAAAAGAATACAATCAAAACAGTCCCTCCCAAAGAATGGAATTAGGGGTTCTATTCCAGGTACTTCCTGGTTCCCAAATGGCCAGGAGACCTGCATCCTGTACTGGACTTCAGAAACCTGAACAAATTCATCGAATACAAGAAATTTCAAATTGTTTCTTTTGGCTCTTCTCCCCCTACTACAAAAGAAGGATTGCAAGAATACACAAACACCTCGGTTCCGCTCCTTTGTTGACAAGGACAGACAGTGTCAGTGCAGTGCATTACATCATCAAGCAAGGGGGCACTCACTCATACCCTCTGCTTAGGGAAGCAGTGAGAGTTTGGCATTGGGCAGTGTCTCACGGCCTCCTGCTATCAGCTATTTTTCTCCCAGGTGTCCAAAATATCTTAGCAGACATGCTAAATTGGTCCGTCACCATTACATGAGTAGGAACTGCTGACCTCAGTGGTAAACAGCCACTGTACAAGATGGGTTAATTTGGCATTGGACCCTTTTGCAGCTCCACACAATGAAAAACTGCTACATTTCTGCTCCCTAGCTCCAGGGCCTGGAGTTTTTAGTGAGACGCACTGTCTTCATCCTGGAAAGGGAGGTTCTTTTATGTGTTCCCTTTGATCCCTCTCATTCAGATGGTTCTACTCAAGCTGTGGGCAGTGTGGACCACTCTAAAACTGGTAATCCCCCCTCGTGGCCCCGACAGATATGGTTTCCTCTGCTACATTATCTGTCTGTGGAACCTCCTGTTCAGCTACCCCTGCATTGTTGTCAAATGTCACAGGACAAGAGGCCTCTGGTCCACCTGGACCTGTGGTCCCTTCATCTGCATGCATGGCTTTTGAGGATGTAGCCATTTCCCTCTATGGGGTTGCTTCCCAGGTGTCTGATGTCTTACTGGTGGCTAGAAAGCCTGCTACTAGATACGCCTACTCACTAAATTAGAAACATTTCTCCATATGGTGTCCTTCCCTTTCTGAGGACCCATTTACTTGTCCTGTCAATACAGTACTGGCTTACCTGTTGTCTTTTTCTAACTCTGCTCTACAGTATTCGTCCACTAAGGTGCACCGCTGACTGCCATTTCGGCTTTCCATGCCCCTACTGATGGGTGCACGGTGGCACAGCTACACGTGTCCTGTATGTTCCTTAAGAGTATTTTGCACATATGTCCCACGATCCATAAACCGGTTCTGCCTTGGGACCTTAATTTCATCCTTGAAAAATTGACTCTAGCTCCATTTAAGCCTATTATAGCATAAGAAATGCTCTTCCTGACGTGGCTCTGTTTTTGGTCTCCATAACTTCTGCTTCAAGAATTTCCAAGCTTCAGGCTGTCATGCGTGTGCCTCCTGACCTGATTTTCTTCAAGGACAGAGTATCCTTGTACACCAAGCCGTACTTTCTACTCAAGGTGGTCTCTGATTTTACATTGAATCAGACCATTACCTTCCCGTGTATTACCCTCGAGTATGCTAACAAGGATAAGGCATTGCTTCGTACACTTGATGTACATAGAACACTACATTTCTATCTTAACTGCACTAAGGGCTGCAGAAAGTCCTCTCAGCTTTTTATCTCATTCACTTCAGGAGAGAGGGCGTACCTACAGTGTCTGTCCAAATGGCTAGCGCACTATATTGAATTTTGCTATAAGAAGTAAAGTAAATGCCTGCCTGGTGGCGCTGAGGGTTGAGGCACCAGATGCACGCGCCTTGCATCGCCCGATCTGGGTTCAGTGACTGACTCGGGTGGCCAGGGGGAGAAGGATTGAGCGCTCGATGGCTGCTCTCCTTCTCCAGGGAGGGATGGGGTGCTCGCCTCGCCACTATACCATCACCACCTGCGTGACCAGCCACAGGCAGTGCTGGTGCGGTCGGGGAAAGCAGACAGGCAGGGGAGGGGCCGACATCAGCCGAGAAACGGAGGCACATCTCTGCGGACCTCCATCTCATTGGTCCTCCACGGGCGCAGCATCGGCAATGGGTGGACCAGAAAAAGGGAAAACACCCCGCGATCGAGCCAGGTGAAGGGCTCCCGCACTGAAGGTGACCGTGGAGGACCGGGAGGAGCTTGGTTACTGCGCTTCCTGAGGATTCAGAGGTAGGAGGGACTAATACGTCCCAACTGGGGGTTAACAAGGTCCTAGAGGTATGTACAGGAGCGAGGCATCTATGGGAGCATCCTCCCAGTCCTCATGGTGCGGATGGGTGCATTGGGATGCCTGGAGGGAGGGATTGGTCGCAGTGAAAGGGGGGTGTAAAAAGTGATAGTAAAAAAAAAAAAAAAGTATGGTAAGGAACTTCCAGGTGCTGTGTGTAGCCACTCTGCACCTGGTATGGCCACTTCTGTTGGCTGTTTTCAGAATGTTTTAGCAGCTGATGTGCTGCTGCCACATGGAGCACTGTGCATACTTTCACTGAGCATTACAGTCTAGAAAGCATTTCATGTGGGCATGCGGGATTTGGTCTTGCTGTTCTGTAAAGCCTTCTGTCCTGATTTAATATCAGACTTTGCCATCCTCCCTGGGTACCTTGTGTACTGCTTGGGAATCGTAACAAAGGTGTAGCCCAACGGAGGAGATATTCTTGATGAAGCTAGAACAGGTACTCACTGTAGCAGTAGATCTTTGAGAAAATCTCCTCCATTGGGTCATGGCGCCCCCACTATCTGTTCACTTTTTCTGAGGTGTAAGCTGAGGTTTGTCCACTGTCTTGTCTGGAGGTATCCATCAGTGCCTTAAGTATACTATATATCCAGTGCCATGTTTCTCCTTGTGTGCCTGGTACTGGTTTGTTCTCTGGGTTCCTCATGGTAAGAGACCCTCCAGGCTTATCTTTGGTGGGGAACTGAGGAGCAAGGGGGCCGCCCATATTTTATAGGTGCTGATACTGCATGTCATCATGGGCATCCCCCAGCTAGCATAAGTTTCCGAGTGGTCCTGATGCTGATGCAGATGATTTACTGTTCCAAACATGTGGCCCAATGGAGGAGATTCAGAGCGCTACTGTTACAGTGGATAACATTTCTTTTCTCGGTTTCCAGCTTTGGCAAGGCAGGAACCTGATCTTCTCGGCACACATTTACAAAACATTACTGATTGGACAGTGAGTCCCACTGATGCTACCTTCTGGTGTAAAGTTCTTCAAAGGCCGTGAAATGATAGGTAACAAAAACTGGAGGAATGTTCTCTCCCTTCCTTGTACAGTTGGTAGGTACTACTTATTAAATCTCAGCAGTAAATGACTAACCACGTGATCATGTGAAATGACACAGAAAGAAGAAATTCTATCAGACTTACTGTAATTTCTTCATCTGTTAAGTTCCAACATTGTCACTGGGACCCATTCTAGAATGTTTTTCTCTGTATTGAATGTTGTCACTGGGACCCACCCTAGAATGTATTTTTCTGTATTGAATACTCTACAGTTGAGTTGTGATTAGATTATCATAAATTTCTTACCAGGAAAGTTGCTGCTGTTTGTTTCAGGCACATGAGTTTTTTTCTTTCACTTTAAGTTTCTCTGAAGAGAGTTCAGTGTTGAAACAGTCGTTGCAGAGATTATTTCGGAGAAGTTAAAGATATGATAGAAACATAGAATCTGTCAGCAGATAAGGACCATACGGCCCACCTAGTCTGCCCATTTCCCTTTTCACTGCTGCAGCCCTAGATCCTATTTGATCTGTGTTTCTCCTGCTCTGCACATCTCCATGGTACTTTTAGGTCTATCCCATGCACTTCTGAACCCCCCGTACTGTTTTCACACCCACCACTTCTCCTGGAAGGCTGTTCCTCGGCTCCACCACCCTGTCAGTGAAAAAGTACTTCCTAACATTACCTCTGAGCCTTTCACCCTTCACCCTCATATAATGCCCCCTTTCTTTTGTGCAGAGTTTTCTTTGAAATATGCTTTCCACTTGTACCCTTTTTGTTCCCTTAAGGTACTTGAAAGTCTCTATCTTATCTCCCCTCTCCCTTCTTTCTTCCCCTGAATAGATATTAAAGTCCTTAAGTCTTTTCTCGTAGGGCTTCTGGTGCAGTCCATGTACCATCTTTGTTGCTTTTCTCTGAACTGACTCTGTCATGTCCTTGCGGAGTTGTGGTCTCCAGAACTGGACTCAGTACTCCAGCTGAGGCTATATGAATTGTTAAATCATAGATGATATGATGAAAAGTTGCTGCTGGTCTATACATTCCTCTAAGGTCAGGCTCTGATTTTTCTATAATTTTAATGAGTTTATAAGTTAACCCTGGCTCGTCTATGATGCTGTAAAGGTCTGAAAGGTTTATGCCTGATGTTTTAAAGCCAGCTATCACAGAATGAGGTGGAGCTAAGGGTTCCGTGTAGGCGAGCATGTATTACCCAGCAGTAAGTTACTAGCCTAGTTACAATGCTAGAATGAACAGAAATGGAGATTATGGCAAATCTTGTAGAATTTTTACTTTGGGTTTGCAGTCCCAGAGACACTAATGAGCCCTTATAAAATGGCAAGAAAAAATCTAGA
The DNA here is from genome assembly GCA_016271365.2 of Neoceratodus forsteri. Taxonomy (NCBI): domain Eukaryota; kingdom Metazoa; phylum Chordata; order Ceratodontiformes; family Ceratodontidae; genus Neoceratodus; species Neoceratodus forsteri. The sequence goes on along the minus strand of JADMNL010000022.1, from coordinate 482,275,676 downwards.
AATCTCATTGGCCAAGACAGATCAGCTGACTGTACATTAATTCTCTGTATACGCACAGTCATCCTGGTCCTAAACCACATTACACAATGAGCAGATCAGTCCTCCTTCAACCAGAACTATCTTCCATCAGTCTCCCTACAACCAGAACTGATCTTCCACTACAAACATGGCCGCTACCTTTACACTGTAGAAACCTTCAACCCGGCCCTAAAATTAAAATTATCTTAAATATAAAATAAAACAAATTAATTAAGTGTTGTTTACCAGATCATCACACTCTCCTTATACACATCAACAAATTAGAAAGATTAAGTATCGTTTATAGTTTTAATTACAACTGTTTGTTTGCTAACAGTGAAACATCCCCCTTCTATCTTTACCTGCTCATCAGGGAACTCTCTTCTGCCTTCCCTGACAAGTGAGATAATGGAGTCTCTGGCTCTAAAACAGGCTTGTGTTGTCTGTGTGTACAGTATGTTAGTAGAGTAACTTTCTGCTAGTAGAACTGAGCAGAATTTTGAATCCCTGTATTCCATGGTAAACATTCCATGATAAACATTCCATTTCTTGAATGTGGGGAAACGGAGGGGAAAAAAACAGAATGAAGAAAGTAAGCAATAGTACCATATAAACAAAGAGAATAGATGGTAAATGACTACTCACTCTGCTGTTTATCTTTTAGGACCGAGAGAGCAGTTCATGATGCTGTCAGTGAGTGTGGCAGTTTTGAACCACGCTCATGCTTGCAGCACTGGGGAACTGAGAAGCCTCTGTTATGGCTTCCTTTAGTTTTGTCTACAGAGTGAGGAGAATGAAATAAAATAAGTGGCCCTTTGATGGTCAGATGGATTGTAAACTGGCTAGCTGGACGCACCCAGAGAGTAGTGGTCTGTGGGGAGCTCTCGAACCCTAGAGAGGTTGGTAGTGGGCTACCGCAGGGCTCAGTCCTGGGTCCGATCCTGTTTAATGCATACATATCGGACATCAGGGAGGGTATAGGGTGTGAAATGAGTCTCTTCGCGGATGACTCCAAGATGGGAGCAGTAGTTGAGGGAGAAGAGGGGAGGTTGGCCCTGCAAGGACCTGGACACCCTGGAAAGCTGGCTCACACATGGAAATTAAATTCAATATCACCAAGTGCAAGGTGTTGCATCTTGGTCGGGGAAACCCTAAACACAGGTACACCCTGGGAGGGGAGGCGCTGGAGGCCTCAATAGGGGAAAAAGACCTAGGGGTCATGGTGGATGCATGTATGAATAACTCTGAGCAGTGCAGGAGAGCGGCTAGCAAGGCAAACAGGATGTTGGGATGCATCGTAGGGGGATCACCTCTAGGAGCAAGGAAGTGATTCTGCCGCTGTACAATGGACTGGTTAGACCACACCTTGAGTACTGTGTACAGTACTGGAGACCACACTTGAAGAGGGACATAGAGCTCCTGGAGAGGTACAGAGGAGGGCAACAAAGATGATACGAGGGCTAGGGGATTTGACGTATGAGGACAGACTTGAGGAGCTCTGCCTGTTTTCATTGGAGGAGAGGAGAGCGGGGGACATGATTGAGGTCTTCAAGTACCTCAAGGGAATAAATAGGGTAAACATGGAGGGGATCTTTAGACTAAAGCAGGGCGGTATCACCAGAGGGCATGGTTTGAAGTTGGAAGGTAGAAGGGTGAGGGGGAAAAGAGGAGGAGGTTTTTCACTGAGAGGGTGGTGGACCCTTGGAATGCACTGCCTGGTGAGCTGGTTCAGAGATCCACAGTGGAGGGCTTCAAGAGAGGGTGGGACAGACACAGAAAATGGATGTATCAGATGATGGCCTGTCCCAGGGGGGTGGAGATTGATGATAGGGGTTTCTGGGGCACAAGGGATGGGAGGGTCTCGGCACCCAAATAAGGATTTAAGGTTCGAGCAGACTCGATAGACCGTAAGGCCTAATCTGCTGGCAAATAGTATGTTAGTTATGTGTCATACTTACAATGAGAAAAAACAGCATTTGTGAATAATTGTGGCTGGCAAGGGAATATAAAGCTTAAGTGGGCAGGGAGGCACTCACTGTATAACACTACTTTAATCTAGCACCAATAGGTGGAAGGACTATTTTATGTTAAAAGCACAGATTCACTTACATTTTTACCTGTTTAAAAATGTGTTTAAAAATTAAAAAAAAAATGCTAAAAATAAAGGGTAATTTTATAAAGCAATAAGACACTCAGGGTTATGCATTACGGTGTGATAACCCCGCCTCCTAAAAGATGACCCGGCGCAGCCTTCGGCTTCGTGCCTAACTACGCCCTTAGGAATGCAGTTATTTCATTGTAATGCACACCCCGTCGTGTCTTATTGCTTACATACTGCAGTGTGTGCTGTTTCTGCTTTGTGATAGCAAGTCATACACCACGTGCACTGTTCTGCAGGAGCCTGCTTTTGCTTTCATCATGAAAGACCTGTCTAGGTTAGATTTGTTAGTGTTACCTTTTTATGTGGATAAATTGCAGGTGATGGTATTTATGTCTGGAAATCTTGGGACCCAATCACCTTTGGGCTGTAACGGTTTCTGTTTTAAAACAGTTTGCTTATGCAGCCTTCTGTATTATACATTGTAATAAAGAAAAGGTTCTCAACCTGGCCCAATACCTGGGAAAGCAAAAATCAAATAACAGTAAAATTTTAGTTTCAATAACCTGTACCCATGTGATGTTGTTTTGTTTTAATTGAAGGACTGGTGAAGACGAAGAGCTGAGCCTGGGCACGTCATTCTCTGCAGAAACTAACCGAAGGGATGAAGATGCTGACATGTAAGTCATTACCTGTTCTGTCCTTCAGTTTTCACCAGCTGTTCAGTCTTCATTAATTCTGTATCATTCATTCATGGCGGGACTGGGTGGAATGCAGAGGCTGTAGGGTGTCAGTGACTTGGAGGGTACTCTGGGCCCATGGTCAGTGCCTGAACTGTAAGCGAGTACACAGGTTGTGAGCGGAACCTGAGGCTACAAGGGCAGAAATCTGTTTCTTAAGAGTGAGGATTAGTGATCAGCCAGAGGGAATACAGGCTCCATTGTCAATAAGGGCCCAAAAGCATAACGGGGGCAAATGGACTCTAGTTGCAAGAAAGGCACAGTTGAGGTAGAAATGGGCACCAGAGGGGCAAGGTGTGCCCATCTCTAAAATATTTCAACCCTTGAAGGAGGATGCCCCACTGTAATCACACCAAGAGGAGGCAGGATCCAGCAGTCGTAGGAAGGGCTCTGGCCAGTGGGCACGAGCTAGGGAAGAGAAAGATCCCCAAAGAGGTGCAGGAAAAGAATTATGGTACTGGGGGACTCTATTGTTGGTGGCACAGGAGATATGGTGGGTTTCTCACTGGATATCGAGAGGGAGGTTCACTGTTTTCCTGGGCAGATGACCTCTGAAGGAAAGAGCTGGAACTCATGGAAAAGGATCGGGGGCTGAATACGATGGTGCACACATGCACAAATGATCTGGACATGAAGGAGTAGGTGAAAGAGAGCTTCTATACCATAGACAACTTTCAGGGTCAGGGCAGGTACAGTGACCTTCTTTGAGGTCCTGCCGCAGCCACACGTGAGCTACAGGGAGCAGTTAAAAAAGGGTCTGTTTAATGGGTGGCTGAAAGGCTGATGTAAGGGGGAAGTCTTTGACTTCCTGGAGGTTAGGGACATATTTGTGGGTGGGGGGAGAGGACAGAAGCTGTTTAAAAGAGATGGCCTCGTGAGACACAGGTTTGTACAACACCTGGAGAAGAATTTACTGAAGTGAGGAGGCAGCACCATTAGTGAAAAGCACATCTTCACAGCTGAGAAAGCCAGGAGTGCCTCCCTCTAGCATTAATACAGGCTAGGAGAGCAAGGAAAACTGGGAGGGAGGAAAGGGTAGGTATAGCAGTGGAGACTATGTGGAGAGTATAGACTCAAAGGTGGAGTAAGATGAGGGTAAGAAGGAAGTGGTGGGAAGTCGAGTTTAGTAGGCACAAGAGGAATCCCAGAAGAAGATAAAGTCAAAGGCTCGTAGCTAAGAATGTTCAGACATTGGGCGGGGAGGTATGGAGAGTAATGTGTGCTATTGTGAGGACCCTAGATAACAGAACCTGTGACCTCCAGGCATTAATGACTGAAGTGCAATTGTATATGGTGGTGACGCTGACCATGATGTAGGAAACACATAACCATGAGTGGGAATTACAAGTATGGGGGTACGCTGTGTTCAGGAGGGATTGGGGGAGAGGAGGAATAGTGTTGTACGTTAACAAGGGCATCTTATCCTCAGAAATTCCAGTAGTAGATGAAGACGGGGATGGAAATTGTGTCGACTAAGGTAATTGCAGGATTTTAAATAGCTGGTATAAAAACGCTGTGCAAAACAGGGTAGTGCTAACCAGTTTCAAAATTGCGTAAGAGTAAACTGGTAACCATTTTTTTTCAGTGAGTAGACAGAATTAATACAATTATATATATATTTTTGAAATTTTACTAATCATTCTGTGCCAAGTGCTATGCATTTTTACAGCTGAATAGCACTTTCACATGTAAAACTGCTAATCAATTTTTTTCGGCTTATTTAATACCCAAATTGGGGGAGATTGGCGGGTCCGATTGGTATACTGGCCTCAACACAGAATGCAGGTAACAAGCTGGGGATGAGATCAGAAGAATGGCAGAACTGGAAGAAGTGCTGATTTGGAAATGTCAGTTCACCCAGCATGGATGAAAACACCCCAGCAGGCATAAGCGCAAGGTGCCAGTCACTGGTGGAAAAGATTTAGGAAGTATTTCTGAGCCAGAGGGTCACAGACTCCACTAGGGAGGGGACCATTCTGGATCTGGTCCTGATTAACAGAGACTGTCTGGGTGAAGTCTTAAATATGGGAACCAGTGGGGTCCAGTGACCACAGAACAGTGTGTGTCGAGGTTAAACTAAAAACAGATAGGGTTCACTTCAGAGCTGAGATCCTGAACTTCAGATGGGCAAATATTGAGAAGATGAGTGTGGTTTTGGAGGAGAAATTGCAGAATGTGTTGGTGACAATAGGAGCAGCTGGAAAATGGGACCTGATAAAATTATGAATACTGGAAGTGACAGGTCTCTGCTAGGATGGTGGGAAAAGATAAAAAAGGGGGGGGGGTAGAAACCACTGAGGTTTTCAAAGGGGTAGCAGAGGCTGGGAGGGGAAAAGGGAAGACATTCTGCAGATACAAGTTAAGTCAGTCAGAGGCCCATAATCTGTAAATGTTGAGGCCAGAAAACAGGGCCATGAGATAGGCAAAGACAGAGGCTGAGCTGAAGCTACTGGAGGGGGGAGCAGCACAAAACTAAGAAAGGAGTGGTCAGGTAAAAGAATGGGGAGACGAGTGGAGGGTGACAAGGATAAAGCGAATATTGCTGAATGTTTACTTCTGAGCAGTGTTTACAGTGGAGGATGGTGGCTCACTGCTGGACTGCAACAGGAGTCACTAGCACTGGCAGGTGCCAACATATCACCCATCATGGAGGACAGGGTTTTAAAGAGCCTACAGGCACTAAAGGTTACTAAATCAATGACCCTGGACAAGATGCAGCAGAGTGTGTTGAAGATGATTAGGCAGGGTCTGGTGGCTGGACAGCTAGTGAATGTCTTCAGTTGATGTATTGAGACAGTGTAGTGCCAGAGAATTGGAGAACAGTGAATGTGGCCCCCTGCACAAGAGTGGGAGCTGAGATGAACCAGGCAGCTATAGACCAGCCAGTCTGACGTCTATAGTGGAGAAAACTACTAGAGTCCATAGTGAAGGAAAGGATTGGAGGGTTCCTGGAGGCCAGTGGGCTGCAGGATTCCAGACAGCATGGATTTACTAGTGGAAGGTCACGCTAAATGAAATTTGTTGGGAGGTGTGGCGTGCGATGATGAAGGGGCACATAGGTGCTGATTTCTGTCCCTCCTCCCCTGGAACCTCTAAGCTTCAGTTTCAGTGCCTCCTGGCCTCAGCCAGGGGTTAGTCGAGCACCGAATGCTTCCCCACCCTCCCCCTGAAGGAGGAGAGCAATCAGTCAGACGCTCGATCCTCCTCCCCCCGGGTGGCCCTCAGACTCCCCAGATTCGCATCCGAGCACGGGTTGTTGACGTTGCACGCGGAAATCCAACCGCTGCACTGGCAGGCTGGCTTATGTGTCTCCTCCTTAAAAATGAGCATTCTAACCTGGTTATTTTACATTTTTAAAATTGAAACCATGACTCCATGGATGTGCATTAGAGTCAGAAACATGCGGGAGGCATGGGAGCATTGGCTGGAGGCTGGCAAGATGGGATGCTTTCATTTTCATTTTTGCCCCCCAAAAAATCAATAAATGGCCTTACTATTTAAATTCTGTGGTATGTAGGCATTTTGCAGTGCTACTAATGCCAACAGGACAACTGCTACAGGATACTTGGATGTTTTAAAGAAAAACTGACAGTGTCACTTTAAGACTGGGTTTGCAAAGGGAGGGAAAGGCTCTTTCCAGACACTGGGGACAGAGAAACTGAAGATTCTATCCCCAGCAGAAGACAGGTTAGGGTGGAAGTGTGCAAGTTGAACCCAAGCATAAGGAACAGAAAGTGTAAGAGAATAGCAGGCAAGTTCAGAAAGGTGAGAGGAAGAGAGTTCATGGAGAATTTGAAAGCAGAGAGGGAGTTTAAATTGGATCTCTAGCTATATGTTGAGCCAGGTAAGGTCTCTGAGGATCTTATTTGAGTAGGGAGGTGAGTAGCAGAATGCTGCATACCTTTTTCGTTCAGAGCTCCATGATGTGAGGAAACGTGGGGGGTAATCCCAAAATCGTTAGGAAATAAAAGCATTTAAGAGCCACCGATACCTCCAGGAGCACTTTGAAAAAAAAACATAATATTTGGACACAGTTCAGCTTTTATTTCACATCAGTTCTGTATTTTTCCTCCATATTATTTGTTATGAAGGTTATGTGCATGAAAACAGGATCTTTGTTAATCAGCTCCTGTTGCCTATTCCACAAACAGTAGTAAGAAAGAAATAATTTGACTCAATGGGAGTTGAACCCAGGCCCCTGGAATACCATCCCGGTGCTCTAACCACTGAGCTACAGGCTCACATGGTTGGACCTGAGGTTCCTGGACACGCATCCTTTCTCTGGTATTGCATATCCTGTAACAAGGAATAATCAAGATGACAGTTGGCTGTTTTTGGTGCAGTATTAACCAGTGCTAAGCAATTTAAATCACAGACTGTAGTGAGAAAGAAATAATGTGACCTTCTGGGAATTGAACCCAGGCCCGCCACCCCTACAAAATACTGTCCTGGTGCTCTAGCCACTGAGCTACAGGCCCACATGATTGGACCTATGGTTCCTGGACACACTCCCTTTCTCTTGTATTGCATGTCCCGCAACAAGGCATGATCAAGATGACAGATGTTATTAGGCTACATTATTTATTTCTCACTACAGTTAGTGATTTCAATTGCCTAGCAGTGGCTAGCACTGCACCAAAAACATCTGATTGTCCTATTGCTTGTTCCCTACCTGATGGTGTAATACTCTGCTTGTGAAATCACAATTATTCCCATGGCAACAGACTGTTATGTCATAAAAGGCTTATGGTTTCATGTTGGGAATAAGCTGTAAGAAAAGATAAACTCTTAAGATACAAAAAAAAAGATCCTGTGTTTGTGTAAATGTTCTCCGTAATATGAAAGGAGATGCAAATACGAAAGGAGATGCAAAATCTATGAAAGATATACGAGCTGAACTGTGTCTAAATATTAGGTTTTCCACAGTGTTCCCAGAGGCGTTGGTGGATTTTTAAGGTTTCAGCATAGATGGGACCACAGTAAAGACCAGTTAGGGCATCACTGTGGAGGAGGTGGTAGGAAGACTTGCAAACCAGGAAGCTGTGGGAGGTGAAGGTCAGTTATTACAAGGTATAGGTGAAAGTCAGTTATTACAAGGTATATAATCACTGTGCATTATTGCTGGATCCTACTAGCCTGAAAGGTGCAGGATTCCAGAGTGAGAATGAACTGTTGCAAGTTTTTGATACCAGTGGCTTTCCGTCTCCTGCACTGACAGAGCATCATTAAAAGAGACTGCATGGAGGGATGGGACAGAGAGAGTTTCACTCAGTTTCATCCTATTTAAGCTCCCTTTTGTTTTAATTTAGGATGAAGTACATTGAAACAGAGTTGAAGAAACGAAAAGGGATTGTGGAAAATGAGGAACAAAAGGTGAAGGTTAAGAATCCAGAGGATAGCCTCTACGAGCTCCCAGAGAGCATCCAGGTCTCTTCTGCCAAGCGGACTGAGGAGATGTTGTCCAATCAGATGCTTAGTGGCATTCCTGAGGTGGACCTGGGAATTGAGTAAGCTGCTCTGTGCTCTGAACTATGTTTTTATGAATGTCTACATCTTTCTGTTGAACAGATCAGACCCTATGCACTGTGGCATGGGACTGTTGGTTCGTGATAACTTCAATTACTTAATGCTAGTCCCTCATGAGTGACCCTTTTATGCTTCTTAAGCCTTTTTCTACCCCAAGTGACATTTTAACCGTGCCGGTAATGGGGAGGGAGTCACATTGCAAATGGCCTCAGGGCCTTGCACAAAGCATGACGACCCATGCACAGGCTGTCATAGAGTTTTACGACACCCCCTGCTTGTAGAACTACTACTATCAGCAAGCGGTGGGGGTGTCTCAGTGCTGTGACTTCTGGTGTGAGCTGATGTGACCAAGATCTTATTGGACCACTCTGTTAAAAGCCGGTGACATGGAGTGGGGCTGTGGGGTTCGGGGTCCTCTAGATGCCAGGGACTTGTGACAGGCTTGGGAAGAAAGTGGGGGCCAGGGATAGATGTGGGCAACTGGAAAACGTTTATTTTCATCAGTCCAGAAGTGATTCTGAAGTTAAGGGCAGGTGAAATTTGGAAAAGCCTTATGGCGGATGCCTGGCATTGCAAAGCTCCAGGTTACTGGCACTGTGCCATGGCCAGACTACCATTGCTTTCATTAGCCCATATGCCAGCAAATGTAAATTCAGGTTGCATCCCAAACATCAGGCAAGATGATTTACACTGTGGGTTAGACACTGGAGTGCGCCCCCAACGACCAAGACAGTCCTTTGTGTAGGGCAGTTTTTGATGGCAGAGCAGCGGGGATGCTGTTTGTATCACCAGTTTGTGCCAGTGCCGCTACCAACTGCTACTGAGAATGAGACCCATCTTATAATTTGGCTGATCTGGTGCCACCTCTTTTCTTCCAGTATCTGTGTTAGCAATACAGATGTTTCTGTTTTTAATAGAATTTGTCCACCAGTTCACATACAGATTAAATGACTTCCGTCACCTGTCTGTAAGATCTTGACTGAGTTTGATCAAGATGATCCTTTCAGATTGTCTCTGGATACTTATAGTGGGGCATTTTTTAACTGCAGTTTTTCCTGAAGGTCTCACCTGATTCTGTACATGGTTTATTTTTTGCACTGTACTTAACTGATAAAGCTTTTTTTATTTTTTGTTTAAATTTCGTTTTTTGTTGACCGGGTAAGTGCACTAGACAAATTTTTTCCTATTTTCAGGCACGGCCCGGTGCAGGGAGATACAGATGAATGCCAACTGACCTTGAAGCAGATTAAGCTGTTGGTGGTATTTTTAGTGAATATGGGGAAATTTGGCCAGGGCACCGGGGAAATTCCCCTGCTCTTTTCGAGAAGTGCCATGGGATCGTTAACATCCACCAGAACAGGCAGATGGGACCTCGGTTTAGCCTCTCATCCGAAAGACTGCACCGCAGGAGTGCAGCACCCCTCTCATGCTGCACTACAGTGTCAGTATTGGGATATTAACCCAAGTGCCTGGTGTGCGGATAGAACCCACAGCCTTCTGACCTCCCAGCCTCAGAGGCGAGTGTGCTACCTGCTGAGCAACTGACACTGATAAGCATGGCTTGGGGTGGGAGTACTGTCAGGTAATCCTGTACATGGTTTATCTTTTGCACTGTACTTAACTGATAAAGCATGACTTGGGGTGCCTATCTTCTGTACACCATATGGCATGAGATAAAGTAGAAAGCAGTTTGCTTTGGAGGGGTGATTATCCCAGAGTACATTGGCACTTTTATAAAACACAGCGAGGCAACTGAAAAAAGAAAAATTCGCTTCCCATTCCTCTCTGTGTATACCTGCATCAGTTAACTACAGGCCATGTGAAGGACCCATCCTGTAACCGTGTGATAACTGAACCGCCTGGATTCCAGCCAGTCAGAAGGGTGGAATCTTCCCCTCAGGTTTATAGTGTAGATCTTGATGGATTTGGAAGTAAGATTTTACTTACTTTCTTGTCAGTGTCAATGGCTCAGCAGGTTGCACACTCACCTCTGAGACCGGAAGATCAAAAGGCTGTGGGTTCTGTCCCCACACCAGGCATTTGGGTTAAATCCCAATACTGATACTGTAGTGCAGCATGAGGGGGGGCTCTGCATCCTGAGGTGCCATCTTTCGAATGAGACATTAAACCTTGGGCTCATCTGCCTGTTCTGGTGGTGGTTCAGGTGGATGTTAAAGATCCCAGGGCACTTCTCGAAAGGAGTAGGGCAGTTTCCCCAGTGGCCTGGCCAAATTTCCCCCCATTCACCAAAAAATACCACCAACAGCTTAAAATGGGGCTCAATTTCAGTTGGCATCCCCCTCTCCCGGGACGAGGCTGAAAATAGGCAAGAAATTGTCTAGTCCTCCTTCCCAGTCAACAATAAATAATTTCATTGTATTGGTCTATTATGAGCTAGGAGCTAGGTGTTCATTCAGGGACTGTATTTCAGTTTTGGAGCCAGTTATAAAAGCCATTTTTTTGGAGCCAGTAATAAAAGCTTTGTTAGTTCTCAGATTAGTACGAAAACCTTAGGGCGGGTAACTTTGTCCCTGTGAACTCTGAACTACAGGCAGGATTTTGGAAGCAAGACTTGGGCACTGGATGAGCTTCATGATGGCCTGAGTCCCTTCTGACCTTAACCCTTGCAGGGTCACGGACTAATATATCAGTCCAGAGTTCCTGTATGTTCTAATTCTGTTGGCAGCCTAAGGGTTAAATCACTATTTTACTGTGTTAGTCTAATGGGATAACTCATTTCAACCTTGAAAGCAAGGAAAGGAACCATGAAACTGGAAAAACAACACACAGTTAGAAGTACAGTGTGATGGTGTCCTTGTTAACCATTCCACAAAGGGTTGTTGATTGACAGTGCTGACTTGGCCTAGCACAGGGGTTCTCAAATGGTGAGGCCAGCCTCCTTGGGGAGGCCCCAACCTGTTCCAGGGGAGGCTCAAGCAAGTCTGAAAAAGTACTGTATTTAAATTTTGAGTTTTATGTATTTTGTGTGAAGAGATGAAGCAAACTGAAAGAGGATAATAGTAGGTGAATTTTATGTATTTATTTACTAATAGGTGACAAGGGAAGGTAAATGAGCCAAGGCTCATTTCAGGTGTACCCGGGGAAGGGTAGGGAGTGAATACATTTCAAAAGGTAACTGCAAAACAATCATGAAATACACAATGAACAATAGTGCAAACAAATATGACCAATAAACTAATAATGAGTGGTGGTAATTGATCAGTTTGTAGACTAATTGCAGAACAGCCCAAATACAAGGGGGGGAGCATAGAAGTGCTAAAAGCAATAGCAGGAAGGAGCAAAGTAATCCCAGAGAAGTTGCTTAGAGCAGGGAAGGAGGGGGAGAGGCAAAGTATGTAGGAAGGTTATTTCATATAGAGAGGAAACAGAGAAAGTAGTCTGACCCATGAAGGTAAGGCAACAAGGGGTAACAGTGGTTCAAGAATGAAAATAGCAGAGCAAGTAGGCTGGCCTGTGTGTGTGTGTGTGTGGGGGGGGGGGTTACAATAAGCTGAATAATAATATTTGTTTTGTTTATTTGTTATTCAGATAACACCTTTGAGCACAGGAGCTCTTTTTCAAAGGTTCCACATCAGTATAAGACAAAGAACTGATGAAAGAACTGAATGTGAGCCAAGTACCCAAAGGGGTTTCAATTAATTCATGGTGTACTGTGCAAAGTACAGTATGTTATTTTTCTTTGGGGAGGCCCAATATTATTTCAGTTTTTGGGGGAGGCTCAACATCTTTTCCCTTGATTTGGGGAGGCTCACTGTGTCAAAGTCTAAGAACTATTGGCCTAGCAGGAGGCCAAAGAGATTTTCAGAGGTGAGGTTTTCCTTCCCCCCCCACCAACCAGTCATTAAGCAGCATTGGCGTCGGCCATGGCATTTCAGCCTCTCCCCCATCTGGAGGAGGTTTGCAGCTGCTGTAGCCCCAGTGTAGTCGAAGCTGGGTGTAAAAATTAATAAAAATACAAAAAAAACAAAAAAAACAAGTAACATCGACCCTAGTTTTAAAGTGCGCTGCATTAAACCTTGATATCTGGACTGTTTGTTGAGGGGGAACAATACAAAGCTAGCCCCATCAGTCTTTGTTTTTTAAACTTGTATTTCTTATGTTTGTAGGGATATATACATTAATATTCCATCTTAAAACAAAATGAAGTGTTCCTCTTCTTACACTCCAGGATACACAAATCCCCCTAAAACAGAGATCCCACAATGGTTAATGTTTAAAAAAAAAAAACAAGTGTAAAAAATATATAATGTGTGGGGAGCCTTTATTATTAGCTGAAATCAAGCAGATTACAACCTTGTAATCCCACTGTCGTGATGTCAGAACCTTATAAATGTATCTCATCTGTGTCATAGCATTGGGTTTACAAAAAGGAATGCCAGTGTTATTCAGTATTCCACACACCTGGAATGTGATTTGTTAGCCTCAGTACAGTATTCAAATAACATTCCAGTTGTCTCAGTTTACTGTTACTGAGTCTAGCAATCTCTATGTCTGATAGAGATTTTAACTCCGGTGCACCCTTTTACGGCGACACCCCGATGGCGAAACAGGAAAAAAAAACATTACGGAGACATTTGCGGTGATGGTCCTGTTTCCCTGTTTTACCTTCCCCCACTGTTCTGCCCCTTCCCCAGACCAACTCCGACCTGGAGTTGGAATCTTAAAGTTCGGGGGTGTAGGGGGCAGAGCCATCCCCACAGAAAACACCCACAGAACAGGCGGCACAATACCTACGTCGGTATTGTGCCGTCACTGTGGGGGAGGTCGGCTTTGTCGCTGCCGACATAACTTGGTGCTTCCTTTAACTCTGGTGCTATTTTGGCCCATTGTCATTTAGTCCGTGTATCCTAATAAATTGTTTTCCTACACAATCATGTGGCTATAGTGCAAATTCCTTAATAAGGTAAGGCTAAATTACTTGTGTTCGGGGAAGGGGGTAACTTCTCATGTCGAGTCTCATACACTATAAATGACAATGCCTGATGTACAGGTGATAACCGTGGTGTAATCATCTCTTGTGGTTGCTAGGGCAATTGTAAACTTTTCGAGCTGTGCTCTCGAGGTTTACTGATGCTCTAGCAACCACTCAAGGTGATTATACCATGGTTATCACCTGTACATTAGGCATTATCCTCTATATCATGTATGACCAGTGTCTATTAACCCGTTTTCAATCAGTTTATAACCTGATAATCCCATCATTATGACATCAGTATGCTGTAAACCTTGCTGTCATAATGATGGGATTACAGGATAGAATGTCACCACCTGTTAAAATTCTTGGAAAGGAAAGGTGATCTGCTGCTTGGACATTTGTTCAGAACACACACATTCCATTCAGACAGTTACAGATCCACTGCAGTATAGATCGCAGTGGCTAATTTCAGCACTTTAGTTATTCAACATTCAAAGCAAGAGGCATTCATAGCCGAGCAGGGAACAAACGCACATTGAAAAAAAACTACCCCCCAGTGGATAGTTTTGCCATACACTATAAAATACAGTGCCTGAGTAAAGGTGGTCAACCACGGATATAATCGCCTCTCATGGTTGCCATGACAACTGTAAACCTCTTGAGCTGCACTCTCGAGGTTTACTTGGTTGTCCTGGCAAATGCTTGAGGTGATTACATCATGGTTAACCAGTGTTGCTCAGGCATTATCCTCTGTTATGCCATCATTATGACATCACTCTGTTGTTAACCTTTCTTGGGTATGTCATATCAATGGTATAACAAAATGGAATGCTCAAAACAATCAGTGTTCTGTAGTTAAGTAATTAAATCGCGATTACACAATCTTGGTAGCCCATAACCTATAAAATATAATGTATGATCTTTGATTAACGACCATGCTAAAAACACTTCTTGAGGTTGCCATGACATCTGAAAACCTCTCGAGCTGCGTGTTCGAGGTTTACAATGATGTCATGGCAGCTTCTCAAAGTGTTTACAGCGTGGTTAGTAACCAAAGACCATACATTATCCTCTATATAAACCATACATAGAAGATTATGTCATTGTTGTGCTTACTTGGCCCAGGGACTGAATGGTAGAAACACTAATTCTAAGGCCTAAATAGAATTCCAATTGTCCATGCCCCCAAAATGTCATATTTATACAGAGAAACAGGAAACCAATAAAAAAAAAAAAAAGAGCAGGTACAGAAAGAGGCAGAAAGTCCCAATAGCTGCTGGCGCACTGGTGCAGAGGTAGAGTTACTGTTTGCAATGCTGGTGACTGGGTTTTAGGAACAAGCCCAGGTCATTTTAGGGCTGGCGGGAGGAGGAGGAGGATTTAGCATCCCAGTGGATTGCTCCTCATGGTATGGAGAGTTGCTCCCTCTGCTGCTGTACTGCCACCTGGGTGACCACAAGTGAAAGAGTGAACGTTGGCCAGGCTTGCGATGGCCCCTCCATTTTGTGACCTTGCTCTGTGCTCCTTATGAGCCGATATCCAAGGGGCCAGGAGAAAATAAAAGAAACCTGGCCCCAGCACTGCGTATAGTAGGATCAGCAGTGTCTAACAGCGTGGATACGGTTCACCATCCACACTGTTGCAGTTCTGCTGGAGACGGCTGAGTCTTCAGAAGTGTTCAAGCTAAGCTTCTCCCACCACACAAGTGGTATATCGCCTGGCTCTGCCCCATGACATCGGATCATTTTCCTGCTGGAAACTATAGGTCTCCTTCACAGTTCTGCAGTGTTGTAGGATTTTGAGTTTTCCAACTGTTGCCCAGGTGACTCTTCGACTGCTTCAGATCGTATTCAGCATTAAAGTTGCTCACAAGTCTTCCTGCTCAGCTTCACGATTGCATGCAACAATGGAAGCCAAGAAACTGGAGTTTAAGTTCTGCACCTGGTGCAGACAGAAAATGTCAGCCGTGGATCCATATGACACGTGCTTGTACTGCCTAGGCGATCAACACAATGTCATGGGATGCAGTCTTTGCTGGGCCATGCTGCCAGCATCCATCATAGATTGGAAGGCCAGACTGGCCCTAGGAAGTCACAAGGACCGCAAAAGGGCCTCAGTCGCTCTTGGGTAGGCTACTCAGTTTGCAGTCATGAAGGAAGAGGCAGTGACTGCAGTGAGTTCCTCAACGGTTTCATTACTGATCCTGGCTGGGTGTGCATTGAAGTTTCATTCTGTGAGGATTTCAGAGAGATGTGCATGGCCTGCCCGACATTCAGGGAGAGCCCTTCGCACTGCAGCAAAATGCATAACAAGCAGCACCATCGCAGGTCATGGGACTGGGAAAAATCATGCTCTTCCCACTTCTTCAACTCCTTCAACCGCTCGACCTTGGTTGAGCTTCCTGTGATCAAGGGGACGGTCGAGGGCTCAACAGTAACCCTGTAGGGCCTGTCGGCCTTGACTCCGGTTGAGCACAGGATCGAGATCTTCCTCAAACCGGTTGACCGGCTGTTGGAAGAGCTCGACAAGCCGTTCTCAGATTCTGGTGCTCCCTGTCCTCACCCAGGAGGATGAGGCCAAGTAGGAATCCCCGACCAAGTTGTCTTGTTAGCTGCATCCACTGGTGGTCATGCCTGTGAATCCAGTTGTAGTTACTCTGCTGAAGCAGCTGGTTTATATTAACCCTCTGGAGATTCCTGTCAACATCAGCCTTTGGGTCAGTGGTAATGGTCGAGGTGCCGTTTGCGTTCTCAGCCTCACTCAGTCGGAAGGTATCGACACTTCTCAACTTCCTCCAACTCGATTGAAAAGAGGCATCTTTTCAAGATGCATTGTTACTGCAAGAAGCTCATCTGGCCCTTTGGTTCTTTGGCTTTTCCATGCTACTCCATACCTCTCGGCAGTCCCCCATGTCTGCTTGAGTGGAGCCAGCTCCACCTCAGCCTTTATTTAGGGCCCTGGCCAAAGAACTGAGCCCAATGCCGGCATCCAGCATTTTTATTTATTTCAGTTTCAAATTCAATACCTTTGAGCCATGGGCTTGTTTACAAAGGTTCCAAGACAAGACATGAACAATACAGCGCAAAAAATGTTACAATACATAGGATTACAATGCAGGTTGAAAAAACAAATGGTTGACGAATTGAATATTGAGAGAAACAATAGATATTGAATTGAGCAAAAGGCAAAACAGGATTATGTTAGATAAACATATGAGTGACAGCACTACTTGAGTGTGGTGCAGCGCTTGAGTAAGTGCAAAGTACAGTTTTGGGACAAAGTCAGGTTGCAGTTATTTAGAGGGAAAAGCAGCCAACAGTTTGGCATTGTCATGGGTGAGAAGGGAGGTGGAGTGGGACCGGGGGAGGAGAAAGTAAAAAGGTAGGGGAGGGTTTGAGGAGTGGGTAGGGGGTGGAAGCTAGGGATGGGGGCGTGGCAGCGGGAGGGTGGGGAGGGCGTGTTGGGTATTAGGTGGAGCAACCACAGACATTGGTGAGGGCTGAGAGCGGAGCCCAACTTTGAACTGTGTGATCTTACCACACTCTAATAAGGTAGTAGGTAGGTCATTTATCCACTTCGGTCCCTGGAAGGAGAGGGATCGCTGGGCTAATTTTGTCTGCTTAAAGGGCACAAGTAGCCCACCCTTTGCTACATTTCTGGTATTGATGGTTGGATGAGAGGATTTGAAAAGATTGGAGATTGAAACAGGGGTGAGCCCAAGCATGGATTTCTTAACCAGAATGCATGTTTGATACTGTGTCCTGAGGTGGAGGGGGAGCCAACCTGTCCCAGCGTAGAGAGTGCAGGTGTGGGTAAGGTGGTCGGCTCTCAGGACCAGATGGCAAGCCTTATTGAGTAGGGTTTTCACTCTTTTTAGGGCGGAATCTGTGCCGGCCCCATAGATCGCAAGGCCATAATCTATGGATGATAAGACTGAGCAACTCGTAACAAGCTTCAGTGTGTCCTGGATCATATAACGTCAGTGCTGATATAGGACACCCAATTTCACATTAGCTGTTTTGACAACATGGTCGACATGAGCAGTGAAGGTAAGGGTGTCATCTAGGTGAACACCTAGATACTTAAAGGTGGTGACTTGATCTATTGTCTCCCCTGTATGGCTGAACACCTGAAGCAGGCCACACTTTTTCCTGTTTTGTGGGACCATAAAGAGCATGCTCTTAGTCTTTTTATAGTTGAGCAGGAGTTTATTTGTAGTGAACCAGGATTCAATCATATGAAAACTGGCTTGCAGCTCATAAGTGATTGTGAACTGTTTGCTACCCGCAACTGAAATGACTGCATTGTCTGCATATAGTATGATGTGTACCTGGCAGGCAGAAGGTAAGGGGTTTATGAAAAGGCTAAAAAGGAGCGGTCCCAGTATTGACCCGTGGGGGACTCTGAGGCTCACCTCCCTGGGTGTAGAGAGCTTTCCATTGATTTTGACTCGTGACCTGTGTGATGGGTAACTGTCAAACCAGGTTAATGTGTCAGGGGCTGGACCTGTTGATTTAAGACAGTTTAGAAGCAGAGAATGGTTTACAGTATCGAATGCCTTGGTGAGGTCTATAAAGATAGACCCCACCGCCAGCCCATTGTCTAAGGTATCGTAGAGTTGAGAGGTATAGTCAGCCAAGGCTGTGATGGTAGAGTGGTCTTTCTGGAAGCATTGCTGCTGGGCGCAGAGTAGCTTATACTTTGCCAGGTAGTCAGTGAGGTGGCCCAGTGGCGCTGAGGACTGTGGCACTGGACGCCACACCTCATGGCACACCAGCGACCTGGGTTCGGGAGTGGACTTGGGCCATCGGGGGTCCGCAGGGGAGAGGAAAGATTGAGTGTCCCGTGACAGCTCTCCTTCCTCTGGGGTGGGGAAGGGGATCGCATCGCTCTGCAGTGGCAACTGGCGGCGGCCAGGGGCACTGCTAGTAGCGTGCGCAATTGAGGGTTGGAGCGCGGTGGGCAACGGCACGTAGTGCGGTGACGCCATTGGACGTCCGCTCCAAGGGAGAAAATGGCAGAAATTGCGGGTGGTCATGGTGGCTGATGGCGGCGCTGCAGTGCCAGACATGAAGGTGCCCCCAGGTATCAGGATCCTGGTGGGACTCTGCATGCTGGCCTGCGTGGAAGACAGCATTCGCTGGCCAGACGAGGTCTGGGGGTGCTGGTGCCGGTGGCCAGGCGACTCGCTGCCTGCTTCGCAGATGGAGAAAGAGTGTTGTGATAATAGTCAGTGAGTTGATCAGTGACCACTCATTCTAAGGCTTTAGAAAGTGGGGGAAAGGATGGAGATGGGCCTATAATTGGACAGGTTGGTAGTATCACCAGCTTTAAAGATGGGTGACAGAAGATTCCTTCCATTTATCAGGGAACACACCTGATCTAAGCGATGTATTAAATTAGTTTAGTAAGGGGGTCAGCAAGCTCATTAAGGGTGAGAGCTATAAGCTTCATGTCAATAAAGTCACTCCCCATCCTGGGCTTCCATAATGCTCATCTGACATACTGCATTGTTTCAGTTCTAGTGATCGGCTTGAAGTAGAATCTTGGCATGCTACTTTCAAGTGGTTAGGGTGGGTTCGTATTGAGGAGCCGACCAGGGGGCGAGGCGGTGAGGTAGTCCCTGAGTAGCATGGCACTGAGGTCAGTAAAGGCCACGTTGAAAGCATTGGCAATTTCACTGGCTTCTTGGAGTGTCCCATCAGCTGTGATGATCAGATCCGGAATTGCTCTGGAGGCTTTACCCATAAAAATTCTTACAGAGTTCCAAAACTCCCTACCTGGGCCCCAGCTTCTGCTAAGGAGATCTTTGAAGTAGGAGGCCTTGGCAGTGAGGATAGGCTTTGTATATTTGTTTCTGGCAACCTTATAGGTGATAAGGTCTGCTGGCGATCCAGTGGCCTTAGCTCTGTGCCACAGATTGTCCCTATGGTGCATGAGTTCCAGGAGGGAGCCTGTGAACCATGGGTTTATCCTGCCTGATGCCCTCTACCCATGTGGTCCACAAGTATGTGGTCCCTATGGATTCTCCAACTACCCCTCTGTAGAAGGTTTAGTTGTAGAGTCAGCTTTCTATAAATAGGGAGGTCAAGGGGATGTGGACAGACCTCCAGACAGGGAGTCCAAGTAGATTGACCATGTGGTTAAAAAGGTGTACACTGCCACGTCACTGGGTCTCCATCAGGCCAATTATTCCATCATGATGGTGAATTATGGCTATTCCCTCTTCAGAGTATTAGGGAAGTTCCTCCCCCTAATTCTAGCTGATGAGCAGCTTCTGGTAGACCAGGAACAGTCACTGACTGAGCACCAGACTTCATAGACCAGGGTTAGATATTGACTGCACACCAGCTTCAAACGTCTTTGGACATGGGTGACTTCTGTGCCTGTGCCATAGCTGTGGCCATTTCCATGTGTGGTTGGGCCTGGCTTAGGTTGTTCGCCTTTACTGCAGACACTCAGCCTGAACCAATCAGCCCACTTTGTCATCTGCAGCTTATACTAGGTCAACGCTAGAGGGCTCCCTCCCATTACCTTCTAATATACAATTCTCCCTCTAGCAACATGACTTGTATCTCCTGGGCCCTTAACCACACCACCTAAATCTTCTTCTTAACTCTCCTCTTTTACTTCCACCCCTCTCTGCCCGAGGGCACAGCTGTCTCAAGGGACCACTTCAGCTGCCCAAATACACATACCAGCAGCTATGCAACCATGTCATGCTACCAAACAACAATTCCCCCTATTTTCCACAGCACTAACCTTACCTCCTACACCAGTTGCACCTTACACAGGTCTTTAGTGGACCGTGCGCCCCCCCCCCACAGGCATTCACTCTCTAAATAGCCCTCATCCCTCCCTATTTCTAGCCCAACTAGTCCACACCATCGCCACTCCAGTTGCGCACACCAAATCTACATCTAACCTACGCTTCTTTACCTCTAGTCCCAAACTGATCTGGAAAGCCGCTCTTCGCCAGGCTATCCTCCTCCTCCTCCTAATCTCAGGCAACGTACACCCTAATCCTGGCCCAATAGCGACCAGTGTTCCCAAGGGGCGCGAGCAGAGAGGCCTACTTCAAACCTCCCTTAATATCTGCAGCCTACCCAGGAAATTCACTCAACTGCAGTGTTGGATCGCCCAACATTCCCCCGACATACTGGCACTATCTGAGACCTGGCTGTCCCACAAAATCCCGGATGCCTCTGTCACTCTTAAAGATTACTCCATCTTCACAGCAGACAGGACCGCAAAGAGGGGTAGTTATGCATATGCAGAACCTCTAGCCCTCCTTGTCCCCTACCCCCGCTAACTCACGGTGCCCAAGCCATCACAATTAAAGCCTCCCTAGGCACCCCAGGTAAACCACTGTACATTATGACAGCCTGCATCCCACCCTCTGACCAGAAACAAGCCTTTGAATCTATTCTGGCTTACATCTCCCAAGAGTGAACTGATTATAATGGGTGATTTCAATGTGAACTGGTTATCCCCTGCTACCGCCACGTTCAAAGATGCAATACGTGCCTATGACCTTACCCAGGTAGTCCAGTCGCCTACCAGGGTCGATCCCAAATCTGGGACCTCCACCCTTATTGACCTCATCCTTATGAATAAACCCACCCACCTCAACAAAGTAAGAGTCCTCCCTGATGTCCTAAGTGACCACTCTTCTGTCTCCTGCCTGCTGGTCAAATAAATCAACTCCCAGTCAATCTAAAAAATCCACCCAGAGACACCTCAAAAAAGGAGCCCTCTCTCGTCTCAAACTTTATCTCTCCTCCTGTAACTGGGCACCCATCCACACTGCCTCGTCCGTAGATGCTGCCCTCACCGCCTTTATTAAAATTTTTAATACCGCCTGCGACATATTTGCCCCTTTCACTACACAAGCAATAAAAGACAGGGATACTCCGTGGATCTCACACACCCTATTAAAACTGATGCAACACAGAGACGACCTCTGGCATAGGGCTTTGTACTTCCAACTCCCCTCTGACCGTCGGCTATATAGAGAGGCTAGAAACAAGTGCACCTGTGCAATTCAACTAGCTAAGTCTACCCACTACAAGCAAGTACTCACCTCCACATGGGGCGCCAGGAATAAATTCTGGAACAATGTCAAGGAACTCTGTGGGAAAGCCATTTCCCCATCCCCCACGCAGATTCTCAGTCAGGACACCCACACCCAGGACCCTAACACCATAGCAAATGTCTTTAACAACTCCTTCTCTGATCTTAGCCACATCCTATCACAAAATATCTTTGACCCTGTCCCTAACGGTCCCTCTAGCGCCTCCACACCTAATACACTCCCTCCCTTTCAGCTGAGAATCATCTCCTGCAACGAGGCTAAACGCTGCCTAACCAAAGCACTGAGCAACTCGCGTTTCAGCAGCGACTCCCTAGACCTTAAAATTCTCACACTTACACTAGACGAGCCCTTGCCTCACCTTACCAAAATACTAAACTGTTCTCTGACACTGGGTCAATTTCCAACCCTCTGGAAAAGGGGTATCATCATTCCTGTCCTAAAAAAGGGTAACCCAACTGATCTTGTAACTATAGGCCCATTACAATCCTCCCCCAAAGTGCTCGACAAAATTGTGGCTGACCAGCTCACAGAGTACCTGAACAAATATAATCTGCTGTGTCAAGAACAGCACAGGTTTAGATTAGGGCACAGCACCACTACGACTCTCCTCGAATTCACCTCCTACATACATGAAACTTTGGACCAAGGGTCACTAGCAGGGGCAGTCTTTGTGGACCTGACCAAAGCATTTGACACAGTCAGTCATACACTTCTTATCCACTAGCTACCCTCCCTCCATCTTGCCCCAGAAACAATCTCCTGGTTCAAGAACTATCTCTCAGACCGGACTCAACAGGTCAGAATCAGCACCACCCTATCTGCCAAACTATCTGTTCACTCTGGAGTCCTCCCCCAAGGGTCAATCTTAGGCCCCTTACTTTTCACTCTCTTTCTCAACTCCCTCCCCCAGGCCTGCAGTGGTAAACTATTACTCGACGCCGATGATGCCGTTGTATACTGGAAACACTCTAATCTAATCTCCCTTCAAAATATCCTGAAAAGCTGCTTTAGAGAACATGAATCCTGGTTTACTGATCACAGGTTACTACTTAACTACAACAAGACCAAATCTATGATCTTTGCTCACCTCCAAAACCCCAATAGTAATGCCCAGCTAACTATCTCCAATCCACAGGGCACCCTAATTGAACAGGTCACAAACTTCAAGTATCTGGGCATTACACTAGACATGTCCCTCACCTACCACTCACATATTAAACACCTCTCCACCTCTGCCAACATACGATTGGGGATTCTTTACAGGCACAAGCACTGCCTCTGTGCCCCCCCACCCCCCGGGCTTAGACTGGCTGTTACCTGCTCAGTCCTATCTGTTGTCGATTATGGAATTACAATTTATAGCACAGCCGATAACACAGTCCTAAATAGCATCAAATTAGCTCTTATCAAAGCCTGCCAATTGGTCAGTAACGCAGAAAGATTAACCCACGCATGTGAGCTCTATAATCGAGCAGACTGGCTGACCTTTGAAGGGAGACTAATGTACCACACCTGCCTCCAAGCAAAAAAGATCCTGATGAAACTTTCACCGTCAGGTCTTCACCCCCTCATCCAACCAACCCCTCATAGGAGCACCCCTCAAAATCTGGCTAACACCACACTCCTAATCCCTCACTGAACGACTTCACTAGGGCAAAGGTCGTTCATGTATCGAGCACCACTCTGGCTTAATCAACTCCTTCCTCCATCTCCCAAGCTGCCAGCCTTAGCCTATGTAAAAAAAGGCCTCAAGAGATTTCTCCTGGACTCTGAGATGTGTGGCTGCTTCAACCTGTCCTCCCACACTAGGCTGAAGTCAGAATCCAACACCTCCCTCAACTCCCTAACAGGCCAGGATAGCTCTGGGTACCTTAAGCTCAACCCATAGGCCAAATGCTAGCATCTGAAACTAGCAACCAGCCCCCCTCACCGCAACGACCCTGGGTTCCTATACAACCCCAGTGAAGCCGTGAGAAACTAACCTAGCAAGCTAAATACTCTGTACTGATTCAACCATGTTATATTGCCTCAATGTATTGTTTGCCTGGTTAGCAATCTACAGTTTGTCACTATGTGTTGTTTCTGTTTATGGACATGGAGCCTTTGCAAAGGAGTCTTCGACTCAAAGGATTGTAATTCTGAAATTTCAATAAATAAATAAAATAAGTTGGCCAATGTCCCCTTCTTTGGGACACATCCCTTCAGCCCTGGGTTGGAAGGACATCTCATGTGGATTTAGAAGTCCAGTGCCACCCATGATTCTGTGGCTTTATCCCAGAAGGCCCAAAAGCCTAAAAAGAAATCCTTTAAGTTTCGGTCTTTTTAGCCTGAACCTCAGCAGCATCATCACCAATAGGGGGCAGTTTCAGTGCTGTTGTCTGAAACCCAAGTTCGTCAGCCAGGTGCAAAAAAGAGGGGGGCAAAGGTGGTGCCTCCACTGCCCCTGCGGCCAGGGCCCCTTTCAAGGCTGTGCAGTGACGGTTTGTGGGGTGTCACCCCCCCTTCTGTCCAGTCCCTGTTATAGCTCCTGGTCAGGGGTTGGTTGTGCCACTTCTTGCCACAGTGGCCTACCATTATCTTGGAAAAAGTGGGTTCTGGAAGTGGTGGGAAAAGGGTTGCATCTGGATTTTGAGGCTCTCTTGCTATACCGATTCTAAGCTCCTTGGGAGTCTTGAGTGTCAGAGGACATGTTGACTGCATTAAGAGCCCACGTTGCTCCACTCCTAGAATGCAGGGTAATAGCCCATGTTCCAGATGCCCAGGCCACTCAGGGATATGCGTGCAGGTACTTCCTAGTTCTAAAATAGATGGGGTGGTGGGGGCTGGCACCCTGTACTGGTCTTGCATGATCTGAACCACTTCAGTGGAAGTGCAAATTCTGGATGGTCATTCTGAATTGGATAATACCATCTCTTGAGCAGGGCATGTGGTTCTACTCCCTGGACCTCCAGGACGTGTTCAACATCCCAGTCCATCCCTTCCCTTGCTGTTACCTTTGATTCAGGAATCAAATCGGCCAGTATTCATCCCTTTGCAGATGATATTGTTCTTTACATTGACAGGCCTACTCCTGACCTACAATTAGATTTTAATTGTCTCCAGCAGCTTAACCTATTGAACCAAAAACTTTTTCTAAATGCCAAAAAAACTAAGGTGTTGTTTTTTTTCACCTTATGTTCATGCTTCAAATCCCTCCATCCTAGGCACAGTACCTTACATTACCACACTCCTAGGTGAATCCCTAGACTTCATGGGCAGATTTAAATATTTGGGGGTCTGGATTGACCACAAACTATCTTTCTCTGACCACATTGAGGAGCTCTCAAAAAATCTGAAGCAGGGACTTGGCCTCTTTTAGCGGATTAAACATTTACTCACCTAAGATGCCAAAAAGAGGTTGGTCCAAACAACCTTTATATCACTTTCGGACTATGCTGATTTCATTTATGGTCAAGGTCCTGCTTCCGCACTTTCCAAACTTGACATCCTGTATCGCAGAGTCATAAGATTTATTTCTGGAGCATCTTATTTAACCCAAGAACTGCTCACTTTATGCCGTAGTAGGTTGAACATCCCTTAAATTTAGAAGGCAAAGAAATGTTGCTTTTTGGACCTTTAGAGCAATTATTAAGAAGCTCCCTCAGTACATCTCTGATTGCTTGACGCTCTGTACTATAGGTAGCTACATAGAAACATAGAAGTTGACGGCAGATGAGGACCGCAAGGCCCATCCAGTCTGCCCATTTCTTTTTCTAACTTATAAATATGCCATCGACCTTTGCTGTGTCAATGGCCTATCTATTCATACTCATCTGTATTGCTCCCTTATGCCTATCCCATGCCTCTCTGAAGCCCTGCACTGTATTCATATCCACCACTTCCTGAGGTAAGCCGTTCCATGCATCCACCACCCTTTCTGTGAAAAAGAACTTCCTCACATTACCCCTTAATCGGCCTCCCTCTAATCTCATGCATTGTCCTCTTGTCCTGCTGTTTTGCTTATATTGAAACATGT
This sequence comes from Neoceratodus forsteri, assembly GCA_016271365.2. Lineage (NCBI taxonomy): Eukaryota > Metazoa > Chordata > Ceratodontiformes > Ceratodontidae > Neoceratodus > Neoceratodus forsteri. The sequence continues at coordinate 482,250,248 of JADMNL010000022.1, read as the reverse complement.
TAGACTATTTCACCTTGTTAATGCTGTTAAGGTGTTTGAATGTTTCGATCATATCACCTCTCTCTCTCCTTTGCTCTAGGGTATACAGATTGAGCTCCATTAATCTGTCCTCATATGTTTTCTGATGCAGTTCCTGCACCATTTTGGTTGCCCTTCTCTGGATTGCCTCAATTTGGTTAATGTCCTTGTGAAGGTGTGGCCTCCTGTACTGCACGCAGTACTCCAGATGGGGCCTAACCAGTGTCTTGTAAAGGGGGATTATTACCTCCCTCTTCTGACTTGTGATACCCGTACTACTACATCCTAACATACCCCTAGCCTTACCTACTGTTTTAGTGGTCTGCTTGGATGATTTCAGGTCATTGGTGATAATGATGCTCAAGTCTCTTTCTTCCCTTGTGACTGCCAGCAACTCCCCTCCCAGCCTATAGGTGGCTTCAGGGTTTCTCTTCCCTATGTGCATGATCTTGCACTTCTTTGCATTAAACTCCAGTTGCCACTTTTCCAACTATTTTGCTAGTTTATCCAGATCTCTTCTCATTCTGCCCTCCCCATCTGGATCATCTACTCTGTTGCGGATCTTAGTGTCATCTGTAAACAGACAAACCTTACCCTCCAGTCCATCTGCAATGTCACTGATGAAGATATTGAAGAGGACTGGCCCCAGGACTGATCGCTGAGGTACCCACCTCGTGACTTGCATCTCTTCTGACTGTATACCGTTTACCACCACTCTCTGTTTTCTGCCCGCCAACCAGTTTGCCACCCAGTTGACCAACTTCTGACCCATCCCAAGCCTACCCAGCTTATTAATCAATCTTCTATGTGGAACAGTATCGAAAGCTTTGCTGAAGTCATGGTAGTCGACATCAACTGCTCCCCCTTGGTCCACCACTCTGGTTACCCAGTCAAAGAAATCTATGAGATTAGTTTGACAGGACCTTCCTTTTGTGAAACCATGATGTCTTGGATCCTGTGCGCCTATGGATTCCAGGTGTTGCACTATCCTTAAGGAGTGTCTCCATAATCTTGCCCACTACTGAGGTAAGACTGACTGGTCTGTAGTTCCCTGCCTGCTCCCTGCTACCACTCTTGTGGAGTGGGATCACATGGGCCCTTCTCTGGTCTTCTGGGACCTCTCCTGTGCTCAGAGACTCACTAAACAGTTCTTATAATGGCTCTGCTAGTTTCTCCCTTAGCTCCTTTAGTACCCTGGGATGTATGCCATCAGGTCCCATTGCCTTCTCCACCCTGAGCTTATCAAGCTCTTGTAGGACCCTTTCTTTTGTGAAGGGACTAGTGCTCACCTTTCTCCCCCCTGTGTCCATGGTGCTGAGCTGTGAGCCCTGCCCTACCTTCTCTTCAGTAAATACTGAGCAGAAGTATCTATTTAGGATTAGATGCTTTTACATGGTGGTCCTCCTCACACGCCCCCTTATGTCCTTTGATCTTAGCAATACTCCCTCTGGACTTTCTTCTTTCACTAATGTCTTGTCACCTTCTTTTACTGTTTGTGCTAGTGTTTCCTCGGTTTGGGCCTTTGCCTGCCTTACTGCCTTCCCTGCTTCCCTTTGGGAAGTTTGGTGTGCCTTCCTATCTTTGTCCCGCTGCATTCCCTTATATTTCCTGAAGGCCACCCTTTTGGCTCTGACCTTTTCTGCTACTATTTTTGAGAACCAAAGTGGGTTCCTTCTTCTTTTGCACTCCCTTTTCTCTCTAACACAATGGGATGTTGCATCAAGTATTGCATCCTTAATGCTTGCCCACTTTTCCTGTACCCCCTCACTTGTATTTCTTTTTGCCAGGGCTAGCTTAACTCTGTTGGCCGTCTTATCAAAGTCAGCTCCTCTGAAGTCCCATATTTTTGCCTTGGAATGGGATGATTTAGTTCTAGTGGCCAAATTGAACTATACCATGTGGTGGTCACTGGCCCCTAGGTGACTCCCTGAGAGGTCTATCATACGTCTCTCTAATCATTCCCAAAGTTAATTCTCGTTTTGGTAGATAGTCTATAAGTTATGCATTACCCCAACTGTTGAACAAACTTCAAAAAACCTTGAAATTGGCCACCCCTGTAAAACTATCCACGTTCAAAATTCGTACTCGCACTCCTTCAAAGATTGTTGTAACTGTTTCCCCTGAGGGTCTGCTAAAAGAGCTTGGCCCCCAGCTTCCATATCCCTCTGGCTGTCCTTCAGTTACTCCTTCTCCTATGTATATTCTTCCTTATCCTTACCTCTCCCCATGAGACTTGCATGTATGTACTGTATATTTTGATGTGCATATTCTGTTTGTATACATTGTATATATTGCTGTGGAATCTATGCATTATTTGATGATCTTTGACTTGTTGTACTAATTATTGTATATCCTCTCTACTTTGTACCTTATTATATTGTTGTACTGATCATGTGTACCTGCCCAGGTCCACCTTGAAAATGAGTTTGTGCAATGGTGTTTCGCCTAGTAAAATAAAGATTGATTGACTCTGGGCAGAGATGATCGTGTACCAGTTCCAGGACATGCCTTTTGGACTCTCATCCATGCCCAGGGTCTACACCAAGTATATGGCAGTGGTGTCGGTATTCCTACATCACAAGAGTGTTAGGGTATATCTTAACATGGACGATTGGCTGATAGCTGGGTTGTCCAGCGAGGCTGTGGAGAGGTCCAGGAGTCTGGCTCTCTAGACCGGTCAGGACTTGGGCCTTCTGGTCAATCCAACCAAGTCAAAACTGGTTCCCTCGGAGGTAATCAGTGATGACAGAGGAGGTCATTGGGGTGATCTCGGAGCTGTGACCTACCTGCTGTGAACTGGACCCAGGTCCAATGTTTCTGTTAATGGGCTACATGGAACAGCTGGATCTGATATTCGTTAGGATTGTTAGATGTTTCTTGTCGGAGGTGGTCTTCCTGGCCGAAATAAAAAGTACACTGTGGAGACCCCTTTTGAAAACAATATTGGACCTAGATGTCCTAGTGAATTACAGACCTGTTTCTAAACTGCTATTTTTAGGTAAGGTTATAGAGAAGGTGGTTGCATTGCAGCATGAGGCTCATCTTGAGACCTTCGATATCTATGAGGCTCTCCAGTCGGGGTTTTGACTGAGATTCAGCACTGAAACCGCCCTGGTCAGGGTGCAAAATGATCTGCTCATGGCGAGGGATAGGGGAGCAATCAATTGTCATACTCCTAGATCTCTCCTCTGCATTTGACACCATTGACTATGGGCTGCTTCTGGACCATCTCAGGGAATATGTGGGACTCAGCGGCACAGTTTTGCACTGGTTTGAGTCCCTTCTTCAGTGTGCGTCTCAAAGGGTGGTGAAGGGTAACTTCTCGTCGTGCCCAAGGAACTTGCACTGTGGGGTTCACTAGGGATCAGTCCTTTCACCCTTGTTGTTTTCGGTGTACATGCTACCCTTGGGCAAGGTCATCAGGCAGTATGGAGTTGGGGTTCACTGCTATGCAGGTGATACTCTGCTTTATCTGTCTTTCATGCCCCAGGACTGGGGGGTGGTGAACAGGCTGAATAAATGTTTGGCCGAGATCCAGGGCTGGATGTCCTTGAGCTGGCTGAGGCCCAATCCTGAAAACGTTTTTATTTTCTAATTATGCCCCCTCTGATGCTGCAGCTCCGCCACTCCCTCAGGGTCTTTCAAGATACCTGTGGCTAGGCCTCTCACTGGGTCATCCCCGGGGCCCTGCCTCCATGCTTCCCCAGAGGGGAAGGTGAGAGCAGCCCCTCTTTCCACTCCCCTCTGCCTGCTTGAAATCTTCATCAGGCAGTAGCCAGGATGTCCAGGATCGGTCCTTGGAGCCTGGTAACGGAGGCCGTCGTCGGGCCTGCTGCGGGGCTTTTTCCTCCAGTTTCCTTCTATCCCTGAGGACATCAGCATGCAGGGAGATCCAAGGAGCGTGTGCTTGTAAGGCATGCTCCACTCCAGATTTCAGCCAACGTCCTCCCCTCCTACAGCACCCCCTGAGTTGCACCACCACCGGTGGTCACACAGGTGGCAGTACTGCAGCGGGAATGGCAACCCACCCTCCCCACCGCAGGAGATCATCCCTGGGATGCTCAATCTCACTCTCCTGGCCGGCCCTTGGCAACCCAAGTCCACTTCCAAACTCGGGTCACTGGCGCCACGCGGTAGCGCTACCGCTGCGCCAATGGGCTGGCGGAGTACTGATGTTTGAGCCATAGTTACCGAACCTTTGTCTTGGTGCCTCTCGTCTTGACGCTGTCCATCAGATGAAGAATCTGTTAGAATCAGAGTCTCCACCTCCATCTCCCTTCCAGTCACCACAGGAGTCCCACAAGGCTCGGTCCTCAGCCCACTACTATGCTCCATCTTCCTTAATGACCTGCCCACTTCCTGTCTACACACATCCATACACGTGTATGTGGACGACATGGTACTGTATACATCAGGCCCCTCAACCGTTGATGTGGCGACCAGGTTACAGAAGGACTTAAATGATGTTCAGCTCTGGGTTCACACTAATCAGCTTTTTCTTAATGCCATGAAGACTGTCTCAATGACCTTCGGCATGAGGCAGAGACTCTCTCGGCTCCCCACCACCCCCTCCTGCACCCTTGATGGGACCACTCTGGAGAATTGCAGCTCCTTTAGATACCTCGGGGTCTGGCTTGACCAGCACCTCGATTTTTCTGTACATGTTGATGCCATCCACAAAAAAATCCACCCCAAGTTGGGTACCCTATATTGCAACCGTGGTTGCATCCTGCTGCCAGCCCGTCGTGCACTTGTACAGAAAATGATTCTCCCTATATTCGACTACAGGGACGTAGTCTACAGTGCCGCTCCTGAGTCCACCCTAGCCAGACTGGACCCCCTTTTCCACTCATTCTGCTGCTTCGCCCTTCACTCACCACTGCGTTCTTTACTGGAATTTCAACCCCCCTCACTCTAGAATCGTAGACAGTCCCACTGCGCCCATGGCCAAGTTCTGGTCCCAGTCCTTTAGGCGACTTCAGCAAGGACACCCTTGTGGTGCCCCCCTGGCCTGCTCCCTTTCGGGAGGCGTCATTGCGTTCCTGGCAGAGGCCTTTGTCCGGAGTTCCTAGGGATCTCTGCCAGTGGTATTGTGCCCCCTTCCCCTGGAGTCTCCAGGTTCCATGCCTCATCCTCAGTCAGGATTGATGCAGCTGGACACTCCTGATGGGCTTCGCGCCCTCCACCATGACCGGCCCCCAGATCAAGATTCCTTTGATTTTAACTTCTGAGGAGGAGGACATTGTACTCGGCATGGTTGCTGCTCTCTATCGCAGCACATCAGGCCCACTACACATCCTATGACAGGTTCTTGTGGTCCAGGCTGGGTCAGCTCCTAGCCTCTTTGCCTGACATGGAGCAAACCAGACAAGCCATCGCACTCTCTGCACGTGGCCTGGAGCTAGCAAGGCACTAAGCGAGGGCATCGTACAATGCCAACGAGGTAGCTACCAGGGTTGTAGGGACAGCGATCTGCACTAGGCGGGCGGCATGGCTGTGTCTTTCCCGGTTGTCACCCTTGGCCCGGCGTGAGGTGGATTGACTCACTCACCAGAGACCTATCTCTCGTGGGGAAGCAGGCGAGAAGCACGGGGCAGCTTTCTTACCTCCAGGGGGTCACTGTCTCACCTCGGGCCTCCCAGGCCCTGAAGGTTCTCCTCTTAGTGTGTCACCCACTGAGAGCTAAGGGACTCTGTCCTTTAGGGTTAAAACCCCTTCGGGGCTTGGCACTCACTAGGGATGAATGGTAGATTGACACAGATAAGATATGAAAATTACGTTCACCTACCGTAATTATGATCTTTCTGTATCTTCACCATTCATCACAATCCCACCGCCATCCCCTGGGGCCTCAGTCTCTGGGTCCCCCTCCCTCTCTGTGCCCTCTCTTGCCCCCCCTCCTTCCTTTTGTCAGGAGTGGGATAAACAGGGGCACACGGGGAGGATATTTCTAAGGGGAGAGTGGTCAGCATGGGGGGCACTCCTCCAGTGCTTTAGCTCCACCCCTGTGGGGTGGGAGTTGGCAGTTGCCCTCCATTCTCTACTCCTCCTTTGTTCCCGTCAATCCTTAATTTTCTTTGTCCATTGGACATATCCTGTATTACTTTAGAGAAAATAAATTTTCTCATACCAAAAATTTTTTCCCTGAGAGGGGGGAGAATTCCCTGTGTCCTGTCTTTCTTCCAGAATAAATGTTTTCTTTTGGAGTTATTGCCAGTAATTCTGTGCCTTGAATTCTGTCAGTGAGCCTTTTGGCTACTCCTTGTGGTTCCTGTACAATCTGGAAACAAGTCACGGTCCAGGGAATGGTTGTTACCTCCTCCCCCACCCCAAAACAAGCTTATCCTAATTCCTCCTCTCTCCTTTTCCTGTTTCCAGAGATTGGGGCCTCTACCCAATCCTCTTAGTCTCCTCTTACTTCTTCTGTCCTCTCAGTCGTTTATTTCTCCTTTTGTTTTATATATCTTTTCCTTTGTCTGTCCCTTGGACTTCCTTGTCCCACCCTCCCAACCCTTTTCCTCACCTCTCCGGTGACTCAGAACTGGTGGGAGGCAGAGTCAACAACACATAATAGGCCAACCAGCGAGGTGCTGCACGCGGTGTATACCATTCTCGAGGCGGCGCCGAGGAGTGAAACACTGCCCATTAAAAAAAAAAAAAAGCTCCCATGGGCTCATGACCTCCTGCCAATAACCCAAAGGTGATGAATGGTGAAGATACACAGAAAGATCATAATTACGGTAGGTACGTAATTTTCATTTATTCCCCCTGAGAACCTGCCTTCACTAGTGCATGCCTTTGTGACATTGTGCCTCGACTACTGAAATACCCTCTATCATGGTGTCAGTGTAGGAGTGCTACGACACCTGCAGCTGGTGCAGAATGCAGCTGTGAGATGAACAGGTCTTTCTAGATTAAACTATATCACCCCTGCGCTACGGGATCTGCACTAGCCGCTGGTAACGTGGTGTGTCTCTTATAAGATCAGGTTATTAACCTATAAGGTCCTGAATGGCCTGGGTCCTGGCTACCTGCATGATCTCATGCACCCATACTGCCCTGCTTGCCCCTGCCATTCTTCCGATGAGGGCCTCCTGGTAATCCCCAAAACTCAATTAAAAACATCTGGGGACAGAGCTTTTGGGGTGGCTGGACCAACATTTTGGAACTCATTACCAAGGCCTCTGAGAGAGGCTCCATCAGTTGAAATATATTAATTTTTTTGTAAATATGTTTTTATTAGGTTTTCCAGCATATATAAACATACATCATAAGGTCATGCACATTCCATTTCTTTTATACACTACTTCATAAAAAAGGAGGAAAATAATCCTGAGTTACATAAAATTACATACAAAGTTCTTTAGGTTTCATATATAATGCAGAAAGATTAGTTCATTAATAATTTCATATACTAGTTCATAGAAGTCTTTTGTTTCCAGATTGGAAAGTCCTTGTTTATGGGATGTCCATAGTTATTGTCCCTGACATAGTTTACTGTATGTTAATAAACATATCATTTTTCTTATTGATTTTATTCACAAACTCATATATTGATCAGTCTGGGTGTCTCGTAGCAACTGTCTTACTAGTTTTTATTTTAGCTGATCCAAATATCGGATGGGCTTGTACTCCAGTGCAACCTCTCCCATTTTGGGTTACAATCTGTAGATAGTGGGCCCAGACCTAATTGTGAACCCCGTGTTCCTTCCCCTGACCCTTTGTCTCTGTCTCTCCATGGAGAGATCCCATATTATCTGTGTTTGATCTGGATTGATGAGTGCTATAGCTTAATGGTGTTATTTTACTTTCTTGAATCTGGGGGATGGTTTCAGTGATCACAAGTCACCCTCTTTTCTTAGGGTACAAAGGCAGTGTCATTTAGCATGTAGTACATCTGCCATCGAATCCATCTGGTGATGAATTTTTCTTTTTGTTCGTTCAGGTTATGGGTTATTCTCTCCATATTGTAGATTTGCTTTGTAATGTCCCACCAATTTTGTATTGTAGGGATCTTGGCAGTTAGCCACAGTTTAGTGATTGCCTTTCTTGCCGCAGTGATAAGATGGTACCTAATACTAGGACTTCTAAGTGTTTTGGGAAGAATGAGAAACGGGAACATTTCCATTGTTAATTGGAGTTGGGGGCCAAATATTTCCTGTAGGTGAGTCTGGAGGTGTGAAAGAAATGGTTTAAGGGTTGGACAGGACCACATTGTATGTGAATGATCCACCCTATTTTCACCACATAGGCGCCAGCAATGTGCTGAATTGGCAAGAGAGTAGTGGCTCGTGACTACTGGGGTCCTAAAGAATCTAATTAGATGCTTTCATGCATATTCGCGCCATTGATGTGAGCTTGTCACTTGGGCAGCATAGCCACACGCCCCTTGCCAGTCCTCCAGAGTAACCCCGTTTCCTGTCTCCACTGCCTGTGTATATTTTCAGTAAGGGAGTCTCCCTGTGAGTTCAGTACCTGGTAGTAAAATGAGATGAGATGGTCCTGTTTCAGGGTGCTGTTAAACTGCCCTTGGCTGTGAATTAAGGTTGGGTATTGTTCCGGGTTCCAAAGTGTCACCGGTAGGCTTTCTGTGTAATGGCAAAGTTGGGAACGGCAGAAGTCAAAGTGGGGTAGGGGAATTTCCTCTGGATTTCTGCATATGTCCATATGCTGCCCTGTGTCATGATTTGTGTTATATATTTTAGATTGTATTTTTTCCAGCAGCGAAAGCCACTGTCCAGGTTGTTTGGGGTGAAGTCACAGAGGCCAGAGATAGGGCATATAAGAGGCTGGAAAGAGGTTAGGTGCTGATTTGTCTTAATGATTTGCCAGTTTTTAAATTGGAATATGCGCCATGGGTTTAGTGGATGAGGTACCACCTAATTTCCTGTTGATTGATATAGAGTTTGGAAGTACCTATGGTTGTCTATCAGCATCCTCTCTATCTCTAACCAATGTGGGCTAGCAGTCTTATTTTGTCGGGTCATTACATGTGTTAGGGTCACTGCCTGCTGATATAGTCATAGGTCTGGTAATGCCAGTCCTCCTTCCTGACACAGGAGGGTCAGAATTTTTAGGCGGACTTTGGGTCTTCGATTGGTCCATATCAATTTAGCTATCAGGTGGTTCCACTCTCAGAAAGCTTTTAGTGGTATATGTAGGGGTAAATTTTGAAATAGGTATAATGCCCTTGTTAAGACAGCCATTCTGATCAAATCAATTCTTCTTGTTAGATTTAGAGGTAAAGTCACCCATGAGGCCAGGTCTGCCTTTAACTGCGCCAAAAAGGATAACTAATTGTTTCAAACAACATGAATTCTTGCTGTATTCTGACTAATGCAGTTAGCCCCAGCCTTTAAACTGCCCCGGAGAACAAAGGGTTACATTTTCTATGCAGAGCATAGAATGCTGAGCTCGAGCTAGGTTGATGTCTCCGTCTGTTTCCCTTTGAAATCTAACCGTCAGATTCTTTACTCCGCCTCACTGAACAGTCGCTCTGGAGATTCCTCCTGCAGCTCGTTCGAAAGTCGGTTGAAGTGTCGGTTTACTGTCTGTTTTTAACGGAAATTTATTTCCGCATAGTCGGTTCAGTCTCTATCTGTGGTACTGTGAGTACTAGATAGGTTTTGTACTGTTTTTCTGTGTGGAACTTGTAAAAATGTGGATTGGTTCAGCCGAACCAATCATTTGTTGATTCTTGTATCTTACTTTAGTGTGTGGTTACCAGTCCTTATCGGTTCGAAAAAAAAAACGTGTTTGGTACGGTTTTTCCCAAGACCCGTGATACGGTTAGGAACCGATAAGGGAGTCTTGCCTGGCGGTTGCCGAAAAAAGGTTAAGTTGGTTAGGTTGGCCACGTCTAAGTAACCCAAGAAAAAACACGGGCCCACTGGGTTTCAATACTGCAGTGAGTGTGGGGAGGTCTTTGCTAAGGCCGATCCCCACAACACCTGTGGTTTGAACACCTCAATTCAGACTGCTAAATTTGTAAAAACTTTCCCAAATCTACCCTTGAAAAGACATTAGGTAGACTGAGAGAAAAGGAGGCCGAGAAGTCCGCTGACCTGGATGGCCAGCCCGATTCGGTTCCGACCGAACCAGAAGGAGTGCCCTCTGACCAGGGCGATACTTCTTCAGGCAAAAGGAGAGCCGATCCCAAGGGTTCGATTCCAACAAAAAGAAAACGCAAAGAGAAATCGTCCGGTTCGGATCCAGAAGTCGATGTTCCAACCACCGAGGAAATAGCCAGAGCGATTCGGATTGTGGAATCGACCGATCCGGCACCTTTTGGCAGGGGTTTGGTTCGGTTGGTTCCCTCGGTTCACAGTTATACCCCTGAAGAATTTTATGAACCGGAGTTTGAATATGATGATAGTGATGGTGAAAGTCTGGATGTGCCTGTTGAACCGGACATCTCCCCAGACAGACCTTCAGGTGTATCCCCTCCTAGGCTTTCTGAGTCTCCTTCCCACTTTTTGTTCTACAGAAAGGTGGCTGAGACCCTCCCGCTTCCTATGGAGGAGGCAATGGAGGATCAAGAGAAGCCTGATTTTGTGGAAATGATGGACATCAGAGTCCAGGAGACTGTCTGTTCCCCTTCACAAATCTTTTGGGAAGCAGACACAAAAAATCCTGAAGTCTCCCAATTCTATACCTCCTGTTGATAGAAGAATGGGCAAGAGGTATACACTTTCAGGCTCAGATGTGGAGTTTTTATATCAGCAATGCAGCCATGTTGGGGTTGTGCAGGCTGCTGCCTGTGATAAGGCAAGCATTCCCCTTGGCTTCACACCCCCCAGACAAAGACTCCAGGAAGATTGATGCCATGGCAAAAAAACAGTACATGGCATCTTCCTTGGGATTCAAGCAGGCGAATTATATGGCCTATGCAGCCAGCTACCAGAAGTCCAGGTGGGACACTGTACTGGCACTGGCTAAACAGGCCTCCCTCCAGCTAGCCAAGGAGCTGGAGGAGGTGGCTGCAGATGGGATTGAGGCATCAAAAGTTCAGTTTCATGCTGCTGTGGACTCCAATGATGTGTCATCAAGAGTCATGGCTACATCTGTGGTTCTTCGGAGAATGGCTTGGCTCAGATGTACTAGCCTCTCGCAGGATACCCAGGCTAAGGCCATGGATTTTCCTGTAGTGGGTAATTCTCTGTTTGGGGAGCAGACAGAGAATTACATGAAGAAAAATGGATGAGTACAGGACCACTTACAGGAGTTCTCAGGCCAAAGAGAGGTAGGCAACTTCTTAAAGGCAGCAGTCTAGGGGCAGGCTAGGCCTTTTTACCAAGCACAGGCCTCTTCTCCCTTTTCACAGAGGGCGTTCTTCAGAGGGAGAGGCAGAAGGGGGATGAGCAGGGCTGCATCCACTCCTCAGCCTAAGGCCCCTGCCAAGCAGACACGCTGATGGGCCTGTCCGGGTCGACTCTCCTATTGCAGTAGGGGGCAGGCTGACTTACTTCGTCCTGGACTATATGTCTATTACACTAGACAAGTGGGTCCTGGAAATAGTAAGCCGGGGACTGGTTCTCAGCTTCAAAAAATTTCCGAAGATGAGAGCCAGATCTTTTCCACCTGTAGGTCTCTCAGAAACCCTTACACTAGAGGCAGAGGTTTCATCTCTGCTGGCTTTAAGAGCCATAGAGAGAGTACCTACCCTGCACTGGGGCAAAGGTCTGTACTCCAGGTACTTCCTTACCCCAAAAAAGACAGGGGAGTGGCGACCCATCCTAGACCTAGGATACCTAAACAAACATCTTTTAAAACCAAAGTTCAAGATGGTAACTCTGGGAATAATCCTTCCTTCTCTAAGGCCAGGGGACTGGCTAGCCTCCCTGGACTTCAAAGATGCCTATTTTCACATTCCCATCAGGTGCTGCCACAGAAAATACCTCAGGTTCGAGTTGCCCTCAGGCCACTATCAGTTCAGAGCAATGCCCTTTGGCCGAACTTCAGCCCCAGGGGTCTTCACAAAGTGCCTGGCAGTAGTGGTTGCCTTTCTAAGGAGGCAAAAGATTTCTATTTTTCCATATCTGGATGACTGGCTAATAGTGGTCTAGTCTCCAGACCAAGTCAAGTCAGACCTGCAAGTGACCCAGCAAATGCTCACTTCTCTAGGATTTCTTCTCAGCCTTCCCAAGTCAGTTCTCGAGCCAGTCCAGCTTCTTACTTTTGTAGGGGCAGAGCAGGATATGGTCAAAGCAAGAGCCTTTCTTCCCCTGGAAAGGGCTAGGGTTCTTATAGAACTAGCCTCTTCCTTCAGCCTTCGGGTATCTTGACCAGCAAGGCATTTCCTCCAGCTCTTAGGCCACATGGCAGCTTCTACAGCAGTGGTCCAAGGGGCAAGATTCCAGATGAGGGACATTCAGTTCCATCTGAGGGCTTTTTGGTCTCAGAGGAAGGATTCCCTTACCAAACTGATCCCAGTGACTCGGACCTTGATCTAAGCCCTTTAATGGTGGCAGGATCAGGACAATATAAGGCAAGGGGTCCCATTTGCCACTCACTCTCATTCAGTGGTCCTTACCACGGATGCTTCCCTTCCGGGCTAGGGAGCCCATCTGGGGGCCCTCACTGCCCAGGGATTGTGGTCCCCACAGGAATCCCTTTCTCCATATCAATCTCCTAGAACTCAGAGCAGTTTTTCTGGCCCTGCAAGCTTTTTCGCAGTCAGTACAGAACAAGGTGGTTCAGGTCAGAACAGACAATACCACCACCATGTGGTACATCAACAAGCAGGGAGGCACTCGGTCTATGGCCTTGTGCACAGAAGCCATGAAGTTTTGGTCCCTGGCTTATTCCCTGCAAACCTCTCTGATGGCAGTTCACCTTCCAGGGAAGGACAATGTGATAGCAGATGCACTGAGCAGGATCTCACAGGGCCATCACGAATGGTCCCTGGACTCTCTGGTATTGAAGGTGATCTTTTCAAGGCGGGGCACTCCAGAGATGGATCTTTTTGCAGCCCCAGACAATCACCAACTTCCTCTCTTTTGTTGCAGACCCCGTGTCTTGGGCTCAGTCCCCCTAGATGCTCTGATTCTGAACTGGGAAGGGAAATTTCTGTATGCCTTCCTTCCCTCCCTTCCCTCTTCTGTTCAAAGTTTTAGTCAAGATAAGGTCACAACCTTGCAAAGTGGTTCTGATTGCTCCAGACTGGGCCAGACAGCCCTGGTTCCCCTCTGTTGCTGTCCCTAGCAGTCCATCTTCCCAGGAATTACAACCTGTTAACCTCCTCTCAGGGGAGGATTTGGTACCCCAATCTTCAGTCTCTCAATCTCAAGGCTGTTGGTTAAATAGGATCTGCAGCTTATCCTCTAGGTAGGGAAATGGGCAGACTAGGTGGGCTCAAGCGGTCCTTATCTGCCGTCAAAGTCTATGTTTCTAAGGCATGGCTCTTGAAGAGTTAGAGTTTGCAGATTTGCATCTGTCTCGGGTGTTCTGGATATTCTCAAAGCTTCTCGAAAGCCCTCCACCAGAAAGACTTATAACTCCAAATGGAAGAGAGTCAGCATTTGGTGTTCCAAGAAGCATATTTCTCCAGATACTACTGGATTGCCTACAGTTCTGGATTATATGGTCCATCTTAATGGCCTAGGCCTCAGACCAGCTACTCTCAAGGTACACTTGTCAGCTGTTTCTGCTTTTCTGTCAGTGGGGAAGTCTTCCTCACTATCATCTCACCCTGTGTTCTGTACATTTTTTAAAGGCTTGCTTCATACCACTCCTCCCTTTAGAAGCCCTGCCCCTGCCTGGGATTTAAATGTTTGCATTGCTCAATTTATGCAGCATTCCTTTTGAGCCTATGTCCTCAGCAGAGCTTAAGTACTTGACTTGGAAAACTGTGTTTTTGGTAGCCATTACCTCTGCCAGATGTATCAGTGAATTGCAAGCCCTGTCAGTGGAACCTGATTTTATCTCCTTTCACAGGGATAAAGTGCTCCTTAGAACTAATAGAAGGTTTTTGCCCAAAGTGGTTTCAGATTTCCACTTGAATCAGTCTGTGTCTCTTCCTGTTTTCTTCACTGGTCATTCTTCCTCAGGAGAGAGGAGGCTACACAGTTTAGATGTTAAAAGAGCCCTTAGCTACTACATAGAGCGTACCAAGGGTCACAGGTTTGAGTCCCCTCCCAGTTCCTCACTTATGGAGAAGTGGGAAAGGGCAAACCTGCCACCAAGAGAACTATTGCCAGGTGGATTGTGTCTTGTATACAATTCTGCTATGAGAAACTGGGAAAGATTCCACCCTCAGGCCTGAGGGCTCACTCTACGAGAGGTACAGCTGCTTCCCTGGCTGCTGCCAGGGATATTCCTCTCTCAGAAATTTGTCATGCAGCCACCTGGAAAACAGTCCATACCTTTACCAAGCATTACTCTCTGCATATCCAGGCTAGGAGTGATGCTCGGTTTAGCACAGCAGTACATCAGAGCCTATTCCCAAAGTAGGTTCTGTCCCTCCTCCATGGAGGTACTGCTTGGTAGTCTGCGTTAGTCAGAATACAGCAAGACTTCATGTTGTTTGAAGAAAAAAATTACTCACCTTAGTAATTATGTTTCTTCTATTGGAGTCTTATTGTATTCTGACCTCCCCCCTGCCTCCCCTCTCAGAACCGGGTTTTTGGGAAGTGGTGGGCAGGCGCAGTGTTGCACCTCAGGGGTGCTCCTTTACACCCTCTGCTTTTTTGTTTGGGTGTTTATTTTGTTGTTATTCTTATTTGAATTGGTTTTGTGTTTTGGGTTTCCTGACTTGAGTCTTCCTTTGGGAATCCAAAACTTTGTTACCAGTTGGCTAGTAAAAATGTTACAATTTCCACATAGGATAGCTAGTGAGTTTTTGCTCGTAAGAATCTGACGGTTAGATTTCAAAGGGAAATGGAGACATCAATTGAGCTCGAGCTCAGCATTCTATGCTTTGCATAGAAAGTTTAACTCTCTGTTCGCTGGGGCTAACTGCATTAGTCAGAATACAGCAAGACTCCAATAGAAGAAACATAATTACTAAGGTGAGTAATTTTTTCATTTGTAACAAGTTGTATGGGAGTGTGACAGCTGGATGCCTAGGTATCTTAACTTCTGCAGATTCCATCTGCCCGGGATGATTGTTTGAGTGTGGGGAGAGGGTGTATAATAGAATGTTAATAACTCTGTTTTAGTTAGCTCAGTTTGTATCCTGCTACCTGGCTGAAGTTATCCAAAAATATTTTTCACGGGAGGGATGTTTTCAGGGTTTTGGAGGTGTAGTAAGATGGCATCTGCATATAGTGCAGTACAGTGTTCTGTGTCTCGAATAGTTATTCCTGTAATTAGTTGAGTTTCCCAAATTTGCTGTGCAAGGGGTTCAATGAATACTGCGAACAATAAGGGGGATAATGGGCAGCCCTGCCTGGTGCCTCTTCGCAGGTGAAAGTAACTGGCATGATGCCCATCCACCTTCACACATGCCCTAGGTGCGGAATATATGTTTTGAAGTACCGTGATTTGGGGGGGGATCCGAATTTCTTAATTGTGAGGTATAGAAATGGCCAGGCAACCCTGTCAAATGCCTTTTCGTCGTCTAAGCTGACCAGGACTGAGGGGGATTTAGAGGTTTGCATATGATGAACTACATGAAGGGAACGCTTAATATTATCAGTTGTGGATCGAGACCTCACAAACCCGGTTTGGTCCTTGTGTATTAGTTGAGGGAGAAGTTGGTCTATCCTGTATGGTAATATACTCATGAACAGTTTGTAGTCTTGATTAAACACTGATATAGGCCTATATGAATCACAAAGTTGTGGGTTCTTTCCTGGTTTGGGGATGACTGATATAGTTGCATATGACCAGGAAGGGGGGTCTCCTTAAAGAATTGAGTTAAATAAGTTAAGGAGCATTGGAGTAACTTATGTCTTGGTGACTTTATAGAATTCAGAGCTGTATCCGTCTGGGCCAGGTGCTTTAAGGGATTTGGCATTTGCAATAGTATTAATTATTTCGCCCACCGCAGTTGGGGTCATAAGGGATTCTCTGTGGGTTTCTGTAAGTTGTGGTAGGGTAATTGTTTGGAGGTAAGCTGTTATTTGTTGAGTGGATGGGGTTTGCTCAGGGGTATATAAATTGGTATATTATTTAGTGAAAGCATCAGCTATTCCCTGTATTTTAGTAAGGGGCTAGCCCCTTTCCGGATGACGGATGGTAGAAATTGTGGCTAATTTTCTTTGCTTCCTAATCTGATAGGCTAACAGTCTGGTAGCCGCAGACCCACTTCGTAATATCTGTCTTAAAAAGGTCAGAGCTATTTCAGGTTTGTGTTTGTACTAAACGATCCAAGTCCAGTTTAGTTTGTTGCAACTGGGGATATACTGAAGTGTCTCCTTCTTTATGGGCCATTTGAAGAAAATGAAGGGATTCTTCCAGCTTGGCCTCTGCTCCCTACACTGTCTACCCATTTCCACTGTATGCTTTATTATATGACCTCTAAGGACTGATTTAATAGTGTCCCATTGAATTGCTGGGGTAGTGTCTGTCGGGGAAGGGGGTCTGCAATAATTTCAGCAATTTTATAACTGATTAATTCTCGGAATGGCTTATGACAGAGATAATGTGTTTATGTTTTTAGGCTGAAGGCCCATTTCCCAAGTGGAGACCAAAGGTGCATGGTTAGAGATGGAAATGTCTCCTAACTGGATATCCTGCAAAGCTCCCATTTTCCACCTGCATCTATGTGTGATCGATGCGGAAATATGTGCGATGAGCGGAGAAATAATGTGAATAATTCCTTATTTTGGGATACATTTTTCCCTAGACATCACACCATCCCACAACGCCGACACAAATCTTCGGAAGAATTTTTTCGCTGCTGACTGCTTAGGGGGTCTCGGTTGGGAGGAATCTGTGGAGGGATCCATTGTGAGATTGAAGTCTCTGGCCAACAGTAATATCCCCTTAGTCTCCTGTATTATCCTATCTAGCAAGGATTTCAGTTGCAGGACTGGTAGGCCCTGGGGGAGGTACACATTCGCCAGGGTGACTAGTTTCTCATTAAGTGCTCCTTGTACTATGATTAATCTACCCTCTGGGTTTGCCCAGGTTGTGCTCACCCTGAAGGGGGTGTGTGAAGGTATTATTATCGCCACACCTCTTCGCCTCCCTCCTTTACTAGAGGAGTGGTAAACTTGTCCCCTGCTTAGTCTGGCAAGTTTTGCATGCTCAGTAGGGTTTAGGTGGATCTCCTGGAGATATATTAATTAGGTCTGACTTAGACCTTTTAATGTAAGTCATCACCTTTGATCGTTTAACTGGAGAGGTCAACCCATTAATATTCAAGGACATTAGTTTCAGTTTAGGAGAACACATTTCTAGTTCCAGTAATTTGGTAGTTACCTAAACCTCTGCATTTCATAGGGGAGTTTCCCCTTGCTTGTGTTAATGTAAGCATTTGTATGAAGCAGTAAGGAGACCTGATGATCCTGACAAAACAGCAACAACAATAACATGACAACACGTTCTGACAACCAACATTTGGTGAAGACAAACATTTTTGAGTCTGTAAAATGACCAACATGGTCATTAAACGAATGTTAACAAACTTGTACTTCCACAGATCGGGAAAAGATCCCAATCTTTCAGTAAGGTGTGGTCCTTACTTCACAACCCTTATTAATTAAGGGTCAGTTGACACTTAGTGTCTTACAGGGAAAGGGTAAGTGGGGTAGGCAACGTCTATGGTCGAACGCCAGGCTCCCTCCCGAGGTTAATGAGATTTGGGGGGGTGCACTGAATAATCATGGCTATGCTCACCTCTATTTGAGTGGGGGGGAGTTGTTATTCTGGGTCTGAGCCTGATTGGCTGATAGTCATCTCAGAGTCCCAAAGTAAAGGTCAGCTAGTCCCAATTCAGGGGCAGACAGAGAGAGAGAAGAGAAGCGAAGGAGGGAGTAGTGAGCTGAGTAACCCCCTTCAATTTCCCCTCAATCGCCTGCTGGCTGGGCACGTTTCTGGTGTATATTATTTGCCCCCCACATCCCACCTCCAGAGTCCAGAAGGTCTCCTAATTAAAATAAGCTGCCAGGATATTTCCCATTGGTCCTACACTCATACTGCCATTGTTATTTGATGTACCCATCTTACTGCCGTCTCTCACCTCCTTGGGTGGATTGTGCGGTGGCCATCCAAGTTTTTACTCTGTCGCACAGCTCAGGCCCCACAGTCTGTCCCTATTGAGCCCCACTGTATTATTTTATGGCGAATGTAGGAAGAATTAGAGGTTTCCATCATCATGGGACTCACTTCACTACTGGAGGCGATGCCCCTAATCTTGTAAGCTTGGCATGATAGAATCGCAAGAATATCCCGGGACTCGAACCTCCCCCTCCCTCTAATGATATCACCCTCCACTCACTCTGGTCAACGGATTTGATGATCCAGATAATTCCATGCCAGGCAGATCCTTTAAAATTATTTTATCTATATCTGACCCCCAATGTTAAAAAACAGTGCTTCTTAATTTTTAATCTCAGCCCTATTTCAGTCCTTCCCCCACTTCCCTCGTGGTCACGTAGTTTCCCCTGCACAGGCGAGGTCAGCGTTCAGAACTGTTGCTGTGTTGTGTTGCGACCAGCTAACCTGTCCTCAACCCAGGCATCCATGGCAACAGGTAACAAGTGGCCACCCCCCCAACTGCCAACTACCCCTCCAATATCTTTCTCTCAGCTACATTGCAGTTATGTTTAAAACATCTTATGTATTTCCCTGTATTCTCAGAAACAAAGACATCATTGAGTCCTTCATTGTTATACTTGCTGTTATTCAGCTCTCTGCCACTTGCGGTTCTTCTCTGGATCTCTCCTCATGTTGTTGTCTGGCCTGTAATGCACCCACGATTTTCTGAATTGTCTCTGCTCCTTGTCGGCGCCTGGAGTCCTTCAGGTTAGTATTCCAGGCCTTCTGTGAGAGTATAGAAGCGATTGATGTCCCGGGGTTAGAGCACTGCTGCATAACCGTTATATTCCTTGTTTTCAGCTCAGCTGCTGCTGTTGTGGTGTTATCGAAGGTGAGTGGACCTTCTTGAAAGAGAATCACCATCTTAGTGGGGTAGGGAGTTTGGAAACGAATGCCCGTGGTTTTCAGAGCTCTCATAATCGGGGCATATGCTCTTCTCCTTGCCATCACCTCTGGAGCGTAGTCGTTGTCGAAATATAATCTCTGGCCTTTTAAGAAGCACCTCTCCAGATTTCCAAGCTGTATGGACCACAGTTTCTTTGTCTTGATGCCGTAGGGATTTTATTAGTATTATTTGAGGGCGGGCTCCTGGAACCTGTCTGGGACCCAGTGTTTGATGTACACACTCTGTTTTAGCAATAAGGTTTCTGGTAGATGCAAACGCTTCCGAAGCATTTTTTGTATAAAGGGCATTAGTTCTGTACCTTCAAACAACATGAAGTCTTGCTGTATTCTGACAATAGCAGTGAGTCCCAACCTTCGAACTGCCCCGGAGATGAAAGAGTTAACTTTCCATGCCAGGCATGGAACGCTGAGCTCGAGCTCGGTTGAGACTCTGTCTGTTGCTGTTTGAACTCAAACCGTCAGATTCTTTACTCCGCCTCACTGAACAGTCGCTCCGGAGATTTCTTCTTTGCTCGGTTCAATTTGTCGGTTAAAGTACCGCTTTTCTCGGTTTTAGACCGAATTTAAACCGCAACCTGTCGGTTCAGTCTCTGTCTGTGGTATTCGTGAGTACTAGATAGGTTTATATTGTTTTCTATTCTGTGTGGAACTTGTAAACGGTTCATCAGTTCGGTTTGAACCGATCAAATTGTTGTAAAAATCTTTATTTCTACTTTAGAGTGTGGTTACCGGTTCTTATCGGTTCTAAAAAAAAACAGATTTTATTACGTTTTTTTCCACGACCCGTAACACGGTCAGGAACCGATAAGAGGGTCTTGCCTCATGGACTGCCATTAAAAGGATAAGTTTTGTAGGACTGGCACCATGTCTGAGAAACCCAAAGAAAACCGGCCCACTGGGTTTCAACACTGTAGTGTGTGTGAAGAAGTCTTTGCTAAGGCTGACCCCCACACCACCTGTGTTTATTGTCTGGGGTTTGACCACCTCAATTCAGACTGCCAGATTTGTAAAAATATTCCTGCAGCTACCTTAGAGAAGAGAGTTGGTAGGCTCAGGGAAAGGGAGGAAAAAAAGTCCGCTGACCTGGATGGCCAGCCTGGTTCAGTTCAAACCGAACCAGAAGGAGTGCCCTCTGACCAGGGCAAAAGGAGAACCGATTCCGAGGAGTCAGTTCCGGCTAAGAGAACAAGAAAGGAAAAATCAGCTGGTGTGGATCCAAAAGTTTCTTCTCCAACCGCTGATGAAATAGCCAAAGCGATAAAAATTGTGCAGTCGCTTTCCCCGGTTCCGACCGAACCAGCACCATCAGGAAGGCGCTTGGTTCGGCCGGTTCCACCGGTTCAGGATTATGATTTGGAAGAATATTATGAACCGGAGGAGGAGGAAGTATGAGGAAAGTGAATGTGGTTTTGAAAGTCTGGATGTGCCCATTGACCTGGACATCTCCCCAAACAGACCTTCAGGAGTGTCTCCTCCTAGGCTTTCTGAGTCCCTCCATTTCATGTTTTATAAGAAAGTGGTCGAAACCCTTCAGCTTCCTATGGAAGAAGCTGTGGATGACCAGGAGGAGCCTGACTATGTGGAAATGATGGATATCCCAGAGTCTAGGAGGCTGTCTGTTCCCTTACACAAATCTTTTGGGAAACAGACATTTAAGATTTTAAAGACTCCTAATACTATACCTCCTGTGGATAAAAGAATGAACAAGAGGTACACTCTGTCAGGCTCAGGTATGGAGTTCCTTATACAACAATGCAGCCATGTTGGGGTAGTGCAGGCTGCAGCCTGTGATAAGGCTTAACACTCCCCAGACAAGGACTCCAGGAGGATTGATGCCATGGCAAAGAAACAGTACATGGCAGCATCCTTGGGACTCAGGCAGGCCAATTATATGGCCTATGCAGCTAGGTATCAGAAATCTAGATGGGACACTGTCATGGCTTTAGCTAAACAGGTCCCTGGCCAGCTTGCCAAGGAGCTGGAGCAGGTGGCTGCTGATGGTATTGAGGCATCCAAGGTGCAATTCCATGCTGCAGTGGACTCCAGTGATGTTTCATCTAGAGTCATGGCTACATCTGTGGCACTTCGTAGAATGGCTTGGCTCACATGTACTAGCCTGTCGCAGGATACCCAGACTAAGGCCATAGATTTTCCTGTTAGGTAATTCTCTGTTTGGGGAGCAAACAGAGAATTACATGAAGAAAATGGATGAATACAGGACCACCTGTAGGAGTGCTCAGGCCAAGGAAAGGCAAGCCACCCTCAGAGGCAGCATCCCAGGGGTAGGGGCAGGCCTTTTCATAGCCTTTCTACTAAGCCCAGGCCTCCTCTTCTGCCTATGCTCAGAGGGGGTTCTTTAGAGGAGAGGGCAGAAGGGGCAAGCAGACCTGCTTCCACCCCTCAGCCTAAAGCCCCTGCCAAACAGACACCCTGATGGGTTTGCCAGGGCCGATTCTCCACCACCTGTAGGGGGCAGGCTAGCTTACTTTGTCCAGGACTGGAAGTCTTTAACATCAGACAAATGGGTCCTGGAAGTAGTAAGCCAGGGACTGGTTCTCAGCTTAAAAAAATTTGCAAAGCTGAGAACCAGGTCCTTTCCACCTGCAAATCCCTCAGAGGCACTTGCCTTGGAGGCAGAGGCCTCTTCCCTCCTGGCTCTCAGAGCTGTGGAAAGGGTTCCACCCCTACACCAAGGCAAAGGATTGTACTCCAGGTACTTCCTTACTCCCAAAAAGACAGGAGAATGGCGCCCATCCTGGATCTCAGATACTTAAACAAGCACCTTTTAAAGCCAAAGTTCAGAATGGTGACTCTGGGAATAATTCTTCCCTCTCTAAGGCCAGGGGACTGGCTAGTCTCCCTGGATCTCAAGGATGCCTGTTTTCATCATTCTCATCAGAAGCTCCCATCGAAAGTACCTCAGGTTCGAGCTGCCCTCAGGCCATTACCAATTCAGAGCAATGCCCTTCGGCCTAACCTCTGCTCCAAAGGTGTTCACAAAATGCCTGGCAGTAGTAGTTGCTTCTCTAAGAAGGCAAAGGATTGCCATCTTCCCATACCTGGACGACTGGCTCATAGTAGGCCAGTCCCTGGACCAAGTCAAGTTACATCTAGAGATAACTCAGCAACTGCTCACCTCTCTAGGTTTTCTTCTGAATCTTTCAAAGTCAGTTCTACAGCCTGTTCAGCTCCTCACCTTCATAGGCACAGAGCTAGATACAGAAAAGGCCAGAGCCTTCCTTCCCCTGGACAGGGCAAGGACCCTTATCACACTGGCCTCTTCATTCAGCCTACAGGTGTCTCGACCAGCAAGGCATTTTCTGCAGCTCCTGGGGCACATGGCTGCTTCTACAGCAGTGGTGCAGGGAGCAAGATTTCAGATGAGGGACATTCAATTCCACTTGAGAGCCTTTTGGTCTCAGAAAAAGGACCCTCTTACCAAACTGATACCAGTGACTCGAACCCTGATCCAGGCCCTGCAGTGGTGGCAGGATCAGAACAATCTAAGGCATGGAGTCCCCTTTGTCACTCAGTCTCACTCTTTAATCCTTACTACAGATGCCTCCCTCTTGGGTTGGGGGGCTCACTTGGGAGACCTGACCACCCAGGGGTTGTGGTCCCCTCAGGAATCTCTGCTTCACATCAGTCTGTTGGAACTCAGAGTAGTGTTTCTAGCACTTCAAGCTTTTTACAAGTCTGTTCAGAACAAAGTTGTTCAGATCAGAACAGACAATACCACCACAATGTGGTATATCAACAAGCAAGGGGGCACTCGGTCTACGGCCTTGTGCACAGAAGCAATGAAGTTGTGGTCTCTAGCATATTCCCTGAGCACCTCCCTCACAGCAGTACACCTCCCAGGCAAGGACAATGTCCTGGCAGATGCTCTCAGCAGGATATCTCAGGGCCATCACGAATGGTCACTGGATCTCCTGGTTTTGGAGGTGATCTTCTCCAGATGGGGCACCCCACAGATAGATCTTTTTGCAGCCCCAGACAATCACCAACTTCCCCTGTTTTGCTGCAGGCCGCCAGTGTTGGGCTCAGTCCCCCTGGATGCCTTAATTCTCAGTTGGGAAGGGAAGTTCCTGTATGCTTTTCCCCCCTTCCCTCTCCTGTTCAAAGTGCTAGTCAAAATCAGGTCTCAATCCTGCAAGGTGATCCTGATTGCGCCAGACTGGGCCAGACAGCCCTGATACCCTCTGCTATTGTCCTTAGCAGTCCACCTTCCCCTGTCTCTTCCCAGGAATTACAACCTGTGCTCAGGGGAGGGTGTGGTACCCGAACCTCAAATCTCTCAATCTCAAGGCCTGGCTCTTGAAGAGTTAGAGTTTGGATTTACACCTTTCCCAAGGTGTTGTGGTTATTCTAAAGGCTTCTAGGAAGCCTTCCACCAGAACTACTTATAATTCCAAATGGAAAAGATTTTCCATATGGTGCTCTGGGAGGCATGCTTCCCCAGAGTCTGCTGACCTGCCCACAGTCCTTGACTATATGGTTCACCTGAATAGCTTGGGACTCAGACCGCTACACTAAGGGGTGCATCTCAGCTGTCTCTGCTTTTATTTCAGCAGGTAAGCCCTCTTCTCTTTCAGCTCACCCTGTATTCTCCAAGTTTTTCAAGGGATTGCTTCATACCAATCCGCCATTCAGGGACCCTGCCCCTGCTTGGGACCTTAACGTTTGCATTGCTCAGCTCATGCAACCCCCTTTTGAGCCTTTGTCCTCAGCAGAGCTTAAGTACTTGACTTGGAAAACTGTGTTCCTGGTGGCCATCACTTCTGCCAGGCGCATATGTGAGTTACAAGCCCTGTCAGTGGAGCCTGATTTTATCTCTTTCCATAGAGATAAGGTGGTCCTCAGGACTAACAGGAAGTTTTTACCTAAGGTGGTTTCAGACTTCCACCTTAACCAATCTATGTCTCTTCCTATTTACTTCACTGACCATTCCTCCTCTGGTGAGAGGAGGCTGCACAGTTTAGATGTGAAAAGAGCCCTTAGCTACTACATAGAACGTACCAAGGGTCACAGGTTTGACTCCCTCCAACTGTTCCTCACTTATCGTGAGGTTGGTAAAGGAAAACTTGCCACTAAAAGATCCATTGCCAGGTGGATTGTCTCTTGTATCCAGTTTTGCTATGAAAAACTAGGTAAGGTTCCACCCTCAGGCCTGAGGGCTCACTCTACCAGAGGTACAGCTGCTTCCCTGGCTGCTGCCAGGGATATTCCTTTCTTAGAGATATGTCAAGCAGCTACCTGGAAAACAGTTCACACTTTTACCAAGCATTACTCCCTGGATATCCAGGCTAGGAATGATGCTCGGTTTGGCACAGCTGTGCTTCAGAGCCTATTTCCTAAGTAGGTTCTGTCCCTCCTCCATGGAGGTACTGCTTGGTAGTCTGCTATTGTCAGAATACAGCAAGACTTCATGTTGTTTGAAGAAATAATTACTCACCTTAGTAATGTTGTTTCTTCTAATAGAGTCTTGCTGTATTCTGACCTCCCCCCCCCCAGCCTTCCCCTCTCAGAACCTTTGTTTTTGGGATGTGGGTGGGCAGTAGCAGTGTTGGCACTCAGTAGGTGCCCCACCCTTTTTTATCACCCTCTTTCTTTGGGTGAGTGGGTGTTGTATTCATTTCATTTTTTGGGTTTCCTGACTTGAGTCTTTGTTTTAGGACCAAAAAATTAGTTTTTATGTTAGTAGCCAGTTGGCTAGTATAGGTTTACAGCTTCCACACAGGACCTCAGTGAGTTTAGCTCGTAAAGATCTGACGGTTTGAGTTCAAACAGCAACAGACAGAGTCTCAACCGAGCTCAAGCTCAGCGCTCCGTGCCTGGCATGGAACGTTAACTCTTTCATCTCTGGGGCAGTTCGAAGGTTGGGACTCACTGCTATTGTCAGAATACAGCAAGACTCCATTAGAAGAAACAACATTACTAAGGTGAGTAGTTTTTTCTTCTGCCCTCTCAGGTATGTCAGATAGTCATATTATTTCTGCAGTTCCTACTTTCTGCATCCTCGGCACGGTCTTGTAAGGCTTGGAGATTGCGGTGAAGTTGCACGATGGACCGCTGTGCCTCATCCACGTGCTTGTCCGTGTCTGTTGCCTGGGCTTCGCTGGCATCCTGGTGTTTTTTGAGTTTATTGATGTCGGTCCGCAACGCAGTGGCTGTGGACCTCATTTCTTTACGGAAATCCTAAAGTTCCATTAGCACTTGTGCCATTTGATGCTGTAAAATGGTGTAGGGAACCTGGTCGCTGGGTGCTGTACTGTGGTAGGAGGTGGAAGAGGCCCGAGATCCCTCGCTTTCCGAGTCTTCATCTAATGATCTCTCCCCATCTCGACACTCTAGAGGTCTGCGCTTAGTTTCCCCTAGTTTTTTAGTCATTTTTACCTCCTGTTTGTTTTTCATTTTTATTTGTGGTCTAAAGCTGTAATTAGGAGGCAATTAGAGTGTTCTCAGCAGGAGACTTTCATTCTGAGCTGCAGTCTATACCATGACGTCACCGGAAGTCTCATCAGTTGAAATATTAAAAAAAAAAAAAAAAAAATATCTACCACTTTACCCAGGCCTTTGGCTCTACTGTGGATTTTAATTAATTTTAGTTAGTTAATTTATGAATAGTTGTGATTTTTATGTGTGATGTTCATTTTCAGGTTTATTGTATATTTTAGCGGACTTTGGTTAGCTGTTTAGTGGTTTGGAATTTTATTTTTATGTCAATATTTGGTTATGTAGTAGGTGATTATTGATGTACATTACTTTGTAATGGTGCCCTGGGTCTCTGGGGAGGAATGCCAGAAATAAATAAAACTACTATTACTACTACTACTACTAATCAAGTTCTTCGGAGCAGAACTAGACTCTCTGTGGGCTGCCTCCTGGCAGACCGGGCATCAGATCTTACTTCCTTAGTCCAATCATTTCCCTGCCCAGGACATCTGCAGCTGCTAGGGTGCATGGTGTCCTCCACCAGCGTGATTCATTGGGCTCACTGGGGTGTACGCCACCTGCAGTTGGAATTGTGCCAACACTGGTTCCAATGCCTAGGTTACCTGGACCAGCCAGTTATGGTGACCCAACCACTATGAGATTCCATCCAGTGATGGCTATTCCCATAACATGTGGAGGAGGGGATCCCATCTGTCCACCCAGAACCATCTCTCACACTCATGACAGACACATCTCTGGTAGGGTGGGAAGCACACCTGGGAGCCCACAGAGCCCACAGGTTCTGGTTTACCTGGAAATTGCAACACATCTACCTACTGGAGTTCTGTGCAATGCACCTGGCTCTGACGGAATTTGCTCCATTGCTTCGGAGTCTGGTCATTCAAGTCCAGATGGATAGCACGACCACTGTCGTCTACCTGAACAGGCAGAGTGGGTTGCACTCCTTTCCTTTGTTTCAGGAGGCTCTCCACACCTGGGCAGTTGTGTGCAGCCTGGCTGCAGATCTCCTGGCGATCCATGCCACAGGAGAAAGCAGTCAGCTGATGGGCAGTCTTATCCAGGTTTGGAAAACATTGCATGAGTGGTTCCTGCATTAGGAGGTAGTAGTCTACCTGTTCTTCTTGTGGGGCACCCCTCTGGTGGATGCTTGCCTCGTGGGAGAGTACTAAACTGAGGCTGTCCTGTGCCCGCTCCCCATAGTCTGGGACATTGATGGGGAATGCCTTTGCAAGGCCCTAGATCCTGGGCATTGTGTACGCCTTCCTCCCTTCTCCTTGGTTCACAAGGTCATGATCAAGGCCCTTAAGGACAAGGCATAGATGATCCTGTTAGCCCCAGACTAACCCAGGTAGTTCTGGTATACGACTTTCCTCGGCCTAAGAGCAGGCCTCAATAGAGCTTGCCTCCCTGCTCAGATTAGCTGATCAGGCAATGGGGAAGTCTTGAAACCTGACCGTCAATCCCAGCACTTCTCATCCTGGTTCTTGAGCCACTAGAGTTCAGGCTTTGGGCCTTTTGGAAGATGTTCTTCATGTTCTGGAGGCATCCCATAAGGGGTTGATTTGTAAATGCTATGCATTTAAGTGGAAAAACTTCTTGATCTGGTGCCAGGGCAAGGAGCTTGATCCCCTTACCGGTCCCATGGTGGGCATCATTGACTACCTGTGGTCCCTCTCCCAACTGGGACTGCAAGTGGTGAACCTTAAGGTGCACCTGGCAGCCATCTCTGCATACCAGGC
This sequence comes from Neoceratodus forsteri, assembly GCA_016271365.2. Taxonomy (NCBI): domain Eukaryota; kingdom Metazoa; phylum Chordata; order Ceratodontiformes; family Ceratodontidae; genus Neoceratodus; species Neoceratodus forsteri. The sequence goes on along the minus strand of JADMNL010000022.1, from coordinate 482,222,925 downwards.
AATGGCTGGTATGTGAACGGTGGCCTACGAGAAGGTGGTTGGGCGCTTTTTGAAAGGCAAATACATCCATGAATTGCTCACACCAAGCAGTGCATAGATCCCAGTGCGGCTGCTGAGAGAAGCGCTCCCAAAGCACATCACACAGTACAAGAAAGCAGCTGCACCTGGTCCCAGGATTCCACTGCTAAATCAGTTACAATGCAGTGATTATGATGCTGAGTTTCAAATGCCCCACAGGAAACACTTATGCAGTTCAAAAGTGCTTTATTTCGTAAAAAATATTCCAAGGATAGCAGTGGAAAGTGAATACCCTTGTACCATCATGACTAGGTGCCCCAGCGCTTTGCTTGGATAAAGATTTGTTAGGGGCGGGTACCCGGTGACAAACATGTTCCTTTTGAGCCAGAACAATCAGCATATTTATATCTGCAGAGATGGCAAACAAATTATCTCAAAGTCTCAAAATCAGACATACCTGATTGTCTTAAGCAGCTCTAAGGGTTAAACAAGGCCCCTGGAGCTAAATAAGAGGCACAAATGCAATGACAGAAGTTATTACAAGGTGGAAAAAAAGAGACTGATACATTTGCCCCAGGAGCTCACCATCTGATCTCCCATAGGTGTCCTATAGAAATACAGTGCCTTAATCCTGTCTGTAGATATTGATATGCACCAAAGCCACATTATTGATACTGTACAGGTTCTGTTGTCATATTAGATTTTGTATATGTATACAAATACTAAATTGCTGTGCTTTTTTAATTTTGTGTGTAATACTAGGTTATGGGTTCATACCCCCCCCCCCCGAGCAAAATAACATTCTGCAATTTTAAATATGGAAAGCATCTTTAATTGTTAATTGGTTTCTGTTGATTGTTCTGGCTTAGAAGTGACATCTTTGTGAGGTACCCACCCCTAATGAATCTCCACCCAAGAGAAGTGCTGGGGCACCTGGTCATGGTGGTACAAGGGTATTCATTTTCCACTGCTATCATTGTAATATTTTTGTGAAATACAGCACTTTTCGAACTGCACAAGTGTTTCCTTTGTAGTATTTGAAACTCAGTACCATAACCACTGCCTTGTGACTGATTTCACAATGGAACCCTGGGACCGAATGCAACTGCTTTCTTGCACTGCGTGCATTTTCAAAGGGCCTGAATTTCTTGTCCTCTCCAGTGCACGAACCTCCACCTTCATGGGACAAACTGTTGATGCTGGAAGTGCTCATAGGCAAGCCATTTGAGCCAGTGCATAAATGTGAGATGTCACATTTGTCTTGGAAGATCCCCTTCCTTGTGACCATCAAGTCAGCCAGAAGGATTAATGAGCTGTAGGCACTCCCGGTGGAGTCTCTTTATCTGGTCTTTCACAAGAACATGGTCATCTTTTGTCCCTGCCCATAGGTTTGATCAGAGTTTCACCATAAACAGGTGATTAACTGACTGGTATACTTTACCAACCAACCTCGGAGGCCGATTGCAAGCTACATACCTTGGACCTGTGGAGGATGCTCTTACTATAAAGAAATGTATGGCTGGAGTTCAGGGTGAGGCTCACTAGTTGTTTCTACGCTACACTGCAGCCGTGCCTGGCTGACTGGCAGCAAAGCAGACGATTGCAAGGTGACTTTCATACTGATAGACCTCTGCTATAGGTTGGCTGGTAGAGAATCACCCAAGGGGCTTAAGGCTCATCCACCGGACATACCACTGCCTTGGTGCTGCTTCCAGGGATATCCCCATTTAAGAGATATACAGGGCTGCAACCTTGGGTAAAGCGCACACCTTTATCTCCCATTACAGCATTGGTATAATGAGTCATCGGCATGCTGCTTTTGGGTCCTTGGTCCTCCATTCTGTGTTTACCAAATAGGGGTGCACACCTTGCCCCTCCCCCCCCCCACAGGACTGCTAGGAGTCAGCCAGAGTGTGGATAGTGAACATAGTCACGTTGTTAGAAATATAGGTTACTGCTTGGAGGGCTGAGGCACTATACGTGCCTTGCTTCCTGCCACGCTGGTTACCTGTGTTCAGGAACAGATGCGGGTTGCCGGGGTCGGCTGGTGGAGGATAGCTCTCCTCCCTCAGGAAAGGGGGGTTTGTTGTCCACTCCACCACCACCTGGAGGAATCCAGCTGGAGGTGCATGTAGCCACATGACGTGGATGACCCCACATTCAGAGCACCGGGTGTGTCTCCATGGGGCGGAGCTCGCACAACATGCACATTGCACGTTTGTGCTTATTGCATGATTGTGGTGGTCAGTGAGAAAACTGTGAATTAAAACAGGGAAGACTAGCTTAATGACGCCCTGTCTATCCAGCCACCACCCCGCTCTGCCGTTCTGGGTCCAGGCATGTCTAGATGTGTCTTGAGGGAGGGGGTGTGGCCCTCTCCTCCTGGCTGTGCAGTGGGGGGCCCCCGCAGAGGATACTGCCCCAACTTCAGAGATGACTGCGGCGAATGGGAACAGGGGTCGGATGCAACGCCTGTCCTGCCCAGGAGGAGAAAAATATCTATAACAAAACGAAAAAATATATATAGGTTACTCTTCTGTAACCATAGTTTTACTAGTGGTATACAGTTTATATCCACAAAACCTGCCCGACCTCCCTTGGCAAGTGGCACCCAGATCCCTGCTTCCAGCATGCAAAAGAGCTGACATGACGTGGCACCTCTCATATGATCAAAGATTGAAGCACTTGGGGCTTTATAGATTAGAACATAGGCATACAAAAGGTGACCTTTTAATGATGTATCGCGTGATTAATAACACAGAATTAAGGACCGAGATGGGAATAGAAATACAGAATAAACCAGGAGGAATAAGAGCACATAAGTATCAGTTCAGATTAGATCAGTCAAAAAAAATAGAAGAATAAAGACCTTTTCACAAAGAGTAGGTAGACAATGCAATGGTCTGCTCAGTGAAATTGTCCAGTGTAGTAGCTTTGAAAAATTTAGGTCAAAATTAGATGATTTTTCTTTTCTCAGGAGGGATAGATGTGACCCACTGATGCGCGTAGACAGACGTTATGGGCATGATTGCCTCCTTCTGTCTTAAACACCTAGTATGAAACCTAGTATGGCAGAGCTGGAGGATATATCACCCATGTGGAGGGAGGAGCTTAACTTGAAGACTCTCAGTGACTCCGCTATCTCCAGCAGAACTGCCGGAGTGTGGATATGAACTTTATCCCACTAGTAGAACTACGGTTACAGGTGAGTAATCTATATTTATTTCTTAGGTGCCCTTCCCTGGAGGCTCAGGGTGTTGCATAGTTAAAACACAACACTCATTCCAGCAGATGCAGATAAAACCACATTAAACGATATGCGTGGGTCCCTCACAACCTTTCTCAGCAAAGAGATGTTTGGAGGTACTGTCCTCTCCACCTAGGGGGTACAACCATAGCTCAATGGAGGAAGAGTAGTCACAGGTAGGGGTGACGAGGCTGGGTGGTAGCCATAGGAGTTCCAGATGGGAAGCAGTGCTGGTGGTTGATGGGGACATAAACAGAATTACAAAAAAAAAAAAAAGTCCCAACAGGTCCAAAATTATCTGAAGCACGGATGGAAACCAGATCAAATTTCCATAGTCTCCCAAAGTGGGTGCTAAGAAGAATTGCTAGTACATGAGAAGAGGAAGCATGGGAAAGGTTAATCACCTAATATCTCTTCTTTTCACGTAACAGGACACAAATCAATAAATCACACAGGAGATACTGCAGTTACATAAACAGGGACTGATCCAGGGCCTCAGTGTGATCAAAGGGTTGGCATGCCTTCAGCCTAAAAATCCATTTGCTTCCCTTTTGGAGCAGCATTTTGATTTTGGCCTTACTGCGTTGCGACAGAAATGGTCAATTCCCATAAAGCATACAGTTTTAGGGTCCCTGTTGTGAGTCAGTTCCCATAAAGCGGACAGTTTTAGTGTCCCTGTTCTGATTCTCTCAAAACATGTTCTCCGAGCACATTCTCATGTCTTCCTGAGCTGATAGCTCTAGTGTGCTCCTGATCACATACCCACAACTGATGTATTATGTATTTCACACAAATCTTCAGGGGCACCACATGTTTGCTTGTTGAATTTTGTTAACCCGATAAGCCCACTGATCCTAGAAGTCCCTTTTCAGGGGTGACCGGGGTTGGATACAGATGGTAAGCAATTGAAATTGAACCAGATTAAGCTGTAGGTGGTATTTTTAGTGAATGAGGGAAATTTGGCCAGGACACCGGGGAAATTCCCCTACTCTTTTCGATAAGTGTCATGGGATCTTTAACATCCACTTGATCTACCACCAATCCAGGCAGATGGGACCTCGGTTTAACGTCTCATCCGAAAGACAGCACCTCAGAAGTGCAGGACCCCTCTCATGCTGCACTACAGTGTCAGTATTGGGATATTAACCCAAGTGCCAGATGTGGGAACTGAACCCACAGCCCTCTGATCTCCCAGCCTCAGAGGCGAGTGTGCTACCTAATGAGCCACTGACACCATATTACATTAACAGGAAGAGAAGTTTTACAATTAATGTGAAAAATCCATACATTTTTGTTAGGGATGGGATGTTAGGTCCTGGTAGGGCATATTACAGTTCATGCAGCAAAACAAATTAAAACATTCTGTAATGGAAGCTGGCCCAGTGGCGCTGAGGGTTGAGGCACTGGATGCCACACCTTGTGCTACGCTGGCTACCTGGGTTTGGGAATTCACCTGGGCTGTCATGGGTCAGCCGGGAAGGGAGAGGATTGAGCATCCAACAAACTGCTGTCCTCTCCCTGGGGATGGTTGAGAGCCTACATTGCTCTGTAGCGTCCCCCGATGGAAGTTGGGGACATCACAGGTGCGATGTGATTAGGGGGAAGTGTGGCAGACGTCTACACGTTGTGTCTGGACGTCCGTGCTTTGGGGGAGAAAGCTCTGAGGAAAAATTATGGTCGGTCATGGCGGCTTGATGGTCATGCCTCTCCTCATCCAGGGGAACTGTCCAGAATCGCTCTCCAGTATTAGATTCAGGCCTGGCAGGGAGGAGTGGTGACCCCTCTGTGGGCACTGCGCATGCTAGCTGGATGCGAGTGAGCCGGCAGGTTGAATGGAGGGAGAGGATGGCGGCCGGATGACAGGCAGTCCAAGCTGCAGGGGTAAGAAAAATAAATAATAAAAAAAAAATGTTCTCTAAATGGGGGTTAAAATGTACCCCATTCTCCTTATAGTGACTGCTTCCTATGATATGCCTAAGAGTCTAAACAACTCTGGGAGAACTACCAATAATAGGTGCCCAAGTGAGATCATTCTCAGTGCTCATACATTACTGATCTTTTCCTGTGTGCCTGTTTAAGAAGCCAGTCCCTTGTTCCCACTCCATCAGTAGCCATCATCAGAGTACAAGTGAGGTTGCTATTTGATGTCCTACCCCACAGTGAGATCCGATACATCTTCTACAGAGGAAAGGCAGTACTCCCAAATTCTTCCAGAAAAATTCCAGCAAACCTGTTATGTAGAAACAGGTTGATTTCCCCCTCAACAACTTCTGAGGTCCCTGAAATTCTCAGTCACGGATTGAGCTTGGATTTCTAAAGTTTAAACTTTTTTTTTCTCTCTCTCTCTCTCTCTGTTTATCCCTCCTATACCCCTCCAGCTCCACTTCTTCGGGACCACCTATGGCGTCACCTCTGCTTCCCACCTTACCTGTTCTGTCCTGTTCCCTCCATGGAGCCGTGGTTCTTCCCCCCGGGTGGGGACAAGGTGGGGCCTGTACACCTCGAACATTCTTGTTTCGTCTGGTAATTGGAATGGCCAGGGAGGTGGGAGCACATCGAGGTCTTCTCCTGGTGATCCGTCTCCCTGGAGCTGGAAGGAATTTTCTCCTGTTCTGGGGGCGTGGTGTGCGCCCGACATCAAGGCGTCACCACCAACGTCCACCACGTCCCAGTCCCTCTTTCTCTGCTCTGCTTGCTGAACCTCTGGCCTCCACCAGAGGTCAGTCAAGCCTTGAGCAAGCCCCCTGGAGAAGGCAAGCAGTCCTACAGATGCTGGAGCCTTCTCCTGGCTGCCCTCCACCTCCCCAGGCTTATTCCCAAACCTGGGTCGATGGTGTCATGAGCAGTAGTGCTACCACTGCGCCGGTGGGCCGGGCTGTTTAAAATGTTTTTTTCAACTCTCTTTATGCACCTGCCCTCTGACCCTTGGACTCTGTCCAGTGGGGACACACGGCGCAACCTTATCTCGCCTGCCTGAAGTCCCAGCCTTGCCTTCGGATTTGGGGAACTCCACTTTGCTCCTCTGACACCCTGGCCCCCCAGATCTAAGCCCCCCGGGTGGGATTGCCAACTCCTCCTGGCGCCCTTTCTGGATTCTAGACAGGCTGCCAAGGAACGAAGGGAACACTGAAGGCAGGTTGAGGACCCGGCACTGGGCGTGGAGGTTGGCCCTGGTCCCCACCATCGCCTATCAAGGGTCAGAGCTTTTCCATGTTGGTTGCTTCCTCCGGAGCACGGATGTGCAATGATGTCTGCGCAGGCATGCTGCTGATGTCCACCGTCGCTCCATCCCTTACTGCGCTGGCTCTTATAAGACCCCTGATCACCATCGGGGGCCGCTAAGGAGCCGAGTGGAACCTGTCACCCACCCCGGGAGAGGGGAGCTGTCCTCCGAACACTCAGTCCTCTCCCTCTCCAGCCAACCCCTGGTGGGCCGAGTCCGTTCTCGAACCTGGGTCACCGGCGTGGCACAAGGTGTGGTGTCCAGCACCTCAACCCTTAGCGCCACTGGGCTGGCCCCAAAGTTTCAAATTGAGTGCAGAAATGCTCATTTTCCTTGGGCATCATGGTGACTGCATATGGTGCCGAATCTGATGATTTTCTGACCTTAATAACTTACCCTAAACTCCCTCCACTGCCACCCCAATCACAAAAAACATTAGGTTCAGATTACCACTCATATCTGTTACTGCTTTGATCAAATGCTAAAGTTTTACACCAAGGGATTACAGAGCTGTTGTACTTTCTGAGGTTTCTCAGCAGGTAAATGCTGGGAAGCTGACATTTCTTGCATGGCTGAGGGCCCCTAGACCACTTTCCATTTAGGAGGCTCATTGCCAGACTGTCTCCTGTCTTTGTAGTAATTCAGAAAATGGAGAAACATTTTCTTGTATTCTCAGAATAAAGTTCCTCTTTGCATGGAGCTAATCTTTACAGGTGCCCCTGCTTGGGCTCACACAGCACCTCCATCCACATTAGTCTTAATATTTTCTTCATCAGAGGTGTTAACCGCTCTCATGATTGCCACCCTGTCTTCCAGGATCCATGCCCACATGGCATAGCTCCTCGCATACCCCAGGGAAGTGGTAACACTGTTTCTAGTTAAGGGAGGTGGGTCGTAGAAGCGAGTGGTGGTCATAATCCCTGTCTCTAGTCTTCCTTTAAACAACGAAAGTCTGGCTGCACCCCATGTCCGACCTGGTACTCAAAAATAGCTCAACAAACAAAGAAAAAAGAACACTACTGCAGGCGGTTACGGTACTGATTTGTTGTGCAGACTTGCAGATTAACAAAGTGACTGCACTAATAAGCCCCAGTGCTTTGAGGTCTAAGCAACCCCTTCCTCAGAGAGCGTGTCCATGGGCTTTGTAGCCTTGCCTTTTATGGTCACTTGAAATTGACATTCCAGGTAGTAAATTGAATGTATGTAGTTGTTCATTACATATTTTTTCGTAAAAAGGGATCTTTGGTAAAAAAGATACGTTAATGGTAAACCCAAGCCATAAAGTCATAAATCTGATGGATTCCAGTGAATTTGGTAATGTATGTTATGGCTTGGGAAAGAGAGAAAATTACTCAAGTCCAAAACCAGTAGCATATGGGCTGTTGAGCTCGTAGTACACTAGCTAATCACCATTGATCATCCACCTCACAGAAGTAAGTAATGATAAAGTGCTGTGTATAAAAATATATATATATACATACTAATCATACAAAACTGAGGAAGAAGTATAGCGTAGTGGTTAAGGGCACTGAGGGGCAAACCTGGAGACCTGGGTTTGAATCCCATCAGCCCCCACTTGCATACTGTGTGACCCTGAACAAACTTCCTCATGCTCCCAGGTCACATCTGGAAACAAGCTCCGGCTTAGTGTGCCTTTCCTGGTTAGATAATTCCCCCCCTTTCCAAAACTTGTATACTGTATACACCTGTACAGCAAAAGTATCACCAATACAATAACACTGTTAAGATAATTTTTTTTATACTTTGTATTTATTATTGTTTTCCAATGACATACCATTGAAGACACATACAGCATACAGACCATAATATTTTTCCATCTGGTAAATAAGTACCTTAATTCAAGGAGACATATGCATATGCTGTATTGAGATACAACATTGAGGGAGTTGCTAAAGTTAGACAAGTTAAAGAAATAAAACAACCTAGATTTTGCTGCAGAATAGAGTCCAAGAGCAGCATGGCTTTCACCAAAAATTAGAAAATGTCCAGCATCCAGTCCCAAAATTAGCCTCGCTCGAATTGAGCATATGGCACCATGCTTCATACCTAAAGTAACTAAAATAATTCTAGATTATACATTTGGAGCAAGAAACAACTAGTAAGAACTTTAAGGTATAAAGAGATTTGTCAACAGCTCTCATTATTCCTACAAAACTTGTAACTGTACTGGCCACGTGAAGCATTTAAAGCAGTCAGGAGAAATTGTAATTTGGTGGAATAGCCACCTCGTGGGTAATTATGCTAGGTAACTAATGTTAACAGGAGAAAGTACAAGAAAGTCTGCATTAACAGTTTCAAGCTTCTCCATCCTATTCGTCAAGGGTACTCACTGATTGTGTCACAAACCTGGCCGACCATTTTCCAGCTTCCACCAGGTCTCCAAAAATGTAAACTTTCCCTTCAAACACGATGTGAAGGCGAGATGGAAACATGAGTGTATGCACAATGCCCGCTTCTCTGAGGGAATGCGGAACGCCGCATCCCGTCAAACTTCTTGCGACATTGCCTGGTAGCAAAACTGAGATCGGGGAATAAGTAGATCTGTCGGTCCTCAGCCATTAAGGGGGCTGCACGACACGAGCCAGTAACAGGATCCTCTCTCTCTCCCCTATACCTGATGTGACCAACATAAGGGTGTGAGGATCCTCTATTTGTCGATGACCCTGTGGTGCAACTCTATACACTTTCTGTAGTCCCTTAATTTAGTCCTGGCCTGAAGGAACCAATTTTTCAGTGAGAAATTCTGTAGTACCATAATTGGATGATCCCCTTCGATCCCTTCAGGGAGACTCAGTAAACGTAAGTTTGCACTCCTGAGCTGGTTCTCCATCATTTCCAGCCTAGTTCGGAAGAGCTGCATCTCTTTAGTCATTAAGGCAGTGGCCCCAGTGGCTGAGTCGGCCCGTTTTGTTACTTCCCCCAGTTCAGTTTTTAGACCCTCCAGCAGAATCACTTACTTGGCTATTAAAGGAATCCATTTTTGGGAAAGGCCAGCCACCGAGGTAAAGTCTGTATTTTCGACCCCAGCGTCCCAAGGGATTCCTCCATGCTTGCAGAAGTTGTTGTCGGATCTTCCAGGCCCGATCGCGAGGTCTGGGCCACGCCGGAGCCTTTTTCTCGTTCTGCTGCTCCAGGGCCTCTATCCCATTTAGGATTCCCCATTTTGGTCAATTCAGTGCTCAGGAAAATGGTCCAGCGGTCCAAAGTTTGTTTGTTTAAAACTTTATTTTTATACAGAAACTATTAATTAGCGCCAAAGACACTGTTTACAATCGGGTCCTGTGAAATAATTCCATAAATAAACATCAACAAACTACAATACAAACAACATAGACGTAATAATTAACATTATCCATAACATACACATTAATTCTGCAAATATTCAAATAATTTACCTTTAAAACTAGACAGGCTAACTATTTTTTGTAGGTATTTAGGCAGTTTATTCCATGAAGAAGCAAATCTATTTTGTAGCTTCATTTCCCCTATACTACTACGATATTTAAGTATTGAAATTCTGTTTTCTGAATTTCTTGTGCAAAGGCTTTGATTGTCCGAAAACTGTAACATAACATAACATACTTAGCTAAAGGATGAATGCTTGTCGCATTTAGAATCTTATGACAATTAATTAGCCATAATTTCTTTGAGCCTCAGGATGCAACCAATTTAATTGATCATATAACTTGCAGTGATGCATTTTATATTCACCCTTAACAATGAATTTACCTAATCTATAAACTGATTAACTTTTTTTAACACTCTCTGAGAGGAATTCATATAGATCAACGCACCATATTCAAGTACCGGTATTAGCATTTGCTTAACAAGTTTCTCCCTAGCTAATTTAGGCAAAACACCTGTTAATCTTCTAAGGGCACTCAGTCTTTGGTTAACTTTTTTATCTGTATATCAACATGATTTTCAAATGTCATACCAGAATCTATATACAATCCCAAATACCTGTAACCTTTTACTTCCTCAATTTGTACACCATTAGTTAAGTGGATGTGTAACTGTGGCTCAGTTTTCAACTTATGCCCTAAGCGAAACTTCATACACTGAGTTTTTCTCGCATTAAGTAAAAGACCAGAGTCACCCATCTACTTCTCCAATAGAATTAAATCCCTCTGCAACTGTTGTTCTACAGTTCCCACATTATCTGCTGAGACCAGCAAAACCGTATCGTCCGCATATAATCTGATCTCCCCATGTTTTATTGTTTGCGCAAGTTCATTTACATAGACATTAAACATCAATGGGCCGAGTATCGATCCCTGAGGGACACAATTTATTTCCTCAAGGCTCGATACTGAATCTCCACTGTTGACACACTGTCTATGATTTGCCAAGTATGATGCCATCCATGTAAATGGTCCATTCCTCTATCCCAACCAACCAAAGTCTTTCCAACAATTTTCTATGCTGAACCAAATCGAAAGCTTTACTAAGGTCCACGAACACCACCCCAGTGATTTTTCCCTGATCCAGTGACTACCTGGTTGTGGAAATCCAGTAGGGCGGTGTTCGTGGATCTTCCCAATCTAAGCCCATGTTTTGTATCTGTAAAAATTGTATTTGATTCCATGTAATAACTAATTTGGGAATGAACACTACGTTCTGAGATTTTTGATAATATTGGGAGTATCGTAATTGGTCTATAATTGGATGGTACAATACTATCTCCTCCCTTATAAATTGGTATCACCTTACCCATTTTCCACACATCAGGGACTGTTGAACTAGTAAGACTCCAATTTAGAAGATAGGTTACTATTGGTGCTAGAATATCAGCACCAATCTTAAGAAATGTTGCCTCAACTCCATCTAAACCACCTGCCTTACTTGCATTTAGGTTTTGAAGCTGTATTTGCACTTCATTTATACATAAAGATCTAAAACTAAACCTAACAGCTTGCTGCATCACATATTTATCTTTTAGTTCAGCAATCAATTCTGTTATAGATATATCAGCTGTTTGCTCTTTTGATAAAGGAATATTCAAATCAGGTAGATTGAGAAAATAGGAGTTTAATATGGTAGCAATTATTGCTGGGTCTTCAATTATACATCCCTCCTGTAGCAAACTTTTCACCTTAGTACTTTTATCACTGTATTTTAAATCGGAAATAAATTTCCAAAATATTTTCAAATCTTTTACTTTTTCTAATCTAGTCAGGTGATATTTACTCTTTGCTATCCTAATATTCTTTTTACATTTATTTCTCCATATTTTAAAACTTTCCCAATCCTCTAACTTCTTTGTTTTCCTAGCTTTCTGCCATATTCTATTTCTAATTCTTATTTCCTTTTTTAATTTCTCTGTTATCCATGGGTCTTCTCTGTTTTTCCTCCTTCTTTGTACTATAGGTGCATGTTTATTTATCATTATTAATAAAGAATCATTAAATTCCTGCACAGCTAAATTAATATCAGGAATCAGAAATAATCTATTCCAATTAAAACTTCTAAGTGTATCTCTAAATTGAGTCTCATTAAACCTTCTATAGTCCTTCTCCCAATAGATATTCTCATGTTGAACTGATAAGACCTCATTCCCTACATTACATATTCTAGGCTTGTGGTCACCAAGATTAGCCAATTCTGTGTCCAAAAACAAGTTTTATAGGGTTTTGGTGGAAAAATTGCAGAGATGTTTGTTTCTTGCTTCCACCGAGCTCTGGCTCCACAGCGCCCCCCACTGTTGCAATATTAGAAAGAAAAGAAATAGTACTTCAGGAGATTAGAACCACTGGACATTGCAACTGGCGTAGTGCCACTAACCATAGGAGCCACAACCAAAGGGAGCTATCTGTATGAATAAAAAAATATAGTCCAGCATGTTTTAAAAGGCTCAAGAGACAGTGGTACAAACCGGTGGTGAAGCTAACGTAGTGAAAGGAAATTAGTTTGAAGTGAAATCATGAAAAAGTAATACTGAACATGAATGAGTGGGCACTGAGAAAGAAGTGAGGGAAAATAATACCAAAACTGAAATTTATGAAGTAAAAAAACAGTGGGAAAGTGGGATCAAATTGTTGGCACCAAAGAGCAAACTAAAAATATAATATGCCAATTCAGGGGGCAATCATTGTATGTACCAAAGAGGGTGCAAGTGCAACTATGGTCATGGTGTGGCAGTGTGGCTCGGAGGAGAGCCATCGCCTAGCTGGGATTGGGGGATTTTTTTCCTTTCTTTCTCGCTATGTGATGCCCGCATGGCCGTGCGTGTCTGCCGCGCTCCTCTCTTTAACTACTCTGTGCGCAAGCTGTGCCTCCAGTCTCCACCAGGGGTCACTGCTGCGCTGGAGAAACCCTGGATCCCTCGCCAGAGAAAGGAGAGCAGTCCATCAGATGCTCAATCCTACTTTCTCCCCTGACAACCCCCGCCGCCTGAGCTCTTTCTCAAACTCGGGTCGCCGGCATGGCACGAGGTGTGGCATCCAGCGCTTCAACCCTCAGCACCACCGGGCCGTCCCTGTCTAGTAGTAATTGTCTCCTGCCCCCCCATTTACATTTTTAGCTCCTCCTCAGAGCAGGCAGGTGGCTCCGTCTCCTCCCTCGGAGGGGACTCGTCTCTCCAGCTGGCATCTCGCTCACCCGTCCCATCTGGCCATCCCCCACAGGTTACACCCCACCCCCCCAGTGACGGGGCCGGTGGCGAGGGGCACCGGCTTCCCTCCACCACTGGAAGCCAACATCCAGACTGCCAGAGCGCGATGTGGGGACAACCGGCCATCATGGAGCCTGCCAGCTCCGTCCTTTTTCCTCCCTGACACACGCACGTGCAATGGGCAGAGTGACTTGTCTCCACCTCCGCGGAGGCAGTCTTATGCTCTGTGCATGGGTCCACCCTTCTGCTAAGCATTGTGTCTGTGCTGTCCCCCAGCTTCCGATGGGTGTCAGTCTACAGCGCGATGCTGTAACCCCCCCCCCCCAAGGAAAGAGAGTTGTCTGCGGATGCTCAATCCTTCCTCACCCTGGCCGACCCCTGAACTTCCCGAGTACATTCCTGAACCTGGGTCACCAGCGTGGCATGAGGTGTGTTCAGCGTCTCAAACCTCAGCACCACCGGGCCAGCTATAATTAAGTCTGTTTTAAAAGTAATTATTTTTATCTCCCTCCTTTCTCTGTGTCCACTCCTTCGTGTTTAGTTTATCTATTTACATTATTTCACTTCATACCAATTTTCTTTCACTATGTTAGCTTCACCACTGGTTTTCACCACTGTCTCTCCATCTTGAGTCTGTTAAAACATGTTGGACTAAAGTTTTTTTATTCCTATAGATAGCTTTCTTTGGGTGTAGCTCCTATGCTTAGTGGTACTATGCTGGCTGCAATGTCCAGCGGTTCTAATCTATAGAAGTATTGTTTTATCTTTCTAATATCATATTAGTGTTATTACATTAATGATACTTCTGCTGTACAGATACATAAACAGATGTTTTCTATGATTTTATACATTTTATGTACATAGCACGTTATCATTACTTACTCCTGTGAAATGGATGATCAATGATAATTACTTTTGTGCACTACGAGCTCAATAGCCCATCTGCTACTGGTTTTAGATTTGAGTAATTTTATCTTTTCCCAAACAATAATATATTAATTTGCAAAAAACTTCATTAATACACCAGTTCGCATTAAACCGACAAAAGCAGGGAAATGTGTTTGGGTTTCCAACCCTAACACCCCATCCTGCAAGCAGCAAAAAGAGAAATCTTTACGGTTTTAGCTGTCCTGAGTCTTGGCAAATCAGGCTTAGGATCTTCCTTGGGGTTATCAACTCTTAACAATCCCCCCATTCCATCAGCAAATAAGCTCAGATGTGCAGACCGTATGAGAATGGGGTGAGCGTTAAGGTTGGAAACACCAAGGAGGACCCCAGGCCGGATTTGCCAAGAGACAGGACAGACAAAACCATAACGTTTTCTTTTGCTGTGCATGGTGGGGTGGGGTTGTTAGGGTTGGAAACTTAACACTACATTTCCCTACTTTAATGGGTTTAACCTAAGTGGTCAATTAAGTTAACTGGTTAATAAAGGGTTTTGGCAATTCATTTCTTACTTTTGAGGTAGTACAATCATATTGTCATTCATGAGTTCCCTTCAGGATCTGCATAAAGCCTCTAGACTGGCAGCTTCCATGCCTCCATTCATCCACATGTGTATGGGTGTGAGGCACAGGGCCCTCTGGGCCCTGTTCTTCGGTTCCTCTAGAAAAGCAATTTATGTGCTTCCTTGTAATTTTTTTTTGTAGGGATGGAACATTTTCAGTTCTTACTTTTTTAGGGGTTTAATGTTGTACTAGTCATTAAGACCTTTCTATTGTTATATACGTTGTCTGTTAACTCCAAAGACTGACAGAGTTGCAGCTTGTTTTGTAATGCTATCCTATGGGAATTGTATTTTTTTTAATTTTCATGGTGTTTTATATGGCCCATAACTTGTTTGGGGGTATTAAGTGTTAGTGTTGTAGTACTCATTAAGATCTCTATTTTGATATATAGATGTCCCATAATTATTGACAGAGTTATGACCTGTTAAAGTTGAAATGTGAAAAAAAATTTTTAAGTCCAAATTCTTTTTTCATATAAAGGGATCTTCTTTCATGAGGTTGTGTCGTTCATAGCAAAAAGATCCCTTCATACAAAGAAAAAAAAATCTGTAAACAGTCCAAATTCTTTTTGTTATGAAGGGAATCTTTTTTCATATAGCTCTATTCTTTTATTGTGTACATGAAAAAAAGAAATTTGGAGTCACAAAAGACTATAAAAAGTGTTTAAAACACATTTCTTCTAGATTACTTTTTTCCCAAAAACTTAACTGCAGAGTCCACCTAAGGGGGTCCTCATTAGCATGATGCATATGTTGGTGTCTCTGCAGGATATCATTTTTATGGCTTTTCAAAAAAAAAAATCTGTGAAAAAAACAGAAACAAGATGGCAGCCATACACATGCAGAACTACGGTCGGTGGCCCCAGCTGACATATCCTATACATTTCAAGATATGGTATTAGGGCTTCCAACATTTCAGAGGGGTTCTAAGACAAGGTGGAAGTTAGTACAGATGCTGCACCTAGCTATCTTCAAGTGCATTACTGTCAAATGGTTGACCCTTGATTCCCCCCCCCCCCACCTCCTTGGATATCTGGAGAAAGAAGGTCTTCGAGATTGAGACTATGAAGTGTATTACTGCTGCTCTCCAGCTTGGACTCCCTAAATATGTAGACTTATGGCAACCCTGGCACCTTAAACAGGTGCAGTAGAGAGTGGCTCTGAATAGGGGCACTCCCTTGCACGTTTCATCTGGACCAAAAATAAAATAAAAAAAGGAAACGCAACAGATCCTTCGGGATACTAGAGATGAGCTGAATTTGTTCATTATAATTTCGAATGTGACCTTAGAGGACCTCCACACAGTTTAAAGCTCAAAATGATACAGCATGTTGTGATATTTGTAAAGGTCTGCCCTACTTAGGTTTGTGTTTGAGTTATGTTTCTTCACCTTTGTCCTCTGCTGTGGTTCACAGAGGACTGTTTAGCACTTTCCTAAACAGATACTTAAGCTTGGAATGCAACAGATGATGAACATTCTCATTTGCAATGAGGTGAACTGTTTCTATGATTTTTAATGTGAATTGAGCTCTGTAGTTATTATAAAAAGTGTGTAAAAATTGAAAAAAAAATGAAGTGTAAAAAAAAAAAAGGTGGTGGCCATGCGAAAAAAATATTTTTCTCATGGAAAAAGATTACCCTATACTGAAACAGAATCTTTTTTTTTTTTTTTTATATGGGCCAGATTTCTTTTTGTACAAAACAACTATCCGAAAGACCGTACTGAGCATGCTCGGAACCAAAATTTTTTTATACAACACGTGTGGGTTTCTCTTCAGGAAGATATTTGAGATATGTCGCAGACCACACGTGAGTATATCCGATATCTTCAAGGTGAGTATGTCACAGTGGATAACTTATCATACTGTGTATGTCACAAAAGGTTTGGAAATCATTTAGAATGTTCGGCCTCAGTAGCAGTACTAACCGTAATCAAATTCAGAAAACTTTAAAACGAAAAATGATAACATGGTACTGTGAGCATGAATTTTTTTCAGCACAGAAAGAGCTACAAAATGAGTGGTGTTTCATTTACAGATACCTTTTTTTATAAGTATCAAAAAACAGCAGAAAATTCAGTTTGTTTCACTTTTTGCAACAAACAAATGCAAATAACTTTAAAATGGAAAACAGAGAAACCCACACTTGTACAAATCAAATATGACACGGGTGAGAGTGAGATAGCAGAAATATCTTCACTCACTGTCACTGAACTCTTGTATTGGATATCAAGAGTTCAGTGGCAGCTCTTGAAGATATTTGTGCTATCTCACTCCCACCCATGTCATATCCCATATAACTCTGGAATGGATTCATATTTTTCACCAAACAAGTGAAAGGCACCACTGTGGCCCAAACCCTTTCTACTCTTGCAATTTCTGAGCAAAATTTGAAACCATCTGGGCGCTAGGTGATGACCCCCCTCCAAAAAAAAACCAGTTTTTTTCACTTTATTTTGCTATCCAGATCTCAGAATCCGCACATCCAACCAGAACAAAACTTGGCAAGTCAAGGTACCTTGGCCCCGAGACCATGTATGCAAAATTTTGTGCAAATCCGGTGGTGAATCTATTAAAGTGCAAAGTTCGGGGTTTAACATTAAACAGGCTACTCAACCCTAACAATAGTGGTGCTACTGCCCACTATAATATTACCAAATTTATTAGAATCCATTAGAAAATGACTTTACGGCTTGAGTTACTAACATACTAAAATGCCAGCAGAATAGGCCTAATGGTCTCTTGAGTCTGCTCGATTTTCAGCACCCGCACTGAGGGCCGAATTTGGTGTCTCCCCTTGGTTATACTGTCCCCAGTCCCAGATGTTCCACCTGTATTGTGCCTGGTCAGATTTACCCATCCCCTCTTAAACCGATCCACAGTCTTCATCTCTACCAGCTCCCTAGGCAGTGCATTCCATGGCTCTACCACCCTTTCAGTGAAATAACATCTCCTCCTCTCCCCTCTGAGCCTGCCCCCTTCCAGCTTACACCCATGACCTCTTGTTGCCCTACCCTCCTCCTTTTGGAGCACCCTGACAGGGCCTCCTTTATTGATCCCTTTCATGTACTTAAAGACCTCTATCATGTCCCCCCTGTCCCGCCTCTCCTCCAGGGTGTATATGTCGAGCTCCTTGGGCCTCTCCACATAGGTCTTCTCCCCCAGGCCCCAGATTATTTTGGTTGCCCTTCTTTGGACCCTCTCTAGGAGTGTAATGTCCCTCTTTAAATGTGGTCTCCAAAATTGTACACAATACTCAAGGTGTGGCCTAATCAAGCAGCTGTACAGTGGAAGGATCACTTCCACCTTTCTGGAGGTAATCCCCCGGCGATGCATCCCAGCATCCTATTTGCCCTTGCTGCTGCCCTCCTACAGGTCTCCGAGTTGTTCATTTTGACATCTACCACTACCCCCAGGTCCCTCTCACCCTCCGTAACTTGAATCATGTCTCCTCCCAGGGTATACCCCGGCCTGGATTTCTGACTCCCAGGTGCAGAACCTTGCACTTCCCTGCATTGGAATTTTAGTTTCCATTTTCCCGACCACCTTTCCAGAGCCTCCAGGTCCTCCTGCAAGGCCACCTTCCCCTCCTTCCCATCCACCACTGCACCTAGCTTTGAGTCATCTGCAAAGATACTCATCTCACTCCTGATCCCCCTCCTGATGTCTGAGATATAGGCGTTGAACAGGAGTGGCCCCAGCACTGACCCCTGGGGAACTCCACTAGTAACCCACCTTGGGGATGAGGCTAACCCTCCAACCACCACCTTCTGAGTACGCTCAGAGAGCCAATTTCCTGTCCATCTTAGCAACTGTCTCCCTACCACCATTTCCTTCAGCTTAGCCAGCAGGCCACTGTGGGGTACCGAATTAAACGCCTTGCTAAAATCCAGAAAGAGGACGTCCATTGGCCTACCCTGGTCCAGGGCCTTCGTCACCCAGTCATAGAACTCAACAAGATTTGTCTGGCACGATCGTCCCGTGACAAAGCCATGCTGCCTGTTGTCCAAGCCCCCAGTTTGCTCCAGTAACCCCCCTAGCCTTTCCTTGACAATGCCCTCCGTCACCTTGCCGACCACCGATGTCAGGCTAACGGGCCTGTCATTTCCTGCCTCCTTTCTTGATCCCCTCTTGTGGATCAGCACAACATGGGCCACCCTCCAGTCTTGGGGCACTCACCCAGTCCTCAGAGAGATGTTGAAAAGCTCCGCTAGAGGGACTGCCAGGACATCTGCCAGTTCCCTCAGCACCCTGGGATGTATCTCATCTGTCCCAGGTGCTTTCTCCATCCGAACAGACCTGAGGGCTTCCCTTACTCTCTCTACTGGGATTTTAGCCTCGTTCTCCCCTGTTTCACCATGCACTGCTGGGCCCCCACCTGTCTGTGCTGGCCACTCCCTTTCCTCAGACCCATCAGGGCCCTTGGTCTTTACCGGTCTCACCCCTTGCTCTGGTTTGCCCGCTGGTTTACCATAAACATACTTTTACCAAAGAGCCTTTTTTCCAAAGACATATGTATTAAGCAACCACATGAGTTCTAGTTACTTCCTGGAACGTCAATTTCAGTGACCATAAATGGCTAGGCTACAGAGGCCAAGGATGTGCCCCCTGAGAAAGAAGTTGCTTAGACCTTGAAGTGCTGGGGCTTGTTCATACAGTCAGTGTGTTAATCTGCAAGTCTGCACAATAAATAAGCACCATAGCAGTCTACAGTAGTGCTCGTTTTTCTTGGTTTGTCTATTTTGCCTTCACTTGGGAAGTCATCAGGGCTGTGCAATCACTCGTAGCAGTAGTGGACATGCTTCCATCTCCTCACGCAGCCTACAAGGCACGTTAGTGTACCCAAAGTTGCACTGCATCTCACCGGAGGAAGTGAGGTTGCATTTGCCCTGCTTTATTGGCCTGTCGTAGGGGGTTGTTACAGTAGCAGTGTGATAGCCCTCCCTTCCGGTGAAATCGTGAAGGCTACCCATGGCAACACTTACATCTCTAGGCTGCCCAGCGCTCCGGGGGGGGGGGGACTGCCTTTGCTTGAATGTTAGTGCAGCTCAGTACTGCCAAGCTGTTGTGTCAACATCCTGGTTTTGTTTCTTTTTATTAACTTTGTTTTCACTTTCCAGTGCAAAGATAAAAAATATAATTGCTACAGAAGAGTCCAAGGCCAAGCTGTTGGCTGAGCAGCAGAATAAGAAGAAGGACAGCGGGACATCCTTTGTACCAACCAACATTGCTGTCAACTATGTGCAACATAACCGTTGTAAGTGCTTGATGTGGAACCATGCAGGGGTAGAACTGTATTTAAACCTTTCCAGAAACATTCATGTGTCTCTACAGAGTAGTATTCTGCAATTATTGGCTGATGACCTTGACAAAAATGAAAGTTGACATCTGGGTAAAAAAAATTACTAGCCAGGCCTATTGAGCCATATGATAACTGAAATAACTGATGGACATATGCCAACTTGCTAAACGTCTCACTAACCAGAGACTGAATACAATAGAATGTCACTAGAGAGGTCCCAGGGGGTCTGGGTTGAAGTAGGACACCACTGAAAAGGAGATGTTGCAGAGCTTGCCCGTCATTGCAGCATTAGAGCTACCACACTTGACACCGGTGACCTGGGTTCAGGAACAAGCCTGGATTATTGGCAGGCTAGCAAGAAGGGAGGAGAATTGAGCATGCTAGAGGACACTCTGCAAGAGTGAGGTTGATCTTCTATGAATCGGTCTTCACCATTCGCACCATCAGGTGCGAAATAGTCCGACTGTCCTGAGCTTTAAAGGAGCCTTGAAGACCCACCTTTTTAGTATAGCTTTTAATGATTTATAATAGTTTTAAATTTTGTCTATCTATTGTTTTATGATATTGTGCAGGCGCTTTGGATTTGAGAAAAGCGCCTTTTTATAAATAAAAGTTGATTGATTGATTGATTGACCATTGATTCATTACATGGCCAGAGGCACTAGGACCCTGTGGGAGCTTTTTTCTTCTCGGGAGGGAGCCGACGTTGGCTGCTGATGTTGCTTACGTGCAGCACATACCCACATGGTGCCATGCTCTGTCCAATAACCGTCAGCTTCCTCATACACCTCAGTTCTGTTCTTCCCACTGTCAAGTGCACACTGGGGAGCAGTGCCTCAGTTCAACCGTCGAACTTCATCTTGTACTGTGACATCACAGAAGGGTTTCTATTAGTGGTGTTGACTTTGTTTTATTATTTTGTCCGTGATGATATGGATTCCTGCGATGCCTGTTTTTTGTTGGCTCTTTGTACTGTTGGGTTCCATGTGCTGAAGCTGGGTTGTCCGATTCCCACTTTTAGAGGCACACCAAAGAACCTGTGTTGCCAAGTGAAGGACCTTGGGCCTTTCTCCTTGGCCCCTTCCCTGTGCCACTGGTACCTTGGTAGCACAGGGCTCTCCCTGACCTCACTGAGGCATTGGAGGTCCTAGGTGGGGGGGGAGGGTAGGTCTGGTAGACAGCTGGCTCCTTCTGGACGGCCAGCTGAGTACTCCTACCTCAGCCCTTTCGGCCTGGGCAACAGAAGTTCTCAGTGGTGAGGCCAAAGCTATAAGCTTGATCTTCACTGGAGGACACCTCAGTGTTGTGTCAGTGAGCATCAGATGCCTTCTGGTACCGTTCGCGGTACTGGGAGAGGAAACAACATTGTGGCTGTCTGCCGTCCTGTTGCAGATGTGCAGGTGTTGCTGTCCAACAACAAGTAGCCCCCGTAGCTATGAGGAGGAGGATGACACTGAGACCCATAATGGTTGTGGCACCAGCTCCATGTCTGTTCTGAGCTCAACACTGGGTGCGGTGCTGGTGATAGTGCCGCCTCTAGGTCTGTCCCTGGTTCCAGAGCCACTCACAGCACTGGGCCAGCTTCCCACACTACTCATAGTGTTGGGGCACCGGGGCTGTCATTGAGGATGGTGCCAGCCATGGAGCCAGATGTGTCCTGTAACTGAGTCATTCTCTGATGTCGAGTTCAGTGCTGGAGGCGACATCGGGTGAGGGACCAGTCAGGTCGTGGAGTTGTTCTCTGATTGAGCCTGTCTCTTATGAGGACTGGAGCTGCCTCGAGGGGACTGAATGGCTCCACTTGCCGTGGGATCTACCCCTACAGGCACCATCGAGGTCATTCCTCTTGTGTAGGTCAATTTTCCATGGGCGGGTTTCTCATCGCCTTCCCTAGGGTGAGGTCTACCGAATGTTCCCACAGCCCAGGCACAGACCCTAGGCCTCCTGACTCTTTTCTGCCTCCTGGGTCTCTGCCACATATACCTGAGCTCCCAAGTATTATGGGTTCCTCTTGGGCCCATCACCTACAGTCAGCATGGAAGTGCAGCTGGTATGCTGCTCCATTACGATATCAGTGCTGACCATGTCCTGTTCTTATATGGCCCCAAGCTATCGCCCCACTTCCATATCCAGCACCTTCTTCCCATCTGCATCATCCTCTGAGGACGCAGAATCTTCCCAACACCTGTCCTCAGATTTTGAGTACTCCCTGTACCAGAGATTCCTGAAGGACATGTTGTAGGCACTGGGTATTGGGACTGTTACCAAGTGTAACACCCTGTCCTCACAGCTGGGATTCCTAGGAGCTTTCAGCTGTGACTTCTGTGTCATCCCTCCGTGGTCTAGGGCCTTTGGGAAATGCTCCAGGACAGTTTAAAGATGTCCCTTCACTCTACCTTCTGCCTCCAGGGACATCTCCCAGTGGTATTAGCATCCATGGGCTCTGCTGGCACAGTACAGTGCCTTCAGAAAGTATTCGCCCCCCTTGGATTTTGTCACATTTTGTGATGTTGCAAACTCAAATTAAAATATATTTATATGGGATTTTTTTGTCACGTTTCTACACAAATTACTCTGTCAAAGTGGAATGAAACTTCTGGAATTTTTTTGTACATGTAATTTAAAATAAAAACCTGAAATGTCTTGATTTGATAAGTATTCACCCCCCTTTGCTATGACACTCCAAATTGAGCTCAGGTGCATCCAATTTCCTTGTGAGATCACTCTAAAACTTGAATGGAGTCCACCTGTGGTCAGTTCAAATGGTTGACATGATTTCAGAGGAAATTCACCTGTCTGTATAAGGTCCCACTGTTGACAGTGCATGTCAGAGCAGAAACTCTACCATGAAGACCAAGGAGCTGTCCGTAGAACTCCGTGATAGAATTGTGAGGATGCATAGATCTGGGGAGGGTAAAACATTTTAGTGTTGAAAGTTCCCAGGAGCACAGTCAAGTCCATCATTAGGAAATGGAAAGATTACGAAACCACCCAGACTCTTCCTAGAGCAGGCCGTCCTCCCAAACTGAGCAACCGAGCAAGAAGGACCTTGGTCAGGGAAGTGACCAAGATCCCAGTGACCACCCTGACAGAACTACAGAGTTCCATGGCTGAGATGGGAAAACCTGTCCAGAGGACAACAATCTCTGCAGCACTTCTCAGATGTAGCCTCTATGGGAGAGTGGCTAGACGGAAGCCACTCCTGAGAAAAGGCCACATAATAGCATGCCTGGAGTTTGCAAGAAGGCACATGGCAGACTCTGAGACCATGTGGCAAAAGATTCTCTGGTCTGATGAAACAAAATTGAACTCTTTGGCCTGAATGCAAAGCGCTATGCCTGGCGCAAACCGAACACAGCTCATCACCCATGTAACACTATCCCTACCATGAAGCATGGTGGTGGCAGTATCATGTTATGGAGATGTTTTTCTATGGCAGGGACTGGGGCACTTGTCAGGATAGAGGGAACAATGAATGGAGCCAAATACAGGCACATCCTTGAGGAGAACCTGCATCAGTCTGCAATAGACCTTGGACTGGGGCGAAGATTTACGTTCCAACAGGACAACGACCCCAAGCATACAGCCAAGGTAACACTGGAGTGGCTTCAAAACAAGAAGGTGAATGTCCTTGAGTGGCCCAGCCAAAGCCCAGACTTGAATCCCATTGAGAATCTGTGGAAAGACTTAAAGATTGCGGTTCACCGACACTCCCCATCCAACTTGACAGAGCTTGAGCAAATCTGCAAGGACGAATGGGCGAAAATCCCCAAATCCAGATGTGCAAAGCTGATACAGACATACCCAAGAAGACTCAGAGCTGTAATTGCTGCCAAAGGCGCTTCTACAAAGTATTGACTCAGGGGGGTGAATATTTACGTAAACAAGATATTTCAGTTTTTAATGTTTCATAAATTTTTGTTACACAATATAAATATTTTGCCCCTTTAAATTGTTGAGTATGCTGTGTGAATCAAGGGGGAAAATCATTTCAATGCATTACAAATTCTGGTAGTAATACAACAAAATGTGACAAAATCCAAGGGAGGTGAATATTTCTGAAGGCACTGTATGTTACTCCACTTTAAGGATTCAAGTCCTGCAGACCCTGGACGGGTCTTGTCACCCATTGGGTGACCGACCTCATGATGCAGACTCTGTGCAGACAGGTGCATTGGGGAGGATAGTTTTCACCTCGGCGTGCACTATGTTGTGCAGCTTATAACAAGCACCTGTGGGTGCAGCTAGGACCACTCATGTCGGGCAAGCCATCTGCCTTTCTGCCAAAGGTTTGGAGTTGGGGAGGCATCAGACAAGGGACTCTTAAGATGCCAACCAGGTGGGCTCCAGGCTGGTGGGAACCAGAGTCTGCATTCTGTGGATGGTGTGTGTTCGTCTTTCTCGACTGGCACCTCTGGACAAGCCAAAGGTGCTAAACACCTGGTTCCAAGGGAATCTCTCTTTCTCCTGGAGAGTCAAATGGAAACTTGGGGGGCATTTTTACCTTCCGTCTGACTCTGACCATTCTTGGATCTCACCGGGCATGTTAGGAGTCCCTGCCCTTAGGTGTTCTTCCCATGCACATAGCTGAGGGTGTCTTTAACCTCAGGATGAGCCAGCTCCTCCCTAATTGAGAAGCTTGGTACTTTGGGCCCCTATGTGTGAATCATTGGTGAAGACTGATTCATGCAAGATATGAAAATTACATAGTCACCATCATTGTTGATCTTCCTGCCAGAGCTTGGCTTCCAGCAGACAGGGCGGAGGTTCTTTCCTCCTTTGCCCAATCATTTCTGGTTGGGCACTTGCGCCCTGCCCGGGACTTTCTGCGCCTTCTGGGTTACATGGCGGCGTGCACCTCAGTGGTCCGTTGGGCCAGGTTGCACATGCGCCTCCTCTAGTGGGAGCTGGCAGCTCAGTGGACTCAGCGTTGGGGGTCTTTTCGACCAGCTGCTCACTGTCACCGAAAAGATGTGAGATGCTCTCCAGTGGTGGGCCTTCCTAAGTCGTCTGCAGGAAGGGATCCCGTTTGTCCGCCCTGAGCCGACGGTCGTCCTCACGACCGATGCCTCTCTCTTGGGCTGGGGAGCCCACATGGGGGACCACAGAGCCCACGGGTTGTGGACCCCAGAGGAGTCCCATTGCCACATCAACCTGTTGGAGCTCAGAGCAGTCAGACTGGCGCTGTCTCCTTTCGCTCCTCAGCTCCTGGGTCAAGTGGTTCAAGTCCAGACGGGCAATACCATGACCATGTACTACCGCAACAAACAGGCCGGCACGCACTCCCGTCTGCTATTCAAGGAGGTGCTCCGGATCTGGACCTTCGTCAGCCGGTTGGAAGCGGATCTCCTTGCCATCCATGTGGCAGGGGTCTCGAACCAACTGGCGGATGCTTTCATCTGCACAGGCCAGACATCCCATGAGTGGTGTCTCCATCCAGAGGTAGCTTACAATCTGTTCTCCCGTTGGGGCAAACCGTTGGTGGACCTGTTTGCCTCCAGGGAGAACAACAAGCTGAGGCTGTACCATGCCCGCCCCTCTCAGCAAGGCTCGATGCAGGGGGATGCCTTTTCGAGGCCGTGGACCCCAGGTCTCCTGTACACCTTCCCTCCATTTCCCTTGATCCACAAGGTGTTACTCAAGGTGAGGAGGGACAAGGCAAAGGTGATCCCGGTAGCCCCAGATTGGCCCCACCAGTTCTGGTATCCAGATCTCCTCAGTCTCAGCTGCAGGGCCCCAGAGCGGCTTTGTACACGCCCGGACCTGATATCATTGAACCAGGGGAAGGTATTCCACCCGGACCTTCATTCCCTGCACCTCACAGCCTGGTACCTGAGCGGCTAAAGTTCCAGGCTCTGGGTCTTTCCGAGGATGTCTACACCGTGGTGGAGGCATCTTTTAAGGAATCGACCAGGAAATGTTATGCTTTCAAATGGAAAAAGTTTTCCATTTGGTGTCAGGGTAAGAGTCTGGATCCCTTATCCTGTTCTGTGATTAACATTTTAGACTACCTTTGGTCTCTCTCCAAAGGGGGTCTTCAGTCATCGACCCTTAGGGTGCACCTGGCAGCCATCTCTGCTTACCGGACGTGGGCCGGTCAGTCGACGCTGGCACAGGAGACAGTGGTCGGGTGCTTTTCAAAGGCCTGGATCACATATCCCCTTTGGTGCATGAACCTCCACCTCCGAGGTATCTTTTGCTGGTTTTGGCAAAGCTCATGGGCAAGCCATTCGAACCCATGCACAAGTGTGAGCTTTCACACTTGTCGTGGAAGACTGCCTTCCTGGTGGCTATCACGTCAGCCAGAAGGACAGGGGAGCTCCAGGTGTTCAGTGGACTCCCCTTATCTGGTCTTTAACAGGGACAAAGTTGTCCTGTGCCCCCACCCGAAATTCCTTCCACAGGTGGTGTCAGAGTTTCACCTTAACCAGGTGTTGACTCTGCCGGTATATTATCCTAACTACACCTCGGACGGCAGTACAGGCTCCATTCCCTGGACCTTAGGCGTGCTCTCTCCCTACTACAAGGAGAGGATGGCTGAATCAGGAGAGGTCGCCAGCGTGTTTGTCACCCTACGCTGAAGCTGCTTCTGGCAGACCTGCTGCCAGCGACTATTGCAAGATGGATTACATCATGCATAGGTCTGTGCTATGAGTTGGCGGGCAAGGAGCCTCCCAGAGGGATAAGAGCTCATTCTGTCTGCCATACTGCTGCATCGTGGCTGCTTCCAGGGAC
The DNA here is from genome assembly GCA_016271365.2 of Neoceratodus forsteri. Taxonomy (NCBI): domain Eukaryota; kingdom Metazoa; phylum Chordata; order Ceratodontiformes; family Ceratodontidae; genus Neoceratodus; species Neoceratodus forsteri. The sequence continues at coordinate 482,196,260 of JADMNL010000022.1, read as the reverse complement.
ATCCCTATCCAGGAAATCTGTTGGGCTGCTACCTGGAAGTCAGCAAACACCTTCATTACCCATTACCACATTGACCTTGAGTCACGTCGGGGTGCTGGTTTTGAGGCCTCTATTCTCCAATCTCTGTCTCCTAAGTAGGGGGTGTGCACCTTGCCTTCCTCCTCCCAGAATACTGCTAGGAGTCTGCCAAAGAGTGTGGATGAACAACATATCCACACTCCTAGAAAAACAGGTTACTCACCTGTAACAGTAGTTCTAGGAGTGGTATATGTTGTTCATTCTCACGCACCCACTCGAGCTCCCCGACTTTAAGCGCATCACCTTGCTTCCAGTGGGCTAAGATCTAGCGTCATGGGGCAGAGCCGAGGTATATACCTCCTGGGTGGGTGGGAGGAGCCAGCTTGAAGACTTCCGGCAAGATTTAAAGAGGAAAGGGACATGCCATAGAGTGTGGATGAACAACATATACCACTCCTAGAACTACTGTTACAGGTGAGTAACCTGTTTTTTTTGCGATAATACTACAGTTCAAAGGTCATCTCCAACTGTAGTATCAGTAGATCCATATATTACAAAAAATAACAGAAAGATAAGGGTTTTACAAGGCAGTAGTACCATCTCGAGGTTTTGGGGACTTTAGGACCTCTTGAGCTTCACTCTGGAAGTTCCATGTCCCCAAAACCTCTTGATGGTATTACTGGCTTGTAATATACACTGATTTGTCTATTATACTATTTTAGAAACATAGAATCTGGTGGAAGATGAGGACTGCTTGGCCCACCTCGTCTGCCCATTTACCCTGCCTGTTTAATATACTGTAGATCCTAAGTGATATGCGACTTACCCCCTCTTCCCTACCACTAGGGTTCCTTTATGTCCATCCCATACATTTTTAAATTCCAGAGCCGTTTTTGTCACCACAACCTCTGCAGGGAGGCTGTGCCATGCATCTACCACCCTTTCTATAAAAATACTTCCTCACCTTACCCAGGTCTGCCGCCCCGCTATTCTCATATTATGGACCCTTGTTCTAGAACACCTTCTTTTGTGAGGGATGCTTCCCCTTGCACCTTCTCATACCCTTGAGTATTTGACAGTCTCCATCATATTCCCCCCCCCGTCTTCCAAAGAATACATACTGAGGTTCCCTAGTCTCCCCTCGTATGACTTCTGGTGCAACCCCTGCACCATTTTTGTTGCCCTTCTCTGAACCACTTCTGCTCTATGTTCTTCCGGAGATGTGGCTTCCAGAACTGGACATAGTACTCGAGATGAGGTCTCACCAATGTTTTGTACAGTGGCATGACCACCTCCTTCCTTCTTGTGGCGCTACAGCTCGCTATGCACCCAAGTATTCCACTGGCTCTCCTCACAGCCTTCTCACATTGTTACCTTTAGGTCATCAGATATGATTACTCCCAGGTACCTTTACTGTTTGGTGGCCTCCAGTACCCCCCCCCCAATCAGGTACTCTTCTCCTGCATTTCTGTGCCCCAAATCCATGATCTTGCACTTGTTTGCATTGATTCTGAGTTGCCACACCCTTGACTAGTCCTCAAGCTTGCTTAGGTCTCTTCTCATTTTCTCCACCCCTCCTGGAGTGTCAACCCTGTTGCAGAAGAGACATACCGACCCTTCCAGCCCAACTGCAATGTCACTTATGAAGACATTAAAGAGGACTGGTCCCAGCAGTGATCCCTATGGGACCCCACTGGTCAACCCCCCTCTTTGGATTTAACTCTGTTCACTACCACCCTCTGTGTCCTATTACTCAGCCAATTTCTGACCCAGTGTACCACCCTTGGACCCACTCCCAGGCTACCAAGCTTGTCTACAAGCCTGCTATGTGGGACCGGGTCGAAGGCCTTGATGAAATCCAAGTATGCCATGTCCACTGCCCCGCCCTGATCAACTTCCCTAGTCACCCAGTCAAAGAAATCTATCAGATTAGTTTGACAAGCTCTTTCCACTATGAATCCGTGCTGCTTTGGATCCTGTGCTCCGCTGGATTCAAGATATATCTCAAACCTTTCTTTTAGTAGCAGTTCCATTCATTTCCCCACCACCAAGGTCTGGCTGGCTGGCTGGCCTGTAGTTGCCAGCCTCCTCCCTGCTCCCACTTTTGTGGAGAGGGACTACATTTGCCCTCCCTAAATCCTTTGGTACCTCACCTGTTGCCAGCGATCTGTTGAACAGGGCTGTCAGTGGTGCTGCCAGCACTTCCCTGAGTTCTCTTAATACTCTGGGATGTATGCCATCTGGTCTCATTGCCTTATCCACTTTCAGATTTGCAAATTCCTTTAGGACTCTCTCCTCCGTAAATGGACTGGTGTCCACCTCCCTTCCAGTGATGCTTATGACGCCTAACTGCAGTCTGTCCCCTTCCCCTTCTTCTGTGAATACTAAACAAAAAATGTTGTTCAAAATTTCGGCTTTTTCTTGGTCCTCCTCTGCGCACTCCCCTCCTTCCTTTTTCAGTCTCACAATCCCACCCTTATTCTTTTTTCTTTCACTAACGTACCTGAAAAAGTTATTGCGTGGGCTGTTTTTTCTTCCATTTGCACCTTTGTGCCCCTGACTGCTTTCCCTGCCTCCCTCTTCTTTTCCAGATACAGTTCTCTGTCTTCCTCCCTCTGTGTTTCCTTGTACCTTCTGAATACTACCCTTTTCGCCCTTACCTTCTTGGCTACTTACTTTGAGAACCATTGTGTTTTTTTCTTTCTCTTTGTTTTGCTTACTTGCCTAATGCAAAGGCTCGTTGCCTCCGCTATGGCCCCCTTAAGATTTGCCTATTGTTCCTCTACCCCACTCCTTTTTCCCTTCCCTGCCAGTGATTCGCTAAGACATTCCCCCATCTTCGCAGTGTTTGCCTGCCTGAAATCTAGGACCCTTGATTTCGTGTGGTTTGTGTCCTCCCCTGTTCTCATATTCACCCTACCATACTGTGATAGCATGATCCCAGGTGGCTACCCACCTTTACATCTGTATTCTAACCCCAATAATTCTTCAATATGATTAACTTTTGCAGTTAGCCTCCAGTGTTGAACTGCCCAGAGGATGGAACTTATGCAAATGATGGAACACTCATTGGCTTGTGCCACCATTTAAACTGCTGCTCTTACCAACTGCTGTGTTCTGTAACGCTCAGATTTCATGCTCCGCCTGCTTAGTCAAGACACCTCAGAGATCTCTCCTCAGAAGTCGCTGTATTTCATAGTTTTTCTCATGGAAAAACAAGTAAACTTTTTATTTTTATTTGATCTGCTGCCTCTATCTTCTTTTATATAGTTCAGTGCTGGTTTAGTTTTTATTTTACTTCAGTTTCGCTGTTCCTCTTCAGTTATGAGAAACCGGCATTAATCTTTCAGTTATTTAACTTTTTATTTTATATTTACTTATGTTGTTTAACCCGGATCTGTCCTGCTATTTTCTGTGGGTTTCTGTTGAAATTGCGGTCTTCTCCCCTTTGGGAACCGACCGTTTTGTACCTTCAGTGGTTTACGGGAACTGGTGCTTGTATACTTTAATAAATAACTTGTGGTTCAGGATCCGAGTTAAAACCCTTTTTTGTGGATTACTTAACTATGTCAGAGAGGCCAAAGAAGAAAACCGGGCCCACTGGTTTTAAAAATTGTACAGAGTGTAGAGTGAGTAGTATTCGCTAATGCTGACAAACATGATTTGTGTTTGTTCTGCTTAGGTGAGTCCCGCTTCACTTCCGACTGTGATATTTGTAAAACTTTTCCACCTAAAACAGTTGAGAAAAGGTTGAAAAGTATAACCCTCAGCTCCACCCCATGACGCCAGATCTTTCTTTCCACTGGAAGATTCAGGTTGCCTCCCTCGTGCTGTCACATTTTGTAGGCTCTGGCTTCAAAACCTTCAGTTATTCCGAAAATTCGCTTTGTTTGCATTAGCGATTGCGATTTCTTTTCTTCGACTATGGAAGACGAGTCTTCCGCCGGATTTCGCCGGTGTTCGTGTGACCAGAAGATGTTGCGCACTGACCCGCATGCCGCGTGTGTTTTATTGTCTGGGTGTTGACCATGACACCATGACGTGCGAGTTTTGCCTCGCATTTCATCCCAACGTCCTCGACAACCGTCTCGCACGCCTTAAGCTGGGGAGGCCTGAAAAACAAAATCCGCCAGTGAAATCCAAGGAGGCCCGGTGGGCAGTTTCCTCGGCCGCAGGATCCGCCGAGCAGTTGGAGCGCATGTTAGCCTTCGAGGAGGAAGTGGCTCGCCCCACGGAATCTTCCTCTCGGAGCTTCGTTGTTCTGCTCAACCTGGGCTCCACCCTCTCGGGTTCTTTCCGAGAGTTGTGCCAGTCTCTCCCGACTAAGGGTGAGAGTCCTGTGGGCATGCACTCCTATCAGTCCCATAAGCGGGAAAAGGTCCCGGGATCGTCTTCATCTCGACAGAGATACTCTTGGGATGGGGAGAGATCTCGGTCCCAGGAACCGGCCATTTCGACCTTTGTCAAAATGCGCCTCTTGATCCATTAGCTTCTCAGCCTTATCGTCTGGCTTGATGCGACCAATGTGTCAAGTTGAAGTTGAGATTATTCTTGGCGACCCCAATCGACGACTTTCTTGCTCGGACTCCGGTCCTTGTTTTCCACGATGAGAAGACCCAGCCTGCTGGGAATCCCATCGAGGCAGTGGTCCCAGACCCCAGGAAGTCACCTGTCCAACCGGTGTCTCCTGAGCAACCGAGTCGGCCTGTCCAGTCTCGATCAAGGTCCCAGACTCCCTCAGCCGACAAGCCGAGGAAGAGCCATAAGCGCTCTAAAAAGAGGTGACGCCATCGGTCATCCTTATCCTCCTCGGATGAGGAGAGGCTCTGGCGGAAACTCCAGTGACACAAGGACCTCATGTGGCAACAGCTGATTTTGACCGGGAACAAGCCTACCCCGGCTCCCACCCCAGCCATTACGTGACTTTCGCCTCCCAGGCTGAAGCCGACTCCTCCGGAGCTGATCAAATCAGTTCCCCTGCCCGCAGAGCCAGCAAAACCTCCAGTTCGGCCTAAACCTGTCTCCACCTATTTTGGTGGAACCGCCACCTAAGCAGCCTGTGGGAGAGGCTCCTTCTAAGGAACCTAGACCAGACACCGGGCTTCCCCGACGTCTTTCAGTCACTGTCACCCACGACCACCCCCGACGGGTTGAGAGTGATGTGGGCAGGTGACCGTTGTATCCGGATTCCTCGAATTTGGATGAAACTGGCCTCCATTCTCATCCGGGGGATGATGAATCGGCAGGTGGAATAGAGGTGGAGGAAGGGCCTTCGTCCTTTCAGGGCATTCTTCACCTCATCTCTGAGTCCAGAGTGATGCCCTGGAACCTGTCCAGAAAAAGGCAGAGTACCCTTTCACTGACATCCTCGAGAGAGGATACCCTGACAGAAGCCTTTCCTGTGGCCGAGGCCATTGTTGGCCTGGCCTTAGGACTTTGGCAGCACCCTGTCTCCTGTCCAGCTCTGTCTGCCCGCTTGGCCAGTAAGTATGCGGTGCCCATGGGGTCCCTTGTGGGGTTCACAGAGCACCCTATGACCGAGAACCTTGTGACCGCCTCTGTGTTCAGGCATACTGGTAGTTCTGCTGATACTGACCGACCTCCTGAGAAGTCCGGATATTTGGATCATTCTGCCTGGAAGGTCTGTGCAGCCTCGTCTTTAGGCCTCCATCAGGCAAGTTCGGCTGTCATCATGGCACACTTCTCCCATGCCCTCTTGGGGTCCTTGGACGAAGTCCTCCCACATCTCCCCTCGGACTTACGGACCACAGTCAATCAGGTCTGGGACCAAGGCTCGGCTGTTGCCAAACAACAGCCTCAGACGGCTCTGGATATCGGGGACTCTTGTGCCTGCTCATTGGCAGCCGCAGTTGCCTCTCGCTGCAGGGCTTGGCTGAGGCTCTCCTCCTTTTCAGTGGATACCAAGCACAAACTAGCTGATGTGCCTTTCCTGGGCACCAATCTCTTCATCCCAGGTGTGGTTGGTCACCTTCAGCACATTGAGCAGTCCAATGCCACTTTGGACGCCACTTCTGCTAAGGGTTCTTTGGGTCCTAAGAAGCAGCAGCAGAAGAAGAAGCCTTTTTGGCACTCTTCCCTTGCGGCCTAGCAGCCCTGCTTTCATGGGGGACAGTAACAGCAGCAGCAGGCTCAAGCTTGGCACCCCCGGCCCAAGCCCGGGCCCTCCCAGGGTCCGTAAGGGAGGCCAAGGTTCAGGCCCTGGATCCTCTACCTCCAAGCCTCCTCAGTGATGGGGTAGGGGATGCCACCCCTACTCCCATCATGCCAGCACTGGGTCTTTCCGGGGGGGGCCAGCTCCGTCACTTCCTTTCCGCCTGGTCTGCTGTACATCAGAGGGCTCAGAATTTACCCCTACCTCAACGATTGGCTCTTAGCAGGTTCCACCTAGCAGGAGGTGGAGAGGTCCAGGGACCTGGCCCTCCAGACCTGCTACCAACTCTGCCTCTTGGATCAACGAGGCCAAGTTGAAACTCGTGCCTTCTCAGGTGATTTGTTTCATCGGGGCAGAGCTCGACTCTCGTCAAGCCAGAGCTCAGCTCCCGGCGAACTGGGCGGCGGTCCTCTCCTCCTTTGCCCAGTCATTTCTGTTTGGGCAATTGTGCCCTGCCTGAGACTTTCTGCGCCTTCTGGGTTACATGGTGGTGTGCACTTCCATGGTCTGTTGGGCCCAGTAGCACATGCGCTCCCTCCAGTGGGAGCTGGCCGCCCAGTGGACTCAGCGCCATGGTCATTTCGACCAGCTGATCACTGTCACCCAGAAGATGTGGGATGCTCTCCAATGGTGGACCATTCCAGGCCAGTTGCAAGAAGGGATCTCATTTGTCTGCCCTAAGCCGATGGCCGTCCTTACGACTGATGCCTCTCTCACAGGCTGGGGGGCCCACATGGGGGACAACAGGGCCCACGGGTTGTGGACCCCCGAAGAGTCCCGTTATCACATCAGCCAGTTGGAGCCCAGAGCAGTCAGACTGGCACTGTCAGCTTTCGCTCCTCAGCTCCAGGGTCAAGTGGTTCAAGTCCAGATGGGGAATACCACAACCATATACTACTTCAACAAATAGGTCAGCACGCATTCCCATCTGCTGTGCAGGGAAGTGCTCCGCATCTGGACACTCGTGAGCTGTCTGGAGGCAGATCTCCTAGCCATCCATGTGGCAGGAGCCTCAAACCATCTGGCGGATGCTCTCAGCCGCTTATGCGAGACATCCCACGAGTGGTCTCTCCATCCAGAGGTAGCTTACAGCCTGTTGTCCCACTGGGGCAAACTGATGGTGGACCTGTTTGCCTCCAGGGAAAACACCAAATTGAGGCAGTTTTATGCCCACCCCCATCAGCAGGGCTCGCTGCAGGGAGATGCCTTCTCGAGGCTGTGGACCCAAGGCCTCTTCTACACCTTCCCTCCATTTCCCTTGATCCACAGGGTGCTCCTCAAGGTGAGGAGGGACAAGGTGCAGGTGATTCTGGTAGCCACAGACTGGCCACACCAGTTCTGGTACCCAGATCTCCTCAGCCTCCTCAACAGGCCCCCGGAGTGGCTTCCAGCACACTCGGACCTGATCTCAGTCAACCAGGGGAAGATGTACCATCTGGACCTTCAATCCCTGCACCTCATAGCCAGGTTCATGAGCAACTAGAGTTCCAGGCTTTGGGTTTTTCCAACGATGTCCTCACTGTGGTGGAGGCATCCAGAAAGGACTCGACCAGGAAATGTTATGCCTTCAAATGGAAAAGGTTTTCCATTTGGTATCAGGGCAAGGGCCTGGACCCTCTGTCCTGCCAGTGGCTGACATTCTCGACTACCTTTGGTCTCTCTCCAAAGGGGGTCTTCGGTCATCGACCTTTAGGGTGTACATGGCATCCATCTCTGCTTACCAGGTGTGGGCTGGTCAGCCGACATAGGCGCAGGAGACAGTGGTCGGGTGCTTTTCTCAAAGGTCTGGATCACATATCCCATCCAGTGTGTGAACCTCCACCTCCTTGGGATCTACTGCTGGTACTGGCAAAGCTCATAGGCAAGCCATTCGAACTGATGCACAAGTGTGAGCTGTCACACTTGTCATGGAAGACTGCCTTCCTGGTGGCTATCACATCTTCCAGAAGGACAGGGGAGCTCCAGTCACTCTCGGTGGACTCCCCTTATCTGGTCTTCCACAGGGACAAGGTTATCTTGCGTCCCCACCCAAAATTCCTTCCAAAGGTGGTGTCAGAGTTTCACCTCAACCAGGTTTTAACTCTGGCGGTGTACTACCCCAACTACACTTTGGAGGCTGAATACAGGCTCCATACTTTGGACCTGAGACGGGCCCTCTGCTGTTATAAGGAGAGGACAGCAGAATTCGGGGAGAGGTTCGCCAGCTGTTTGTCACCTATGCTGTAACCACTTCTGGCAGACCTGCAGCAGAATGGACAGTTACAAAGTGGATTACATCTTGCATCAGTCTGTGCTATGAGTTGGTGGGCAAGGAGCCTCCCAAGGGATAAGAATTCATTCTACCCGCCATACCGCTGCATCGAGGGCTGCTTCCAGGGACATCCCCATACATGAAATCTGTTGGGCTGTTACCTGGAAGACAGCAAACTCCTTCATTACCCACTACCACATCGACCTTGAGTCACACTGGGATGCTGGTTTTGGGGCCTCAGTTCTCCAATTTCAGTTCCCAAAGTAAGTATAGGGGGTGTGCGCCTTGCCTCCCTCCTCCCGGAGAACTGCTAGGAGTCTTTCAAGAAGTGTGGAAGAACAACATATCCACAATCCTAGAAAAACAGGTTACTCATCTGTAACAGTAATTCTAGGAGTGGTATATGTTGTTTATCCTCACGGACCCACCTGACCTCCCTGGCTGCGGACGCACAAACCTGGCTTCCAGCGGGCTAAGATCTGGCGTCATGGGGCGGAGCCGAGGGTTATACCACCTGAGTGGTTGGGAGGAGCCAGCTTGAAGACTTTCTGGCAGATTTAAAGGGGAAAGGGACATGCCAAGAAGTGTACATGAACAACATATACCACACCTAGAACTACTGTTACAGGTGAGTAACCTGTTTTTACTGCCAATCAGTAAGCCTCTAAAGAAGCAGGTGTTAAAAGTCTGAGAGACTTCTAACTCAGTTCCCCCTGTAGACGAGAAAGCTGACAAAAAATATCAGCTCGATAGGCCAGGGGCTGAGTTTTTATTTTCTCATCCTGACCATGACGGGATGGTACAAGCTGCAGCCTGTGACAGGGCTAGGGTGCCTCTGACGTCACACCATCCCGAGAAGGACTCTCAGAAAATGGATAGTATGGCCAGGAAGGGCTACCTAGTAGCCTCTTTGGCCATAAGACAGGCCAACTATATAACCTGTGCAGCACAATATCACGAAACCCTATGGTAGTCTGTCATGGTCATGGTGGACACGGTCCCTGCAGGACTGGCAGCTGATCTGACTGTAACAGCCAGGTGTGGGCTGGAAGCCACTGAGTATCAATTCCACATAACAGTAGATGTCAGTGACTCTGCTGTCAGGTGGATGTCACTTACTGTGGCCTTGAGAAGATTTACTGGCTGAAAGCCACAAATCTGTGTCCCAGGATACATAGGCCAAAGCCATGGATTTCCCTTGTGAGAACAACTTGCTATTCGGGGATGAAACAGAGGCTTACATGAACAAGGTGGACAAATATAAAACCACCTACAAAAGCAGAGCAGCTAAAGAGAAGCCTTCAACCTCCTACAGGCCACGGGTAAGGGGAGGTAGTGGCTGGTCAACATATAGCTGACCTTTTTCCAAGCCCAGGCTGCACCACAGTACCCTCAGCAGTCATTTTAGGGGCAGGAGCAAAAGGGGCTCCAGTCGTGGGAATCAAGCCAACCAGGCTCGACTCCAACCGAAGCAGAATCCCTGGTGTGGTTGCCAGGGTCGCCTCCCCACTTCCAGTAGGGGGGCAGGGTGGCTCATTACTTTCAGGCTTGGAAAAACATCACCACAGACAAGTGGGTCCTGGAAGTGGTGAGGCAGGGCCTGGTCCTCAGTTTCAAATCCTTCCCCAGGTTAAGGTCAAGGGTTTTCAGGACAGCTTCCATTCCAGAAAGGAAACTTCTGGAGGCAGAAGTGGCCAACCTTCTGCAATCAAGGGCAGTAGAACCGGTTCCCTTGCTACAAAGGGGAAAAGGGTTCTACTCAAGGTACTTCCTAACCTTAAAGAAAAATGAAGAGTGGTGACCCATTTTAGACCTGAGAGTTCTGAACAAGCATCTGGCAAAGCCAAAGTTCAGGATAACCCTGGCTGTGATCCTGCCCATGCTTCAGAAAGGAGACTGGCTGGCATCATTAGACCTAAAAGATGCGTACTTCCACATCCCCAGAAGGGAGTCTCACAGAAAGTACGTAAGGTTCAGACTACCATCAGATCATTGCCAGTTTTCAGTTCTGCCATTCAGCCTCACTTCAGCTCCCAGGGCAGTCACAAAGTGTTTGGCAATGGTGGTGGCATACCTAAGAAGGCAGGGCATTACAGTATTTCCCTACCTGGATGACTGGCTAGTGGTGAGAAAATCACCACAGCAAGTAAGGGATGCTCTTAGGTCCACCCAGGATTTCTTAGACTCTCTAGGGTTTCTGGCCAAGACCAAAAAGTCTGTCCTGCAGCCGGTTCAGGTGTTGGCATTTCATAGGTGCGGAGTTGGACACCCTAAAGGGTAGAGCTTTCCTCCCTTAGGAAAGGGTGGACAGCATCCTACAGATTATTGGACATTCAGTCTCTGTTCACCAAAGCCAGCAAGGCACTTCCTACAGCTACTCGGACATATGGCTGCAGCCACAGGCACAGTCATAGGTTCCAGATTTCAAATAAGAGACATTCAGTTCCATCTCAGGGCACATTGATGCCAGAGAAGAGACCCTCTCTGAAAGCTGATACCAGTAACAAAAACACTACTGCAGGCCCTTCAGTGGTGGCAGGACAATGACAGCCTCAGGGAAGGGGTCCCATTCTAGCAAGAGTCTTCCTCCATAGTTCTCACAACAGAAGCTTCCCTACTGGGTTGGGGTGCACACTTGGAGGAACACACAGTGCATGCCACTTGGTCTGCCGCAGAGTCACTCCAGCACATAAACCTGCTGGAGCTTGGGGCAGTGCTTTTAGCCCTGCAAGCTTTTGCATCCCTAGTACAGGACAGTGGTGCAAGTCAAAACAGACAGTACCACCAACCACCATGTACTACATCAACAAGCAGGATAGGACAAGGTCCAGCCCACTGTGCACAGAAGCAGTGAAGGTGTGGAGTCTGGTCTACTCCCTACAGGTTTCCCTGGTAGCCATTCATCTGCCAGGAAAGGACAACACCTTAGCAGGTGCACTCAGCAGAGTCAACCAGAACCACCACGAATGGTCTCCAGACTGTTACTGTTGAATAAATCATAAACAATAATCAGTGGACTCCTTGAGGATGTTAAAAAAGAACGTATTTACGATACTGCTCCTTAATGTTGAAACCTCCTTCTGTTACCCTTTTTTCTTAAAATCTGACTCCGCGTGTGCCAAGCTGTGAAGGCTTTTGTCACTGACTCCAGTTTTAGACTGTTGAAGCCTGTGTGCAGCAGAACCATTTAAACTGCAGCTCCCGGCAGTAGCTTCACAAAAAGGCTGATGCCACACTCCTCATGATCTATGCATATAATGGTAGGATCAAAACGACGTTCTTTATTGAGACAGGCTTACTTTCTACTGCCCCCCCAACACACACACACTTGGCGGTTAGCTTACTAATTTAAGAAAAGTCCAAATATTAATATCGCCAGGCTCAAAACAACCATTTCTCCACTACCACAAGCAGTTCACTCAGCCCCACCCTCTTACACACAGTCGTGGCCGGTCGCCTTAGAAATACCAGACAAGACACACACAATATTAGTGAACACTGCTATTTTCTTTACTGGTGCCCTCTATGTCCACATCCCTACCCTCTTATTGTATGGAAACAAATCTCCCGAGATCCGTAGCTTAGCCTACGGTGAACCCTTCCCTTTGTCCCAGATGTACTGTCAGCCTGCCTCCTCCATTGAAATTACTTCTTTAGTGCCTGGCAACCCTGCACGTCTTCACTCCAAGGCACTCTGCTGGTAAGCAAAAGTGAAGTTATTAAAATTAAAAACTACAAAATAATTCAGTGGTTTATTATAGCAGAACCTTCCAGTGGGACTGCCCAGCAACTCAGCGAATCAAACTGTCAAGGAGAGATCTGGGTTCAGGATCAACCTCAGGGCCCCTTACTAACAGGAAGGGAAGGTGTGATGTGGAATCTGGGGAGGAGGGACTAGATCATGTCACTCTAGGCACCTCCTGCGGCCAAGTTATAAAAGACTTGGTGTGGTCTTGCAAGGGACAATCACTGTGAGCCTCATTACCTGAAATGGGCTTGAGTGCCACGATGCAGCTAGGAGTCATCGTGTCAGGATCTTGAGACCTTAGAGGGGTAGAAGAAAAAAATATATAACCCACTGAAGCAGATGTGTACCACCCTGATAATGACCTTGACCAAATTAAAATTTTATTTCAGCATTGCCTGAAATGTTTCCTTTAAATTTGAATGTGACCTAATAATGACCATGTTACAATCCCTTGGCTATAGTTTGGGCTCTTTATTTTATGTCCATTTTGGAGCAGTATGTGGCAGCTTTAATGCTTAACTAACAAGTTATAAAATATAGGATAATGCATGGGCAACCATGTGTCACGAGATGTTTTAACACACCCGACATGCATGATACCACAAACCACAGGAACAGTGGTCGAGTGGTTTATTAAAGGAATAATGCCCAACAGGGTGGGTATTGTGCTGGAATAACATCCCACTTCAGGCATAACACCCGCCCTGGAGGGCATTATTCCAATTATACAATGGCATGTTGTTTTATACAGAATAAAAAAAAAATGTTAAAGAATGTTTTTGTTAGTGTGTAAACATATTTTTGTTTCTTAAGAGAAGATGCAAACAATGCTAAGTAAATGATCAGCTGGGATATTATACCAGGATAACATCCCTGCTGTGATGGCCAACTGACCAGTCAGAAGCCAAGATTCTTTTTTTTTTTTTTTTTGTAGACTTTCTTTACGCTCCCACACACTATATACGTGAACTCTCTCCAGGGGTTACACTGCACGACCATGATCCAGCCATTCGTGCCGCTCACCCCCGGCTCTGAGTCCCCTTATCAATCAGATAGAACGACCAGGCACAGGAGAGAGCCGGAGGACAGGACAGAAGGACCCAGTTTTGGGTGTGGTCGCCTGTCGGGAGGCAGGGGCATTTTCCTTCGTTTCACCCCTGGCGCGAAGGTACAATAGTGCCAGCGTGCAGAGGGAGTGAGACCGCCCCCTCCCGCAGGCACCCTCCGATGCCATGCCCTACTGGCTGTCCCTATTCGAGATGTTGCGTTCCACAACCTCTGCCAGGAGCCGCCAATGAGTGGGGAGTTTCCCCCATACCCACCCCAGGAGAAGAGAGCAGTCCTCCGGATGCTCGATCTTCTCCTTCCCATGCTGACCCCCGTTGACCCAAGCTCACTCTCAAACCCGGGTCGCCGGTGTAGCACAAGGTGTTGCATCCAGCACCTCAACCCTCAGCGCCACCGGGTCGGCCCTCCAGGATTCTTTCTTTGCTATTGTATAATCGGGTATCTTACACACCAAGGATGTGTTAAAATAAATAAATAAATAAAAAATGTCTGCCCTGACGGCAAAGCGGTTGGATTTCCGCTTGCGATGCCAACAGCTTGTGTTCCGGAACAGACCTGGGTGTCAGAGGGACCGGGGGGAGATGGCTGTAGCATCCCACGATGGTTTGCCATCTCCTGGGGGAGGTGCACAGCCCGGTGTCTGCTGACCTCTGGTGGAGGCCGAAGGCATGGCAGCACGTCTGGTCCTGCTGTGTTAGGAGCACGACAAACATCGGCTTCCGCCTTGACGTCCTGGACATCGCTCTCCCAAGAAAACCAATAAAACATGGCTCCTTGGCCAACCGGATGAAGTTATCAGGCCCTCCACTGCCACGAAGCCCCCGTTCAGCCCGGACCACCACAGTAGCACTTTGGCCAAGTAGTAGTAGCACTGGCCTGCCCCCTGGCATCTTGCCCCTCTGGGGGGCCCATCCAACCAAGGAAAACATTGGGTTACCTGGGAGGGGTGCTGCCATGTGAGGTGGTAGTTGACGGGGTGGAGTGCCGGTGGGGTCCTAGGGACCAAGGAGTGAGTCAGGCCGGGGAGCAAGGAGGAGCAAAAAAAGTTAAGTGTTGCCCGAACTTTATTTTGTGTAATTTGTGGTTGCCAGAACCACGGGTAGCAGGCAATAGCAGAGCTGACCAGGAACAAAGTGTGTTTGCCTGCAGCTCTAGTGTCTCACTCTTGGTGCTGTCTGCAAGACAGAGGCAGTTCTCCATTACGTAACCCAGAATTTCAGGATACTGGTTTCTTATGTCTTATTGGGTCACCTAGGGAAATACAGAATTTCTCACCATACAGTGCCTCCAGTGAGGAGTTTTCCCTCCCCTTGTTTCAGTTTATCATGAAGAAATAAATGCCCCCTTGAAGAAGAACAAGGAGGAACCCAAGGCCCGTCCTCTGAGAGTGGGAGATACTGAAAAGCCGGAACCTGAGCGTAAGTACCACCCTAATTCTGATGTACTGTCGTAATAGGCTTGTCTTGGCAAAGATCAAAACTAAAGGGAACACGCACAGTATGAACAAAGGCCATCACAGTTTGAAAGTTAATGGAAATCTCTGAAGTGAGTAATTGGGCTTGCCTGTAGTTACTAGCGGCTAGAAATATCTGCAAGTCTGCCCTTTATTAGTATTATGATGTCATGCATATGGAAGCTGTGCCTAACTACAGTGTGAGTAGGTAGTTTTTCCCAACCAGAATGGAGACAGAAAGACCCTCATACCAGTTTACTTTTCAGTACATGTATTCTAATATTTTATTGTCTTTTTCATCTTAGAGAGCAGAATGATATATGATCCAACATTTCGTGATGTTACTACGACACTTCTTAAGGGCTCCCCCCCATATAGATTTTTTTTAAAATTTTTGTAGGTTTTTCTCAGGTCCCTGCTCGAGGCCCCAGCACAGGGCTGTGCATAAGCATGCACACAGTGGCTCCAGCTCAGCCCCTTCTGCCCACCCGTAATGATGCGGCCCCCTTCCTGCTTGCGCTACCCACCGGACTTCCACCCAGTGGGAGCAGAACTACAGGGGGGACGGGAGAGCCCACCACCCCTGGGAGAGGAGAGCTGCCTACTGGCTTGCTCAGTCCTCCCCACTGGCACCACGACAACCTGAGATCATTCATCAACCCAGGTCACCAGTGTAGCGTGAGGTAAGGCATCCAGCGCCTCAACCCTCAGCACCACTGAGCTGGATTTCAGGGCTATTTAATTATTAAAGTAAAGCTGTACCTAACAGCAGATTGGTCAGTGTGGCCCTCTCAATCCTGCAAGGTAATCTAAGAACAACTAGGTGGGATCTACTCCCATAATCCCATGAAATACCCAGTCAGGATGGGGAAAAAAAGACTCTTGTCTCCGGTTTATGTTATAGTCAGTTTATTCCCAACTTGTATTGTCTTTCTCATCACAGTAAGCAGAACAATATACAGTATGAGGCAGTGTTTTGTGATGTCACGCCATCACTTTTTCCAAGCTATACCGCATCATACTAATGTGTGTGTGTGTGTGTGTGTGTATATATATATATATATATATATATATATATATTCTTTACATAATAAAATCAACTGAATTGTCCTGTTCAGATAAATATTTTGTCATTATTTACATCAGAAAATGTAAGCTCTAGGGGCATGGCCTGGCTGGGAACTGAGATGGCAGCATAGTCTTGGAGTTGTGAGGGGATCAGCAACAACTCTAATCCATCCTACAATAAATCCACAGAATCTGACCTCTAACAGCCTTAGCTGTTCATTCAGATTTCTACTCTAACTCTGCGAGACAGCAGCCGCAGATCTCTTAAAACGGCCTCTGAAACAGCCAAGGTAGGAGGGCCGAGAGCCTGCAGAGCCACAACATCGCCCAGCTACATGGGCAGGAAAGGAAGAACCCTCAGACCCGCCATCATCAAGCGTGGCAGAAGCTGCCTATGTAAAGCCATCTTTGAAGGCACTGATCTATGACCACCGGACCAAACTCTGGGCTGGATTTGAAAATTTAATGTGCAGTTTGCACATATCCCGCAGACTGTTAATAGTCTCGTAGAAATAGTGGACTTGCATAGAAAGCATCTTGAGGAACTGGAGGGCTGTCTGGGTGAATAGGAGGACTGCGGAGAGGAGCTGGCAGCTGACCTGGCCCAAGCACAAAAAACAGTTGTCCCTTTAACTGAGACACTAGATGATTATGAAAATACTCCCACAAGGTGTGGAGGTCTCTGATCAGATTGCTTTCTGAGTCATCTGGCTCCCATCCATACTAAACCTCCCCAAGGACACAGTTTGAAGGTCCAGAGAACCCACTGCTCACTGGGCAAAAAAACAGAACCCACAGGAAACATCAGTACCGGAGGTCTGGAATGTCCTGAATAAGTTTGAAAGGGTTGTGGGCTTTAAGTTGAATGTATCTAAAACCGAGGTTGTAATGTGTAATTTTACTCCCTCAGAAGCCCTTAAACGCTGGTACCCTCTGCGTTGACTGCACACCAAAATGAAATATTTAGGTGTTCAAATTACAAAAGATGTAAATAACGTAGATTTGGCAAACTACAAACTCTTAACAATTTCAATCCAAGAAGCTCTGTCTAGGTGGGGTAAACTGAATCTGCCCCAAAAAAAGTAGAGATCATCAGGATGAATATTTTACCATGCTTACTCTGCCTCTTTCAAATCAACCCGATCCCGCCGGCACGCTTCCATTACACCTCCTGGAATAGGATGATTTGAACTGCATGTGGGAAGGCAACGTCCCAGGATTCATTTTCTGTTCTCCAATTATCCTTAGCTCCATCTCTGTTCCCCACCAAGCCAATGCAGCAGTTTTACTATTTATAGCTAGGAAACCTCCAGGATCTAACAAAGGTAATCGGAGTGGATTTGGGGTGTGGAGGACCTCTTCAGTTAAAGTTTCACAGCAGTACTGGCTCACAGTAGAGACCCAGAGGAAATAGATCATTGTCCCAAGTGTCTTGTAAGAAGGGGATCTTTCATTCATTGGGTTTTGTCTTGTCCACATATCCAGCCTTGCTAGACAGAGATGACTCATCTTTGGTCAAAACACTGGGATCCCTCCATGTCTCCGGGGGGGTTCTACTAGGTCTGTTTTCTAGGGGCCCACAGAGCAAAGTATACTCACACCCCTTATCCCTATGGAGATTGGGGACTGCAGTAGAGAAAAAAATCATTGCACAAAGTTGGAGGCAGGAGACCACACACACACAATGGTTTATGTTGTTGTTGGAGGCTAAAACATAAACTAGTGAGAGTATCTTTTTTTCTTCATTCTGACTGGGTATTTTATGGACTTGCGGAGTAGATCCCACCTGGTTGTTCTTTGATTACCTTGCAGGATTGTGAGGGCTACACTGGCCAGTCTCTTGTTTGCGTGACATCTTGTGGTTCTAAAAAGGTTGCAGTGTAGTATCAGTGTAGGGCAGACTTGGTCATCAATATCTGTAGACTGCTGAAAAGTACAGATTAAGTCTGATACCTCATTTAAAAGAGCCTGTCATTGGTCTTCAGACTAACATGGACATTGTTCATAAATGCTCTTTCTTTAGAGTAATTTGACAGTTTTCTGCAGAAACATTACTGTTGGCGTTGGCTGGAGTGAAATGTCCTAAGATTCCCCAGAAATATACATTCAGACAACATGAATTCTTGCTGTATTCAGACACAATGCAGTTAGCCCCAGCACTTGAACTGCCCCGGAGAGGAAAGAGTTAACTCTATGCAGAAGCATAGAATGTCAAGCTCGGTTTTAAAATCTCTGTCTGTGGTACTTCCCAGTGTAACCGTCAGATTCTTTACTCCGCCTAACAGTGAAATTGCTCCAGAGATTTCCTCTGCTCGGTTCAGTAAAAGTAAAAGCGTTCGGTTTAAACCGTATATTTTTTGTTATTTTCGGATTTCTAGCCTCTGTCTACGGTATAGGTAGTGTGTAGATAGGTAGTGACTGTGTTTTATTTCTGTGAAAAAGTTGGAAATTGTTCTTTTCCTCGGTTTCTTTCCGGTCGGTCCGGTTTGGAACCGACCCTGTTACATTCTGTTTAATTTTATTTCTGGGATTAGAGTGGTGTTCCGGTACCGATCGGTTTCAAAAGAACCGGACCTTTTGCCAGTTCTTTTAAAGAGCCCGTGACACGGTTTGTAACCAATCGGTTATTATATTACCTAGCTTGACAGCTGCAATAGGGTAATTTGTTAGGTTGGCCATGTCTGAGAAACCCAAGAAGAAAACTGGTCCCACTGGGTTTCAGCACTGTACTGAGTATGGGGAGGCCTTTGCTAAGGCTGAACCCCACCTCATCTGTGTTTATTGTCTGGGGTTTGACCACCTCAAGTCAGACTGCCAAATCTGTAAAAACTTTCCTAAATCCACTCTAGATAAAAACTGAGTAGGCTGAAGGAAAGGGAGGCTGAGAAGTCCGTAGATCCGGATGGCCAGCCCGGTTTGGTTTCGGCCGAACCTGAGGAGGTGCCTACTGACCAAGGCGATACCTCCTGGGGCAAAAGGAAAGCCGACCCCGAGGGATTGGTTCCATCAAAAAAAGAAGCATAAGTCTGCTGGTTTGGATCCGGTATCGCACTCTTCAACCTCGGACAAAATAGCCAAAGTGACTAGCATTGTTCAATCACTGAGACCAGTTCCGTTCGAACCAGTACCGCCGGTTAGGTGGTCGGTTCGGTCGGATCCGTGTCCTCCGAATTATGACCCTGACGCTTATTATGAGGAGTGGGGGGGGGGGAGACAAAGACTATCCCGATGATGGAGAAGGAGAACAAGAACAGCAACAACAGGGGTTCTAGATGTGGCCATTGAACCGGACATCTCCCCAGAGAGGTGCTCAGGTGTCTCTCCTCCCATGCTCTCTGAGTCCCCTTCACATTTTTTGCTCTACAAAAAGGTGGCAGAAACCCTGCAGCTTCCCTTGGTTGAAGCTGCAGAGGAGGATGAAGAGCCTGATTTTGTGGAAATGACAGACATCCCAGAGTCCAAAAGGCTGTCTATCCCTCTTCATAAATCCTTGGGGAAACAGACACATAAAATTTTACAAACCCCTAATTCAATACCTCCTATGGATAAGAGAATGGACAGGAGGTATTTGTTATCAGGCTCAGCTGCGAATTCCTTTATAGTCATTGCAGCCATATTGAGGTAGTGCAGAGCAGCCTATGACAGTTAATATTCTTTAGGCTTCCCCGGATAAAGTTAAAAGTGGATGCAATGGTGTACATGTCATCCGCCTGGGAACTCAGGCAGGCTACTTATACAAGCACCACGGGGTAAAGAAATCAGTCGGACACGGTTCAGAAACTCACTAAAACCTCTCAGCTAGCCAGGCAGCAGGAAGTGGCTGCTGGTGGAATTGAGGCATCCAAAATGCAATTTCATGCTGCTGTGGACTCCAGTGATGTGGCATCTAGAGTCATGGCTACATCTGCGTCTCTCAGAAGACATGCTTGGCTGAGATGTTACTAGCCTTTCACAGGATACCCAGACTAAGGCTATGGATTTTCCTGTAGTAGGTAAAACTCTGTTTGGGGAGCAGACAGAGGCTTACATGAAGAAAATGGATGAATACAGGACCACATACAGGAGTGCACAGGCCAAAGAAAGGCAAGCCACTTCACACAAGCAGCAGTATAGGGGCAGGGGCAGGCCCTTTCAAAGGCCTTTTTACCAAGCCCAGGCCTCCTCTCCCTTCCCACAGAGGGGGTTCTTCAGAGGGAGGGGCAGGAGGGGGATGAGCAGAGCTGCTCCCTCCTCCTCTCAGTCTAAGGCTTCTGCCAAGCAGACACCCTGATGTGTCAGCCCGGGTTGACTCCCCATTTCCAGTAGGAGGCAGACTGGCTTACTACTTCTGGGCTTGGAAGTCTGTGACCTCAGACAAGTGGGTCCTGGAAGTAGTAAGCCAGGGACTAACCCCTGAGCTTCAAAAAATTTCCAAAAGAGGCCAGGTCTTTTCCACCTCGTCACTCTCAGGAAACCATTGCCTTAGAGGCAGAGGTTTCCTCTCTTCTAGCTCTCAGAGCTGAGAAGGTTCCTACTCCATGAGCAGGGAAAAGGACTGTACTCCAGGTACTTCATCCCCAAAGAAAACAGGGAGTGGCGACCCATCCTAGACCCTAAGGTATTTGAACAAACACATTTCAAAGCCAAAATTCAAAATTGTAACTCTGGGAATAATCCTTCCCTCTCTAAGGCCAGAAGTTGGCTAGCATCTCTGGACGTCAAGGATGCCTACTTCCATATTCCTATCAGGTGCTCCCACAAAAAATACCTCAGATTCGAGTTGCCTTCAGGCCATTACCAATTCAGAGCTATGCCATTCGTCCTAACATCAGCCCCAAGGGTGTTCACAGAGTGCCTTGCAGTAGTGATGGCTTACCTCAGAAGACAGGGTATCACCATCTTCCCGTATCTGGACGACTGGCGCTTAGTGGGTCAGTCACCTTTACAGGTCAAGTCAGTGCTTCAAACTACCCAGGACCTACTTAGCTCCCTGGGGTTTCTTCTCAACCTTCCAAAGTCTGTCCTCGAACCAGTTCAACTTCTCACCTTTATAGGCATAGAGTTGGACACTGTACAAGCAAAAGCCTTTCTTCCCCTGGCAAGGGTGTAGGCCCTGGTGGATCTCGCTTCCTCCTTTCGACCTCAGGTCTCCCACCCAGCAAGAGAGTTCCTCCAGCTCCTGGGCCACATGGTAGCTTCCACGGCAGTGGTGCAGGGAGCAAGGTTCCAGATGAGGGATATTCAGTTTCATCTAAGGTCTTTTTGGTCTCAAAAGAAGGATTCACTTACCAAACTGATTCCAGTGACTCAGACTCTGGTCCAAGCCCTCCAGTGATGGCTGGACCAGAACAACCTCAGACAAGGGGTTCCATTTCTCCCTCTAGTCCCATCAGTAGTTCTAACTACAGATGCTTCTCTTCTAGGGTGGGGAGCCCACCTGGGAGCCCTGACAGCTCAAGGGGTCTGGTCTCCACAAGAGTCTCTCCTTCATATCAATCTCCCGGAACTCAGGGCAGTTTTCCTAGCCCTGCAGAGCTTCTCGGATTCAATCAAGGGCAAGGTGGTCCAAGTCAAAACAGACAACACCACCACGATATGGTACATCAACAAACAGGGAGGCATTCTGTCCTCGGCCTTGTGCACAGAGGCCATGAAACTGTGGTCTCTGGCCTGATCTCTTCAGACTTCTCTGCTAGCAGTTGACCTTTCAGGAAAGGACAATGTACTAGCAGATGCTCTGAGCAGAATCTCACAGGGACATCACGAATGGTCCCTGGATCCTCACATCCTGAAGGTCATCTTCTCCAGGTGGGGCACTCCAGAGAGATAGGTCTCTCTGCAGCACCAGACAATCATCAACTTCCTCAGTTTTGTTGCAGACCTCCAATCCTGGGGACGGTTCCCCAGGATGCTCTCATTTTGGACTGGAAGGGCAGGTTTCTCTATGCCTTCCCTCCCTTCCTTCCCTCTGCTGTTCAGAGTTCTGATCAAGATCAGGACTCAACCCTGCACAGTGATACTGGTGGCTCCAGATTGGGCCAGACAGCCTTGGTATCCTCTACTGCTGTCCTTGTCAGTGTCACGTCCCCTGTCTCTGCCCAGGACATACAGTCTCCTGTCCTCCTCCCAGGGGCGGATCTGGTACCCCAGTCTCCAGTCTCTCAATCTCAAGGCCTGGTTCTTGAAGAGTTAGAATATGCAGCACTACATCTCTCTCAGGGAGTTCTGGATGTTCTGAAGGTCTCCTGGAAACCTTCCTCTAGAAAAACTTAACTCAAAATGGAAAAGGTTCAGTATTTGGTGCTCTCAGAAAGGCATCCTGCCTGATTCTGCAGGCATTTCCACAACCTTAGACTATCTAGTTCATCTGAATGGTCTAGGCCTTAGGCCTGCCACTCTGAAGGTTCATCTAGCAGCTGTCTCTGCATTCCTCTCAGCAGGGAAGGGCTCTTCCCTGGCATCTCATCCTGTCTTCAGAAAGTTTTTCAAGGGCCTGGTTCACATTAACCCTCCCTTTAGGGAGCCCACTCCGCCTATGGATCTTAATGTCTGCATAGCTCAGCTTATGCAGCCACCTTTTGAACCTCTGGCTTCAGCTGAATTGAAGTACTTGACCTGGAAAACTGTGTTCCTGGTAGCTGTTACTTCTGCCAGGTGGATTAGTGAGTTACAGGCTCTGTCAGTTGAACCTGACTTCATCTCCTTCCATAGGGATAAAGTGGTCCTAAGAACCAGTAGGAGGTTCTTGCCTAAAGTTGTATCGGATTTTCATCTGAACCAGTCTATATCTCTCCCGGTGTTTTTCACTGATCATTCTTCTTCAGGTGAAAGACGCTTACACAGTCTGGATGTTAAGAGGGCCCTTAGCTACTACATTGAGCATACTGAGGCACATAGAAATGACCGTCTTCGATTGTTTCTCACTTATGGTGAAGTGGGAAAGGTAAGCCTGGCACTAAAAGAACTGTTGCCAGGTGGATTGTTTCTTGTATACAATTCTGTTATGACAAGTTGAGTAGAACGCCCCCTTCAGGCCTGAGGGCTCATTCGACTGGGGTACAGCTGCTTCTCTAGCTGCGGCCAATGATATGCAACTTGTTAGAGATCTGTAAAGCAGCCACCTAGAAAACCGTACGTACTTTTACCAAGCATTACTCCCTGGACATCCAGGCTAGGAGTGATGCTAGGTTTGGCACAGCAGTACTGCAGAGCCTCTTCCCAAAGTAGGTTCTACATTCCCTCCTCCATAGGGACCTGCTTGGTAGTCTGCATTGTGTCTGAATACAGCAAAACTTCATGCTGTTTGAAGAAAAAATTACTCACCATTGTAATGTTGTTTCTTCTAATGGAGTCTTGCTGTATTCAGACCTCCCCCCCACCTCCCCTCTCAGAACCTGTTTTTTGGGAAGTGGTCTGACAGGTACAGTGCTGCACCTCAGGGGTGTACCTTGTACCCTCCCTCTTGGGTGGGGTGGATGTTGTTGTTATTTTTTCTGGTGTTTTATACTCAAATATTGTCACTACCTTTCCTTCTTGGGTTCTCGGCTTTAGTCTTTTGGACCCAAAAAGAATCTTTTGCCCTTTGGCTATGTGTTGAACAATTTCCATACTATAGTATGTTAGTTAGTGTGCTCGCATGAATCTGACTGTTACACTGGGAAGTACCACAGACAGAGGTTTGAAAACCGAGCTCGAGCTCAATGTTCTATGCTTCTGCATAGAGTTAACTCTTTCCTCTCCGGGGCAGTTCAAGTGCTGGGGCTAACTGCATTATGTCTGAATACAGCAAGACTCCATTAGAAGAAACATTACTATGGTGAGTAATTTTTTCTTTCTGCTGATTCCATCCATTATTGATAGACATTTGCGTTAAAACAGCTTCTTTGCCACTTTGACTTCATATGTCCCTGTTGTGAAGTCCTAGTCCTCCACTCGTGACATCAGAATCATGTCCATGCAACAGGATGTGCTGTCCCAAGGATTATGTCTTCAGAGCGGACATAAGCAGCATGAGCAGGTGAATTCTAAAGGAAACTGATGCTGTTTAAACGAAAACACCTTCAGTAATGAGACTGGAAAATCCTTAAATTCAAATCTGGAAGGGTGTGTTTTTTGTGACCGAGTTCTGCCTATGTAGACTGAATTTATTTTCCTGGAAATTGGAGCATCTCTGTAATTTGCATCCATTAGCCAGCAGGGCTAGTAGCTGGGAGGATCCATAATCCTAAAATATAATCCACCAATATTTGGCTGGTGCTTATTTTGACCTTGCTTTTGTTGTTCCCAATAACTCGTTGGTAGCCAGTACTGAACTACAGCATGTAAAATTGAAATAAGACTACCATATACAGTCGGGGACAAAATTATTGGCGCCCTTGCAGTTTTTTTCTAATAATGCACCATTCCTTCCAGAAAATTGTTGAAATTAAAACATATTTTGGTATCCACATATGTATTTCTTTGGTTTGCAGTGGAATAAAACACAAAAAGCAGAAAAATTTACTAAGTCTTAGCTTATTCCACACATAAATCCTTAAATGGCCCGGACAAAATTATTGGCACCTTTTAGAAGTAGTTAGAAATAATTAGATTTCAAACAGGTGATTCTCCTTCACTTTGGAATTGAACTCACCTGTGGTGAGTTGCAGGTGCCTGCAATATAAAAATCACTCATTCAACCAGTTTCAATAGAGAAAAGGACTCATTCTCCTGTTTTGTGTCACTGTGTGTACCGCAGTGAGCATGGAGAAAAGAAAGACAGCCAGAGAATTGTCTGAAGAGGTCAGACAGAAGATTGTAGCCAAGCATGGACAATCTCAAGGCTACAAATCAATCTCCAGAGACATTGATGTTCTTGTTTCCATCGTACATAATGTTATCAGGATGTTTAAGGCCCATGGCACTGTAGCCAACCTCCCTGGACATGGCCGCAAGAGAGAACTTGATCGAAGATTGCAGTGCAGGATTGTTTGAATGGTGGAGAAAGCACCTCGATCAACTGCCAAACAGATTCAAGCTGACCTTCAGACACAAGGTACGACAGTTTCAACTTGCACCATCCATCGCCAACTCAATGAAAGTGGGTTATATGGTAGGAGGCCCAGGAGGACCCCACTGTTGAGAGAGAGAGACATAAGAAAGCCCGACTGGAGTTTGCCAAAACACACCTGAACAAGCCAAAATCCTTCTGGGAGAATGTCCTGTGGACAGATGAGACCAAATTAGAGCTTTTTGGTAAAGCACATCATCTCTATGTTTACAGAAAACAAAATAAAGCCTTCAAAGAAAAGAACACCTTCCCTACAGTCAAAAATGGAGGAGGTTCAGTGATGTTTTGGGGTTGCTGTGCTGCCTCTGGCACTGGGTGCCTTGAACGTGTGCATGGCATCATGAAATCTGGAGATTACCAGACCATTTTGGAGTGCAATGTTGAACCCAGTGTCAGAAAGCTGGGTCTCTGTCAAAGGTCATGGGTCTTCCAGCAGGACAATGACCCCAAACACACTTCAAAAAGCACCCAGGAATGGTTCAAGACAAGACGCTGGACTGTTCTGAAGTGGCCAGCAATGAGTCCAGATCTAAATCCCATTGAAAACCTGTGGAGAGATCTGAAAACAGCAGTTGGGAGACGGCACCCTTCAAATCTGGGAGAACTGGAGCAGTTTGCACAAGAAGAGTGGGCCAAACTGCCAGTAGAGAGGTGCAGGAAGCTCATCCATAGCTATAGGAAGCGGTTGATTGCAGTTATTTTGACCAAAGGCTGTGCTACCTAATAGTAAGTCTAGGGTGTCAATAATTTTGTCAATGCCATTTCTTTTGATTTTCTGATTTAAAAGGATATATTCAATTCTGAATCAAAAACAAAGGTTCTGTAATATTAACAGAGAAATAAACAATTGTGGAGACCAAATACTGTACTGTTGTTAATTTCAACTTATGTTTAGAGGAAATTGTGAGTTATTTGAAAAAGTGCAAAGGTGCCAATATTTTTGGCCACGACTGTATAAAATGACTTACTTATTTTTTCTGTATTAAGAATATTTATTTGTGACCATCCGATGTCCCTGGGGGGTAGTATGTTGCACTCCTGTGTCAGCCGGGCTAGGGAGCTGCTTCTTGGGCAGTGTGTGTGTGTGGTGGGGGAGCGGCGCTCAGTGTGCAGGATCTTCCCCTTGTGCAGTATCTGTTTGACTACATTGTGTAAGATTCCAGATGGACTCCAGCTGGGATTTGACCAGGGCCTTGAAAAGAGGCAGGATTACTTCCTCTGCTCTGCTGGTCACCCTGATTTATATTAAGGTAGTGTTTGTCTAATACACTTCAGTTGATGAAGTAGCCATGAGAGTTGGCCTTGAATTTAAACAGCAGGTGCATACATGAGAGACTCGCATGCAGAGCGGATGCATGTCCCTGGAGCCCTCCACAAGTATTTGGCAAAATTTAATATTAAACATTTAGATTTTACCTCCTAGCCCTGGTATGGAAAGTGTTGAGGACTGTTTCGGGTGAAAATGGACAGAAATAACAGACCAGGAACAAGAGGCAGTTTGAAGACCACTGCACCAGTCTCTGCGGCCTCTGGAGCAACAGGGTCCAGTACAGCAACAGACTATCCCTCTGAGCAACCATGGTAGACTGTCTTGACTATGATATGTGTAGATGATCTAAATCTAAAAATAAGAGAATATCTTGGAACACATGCCAACACAAGATGTGGAAATCTTGGTGGCAACAGAATTTGCTCCGTCAGCTCATGTGATGGTCTACAGTGCTAAATGCCATGACAGAATCAATACAGGAAAATGCCTAATTAAGGTACCATCTGGAAGCATTACAAAACACCTGCCATTCAGCAAATGTTAGGATAGTTCGACTAGCTAAGGGGAAGATCTTTGATCTTTTTTTTACTTGCTTGGCTCTCTACTTTGTTCCTTCTGACTCAACTTTTCTTTTGATCAGATTGAAGAAATCATATTCAGTGTCCACCAGGTGAACGCTGGCAGTGGGAACTTCTCAGCAAACCATCTTACTTATTACAGATTGAAAAGGGCAGAACAGTGGCACAGTTGGAGGTAACTCGCACTTTTCTTAGGGGTATGCTCTACATTAAACCTCCCTTTAGGGACCCTGTTTCCCCTTGGGATCTTCTGTTTGTTTTGGAGAAGTTGACCGTACCACCTTTTGAACCTGCCGCAGATTGCGAGCTAAGTTTTCTCTCTTGGAAAAGGTTATTTTTAGTTGCTGTTACTTGTGCTCAAAGGATTTCCGAGCTTCAGGCCCTGATGTGTAAAGAGCCTTACTTAGTGTTCCACAAAGGCAAGGTAGCTTTGAGAACCAATCCTAAGTTTCTGCCCAAGGTGGTGTCCAAGGTGACATTAAATTAGGATGTTCAACTACCTGTTTATTACGCCGGCCACACAAACGGGTGAAGCACTTCTCCATACCCTGGATGTTCATCGCGCCTTGCAATTCTACTTATCGAGAACTAAGGGAAACAGGAGTTCCGAACAGTTATTTGTCTTTCTTGGTCCTAGGGCTGTAGGAGCCCCTGTATCCAAACAGATCCTCTCCAGATGGCTTATACACTGCATCTCCTTCTGCTATCAAGCACGAAAAAACCCTCCCGGGAAGGTAAGGGGTCATTCTACTAGAGGCGTGGCAGCTTCCTTTGCTGCGCTCAAAAATGTCTCTGTCTCTGACATTTGTGCAGCAGCCACATGGCAAACAGTCCACACCTTCAGTAAACACTACAGTCTGGACATTGCCTCAAGACACAGAGCAGGCTTCGGGCTTGCTGTCCTACAGGGTCTCATCTCATAGGGGATTTCCTCCTTCTTTCTCCTAATTTCCTACAACCCAAGGAGTTGTCTTCAGTTTATACTGCTTGGGAATCAGTCTTAAATGTGTCACCTGCTGCAAGAGCCGATTCTCAAAGCAAGATAGTACAGTTACTTAAGAACTTACTGTTACAGTAGATCTTCGAGAGAAGCTCTTGCAGCAGGTATACTTCCCACCCTCCTTCCCCCTGGAGATTTCCCACTGCATACATCCATTTCCACATGTTATTCCTGTTGGATGAGGTATTGCCCTAGGTTACCTTGACAGATCCCAGTTTATCTGAATGCCGCAGTCTCTGGCGGTACAAGAACTGGGGCACGCTGCCTTATATACCATGTGGGATGTCAGGGGGAGTCCCCGCTTGGTACTGCTGGATAAAAGTTTGCAGTGGGGTCCTGTTGCTTGCTGGCTACTGTCCAAAATGTGTTACCTGCTGCCAGAGCTTCTCTTGAAGATCTACTGTTATGGTAAGTTCTTATGTAACTGTACTCTATGGTAAGTTCATAAGTAACTACTGTACTTTCTTAAAGATTATTCTGAGATCTATGCACACTCTGAATGCTAAGCCCCGTGGTAGGGCCAGGGGCTCTTTTCAATGGCCTTATGAACGTGTAGACCGTGGCTGTTCCTGGGGTCTGGAACCTGGTTCCCAGAGACCTGTCTTCCACTTCCCAGACCAAACACTTGCCTCCTGTTTTCTGGCAGCACTGCCACCCCCGGCACTTTCTGATTCCCCTCACCTTCTTCCAGCCTCAGTGTTTCAGGAAGTTTTGGTGAGAGGCTGCATCTCCCTCTTCCTACAGAAGTGGAGGAAGATTACAACTGATGCTTGGGTCCTGGACGTAGTTTAGCTAGGACTCGTTTCTGTTCCTGCAGCAACCCCCCTCCCTTTTTTTGCCACACCAATACCCTCTGGGACATCTTGCCCTCCTGATAGAGAGGTGGTCCAGATTCTTCCTCTGCAAGAGGGCTGTAGAACTTGTCCTGGTATCAGAACAAAACCTGGGTTATTATTCCTGGTACTTCCTAGTACCAAAATGTACTGGGGATATAAGGCCCATACTGAACCTCTGAGGACTAAATCTGTTAATTGAATACAAAAAGTTTCAAATGGTCTCTAGGACTAAATCTATTAATTGAATACAGAAGGCTTCAAATGGTTTCTTTACAGTCCCTCCTTCCCTTTTTATGGCTGCGGGCGAAGCCTACTGCCATCTTGCTATCTGTAGCTGGAAAATGGACTATCATGGAACACGTGTTTTGGACTTCCTTCCATACCAACTGAAATAAAATATTCCCTTCTTTCTGTTAAGAATGTTGGAGACATAACTCCAAGCTGCTTATCAGGTGCCATTAGGAAACTAAAACACTTGTTAAATATTTATTGCCTGTTAAACTGGAGATTTGCACATTTAAATACTTAACATTTAAACAGCTTCTTGATACTAGTTTAATTTGGGAATGTATTGTCTTTCAAGAAAGATTCATACCTCATAAATGCCACCCTTTCCCAGGGAATCTATGATTTACACTGTTTTTTTTAACCTGTACAGACACTGTCGGATGAGTAGTCTCAGACATATGCCAGGTCTTCAATGAACTGCTTAGACTAAATATGTAGTAATCAGAAGCCATTTTCTACTATGCTTTTTGGTAAAAAAATATATTGAGCTACAGAAAACACACACACTGTGTACACACGATCCTCATTGCCACAACATTCAAAATAAATATTGCATTCTAATATGTTATAAAAAAACTGTTTGTCAATGAACACAGTGAAGTTCACTTTAGAGTAGATTTCCTTTAAATATTTATCCGTATTTTGTATATACACACACACACACTACACACCATCCTTATGGCCACAATACTGCCGGGCAGCCTGAGTTCAAGTCCCAGCTGAGGCACTTATTCTTTTTCATCTCTGTTTGTATGTGTTGCATAAAATATGCACACCATTCTCCTGTGTAATTGTTACAAATATTTGTGTTGCCATTGGGTTGTACATTTGAGAAAGAGCAATGTGCTCAGGGACGGCCCAGGTTCCAGTTGTCTCAGTGGCGCAGCTGGTTAGCGCAATCGGAATGATATTCCGGGCAGCCTGGGTTCAAGTCCCAGCTGAGGCAATTATTCTTTCTCACCTCTGTTTGTATGTGTTCCATAAAATATGCACACCATACTCCTGTGTGATTGTTGCAATAAACTGTTTATGTCAGTGACCACAGTGAAGTTCAATTTAGAGTAGATTTCCTTTAAATATTTCTTATCCTATATTTTGTATCTTTGAATAACGCAGGGGAGATGCTACATGTCATTGTCATAGGGATCTTCACTTACACATTTTCACACTGTATTTACCCAGGCTGTCCCAGATTAGATGCAATATCTTTGTTTTCAGTGGGGTCATGATTTTCCCATTTTGATGATGTATTTATTTTGGAGTAGCCTAGTCCAGGGTCCCCTTATTCAGAGGAGATGTGCAGCACATCCTGGCGGAAATGGGAGATGTGCCGCACAACTCCAGCAGTGCACCGGAGTGTGATATTCAAACATGCGGGATGCGCCTGCCACAAGGGAATGGGCCAGCGTGCACACAAATAGTATGCCATGCAAGTCTAGGGTGTGTTCCCATGCATATGCTATGCTGCGGCATACGCAGTGGGAAATTCGCCACCCTCGCAGCCAAGAGCAGCGCGGGCCACATCTAGGCCATGAATAGCTGGCCTAACCTGGCCAGCCATCCACAGGCGGGATGCGGAAGTGCACCCAGGTGCACAGCAGCCTGGCAGCCCTGGTGGACTAGAGGTACGCTCTCCCATCCCCGATCGATCCAACTCCATCCCTGAAGAGCTCCATAGTGTAGGCCCCCCCCCCCCAAAATCCAGTCACAGCAGAGAAAATCATGGTCCATATCCATAGCATAGAGGACTCCCACCCACCACCTTGGTACATAGACAGCCCCGCTTCCCCCATACCTGACCTGTTGCGGAGACTGGCACTGCCCTTCACACCCTGCCACAGTCAGCCGCTGACTGCACTCAGGCCGGGGACCTGCACTCCAGAATGACCCAAGTGGCTATACCATACACTGGGGCACTACACAAGCTGTGGACCCACCAGTGTGTGCAGCTAACTGTGTGTATGTCCCCTGGCAAACCGTAAGAGGGAATTGACATACCTCCAATGCATGCCTTCCTGATGCTGTATCTTCCTGCTGTCGTACACCCTTCCCCATTCCCTCTGTGTAACATGCCACCCTCCGGACTGCTGAGATATCCTGGGTGCCATGGAGTACGGTATCTTGCAATGCCATATGTAGTGTACGCTCTAGGCTATGGATGTTGCATTCATGGTTCCCTGATTGTACAAACAAATGGGAGGTCAGCTGTAACATGCCTGTTCTGGGACCTGTGTGAGTGAGTACAGCATCGGCTTTCACCCACACTGAGTAGTGCAACGTCACTGGGACGATGGATCTGCACGCGATTGCCTGAGGTGTATGGCCACTGGGCGTTATTGCCCACACACAGCTCATACCTATGTATGACACATTCCAACATCTTACTGCTAGTGCTTCACCATCCAAAAATAAGATGCCATTTCTTCTGTGAACTATCCAGGCTAAATATATAGCAATCAGCAGGCATAGTCTAGGAAAAGACATTGTAAAAATGTGTAAAAGGAAGACCACATTGAAACTGCCTCTCAGGAGATCTGCATTGTGCAAATTCATTAGAAGTAATGGGTAAACCATCCCAAAAGCTCTCCACAGCCATATCAGCTCTGACGGGAGTTTGATGCTGAAAGGGGACTGGATGGTTGCTCTTATTATGAGGGACACATACCTTCAGGTCAGGATCTGCTAGTCTCATCGAAAGTACTTGCATTTCATGCTCCACGGCTCACACTGTCAGTTTCATGTCTTCCTCTGTGGTTTGTCTTCTGCATCAGGTGTCTTTGTCAAGTGCTTTATTGCGGCGACAGCTTCCCTCCACAGTGAGGTCCTTTACATCTGCCTGTACACTGACAATTGGCTTCTGAAGGCCCCATCGTGGGAACCCATAGTGTACACACTGTTTTGGACACAACAGTTTTTCATCCAGTTGGGTAGCCTGGTCAACGAACTAAAGTCAGTCCCTATCCCATGCCAATGACTCCAGTATATAGTGGCTGTCTTGGACATGGGGCTGGGTTGGGCATTTCTGCCCTTCGACCATTCTATGGCACTGGTGGCCCAGGCACAGCTGGTTTCATCCAGTGACTTTGTTTCAGCCAGATGCCTTTTATGGTTCATCATTTTAATGGTAGCTTCCATACTAACTGTCCCACTAGCATGTCTGCACATGAGGATCCCACAGTGCTTCCTTAGGGTGCAGTGGGCACAGCATTCTGACAAACTGGAGTGTCTCATACCTGTGACTGCTCTACTCTTGTCTCTCCCTGCTCTGCTGGTTGGACTGCTCGAACCTAGGGACTCTGATAACCCTATTACTCAGGCCATCCCCCCTCCTGGTGATGACCCAGGACGCCTCAGGTTCCATTTGGGGAACTCATCTGGGTCAAGCCAGTTGGTGAGACTGTACAAAGCACAAGTGTGTGTCAAACCAGTGCAGCCTGTGACGAGGTGACAGGCTTTGTTTAGGGAAACTCAGATTCTGCAGAGGGCAGAGCTATCAGATGACCCATAAAGCAGGATCCCATAATCAATAAGGATCAAGATGGATGATGAGACTGCTAGTCAGAGGGCTTCGGGGGACAGTGTTTGAGCTGGTGGAGCAGACCAATTCTGACATTAACAGCGGTGCTAAGGCAGTGTATATGCTCATGGAAGTTAAGAGCCGAGCCAAAGGTGACCCAGAGGTATTTAAAGTTGTCAACCTGCTCAAGGGGTAATAGTTGGGAGACTTACATAACAGTAAATCTTTGAGAGAGTCTCCTCCATTGAGCCACAGCTGTCCCTCTTGCCTCCCCTCCCTTGTTGGCTGACGGGTGACTATCCTGCCTGCTCTCACAAGCTGGTTCTCCTCTGAGGCCTTCTACGGCGTCTGTACTTGGCTTTCCATACATGTGTGTGTATGTGCGCGCTCTTGGTTTGGTCCTGGTCACTTTGATCTCTGCTGGTCTGATGATCCTCTGAGCTTGTCTCTGGTGAGGAACTGAGACATGCTGGGGATGCCCACGTTATATAGGCACCAACAAGGCTCTTCAAAGTGGTCAGTCCCAGTCAGCAAAGATTTTTGGGTGGTCCTGATGCCGGTGGCTTACAATTCCATGATGTTGCTCAGTGGAGGAGATTCTTTCGAAGATCTACTGTTATGGTAAGAAACTACTCTTCCTCTCAACTATGGGCAACCCACCAAAATGTTTTCAAGCTTTCAATATTGTGACCAGTCAGTCGACCAGGAATGGAATTTTTTTGTGGAAATTCGTGATGGAAATTTTTAGTAGGGGACATATTTAACTCAAGTTTGCCCACGTGTAAAGATTACCCTTTGACAACGTTGGAGCTAACCGAAAAAGAAATTAGGGAAGTCTGATAATATTTATTTTTTTTATGGATATGGTCTGCTATGAGGGTCTGCTAAGAGGTCTGTGTGGTTATCTTCTGGTATTTGGCACCAAGGTATGTAAGGACTGGCAGTACATCCTAAGGGTTGGAGTAATGAGCTGTGAATGTGCCCTGGCAGTACAGCTTAGGGGTTAGAGTAATGAGCTGTGAATGAGCTTGGCACATCTAGCAGACCTGAGTTTGATTCCCACAACCTCTACTTGCATACTGTGTGACTCTGAGCAAGTCACTTAACCGTCCTAGTACTCCCAGGTTGCTGCTGAAAACATGCCCTTGTACTTAGTAGGCTTTCCTGGTTACCAGAGAGTAAGGGAAAAAAAATTGTTCTTTACATTCTGTTGTGAAGTACCCAGAGTAATTTACATTCTGTTGTGAAGTGCTCAGAGTAATTTAAGTGTATGAGTATGTTGCCTCAGTATAGAGTGTCCATATCCGATCTAAGATGGTGGGGACCACATGGTCA
Source organism: Neoceratodus forsteri (assembly GCA_016271365.2). NCBI lineage: Eukaryota > Metazoa > Chordata > Ceratodontiformes > Ceratodontidae > Neoceratodus > Neoceratodus forsteri. The sequence goes on along the minus strand of JADMNL010000022.1, from coordinate 482,162,630 downwards.
TGCAGAGACTGTTTAAACCCCACCTTTTTCTTTGTATGGTCATTTCTCTCTTTTATACGCATGCTGGACACTTCAAGACTCCTGAGTTTCTTAGTCTGCCTAGGAAAAAACACACTGGAGACTTAACATTCCTTTATTAAGGGATAAGGGGACTATCACAACACTCAAAAATGTTGTTAAACAGACAATACAACTCGATTCCAATCCAGGTACTACCCCACAAATATTATGGGGCACAGTGAATACAATGGTAAGAAGGAATTGATTTCTATAGCATCTCACAAGCAGAACAAGAGGAGAAGGTTGATGGAACAGCTGACAAAACAACTGGGGGAACTAGTAGGGCAGCAAAAGTAAAAATGGAACACACAGACAGAAGAAGAAATATACACTAAAAACACGAATCCAAAACATTCAGAAAGTAGAGATGGAAAGAGCTTTATTTGAGATAGACATACTTATGTGAGTGTATTTATATGATTTTGTTTTATTCCAAAAGCAGTATATAACAAACAAAAAAAAATATTTATCCAGTAGGAAAGCATGCCCGCCTACGGAGTGCAGTCTTAGAATAGAAGAAAACTGTTGTTTCTGCAGCGCCTTTTTATTTATTTGTCTTTTGTTTACCGGTTAAGGTACACAAGGCAACTACTGTATATACTCGCATATAAGCCTAGTTTTTGATGCTAGGAATAGACTGCTAAAAAGGTAGACTTGACTTAACTGCAAGGTCGAGTCTATCTGCGGTGTTTATAAATTCTCCAGCAACCTCCTTCAGACATCCTCAGGTGCTCTACCATCAGAGGTGTCTGTGTAATCCCAGCTCTGGAAGTGGATTGGGGGGGGGGGCTGGCTGGCTACTGCCACCGGAAGAAAAGCAGGCTGTTTAGCTCGGCAGTGTCTTATTTTTGTGTCTTCTCTGATGCTCCTCCTGACCGTGAGCAGGCCATGCTTGACAGCTGATGGTCACCCCTGCTGTCAGTGGCATGTCACTAGTTGCCATAGGAGGCACTAATTACAGCAGGCGCCCTCACATTCTTCATTCAGAGTCTAAACACACCGGGCTGGATTTTCAAACCTTCAGGGATGCTGCAAGCCCCTGGTGCACCCAGCATATAACGCACGGGACATGCGGTATTCCCCTGCCTACAATCGGGAGTTTCTAACCCTTGCACCGACCACCGCTCCCACTCCTTAGACCACAGTTTTGTGGTCTAGCGTGCACTACCCCCAGGAGTCTTAAGTATTGGTACTTGTGCCAGAGCATTGGCGCAAGCAGCCATAAACCATGGAAACTGTCTCAGCTGCACATGAGAATGGAAATTCGGGTGCAGTTGCAGCAAAGTGGGTTTGGCGCACCGTGGAATTCAGAGTCCCATGGTGCAGAGCTGGATGCAAGCCCTTTGCCACCTTTGGAAAATCCTGCCCCTCCCCACTTCCAGAGAATGTCAGTGACTTCAGCTGCCCGATGGGGGAGTCGGGCTCGAGTCTTGAACCCCGGTCTCCCATATGGTAGCATGAGACTGTAACTTCATTATTATTTTAAGTACAGCAGAAGATAGATGAATCCCTGTTCACGCACAGCTTTGGAAGGGCTACACTACTTTTTTTTTTTAAGTTTAGTCTTTTTATTTAATTTATGAGTTCAACAACTTTACAGGCAGCATTACATCACAAATTAATACCAGTTAATTACATCACAATGCATTACATATATACTTTAGCAGATGCAATGGGTGAAATAAATTAACCACTTATTACATCATTTTCCAGAGAATCATTACTACTCATTTTAAACTCAGTCTGTGATCCAATCAGATGTGATCTGGCATGGCACAGTGGGTCCTCCCCCCCTCCCTTCCAAATGTTAGTCCTATTAAGAATCTAGGAACACCTCTGGTCAAAACCCAATTGACATTTCAATACGAAAGAAGACAAAATTACATGATCAGTAGATAGCTTAAGGAACAAAATCAGCATAGTGGTCTAGTTGGTGCATATCCATTTTTGCCATTGAACATTAAATTTCTGGACTTTATCGATCATCTTGGCGGAGAGTCGCTCAAGGGCATATATCTCCCTGGATAGAATGAGCCAGGCTTCTTTAGTGGGTATTTTATTTGTAAACCACAGTCTGGTGATAATTTTGTGGGCTGCTATTATAAATGTTGAAATTTATTTTAGTAAGTTTTTGTCCATTCGCAAGCCATCTGGTTTAATAGGGCTACACTACTTGAGTGCATGTAGTCGAAACAATTGATATTTCACATATTAAAAAGTTTGCATTTTTCAGTCCATGTCAGTAACCAGTTAAGGAATATTACCTGGGTCTGAGCTACTACAAAACAGAGTTAAATGTTCACAAAATAAATTACGTGTCTATTGGCATGATGTAAAACAACCATATCCACAGTGTAACATTCAAAATGTCCATCTCTAGGCATAAAGTAAAGGAGCAATCCTGTTTTTTCTTTTTATGTTTAATATTTTTATAATTTGTCACAGATATCTCACACAAACAGACAGAAATTAACAAACATAAACATTACAATCAACTATATCCAAGCATCACAATGCTGCCCTTACATGCACCTTTTTAAGATTTTATCCAGCAGAGGTAACCTCTCAAGGGCCAAAAGAGCAATCTTGTTTAAAAGAAGTGTGCCATGCACTGAGATTATATTACTTGTAAAAGTTTTGATAAAACAAATCCCAGTTGCTGACAGACTAATTGTTATCTGTATTCTTCTCCAGAATCTCCACCGAATCGCAAACGGCCAGCCAATGAGAAAGCAACGGATGATTATCACTATGAGAAATTTAAGAAGATGAACAGAAGATACTGAGATCTCTATGAATCAGAGAATGTGTATATATACAGTGTATATATTTTATCTGCTTCCTGAAAAAAGTGTGGAATAAGGATGTGTAAATAGAGTTGCGTTTTCAGTCAGAACTGTAGAGGGCAGCGGATTTATGCTTTATAAAGGAAGTACTACACTCCTTTGCAGCAGTCTCATTTGATTGGATTTTTACTGATATTTCATTTGCTGTTCTATGAACTTCGGGGGGGGGGGACTTTCAGACCATATTTCACACCTCAAAAAACAAGTTTTCAAGGAGGCCAACTGTTTTGTTTTTCCACTGCAGTTCAGAAGTTCTTAATTTAGAGCATAGAGCATCAGCAGAGTGTTAAAACACACATCGCAGTAAGCTGCAGGGGGACTCGTGCTTTGGTGGGAAGGGTGCTTTCAAGAAGCAGGCCTTAGGTCACGAGGGGAAGCCCATTCCTGCTGTGATGTGTCCTTACCAGAAAATGTACATTTTGGTACGTTTGTTAACAACAGCAAAAAACATACTGTTGTCTACTGCAATACATTTGTGTGGAATTTAGAACAAGATGCTTTTTTTTTGGTGGGGTTAAATTGATTTAAACATGTCGTCAGTTTTGTAACAGAAATGAAAAAGAAAATTACGGGTCAGTCCAACAGTGCGGTGAGCTTGCAGTACTGGTTATCATAGGAGAGGGGGAGGTCAGTTGAGGTAGGCCTTGGCTGTTTCAAGAATAGGGGAGTGAGGAGTGCACTTAAACATATTGATTTTAAAAATGTAAGCTAACCAAACATCATCCTCGAACCAGTAAAAGTTTCACAAAATACTTGCTTTAATAGCTTTCTTTTCCTGAGTCCCTTACTATTTTCCACCTCTAGCTATGTTAACAGTACAAATCGGTTAATTCAGTGAAAGTAAAAATGTTTAACATTTTTTTACCTATGTTGTCGTAGAGCAGTAATTATAAAAAAAAAAAAAATGGGAATGGTCACACAGTGAGATTTTCTTACACACCCTCATTTTGTGATGTCATCATAAACATCTCAAGCTTTGCTCTTGAGGTTTATGGACATCACACATCTTAGGTACGTAAACAAAAACCTCACCATACACCCCTTTCCATACATTATTCAATATGTAATCCATTTGTACCAGTTTAGATACATTTTTAGAATACATAAAACATTTTAGTTGCTTATGTTATCTTTCAAAGTCATGTTTATCATTGCTGAACAGTTTGGGTATGTTTTTGCTTCAGATGTTTTGATCACTTGCTTTTAACGGATTTCTTTTTTACCTTAACCTCACTGGTTTTCCTGAAAATTTAAGGAAACTGCCCTGTAAAGACATATAAAATAAAAAAAAGTAGTTTTTGTGCAAACTGTGTGGGCATTGTTTATGTTCAAAAGCCACGTGAAATGTATAGGATGAGATTTCTCTGTTGCAAGCCAGGAAACAACCTTGTACATCAGAGGGACCAGATTCACCACTTTTCTTATCCTGTTATGGCAAGAATTCTAGTTTAACTACTCAGGCTGCTGATTACCAAACATATTGTATTGTCCATGATACATATTGGTTATTAAAGGTTACTAAAAGTTGAGCTGAAGAGGCATTTGCCCATAAGAATGCCTAAAGTTACAAATAATAGTCCGGTTTGTCCCCATTACCAAGGTGTCTGTCCAGTATATTCTTAAATTCACTTTTTGTCGTCCTTTCATTTTCAAGTAATTTGTTCCATGGATTTGTAGCACGTGGATTAAAGAAAAATTTTATTTTATCCGAATTAACTCTAATACTTTATCTGTATCAACTCTTATTAGCCTTTATCTGAAGTAGGTGACATCTCACAATGATATTTTCCTCGTAATTCATATCAAGTTCTGTAAAAAAGGTATGGATCATGGACAATATTATGTATTATAACAAGGGTCTGAGAAATGGAACTTTCTGATAGGCTGGTAAACATTCTAACAGCCTTATGTTAATCTTTAATTAACATACATGTAGAGCTTAACCATATGCTGAACATGGTTTAACACTGTTTAAAAAAACAGTTTTATTATAATAGCAATAAGGCACTCCCAGGGATTATGTTTTTGGTCAGTTAATCACCCTCTAGGGGCATGTGGCACTTGGCTATGCCTCGTGCAACATTACACCCCTAGAGGGTGATTAACAGTCCATTAACATAACCCTTGGTCATGCCTTAATGCTACTAAGAAGTGAAGTGTCCCCCCATTTTCATGCATTCTTCTCTTTGTAGGTTTAACCTTTCTAGTCTATCTGTGTATGACAAATCCTTCAAGTCCCTAGTAACCTTAGCAGCCCTACACTGTTCTCCTCTAGTTAATGTCTGATTTCTTGTAGGGGCACCATACCTGGCTGCCGTAGTCCAACAGCAGTCTTACATATGCTGTGTACAAGGGCATTGTCACATCTGATTTTCTGCTAGTTATATTCCTTTTTATTGCTCCCATTACTTTGCTAGCTTTTGCTATTGCTGTTGTGCAATGATCCTTTGAGTCTAATTTTATATTAATGGTTTATTTATTTATTACATTAACTGGGTCGGGCTTCTAAATATAAGAAGTCCTAATGTATTCTGACATACAGTATACAGTAAGACCTTCCTGTTGTACTGCCCCAGAGATGAAAGGGTTAAAGCTTACATTCTAAGTAGGCACGCACTCAGTTACAAACCACTGTCCACTGGTAAGTTCCATGCAACAGTTAGATTCTTTACTCCGCCTTACTGTGAAGACGCCTCAGAGAAATCTCCTCAGCATCTTGTCGGTTCGGGTAGTTTTCATCGCAGTTTTCAACTACCGTTAGTTTAAATAGTTTTAAACTACTGTCCCTCGGTACAGGTTAGACCAGTCTGTATATTTTTCCCACAAACTGGGTAAGTTATTGGTTCTTTAGCGGTTACCATGAACCGCGAGGGAACCAACTCGGTTTACTCTTTTATTTTGAGGTAAAGTTTTTCTGCTTCCTTTCCTGGGTCTGATTAGCCCTGATTAATAAAAAAAAAAAACTGAGTTTGTCGTTTTTTTTCCCCGACGATAATACCGGTCTTATAACCAAGACTTTACATATTTAAAACCTTATCCGGCCTAACCGCCACCAGGGATAAGTGTTCAGGTTTGCCATGCAGTCACAGAAACTAAAAAAGAAAACCGGCCCTACTGGGTTTCAGCAATGTGTTGAGTATGGAGAGACATTTGCCGAGGCTGATCCACACACTACTTGTGTTTTGTGCTTGGGGTTTGACCACTTGCAATCAGATTGCAAGTTTTGTAAAAAATTTCCCTCAGTCGATGCTGGATAGGCGTCTTAACTGACTGAATGAGAAAATGGCAGACAAGTCTGCTGACGCGGATGTCCGGTTCAGTTCTGGTTCAAAGGAACCGGTGGGAATGGTCATTGACCAGGGCGATACTCCCTCTACCAAGCGAACCGCAGAGACAGTTCTTGAAATGGCTTTACTGGGTAGGCTCGGGGTGGGTCTGACGTTGGTCAACTGGGTGGCAAACTGGTTGACGGGCAGAAAACAGAGAATGGTGGTAAATGGTATACAGTCAGAAGAGATGCAAGTCACAAGTGGGGTACCTCAGGGATCAGTCCTGGGGCCAGTCCTCTTCAGTATCTTCATCAGTGACATTGCAGATGGACTGGAGGGTAAGGTTTGTCTGTTTGCAGATGACACCAAGATCTGCAACAGAGTAGATGATCCAGATGAGGGCAGAATGAGAAAAGATCTGGATAAACTAGCAAAATGGTTGGAAGAGTGGCAACTGGGGTTTAACGCAAAGAAGTGCAAGATCATACACATAGGGAAGAGAAACCCCGAAGCCACCTATAGGCTGGGAGGGGAGTTGCTGGCAGTCACAAGGGAAGAAAGAGACTTGGGCGTCATCATCACCGATGACCTGAAATCATCCAAGCAGACCACTAAAGCAGTAGGTAAGGCTAGAGGAATGTTGGGGTGTATTAGTAGGGGTATCACAAGTCGGAAGAGGGAGGTAATGATCCCTCTTTACAAGACACTGGTTAGGTCCCATCTGGAGTACTGCGTGCAGTACTGGAGGCCACACCTTCACAAGGACATTAACCAAATTGAGGCAGTCCAGAGATGGGCAACTAAAATGGTGCAGGGACTGTATCAGAAAACATATGAGGACAGATTAACTGAGCTCAATATGTATAACCTAGAGCAAAGGAGGGAGATAGGATTGAAACATTCAAACACCTTAAGGACGTTAAGGTGAAAGAGTCTAACATGTTTCATTATAAGAAAAATAGCAGGACAAGAGGACACAGCATGGGATTAGAGGGAGGCCGATTATGGTGTAATGTGAGGAAGTTCTTTTTCCATAGAAAGGGTGGTGGATGCATGGAATGGCCTACCTCAGGAAGTGGTGGATATGAACACAGTGCAGGGCTTCAAACAGGCATGGGATAGGCATAAGGGAGCAATACAGGTGAGTATGAATAGATAGGCTATTGACAGAGCAAAGGCCAATGACACATTCATAAGGTAGAAAAAGAAATGGGCAGACTGGATGGGCCTTGCCATCCTTATCTGCCGTCAGTTTCTATGTTTCCGCTAAAAAGTAAAGAAAAACACACTGAACCGGCCACTAATACATGGTCAGTTGCGGTTCTACCTGCTGAAGAAATTGCTAATGCTATACGCATTATTCTGTCACTGCAAGCCAGTCTGGCTGAACCAGTGCAGCATTTGGTTACTCCTCTTATCGGGCCAAACTTCTATCGGGTTCAACCTGAGTCTTTTGAATTTGACTTTTCCTGTGAGCAGGAATATGAGGAGGAGGACTATTTTGGTCCCATTGAACCTGAAGTCTTTCCTGAGCATGGGGGGTGGTTCTCCACCTAAGCAGCCAGAGAATGCTCTCACTCACTTTTCTTTCATGAAGAAAGTGGCCGAAACTCTCCAACTACCAGCTCATGAGTCCTTAGAGGACGAAGAGCCTGATTACGTGGACATGATGGATGTATCTGCCACAAAAAGATTGGTGATACCCATACATAAATCTCTGAATAGACATATTTTAAGTACTCCTACTGCTGTCCCTCCTGTGGATAAGAGGACAGATAGGAAGTGTCCAGTTGCCAGGAATGTCACTGATTTTTTTTGTCTGGTCATCCCAACCACGAAGATGTGGTTCAGGCTGCTGCTTGTGAAAAGGCAGGTATACCTTTGGCTTCCCATCCTCCTGAGAAGGACTCCAGGAAAATCAACTCCGTGGCTAAGAAATCATACTTTGGGTCATCTCTGGGTGTCAGGCAGACTTCTTACATGGCCTATGTGGCAAGGTACCAGAAGAAGCTATGGGAGTCAGTATTCTCTTTGGCTGTCAGGGTCCCAGCTGAGATGGCTGCAGACTTAGTGGAGGTGGCTAGGAATGGAATAGAGGCTTTGAAGCAACAATTCCATATGGCTGTGGATGCCAATGATTCTGCATCCAGAGTTTTGGCCACCTCTGTGTCCTTAAGAAGATTTTCTTGGCTCAGAGCCACTAATCTTTCTCAGGATACCCAGACCAAGGCCTTGGATTTTCATGTGGCACAAAATTCCCTGTTTGGGGATCAAACAGAGGCCTATATCAGAAAAATGAACGAATATAGCACTACCTACAGGAGAGCTGCAGCTAAGGAGAAGGCTGCCACTCCTCAGAAACAACAAGGTAGGGAAGGCAGGGGCAGGCCTTTTCAGAGACCCTTCTGTGAGGTCCAGGCCTTCCCTGCTTACCAGCAGCAGCGTGGGTACTATAGGAGAGGGGGCAGGAGAGGTGTCACTTGTTCCTGCCCTTTTTCTCAGCCCAGGACACCAGCCAAGCAGACTCCCTGAAGAGTCGTGGGTCGCCTCCCCAATTCCAGTAGGAGGCAGGCTGGCCTACCACCTGCAGAATTGACAGTCCATAACCATAGACAAGTGGGTTCTGGAGGTAGTAGGCCAAGGCCTTGCTCTGAGCTTCAAAGCTTTTCCCAGGCTGAGAGCAAGGTTGTTCAAACCTGCCACCCAAGCAGAAACAACCCTACTGGAAGCAAAGGTAGCAATTCTTCTTCAGGACAGGGCAGTGGAACCTGTCCCTCCTTCCCAAAAGGGAAAAAGATTGTACTCAAGATACTTCCTGACCTTGAAGAAAAATGGGGACTGGCGACCCATTCTAGATTTAAGATTTCTGAACAAGCATCTAACAAAACCAAGGTTCAAGATGGTCACTTTGGCTATGATCTTACCCACTCTTGGACAAGGCGACTGGTTGGCATCCACAGACCTCAAGGACACATGTTTTCACATTCCCATCAGGCAATCCCACAGGAAGTACCTAAGGCTCAGATTACCATCAGGCCACTATCAGTTCAGGGCCCTACCTTTCGGCCTGACTTCAGCCCCCAGGTTGTTCACAAAGTGTCTGGCAGTGGTCGTGGCACACTTAAGGCACCTGGGGGTCTCAGTGTTCCCTTACCTAGACAACTGGCTAGTGGTGGGGCAGTCTCAGCAGCAGGTGACAAGAGGCTTTAACCCTTGTTCAGAACACCCTACTCACTGAGATTCTTGATAAATGTCAAAATATCTGTCCTGAAGCCAGTCCAGTGCCTGGACTTCATAGGGACAAAACTGGACACAGTGAGGGGAAAGGGCACTGCTTCCACCAGACAGAGTGGACAATTTGGTGCAACTAGCAGATTCCTTCAAGTTCCACTCACCAAGGCCAGCCAGGCATTTTCTGCAGCTATTGGGGCATATGGCTGCTTCAACAGCTGTAGTTTCAGGGGCAAGGTTCCAGATGAGGGACATTCAGTTCTACCTCAGTTCATTCTGGTCCCAGAGAAGAGACTCATTGTCAAAGCTGATACCAGTAGCATCCATACTGCTACAGGCCTTGCAGTGGTGGCAAGACAGGGAAAACCTCAGTGTGGGCGTCCCATTCCTGCAGCAAAACCCCACTAAGGTACTTACCAGATATGCATCCCTCTTGGGTTGGAGTGCTCACCTAGGGGAGCACATTGCACACATGGTCTCCTCAAGAGTTCCTTTTGCATATAAGTCTGTTGGAACTCAGGGCAGTGTGACTGGCTCTTTAGTCATGCTGTGCCATGATTCAGGGGAAGGTGGTGCAGATCAGGACAGACAACACCACCATCATGTATTACATCAACAAACAGGGTGGACCAAGGTCCACTCTACTTTGCACGGAGGCCATGAAGATTTGGAGTCTGCCTTACTCCCTTGAGATATCCCTGTCAGCAGAGTGTAACCAAATTATATTTCATTTCGCAGTGACAAGGTGGTTCTCCGAACAAGCAAGAAGTTACTCCCTAAGGTGGTCTCTGATTTCCACCTTAATTAGTCTGTGAATTTACCTGTCTTCTTCACTGAACACTCTAGTTCAGGGGAACATAGGCTGCATAGCCTAGAAATAAAAATGGCTATTAGCTATTATCTGGATCATAACAAGGACCATAGGAAAGGGAACAACCAGTTGTTTCTTACCTCTGGAGAAGTGGGTATGGGTAGGCCAGCCACTAAGAGAACCATTGCAAGATGGATAGTGGCATGTATACAGTTTTGTTATGGAAAGCTGGGAAAAGAACCCCCTGTAGGCCTGAGGACTCATTCCACCAGGGGTACAGCCGCTACTATAGCAGCTGCAAGGGACATTCCCTTGCTGGAAATTTGTAAAGCAGCTGCCTAGAAAACTGTGCACACATTTACCAAGCACTACAGTTTGGATGTGCAAGCCAGAAGTGATGCTAGGTTTGGTACAGCAGTATTGCAGAGCCTATTTCCTAAGTAGGTTCTATGCCCTCCTCTAAGGGCACTTCTTGGTAGTCTGCATATGTCAGAATGCATTAGGATTTCTTGTAGTTTGAAGAAAAAATTACTTATCACAGTAATGTTGTTTCTTTAATCTAAAGGATTCCTAATGTATTCTGACCTCCCACCCTGCCTCCTCTATCAGAACCTGGAGTCTCTGCACTCCAGCTGTTACATTTTGTTGATCCATTGAGTTGGTTATCTGTTGGGCATCTGTGACTTGAGTCTTTCATTCCCTCACTGGGGTTGGTTGGGTATCCTATAGTCTAATATACTTTTTCATATAGATTTTCAATCAATTCAATAGTTTAGAATCTTTGTTCTTAGTTGCTCTAAAGAATTTGACGATTGCATGGAACTTACCAGTGGACAGTGGTTTGAAACCAAGCGTGTGCCTACTTAGAATGTAAGCTTTAACTCTTTCATCTCTGGGGCAGTACAACAGGAAGGTCTTACTGCATATGTCAGAATACACTAGGACTCCTTTAGAAGAAACATTTCTGTGGTACGTAATTTTTTCTTCCGGGCCATAGCAGTCCCTTATTCAAACAACATGAAGTCTTGCTGTATTCTGACAATTGCAGTTAGCCCCAGCCTTTAAACTGTCCTGGAGAACAAAAGGTTAACTTTTCTATGCATGGCATAGAATGTTCATCTCGAGCTCGGTTGAAGCCTCTGCCTGTTGTTATTCGAACTGCAACTGTCAGATTCTTTATTCCGCCTCGCCAAACAGTCACTCTGGAGATTTCTCCTGCGGCTCAGTTCAAGTCAGTTGAAGTGTCGGTTTTCGGTCGTTTTTTTCTACCAAAATTATTGTTTCCGCATAGTCTGTTCAAGTCTCTGTCTGTGGTACCGTGAGTACTAGATAGGTTTTGTTCTGTTTTCTGTGTGGAACTTGTGAAAGTGTGGATCAGTTCGGCTGAACCGATCATTTTCAGGTAAAATTTGTACTTTACTTTAGTGTGTGGTTACCGGTCCGTATCGGTTCTAAAAAAAAAAAAACGGGTTTTTGTACATTTTTTTCCAAGACCCGTGACACGGTCAGGAACAGATAGGGGAGTCTTGCCTGGCAGTTGCCGAAAAAAGGGTAAGTTTGGTTAGGTTGGCCATGTCTGAGAAACCCAAGAAAAAAAATGGGCCCACTGGGTTTCAACACTGCAGTGTGTGTGGGGAGGTCTTTGCTAAGGCCGATCCCCACACCACCTGTGTTTATTGTCTGGGGTTTGACCGCCTTGATTCAGACTGCAAAATTTGCAAATATTTTCCCAAATCTACCGTGGAAAAGAGATTAGGTAGACTGAGGGAAAGGGAGGCCGAGAAGTCTGCTGACCTGGATGGCCAGCCCGGTTCGGTTCCGACTGAACCAGAAGGAGTGCCCTCTGACCAGGGCAATACTTCTTCGGGCAGAAGGAGAGCCGATTCTGAGGAATCGGTTCCGACAAAAAGAAAATGAAAAGTCAAGCCGACCGGTTCGGATCCAGAATCTCATACTCCAACCGCCGTTGAAATAGCCAAAGCGATTCGTATTGTGGAATCGCTTCTTTTGGTTCCGACTGATCCGGCACCTTTTGGCAGGGGCTCGGTTCGGTCGGCTCCCCCGGTTCTGGATTATACCCTGGAAGAGTTTTATGAACCGGAGTTTGAGGAGGAATGAGAGTTGGAAGATGATTATGGTGAAAGTCTGGATGTGCCTATTGACCCGGACATCTCCCCAGACAGACCTTCAGGTGTTTCTCCTCCTAGGCTTTCTGAGTCTCCTTCACGTTTCATGTTTTACAGAAAGGTGGCTGATGCCCTCCAGCTTCCTGTGGAGGAGGCAGTGGAAGATCAGGAAGAGCCTGACTATGTAGAGATGATGAACATCCCAGAGTCCAGGAGACTGTATTCCCCTCCACAAATCTTTTGGGAAACAGACACAAAAAATTCTTAAGTCTCCCAATTCCATACCTCCTGTGGATAGAAGAATGGACAAGAGGTATGCTCTTTCAGGCTCAGATACGGAGTTCCTTTATCAGCAATGCAGCCATGTTGGGGTTGTACAGGCTGCTGCCTGTGATAAGGCAAGCATTCCCTTGGCATCACACCCTCCAGACAAGGACTCCAGGAAGATTGATGCCATGGCAAAGAAGCAGTACATGGCATCATCTTTGGGACTCAGGCAAGCTAATTATATGGCCTATGCAGCCAGGTACCAGAAGTCCAGGTGGGACACTGTACTGGCACTGGCTAAACAGGCTTCCCCCAGCTTGCCAAGGAACTGGAGGAGGTGGCTGCAGATGGGATTGAGGCATCAAAAGTTCAGTTTCGTGCTGCTGTGGACTCCAATGATGTATCATCAAGAGTCATGGCTACATCTGGGGCTCTTTGGAGAATGGCTTGGCTCAGATGTACTAGCCTCTCGCAGGATACCCAGGCTAAGGCCATGGATTTTCCTGTAGTTGGTAATTCTCTGTTTGGAGAGCAGACAGAGAATTACATGAAGAAAATGGATGAATACAGGACCACTTACAGGAGTGTTTAGGCCAAGGAAAGTCAAGGAACTCCTCAAAGGCAGCAGTCCAGGGGCAGGTCTTTCCAAACGCCTTTTTACCAAGCACAGGCCTCTTCTTCCTTTTCACAGAGGATTCTTCAGAGGGAGAGGCAGAAGGGGGATGAGCAGGCCTGCATCCACCCCTCAGCCTAAAGCACCTGACAAGCAGACACCCTGATGGGTCTGCCTGGGTCGATTCTCCTATCCTAGTAGGGGGCAGACTGACTTACTTTGTCCAGGACTGGATGTCTGTTACATCAGACAAGTGGGTCCTGGAAGTAGTAAGCCAGGGACTGGTTCTCAGCTTCAAAAAATTTCCCAAGATGAGAGCCAGATCTTTTCCACCTGCAAATCTCTCAGAAACCCTTGCCCTAGAGGCAGATGTTTCTTCTCTCCTAGCTCTAAGAGCTATAGAGAGAGTACCTACTCTACACTGGGGCAAAGGATTGTGCTCCAGGTACTTCCTAACCCCCAAAAAGACAGGAGAGTGGTGAACCATCCTGAACCTAAGATACCTGAACAAACATCTTTTAAAGCCAAAGTTCAAGATGATAACTCTGGGAATTATCCTTCCCTCTCTAAGGCCAGGGGACTGGCTAGCCTCCCTGTACCTCAAAGATGCCTACTTTCACATTCCCATCAGGTGCTCCCACAGAAAGTACCTCAGGTTCAAGTTGCCGTCAGGCCACTATCAGTTCAGAGCAATGCCCATTGGCCTAACATCAGCCCCAAGGATGTTCACAAAGTGCCTGGCAGTAGTTGTTGCCTTCCTAAAAAGACAAAAGATTTTCATTTTTCCATATTTGGACGACTGGCTCGTAGTGGGCCAGTCCCCAAACCAAGTCAAGTTACACCTGCAAGTGATCCAGCAAGTGCTCACTTCTTTAGGATTTCTTCTCAACCTACCAAAATCAGTTCTCGAAACAGTGCAGCTCCTCACCTTCGTAAGGGCAGAGCTGGATATGGTAAAAGCAAGAGCCTTCCTTTCCCTGGACAGGGCAAGGGCTCTCATGGAGCTGGCCTCTTCATTCATCCTTCAGGTCTCTCGTCCAGCAAGGCACTTCCTTCAGCTATTGGGCCACATGGCAGCTTCTGCAGCATTGGTCCAAGGCGCAGGATTCCAAATGAGGGACATTCAGTTCCACTTAAGAGCTTTTTGGTCCCAAAGAAAGGATTCCCTTACCAAACTAATTCCAGTGACTCGAACTCTGATCCAAGCCCTGCAATGGTGGCAGGATCAGGACAATTTGAGGCAAGGGGTTCCATTTGCCACTCAGTCTCATTCAGTGGTCCTCACCACAGATGCTTCTCTGCTGGGCTGGGGAGCTCATTTGGGAGAACTTACCACCCAGGGACTGTGGTCGTCTCAGAAATCCCTTCTACACATCAGTCTCTTGGAACTCAGGTCAGTGTTTCTGACACTGCAAGCTTTTTCCAAATCAGTACAGAACAAGGTGGTTCAGGTCAGAGCAGACACCACCATGTGATACATCAACAAGCAAGGAGGCACTCTGTCTACGGCCTTGTGCACAGAAGCAATTAAGTTGTGGTCCCTGGCTTATTCCCTGCAGACCTCTCTGATAGCAGTTCACCTTCCAGGAAAGGACAGTGTTCTAGCAGATGCACTGAGCAGAATATCCCAGGGCCATCACAGATGGGCCATAGATTCTCTGGTGTTGAAGGTGATTTTCTCAAGATGGGGCACTCCAGAGATGGATCTTTTTGCAGCCCCAGACAATCACCAACTTCCTCTTTTTTGTTGCAGACCCCCAGTCTTGGGCTCAGTCCCCCTGGATGCTCTGATTCTGAACTGGAAAGGGAAATTTCTGTATGCTTCCCCTCCCCCTTGTTCAAAGTGTTAGTCAAGATAAGGTCACAACCATGCAAAGTGATTCTGATTGCTCCAGACTGGGCCAGGCAGCCATGGTATACCTTGTTGCTGTCCCTAGCAGTCCATCTTTCCCTGTCTCTTCCCGGGAATTACAACCTGTTAACATCCTCTCAGGGGAGGATTTGGTACCCCAGTCTTCAGTCTCTCAGTCTCAAGGCTTGGCTTTTGAAGAGTTAGAGTTTGCAGATCTGCATCTTTCCCAAGGGGTTCTGGATATCCTTAAGTCTTCTCGAAAGCCCTCCACCAGAAAGACTTTCAACTCCAAATGGAAAAGATTCAGCATTTGGTGTTCTAAGAAGAATATTTCTCCAGACTCTGCTGAATTGCCTACGGTTCTGGATTATATGGTCCATCTCAATGGCCTAGGTCTCAGACCAGCTACTCTCAAGGTACACTTGACAGCTATTTCTGCTTTCCTGTCAGTAGGCAAGTCTTCCTCACTGTCATCCCATCCTGTATTCTGTAAGTTTTTCAAGGGATTGCTTCACACCAATCCCCCTTTTAGGATCCTGCTTCTGCTTGGGATCTTAATGTTTGCATTGCTCAGCTTATGCAACCCCCTTTTGTGCCTTTGTCCTCAGCAGAGCTTAAGTGCTTGACTTGGAAAACTGTTTTTGGTAGCCATTACTTCTGCTAGATGTATCAGTGAATTGCAAGCCCTGTCAGTGGAATCTGATTTCATCTCTTTTCACATAGATAAAGTGGTCCTTAGAACTAACAGAAAGTTCTTGCCTAAAGTGGTTTCAGATTTCCACCTGAATCAGCCTATATCTCTTCGTTTTCTTCACTGATCATTCTTCCTCGGGAGAGAGGAGGCTACACAGTTTGGATGTTAAAAGAGCCCTTAGCTACTACATAGAGCGTACCAAGGGTCACAGGTTTGACTCCCTCCAGTTGTTCCTCACTTATGGAGAAGTTGGGAAGGGCAAACCTGCCATCAAGAGATCCATAGCCAGGTGGATTGTTTCTTGTATACAATTTTGCTATGAAAAACTGGGTAAAACTCCACCCTCAGGCCTGAGGGCTCATACCACAAGAGGTACAGCTGCTTCCCTGGCTGCTGCCAGGGATATCCCTCTTTCAGAAATTTGTCAGGCAGCCACCTGGAAAACAGTCCATACTTTTACCAAGCATTACTCTCTGGATATCCAGGCTAGGAGTGATGCTCGGTTTAGCACAGTAGTACTTCAGAGCCTGTTCCCAAAGTAGGTTCTGTCCCTCCTCCATGGAGGTACTGCTTGGTAGTCTACAATTGTCAGAATACAGCAAGACTTCATGTTATTTGAAGAAAAAAATTACCTTAGTAATTATGTTTCTTCTAGTGGAGTCTTGCTGTATTCTGACCTCCCCGCCTGCCTCCCCTCTCAGAACCTAGATTTTTGGGATGTGGGTGGGCAGGCACAGTGTTGGCATGCTAGAGGTGCCCTCCATTTACACCCTCTGTTCTCTTTGGGTGGAATGTTATTTCATTTGATTGTTTTTTGTTTTTGGGTTTCCTGACTTGAGTCTTCCTTTGAGGACCCAAAACATTATTTTTCTGCCAGCTGGCTAGTTAGAAATGTTAGTTTCCACACAGAACACCTAGTGAGTTTTGCTCGTAAAGATCTGACAGTTGCAGTTCGAATAACAACAGGCAGAGGCTTCAACCAAGCTCCAGATGAACATTCTATGCCATGCATAGAAAAGTTAACCCTTTGTTCTCCGGGGCAGTTTAAAGGCTGGGGCTAACTGCAATTGTCAGAATACAGCAAGACTCCACTAAAAGAAACATAATTACTAAGGTGAGTATTTTTTTTCTTCTGGGGTGACCTGGAATTACTTACATTTCACAAGCAGGCAGAACAGTACATTGCCAAGGTACAGTGTCAGCCAAGTCAGACATGACATAGTCAAAATACATAAGCAGTGAAATAATACTTCTAGGGACATGGATATGTTGTTCATCCACACTTATTGGCAGGTTCCTTGCTGCTTTAAATCTTGCCGGAAGGTCTTCAAGCTAGCTCCTCCCACCCACCCGGGTGGTAAAACTCTCGGCTCCGCCCCATGACGCCAGATCTTCCTTACCGCTTGGAAGCTCAGGTTCCCTCCTTAACGCTCTGCGATTAAGTTTTGGGCCTAAAATCCTTCGGTTTAAAAATTTTATAACTTTACCTTCTGGTCTTCTTCGCCGCGGCTACGATCGGACAATCGACTCGGTTGGAGATGTCCCTGTGGGCAGAAGATGTCTCGGACGGACCCGCACTCCGTCGCGTTTATTGCCCAGCCAGGAGCCGACCGCGGGCTTGCGACCTGTGTTCCTCCTTCTTGGTCTCGTCCTCGAGGACCGCACTGCCCGTTACATCTGGGGCGTCCCGAAGAAGATTTCCTCAGTCAAATCCAAAGAAGGCCCGACTGGCGGTTTCGCGGCCTGCGAGATCCGCCCGAACAACTAGAGGTTGGTAGCCCTCGAAAACGCAAGGCGGCCCAGGCGCGGCTTCCTCTTCTCGACCTTGTTACCTCTATCTCGGGACCTCATATTCAGCTTCCTAAGGGCTTTGCTTGACCCTCTCAACAAAGGCGAGGTCCCTACTTCTTCGAGTCCGTTTCGCCAGGCTGAAGAAGTCTAAGGAGTAAGTCTCATCGTCTACGCTCTTGGGAGCGGGAAAGATCCCCTTCCCCTTGTCGACAATCGACTGCAGTCGAATTTTCGGCTTCTGCCACTGGCTTCACGGTGCCCCGTCAGGCCAGGTGACTGAGACTCCCGCCGACGTGGTCGAGATTTTTCTCGACCCGTTAGACAGGTTGTCGGCTGGAGAAGCGAGAATCCCTCCTCCCGGTTCCCGGTGAGGACTGAGGATATCGTCGGCTCATCCGGTACCTGTGACTCAGGAGCACGTCGGTTATATCGACCGAACCGGGGGATTGCCGATCCTCGGCTCCCGCTCACGACCTCGGCCTAGCCGAATTCTCAGTCTCGGTCTCGGACATCTTGGCGGTCCAGCGCGCTCGTCAACATAGGCGGTCTCGGTCTACGGCACCGCGGCAAGCGGCGTCGCGCTCTCTCTTCTTCTTCCTCCTCGGACGAGGAGGGAGGCTTCAGTAAGCTGCGCCCATCCACAGGGCCTCATGTGGCAACAAATTTTTCTGGCCAATAAGCCGGCTCAAGGCCTCTTCCCGGCCATTAAGTGGTTGCCACGGACGCAAGTAGTGGTCGAGGGCCTGTTCCCAGGCCAGTTGTCCGACCTATTCCAGCTGCCCCACCAATTGTGGTGGAACCGCCTCCACCTCAGCCGACAGCTGGGGCACTGACAAGCAGTCGCGGTTGGCCCGGAGGGCCTTCCCGTGGGCTGTCGGTCACTCTCACGCCTGACAAGCCTCAGCAAGTGGAGGGTGGTTTCAGGCTCCAGGCAGCTATTTGACAACTCGTCGGAGTCGGATGGCTCCTCCCTGTTCTCCAGGCGGTTTGACTTGGAGTCCTCTGGGGGGCAGTCAGTGGGCGATAGCCCTTCCGTCCTTCCTGGGACTTCTTAGGCTCATCTCAGAATCCACTGGGATGAAGCTTGAACCCGTATCCAAATGGGCCAGATATCCCCTCACCGAGATTCTGGACTGAGGGGATTCTCCCACGGAGGCCTTTCCAGTGGCCGAAGCCATTGTCAGGGCCGGCCCTGGAACTTTGGCAGCATCCGGCTTCCTGTCCTGCGCCTTCGGCCAGGATGGCCAGGAAGTATGCGGTCCCTACTGGCTCTCTGTCCGGGTTTTCCAAACACCCCTCGGCTGAAGGGCTGGTTACGGACAGTGTTTTCCAGCGTGCCGGTAATGCCAGGGACGTGGACAAACCACCCGACAAAGAGTCCAAGAAATTGGACTACTCCGGGCGGAAAGTGTATGCTGCCTCTTCTCTCGGCCTTCGTCAGGCCAGTTCGGCCATCCTCATGGCACATTTCTCCCATGCCCTGTTGGGTTCCCTGGATGAGGTTGTCCCTCATCTTCCCGCCGACCTGCAGACTACGGTCAAGCAGGTGCGGGATCAGGGCAGGGCAGTAGCCAAGCAGCAGCTCCAGACTGCTCTGGATATAGGAGACTCGTGTGCCCGGTCAGTGGCGGCCGCTGTGGCCATGCGTCGTCGGGCGTGGCTGCGTATATCCACCTTTACCGTGGATACCCAGCACAAGCTTGCGGACGTTCCTTTCCTGGGAACAGACCTTTTTGGCCCTGGAGTGGAAGGCCATCTCCAGAGGATCGAAAAATCCAGTGCCACCCTGGATTCGGTCTCATCCGCGCAGAGGGACAAGGGTCCTAAGCCCCAGCCTAAGCCCTTTCGTCCCTCTACTCCCGCCACACCCGGCCCAACAACAGCGTCAGGGCCAGCAGGCTAGAACCTTGGTATTCCAAGCCCAAGCCATCAGCTTCCTCTAATAGGAAGCAAGGAGGAAAAGGCCTAGTGGTCCCCAGGCGGTCCTTCCTCCAAGCCTGCTAAGTGACGGGCTGAGGTGTCACCCCCATCCCGTCACCTGCGTCCCTAGTTCCCCGTGGGAGGGCGGCTCCGACACTTCCTTTCGCCTGGTCCGCTGTTACCACGGACAGGTGGGTTTTGGAGGTGGTGGGAAGAGGCCTGCCTCTCGAATTCGAGCAGGCTCCACCCTTCAGAGCCGTCGCCTCGCGGGGGGCTTTAGGGTCCCCAGAATCTCTACAGGCTCGTCGAGCCGACATCACCCTCCTCCTTCAGAAAGGGGTGATAAAGAGATAGAGGACCCATCAGAACCAGGTTCGTGTCCAGGTACTTCCTGGTCCCGAAAGCGGACGGGCTGGCGCCCCATCTAGACTCCACACGACCTGAACAAGTTCCTAAGGTCTCGAACCTTCAGAATGGTCACTCTGGCTCAGATAATACCATCTCTGGAACACGGCATGTGGTTCTGTTCTCTGGACTTCCAGGACGCGTTCTTTCACGTCCCTATCCGTTCGTCTCATCAGAGATTCCTCCGCTTCAGAGCGGAGGGATCCCTCTTCGAGTTCCAGGCCATGCCCTTCGGCCTTTCTTCAGCTCCCAGGGTCTTCACCAAATGCATTGCAGCGGTGACAGCTTTCCTGCGGCGCCGAGGGGTCCGGGTGTACCCTTACCTGGACGATTGGCTGATAGCAGCCCCCTCCAGGTTGGAGGTGGAGCGGTCCAGAAATCTGGCCCTCCGGGTTTGCTCTCAACTGGGCTTCCTGGTCAACGAGGCCAAGTCGGAACTCGAGCCGAAGCAGGTGATATCCTTCATCGGGGCAGAGCTTGACTCTCTTCGAGGCAGAGCACGGCTCCCGGCGGACAGGACCGAGGTTCTTTCCTCCTTCGCCCAATCATTTCTGGTTGGGCAATCGCGCCCTGCCCGGGACTTCCTGCGACTTCTGGGTCTTATGGCGGCCTGTACCAGCGTAGTCCGTTGGCGCGCTGGCACATCGCCCCTCCAGTGAGTCTGGCGCCCAGTGGTCACAGCGTTGCGATCCTCTGGACCAGCGTGTGAGGGCGACCCAGGAGATGTGGGCAGCTCTCCAGTGGTGGACCGTTCCGTCCCATCTGCAGGAGGGTATCCCGTTTATCCGCCCGACCGGCGGTCTCTTCTAACGACGGCGCCTCTTTGATGGGTTGGGGTGCCCATCTGGGGAACACCGAGCACTGAGCCTCTGGTCCCGCGGGAGTCCGATGCCATATCAACCTGCTGGAGCTCCGTGCGGTCCGTCTAACTCTCACCGCCTTTGCTCCGTTTCTCTGGGGTCAAGTGGTCGGGTCAGGCGGACAATACCACGACTATGTACTATCTAAACCGACAGGGCGGGCCGCGCTCCGCTCCTATGCAAAGGCTCTCCGCATTTGGTCACTAGCTGCGCAGTTGGGCGGATCTCCTGGCCATCCATGTGGCAGGAGCCTCCAATACCCTGGCCGATGCCCTGAGCCGGATAGGGGCTGCATCGCACGAGTGGTCTGTCCTGACGGAGATAGTACAGGACCTGTTCTCCCATTGGGGCACACCTCTGGTGGATCTGTTTGCCTCCAGGGAGAACGCGAAGCTGAGTCTGTTTCATGCCCGCCCCCCTCAGCAGGGTTCGCTGCAGGGGGATGCCTTCTCGAGGCAGTGGACCCCGGGCCTCTTTTACGCCTTTCCCCCCGTTCCCCTGATTCACAGGGTCCTGCTGAAAGCGAGGAGGGACAAGGCGCAGGTGATTCTGATAGCCCCAGACTGGCCTCGCCAGTTCTGGTACCAGATCTCCTCAGTCTCAGCTCCAGGACTCGCGGCAGCTTCCAGCTCGCCCGGACCTGCTCTCAGTCAATCAGGGAAGGTGTTCCATCCGGACCTTCAATCCCTGCACCTGGCGGCCTGGTTCCTGGGCGTGAGTTCCAGGCCTTGGGTCTTTCCGACCGGGTCCTCAACGTCGTTGAGCGTCCCGTAAGGAGTCGACCAGAAAATGCTATGCCTTCAAATGGAAGAGGTTCTCCATTTGGTGTCGGAAAAAGGGTTGGACCCTTTCTGTGTCCTGTGGCAAGCATTTTGGACTATCTATGGTCCCTATCTAGTCAAGGGCTTGGAGTCAGGCGACCCTAAGGTGCACCTGGCGCCATTTCTGCTTACCAGCGCGGGCGGTCAACAGTCAGTGGGCGCGGGAAAAAGTGGTCAGGCGCTTTTCAAGGCCTTGATCAATTTCCTCCAGTCAGCGGGAACCCCCACCTCCAGTGGGATTTACTGCTGGTACTGGCAAAGCTCATGGGCAAGCCATTGAACCAATGCACAGGTGTGGTCTCCCCACCTGCGTGGAAGACCGCCTTCTTGGTGGCTATCACGCCAGCCAGAAGGATGGGAGAACTCCAGGTGCTTAGCATCAAGTCTCCTTACCTGGTCTTCCACAGGGACAAAGTTGTCCCGCCTCCACCGAAATTCCTTCCGAAGGTGGTGTCGAGTTTCACCTTAATCAGGTGTTGACTCTGCTGGTGTTCTACCCCAATCACACCTCGGAGGCCGAATATAGCTCCATACTCTGGACCCACAAGTGCGCTCGCTTATTATAAGGGCTGCGGCTGAAATCGAGGGAGAGGTTAAGCCAGCTGTTTGTCACCTATGCTGAAGCCGCACCTGGCAGACCTGCAGCCAGCGGACGATAGGCAGATGGGTCACCTCCTGCATAAATCTCTGCTATGAGTTGGCGGGCATGGAGCCTCCCAGAGGATAAGAGCTCATTCTACCCGCCATACTGCTGCATCGGTGGCGCTTCAGGGATGTCCCTATCCAGGAAATCTGCAGGGCTGCTACCTGGAAGTCAGCACACCTTTATTACCCATTACCACATCGACCTTGAGTCACGTCGGGATGCTGGTTTTGGGGCCTCGGTTCTCAATCTCTGTTCCCCAAGTAAGTATGTAGGGGTGTCGTCTTTGCCTCCCTCCTCCCGGAGAACTGCTAGAGTCTGCCAATAAGTGTGGATGAACAACATATCCATGTCCCTAGAAATACAGGTTACTCACCTGTAACAGGAGTTCTAGGAATGGTATGTGTTGTTCATCCAACACACCCGACCTCCCGGCCGACGCACAACCTGAGCTTCCAGCGGGCCAGGTCTAGGCGTCATGGGGCGGAGCCGAGAGTTTTACCACCCGGGTGGGTGGGAGGAGCTAGCTTGAAGACCTTCCGGCAAGATTTAAAGCGGCAAAGAACCTGCCAATAAGTGTGGATGAACAACATATACCATTCCTAGAACTCCTTTTACAGGTGAGTAACCTGTATATTTGGCCTAACACAGAGTACCAATACGGGACATAGTGTTAACAATCTTAGACTACTCATTTTAGGGAAACATAGATCAATTGTGTATCAAAATGATCCAAGGTAGAAAAGCAATCAATTATAATACCAGAAAGTGTCACTACAGGCATAGAGGCTGTGCTCCAGTAGTACAACTTTAAGCCCTTTCTTAAATCCATCCAGAGTGGAGCAGTCTTAAAGGGCAGATTGCAAAGTGTTCCAGATGATTCCCGGGTCTCTCTCCTTTTCTTTTACTTGTAATATGATATTACATAATCAGTACAGTTGGTTCAAAGTGTTTTGTCCTAAATGTATTGCACAACATTTCTCCAGGTTAAAACTCATGCTCCACTTGTAGGCCCATCTGGTTACTGTGTCAAGGTCAGCCTGTATACTACTGATATTCAGTGTCACATGGTCCACCCCACTTGATTTCATTAGCATACTTGGTTACCTAATTTATAACTTCACTACTCGTGTCAGATATGAAAATAATAGGACCCAGTACAGAGCCTTGGGGTACCCCACTGGTGACAGTGTCCTCAGTTGACATGTATCCATTTATGGAAACTCTTTGCATGTGGTTTGTGATCCAGTTTTTTAATCCCAAGTTATTAACTGGGTATTCAGGTTAAGATTACATATTTTTTCTATTACTGCCCAGTGTGGTACTGTTATCAGAAGTTCTGCAAAAATCCAGAAAAATGCAGGGCAGATTTTATACATCCCAAGTAGGTTGTTAGATAGAGTCATGTACCCTGGGTATATATTGCTGGCTGTATATTATTTAACCAAGGTGCAAGTTGCTGGGCAGATTTTATATACTCCGGGTACATATTGTTGAACAGGTTTTACATACCATCTGGAAACAAGCCAGCGTAGCCCCAGTCTTCAAATTCGGTGGACAGCACAGTGGTCTCTAACTATAGGCCAATGTCTGTCTTCTCCCCACTCTCTCAAGCTTTAGAAAACATTGTCAGAAATCAACTGGTGCCCTGTGTCATGGATCACTACTTCTTCGCTACCGAACAACACGGCTTCAGGAAGCTGCACAGCATGACAACCTGCCTAATTGAGCTATGTGAAGAAACTCCACAAAGCCCTAGACAAGCATGAATACATTGGTGCAACCTTTTTTCTCCAAGGCCTTTGACTTAGCCATGACTTTGAACACTTTGAAGTGTAAAACACTTTGAACCAACAGTACTGATTATGTAATATCATCTTGGTCATGGAACCAACTCGGCAGAAGGCAATACTGGACCTTGTGCTCACAAACAGGGACAGTGTGATGGGGGTAACAGTGGGGGAGCACCTGGGAAACAGTGACCACCAGTCATTGTGGTTTGAAATCACAGAAAGAGCAGAACCAAACCACACAAAAACATGTATCCTGGATTTTAGGGGGGCAGACTTTGGGAAAATGGGGAGATACTTGAAAGAGGCATTAAGGGGGAATGGGACAGGAATCAGGGGTTGAGGAACAGTGGGCAGTATTTAAAATGGGGATTACAAGAACAACAGAATTATGTATTAAGCAGGTTAGCAAGAGGAAAAGGAAGAGGAGACCATTATGGTTTTCCAAAGAGGTAGCAAAGAAAGTGAAAGCCAAAAAGATTGCATTCAGGCAATACAAAAAGACAGGCAGAAGGGGATAGGGAGAAGTACCAGGAGAAGCAAAGGGAGGCAGGGAGGTCAGTAAGGGAAGCCAAAGCTCAGACAGAAGAACACATTGCAAAATCAGTGGGTAGAGGGGACAAAACCTTTACAGGTACATAAGTGAAAAAGAAAGACAAAGGGAGGGATAGTGAGACTGAAGGGGAGGATGGGAGCCGTGGAGGATGACAACAGTAAAGCTGACATACTGAACAGGTATTTCTGCTCAGTCTTTACTGAGGAAGAGGAGGGTAATGGGTCTGAAGGGAGTACAAGGTGAGGAATGGTGCAGAAATGGACACAAGTCCCTTTACACGAGAAAGGGTCCTGAAGGAACTGGAAGCACAAGAGCTGATAAAGCAATGGGGCCAGATGGGGTGCCCCAGGGTCCTTAAAGAACTAAGAGAGGTGGTAGCTGAACCTCTGGCTATCCTGTTTAGCCGATCACTGGAAACAGGGAGGTACCCAAAGACTGAGGACAGCAGATGTCCCCTTATACAAAAGTGGGAACAAAGAGGACGAGGGAACTACAGACCAGTCAGCCTCACCTCGGAGTGGGGAAGATCATGGAAGCACTACTAAAGAGAGATTGGTGGAACATCTGGTTGTCAATGGACTACAGGACCTAAGGCAGCATGGTTTCACCAGGGGAGTCATGTCAGACCAACCTCATTGAATTTTTGACTGGGTGACTAGGGAGGTGGATCAGGGAGGGCAGTGGACATGGCCTATCTGGACTTCAGCAAGGCCTTTGACACTGTGCCACATAGAAGACTATTACAAACTGGGGAATATGGGTGTGGGCAGAACAGTAGTGTGGTGGGTAGGTAACTGGCTGGGTGCAGGACACAGAGGGTGGTGGTAAATGGCTGTCACTCCACAGAGGGAAGAGTGACCAGTGGGGACCACAGGGATCAGTGCTGGGACGGTCCTATTCAACATCTTCATCAGTGACATGGTGCAGGACCTAGAAGGCAGAATTTCACTGTTGCTGATGACACAAAGCTCTGTAACAGAGTAGACACACCAGAGGTGTAGACAGAATGAGAAGCGACCTGCAGAAACTTGAAGAATGGTCAGGGGTTTGGCAGTTGAAATTCAATGCAAAGAAGTGCAAGATAATGCATATGGGGCACAAAAACCCTGGCACAATATATCAGTTGGGGGGTGAGGATATAGCATGCACCAAGCAGGAAAGAGACCTTGGGGTTATCATCTCTGATGACCTCAAGGTAGGGAAACAGTGTGACAAGGCAGCAGGTAAAGCAAATAGGATGCTGGGATGTATAGGAAGGGGCATTACCAGCAGGAAAAGGGAGGTCATAATTCCGCTACACAAGACACTAGTGGAGGCCCCACCTGGAGTACAGTGTACAGTTCTGGAGACCATACCTACGTAAGGACATAGGGTAGAGAAGGTTCAGAGGAGGGCAACAAAGATGGTGCATGGATTGCATCACAAGTCCCTATGAAGACAGGTTGAAGGAACTGAACATGTACTCCCTGGAGGAGAGGAGGAGAGAGGGATATGATAGAGACATACAAGTATCTTACAGGGAGGAACAGGGTGCAGGAAAACACTATTTTTAAGCGAAAAAGATGTTCCAGGACTAGAGGGCATGGGATGAAGTTGGAGGGAGGACGATTCAGAGGAAACATGAGAAAGAATTTCTTCACAGAATGGGTGGTGGACAAGTGGAACACCCTGCCAGAGGAAGTGGTGGGGGCTGAAACAATCACAGGATTTAAGAATGCATGGGATAGATATAAAGGAATTCTGGAGGTCAGGGGTAAGGTGCAACAGACTTCTAGGAAAACAAACTGAACTTACAAGCTCAAATGGGCAGACTGGGTGGGCCATAGGCCCTTATCTGCCGACACTGTCTATGTATCTATGTATGTATCTATGACCTCCTAATCATAAAGCTCCATGAGTTGAGTCTGTCTGATGAGGCCAAAGTGTGGGTCTCTGACTACTTAACCCCACAGATCATAGAAGGCTAGATATGGGGGAGGTGTTCTCCAGCTTGCAATCTCTAACTGCTGGAGTCCCACAAGGCTCAGTCTTTGACCCCCTGCTATTCAGCCTGTTCATCAAGAAGTTTGTAGATAATTTAGCCCAGCCAACCTCTGTTTAAAGACAAAATGGTAACTGAATGGGAGTAGCCCAGAACCAATCAAGGCAAATCAGATGAACAGTACAGATTGGTTGACAAATGAGCCCACTCACCAAAAGTTAATAAGATTAGTAATTAGATTACTTTATTTTCTGAAGTATAGATAACACTTGAGAGCAAAAATGTGTCTATATCCATTTATGTTTCAGATCTATACATCTTTCTTCAGTGAAACACAAATGCTCATGCATAAATTCTAAAAATACAAAATAAAGTTTCTCTGTTAATATTCACCACAGTGAAAAATACTTTTAATAGTATAATGGATACTAAAATCCAGTTCCTCACCTGGTTATTTGTCCAAATTACATAAACATTGATTGCCATCTACAAGGACAAAAAAATAATACAAAACTCTTCATGTATCATAGACTGTGAAAACTCATAGGCTAAATAAATTACTCGTTTCATACACACGTAAGCAAAAATTAATTTTCCATACCAAAAATCCTTATTGATAAAGGTTAAAATAATAGCACTTTCCCAGAGCCATTTTCCATAAAGGATTTTCCTAAAGTAAGAGAGATAATGGGCAACATTCAAACCTATATTTGTACTATCAACTTTTTATATCGTTTGTTTTCTTGCCAAAAAAAAAAAAATTCCAAACTTATTTAAGTGTTTCTAATAAACTGTTATCAGGCAAGGAAAAAACATGTCCTTGAGTAAAATCATAATTAGACAATATGCCAATAACAAAAGTTGCAGACAGCTTCTGTACCTGTATATTTAGATGGGGAACTTCTATTCTTATTAAAGGTTCTACAAGCATTAAAAAATTCTATTTTAGTGCCCAGTAACAAAGCCATAAGAGAGAGAACGTATTTCAAGTCCACATCTTTTCATAAAATGTTGAATGTTTGCCCAGTAACAAAGCCATAAGAGAGAACATATTTCAAGTCCACATCTTTTCATAAAATTTTGAATGTTTACTCACTGTTAGCCAAAGGGGCTGTATTGCCATGCCCTCTGCTCACTCTATACTGGAGGTGCTGCTGGCGTCCTGCACAGTTCTTTTATACTGGCAAAACCATGAGGAAAATCAGGTGCATAGGCATGAGTCTGTATCACCTGACAGAATCCAAAGCCCTGTGCGCCCAATCCGCTAAATCACGGCACCTAACAGCATAAAATGTCTCTGCTAGGTGTTCCCAAGTGATTTAAAGTGGCAGTACTGTTGTATTTATAAATGGTTGTAAACCTGTTTTTAAATCTGCTGGTTATCGATGTATTAAACATCACAGTACCAGAGTGTCCACGCCTAAAGCATGTGAGATTAGTTACTTTAATTCAAAAAGGTTTTTTGTTCTAACTTACAGAAAATTTAAAAAGAAAACCAGGACATTAGATGCAATGGGAATACGTGTGCAAACAGGAGAAACTACAGTGTTTGGGAACTAAGTTGTGAGATTTTAAGGTACTAAATTATAAATGTCTGATTCTGTTCATCAAGAAGGCCACAGAAGTTTGTGTTAACTCCAGAGCATTACTGTATGCCGATGACATAGTCATCTTCAGTCAGTCAATCTTTATTTAACCAGGCAGAACACCATTGAGCAAAGCTCTTTTACAAGATGGACCTGGGCAGGAATACAATAACATACATAAACAGAGTAATATGAGAGCATACAAGGTACAATGGTGTATAGAGGTACAACAGTTTGCAACAACGATAATGAAGTCAACATTAATTGTAATGGCATTAGGGATACACAGGGTGCTTGGAGAGCTAGCACCCCAAGTTAGACATGGCTGACTGGGCTAGATACTACGTAACTACAGAGTGCAGGGAATAAAGACTGGGTGCAACCCCAAGTCACAAAAAGTAGGAAAGGCTGTGTGCAGGATGAATGAAGCAGAGGTATCAATCGGACAGAGAAGTATAGAGCCGAATAAGTTGCACTGAGCGGAGATGCAGCCATGGTAAGGGTAGAGCAGAGGCTGGGAGAGGAAGTAGTGATGACAGAAGCCATAGTGGTGGGAGCTAGGACTTAGGCATAACAACTGCAGGAATCATGGGTGACTTGTCTAAGGTGTGTTTTGAAGTTAGTTAAACTGGTAAGATTAGAGAGTTCAAGGACGTTTGAAGATGATTCCACAGAAGGGGAAGGGCATGGTTTATTGAGTGCAATCCATAGCGTGTTCTGGCTTGAGGAACTTCTAGTGAGATGTATGTGTATCTCCTAAGTGAGTAGGTCCCATCAGCAGTGACTAAGAGGTTGCAGATGTATTTGGGGAGTTTGTTGGTCAAGGCTCTGAATGTCCAGGAGGCTGCAATTTTCAATCTTCTAATCTTTAGGGAGTGCCAGCCCAACAAGGAGTAAAGGGAGCAATGCTGAGTGCTATAACTTAGGAGTGCTAGTATGACCCTAATGGCCCTGTGCTACAAGGTGTCTAATTTGGCCAAAGCAGTACTAGGGCCATGACTGTATATGAGATATGTGTAGTCCAGGAGCAGTAGAAAGGTTAATTCTACCAACCTGACTTTGGCATCGTAGGTAAGGAGGTGTCTAATTCAGAAGAAGAAACCCAATCTCTGCTTTAGTTTTTTCGCAAGCTCCTCAATATGCACAGAGAAGGCAAGTTTGCAATCTATCCAGAAACCCAGATATTTGAAATACTCCACTGATTCCAAGGTTTCTCCTTGTGCCATAGAGATATGTGGTTTAGATGCAGCAGAGTGGCGTGAGATATGATGAGATTGCTGGGATAGGAACATAGACTTGTTTTTTTTTAGCATTAAGCAACAATTTTAGTTGCAAATGTTTACGCTGCAAAATGTTGAATTCATGCTGCAGTGCAGTACTGGTTTGTTCAAGGGTAGATCTGGCGACATAGATCACTGTGTCATCTGCAAAAAGATGAACACTTGCATTAGATACACCGGCATTAAGGTTATTTATATAAATCATGAATAAGAGTGGCCCCAGTATAGACCCTTGTGAGACTCCCCTCAAGAGTGGCTTGAGGGGGGAAGAGGTCACTTGCTGCTCAGATTTGTTGCTGATGGCCAGTTAAATAGCACCGGAACCCACTCAAGGCTAATGCCTCCAGGCCAATATTACATAGCTTGGTTAAAAGCAGATCATGGTCTACCATATTGAAGGCCTTGCTCAGGTCAAGGAATACAGTGCCCACGTGCTTTTTAGAGTCCAAAGCTAGATGCCAACCACTGGTCACATTTGCTAGGGCCGAAAGCCTGATTGTATGGGGTTGAGTTTTCTGGAGGATTCGAGGTAGTTGCAAAATTGGGTGTTGACTATTTTATCAAGGAGTTTAGATAGTATAGGTAAGAGGGATATGAATCTATAATTATTGAGATTGCATGGGTCGCCTGATTTAAAAAGTGGAACAACATGCGCTGTTTTCCATAAATCAGGGATGATGCTTTGTGAGAGGGACAGGTTAAATAAGTGGGTGATGGGAGTAGGGAGTACTTGGGAGCCTAATTTCAACTAAAAAGGATTGACTTGATCTGCTGCATCACTTTTCTTAAGAATCGAGAGCTAATAACAGGTCCTCGACTTCTTTGAAGGATGTTGAATGGAAACTGAACTTATCCTTGAGCAGAATAGATTTGATTGCTTGGTTTGACAAGTCCAAGGTACAATAATTAGGGAGTAGTCTACTAGCAGGTGAAGTGTCGAATGCAAGACCAGCTGTAGCAAAATGATTGTTGAGTGCATCCAATATGCGAAGTTTATCCGAGAAGGTTGTGTCACCAGTAGTAATCTTAGTGGGGAAATAGGAAGACGGTTGGTGGCCTTCAATTTCTTGTAGCACTTTCCAGAATAGGGCAGGACTTTTAGAGGAAGAGACCAGTTTGGATCTGAAGAATTTGGATTTCTCAGCCCTAATTAATTTAGTACATCGATTCCTTGCCATTCTAAAGGCCACTCAGTCGGAAGATATCCTAGATTTGAGAGCACATTTTCAGAGGTGGTGTCTATGATGGAGGGTGGATTTAATGGCATTGTTGAACCATGGGCAAGACCGTTTCTAAGTCCTAACTTTGGTTAGAGGCTCACGTTTATTACCTGAGATAGAAGGTCTTGGAATAAGGTGTAGGCCTCTGATACTGTTTTGCAAGGTAGAAATCTTGCCATCTTATATTATAAATATCTGATAGAAAGTTACTACTGTCAAAATTCCTATGGTGCCTTTTGTAAAGATATTTGGAGTTTGAGGTGAGCGTAGGCATAATCCATACGCAAGCAATGGTACTATGATTGTTTATATCCTTGAAAAATACAGCAGTATGTGAGATATGAGGTTTGTTTACTGTAATTAAGTTGAGAAGTGTACTACTATGAGGGTTTTTTGTCATTAGGATGGGTAGGTTCAGAGATGAGCTGTGCGAGACCGTACTCATCGCATAGGTCTTTCGGAGGTTTTGAGCTGGGAGATAGCCAGTTAAGATTTAGGTCCCCCATAATGATCACTTCTGATGACTGAGTTTCTAGTAGATTTCGGAGGTGTTTCAGACAGTCGAGCCCCCCCCCCGAGGGGGGTCTATAACATCCACCAATAGTCAGTGACTCAGAGGGCGAGAGTTGTATCCTTAATGAGACACATTCAAATTGCTTGGGAACAACCGTGGCGTCAATAAGGGAGACATTGAATCTGTTGTTGACATAGAATGGCGAAGCTGCCCCCCCCGGACTGTCTATCCGCTCTGTACACATTGTATGAAGGGAGATTTATTTCGTGATTGGGGGTGGCTTGTTTCAGCAAGGTTTCAGAAATGATATAGGAAATGTTGGGGGGGGTCTTTGAAGTAAACACTCTTCTCTCAAGTTATTGTTCTTTAATCTTTCTTTTTATTTCTCTTTCACCTACGTTTTGCTCAACTTGGAGCTTGTTCACGGGGTTTATTCTTTGTTACACATCTGTAAATACATTTATTTTATGTCATTGATCAGCATTTTTTTTAATATGACTGTTACATTTTTAATTCTTCGGTATACACACATACCATTCAATAAAGATTATTACTTGTGCACCCTTGTATATATTCTTAATTTTTCACAGAGTTAATTTATTTGTACTTGTTTAGATCCTAAGTTGCATCCTAAAAAGATATGCACAGTATGTTAGTGAACACAGCACTGCTAACAACTTGGAACAAGGTTTAACTGCTGCCTGTAAGGCTTGTTCCCTATATTTCTTGGTTTACAGCATACTTTATATATATATATATTACTTAAAACTTCTTGTCTTTCTTGTAAAGAATAATTTTGGGCCTGTAATGACATAAACATATTTTTTTTGTACAGCTTTGCTGTTATTATGTTGTTTAATATTATAATGTGGCCACATTGTGGCTTCTATTTACTTATTTTGTTAACAGCATATCTTAAAGGAGGCTGTGAGCTTCTTAGAGTGGAATTAGTGTTCTTTGTAGTCTGTGAAAAAATAATCATAGTATTCCCCTATTGGTCTTATAGCCATCACTTTACTTTTATAATTAAAGGTTCTATTACCAACTTCTAAATATTCTTTAATAATTTAACTGCTTACCCTCACTTCTTCTGGCTCAAGTTTCTTCTTTTTGGTGAAGTTCCTCTACATGTAAGCACTGAAGCCCAACAAATTTTAATGGTAGTTACTTCCTGATAACTTCTCACCCATTTTTGTGAGATCCCATGGTGTGACTAACCATGTCATCACACCCAGTTGATTGCACCTGTGCGATCTCGGTTGCTAAGCTACTGAACACTAGTGCACTGATCAGTGCAGTTGGGTGCTCACAAAAAAGGGCTATTTGTTCCTAGTTGCTGCAGCTCTGTGCTAGTTTACTTTTTTATTTATTTTTTAACTTTCTTGTGAGGTTATTAAAATGAAAGCACATTATTCTCATACCATGTTTTCTTTTCACAGGGTGACTAAGAGTAAAAAGGATTTTTTGCTAATATCAACAGTTCTCTTGCTTTGATTAAAAATGCTGCAAATAAATTCCAGGTTTCTCAGAAGTATTATTTGTTATTATATCACCTTACATTACTGCTTTCTGCAACCCCAACTGTGAAATTCATAATGTAATACAAACAGTCAGTATTGTTTACTTGCTGAGGGGCAATTGCAATTTGACCTTCCTATTCATTAAATACTTATCAATCACTCCGTGGCTTAAAATTGTCTTCTCAGATCAATTCTCTAGCTCACATTATACAAAGCTTGTTAAACACTATATTATTTTTAAACAATCATTATTCAGATAACACTGGGGTCAAATGCAACTTGACCTCCCTGTCATAAATACTGAAAGTTGATCTGGAGGTAAAACATCATCTTTACTGTTTTAGATAGTGATTGTACTGTGTTATTTATAATGTCCCTATATTTTAACTTCTCTTAGTACATTTGCTATAACAGCATTATTTGTTATCTCTCTGGGATCAATCGCTGCTTATTTATTTTGCTGAGGGGCCAGTTGCTATTTGGCCTCCCCTTCATTAAATACTTGGCACTCACTTCATGGTTTAAGATTTTCTTCACAGATCATTTCTCTAGCTTATAATAAAATTCAAGCATTTATTATTTTCTGAGGGGTCAGTTGCAGTTTGACTTTCCCCTTCCTTAGGTACTTGTCAGTCACGCCATGACTTAAAATTAGCTTCACAGATCAATTCTCTAAATCACTTTCTACCAAACTTGTAAATACCATAGTGCTGTTTAAACAGTAAGTATTTAGATACCACTGGGGTCAAATGCAACTTGACCTCCCTGTTAAAAATACTGAACTTTCTGCTTATTTATTATGCTGAGGGGTCAGTTGCTACTTGACCTTCTCCTTCACAATCACTCCATGCTTTAAAATTATCTTCATAGATCAATTCTCTAGCTGACATCAAACCAAACTTTTAAACACCATAATACTGTTTAAAACAATCAAATAACACAGGGGTTAAATGCAGCTCGACCTCTCTGTTGTCAATACTGTAAGTTGTCCTGGAGGTAAAACATCATCTTTACCCTTTTAGATAGTGATTGTACTGTTATTTAGAATATCCATGTGTTTTGACTTCTCATAGTACACTTACTACAACAATGTTATTTTTATCACCTTTGGGTCAATTGCTACTTGACCTCCCGTTGTAAGTGTTACAAGTTGTTCTATAAGTTAAATCTCTACTTCATTTAGTATATCCCTGTACTGTTAACTTCTCATAGTTTACTTTATACAGTAACATTATTGTGATCATACTGGGGTCAATTGCTATCTGACCTCCCTATTGTGAATGTCAAAAGTTATTTCTACCGGTTAAATCTTTACTGTTACTAGTTTACTAATTGATTTCTGTATAATGTCTATTTGTTTTTACACGTTATATCTACCCTTTCAGTTATATACGATCTAAATGCATGCCTGCCAGTTTGTTTCTACATTCATCCCAATCCTGTTGTCTAATGTGTTCATGTGAAATGTCCACCTCATTTCAGCTCTTAAAAGATAATCACGGTTATTACCTCCTCTTTCTGGTGTCTGTACGTTTTCAAGTCCCCAGAACCTTAAAGAAGCTCCATTATGGCCTGCTTGTTCAAAATGTGTTGCTACTGGTTATGTTTCTTCTTTTCTTCTTCCATCTCCCTTATGTTCTTGTATTCGGGTCTTGAGCATCCTGCTAGTTTGTCCAACATGCAGCTTACAACAAGGGCAATGTATTATATTTATTACCCCTTCTGTCATGCAGTTAATATGCTGTCTAATTGGATGACCATCCCCTGTATGTGGATGTATGGATGTTTGTTTTTTTGATGTATGACTACATACTGAGCACTTGCCACAAGGGACCATGCCTAGTGCTAATAGTCCCAATAGTAGTTGTGCTTCCTTGTTTTCTGGTAATTTAAATTGAGATTTTACTAATTGATCCTTAAGATTACGTACTCTTTTTGCAGCTATTATGGGCTTATTTAAAAGTTCTGATATTTGTTCACTCTCCATTCCAACTAAAGACAAATGTTTGTTTATCATTTGTCTAATTTCTTTTAACTTATGATTGTATTTAGTAGCAAATACAATTCTTTGTGGCTTTGTTTTGGGTCCTTTACATAGATACATAGATACATAGATACATAGACAGTGTCGGCAGATAAGGGCCTATGGCCCACCTACTCTGCCCATTTGAGCTTGTAAGTTCAGTTTGTTTTCCTAGAAGTCTATTACCCCTTACCCCTGACCTCTAGAATTCCTTTATGTCTATCCCATGCATTCTTAAATCCCGTGATTGTTTCAGCCCCCACCACTTCCTCTGGCAGGGTGTTCCACTTGTCCACCACCCGTTCTGTGACTTTACTTTTTAATAAGTCCTCTTGTGTCTTATTTTTTATTTTTTCTTCTTCTTGTTTCAATGTCTTGGGCTTATATCCTCTGGCCCAGATATTCAAACTGCGCCAGTTAGTGGCCCAAGTCTGTGCACAGCTCAAAATAGTTGCACAGGGGTGTGGCCAGGGCGCTATTCAATGGAGTTGCACTATGGCGCAACTGCTTTGAATATTGCCCCCTGGCAACCCCCACTGTGCATGGCGCAGTGGAACTGCACTAGCGCAAGTGGTCAGAGTGGAGCATTGAGATGCGGTGGTGCAAGTTCCATTGTGCCATGCACAGCACCTGCGATATTCAAAGAGTGACATGCAAATGGGGCCATAATTTATACAAGGCACATGGGGGGGCCATTTGCATCTGATTACAGCCCATTTGCATGCCATTTGCATGCAGGTGCGCCGATCCCTGATGACTTGTGCCTGGCGCCTGCCGGTGGCAGCGGCCGTCGGGATAGCATCCCCCTGCAGCCGATCGCGGGATGTCCATAAGGAACAATGCATGTCTCCAATCCCTGGTGGTCCAGTGGACTGCAATAGCCCGATCGGGGCATAACTGTACCTCCCCGAGTAGCCCAATCGCAGGCATAACTGTACCTCCCCAAGTAGCCGATCGTGGGCATAACTGTAGCTTATCCCCATTAGCCCGATCCGGGCATCAGTATCCCAAAGTCCAATATCCCTGGTGGTCCAGTGGACCAAACGAACCTGATACGGGCGGCATTCCTCACCCCCCAAGTATGAAATCCCTGGTGATCTAGTGGACCCCAACCACCCGCCAAGGAGCCCCACCCACCCTGCTCCCTCACAGCCGGGCAGGCGGCAGCACCTAACCCACCTGCCACCCTCACCCACCGACTGACAGTCTAGCATGGCTGCATGCCCCTTGGTCCAGAGCATGAGCCAATGGGCATGCAGCCTATACTGTACTAGTCAGTCCAGATATGTGAATGAAAATATGTAATATGGTGTTTCTATCTGTTTCCTTCCTATGAAGTGCTGTTTCTGTCTTGACGTTTACCTTTTTTATCTTGAGGTCTAGATATGGTACTTCTTTTTTATCAAAATTCATCACAAACTTAAGATTTTGATCCACCTAC
This sequence comes from Neoceratodus forsteri, assembly GCA_016271365.2. Lineage (NCBI taxonomy): Eukaryota > Metazoa > Chordata > Ceratodontiformes > Ceratodontidae > Neoceratodus > Neoceratodus forsteri. The sequence continues at coordinate 482,126,510 of JADMNL010000022.1, read as the reverse complement.
TGGTAAAAATCATGGCATAGAATCATTTTGTAAAATTACAGAAAAAGAAATAATGGGACTATTTAAAACCAAAGAAAGTATGAACCCAGAATGGAATAGTTTAACTAAAAAAGAAAGAGAAGCATTACAGAATTTAAAGCAAGATCAAACAATCATAATAAAGAGTGCAGAAAAAGGAGGGGGGTATAGTTGTCCAAGATAAGACACAATATAAGGAAATGTGCATGAACTTACTTATGAACACAGAGAATTATGAGGTTTTACAGGAAGACCCAACAAAAAAAATAAAACAGGAAACTGATGCCATGCTTAATGAATATGAAGCCATGCAATGGATAGAACCATGGGAAGCCAAAATATTATCCAAAGATTTCCCGAGAATACCAACTTTTATTCTATACCTAAAATTCACAAACATGTAACTAATCCACCTGGCCGACCAATAGTCTCAGGCATTGAATCTATCTTTGAACCAATTTCAAAATATATAAACTTTCACCTACAACCATTGATAGAAAAAACAAAATCTTATGTTAAGGATACTACAGACATGATCTTGAAATTACAAAAACTCACAGAACAAGATTTAAATGAAGAAACCATCTTAGTGACATTTGATGTAGCAGATTTATACACATCTATCCCACATCAGGAAGGGATTCAATGTCTGGGGTACATACTAGATACTAGGGGCAGGAACAGCTCACATAAAACCAGACTACTGCAAGAAATGGCAGATATAATATTAAAAAGGAATTATTTTGAGTTCGACGGGACATTCTATCAACAGAATAAGGGGACAGCAATGGGTTCCACAATGGCACCAGCATATGCCAATGCATATATGGACAATTTGGAAAAAAACACACATTTTTTAGAAAATAACAGCAAAAGACAGACTTGGCTTCATTTTATTGACAATATTTTTATGTTATGGAAAGGAACACAGGAAGAACTTATTAAATTCCATGAGGAACTAAACAACAAAGATAAAAATCTTAAGTTTGTGATGAATTTTGATAAAAAAGAAGCACCATATCTAAACCTCAAGATAAAACAGGTAGACAACAAGATAGAAACAGCACTTTATAGGAAGGAAACAGATAGAAACACCATATTACATAGTAATAGTTTCCATGAAACCGAGCTTAAACAGAGTATTCCATACTCTCAGTTAACTCAAGAGAAACGAAACTGTACAGCAACACAAGAAGCACAGAAAGAATAGAAAATTATGTTAAATATGTTCATAGACAGAGGATATAAGCCTAAGAGATTGAAACAAGTAGACGAAAAAATAAAAAATAAGACACAAGAGAACCTATTAAAAAGTAAAGGACCCAAAACAAAGCCATAAAGAATTGTATTTGCTACTAAATACAATCATAAGTTAAATTAGACAAATAATAAACAAACACTGGCCTTTAGTTGGAATAGAGAGTGAACAAATACCAGAACTTTTAAATAAGCCCATAATAGCTGCAAAAAGAGTACGGAATCTTAAGGATCAATTAGTAAAATCTCAATTTAAATTACCAGAAAACAAAGAAGCACAACTACTATTGGGACCATTAGCACCAGGCATGGTCCCTTGTGGCAAGTGCTCAGTATGTAGTCATACATCAAAAAAACAAACATTCATACATCCACATACAGGGCATAGTCATCCAATTAGACAGCATATTAACTGCATGACAGAAGAGGTAATATATGTAATTGCACCCTGCTCTTTTGTACCTCAGTCTGTGGCTGGCCGTGGTGGAGAGAGGAGGGCTGAGCTGGTCGCTGGCTCTGTCAGAAGTGTTCCTGGGCTAAGCGGGGCATCACTGCCAGGTGAGGGGGACCACTAGACTACCAGGGACAGTGCTTTATATAAGAAAACTGGGTCAGGATTCATGCGGGGGACTACTAGACTACCAGGGACAGTGCTTTATATGAAGAAACCGGGTGAGTTAGTCTTGCGGGGGACCACTAGACTACCAGGAAAGGGATGTGATATTTTGCAAACAGGGTCGGGATTTGTTCCGGGTGGGGGACCACTAGACTACGGGAAAGGGATGTAATATTTTGCAAAGAGGGTCAGGATTTGTGCAGGGGTGGGGGACCACTAGACTACAGGAAAGTGATGTAATATTTTGCAAACCGAGTTGGGATTTGTGCTGGGGGGGGACCACTAGACTACCGGGGAAAGGGATGTAATATTTTGCAAACCGGGTCAGGATTTGTGCAGGTGGGGGACCACTAGACTACTGGGGAAAGGGATGTAATATTTTGCAAACAGGGTCAGGATTTGTGCAAGGGGGGGAACCACTAGATTACCAGTGATAGGTCTTATATTTGATGCGGAACAGGGGTCAGGAATCATGGGGGGATCACCTCATTACCGCCAGCTTTTTCCCGGCGGTATCTAGCACAGCACTACAGGCCGCGCTAATGACTGTAGCACAGCACTATACTTTTGAATATGCCACACTGCTGGCATTCATGGGAGCTCTACTATCCATGCCCCTGCATACAATTACCTATTAGCGTTGGTGCTATCACACAGCGCCGGCTCTAATAGGGCTTTTCAATATTGCAGCCTCGAGCAAAACCAGCACTATTCCAGCGCTATGGATTTGCGCCAGGCACAAAGGTTTCAATATCTGGCCCAAGAAGTTTTAAGTAATATATATAAGGTATGCTACAAACCAAGAAATATGGGGAACAAGCCTTACAGGTAGTAGTTAAACCTTGTTCTAAGTTGTTAGCAGCGCTGTGTTCATTAACATACTGTGTATGTCTTTTTAGGATGCAACTTAAGATCTAAACAAGTACAAATAAATTAACCCTGTGAAAAATTAAGAATATATACAAGGTTGCACAAGCAATAATCTTTATTGAATGGTATGTGTATACACCAAAGAATTAAAAATGTAACAATATCACATTAAAAAAATGCTGATCAATGACATAAAATAAATGTATTTACAGATATGTAATAAAGAATAAACCCCGTGAAGAAGCTCCAAGTCGAGCGAAACATAGGGGGAAGAGAAATAAAAAGAAAGATTGAAGAACAATAACTTGAGCGAAGAGTGTTTACTTCAAAGGGCCCCCCAACATTTCCTATATTTTTTCTTGAATTTGAAAGCCTAGATTGGGGGCCGAAGAACCTAGAAGAGAACCATTACCCACTAAACAATATTTACAAGGTTTCAGAAATGACCAGCACGTCAGGTTTGGTGTGGCAAATCCAAGATTGGACTGAGTCTATTTTCCTAAGTAAACTGCAAGCATTTACGTGGATGAAGCTCATGCCTTTTGAGTTGACAAGGTCAGAAGGGGTTGAGACAGGTGATAGTGGATCTGGATTAAGTTCGACATTACCAGCACAGATCAGCATAGCAAACTAATTTTTTTGAGGGAACTGAGTAGCAACCTGGTGGCTAGAGCTCTTCCCCTCTTTATTAAGGGACGGATGGCACTGGACAAGTCAGGGGCTGGATTAGGATAGGTGGTGGGGAAGCGAAGAGAATAACTTTGATGGATAGAAGGAGTGGGGCTTGGGCGTGATAAGGTTGCAAAGAGGTTATGAAGGGAGTCATTCTTGGGTGGGACAACGTGCCCGAAGAGACTGGGTACAGTTGTGTGATATTGGCACTAGACACTGACGCATGAATATTAGCATTGTTGGGAGGGCCTGCATGGAGTTCGAGGGAGTCAGCAACATGCTGTTCAATGTCCTGCAGTACAGCACAGACCAGTATGAAAAACTGTATGGTGTGCACCCTCAGGAGCATTGTTAGTGTTTGGGTGTAAGTTGTGAATGTGTGTAGAATAGTCTGGAAGTGACGGGACCTTACTAGCAACTGAGACTAGCCTGGAAGTGGAAGGACTATATTAGCAAAGAGGGGAGAGAACAAGAGCTAGGTCTATATGTGGGAGCAATAAAACAGTAGGAGAGAATATATAGGGGCAGTCCTGATGCAAGGAGCAGGAGAGGAGAATTCAAGCCTAGGTTAAGCTAAATTGAGGACTAGCTAGTACCCCCAGCCAATAGGGCTGAAGTTAAATCCTAACAACTGTGAGACGTGTAGCCAGTCAGTTGGTACAGGGAATAAAGAGGGGAGGAGCCAAGATGTATTAGAGGCCAAGGTCGGGATAAAATATACAGCTGTAGAAGGCAAAGTGCAGCTAGAAGGGAGCAACTAAAGCAAGGAGGGCATCAGGAAACGAGCTGCACTGCCTAGGAGGAGACCGCCCAATCAAGGGCTTGGGAGAGATCTGAAGGCGGCTTGCTGGTGAGGAGTGGGCAGGCGCAGCTACCTGGGAAAGCTGCACTGCCTAGGAGGAGATGCCTGATCAAGGGCTCGGGAGAGATCTGAAGGTGGCTTGCTGATGAGGAGTGGGTGGGCATGGTGACTTGGGAAAGCCACACTGCCTTGGAGGAGATGCCTAATCAAGGGCTTGGGAGAGATCTGAAGGTGGCTTGCTGGTGAGGAGCAGGTGGGCACGGCGAACTGGGAAAGCCACACTGCCTAGGAGATGCCTGATCAAGGGCTCAAGAGAGAGCTGAAGGTGGCTTGCTGGTGAGGAGCGGACGGGTGCGGCAACCTCGGAAAGTCGCACCACCTAGGAGGAGATGCCGGATCAAGGACTTGGGAGAGATCTGAAGGTGGCTTGCTGGTGAGGAGTGGGCGGACACGACGAACTGTGAAAACTGCACCACCTAGGAGGAGATGCCTGATCAAGGGCTTGGGGGAGATATGAAGGCAGCTTGCTGGTGAGAAGTGGGTGGATGCGGTGACCGTGGCAACCTGGGAAAGCTGCACCACTTGGAGGAGATGCCCAATCAAGGGCTCAGGACAGATCTGAAGGCGGCTTGCAGGTGAGGAGCAGGCAGACGCGGCGACCTGGGAAAGCCACACCACCTAGAAGGAGATGCCCAATCAAGGGCTCAGGAGAGGGCTGAAGGCGGCTTGCTGGTGAGGAGCAGGTGGGTGTGGTGACCGTGGCGATCTGGAAAAGCTGCATTGCCTAGGAAGAGATGCCCGATCAAGGGCTTGGGAGAGATCTGAAGGTGGCTTGCTGGTGAGGAGCGGGCAGGGACGGGGACCTGGGAAAGCCACACTGCCTAGGAGGAGATGCCTGATCAAGGGCTCGGGAGATATTTTCATCTCACACCACAACCTGCAGACACTGAAATGCAGTCTGCAGTCTTACTTCAGCAACGTCTGCAATGGGTTCACATCTTAAAGGCTGGTCATGAAAACCAAATCTCTTCTAATCAGGAGCACCTGTGCCCTGAAGGACAACCCTGAACTGAACATCACAACATCAACTGGGGACCCCATTGAACAGGTCCAGGACTTCAAGTACCTGGGTGTACAACTTGACGCAACCCTTTTACATCTCACGCCGACTCCCTGATCAAACATATTGATCAACGCCTTGGCTAGCTATACAGAAACAAGCACAACCTCAATATGAAGAAAAAAACTCCTAGTATCCAGCCTTATTATCTCGGAGATTGACTGTGGTGCGGTCATCTACTCTGCAGGCAATAATGCCATACATAGAATAATCTCAGCATTCAGCCCAGCCTGCAGATTTGCCCTCAACATAAAACCAGACTCCCACCACTGTAACTTACACCTCTACACCAACTGGCTTCTTTTCTACCTCCAAGGTAATCTTGGTGAAGCCCTTCTGTGCAAGAGAGCATTTCTTGGCGCTGGGTGTCTGCAACCTCTTCTCCCCGATCATGAACAAATACGGAACTCAATAGGGGATTGAAAACTCCTCCTGCCCTTCAGAAAAACTACTCTTTGTCAACGCTCCTTTGCAACTAGAGTAGTCAAACCCTGGATCTCCCTGCCCACAGCCATCATTGCTTCTTCCCCTTTGAAGCTCAAGTCACCGCCAACCTTTTCCAGAAACTGCAATGTATGTGTTCCTAGATCATAACTGCTAGTTGCATTAGCGTACACCCCTTGTTGATGTCTCTTGCAGTACTGGAAGTCTTGTTAACTCACTGCTCCTTATAATATGATAATTTTTGTTGTACCTGTTTATTTTATTGGTCAGTTTATTGTAATGGTCTGCTGTTGTCTGTAACTTGATAGATTTCACCACCTTTGAAAAAGGGCTCATGAGCTCAAAGGTCCTCAACACAATAAATCATCTGAACACAAATTAATATTACTGTCTGCTTTTCTCTTTTCTTTCCCTTGAAGGCATACATCATCATCATCATTCTGCCTTTCTAATCTCTTTTAAGTTCTGGTTCTCCAGCCTCCCCTGCTACCTCACCTCCCTTTTCTAATGACATGCTGTTCTACTGTTATACGAAGCTATATGGGAGGACAGAAATTATAGCAGTGTGTGCGGCTCAGTAAAAATATGTCTTTTCATTAGAATGTATAACACTGGGGGTGACAAACATGTCCATTATAAGTGGTGCCCATGGTACTTTTTTTGTTCTGTTTAAGATTGCCTCTTATCTACTGACTTGTATAATACCCTTTTCCCCCCATTTTGAGTCTGCTTTAGCACTTTTTTTTCATACGAACCAAGCCACTCTGAACCCATGCGGCTCCATTTCTGTGACACCTGAGCCAAACTTTGCTAGCTCGGATCTCTGAGCTTTTTTTTTTTTGTTTCTGATAGCTTCCCCAGCCTCCCACATGCCTGTCTGTCATGTGACGTGTTTAAGGCATATAATGTAGAGGTCAGAGGGTGTGCAGGGGAATCAGCACACCACAAGATACTCCGGTTTTTGCACGTGCAAACTGAAGTGTATATAAGAGCTTACCTCTGCACCATTACAGCAGACAGCTAGCGAGGATGGAGTGGAGGGTTGCATAAATGTGCACACCACACAGCAAGTTATTCAGCAGCAGTAGCAGTTAGAGCCAGGGGAGCGAGCAAGCGGGATGGGACTGGGTCGGTTGGGGATCCACTACCAATTAAAAAAAAATAAATAAAATCGGGGGAAAAGAGAGAAAGACAGAGGAGCAGTGGGCCATGGACTGTGTGGTGGGTGGGGGTGGGGGAATGCCACATCCCTATGCCAGACTGCACACTGCAGAAAAAGGAAAGTATAAGACAGCTGCCAACAACTTTATGTTAAATGAAAATTAAAGTTGTTAAAAGATACTTAACTAAGTACAGCAGGAGACTGTGTTTGTGTTTGGGGGGAGGAGAGACTTCAGTGCTTTTGCTGTAGCCCAAGTGCTCAGTGAGTACAACACAGTGCACCAGTCCACAGAAACAGTCACAAAACATCTGACTATAGCCTAGAGGGTAGAGTAGTGTTGTGTCTGAGGTTATCCAGCAGCCCTGGGTTTGATTCCCATTTCCTACAACCTACACTGGCATACTGTGTGACTCTGAGGAAGTCACTTAACCACCCCAAAGCTCCCGAGTCACTCCTGAAAACAGGCACTTCTGTCTAGTGGGCCTTACCTGGTTACCCAATAATTAACAACAATAAGAAAAACAATAATAAAAGAGATACACAAGCAGTCAGAGCCGGTAAAGGGCAGGCTTGCATGACTTGTGTCACTTGTGACACCACGAGTAGCCTCTGTCTGCTGTGTCACAAGTCATTTCCCACACAAGCTGGGGTCAGGACAGGATGTGTGTGTGTGTGTAATCCTGTAAAATAATAAATTGTGGAAGCAGAGCCAGTAAAGGCTTGTGTCACGTATGAGACCTTTTTTTGGGGGGGCAGCCTTGCAGTTGAGTAGTCTCTGTCTGTAGTGTCACCAACCATTTCCCACACAAGCAGGAGTCGGGACAGGAATTGTTTTTTGTGTGTATGTGTAGACCTGTGAAATAATGAATTGCAGAAGCATAGCCAGTAAAGGCTTGCATCACATGGGAAACTTTTTTGGAGGGAGGGATCAGCCCAGCAGTTGAGTAGCCTCTGTCTGCAGTGTCACCAGCCATTTCCCACACAAGCAGGAGTCAGGACAGGTGTGTGTGTGTGTGTGTGTGTGTGTGTAGGTAGTCCTGCAAAAAGAAAAAAAAAACTTTGTGTGGAAGCAGAGCCAGTAAAGGCTTGCATGACATGAGACCTTTTTGGAGGGGGGGGGCAGTCTGGCAGTTGAATAGCCTCTGTCTGCAGTGTCACCAGCCATTTTCCACACAAACAGGACAGGACCAATTTTTTTTGTGTGTGTGCGTAGTCCTGTAAAATAATAAATTGTGAAAGCAGAGCCAGTAAAGGCTTGTGTCACATGTGAACCCCTTTTGGAGGAAGGGTGCAGTCTGGCAGTTGAGTAGCCTCTGTCTGCAGTGTCACCAGCCATTTCCCACACAAGCAGGAGTCAGGACAGGACCATATTTTTTGTGTAATCCTGTAAAAAAAATAAATTGTGAAAGCAGAGCCAATAAAGGCTTGGGTCACATGTGAAGCCTTTTTGAAGGAAGGGGGCAGCTCTTAGCAGTTGCATAGTAGCCCTAACTTGTAGTCTCACTAGTTAACCAGTTCCTATTCATACCTTGCCTTGAGTCATGCACTACTCATCCTCATTACCATCTGTTTTCCCAAGATGATCGAGGAAGGTGGTAGGGTTAAATAGTTTGTTTTTCTTGGAAGGAAGCTAGCTTTATTAGTGATCAGCAACTGTTATTGTATAAAATAAAGATAAAAGGGAGAAGGCCTGTGAAACAAGTTTCCAAAACAAAGACAGCAATTCAGAAGAAAAAAAAAGCTGCAAAAAGTGCTTTTTGTATCTACTTTTCGAACTGAAACTTCCTCATACTCAGAGGCCTTGTCTTCTGCAGCAGGTGACACCCTGTTAACAAATACAGGCGAAGTAAAAGGCAGCAAGAAAAGCCTGGGTGATGAACCAGCAACTAAGAAAAGTAGATTTGCCAAATGTATAGTTATTAAAAAAACAAAACATAAAGGGCCAGATATACAAAACTTTGCGCTGGACACCAACCGTTTGCACAGGGTTTGTGCCGGTCCGCTATATTCAAAAGGTCAAATAGCACAGGCAAACTACATTACAACCAGGCAAAAGTATAATGTATGCAAGGGGAATACAGGTGCAATGTTATATTCAGTGCATTAGCACTGCGCAAAGTGTTTTTGCATGACTTAGCGCAACACTTTGCATGGTGCAAATTACTGCCCAGGAAAAGGTTATAGTGTATGTTGGAACACTGTATTCCTTTGATTTTCAGCACTGTTAAAAAGCTGTACTTCCCTAGCAGAAAGTCGCTCAGAACGCTGTTCAGCCCTTCTGGTTAGAACAGCGTTCTGAGCAGTGAGCAGCGCGAGGATGGATTTTAAAATTAGAGTGAACCTCAACGTGACCATCATGCAGTTAACTCTTTTTTTTCTTCAACCATGTTTCAATATATGCTATAAAAAATACTGGCTGGGGAAAGGTCGAAACCAGTGCACTCACCCACCTCAGGTTTCTGGTTACAGACTCTCGGGCGCTCTCGGGGTCTGTGAATCAGGCACCGATGAGTGAATGCGTGGTTCTACACCTTTCCCCAGCCAGTATTCTCTATGTCTAAACTCTGGACAGATCAGCTTTGTGCGACTTAGTGGCTTTGCATGATTTCTGCGTGGCTTTGCTCAACCCTAACCAGTAAATATTAAACATAGAAAGAAACCAGACATGGAAGAAACATGCTGCACACAGATGGCACCTCCTATGTTGCCATCATCTGCCACCAGTCCCAACCATGCCAGGCAATAATTGGTGACCCGGCACCCAGTGAACACCATGGCAGTGTGTCCATACAGCATACACCTGCAAACCACACTTTGGTGGACACCAACAGAATCCTGCACACAGATGCCGCACTGGGAGCATGGAGGGTGTTGAGGAGAGGGTGTATAGTTGGCCAGTCTGCACCACATACTGGGTGCTGCCACAAAGCTGGGACAATCCATGCAGTGCAAATGGTCCAGTGTAGGAAATACCCCAACACCAGTGTGCCTGTCTGATGGTATGTGCCCCCCCAGCCACATAACGCACATCCGTACAGACACCACAGCACACACAGCCAGCCATGTATATGTCACTGTGAGTATCCCATGCCAGTGGTGCAGCATCTGTGAGTCGCACAACAGCATAACAGTGATGTCCACTATCAGTACATACCTGCAAGACTGGCCTGTCACTGTGTAAAGTGCAGCAGTCATTGATGCCCTACACACCATAGGCATTGCTGTGTCCCTCACTCTACGGGCCCCTTTGTTATTGTAGTGTCTTCTGTGCACTATAGCAGGACCTACAGTCTGACTATTGCATGTGGCACCACCACCTGTACCTGTGCCTGTGTTGTGTAATCCCCTGGAGAACAATATTCTATGCTGTTCTGTACAAATGTAGCCTGCAGCTACCACCATGCACTTCCAGGCTGACCTACAGGTGGAGCTGTGGGCAGACACAGCCAGCCCCTGCACTTCCAGACTGACCTACAGGTGGAGCTGTGGGACCCTGCAATAGTGCTGGGCAAACTGCATGCAAATCAGGACATAATGAGATGCTAATCTGGATGTTTGCCCACAGACTGCCTAAATAGACTCATTTGCATGTCACTTTTGAATATAGCAAATTTTTGCCCCAGACAAACATAATAGTGCCAGTCAAACAGCTTAGCTCCACACAAAATCTGTGCAAATGTGTTTGTGTCATGCAAACATTTCGGAAACGGGTACATTTCTGCAGAATTTTACATGCGCTGGTGCTTGCAGCTTTAATGAATCCACTTCTTTGCTAGCACACACATTGTCCACATAGTTTACCTTTACCTTCCTTCATTTTGCTGTGCACTGGGCTGCTGTTGTGGTTTGCACTTTCCTGGGTACTATATTCAGAACTGTCTTTTCCCCGGGCTATTTTTGCACTGCACTCCCAGTCCAGTTTGCCCGGCTTCCTTAGCATGCTATATTCAGCAGGTTTAGCACCAGGGCTATCCCTTTTGAATATAGCGGGCTATTGGTTCCGGGCTAATTCAGCATGCTGGGCAGTGCTAATTTAGCCTCGGGGCAAAGTTTCGAATAACTGGCCCATAAGCAGTTGGAGGCACTACACACAGTGGAAAGGAAAGAATAAGCACACATGCATACTTTGTGCCGCTTTCTCAAGATTCTTCCATTTCTCATTCCTCTGTAAGCTCTTCAGAGATATACCATGTGGATAGCAGTGGCAGCGAGTACATTCCTGAAACAGAGGCAGTGCATGATGATGCGGGCTCAGAGCCAGAGGAATCTGTGAGGTGCCAGACCAAAAGACCCGGGGAAAGATCATTAGGGGCCAGTGAAAAGAAAGTTATGCCTGGCTTGCCTGTCTCCTCTGCTGAGGGTGGGCCTCACACCCAATCATCCAGTGAGGACACTGAGGAAAACACTCTGAATACAGAAATAAACTAAGGCATGCTGGATGATGATTCAGAAGTTGCAACATTAGGGACAAAAATGAAAAAGGCATCCCCTTCTGTTGGGAGTTTTTTCTGTTCACCTTGCCCAAAAGAACAACATGCAAGCAATATACTGTTTATGTAAGGCCTCTTTCAGCAGAGGAAGACAGGCAAGCAACCTTGGCACATCAACCTTAATAAGACACAACGAATACATCCACTTTTATGGGCCAGGAATAAGTAGCAAGGTGACATGGCAGAGGGTGTCGCACAGATTAACACTGGTACTCACACTGGTGGTGTAGCTACATTTTCCATATACAGCATAAACCCCCTCAGAGACCGAGCAGGACTTTGATTGCATCGCCCCCCTTTTATCAGAATCAGAATGCTTCTCAACTGAAAACAGAATGAGTTCTTCTCTATTTGTTCCAGCCTTTTTAGTATGCTAGTGGCAACTCAGAAACAGTTTACAATGCAGCAGGCTTTTGAACAGCGAACTACTGTAAGTATGACAAAAGCCACCCAGCTGCTTAAAAATAAAGCAGTATCTGCAATGATTGCACTGGACATGTGCCCATTTTCTATTGCTGACTGCTGGGTTTCAGGAGGTGATGAAACTTCCTGCCCCTCAATATCAGCTGCCATCAAGGACACATTTCTCCAGACGGACTGTGCCAGCTCTTATAAGGAACTGTGTCAGAAGGTAAACAGTGCCCTGCAGTCATTGGGTGTTGAAGAAGTACATATAACAGCAGATATGTGGACAAGTGGTCAAACAGCAGACTGCATGACTGCCACTGCCCACTAGGTATCATTTTCCTCTGCAACATCCTCTGGCACCACCAGCAGTAGAATCTTATTTCATATTTATGTCAGTTGCTACAGCCATTTGAGGAAGCAACATGTGAAGCAAGTGCTGACATCGCAGCCATAAGTCAAGCCTTTCCATTGATGCATCTTCTCATGCAGAGACTGGAAAGATTCTGAGAAACATTTGAAGAGCAAGGTGCATGCACAGGTGTCACTCTTGCTGAAAAGCTGTCTTTGTGTTTGGAAACGGACTGCAAGATTGCCATGATTTTGGAATCTGAACACTATGTGGTAGCAACAATGTTGGATCCATGTTTCAAACCTGGTTTGCCAGGTCTTCTCCAGTCTGGTAGCGTAGACCTCAACCATTATAAAGAACTGCTCATTAATAAAGTTGTTCTAAAATTGCAACAGAAACTCCAACTAGAAGTGCTGCAGCTACTGATCACGAAAATAACGATGCTCCCTTCCAAGAAACAGATCCCAGTGAAGGTAGAAGAATAAGAAAATCCTTGTGTTGTGAGTCAGAACCCGGGGCAATTTGTATGGTGCCTCCATTTGGGCAGGACTGGATGACAGAGAAAGACAATGCTATTACTTCTCCCATCACAAGCTACTCAGCAAGCAGTGTGGTGGATGACTTCTTAAAGAATTCCAGAAGATAAATGTTCAAAATAACCCACTTCAGTACTGGCATGAAAAGGGTTTGGCCTGGCCAGCATTACAGAAAGTGTCCCTTTACTTTTTAAGTAGCCCAGCAATAAGTGTGTATTTAGAAAGAATATTTATCACTGCTGGCTATGTTGCTAGTAATAGAAGGAGAAAACTCCTTCCAGAAAACATTGAAATTCTAACTTTGTTTTAAAACTGAATTATGATGTATTTACAGGATACTCAGGGGCACTTCCAAAACACTGCTCAGACAGTAGTGATGATGAGCCTATAGGCAGTGATGTTGAAGAAGAAGAGTACTACTAGCCCAGCGCTGGGGCAAAGTGAGTGTTGCTTCAGCCTGTCACTCATGTCATTCGTGTCCTGTCTCATGCCAGTTACCATTTTGTTTCTTCCACTGAACTGCTGTATTGCAAGACTACAAAAGCTAGGGGCTACTCTCTGACTCTATGGAACATGTGAAAAAATGTCACGGTCACACCAGTTTTTCTTCAATCTTTTATTTGTAAGTTAACTTAAGTTTGTAAATGACTGCATTGATTTCTGCTAGATGTCTTCCAGTTATATACCCTATGCCAAGTTTCTGTCTTGGGATAACATCTAACCCATTCTGAGTTCTAACTGATATGCTGCTCTTGAATGGATAGTCATCTATGAAAGAAAAGAAAAAAAAACTACATAAAAGTGGGCATTCTCTTTCACAAATCACAATGCTACCTCAGATGGTCTACGTCAGGGTTTCTCAAATGGTGAGGCCAGCCTCCCAGGGGAGGCCCCAACCTGTTCCAGGGGAGCCTCAAGCAAGTCTTAAACTGTACTATATGTAAATGTCAAGTTGTGGATGCTTTTTGTGAAAGGATGCAGCAAACTGAAAGCGAATAATGGCATGGGAATTTATGTACAAGATAGTTACCAGGAAAACACGCTCAACAAACACTTGTTTGCTATTATGACATGGGGGGAAAGCTGAATGAAGGAAATACAATTCTTGGAAACCATGCAAAACAAAATGCAAAATAATACAAATGAATAGGAACAAGATAACAATTGACCCATTATACTGGCTTCAGAAAAGCACAAATACAAAGGCTAAGCAGAGAGATATTAGGAGCAAGGCCAGAAGGGAGCAAAATGGTCCCCAAGAAGATGTTTAAGAGCAGGGTAAAACTGACAAAGAAAACAGTCTGACTCATGGAGGTATTGCAACGAGAGGTAACTAAGGCCAAAACTCAAAAGTGTGGCGCGAGCAGGCTGACCTGGGGAGGGGGTTATAGGGAGGGAGAATAATAGCATCAATAAAATGAGAATAAACTCTACTCACATGCACTTTATTGTATTCTTCCTGTAATGTGCAAAGTATGACAGTTGTTCTAACTATGGGGAGGCCCAAAATTATTTCTATATTAGGGAGAGGCTCAAGATCTTTTCCAATGCTTGGGGGAGGCTCACTATGACAAAGTGTGAGAACTCCTGGTCTACGTAAATCCCAGTTTAGTTTTCATGGCGTCATACTACAAAACAACAACAACAAAACAAATTTACAAATTATTTAGTGTGCATGGGCATCCTAATAAAAAAAAAAAACATTGTTGAAACTGTGGGGCCCCATTGCTGGCAACAAAGTTTGCTTATCAAAAAAAAATCAGTTCAAAAGGTTGGGTGGAAATGTCCATTCATTATACTCTCTGTGTGTACATGCTCTGTCACTGTCACAGTGATACTTTAGTCTGTCTACATAGTTACCAGTTTAGTTTTCATGGCATTGTAGTGTACTACAATAAACAATCTGTAGCGTGCATGTTCATCCTAACTGAGTAAAAATAAAATTATTGAAACTGGGGGCCCATCGCTGGCAACACAAACTACAAAATTGGCTAATCCAAAAAAATAAAAAAGTTCAAAAGGGTGGGTGGGAGGGACCATGCATTATACTCTCAGGGCTGGATTCACAAACGTTTTGGGACTAAGTCCTCACACCACAACTCCAGTTGTGGACCAAAATCTCTGCAGTTGCAGAGATTGCTATGTACAGCTACAGCAATTGGGAAAGATGTTATGGCTGATCCCATCGACTGTACAAGTTTTCCACAGCTGCAGGGACTTCCCTGGCAAAACCATTAGCAAGCTACCATAAATCATGGAGCCGATTGTAATCCAGCTCCACCTTTGTGAATACCCGCAGCTGCAGGAAAACTGCGGACAGCTGTGGATCTGCAAGTGACAATTCACTTGCGCTGGGGTTTTCCTGCAGCTGTGGGAATTTCAAGAGTTTTATGAATCCTGCCATCTGTGTATACATGCTGTTTTATAATGCCACTGGAGTCTGTGTATATAATTACCAGTTTAGTTTTCATGACGTACTACAAAAAAATAAAATTTAAAAATTAAAGCGTGCATTGAGTAAAACAAAAAAAATTGTCAAAACTGTGGGGACCCATCGCTGGCAACACAAAGTCGGCTTATAAATAAAGAAGATCACTTCAAAGGGTTGGGAGGGTCCATCCATTATACTCTTGTGTACATGATCTGTCACAATGCTACCTCAGTCTGTCTACATATTTAATAATTACCAGTTTAGTTTTCATGGCATTGTACTACAAAACCTTGTTAGTTGAGCAGTGGCCTTCTTTTTTCAAAACCAGCACTTAAAAGTATATAAAAACACATGCCAAAACTGGCCCCATTATAGCCTATGGAGCGCGCCCCTGTGCAATACTAGTATTGATGTCACAAGATGTGCCAGTGTGGGGGTGTGCCTGAAACTTAGGAAAGCATTAGCGTTTTGGCCGCAGGTCCCTGGAGCGCATTTTATGAGTGTTTATTTTTTTTTTTAACTTTATTTTTAATTCTCATGGTATCAAGCATTCCATGGCTCTACAGAGCCCCATATACATTACAGAGATTGTTTCACTTAACAATTGGAGATATTAATCACACAATGGATTTCAAACATTATACATCAAATAATGCTGTTGGGTGACCATTTCTAACTCTCTTTTCATATGTGATTTTCTATTCATTTTATTTTTAGGAGCCAACAGGAGCCCCTTCCCAGGCAGAAGGGCTGAGGAGCAGAACAGCTTTGCCCCTCACACAAGAGACCCCTGCCCACCAAGGGTGCCCCCTCATGTTATGTCAACCCACCTATTCTTTATCATTAAGTTTCCAGACAAATTTCCATAACTGAATAACTAATAAACACTTTTATTAACAAGATGTGCGAAATCCATGTTTTTCTTTCAGTCTGAGGTACTATATAAAATTTGTCCCGGTAAGAGGTCGAATTCCATGTCCGACCTTCAGCTTCTGGAACTCCTGCTGACCAGCGGTCTTAGTAAGCCATGGGGACTAAATAGATAAGAATTCATCTAATCTTTAGTGGATAGAGGCCGTGAGCTTCTCCATTCTCTCCACTTCCTCCATTTTCTGATACCAAAGGGAGAGTGTGGGAGGGTTCAAGGAGAGCCACTTCAAGGTGACACACTTAAGGGCCACTAATCGAAGGATATGAAATAGCCTATGTTTCCCCCTGGAGCTCACTGAAGGGGGGTCCACACCTAGGACCAACACCTGAAAGAAGCATGGGTATGGGAATTCCAGAATAGACTGAATCTCAGCATGTATTTGCTGCCAAAAAGGTTTTAATTTGGGACACTCCCAAAAAACATGCCAGTGGGTACCACTCTCTCCACATCTCCTCCAACACCTATCTGTGTTCGAGGTAGCAAAATGTTTAGTTTGGGTGGGAGTCAAAAAGTACCTAGACAGAAGTTTCCAATTAAACTCTCCAGCTAGGAGAGGAGGTGATTGCCCAACCCTTACTCAGTCTCAGAGACCAGGAGAGGAGGTGATTGCCCAGCCCTTACTCAGTCTCAGAGACCAGGAGAGGAGGTGATTGCCCAACCCTTACTCAGTTTCAGAGACCAGGAGAGAAGGTGATTGCCCAACCCTTACTCAGTCTCAGAGACCATATGGATGGTGGCACTTGCATGGCTGCTTCCCTTTCCCATTGCAACTGGATTTTGGTGGTTGTTAGGGAGGGCATACAGTCCATCAAGGACCCATATAACTGGGAGATGGGCTTCAGCTTGACTGCCAACCTGACCCACCAGTAGAAAAGGCTTTATGAGTGTTTGTACTAATAATATTCTAAACAAAAAAAAATGCGGTACACAGAAGGATCGCTAAACCGGAGGGTAAGGTGGGGAAGGAAAGAGATAATTCAGTAAACACCTGCTCTTTAACAGACTAAACAAGGCCAAGGGTTACTTTTTTGTGTGTGTTACTCGGTAATCAAAAAAAAAATAGATAAAATAATCAGTGGAGGGATTAAAGTGAGGATGGGACAGACATATGGGGCGCTGGTGAGGATGGCAGGGTAGGGTGACCTGGAGGAAGGAGAATGAGTGACCACTAGGGGAATTCATATCATACTGTGGGTAGGGCCAGGCAGAATGGATGGGCCAGTGGGCTTTTTCAATTCAGTTCAACTCAATTCAAGTTTATTGCAGGAATAACTCCATTGAGCAAGCTCATTCACAAGGAGGTCCTGAGACATATATCGGAGGCACAACCAAGTAGCAGCATAATGTACATTCAAACATACAATCATCCAGATGGCAACATAGAGTATATACATACATAATACAGGCAATAAGAGCGGGTACAATATGCAATGTTATGTAGACGTGGAATACAGTAAATAATACAGGCATAGTAAACAGTAAAATAACAATGGCCACAAATGTGTGATATGCACAACTAAAGTACAAAATTGGATCGGAGATGTGCAAATAACAGTGGCTATACTACAGCAATAAGTAAAGTACAAAGGCCTTATGGTGGATACTGGTTGCATAGATAGAAGGACACAAGAGGGTTCATTAAGTACCGGCATACAGGTAGTGTGAAGTTGGAAGGAAGGAAGAGCTAGGAGGGATGAAAGGGGGGAAATAGCAGAGAGATGGAGAGAGGGAGGAATGGAGGGTAGTGCGGAGATGAGTCTTGAAAGGCCTGGGGGGGCTGGGGGGGGGAGAAGGGACTGAGCAAAGACTGGGGAACCAATAGCAGAGGCCAGGTTTACAGCCTACAACAGCTGCATATTTCTTTAACCAATCTTGTGGCTAAGGTTTTAAAGGCATTGACAGATATGAGACAGGTAAGCTTCAGAGTAGATTGTAGATTGCTCCAGTCAGTTAGTAGGGTATAGGAGATGGCAGTTTTGCCAAAGGAAGTATGAGTCCTGGACACATCTAGATATATGAAGTTTGATTTCCTGCGGGAGTAAGTACACCGGGAGTTGTGAACAGACAGAGCACCAGGAGGAAGGAGCTGCTGGTATAACTAAAACTTCTCTACTGGGCCTAAGAACAAGAAATCTTGTACTGGGACCTTCAATTTAGGTTAAAAAAAAAAGTGTGTTTGTCAGAGGTAGTTGAAGTAAATTGTTATCTGTTATCTGTGTACTTATCTAGGTGCTTGTCACAGGTATCAGAAGGGAATTATCATCTGTGAAATTAACTAAGTGTAGAAAGATTTGCAAAGTAGGGGGAGTGGCTTAGCTAGAAGGAGCCAGGTTAAAACCAGATTTAAGCACTGTCCTAGATAGCTTCTGTCAGAGAACAGACAGAGCACCAGGAGGAAGGAGCTGCTGGTATAACTAAAACAAACAGAGGAAAGAGTAAGTATTCAAAACAACAGTTAGGGGGCCAGAAAAAAGACGTGATGGGAGTGGTGCAGTGCAGTGGCTGTGGAGCAGCAGTCTTCCGGGAGATGTTCTGAAGGATGCAGTGTTGTCCCATCTGCAGGCACCTCTGGGCTGAAGGAAGAGGTTGCTCATCTCCAGGCTGAGTTGGCCAGGGTTTGTGGGACCTCCTCTCCCACCCAGGGACCACCAGAGTCACTGCCGTTGCATCAAAGGTTGCCAAGAAAGAGGAGCGGTTGGACCACAGTGGGCTCAGGGAGGGTGAGGGTGAGGGTGGTGGAACAGAGGCGCATCCCTCCAGTTGTACCTCTCCACAATTTCTATGCCATTCTGGAAAAGTGTGGTTCCTCTATGGAGGCACCCACAGCGGAGACCAAGGAGGATGCTGGGAACCCACAAAGGAGACCCACAGGAGGGTGGCATGGGACCCCACAGGGGAAGGAAACAACTCCTGGTGGGGGACTCCATTGTAAGGAAGGTAGAACTGGGGGGCGAGGAAGGGGAGAGGGAGGTGTCTATCAAGGGTAACTCCTAGGTACTTGAAGTGCTGTATTTGTTCAAGGGGGTCACCTTGGGAATTTTGGATGGTAAGAGCATGCTCTTTTTGTCGACTGTGGGTTGAGGAGAACAGCAGGACTTTTGTCTTCTTGTAGTTTAGTACTAGTTTATGGTTGTGGAACCAGTGCTCAACTTCCATGAAGCCCTTTTGAAGGTTACTTTCAAGGAGGTAAGGGTCAGGGTGGCTTGCAAAAATGACAGCATCGTCTGCGTAGAGCAGTGTTCACTGGTGGCAGGCAGTCGGTAGATTGTTAAGGAAGATGCTGAAAAGGAGTGGACCCAGGATTGAGCCCTGGGGTATCCCGGACTGAACAGGCTTCTGGTCAGAGATAGCATATGTAGGGGATCAGAGATAGAGTATGTAGGGGATGTAGATGTACAATGGTGGGGTGAAATAGGGGATGTATGTAAGGAGTGTGAGTGTGGACTCAAGAGGGGCATCATCTGTGGCAATATGATTGAGGAGGCCTGTTAGGACAGCCACAAGGACAAATTTATTTATTTATTTTATTTATTTGAATTGTGATAACCCGGTAGGCCCACTGAGACAGACAGGTCCCTTTTTCAGGGGCGACCTGGGGAGCAAAGACATTTCCAAAGTTGGTACACTGTACATATTAAACATATTAGCAAAATGTCAGCAGGATGTAAAAACATAGGAGGATGAGTACAATCAGGGCAAGAGACAAATATATACACCCAACTAAGGATCTAAGGTTCGAGCAGACTCGATAGACCGTAAGGCCTAATCTGCTGGCAAATAGTATGTTAGTATATATATATATATATATGGGATATGCAATGGAAGCTGTAGGTAAATGATTTATTCAGACAAGTGGAGTTTGACTTGGTAATTCCCACGAAAGTGGCGAAGCCACGAGTGAGGTCTCCGAACAAACTGCTCAAGTGCAGATAAATCATTTATTACATGAGTTTTCCATTGCATATTCCATTTATGCACTTCTTCTGTTTTTGCTTTTGTAGGGGGCATTTGTTAGTCAAAAAAGTGAATAAAAATTTAATTTTCAGCCATTTTTTTTTGATTATAGAAAATCTAAAAGGAATCTAGAAATGAAACACTTCTCATTTTGTATATATTTTTATGCTAAACAACTTTTGTGCTCAAAGTACCATACTATCACTTTTGTTTTTTAAGTTATTTGCATTTGTTTGATGAAAAAGTGCACAAAAATATGAATTTTCTGCTGTGTTTTTGCTAATTATCAAAAAATCTAAAAGGTATCAATAAATAAAACACCACTCATTTTGTAGATATTTCCGTGCTGAACAACTTTTGTGCTCACAGTACCATGCTATCAATTTTTGTTTTAAAGTTATTCTCATTTGAATATGGTTAATACTGCTACTGAGGCCGAACATTCTATATGAATTCCAGAGTGACTGTGACATATCTACTATGTATATAAATCTGTGATGATGCGTCTACTATGTGTGTAAATGTAAAATTTTGAATTTATCTCATAGTAGCTCAGATTTATCACATAGGATTTATGTCCATGCCTAATGTGTATGTATATATATATATATATATATACACACACACACACACACACACACACACACACACACAAGGTGTAAAGTGAGCAGAAAGTAAATTCACTCAGTAGCAGGACGATGATTCCAGTGCTGGTCCAGAGGGCACATGTGTTGATATACCTAGGTTAGGCTTATGTCAGTCCTGTGTCAATAATCCTTAGAATAGGCTTGGGACCTGTTCTGGTTCAGGTGAACTAGCCAGTAGAGGTAGCAGCATACATCAAATACATAGTACAGTAAATTACATATTTACAGAAATGTGAAAGAGTGCAAGGGAAGGGATTTGAGGGGAGTATAGGAGAGTCAGAGATGGCATGGGAGAGGTGGAGGGAGCACAGAGGTAAGGGAAGTGGTTTTGGAGAAGAATTGACAGCCAGAGACGGCAGGTGTGGGGGGGATGCACAGGGGTAAAGTGAAGGGGGTTAAGTGCAATTGCCGCTACAGATTGCGTGAGCTGTTCTTCCCTTCCCCCTTCCTTTATAAAAAATTTTAGATTGTAGTTAATAAGGTGTCGTTTTCCATGCTAGAAATAGTAGTAAAATTAGTGAATCTTGGCGACACCGCTTTATGAATATATTCTGCGGTGCCCATGAATAGAGAGTGAACATAGTAATTTATTGTAAAATGGTTAAAACAGAGAACATTTTTTGGAATGAGATATGTTGGTCCTGTAATAATTCCCTGTTTTTGTTTTAGCAAAGCCTAATTACCTTATTCTTTTCCTTTCTCCCCGATTTTCCTCTTTGTCTTATTTCTTTTGATGTATGATCATTACAAGCCTTGGTTCATTTCTTATGTTTTAGGATAAGTTTGAATTATATATTCTGATAACACAGTTGTAATATAAAATCAATGTGTATTTATATGTGTTTATTAGTTTGTAATTGTTTTAATAAGATGGTGATTAAATTAGTGATGTCAGTGTTAGTTAATTGGATGGAGTATTTAAGGGAATATTCACATGAGGGGCTTTACCTTTGAGAAAGGATGTAACAGACATCCGAAACGCGTCAGGTGATATGGCTTTTTTGTGATACTTCTGAATAAAGTTTTTTAACAGACCTGTGCCCTTGTTACTAGAGGTGTGTGTGCTCTACTTTTTAAAGTTTTTTGTGATTCTCATACCAGTATAGAGGCACCACGTCCTAGTGCTCACTCCGTTTTGGTTTTTTGTTTGAAATAATTGTGGGAGTTTTGAGCACAGGTTGCAGTAGGAGAAATAATTTTCTCCAAGCGTAAAACCTCACCCTAGGAGCACATAGTGGTCTTGTGGTTGTTTCTATAATGTCGTTGGAAAATACACCTAATTTAATTTTTTCAGAAGATCCAGGACCGATGGGGTATATGAAAGATCTAATGGAGACTGCAGTGATAAATAACCCTTTCTTACTGGAAAATAGCCACAATGCCAATCACATGCCTGGTGGACATTCCCTGCTGTCAGCCTTTCGTGAATTAGAGAAAGTCACTTTGCAATGGAGAAAAACGTTTTGGAATACAGTTAATATGGAGGCTTATATAGCAGTACAGTGTATTCCAAGAGGACTGAGGTTGGTGAAAAACCCAGCCTGTGGAACTGAAAATGAAGAATTCATGAAGGCTTGGGAAGAAATTTTAACGGAAGCAAGTTTTAAATTGGTGACATTAATTATCAAATATAGTAAAGAAAGAGAAGAGAAATTGAAAGAGGAAATAAAAAAGAAAGAGATAGAGGTTTTACAACATAAGAATGATGCAAATTTTGAAGGCTTGAATAATAAATTGAAAGACACTATCAATAAATTGGTTAATGAACTGAAAATAGCTAAACAGATTAAATTCATTAGAGACAGAAATGATTATGCTAACGATAGAGTCTTCAATTGGAAAAATAATCCACGTGGCATTTTAAAAAACAAAAGACATGTGTCCTTTGACTTCAGTAGTGCGAGTGAATCTGAAATAGAAGAGGAAGTTAATCAGCACCATTTTCAACGAGAGAGGCAGGAGCCAGCACCTCCGTATGCACCGTGAAGAAGCCCGAGATTTCAAGCCGGAAGAGAAGAGAGTTATGGCGAGCAAACAGCAAGATACGGAGAAAGCGGAGAGGAAGGAGGGCGAGGAGGACGCTGAGGACGGCAGTTCACACGGAGCAAGCACAACAGGAACAGGCGATGGTGAAGGAGACAGAAAGACAGGTAATTAACCTCTCAGATTATGTACTGACAGAGATAGAAAAGAGAGTTTTGAATAAAGGTTTGGGGTTTGTACCCACAACATCTGCAAGTAAGTTCCATATGACGGTGGATTTAAATATTACATGCAGGAACTTGAATTTAAAATCTTTCTTTTCTACCAAACATACATTAATGGAGAATGTGGCCATTAAGGACAGTAATGATATTTTTAGACCTATATCAACATTTAACCCACCACTTTGCCCAGCTGTTAAGGTGTTTAAACAATTGGTAGAAAATGATTTGGAACAACTGTTTAATGATCCCCCAGTATATGGCTATAACAACTTAAGTAAAGAAGAACGAGCAGCACTACAAACTTTACAGAATAATACCTTGATAGAAATCAAGAGAGCTGATAAAGGTGGATGTGTGGTAATTTTGAACAAAAGGGACTATATACGAGAAGCTGAAAGACAACTTAAAGACAGTAATTCTTATAAGAAACTGAGTTATGATCCCACCTCTGAATTCAAAAGTAGTATTGATGAGTTTGTAAAAGAAGCTGCACATAAGGGGGAAATTACTCAGAAAGAGTTACAGTTCTTAATAACTGAAACGCCTGTGAGGGCTACATTTTATTTATTACCTAAAATACATAAGGCCTTGTTAAACCCACCAGGCAGACCAATTGTCAGCGGTATAGGCTCATTAACTGAAAGCCTATCACAGTTTGTGGATTTCCATTTAAACTCATTTGTTGTCTCCTTACCATCGTACTTAAAAGACACTTCTGATGTGTTACACTTGTTCAAGATATGAACCTAAGTGATGAAGATTATTTAGTGACAATGGATGTTGAAGCGTTATATTCAAACATCCCACATGAAGGCGCCCTTGACGCAGCCGCTAGCTTCCTTAATCAGAGACATCAAACAGAAACGCCTAATACAGCCTTTATTTTGAAGTTGTTGGAATATGTATTAAAGGACAATGTCTTTTTATTTAATAAAGAGATGTTCTTACAAATAAAAGGGACTTCAATAGGGGCCACATGTGCTCCCACAATAGCTAATTTACATATGGGGGCTTGGGAGAATGATATGGTGTTAAATCCAGTTAACAATAGATACAGGGATAAAATCAGCACATGGAAACGATACATTGATGATTTATTTTTTATTTGGAGGGATACTTTAGAAGAACTTGCACAGTTTGTCACCTTTTTGGAAAGTACAAATCCCAATTTGAGATTCACCTACATTGCCTCTCAAGAGAGTATTTGCTTTTTAGATTTGAGAATTTACAAAAAAGATGATTTGGGATTAAAAACTGAAATTTATAGGAAATTAACAGATGGCAACACTATATCACGGGCAGAAAGTTGCCATCCTAGACATACAGTAGATAACATTCCAAAAGGTCAGTTTTTGAGAACCCGTCATAACTGTAGCGAAGTGGAGGGATTCGAAGAAGGAGCAGAAGAATTAACTAGACGGTTAAGAATGAGAGGCTATAGTGATAGGTGTATAAAAACAGGAGACAATATGCTGAAAGGATAGATAGAGTAGAACTGTTAAAAGGAAATAAAGTAATATTACAGGAGAAACAAGAACGGTTTAATTTTGTGACTACTTTCTCGATACAAGCTAGAGAAATAGAGAAAATCATTCAAAGTCATTGGAATGTTTTATCTAGTGACGCAGGTTTAAGGGAGACAGCTAATATGCCACTGAGAATGGCATATAGAAGAGTTAACACTTTAGGTGATAGACTTATGCATAGCCACTTCGTTGATATGACTAAAGAGGTCGGTACGTGGTTAAATAAAGATGTAGTAGGTTGCTACCCTTGTAAAAATTGCGAAATCTGCCCGGTGATTGAAAAATGTAAAGAATTTACTTGTAGTAACACAGAACAGATTTTTTATATTAGACAGCTATTTACCTGCAATACAGAAGGCCTAATATATATGGCAGTCTGTAGCTGTAACAGTTTTTACATTGGAAAAACGAAACGCAACTTTAAAGTTCAGAGTTAAGGAACATTTAAAAGCCATTGAGAAAAAAGACTTAACGTATGCTACAGCTGTCCATGTAGTTATGGATAGGAAGGATGAAACACTATGAGTTTCATTTTGTGGGTATAGATAAAGTATATCGCAAACCACGAGGGGGGGATTTTGATGACCTTTTATTAAAACGGGAAGCATTCTGGATTATTAATTTGAATGCTACTAAAAATAAAGGATTGAATACTGGATTTGAACTAAAACCCTTCCTTAAACAAAAAAGAATGAAGAAAAGACAAAGGTAAAGAAAATTTATATTAAATGGGGAATTACTGACGACTGATTCGAAGTGTTACTATGACCAGGTTGCAATAGCGATGTCTTTGCAACTTATGAAACTAAGCGGGGAATTATTAACGATTGATTTGAAGTGTGGTCATAATCAGGTTGTAATACGATTGTCGCAGTGATGTTTAAGTAATTTATGAAATAAAATCGTAGGTTTTATGTTTAACATAGGGCTTTGAAATGAATTCAGAATGCTTGGTTGTAATTGAAAAACCTCATCCCCCGTTTTGAGTTTTTGTTATGGAACATCCTTAATTGCAATATTAATGATTAATGGAATTTGGATATACACTCATTATATATGTAGCTGTTATAATTATAGTGGATAATTAAGATATGTAGCAAGTATGACCATTTAGATTTATATTTTATATTTAAGCAATATATTTTATGATTAGAATATTTTTAAGCGCTATGTGCGAGTTGTTCTTCCCTTCCCCCTTCCTTTATATAAAAAAATTTAGATTGTAGTTAATAAGGTGTCATTTTCCATGCTAGAAATAGTAGTAAAATTAGTGAATCTTGACAACGCCGCTTTATGAATATATTCTGCGGTGCCCATGAATAGAGAGTGAACATAGTAGTTTATTGTAAAATGGTTAAAACAGGGAACATTTTTTGGAATGAGATATGTTGGTCCTGTAATAATTCCCTGTTTTTTTGTTTTAGCAAAACCTAATTCGCCCCTGTTCTTTTCCTTTCTCTCCCCCCCAATTTTCCCTCTTTGTCTTATTTCTTTTTGATGTATGATCATTACAAGCCTTGGTTCATTTCTTATGTTTTTAGGATAAGTTTGAATTTATATATTCTGATAACACAGTTGTAATATAAAAAATCAATGTGTATTTATATGTGTTTATTAGTTTGTAATTGTTTTAATAAGATGGTGATTAAATTAGTGATGTCAGTGTTAGTTAATTGGATGGAGTATTTAAGGGAATATTCACATGAGGGGCTTTACCTTTGAGAAAGGATTTAACAGACATCCGAAACGCGTCAGGTGATATGGCTTTTTTGTGATATTTCTGAATAAATTTTTTAACAGACCTGTGCCCTTGTTACTAGAGGTGTGTGTGCCCTACTTTTTAAAGTTTTTTGGAAAGAAGACTTCCTTAAAACTTTTCTTAAATGGGGGAAGAGATGTACATGAGAGTAAACTCTGGGGAAGAGAATTCCATATTTGTGGTACGGAGAAGGTGAAGGACCACTTGCCAATGGCTAGGCGAACTTTGGGAAGGTTCAGCAGCGGGAGGTGGGAGTGACGGAGGGTGCTAGGGAAGGATTTCAGAGTGAGCAGGCCGGACAGGATGGGTGGAAAAGGGAGGTGTATAAGTTTAAAGGTGGTACATAACACAGGGAAGTTCATTTTAGGCTCAAAGGATGGCCAGCCTAGGGACTTAAGGACATAACAGTGATGGGCCCGGGCTGGTGCAGCAGCAGTGAAGTGAGCTACCCTGTGGTAGGCCTGTTTAAGTTTGGCCTGTGTAATGGTCTTGACTGAGTGAATTATGGCCATGTCATAGAATAAACCAGGGAGGGGGGGAGCCGAGGCAATAGTCTTTCTAGAACAAGGAGTAAGGTAGAAGGCAGTGCGATGGAGTAGGCCGAGCTTCTGATTGGTAGTTTTATTTTTTGCATAAAGGATTTTTATTGGAGATTTGCTTGTTTACACATCATAGCCACCACTCCACGATTTTTCTCCAGCATTATCAAACATAAATTGATAGTACAGACAAACACCAAAGAACATTAAACACAGACACGTATAGGCATCCTAAACTTAAAAAGTACAGTTATGGGG
This sequence comes from Neoceratodus forsteri, assembly GCA_016271365.2. Classification (NCBI taxonomy): domain Eukaryota; kingdom Metazoa; phylum Chordata; order Ceratodontiformes; family Ceratodontidae; genus Neoceratodus; species Neoceratodus forsteri. Next base: position 482,099,514 of record JADMNL010000022.1, on the reverse strand, counting down.
TTTCAACTTCATTTAGATCTGAACAGCTCATTTTAGCTAATCATACCTGTGAGGTGATGTGCATACCTGAGAAGAGGGAGCCACAGAGAAGGTCTGGGAACCTCAGCTCAGTAAGCTGGATGCTTCCTTGCCTCCCCTACTGATTACCAGTGAACGGGCCTCCCCCTTCATCCCAGAAATCATCCTCTCCTATCACTCTCCTGACCTGAGTATTTGTGTTTCCCCTGGAGAGAGGGAGTCCAAAAATGGCCCCCAATCCTTCAGAAACTCTTCCTCTTTATTATTAATTGCATATGAGAGTCTTTCCAAAGCTAGTGTTTGAATTGCCAGAGATGTCCACTGTACTTGTGATGGGGTAGCCGCTGAGACCCATGTATTTAATATACAATGTCTGGCAATGGCCAAGAGCACCCGCCCCCATCTAGGGAAGGGTTCCTATTCCCCATGGCCATCATCCTCCAACACAAATAGCAGAGTTAACGGATCCAGTTCCAGTCTCTTTCCCATCAAGACTCCCATTTCTATCGCTATGTTCCTCAAAAACTGCTGCAACTTCAGGCACAACCAGAAGTAATGCACATAAGTCCCTAAGTTTCCGTGACATCTCCCACATATAGGGGATATCTCAGGATTGAATTTATTTACCATTACTGGGGGGAGGGGGGGCAGTACAATCTATGCAGAAATTTATAGGATGACTCCTGAAATCTATTGCAAATCAGTATTCCCTTAGGTAGCTGTAGTATTTTACCCCTGTTCCCATTGTTCTCTAACCTTCTGCGTATAGTCCAGGAGAAATCTCCTCCCAATTGGGACGAGTCATCCAATAATTCCCCCTGCCACTTTCCCTACCATCAACACCAGGTGTTCCATTTGAGAGAGGAGTGGGTCGGAGGCTCTCTCCCTTCTTGTTCCTCAGATGTAGGCCCTTACCTGCATCAGGTGGTAAAAATGCCCCAGAGGCACATTTAGGCCTCTGCTACTCTCTTCCATTGAGGCCAGTTGATCCCTCAAATTAAAGTCTCTAAGGCACCTGATCCCTTCCTGCTCCCACCTCCGGAATTCCCTATCTTCCATGCCAGCCAAAAATGCTGGGTTATCTGCCACCGGCAAGAGGAAGGTTTCATCCTGTGAGGCTCCTATCATTTTGCGGATTCTTTCCCATTCCTTCAAAATCGTTTCTGCCATAGGGTTCCCTTTTGCATTTCTAGAGTAGCTCTTGAGCCCACCCAGGCTAAGATATTTATTTATTTAATTTATTTAAAAGTTTTAACAGGAAGGCATACTGAGCGGAATAACGCTCGATTCCAGATGGGTCCTGGGGGAAGGGGGTAGAGGAGAAGTATACAATAGAGATAAAAATAGAGAACACATACAGGTACAGCAGCCATGCACAGCTAACTGAGGACATTTACTTACACATTAAACAACTGAGGGTAGAGGTCAGTGAACGCTTTGTATGGAGCCAGTGTGCAACTTAATTAAGTGGTCAGGATTTTGTAGAAGAGCAAGACATTTGGCCCCCAGTGGTGCAAGGTGCAAGTGCAGGTGATGGAGAAATGCGCATTGAGGAGAGAGTGGAGGTGCTGAGTGTTGGTGATGTGTCTACAGGCAAGCAGTTCCATAGTTTAGGTATGCGGTATTTGAAGGCAGCCTGGCCTGTAGTGGTGGACATATGTGGGACATAGAGATATGCCACGCATCTATCCGGACAGGACAGCTCTTCCAGATTTAGCCTCCCTGCTACTGCGGGTTTATGTACCCAGTCACTAATATACCTGACCTGAGTTGCCAGAAAATAAATCCCAAGATCAGGGAAGTTCAAGCTCCCTCTGTCCTTATCCGCCTGCAGACACCTCATACTTGCTCTGGGCCTTTTATCCCTCCATAAGAAATTAGAGAAAGCCTTCTCTAACCTTTTAATATCTGCTCTAGTGGGTCCCAGGTAGAGCATTTGCATTAAGTGGAGCACCCTCGGCAGAATGTTCATTTTAATAATATTTATACGTCCCATCGATGAGATCGGGATCTGTCTCCACCTGCGGAGGTCCTCCTCTAGTCTGACAATCAGGGGAACATAATTGAGTTTGCACAAAGAGCTCAACTCCTTTCCCACAAATACTCCTAGATATTTAAAGGCCCTTGTTACTCTCTTAAGTCCCCATGTCCGCCCTATAAACCCCCCTTCAGAGCCTTCCCATATTAATACCTCCGATTTTGTAAGGTTGATTTTGTACCCTGAAAAAACTGCGAATTGTTCTATCAAGGTCAACAGCGGCGGAACTGAGCTCACCAGATCCCGGACATATAACAGCATGTCATCCACATAGAGTGTTACCTTGTGCTGGGGGCCCCCCTTTACCTACTATCCCCTTAATATCTGGGTTACTCCTAATGCTCACTGCAAGAAGCTCAATAGCCAGAGCAAATAGCAAAGGTGACAGAGGGCATCCCTGTCTCGTACCTCTATGCAGGGAGACCTTTTCCATTAGCAAACTGTTCACCAAGATCCTGGCTGTAGGGGCCGCATCTAATGCTCACACCATTACTATAAATTCCTCACCCAGACCATACCCGCTCAAGACCATCATGAGATACTCCCATTCAATCTGATCAAAACCCTTCTTGGCGTCCGTGGATAAGACCGCTGTAGTACTGCCCCCCCCCCACCGGAAGCCAGCCATACCACATTCATAAGCGTCCTCATGATGTGATAAGACTGTCTGCCACAAACAAAACCCGTCTGGTCCGGGTGAACAAGTTCTGGCAGCAGCAGGTCCAACCATCCAGCCAGGATCTTAGCCAGGATCTTGGCATTACAATTCAAAAGGGAAATTGGTCTACATGAAGCACTTTCCTGGACATCTTTATCTGGTTTGGGGACTAGACAAATAGTCACTTCACTAAGTGAGGCCGGGAGTGTCCCCCTTTCTCGTACTTCATTAAAACACTGTACAAAGGTTTTATCAATTGTCCCTGCATAGCCCTATAAAATTCAACTGGGAAACCATCTGGGCCACTTGCTTTTCCAGTTTTCATTTTTTAGATGGCCCGCTTAATTTCCTCCTTTGTGATGCCCTTATCCAGCTCTTCGCCCTGCTCAGGTGTAATCCTCGGCAGCTTTACCTTCTCCAGAAATGCCCTCTCCTCCTCCTCCTGGGTACCTTCACATTCTGATCTGTACAACCTTTGAAAGAACTGTGCAAAGCTGTCTTTAATCTCTTTCTTATTTTGGGCCAGGGTTCCCCCTACTGTCTTAATGCTAGTAATGCATGAATATATTTTTCCTCCCTTTATCAGACTTACTAGGAGTGGCCCCGGCTTATTTCCAATTCAAAGAACCTATTCCTAGCAAAAAAACAAAGAGGTACGCGCCTCCTGCAGGATATGGACATTTAGGGCCTCCCTGGCTGCAGTAAGGTGCTGCAAATTGGTTTCCCCAGGGTCCCGCACCACTGATCTCTCCAATAATTTCACTTGTGGAACTAACTCTTCCCTCTTCTGTTTCTTTTCCCTGTTGAATTTGGAAACATAACTGATAATAGCTCCGTACATGACAGCTTTCTCTGCATCCCGATAACCCCCCGCCAATTCCACAGTACCCTCGTTGGTCTCCCTATACAGTCCCCATTTCTCCTTCAAATATTCTAGGAAATCTTTATTATTCAGTAAGTACTTCGGGAACTTCCAGGGTGGGGGGTCCTAGTTATCTCCCTAAATACACATACCAAAGTAACCCTGGCATGGTCCGATATATGTATAGGACTAAGCAGCACCCTCAGAATCCTATGCATCCACTCTCTGGAAATATAGATAATCCAGTCAGGACCAGGTCTTGTATGGTTTGGAGTAAAATGTATACTCCTTCGCGCCTGGGTTAGCAGCCCTCCAACTATCCACCAAGTCCATATCAATCATCCTCTGCACCCATCTTCTTACCCCACCTGCCTGTCTTCCCTTCCCCTGTGAATGATTCATGACCAAATGCATGGTAACATTAAAGTCCCCCCCACATAATTAATCCCTCAAATTGTTCTTTCATCAGCAGATCTAGTAATATCTGATAAATAGATGGGTCAAACTGTGCAGGTGCATATATACTTGCAATAGTAACTTTCTCCCCAAAAAGCATTCCCTCTACAAAGATGTATCTCGCACTTTCTCCCTATTAGTTTCCCTCTCCCCTGTCTGCCCGATCTCAAAAACATTATTTCTAATAGTATTTGTCATTCTCCCACCCTCTGGCATCCGCCAAGAGTTCCCCACCCCACCTCCCTGCTCATCTTATGTCCCCACCATGAAACAAGGCACCCCCCCCCGTTCTTCTTCTCCAGGGGCCCATGTCCTTTCCCCTCTCTTAGGCCCATGATTTCCATATTACTCTTCCCATGGCTCAGTAACCCCCCAATCCACATTTCCCGAAGTCCACAAGTAATTATTTCTTTCTCCCTATCGAGCCAGGTAGCAGAGCACGTGGCTGAACCCCGCTAATCAATACCACGTGGCCACTCAGACACCCCCGCCCCCAGGCCTACCTTGATTTCGCCATCTTCTTTTCTCCACATCGGTGACTTGCCACCGTGAGGTTGATTTCAAGTGTCTTAGTACATGGGCAGCTCAGCGTCATATTTGAACTCGGGATCCCCTGCCACTTCTCTAGCAGGACTCAGTGGGTATGGGCTTCCATATAATGAGGACAGTTCAAGAACAAAATAGAGTCTCTTTTGGGCCACTGGCCCATCAGAAAATAAAGTCCATCTTCCCAGAAAACAAACGAAACATCTTCAGCGCTTTCTTCGTTTCCCACTTCTCCCAGACTGGATACTCAGCTATCTTCAGCCTGCCTTTTTCTTAAGATCTGCCACAAACACCTCCGCCTTCTCAACTTCCCAAAAAGAGAAGGTCGTTCTCTCATACTGGATTTTCAATGTGGCTGGGTAGAGCATAAAATTTTCAATTTTCAGTTCTCGCAGCTGGGCCATCACTTGGTTGAAGGCCCTCCTTTGTTTTAGCAGACAGTTCAAATAATCTTGCAGCAGAAATAAACGGATGGCCTCAAATTTCAGTTACGGAAGGTTTCTATACGCAGCCAAAACTTTTTCCCTATCCTGAAAATTATGAAACCTGAAAATTATTTGCCTGGGTGGCTGCCCTGGCGGCGGCCTGGGGGCAACCGCTCTATATGTCCTTTCCAGCTTCACACTGTTTCCCTTCAGCTGTAGACCCAGCAAATTGGGCAGAGTAGTTGAGTAATACTCCATGGCGCCTACTCCCTCTTGGCCCACCGGGAGCCCTCTTATTCTCAGATTCAAGCGCCTACGATAGTTCTCCTGATAATCCATCAGATCTCTCATCTCCTCCAATTCTTTTTCTAGTGCTGCGACCCTCCCTGGTAGAGATTCTAACGTGTCATCCACGTGGGAAATTCAGTCCTCGGTCTCTGTTAGCCTGGATGCTTGATTTTCTGCCTGGTCCACAAGTGCTTGCAGCTTGGAATCTATTGTACTTTCCAAATTATTTGTTCAGTGACTTCACGGCTGAGACATGTCATTTCTGCTGCCTACAGGGAAATCTGGCCTGCTGTAGAGGCCTGGCTGGTCGCCACTTATTTCTTCAAACTTTTGCCGGCACCCTTATGCATTCTGCCTGAACTGCCTGTAAGGTACTCCTCCATAATAGTTTCTGCATTGTTTTCAGTAAAAAAAATATATTTTTGTCTTCAGGAATGCCCTTGATTTCTTTTAAATTTTAGGCTGGGACATGGGAGCTCCGGGAACCATGTCTTCACAGCAGCTTGCTCGTCAGCGCCCCCCTGATTGGTAGTTTTAATAATGCTGTTTACATGCATGTCAAAGGATAGATGTTTGTCAAGAGTCATACCCAGGTATTTGAATGAGCCCACCCCTTCAAGAGGTAGGCCAGAGGATGTGTTAATAACTAGGGGAGACTGGGAGGTTAAGTCAAAGGAGGTATGACGGAACAGCATGGATATAGTTTTCTTTGTGTTCAGAACCAGCAGGTTCATTTTGAACCATGCTTCCAGTCGTTGGAAGTCATTTTCTAGGTTAGATTGAATAGGAATCGTCTATGCCGTGCCGGTATAATGTGGCATCGTCAGAGTAGGCTGGATCGAAGCCCCCGCAACTGAGAGTCAAGTCATTAATAAAGATCGAGAAAAGTAAAGGCCCAAGGATAGATACTTGGGGGACCCCGTCCATGATAGGAGATAGAGGGGAGAGCACCAGCCCGTCTGACACATTGGAAGCGATTGGACAGATATTTAGAGATCCGTAAGAGGGAATTGGAGTCGAGGCCTAAGGATTGTAGCTTGGAAATGAAGACAGAATGGTTAACAAGGTCAAAGGCCTTTGTAAGGTCAATGAAAACTGCCCCATGGCACTACCTTGATCCATAGCATGAAAAATGCCTGAGGTGACCCTCAAAAGAGCAGTTTCAATCCCGTGAGACTTTCTGAAGTCATGTTGGTGTATTGTAAAGACGTCAGTCTGTTCAAGGAAAGAATATAGTTGATTATATAGGAGTCTCTCTTGGATTTTTGTGATAGGACACAGAATGGATATGAGTCTATAGTTTTCAGTGAGGTTAGTTAGGCCAATTTTGTGCACGGGGACAACTGTGGCAGTTTTCCATTTGTCCGTAATGGAACATGTGAGGAAGGATTGATTAATCAGCTGAGCGATCGGAAGAGCCAGCATGGGTGCACCAATCCTAAGGAATCTGGGAGGCAGGGTGTCAAAGCCAGGGGAGCTATCTGGGTTGAGTCCCATAAGGAGCTTAAGGACTTCCTTATGCGAGGTAAGTTTTCTATGAAAGAGGGGCCGGTGAGCTTCAGTGGGGGGTGATTGCGGTGCAGGGCAGGTATCTGGGAGACCTAACTTGTAAGCGTAGAGGTCAGTGAAGAACAAATTTATCTCTGCAGCAATCTTGGAAGGCAAGGATAGTTCAAACAACATGAAGTCTTGCTGTATTCTGACTATTGTAGTTAGCTCCGGCACTTGAACTGCCCCACAGAGTAGAGGGTTAAATTTCTATGCAGGGCATAGAACGTTGAGCTCGAGCTCGGTTGAAGACTCTGTCTGCAGTGCTTTGAAACCAAACCATCAGGTTCTTTACTCCGCTTCACTGAACAGTCCCTCTGGAGATTCCTCCTTCTGCTTGGTTCAAAGTCGGTTAAAGTTGGTTTTATTCCAATTTATTTTCTGCATTATCGGTTCAGGGCTCTATCTGTGGTACAGTAAGTACTTTAGGTAGTATCTCTGTATCTTATTGTGGAAATTGAAAAATTGTATTTCTCGATTGGTTCGGCTGAACTGATCCATTAGTTTAAATCTTTTAGTGTGTGGTTACCGGTCCTTATCGGTTTAAAAAAAAAAATATAAAGGGTAATTTTTGTTAGGTTGGTCATGTCTGAGAAACCCAAGAAAAAAAACAGGCCCACTGGGTTTCATCACTGTACTGAGTGTGGGGAGGTCTTTGCTAAGGCTGATCCCCACGCCACCTGTGTTTACTGTCTGGGGTTTGACCACCTCGATTCAGACTGCCAAATTTTTAAAAATTTCCCTAAGTCTACCCTGGAAAAGAGGTTAGGTAGACTTAGGGATAAGGAGGCCAAGAAATCCGCTGACCCGGAAGGCCAGTCCGGTCCGGTTCCCACCGAACCAGAAGGAGTGCCCTCTGACCAGGGCGATACTTCTTCGGGCAAGAGGAGAGCTGATCCTGAGGAATCGGTTCCTACAAAAAGAAAATGCAAAGAAAAATCGACCAGTTCGGATCCAGAGGTTCATGTTCCGGCCACCGAAGAAATAGCCAGAGCGATTCGGATTGTTGAATCACTTCGTTCTGTTCCGACTGATCTGGCACCTCTTGGCAGGGGTTCAGTTCGGTCGGTTCCTCTGGTTCAAGATTATACCCCTGAAGACTTTTATGAACCGGAGTTTGAAGAGGAGGGGGATTTTGAAGAGGATGGTGATGATTATGAAAGTCTGGATGTGACTGTGAAACCGGACATCTCCCCAGACAGACCTTCTGGTGTTTCCCCTCCTAGGTTCTCTGAGTCCCCTCCCCACTATCTGTTTTACAGAAAGGTGGCTGAAACCCTCCAGCTTCCTATGGAGGAGGCTGTGGAGGATCAAGAGGAGCCTGATTTTGTTGAAATGATGGACATCCCAGAGTCCAAGAGACTGTCTATTCCCCTACATAAGTCCTTTGGGAAGCAGACACAAAAAATTCTAAAGTCTTCTAATTCTGTACCTCCTATTGACAGAAGAATGGACAAGAGGTATACTTTATCAGGCTCAGATATGGAGTTTTTCTACCAGCAATGCAGACATGTTGGGGTCGTGCAGGCTGCAGCCTGTGACAAGGCAAATATTACCTTGGCTTCACACCCCCCCGGACAAAGACTCCAAGAAGATGGATGCCATGGCAAAGAAACAGTACATGGCATCCTCCTTGGGACTCAGGCAGGCTAACTATATGGCCTATGCAGCCAGGTACCAGAAGTCCAGGTGGGACACTGTACTGGCACTGGCTAAGCAGGCCTCCCTCCAGCTGGCCAAGGAGCTGGAGGAGGTGGCTGCTGATGAGACTGAGGCATCAAAGGTACAATTCATGCTGCCGTGGACTCCAATGATGTGTCATCAAGAGTCATGGCTACATCTGTGGCTCTTCGGAAGATGGCTTGGCTCAGATGTACTAGCCTCTCACAGGACATCCAGACTAAGGCCATGGATTTCCCTATGGTGGGTAATTCTCTGTTTGGGGAGCAGACAGAAAATTACATGAAAAAAATGGATGAGTACAGGACCACGTATAGGAGTGCACAGGCCAAGGAGAGGCAGGCAACTCCTCAAAGGCAGCAAGCTAGGGACAGGGGCAGGCCTTTTCATAGGCCTTTCTACCAAGCACAGGCCTCTTCTTTTTCTCAGAGGGGGTTCTTTAGAGGGAGAGGCAGAAGGGGGATGAGCAGGGCTGCATCCACTCCTCAGCCTAAGGCTCCTGCCAAGCAGACACCCTGATGTGTCAGCCCAGGTCGACTTCCACATCCCTGAAGGGGGCAGGCTGGCTTACTTTGTCCAGGACTGGATGTCTGTTACCTCAGACAGGTGGGTCCTGGAGGTAGTAAGCCAGGGACTGGTTCTCAGTTTCAAAAAATTTCTGCAAATGAGAGTCAGATCCTTTCCACCTGCTAAGATCTCAGAAACTATTGCTCTGGAGGCAGAGGTTTCATCTCTACTGGCTTTAGGGGCCATAGAGAGAATTCCTACCTTAACACAGGGGCAAAGGTCTGTACTCCAGGTACTTCCTTACCCCAAAAAAGGCAGGGGAGTGGTGACCCATCCTAAACTTAAGATACCTGAACAAACATCTTTTAAAACCAAAATTCAAAATGGTTACTCTGGGAACAATTCTTCCGTCTCTAAGGCCAGGGGACTGGCTAGCCTCCCTGGACCTCAAAGATGCCTACTTTCACATTCCCGTCAGGTGCCCCCACAGAAAGTACCTCAGGTTCAAATTGCCCTCAGGCCATTATCAGTTCAAAGAAATGCCCTTTGGCCTAACATCAGCTCCAAGGGTGTTCACAAAGTGCCTAGCAGTAGTAGTGGCCTTTTTAAGAAAAAAAAAAAAGGATTTCCATTTTTCCATATCTGGATGACTGGCTCATTGTGGGTCAGTCCTCAGACCAAGTCAAGTCAGATCTGCAAGTGACCCAGCAAATGCTCACTTCCATGAGATTTCTTCTCAACCTTCCCAAGTCAGTTCTCGAGCCTGTACAGCTTCTCACCTTTATAGGAGCAGAGCTGGATACTGTCAAAGCAAGAGCTTTCCTTCCCTTGGAAAGGGCAACAGCCATTATTCAGCTGGCTTCTTCCTTCTACCTTCTAGTTTCTCGACCAGCAAGGCACTTCCTTCAGCTTTTGGGCCACATGGCCGCTTCCACAGCAGTGGTCCAAGGGACCAGGTTTCAGATGAGGGACATTCAGTTCCATCTGAGCGCCTTTTGGTCCCAAAGGAAAGATCCTCTTACCAAACTAGTTCCGGTTACTCAGACTCTAGTCCAGGCCCTTCAATGGTGGCAGGATCTGGCCAATTTAAGTCAAGGAGTTCCATTTGTCACTTAGACTCACTCTGTGTTCCTCACCATGGATGATTCCCTATTGGGGTGGGGAGCCCACCTGGGGGCTGTCACAGCCCAAGGACTGTGGTCCCCTTAGGAATCCCTCCTTCATGTCAATCTCCTGCAGCTTAGGGCAGTTTTTCTGGCCCTGCAAGCTTTCTCTCAGTCAGTGCAGAACAAGGTGATTCAGGTCAGGACAGACAACATCACTACCATGTGGTACATCAACAAGTAGGGAGGCACTCAGTCCATGGCCTTGTGCACGGAAGCCATGAAATGGTGGTCCCTAGCTTATTCTCTACAGACCTCCCTGGTGGCAGTCCTCCTTCCAGGGAAGAACAATGTGCTAGCAGATGCACTGACTAGGATCTGCCAAGGCCATCACGAATTGTCCCTGGACCTTCTGGTGTTGAAAGTCATCTTTTCAAGGTGCGGCACTCCAGAGATAGATCTCTCTGCAGCCCCAGACAATCACCAACTTCCTCTGTTTTGTTGCAGACCCCCAGTCTTGGTCTCAGTCCCTCTGGATGCTATGATTTTGAACCAGGAAGGGAAATTTCTTTATGCCTTCCCTCCCTTTCCTCTACTCTCCAAAGTTCTGGTCAAGATAAGGTCACAACCTTGCAAAGTGATTCTGATTGCTCCGGACTGGGCCAGGCAGCCTTGGTACCCCCTGTTGCTGTCCCTAGCAGTCCATCTTCCCCTGTCTCTTCCCAGGAATTACAACCTGTTTTCCTCCTCGCAGGGGAGGATTTGGTACCCCAATCTTTGGTCCCTCAATCTCAAGGCATGGCTCTTGAAGAATTAGAATATGCAGACTTGCATCTGTCTCAAGGGGTTCTCGATATTCTCAAAGCCTCTCGAAAGCCTGCCACCAGAAAAACTTATAACTCCAAATGGAAGAGATTCAGCATTTGGTGTCCCAGGAGGCACATATCCCCAGACACTGCTGTTTCGTCTATAGTCCTGGATTATATTGTTCATCTCAATGGCCTAGGCCTCAGACCAGCTACTGTCAGAATACATTTGTCAGCTGTTTCTGCTTTTTTGTCAGTGGGAAGGCCTTCTTCACTGTCGTCTCATCCTGTATTCTGTAAATTTTTTAAGGGATTGCTTCATACCAATCCCCCCCTTTAGGGATCCTGCTCCTGCCTGGGATTTGAATGTTTGCATTGCTCAGCTTATGCAACCTCCTTTTGAGCCTATGTCCTCAGCAGAGCTTAAGTACTTGACTTGGAAAACTGTGTTTTTGGTAGCTATTACCTCTGCCAGACGTATCAGTGAATTGCAAGCTCTGTCTGTAGAGCCTGACTTTATTTCATTCCATAGGGATAAAGTGGTCCTTAGAACCAATAGGAGGTTCTTACCCAAAGTGGTTTCGGGATTTCCATTTAAACCAGTCTATGCCTCTTCCTGTATTCTTCACTGATCACTCTTCCTCAGGAGAGAGGAGGTTACACAGTTTAGATGTTAAAAGAGCCCTTAGTTACTACATAGAACGTACAAAGGGTCACAGGTTTGACTCCCTCCAGTTGTTCCTCACTTATGGGGAAGTAGGTAAGGGCAAACCTGCCACCAAGAGAACTATTGCCAGGTGGATTGTATCCTCTATACAATTCTGCTATGAGAAACTAGGAAAAATTCCACCCCTCAGGCCTGAGAGCTCATTCCACTAGAGGTACAGCTGCTTCTCTGGCTACTGCCAGGGATATTCCTTTGCTAGAAATTTGCCAAGCAGCCACCTGGAAAACAGTCTATACCTTCACCAAACATTACTCTCTGGATATCCAGGCTAGGAGTGATGCTTGGTTTGGCACAGCAGTACTTCAGACCCTATTCCTAAAGTAGGTTCTGTCCCTCCCCCATGGAGGTACTGCATGGTAGTTTGCAATAGTCAGAATACAGCAAGACTTCATGTTGTTTGAAGAAAAAATTACTCATCTTAGTAATTATGTTTCTTCTAATGGAGTCTTGCTGTATTCTGACCTCCCTCCCTGCCTCCCCTCTCAGAACCTGGTTTTTGGGAAGTGTGTGGGCAGGCGCAGTGTTGCACCCCAGGGGTGTCTTCAGCACACTTCCTTTTGACGTGGATGCTTTGTGTTTATTATTTAGTAATCTTTTCATGCTTTACTACCTGATTTTTCATTTTTGGGTTTTCTAACTTGTCTTCTTTTGGGAATCTAAAAACTTTTTGTTGCCAGTTGGCTAGTAGAAATTTTCAATTTCCACATATTTCAATTTCCACATATTTCAATTTTCAATTTCCACAGTGAGTTTTAGCTCATAAGAATCTTATGGTTTGGTTTCAAAGCACTGCAGACAGAGTCTTCAATTGAGCTCGAGCTCAACGTTCTATGCACTGCATAGAAATTTAACCCTCTACTCTCTGGGGCAGTTCAAGTGCTGGAGCTAACTGCAATAGTCAGAATACAGCAAGACTCCATTAGAAGAAACATAATTACTAAGGTGAGTAATTTTTTCTTCTGAGCCCTTTGAAATCATGGTCTGAGGGGTTTTACGTCCATTGCCCTCAAGGAGTGCTTTGATTTGCATCCAGAAGCGTTTAGGGTCACCAAGGTTACTTGTTTGCTGAGACGATATATAGTTTCGCTTGGATTTGGTTACTTTAGCTTTACAGGCATTCTGCAACTGCTGGTAGGAGGTCCAATCTGTATGGAGCCCTGATTTTTCATAAGATCGCCATGCCTTGTCTCTAGAATGCATTAGGAGCTGTAGCTCCTGGAAGAGCCAGGAGGAATGAATTCCTTTGGCCCGTCTCTGCTTGAGGGGGGCATGGAGGTCAAGGATGGAGGTGAAAGTGTCGATTAAGTATTCTAGGGCCTGATTTATGTCAGGAAGGGTGGTGATAGGGGGTCCAGTCAGTGGAGGAAAAGCTGTGCAGGAATTCAGAGATGTTGAAGTTTGTTAGTTCTCTGGATTTGAAGGTTTTGGTGGGAGGGGGGAGAAAGCTATTTTTCCAGATACAGAAGGTCGGGGAGTGATCACTTAGTATATCAGATATCAGGGAGGACTCTTGCAGCCCTGATGTAGGTCCTGTTGTTAGTTAACATCCAGTCAAGTAGGGTGTGATTTCCTGACTTCATGTTAAGTCTAATTGGTTAGTCAATTAGTTGTTCCAACTTGACGTCAGATATAGCCGACTGATAGTGGGCATTTTTGGGCCAAGCCAATCAAGATTGAAATCACCACAGAGTATGGTGTCACTGTGGTGGAGGGTGTCATCCATTCATTCATTTTTATTAAATGGGTTAGTCCATTGAGTAAACTCATTTAAAATGGTGACCCTTGGTTAGGTAACAAACAACAACAAGACAGAGTACAATACATAAACACATTACAGTTGCAACTACAATTACAAACAAACAAATACCATATCACAAACAGTTAACCACAACAAGACTTAACTTGAGCTGAAAGTGTCTCCAAAAAACAGTTTTTAAAAGCATTTTGTGAGGGACTTTTACTATTAAACAAACGAAATTGTAAAGGCAAATTATTCCAAAGTTTTGGGACTAGCTGGCTGAAAAAGTGCTCAAGGCTGGCAAAGAGTTCGACGAAGGAGGTGGATGCATGTTTAGGGAGCAGGTAGATACACCCAATGTTCAATTGTTTGATTTTGCTGAGGGTGATTGAGATGAATAGGTGGTCAATGTCAGGGTTGATGTTTAGGTCGGGTAGTTCACTGACTACCAGCCCTACCCTTGTGTATATCAGTACCCCCCCTCCTTTCTTACTGTGTCTATCCCAACAGTAGGGGGAGTAACCTGGGAGAGCAGTTTTGTGAGATTGTATGGACAGTTTTAGCCAGGACTCCATAAAGCAAAGAACATCAGGCTTATAGTGCTGAATCCAGCTTTCGAGTTCAGCTATTTTGCATCTGATGCTTTGAATGTTATTGTGGGCTATCTTAAGTCCTTTTTATCTCTGACCAGTTTGGACAGAGAGATTATGCGTTGGGCTGAGTCTTCTTGGAAGGTCCGGGGTTTAATTCAATGTCACCGGAAAGCAAGAGTAAGCAAAGCTGGGAGTGAATAGTAGGTGGGCGTATAAATGGAGACTTATGCAAGTTCTGGGACCGGTGCACATGCATATTTGTTTTTGCACATTGGGGGAAGACAATATATATGGGATGATGGGTTGACTTGTTTCAGGTATGAAGTAGGTAATGTTGGGAAGGTAAGAGAGAGCTTTCGGAGGAGAGCAGTAAAGCAGGAGCCCAGGCCTTGTTGGATAAGTTATGATGGAGACAGGCCAGGAAGGAGTACAGTAATAGAACACTTTTTGTCATTGGAAGGTGCATGTTGCCTAATTATTATGGAGAAACTTTGAGAGGGCAGGGGAAATGCTGACAGGGATAACCAGCCTTGACAGTGACAGAGAGCCGAACTAACACTAAAGCAAGGAGAGTGAACCCAGAGTAGGACCTAACCGTAGGAAAGAGAAATCTTTTCTAATGGACCTTACTGTCCTGAAGCTTTGCCCTCAGACTGCAGGAAATGAGCTGGAGAATGAGTGAGACTTTCAAACTAATCCTCCTCAAACAGAAAGGGAGATCCCGATTTTAAATGCTCAGAGCCCTATGGTTTGGCCCGCTATCAGTTGGGGATAGGAGCTTAAGGACAAGTGTAGTAACAAGCCCTATTTTGATATACCCTAGTACAGGAAGAAGGAGTTAATTGCAACAGAGAAAAAGACAGTATTAGCCAATAGAGATGTTCGTTCTGTAAGGTGGGCTGTGCTAGTATGTATTTAAGGTGGCCTAGGGAGGGCATGGGGGGTGGGCCAAAAAAGCAGGCAGGAGATAACAGTGTGAAGGATCCTAATTTAGTCCATTTGTGTTTAGAAATTGTCTGTTCCTGGTTTTGCGCCAAACTCAAATGTAATGCAGGAGTAAGACGTCAATGGTCGTACTTGGCTGATGCGGTGGGGGGCTTTCAGCAATGTGGGAGAGCATGGGCACATAGCCCTCGCGACCCTCTTCGGTCTGGTCTCCAGCTATGGAGGGAGAGAAGAATCTGAGTTACAACTACCATTTAAATGAGAAGGTGGGGGGGTGGAGTGAACAAGGGTGGGTGGAGAGATACAGGACCAGGGGAACAGGAGTCAAATCAGAAGTGAGAGCTAGATGCAGAGTAGAAAGGTGAAGTGGAACAGGTTAGACAGTGGCAGGCAGAAAGTTAATAGAACTTGTGGATGCAGTGATGTTCCTAATCAAGGCTAACCTCCCTCTAAAAAAATGAATTACACTCAAAGGCACTGCATAAGAAATTAGGCTTTAGGCATTGCGGTAAGGTTTAAGCACTGTGATAAAATAAATTAAAAATGAAACAGCTAACCTCCCTCTAAATAATTAATTACAGCTTTGGACACTGCAGTAATATTTTAAAGAGATTCACCAGGCTGAGACCCTGTACCATATACTGTATATTGGTGCCTTGCAATCAGAGGATGCTCCATTTGAATACTGTATCTCTCCGAAAAATGTGCTGTACAGAAAAAGTAAATCCCTCTGTAAAATACTGTAAACTGGGTCCGAAGCACTTCCCAATTTTTTTCTGCTGCCCAGGGTCCGCCCCCACGCTCAGGGACGTGATGACGAGATGCCAGTGAGAGCGCGGGGGCGTGCTCCATTAAATTCAATGGTCGGTGACTTTTCTATGTTTTTTGTAATATAATGGCCACTGGGCAGTACAATGTGGGCACCAGTCTACTAACAAGGGCCTTGTTAGTCGACCAGTGCCCACATTTTATTGCCCACCAGCCATTACAGTATATTACAAAAAACAGATGGAAAAGTCACTGCCCATTGAGTTTAATGGAGCACGCCCACGTGCTCTCACTGGCATCTCCTCATCACGTCCCTGAGCGCGGGGGCAGACCTTGGGCGCCGGAAAGCAATCGGGAAGTGCTTTGGACCCAGTTTACAGTATTTTATGGAGGAATTTACTTTTTCTGTGCAGCACATTTTTCGGGGAGATATTCAAATGGAGGATCCTCTGGTGGTAAGGCACCAATATATATGGTGAAGGGGTGTCTATTTATATCTTGGTGGATCTCTTTAAGGTACTGTTAAAAACAGATTAACTGCAAGGTACTTAGCAGAATGCCACAAAATGAAGGTATTGCAAAATAAAAATTAAGTTATACAATGAGCTACTGGTTAAGGAACCACAAGGTGGAATTTTAAATTAAATCCAACCCCTAGCACTGCTCGCTTAAGGAGCAGCCAGAGACAGTGGCCAAATATGTTAAAAATACAGTGACACTGCAGAAATAAAACTATCTCCAATGCTCTGCCGATAAAAAAGCAGGGAGGAGATAACAGTGCGAAGGATCCTGATTTAGTCCATTTGTGTTTAGAAATTGTCCGGTCCTTGTTTGGCGCCAAATTCAAATGTAAAGCAGGAGTAGGATGCCAGCAGTCATACCTGGCTGATACGGTGGGGGACTTTCAGCAATGTGGGGAGGGCATGGACACATAGCCTTCACAACCCTCTTTGCTCCGGTCTCCAGCTGGCTGATGTGGTGGGGGGCTTTCAGCAATGCGGGGAGGCCATGGACACATAACCCTCTCAACCCTCTTTGGTCTGGTCTCCAGCTGGCTGATGCAGTGGGGGCTTTCAGCAATGCAGGGAGGGCACAGACATGTAGCCCTCATGACCCTCTTTGGTCCAGTCTCCAGCTGTGGAGGGAGAGAAGAATTTGATGTTGGGGACATCGCCACATTGAGGAGGTGGATGTTTGGTGCTGGGAGGTGAAACCAGATAGGCGTAGTACTGGCTCGGAGAGAGTTCCAGGCGTCATGGCAGATAAAGGGATGTACCCTAGGATGGGGGCGGGGGCCGAGCATTGTGGAAGGTAATGCAATTTACCCTAGGAGTTGGAATGGGGCTGGGGACACATACTGCTTCAGTGCCCAGCGATTATGTGAGAGAGGTCCTGATTGTGAAATGATGTGGAGGGAAAGTGTGGCTGTATGAATAGCGCGGTGGCAGAGTGCCCGTCTTTAGTACAGAGGGTCAGGGGTTTGAATCCTGCTGCCTACATAATGAAAATATGTTGGGTGATGATGGGCAGTTGGAGGGTGACACTAGGGTCAGTGGTAAACGTCAAGAAAGGTGGATAGAGAGGGACGTGGAGGTTAAGGACCACTAGCAACTCCTAGTGGTGGCAAAATATAAATTGTTAGTTGGAAAATAGACACTTATGTAACCCCTAGGTGGTGCTATCCCAAGGGCTACTCCCCCTGCCTGCTTGGCTAGTAGCAGGTTAAGGGGCCGGAGTTCTGAAACGGGTGCCTCAGGGTTGGTAGTGGTCAAGCTAACCTGGGCACAGCCCTCCGGGACACTGTAACCCCCCCTCTTTCCTTGCTAGTGGCTGGAACAATACACAATAATCACTTTCACAATACCCCTGATACACCACACTGTTTGCACTTATCACCAGGGCTTTCCTCTGGCCCAGCCCTGGGGACCCCCTGTAAAACAAGGTTATACACAGCAAATAACAGCAGTACAGTACTCTTGCACAAACTGGAACCACAGTCAGGGTAAAAGCAAAAAAGTGTTAGATCCGATTTATTTAAGGGACTTGAACAAGGGAGGGGCATAATCAGGTTAATTTGAATAAAGACTGTACCAATCAAACAGTTATGCATGCACTTCAGGGTCCATAAACAGTCACACACTCTGGGTACCTAGATGGAGAATGGTGGGCTAGCCAGGAACGTTGCAGCTGGTTGGGGCCCTGTGATGGAAGAAAACAACATGCAAAACACCACTATTTGTAATCCGGAGCCGGAGGGCTCAGTTCGTGAAAAGAAAACAACAAGACAATCAGATGACACACTTTTAGATTAGGCTGTTGTTGCAGGGAGCTACCCTGATGATTACTCACGATACCCAAGACTGGACACAGGCTGGACGAAAATCGAGACAGCAAGTGGTTTATCTGGAGTGCCAGGAGAAGCAGGGCCCACACGATTCACCGAGGCGTCGTTCCTGTTCAAGCGTGGAGCAGTGGGCTGATCTCCAGGCAGGTCTCTCATCGGTGGCTTTCTCTGTGCAGTGGGGTAGTCTGGCAGGGCCAGCGTGGCATGGTCCAGGCCGAATGGAGATGAACGCGGATTCAGTCCGATTAGGCTGGATAAAGCTTCCAGCAAGCAGAACACAGTTCACACAGTGGGGAACCAAATCAATTCACGACCCACTTTCAATACACAGCACATTTACATGTAAAGGATTCTACGGTACCAGCAAGCAGAACACAGTTCACACAGTGGGGAACCAAATCAATTCACGACCCACTTTCAATACACAGCACATTTACATGTAAAGGATTCTACAGTACCAGCAAGCAGAAGACGGTTCACACAGTAGGGAACCAAATCACGACCCACTTTCAATACACAGCGCATTTACATGTAAAGGATTCTACCCCTCATTTCCCTGTTACCCCGGATTCCCTGTTGTGTCCCCGCTTCTGGCCTGAGCCCCGTTTCGTCTCTCGAATCTCCATCTGGCCCCTGTATCAGTTTGCAGCTTAAATCGGGGCCAGAGGAACTGAACCAGGGGGCCGGCATGCACCTGGAAGTTTAAAATGAATAGCAGCAACCCGCGCATGTGCAGTAGCACATAATGATTTTCTGACCGTGATTGCGGTGGAACGGGGGCTGTTTGGGAGGTCCCGGTCCCCCTATTAAGTTAATTGGGGACCAGAGACTTGAAGGGGGAACAGGAGAAGCCTCTCTCTCTCTATTCTATTTATAGGAGTGCCAATTGCGCTGGTCCCAGCCTCATCCATATCAATGAGGCTTATGAATAATAATGAGCTGAGCCTGTCTAGTGCCTGGGAGCAGTATGTATCGGTGCTAGCAACAGGCAGGGAGTTAACTAAAAATGCTGAACTCTTTAGGGGTTTGAAGAAGGAGATGGTGTTATAACTATACTTCTCTACTGGGACTATATTGCCCTCCCCCACCCACTGTAAGCCAGTTCTACTTTTATAGGCACAAGATTTGACTGACAACAGGAACTTCCTGTTTGGGAGCAGGAAGTGAGTGATCATAGATCCACAAAAGACTCACCAGCCTAGAAGCAAAAGTGTAGCTCTCCGTTCCCCCTAGCTGCTGGAGGTCTGACTCTGAGCAAGTAAGGAGACTACCGAGAAATATGGGAACTTCTTGTCGCAGAACAGGAAGATCAGGAGCTTAAAGGGCACAGAGGCAGTAAGTAAGTAGGGAGAAAAATAAAACAAATAAACAGAGGAAAGAGTAAGTATTCCACACAGTTAAGGGGCCAGAAATAAGACATGATGGGAGTGGTGCTGTACAGTGGCTGTGGAGCAGCAGTCGTCCGGGAGACGTTCTGTAGGACACGATGTTGTCCCATCTGTAGGCACCTCTCTGGGCTGAGGGAGGAGGTTGCTCATTTCCAGGATGAGTTGGCCAGAATTTGGGGAACCTCCTTTCCCACCCAGGGACCACCAGGGCCACTGCCATTGCTTTAGAGGTTGGCAAGAAAGAGGAGCAGTTGGACCACAGTGAGCTCAGGGAGGGTGAGGGTGGCAGAACAGAGGTGCATCCCTCCAGTTGTACCTCTCCACAATTCATATGCCATTCTGGCAAAGTGTGGTTCCTCTATGGAGGCACCCACAGTGGAGACCAAGGAGGATGCTGGGAACCTCCACAAAGGAAACCCACAGGAGGGTGGCATGAGACCCCACAGAGGAAGGAAACAACTCCTGGTGGGGGACTCCATTGTTAGGAGGGTAGAACTGGGGGAGGAAGGGGAGAGGGAGGTAAGGTGCCTGCCTGGCGCCATGGCTTGGAGGGACAGGGAGTGAATCCTCAGGATCACTGGAGCAGTTGCACGGGGAAGGGAGCTGGAAGTCATTGTCCACCTAGGGACAAATGACCTGGCTGAGAAAGGGATCAGAGAAGTTCAGGAAGAGTTTGTGGAGATGGGGAGGGGCCTTAGACAAGTAGCACGCATGATAACCTTCTCGGAGGTGCTTCCTGTCTATGGCATGGATAAGCATAGGGTGCTCCACACCATGGGATTCAATCAGTGGTTGAAAAACTGGTGCAGAGCTCAGGGATTTGGCTTCACTGGGGACTGGGCGTCCACCTGAAGTGATGCAGGCCTATACTGGTGTGATGGTCTGCATCTGTCCAGGAGGGATACCAGGATCCTAGGTGAAAGGTTTAAATGCTTCATTGGCAAGCATTTAAACTAGCCAAGGGGGGAGGCACTGGAAAGGAGCCGGGAAATCCTAGCCCCCCAAAAAATAAGGGTACTAAGTGAGGTAAACACCAAGACAGAGATGTCGATAGGGAGAAGAGCAGGGGTAAATGGAGAAAATGGCAAAGGCTATAAGGACAGGGATGGGGTAAAAAGGAGTAAAGCCATCAAGAAATGGAGGGTAATGAGTATCAATGCCCGTAGTCTGGGCAACAAGCTCCCTGAACTTGTGGTCTTGATGGAAGAGGGGTGCCTGGATATCATAGCAGTCACAGAAACATGGCAGACAGAGAACCATGACTGGGATATTAACATACCAGGGTACACAACCTACAGGAGAGACAGGGAAGGTAGAAGAGGGGGAGGAGTAGCTCTCTATGTAAGGGACGGGATAAAAGCAATGGAACAAAAGTGTAAACAGGGAGGAGAGAAGGCATTGTGGGTTACCTTAGAGACTGGAAATGGTACCACAATCCGCACAGGGGTTGTATAGAGACCCCCATGTCAGGGAGAGGGATGGAGAAGGATATGATAGAAGGCATCCTTAGGATGGCAGAGAAAGGGGAGATACTGTTGATGGGGGGCCTGAATATGCCAGATGTTAACTGGAGCACCTTTGCTGCAGCCACATCCAAGAGCAGGGCCATTCTCGATGCCTTACAGGTGGCATGCCTCAGACAGCTAATTTTGGAACCCACTCATGAGGGAGCAATCTTAGACCTCGTACTCTCAAATGGGAACAGTGAGAGGATCACAGATCTAGAAGTGGGTAGCCATCTGGGAACAAATGACCACCAAACAGTGTGGTTCACGATAAACTCAGCTACAGAGTCAAGCCATGCAAAAGTGATGGTACTGAACTTCAGGAAAGCTGACTTTGGCAAGATGGGAGAGTGCCTTAGAAAAGCACTAGCTAACAGGCTAGAAGAAGGGGTGGAGCAACAATGGGGAAACATCAAAACTGCCATCACAGAGGCAACAAGCCTTTGTGTGAAGCAAATAAACAAACCAAAACGAAAGAAAAAGCCACTATGGTTCTCAAAAGAGGTGTCAGGGAAGGTTAGGGAGAAAAATATAGCATTTAGAAAGTATAAGGAAATGCAGAAGGAGCAGGACAGAGAACTGTACCAGTTAAGGCAGAAGGAAGCAGGGAGGGAAGTCAGAATAGCAAAGGCCCAAACTGAGGAAAAGATAGCCAACTCGGTTAATAAGGGGGATAAAACCTTTTATAGGTACATCAGGGAGCGTAGAAAGACAAAGGGAGGGGTAGTGAGGCTGAATAGAAAGAATGGTGGGTGTGCAGAGAGTGACAGTGAAAAAGCAAGGATACTGAATGAATACTTCTGCTCAGTATTCACAAAAGAGGAGGGGGAGAGGTGCCTAATCCAATTAACAGAAGCACTCTGAATGGGGGTCGATACCAGTCCTTTCACAGAAGAAAAGGTTCTGAAAGAACTCCTAAAACTGAAGGTGGGCAAAGCAATGGGGCCTGAAGAAATTCACCCCAGAATTCTAAAGAATTAAGGGGAGAACTAGTGACACCACTGACTACCCTTTTTAGCAAATTATGGGAGGATGGTGTGGTACCTGAGGACTGGATGCAGGTGGATGTGATTCCCCTTCACAAAAGTGGGAGCAAGACAGAGGCAGGAAACTACAGACCTGTCAGTTTGACCTCTGTGGTAGGGAAAGTGATGGAATCACTTCTGAAGGAAAGAATTGTTGAGTACCTAAAGGCCAGTGGGGCACAGGACCCAAGGCAGCATGGGTTCACAGCGGGAAGATCATGTCAGACGAATCTAATTGATTTATTTGACTGGGTGACCAAAGTAGTAGACCAGGGAAGGGCTGTGGACAAGACCTACCTAGACTTTAGCAAGGCATTTGACACAGTCCCACATAAAAGATTAGTAATCATATTAACCAGCCTGGAGTGGGTCCCAGGGTGGTAGCCTGGGTAAAATATTGACTGGACAACAGGACACAGAAGGTAATTGTAAATGGTGTCCACTCTGAAGAAAGAGGGGTTACTAGTGGGGTACTGCAGGGTTCAGTTCTAGGTCCAGTTCTTTTAATGTCTTTATAAGTGACATTGCAGAGGGACTGGAAGGAAAAATATGCCTCTTTGCAGATAATACAAAGATCTGCAACAGGGTTGATACACAAGGAGGTGTGGAAAGGATGAGAAGGGACTTGGCAATGTTGGAGGAATGGTCAGAAGTATGGCAGTTTGGATTCAATGCAAAGAAGTGCAAAATAATCCACCTGGGAAACAAAAACCCAGAGGAAGATTACACAATGGGGTGGGGTGGAGGGGGTAGTAACAACAACAACAAAAATGGAAAGGGACCTGGGGGTAATCATATCAGATGACCTTAAGGTTAGCAAGAAATGTGAGAAGGCAGTAGGGAGGGCTGGGGGAATACTGGGATGTATAGGGAGAGGCATCACCAGCAGAAAACAGGAAGTTGTTATCCCTCTGTACAGACAGTTGGTGAGACCACATCTGGAGTACTGCGTCCAGTTCTGGAGACCCCATCTCCGCAAGGACATAGACAGGGTGGAGGCAGTCCAGAGGAGGGCAACTAAAATGGTGCAGAGTCTGCAAGAGAAGCTATATGATGAGAGACTAAAGGAGCTTAACATGTATACCCTTGAAGAAAGGAGGGAGGGAGGGAGGGGACATGACAGAAACTTTTAAGTGCCTCAGTGGAATCAACAAAGTCCAAGAGGGTAGCATCTTTCAGAAAAAGAGGTGTGCAAGAACAAGGGGGCACAATTTGAAGATGGAGGGGCGGCTCAGGGGCAATGTGAGGAAGTATTTTTGACAGAAAGGGTGGTGGACGCATGGAACAGCCTTCCTGAGGAGGCTGTTGATTCTAAAACTGTGGGAGAAATCAAGAATTCATGGGACAGACATAAGTCAATTCTTGTGGGGGCTAGGAAGAACTAGGCTGTTGGTTAACTAGGATCTGCAGCTTATCCTGTAGGTAGGAAATGGGCAGACTAGGTGGGCCAAGCGGTGCTTATCTGCCGTAAAAGTCTATGTTTCTATGCTTGAAAGGGAAAGGGCTGCTACAAAATGGTGGGCAAATGTAAAATAAAATGTTTATACTGGCTGCACTGGGACTTGCAGGTTGGGACACTATAAGGACTGCAGTTAAACTGTTTGTGACAGCAGCCATGTTTGCAGCCATGTGATCTAATTGCAGCCAATGAAAGGGCCAGGATCTTTGCCAAGGATTGTGGGGCAGTAAAAGGGACTTGTTGGGGAAAATGTTGGGGAAATACTTGGTACCTTTTACCCAGCTAGTCAGGCATCGAGGGAGCCTGTTGAATATTAATTTTGTCAAGCACAGTGATTTCAGCCAATGGTGAGCTGCCAAAAGCTCCCAAAACCCAGAGACTTTTATTTCTAGTCTCAGTTTGGCAGGAGCCCCTCCAGAGGAGGGGATCCAGCTCCTTTTAGTAGAATGGAGCTGCAAGGCTTGGGAAAGGCCTGTTTGGATTTGCTAGCCACTTGTCCCCCAGGGCTTGCAAGTTGCCTTTCCCCATTCAGGAGGAATTCTGTTCAAGGAATCCAGTTTTTGCAGTTTCAGCAGTGGGAGTCTCCCTGATATGCAGAGGCTCGCCAAAATTGCTGAGGTTGGTCCTCAAGAGAGAAAGCTGCAGGTTTGCAAGGGCAGTGAAAAATTCTACACCTAAGTAGTGAGAAACAAGGATAAAAGGTTCAAGGAAGGAAAAAGGTTTTGTCTGTGCACTGGTTGGACTTAATTTTACAAGAAAAAGGGGAAGGGCATTGGTCTAAAGTAAAGAAAATGTCTGGTTCTGGTTTATGAAAAATGGGTCCATGGAGAAAGGAAGGTTTTGGTTCAGGAATAATGGCATGGGAGTCTCCCTGACATGCGGAGGCTTGCCAGCAGTGCCAAGGTTGGTCTTCAAACAGAGGAAGAGAGAGCCTCTTCTGGTTCAAGAGCACCTGCATGGTGAGGAAAAAATGATGTCTGGAATCAAGAAACTGTTTGAGTACACATCATGTTCAGTCAGTGACAAGTTCAGGATCCTCTTAGGAGCCCATTTGAGTGTGCCAAAGTCCCACTGAGACCGTGTGCTCAGTGAGAATCCGGAGACTGTGACATGGTTCAAAAGGGCCATGGCTGCCACGCAGGCAGTGTGGCTGAAGATGTCCTTAATAGCTGGATGTGACTAAACTTCAAAAAGAAAGTTTGCCAACTTGACTGTGAAGCTGTGAGAGACTGTGAGCGTCTAGCATCAGCTGCTAGCAAGGCGGAGTCCAAAGGAAACCATTGTTGTGTCAAGATGCTGATAACTCCAGCTCAAGTGGAAGACTTGACTGCAAGCTGCAGCCTGGAATCAGGTAGGGAAACAGCCAACCCCTATTGCATGGGGCAGACTGGGCCACAGGGAGCCACGGGCACGTGCCTGAGTGCTAGGGCACTCTGGATCCAGTGGGGAGCCAGACCATGGGGTCACTCCTGGGTCTGAGTTCATTTGTGGCCTGGAATGCCTTACATTTGTGCTCTGCATCTGGCCTGCTTGGTAAAAGTAAAAGGGTGCCAGTGTTCCAAGCTGCAAGGTGCCCGTTACTTGTCTACTCGTCTCCAGCTTCTTTGATTCCAGGGTTCTGCTGTCCCATCTTCCCCAGAGCTACAGTCCCAGTTCCACTGAGACTGTCTGCAGAACCGTGAGTAAATGCAGGGATTGTCCTGCACCTGGGGACTATATATAGTTGCTCCAAGTTTATGCCCAATGGTGTAGTACAAGTCTTAAAGAGAAAGGTAAAAGTTATTTTTATTTTCACCAAGTGCAACAATGCCAGCCAACCAGCTGCATCACAGGCCTGCAATATAGGTAGTACTGAGCACCCGGGGGCAGAATAGCGGGGTTTTGTCTAGACTGGGGACAGGCACCAAATGGGGTTTGTTTAATGGGAAAACACAGCAGCTAGTTAGTCAGAGGGCTGAATTTCAACCATTTAAAGGTTGGTGGGTGGTTTGCTTTAAAAAGTGTGTTTAAACTTAAGAATGCAGATGATTGCTTTGCTGAAGCCAAATAACAAATACCTTTTGCCCAGTGTAAATGTAGATTAACCTCTACTCCAATTACCCAGTCCCAACGCTCTCCTTGTCGATAAAAGGTGTTTAACTGTTTTGGAACATTCTGACTCATGAGCATATTTTAGTGAGCATATTATTAGCTTGTCTTTAAATCAAAGTGTTTAAATTGGGGGTTTTGGTGTATGTTAATCCATGTGTTGGGGTGTCTGTGTGGGGAGGTGGGTTGATACAGCATCCCAGGGGGTTGAACTGTTAAATATCAAACCCACTTCAAATGTACTCTGGCTGGAGGCACCATGCTAGTTTACTTTTAACTTGGGAAAGAATCCCCGTTACCAGCAAAATGGGAACCCAGGCCCCTCAACCTTGGTCTGGCCAGCAAGACAGGGGTAATAGCACTCTGTAGACATGGTGCAAGGGTTACAGAAATATTCATAAATAGAATTAAAATACATTTTTCGAAATTCATCAAGCTTGATTCCAAGCACTGGGGAGAGGAAATAATGTGACACAAACCAAGTGAACCACAAACTAAAACTACAAGTGCAAAAGCCAGTGTGAAAAAGAATAATTATAAACCAGGTCTTAAAAATAGAGATAGCAATACCACCAAACCAAAGTGATAAACTGAAAGATGGAACTGTGTGAAAAAAACAAAAAACTGTTACTATTTTATAAAAGGAGAGAAAGCAAAGTTCAGAGCACAACTAAGACAACAACATGTGTATCAATAATTCAACATGTTAAAACACATTGAAACCAAATTCCTGTTATGATTTCAGACTATAATAAACAAAGAAATAGGAAAAAAAGGGAGATGAAGTTGAACTGGGAGGACAAGGAGGGAAGTCGAAGTGGGTTGGGGGTATTTTTTGGTACAAGTAATCTAGTTCTAAGAGAGGCATGCCCATAGAAGCTGGAATCACCCATAACGTTATATTGACTAGTGCCCTTTAAATGATTTAAAGGCTTACCAAGTTATACTATAATGTTTTGTTGTATCAAAAACTTTTTAAATTTGTTTTTTAAAGATTCTTTCCAAAAAGCATTTTGTTGAATGTTCTCATACAGAACTGAATCCTAAAATAGATGAATTAATTGCACAATAACATGCTCCCCTCTTAATGGCGCACCTTTAAACACAGCCTTATACATATCAGCACTTCATATGTATAAAAAACCTTGAAGTTCAAAAAAAGCAGAAAATGAGATACTGAGAATCATCATGTTTCATTATGAAGATGTAAGTATTCACAAAAATGCTGTAACATCTAGGGGCTCGATTCTCAAAGGGCAGTGCAAGCTGTGTCAACAGCAACTTGTGACGATCGCCGGAGTGCCAGGGACCCTGCACCCGATTTTGTTTCTGGTAGGGTCCCAGTGGCAAAGTCCCACAGCTTGCAGCAATGTTGGCCATGCACCAAAGAGACGGCGCACCCAGGAGGCCACAGGCTGTAGGTGCAGTTAGGCGGCACCTCAGAAGGTGAGCAAAATGTGAGGGTAATGCCACACAGCCAGACTAATGCGTGGGTAGATGCAGAATACTATTACAAGTAATCTGCCTGAAGGCAATGACTGATGTCCAGTGGTCCCCCCCAGTCCCCTTAAACAGTAAATTATACATCTCCTCCCTGATGTTTAGTGGTCCCCCGTCTCCATCTCTGATCCCATGTATATGTAAAAGTCCACGCTGCCCTGCTGTCCAGTGTCCCTCCCCTTCCCCAAATGCCCCTAACAATACCCAACATTCCTTGGTGTCTAGAGGACCCACCACCCTGGCAGGTAGTGCCCCACCACCCCACTCCCCCCCAATCCCATCCCAGGGCTGGTGACCGGCACAGCCCTCTGCTTTCCACCATGGCTGGATGCCGACTGAGCTGTCAAAGAGCATGTTCTGTACAATCAGCTGTTACAGTACACGCTCCTTGACAGCTCTGTCAGCAGCTGGCTGTGGTGGAGAGCGGAGGGCTGTACCGGTTGGCGGCTCTGGGATGGGAGGGGAGTGGGGTAGTGGGGCACTACTTGCTGGGGTGGGGGGGATCGCCTATACACCAGGGACTGTTAGGTATTGTTGGACGAGGCATTCAGAGAAGGAGAAACACTGGACACCAGGGCAGTGTGAACTTTTACATATACATGGGATTGTGGATGGGGAGGACACTAGACATCAGGGCAGTGTGGACTTTTACATATACATGGGATTGGGGATGTAGAGTGGGGACTGCTAGACACCAGGGAGAGAGTGTATAATTAAGCAATGATGCATGATCAGGGGTTAGATTAACAGTCTGTAAAATTACCCCTAGGGGTGTAATGTGGCATGAGGTGCAGTCGAGTGCCATATTGCCCCAGGGGGTGATTAAGTGACTGTTAATCTAACTCCTGGGAGTGCCTTATTGCTATTATAAAAAATTATTCCAAAAGAAAAGTGTTAAGAAGTATACTTTTTTGAATGTCTTCCTCATTTAGAGGTAGATTTTTAATAACATATTTCTTCCACCAACAATTTATGAATGCTGGTTCAAAATCAGAATGCATCGTTCCAGTCATTCAGCAGTGCTAGAGGATGGAATGTTGACAGGAAAAATCCATGTGCCATGGTGATCAGGCTGTACATGACAGTGTAACAGGGATTAATGTAAGGCTGTTGGAATCCTAACAGCCAATCAGACTGCAGCATTTCTGAGACCCTTTGTATAATTTACGGTATACAGGGATCGGGAGGGGAGGACCACTAGATACCGGGAAACTATTTTATTCACAAATGAATCAGGATTGGGGAGGGGGGAGCATGGCACATGTTCCCTCCCACCCAGGAAAGGCTCTGGGGGTGGCACAAGTTCTCTAACCCTACCAGAGGACACGTTGGTCTAATGGTACTTAGAGATTTGCCTTCTGAGAGGGTTTAGAGAATCCAAAATTAGGGATATGGCAGCTTGCATCTGCCCCAAGCCCCGTAGCACCATGCTGCAGTCCATTTTGTGGCGCAAGGATGGCGCAAGCCCCCTTTGGTGCATGCAGCCTGCATTTGGGAATTGCTTTCACTGCACTTTTGATGCAAGCTGCACCATGCATCATTCCCCATGACGTATGCCCCTTGCATAATTCGGGGAAGCTTTGAGAATTGGGCCCCAGCAATTCATTCAAACCTGGGGAGTGACGGGTCCCCAAGCAGGTGAATCCACCTTGACTCTGTAAGTAAGGGGTTGGAATGTATCACTTCCTAATACCACATCAGCTAACTGTTCGGCACCTATACGTACTTTTGAAATGCATCAGTGGATGAAGTCACTTTATTGTTTGAAAAAGAATATATTTATCACAGTCTTACCACCCTATAAAGAGAAGCATTAAAAAATTAGTCGAATGATACTGAGATCAAAAACCTGACCATGATAGAAACATAGACTTTGGACGGCAGATAAGGACCGCTTGGCCCACCTAGTCTGCCCATGTCCCCTACCTAGAGGATAAGCTGCAGATCCTATTTAACCAACAGCCTATTTCTTCCTACCCCACAAAAATTGCCTTATGTCTGTCCCATGCATTCTTGAATTCTCCACAGTTTTAGACCCACAACCTCCTCAGGAAGGCTGTCCCATGCATCCACTACCCTCTCTGTGAAAAATACTTCCTCACATTGCCCCTGAGCTGTCCCCTCTATCTTCAAATTGTGTCCCTTTGTTCTTGCACATCTCTTTTCTGAAAGATGCTACCCTCTTGGACTTTGTTGATTCCACTGAGGTACTTAACCGTTTCTATCATGTCCCTCGTCTCCCTCCTTTCCTCAAGGGTATACATATTAAGCTTCTTTAGTCTCTTCTCGTATAGCTTCTCTTGCAGACCCTGCACCATTGATAGCAATACTGTGACACAATCAAAAGAAAAGTACTAAGAATGTGTGACTTGCTGGCTGATACCGGTTGGCGCAGGAAAATGGAGTACAATCCAACATCTGTTTTCAACATGTAACCCCCCTGTTACCCGGGGTTACTAGAATCCCAGTAAGACCTAGTGGTAGGCAGGGAAGGCAGCTTGTGAAACTCCAGTTAAATGGATTTCATACTGTCTCACTCTGTTCTCAGTCTCAGCTGAGACTGAGGGATGACATCATCTTAGAACTGTTGCAGCTGCATAAGCCACACTGGAATGTTGCAGTTGGAGGTTAGTGTAGAATGCTGGGGATTTTGAATTCAGTCTGTGTGCAGTCTGAGTGAGAGACAGTAGTACAGCTGAGTATGTGCAGGATCTCAGAACTTTAAGCTCTGTTTTAGAGCTACTTTTGGAAGGTGTGTTTCCACCTGAAGAGGAACACAGGAACTGGTAATTGAAGTGGTGGAGACCGCTTTCAATGGTTCAAGAGCCCCATCCCGGAGGGGATGGTGGGAAGGTTTTTGCCTGTTTTCCAGGGGCAACCCTCCTGTGTCCGGCTAAGGGAAAGAAGTTGCCTATTCAAGTTGTGCTGAGGCACCAGAAGCTCTGAGAGAGAAATGCCTTGTGGAGGAATCGCCTGTGGGGCACCTGCAACCAAAGGGTGAGTTTGCTCTGAAAAAGGGCCGAGTGTTTTTTCACCTGAACAGTTGGAAAGTGGGGATTGGACTGCTTAACTCAGTGGGGGTCTAGAAAATGGACAATGCCACTTAAAAGTATGTTCAAGTCCAGCACAAATGGGAAGCAAGACAAGTAGATGGAATGTGATATACATTTAGCAAGAATCTACATTGCAATGCTTTACAGGATGAGGTGTTTACTGTCCAGAGAAATGGCGGGTATGAATTGTGGGAGCGAGAGGTGGAGAACCCCCATCATAGTAACCAAATTCACCTCTACGGTTTGCTCTGAGACACCTTTTACTTCTCTCAGGTACTTGGCCAGTGCCTGAGGAAAGTATCAGACTTGGATTGAAAGGAAGAATTCCTGATGGAGCTGAGGTGCTCTTAGGCGGTTTAGGGAGCCACCAGAAAATGTTTCCATGAAGTATGGAAGGTGTCCGAGTGGCCGGCAAGGGAGCCGAGCCAGGGAAAACCCAGAACAGTGTACAAGTTCGGGCTGTGTAACACAAAGCAGCGTGCAAGTCCGGGCTGTGTGCCGGTGGGTTCAGAGCCTGAGGGCTAACGTGTTGAGGAAGTGTTTTTGTTTCTTTTAATCTGCATTACCAGGAGTGTAGCCCGTGGGGGTCTGTCTATGCTTTGTTTATTCTGTTTGGATGTGAATAAAAAGCCACACTTTAGAATCCCACTTCTGGTATTGGACATTACAGTTATTGCTTCCCGTGTTCGGAATTACTTGCCCCCGTGCAGAGTAGCCAAACCTAGCCTTTGTGCCGAGTGACCTATTCCTCCCGAACCTAGCCCACCTGGTATTGCTGTTAGATTCAGCAGGCATACCGCCTGGGAGTTACAAACAACAAATTGATGAACTTGTAGCTTGGACACTACAGTGGTAACATTTCATTTGATGATGCAAATTTCATTAGAAGAAAACATCTTGGGCCAGATTTTCAGTAACCCCACCCCCAAAAAAAACTGGCACAGGTGTGGAAAAAGCTGTCACAAGTGGGGCTACACTTGTGGAGCCACATTTTCCTGCACATGTTGTATTTTCAAAGCGAAGCCTGTTTATGATTGGCTCCTGATTGAAGGCAGCTTGTTTCCATTTTTTGATGCAATTGCGCCAAAATGTTATGCCTGGTGAAACCAGGTGTAATATCTCCTGCAGCTCTGTCTGCTGCTGGTGCACAGCATGGGCTGAAAATAGTGAAGTCCACAGGTGTGGAGAACTCATTCTGTACCGGCCACTGTGGAGTGTGACTTAGTCCAAGGAGGGCTGAAAATCTGACCCCTTGTCTACCCTATTTTCTATGCATTGCTGAAAACACACAGATCTATTGTTGACCCTTCAGGGCATCCTATCGTGCATGCCCAGGGTTCTGAGGGCGGCGCATGTGGTGCCTCTCCATAAGAGTGGGCCCAAGGACGATCCGGGGAACTAGACTGGTGAGTCTTACCGCAATTGTGGGAAAACTGATGGAAACTATTCTCAGGAAAAGTCTGGTAAACTTTCTTGAGGATAATGATTTCCAGTATGGCAGGCAGCATGGGTTTGTCTTGGGCAGATCCTGCCAGACTAACATGGTTGATTTTTTCGACTCGGTGACACGGGCACTGGACAGGAGTCATGCAGTGGATTTCTTCTACCTGGATTTCAGCAAGGCCTTTTATTCGGTGCCACATGGTAGGTTGACCAGCAAGTTAAGCAGTTTTGGAGCAGGGAGGAAACTGCTCAGATGGGTTGAGAACTGGCTGCAGGATAGACGGCAGAAGGTAGTAGTGGGGGTGAGGCATCGGAACCCAGGGCAGTAACAAGTGGTGTCCCACAGGGTTCGGTGCTGGGACCGGTTCTATTCAACATTTTCATTACAGACATCGCAGTAAGGATCAAGAGTAAGATCAGTCTCTTGCAGATGACACCAAGATCTGTGCAGAGGTGGATGGGGTGGTGGTGGTAAAGTACTCCAGGAGGATTTGGCAAGACTGGAAGAATGGTCTCATACTTGGCAGCTTTGATGCAACACCAAGAAGTGCAATGTGATGCATTTAGGAGCCAGGAACCCAGGATACAGTTACTGGTTGAGGAGGAGGGTTGCAGTTATCCACGTCCAAAGAGAAGAAGGATCGGGGGTACTGGTGACTGGGGAAATGAATCATCTTGCCCGGGTACAGGTCCCTGGTGAGGCCACACTTGGAGCACTGCGTGCAATTCTGGTGCCCCTACTTAAAAAGGGACATCAAGCTACTGAAGGGTGTACAGTGCAGGGCAACAAAAATGATCCTGGGGTTGAGGGATAAACCTTATGAGGAGAGACTGCGTGAGCTCAATATGTATACCCTGGAGGATAGTGAGAGGGGGGGTATGATTGAGACCTTCAAGTACCTGAAGGGTATGAACAGAGTAGGTACAGGGAGCCTAATCTAAAAAGTGAAAGGGAAACCAGAGGGCACTCTCTCAAGTTGAAAGGGGGCAGGCTCAGGAGAGAGATGAGGAGACACTGTTTCACCAAAAGGGTGGTTGCAGGGTGGAACATGCTGCCAGAGGGATTTGTATCATTACAGACAGTGAGAAGCTTCAAGAGTGGGGTGGGACAGCTTCAAAGAAAGGGTTCAAATCATGAGGGGGCAGGGGGTGGGTGTGAAAGAAAAAGTGGGAGTGTGGCAGCTGCAGTCTAATTGGACTGAAGTGCTGCACACTTGAGCAGACAAGAAAGACCGTAAGGCGTCAATCTGCTGGCAATTTCGCATGTTCGTATGGTTCAGTGACATGGTCTTAATACGTTGACTTCTTTTCAAAAGACATAGTTGTGAAGCAGTGGACCTATCTGCAAGATGGTATGGATATCCTGAATAAATTCAGTACTTTTGAATGCAGGGATAACTATGCATGGATTGCCATTTATGTAGTCTCACTCTACGAGTATAGAACACAACTTGGATTTGCAGGCTATGAAATATTGTATATACTCACCTATAAGTCAACTTCACATGTAATTTTGGCAAAATTGTAGACATTAGCTGGCTCTTCGACGCAGTGTTGGATTTCTGCTTGCGACGCCGACGACCTGGATTCGGGAATGGACCAGGGTCGCTGGAGGGCTTACCAGGGGAGAAGGATAGAGCATCCCATGGACTGCTCTCCTTCTCCGGGGGGAGGTTGGGGAAGTGCCTGGCACATGAGGGACCCCTGGCGGGGGCCGGGAGTCACACAGCTACCGGCGCTAAAACATGTACAGGAGGTGGGGTGGACGCCAGACATCATTGCATGGCCCCGCCTCCCCAGAAAATCAGAAACAGGACAGTTGCTGGCCACCCTCCATGAAGCCCACTATGGCTTTGATTAGCCCCTCAGGCTAAGCCCTCTGACCCATCCCAAAGTCTGCGGCATGTAAGGAGAGCACAGCAGCCCCGGCGTGGGGGGGGAAGCCATGGGGCTTCTGAGGGATTGTGGCCGATATGAGGGGTGGAAGTCCATGGCTCCGTGACCGGGTTGAAAATACCAGGCAGCTAGTGGCTTGGGGGAAACAGAATAAAAAAAAATTGTAGACATTATTTTGCTGCCCAAATTAAATGGAATAATCTGTTTAAAGACCAACATCAGGCACAGAATTTGCCCATCTGACTAGAACTGGACATTAATCAGGTTAAACAGGTGCAGGAAATGGTTTACCCCACATATAGGTTGACCTCACAGATAAGTAGAGTCCCTCTTCATGGGATCCTATTGTTAGCATCATACACTAGACTTATATTTGAGAATATACAGTATTTTCTGAGTAAAGAGAGAAACAATGTGATGCAAGTAGACTTCCTGTTGGAGGGGATGAATTTCTTATTAGGTATAATTTTATTTTTGGCAAAGACATTTTTTTATATGACCTGTTCCGATTTAAGACTGGAACTGCGGCAGAAAGTACCAGGGGCGTAGCTACAAGGGTGCAGGGGGTGCAGTCACACCCGAGCCCACGAGGTTTGAGGGGCACAAATCATAAATTTGCTACGCTACTGGAAAGTACTGAAGAGTTTGAAAGCAATGCTTGCAATTGGACTGAAGTTTTGCTCCTGTGAAGCAATTTGCCAGCTAGTGTGCGAGACTGATTTAGAATCAAGAGGTTTGCTCAAT
This sequence comes from Neoceratodus forsteri, assembly GCA_016271365.2. Lineage (NCBI taxonomy): Eukaryota > Metazoa > Chordata > Ceratodontiformes > Ceratodontidae > Neoceratodus > Neoceratodus forsteri. Next base: position 482,065,363 of record JADMNL010000022.1, on the reverse strand, counting down.
GAATCTACTGCAACAGCAACAGGACTGTATCTGAACTGTAGAAAGTTGATGCTGTTTGATTTAAATGTGCTGAATGTTTCCGTGGGTGAGACCTGCCTGTTAGTGCGCATGTTGCCACGCCAGCTGGAGGCTTCACCAGCAAACCGAACTGAACTTTGCTAATGTGCTCATCATGCCTGGGTCTTTGCCATTCCGCCCAGGCTGACTGTCTTTCACCAGAGACTGCTTCGGTGAGACCAGGCTTTGTGGATCAGCCCTGCTAGAAACAACACTTGCAGGTTGCAGCCACCTGGAGAGAAGGCCATGAAGTGGAGGAGTGTCGTGTCGGTCCGTTTCCCAATGCTCATCAGTGAACACCATGAGGTCTCCGTATTGCCTGCAATTCCACAGCAATCTGGTAGCATGAGTACAATCAGGGTAGCTCCCTACGACGAGTTATTTAATCACCTGTGGTACCATCTGATTTCTTTAACTTTCTGGGTTTCAAGAGACTGGGCCAACCGGCCAGGATTACAAATAGTCATCTTGTTGTTGTACATGCTAACTGCCTTTTCTTTACAACAAGGGCCCCAGCATCAGCTGCAATGCCAGCCACCCCGGGCAACGCCTCTGGCTAGCCAGCTTTCCATCCTGGATACCCAGTGTTGTAGAACTGTAAAGTTGGAACTTAAAGTGCATGCCAAAAATCTGAATTAAATCAGAATACCAATTGTTTAACTAGATTCACGCCCCTTCCTTGTTCACGACTACTGAATAAATCTGATTGTCTGTCTTTTTCACGTTTAACCTGGCTTATGTGCACATTATTAGTTGGGTTACAGTATTGAAAGTGTGCAGCTGTTTTGCTAACCTTGTGAGTCTCAAGGGAAATTGCTGAAGGTCCAACCTGGTGGTACGTGTGAAGGTTGTGTGCATATTATTACTGCTACTTACTGACTGTGTGTTAGATACTGCTAAAGGTCCAAAGCCACTTAGAGGGATAGTGGCTGGTTGTAGCTTCCCAGAGGGCTATAACAGGCTAGACAGACACCCCAATACTGTTACTCTGGATAGAGGCACCTTAATACAGAATCCAGGCCCCTCAACCTGTGCTTAGATATACAGGCAGGGGTAGTAACCTTAGGGATAGCGCTGCCTAGGGGTTACATACAGCTGAAAGGGACAGCAGCTGGGCAACAGCTGCCCATCTTATGTGAATCTTTTCCTCAATTGGCGGGAAGATACCACTATCTTTACACAGAAATCCTTTCCTCGGAGGTAAGCAGAGACATTATTCTGCTCCTCTACAATTCTGAGACTTAACTGGACTAAAACAATGAGAAATTAATAGCAAACCTACTTTATTTTACAAGCACTTGAAGATCTTGTACTGCTGAATCTGAGGATGTAATTTTTTTACCATGTTTTCACTGAAGCAAGTAGGTGGTGAAGTCCCAAAAACCTACAGCAGACAGGCAGCTGGGGCTTAGCTCAGCCTGCCACGTCATCAGGATCAGGGACTGAGTCACCTTGGCCGTTCCTAGCATGGGTGTAGGTAGGCATACTCCAAGCACTCCATGGTGTGCAATTTTATTTAAAAGGGTAGCAAATAGGCTCTGAACTGCTTCCTTTTTCCATGAAAACTAACAAAGAAAATGCTGAACCTTTCTGTAATTTTATTCATAGGAGTTGAAACTAGAAGGACTGGTCACTAATACTGTCTTTGCATCCCAAGGACAATACAGCTTTACAGGATCTGGGCTGGCATGTGGGTGTCTTAGGGACCAATGCATGGCATTTGTGTTTACCCATGCATTGCTACGGGGGGGGGGTAGCTCACCCTAACAAGGGGGAAGGGGTGGCAGTGAGTCCACTTGGCGTGCAGATCTGAAATCCCTGGCTACACCCCTGTTTCCTGGTCACCTAGAAATGATGCTATCCATGCCAAACTCTACCCTAAACTGGTGCCTTGTACCGACTTAAAGACTGTCTTTCCCTCCAGGCTCGCTGTGAACTTGTCAAAATCATTCTTCCAGTCTTTGACTTTGTGGACATGGTCTATAGTTCTGCCCCCTCCATGCCCCTGGCCTGACTGGATACCCTATGTAGCTCCTTCTGTCGCTTTGCATCCAACTTACCCTCTTGAACCCATTACTGCTCTCTGTTCACTTCACTATCCATTCTCCCTCTTCCATCCCATTGCCAGATTCACTGTGCCTCCTTATGTATCTAAATTTTGGTTTGAGTCCCTTACCTCCTACCTCTCTTCACTCCTCTCCATTGTTCCCTCTGATTCCTGTTCTGTCCTCTCCAGTGACCATTGCATCTTTGTTTTCCCATGTCCCTGTACCTCGACTGGCCGATCAGCATTTGCCTATCGCAACCCCTCACCTTGGTGCCAGACCCATCTTCCCTCAACTTCACGTCCTCTCCCTCCTCCCTCAGATTTCAGCTGAGACTCCTTCCTTCTCCCATTTGCTCCTGAGTCCACCCCCCCAGTCCATTATACTCCCGTTGTACTGTTTACCTACCCGCTTATGACATGTTTGCTAATTGTGCATTTTCTATGGCCTTTGTGTTTTCTGGCCTTGCACTTTCATAATATTGAAATTGTATATGCTTTGTATTTTTTTTCTTTGCTTCTATCCTCCTGTCCTGATCGTACCTTGAAACGAGGCTCAGTGTGCCTTTTCCGGTCACCAATTTTCTTCAAAATGAATAAATAAACATCAATGCAGGTGATTGACTCGAAGGTGGAGACAATTTTAAAAGGTATGAGTAAGTAGGAAATAAAAACTGAGGTCCTGACAAATACTGCCAACTATGCTGAAATGCATGCCTCAAGCTCTGGCTACAACTAGCAAACTGGTGCAAGAGAACTCACAACTTGGCTACTGTATGGAGGCCCTGGAAAATGCTAATCAGGTTCCAGAGGGGAGTGAGGCATCTGGCCTTTTGTTATTTCTAAAAGAATGGCTGCTAGGGGCTTTACATTTGGAACCGGTCGAAATGGCACCTCTATTTCAGAAAGCTTACTGAGTGCCCCCACACTCAGTGGAAGCTCAGAGAAACTTACAGAACCATCTTATTAGTGACTACCAATGTGGCTAACAGGGACACTCTGTTAAAAGCCTCCAGAGATTCCCAACACCAGGTCACCACTTTACACATCTTCCAAGATTTGTCCTTTGCAGCTCGTGCCCACCACAAAAAGTTTAATGTGATCAGGGTAAGGTTATACAGTGTTGGTGTTTTACATTAACTGCTAATGCGTGCCCGTCTCCAGATTTACAGTGCTGGGCATACTGTTCAATACATAAAAACATAGAAATTGTCTGTAGATAAGGACCGCCAGGCCCATCTGGTCTGTCTGTAAGCCCTGTACTTGATTATGGCTTCTGACCCTTCCTCTGCTTTGCCTCTATGGTTCCCCTATGCCTGTCCCATGCATGTTTAAATCCAGCCACAGTGCTTGCTCCCAGCACCTCTTGTGGCATACCATTCCATTTGTCCACCATGCTCTCCTTGAAGAAAAACTTCCTCACATTCCATCTTAACCTGCCACCTTCCAATTTCATGTCATGCCCCCTCATTCTTGTACTTCTCGTGTATTGGAAGTTGTCTCTCCCCTGCACCTTGTTTATGCCCTTGAGGTACTTGAATGTTTCTATCATGTCCCTTCTCTCCCTCCCTCCCTCCTCTCCTCCAGCGAGTACATATTGAGGTCCCTTAATCTCTCCTCGTAAGTTCTGTGGTGCAAGCCCTGTACCATCTTAGTCACCCTTCTCTGGACCTTCTCCAGCCTGTTAATGTCCTTTCAAAGGTGTTACCTCCAGAACTGCACACAGTACTCCATGTGAGGCCTGTCATGGAAGTTGGTGAGGCAGGAAAGAAAGTGGAAGCTATTACATAGGGATTGTGAAGACCCAGCTTCGGAAGAAGACACCTGAATGCTAGGAGCTTAGCTCCATATCCAGTTTGCAGATGCTTTAAGCTAACAGTACTATACGGACTTTCTGTGGTACAAGTAATAATTTCCCTAGTGCTTGTTGCTTGTGATTATTTGTTTTATTTTATCCTGGGCCAGATTAGGCCTCTTACTCTAAATTTGTTTTGTTTATTAAAGAAACAAATTTATGTCAAGGCTTTTCAAAATGGTAGTCACCTCACAGCACTGTAGGTCTGTCAACAGTCTCTGGAGTTAGACTTTACAGGGTAGGAAACATATGGAACTATAACACTGAAGCAGTAAAAATTGTGGTTTAACTCCAGTAAGCTGCATGTTACACTGATAAGCTGTGCTTCAAGGCATTTAGCTAAGCTCTATTTTTTCAATTACTTTGTTTCTCCCCTGCACCGGTGGCCCACATTCAGTAGGGCACTCCAGCCCCATCCCCTGACATCCACCGGTACCAGCTTCTGCCCCAGGTCTTGCCTCCCCCAGGGGGTTGGTGGTGGGAGGGACACGCTTACCCTCACTGCACTGAAGATCTGGTTCTGCTGGTCTGACTGGCCAGGGGTGGGGCCCACAGATGCCCACCTTCATCCAACTGCCGGCAGTTTCCTCCTTTTTTCTCCACGCAAAGGGCATTGTGCTGGGACCCCATAGTAGAGCTGCGCATGCACCCATGTGTGGCATGCCAGGAGTCTACCCCCTCTGCCTCTCCTTCTGCCAGTGGCGTGCCAGCCCCTATCCTCCGCCAGGAGCCAGGCTAACACCGACTGCTGCTTTCCTCCCTCCCCAGAGGAGGAGAGCTGTCTTGGGAACCCTTGATCCTTCTCCTCCCTGGCCGACTCCCAGCAACCCACTCGCACTGTGAACACAGGTCGCCAGCATGGCAGGAGGTAAGGCATGTATGCCTCAGCCCTCCACACCACTGGGGCAGCCCTAACCTCTATTTTCATAAGCTGTTCTTGTTTCTTTAGTCGAAGTTTAAGATTTAGGCTGTAATGATGGTAAAGGGTCCTCTTAATTATGGTAATTGAGTAGAGACTATGGTGTAATGCATATATATATATTCTATGCAAAAAACATTTTTAATGCATCATTTAGGGTTAAAACACAAAAAGTAAGGAAATTAAACATTTAGGGTTGCCCCCACCACGGATCTGCCCATCATCCCAAGATTGACTGCTGACGGGGTGTGTCGTTGGGGTTGTGAGACCTAAATATCAACCCATTCCATCTGTAATTATATTCACAAGCCACAGTAAAGAAGGTCAAAGAATCTCGCGATCAAAGAATTTGCAGGCTTGCGATCAAAGATCATTACTGAGCCACAATCAAAGAATAAAAATGTTTAAAACTCCATTTTTTGACCATTTTAAAGCAAACCACGACCATGGCTTGATAGAGCAAAGCTACCTTAGTAAAAGCCATCCACGTTTTACTTCAAGAGTGACCCCGGAGCTGAGATATTTAAATGTTTCCGATAGCAAAATGAAAACAAGATGGCGGCCATCGCGATCAAAGAATTCTCACGATCAAAGATTCTTTGATCGCAAGCCTGCCTGACTGCCTGCCTATTTTCCAGACATACTGATATGCACCAGTTTTACTATGGGTGTAACATAGTTGTTATCTAAGAATGCACAAATTTAGAATGTGGAATGCTTTTACATTAAATTAACTTCCCTCTACAGATTACAAATGGGAGTTTTCTCAAATGTTATAACTTGGGGGGGATGGCGATCTTGTAGTGGCAAGGAAAGTACAGTTGCATAAGAACTTACCGTAACAGTAGATCTTCGAGAGAATCTCTTGCAGCAGGTCATAACATATAGGAATATCTGAGCTAAAGGCATAATTCCATCCAGATGATTTTTCAACAGTTGACCTGGGACCTCTCCATGATGACACCCATGTGTTGTGTCCTGGCAGGTATAAAAGGGGGCGATCGTAGAAGCTCCTCACTTTTCCACCTTAGTGACTGTATATGAGACAAAAGAGTTGATCAGTCATCCGATGGGAACCGAGGAGGAGCAGGGAGTCCCTATAGTTAATTTTGTATTGCAAAATAGAAAAGCAGGAGCAAGTTGCCCTCTCAAAAAAAGGAAGCAAGGGGGATGGAGGGAGGGGCAGCATGACCAGCTGCAAGAGATTCTCTTGAAGATCTACTGTTATGGTAAGTTCTTATGCAACTGTACTATCTTCCTCAAGGACATCTCTTGCAGCAGGTCATAACATATAGGATTGAGTCCCAAGCAGTTAGGAGATAAAAAGGGGTGGCAGGAGAGCCACTAATAAAATAGGACAACAGGTCTTGTAAGACCGCTAGCCCAAAACTGGTAGGATGCAATATCCAAACCATAAAGGACGGTCAAGGTATGAACCATAGACCTTAATGCCATGGGAAGGGGAAGAGGATCCAGAACAACAATGTATTGTAGTGGTAGACATCTGTCGGTACTCAACTCTTGAGGCTCAAGGAGAACCACAAATGTGTGCTCTCTGATAAGTTTGAATATAATCCTCTGTATGAGGGAGAGGGGACAGGCATAAGAAATATGACAGTCCCATAAGATTGACAGCCTCATATTACTAGAACATGAAAGCAGCGAACAAGAGTGAGTCAGGGAAAAGCGCCCGTCAGAGAGGGGAAGAGGGCAAGACAGAGAGGGCCACCTGAGGGAAAATGTCATTGACTACCTTTTGAGGATGTCCCATTAATGAACCTGAACCCACGGGTTTCTATGTTGAAACACACGGAAAACCAAGGACACGTTTGGGTAAACTATAAATCACCCAGCGGGAGGAGGCCTCGTAAAAGTGAGTGACACCGGGGGTGGGGTTCCCGTAATGGGTGTTTGGGGAGAGGCAGTCATGGGCAGGGGGTGGGAAGGGTTGAAGAAAGCCAGAAAAATGGATGAACAGCAGAAGCAGAAGTCCCGAAACAGCCACCACCGAAGGACCTGGAAAGCGGGGGTGGAGAGCATGATTACCATGTCAAAACCTAGTTATAGGCAGCCTCCTATTGCAACCTTCGGGCCCACTGTACAATCCACCTGTTTAGATAGGCATATTGGGAATGACTGACTTTATGTGTCCCAGGAACTGCAGGGCATGTCTGGTAAAGACCCAACTGTGGCCGGAAAGATGGACACAGGGTGACCAGTGGAGTCCACTGGATTGCATAGGAAAAAAGTTATGACCATTGAATTATCCAGCATTGTCCAACTGGAAAAGAGGGCACAGAGCATATGTGATAGGCTAGTGTAAACTATCGCAGTGGTGAGGTCTTGAAAGGCCAGTCATCTAATTAATGACAGAGGGTGAGGCCTGCATACTGTAGGGCAGGCATCACTACAGCAAAGCATTGTGTGAATACCTGAAAATCAGGTTTTAGGATACAGAAGTATAGATACTGACCAAAGGCGGTGCCCATTGTGAAGGCAAGAGACCCTTTAGTGACAAAAGTGAGAGGCACAGACCACAAATCCAAAGGGGCCCATGGAATTTCAAATGACGGCTGCATGAAGGCATTGTCATACTTTGGCAATGGGTCTGGTGGTAGGGGTCCCAGTAGGGGAACCAAGGGAGAGGGTCCAGAAGGAGACCTGCATCATATACCAGGAGGAACACAGATGGGAAGACTACCAGCAGATGGCAGGGTCACAAAATTGGTCCATATATTAGGCTAAAAAATATGGCGTACCTGAATTTAAAGCACAAGCCGAAGGGCCAAAGGGAGGATAAGCATCCTGAGGCCAAAGAAGCCACATGTCTGACACCCAGAAAAGGTGAATGTATAAAAGAATAGTATACCATTGTTTGGCTAAGCTGGACGTCTTGAGTCTGGGATGTGGCCAAGACAAAGACTGGCTATGGAAGCTCGGACTGGAGAGCCGGCAGCATTCTAGGCCGCATGTGAAAGATTGGCAATTTACCTCCAAGGCAGAAGGGAACACGGTGATCATGACCCCGGCAGAGGCGACCTAGAGCTGGACACGACCCTGCATGGGATCCGAGGAGGTGATCCATATAGGTTAGAGTTTGTCAGGGCATAAGAAGGCTAGACAGTCTGCCACTAGCTGAAGAGATAGTAAAAGACTTATGTAGGGAAGTCTAGTACCATCTCAGGAAATGTACAGGGTCCTGGGGGTGCAGCTGGAGAGCCAAAAAGAGAAAAGTGGATCAGCTGGAGGAGAACATAAAAGATACAGAACACAAACCCCTGCCTCTGAGGAGGCCGAGGAGCCCAAGAGGGGAGATGTCACTCCACCCAGTCTGTTCAGATTCCGTGTTCCTGCAAATATGGATACTCTTCCCCTTTAAAGGTCATGAAAAGAGACCCAGGGTTGCTGGGGAAATATGTAACCATTGTACCCAAATGAATCCAAAACAGGGTGGAAGAAGCAAGTCCTGTCCGGGAGAGTATGTGACCGTATATAGTGTAGAAATATACCTACAAGTTGTAGGATGGGAAACCAAATGGGTTGACTTAAGAAGGGCCCTTCAGTGGTGACAATGAATTTGTTCTCAGAGAGCCCGAACACAGCAACCTGTACCAAGTGCAAACAATGAGTGACTACTCAGAAGGGATCGATAAGTCCCAGTTACAGAAGAGGCAGCCGTAAAGGGCTGCAGAATGAGTTACAGTCAGAAAGAGTGCCGACAAGGACCCCAGCAATGAAAGGAAAGGCACAATGTTGTTGACATAGTGGAGGATGACATAGTCGCCTGACAGCTGTAGAGATAGTTAATATAAAAACCACTCTGAAAGGATGCCTTTGGCAAAAAGGATCAATGTCGATTGTCAGGGCGACAACAGAACCACAACTGCAGTGGCAATATAGCTGAAGCAGCAGCTAGAGCACACACTCAAAGAGGCCATCGATAAGGACCTTGTTGACGAACAGGTAGAAGGGCCTGAGGTCATCAAAATAAGAGAAGATGACATAGCCCAAACAGCTACTAGTAGCAGAAAACATACCCTGAGAAGTCCGGCATCGGGGGAGGCCTGGGATCATTGACTGAGTAGAAGACGACACCAATTGGAGCTGCTGCCATAGCAGAAAACACACCCTGAGAGGCCATCAACAAGTGAAATGTCAATGAAAGGAAGAAGAAAAAAACTGGAAGTTGTCGATGTAGCAGAAGATGACACATCCAAAAGCAGCTGCTGGTTTTTAGTAAAAAAGGATACCCTGAGAGACCATCGGTGAGGGACTTATTGACGAACAGGTAGGTGCACAGGCTGCAGTCATTGCCGAGGCAGAAAATCCCACCCTGAGAGGCCCTCAATGAGGACATCACCAATAAATGGGAGGAAGAAAGGCTGGAGCTCATCATTGGAGCTGAAGATGACACAGCACGGAGCTTCCGCCAAGGCAGAAATCACACCCCGAGAGGCCGTCAACGAGGACATTGTTGATGAATGGGTGGAAGAAAGGCTGGAGGTTATCAATGGAGCAGAAGGCAACCCAGCATGGAGCATCTGCCTTAGCAGAAATCACACCCTGAGAGGTCATTAACAAGGACATCATCAGCGATTGGGTAGAAAAATGCTGGAGGTCATCACTGGAGTTGAAGATGACACAGTACAGAGCTTCTGCCAAGGCAGAAATCACACCCTGAGAGGCCATAAATGAGGACATTGTTGATGAATGGGTGGATTAAAGGCTGGAGGTCATCGACAGAGCAGAAGACGACACAGCATAGAGCATCTGCCAAAGCAGAAAGCGCACCCTGAGAGGCTGTTGACGAGGACATCATTGGCAAATGGGTGGAAGAAACGGCTCCAAGTCTTCTTTTAGGTAGAAAAACGTTTGACAGGGAGAAGACCTATGTACCTTGTCAATGAAGGGAACCCACCTGTGGCACTTCTTCACAGAGAGGGTGGTGGACACTTGGTATGCGCTGCCGGAAGAGGTCATTTCGCTGAAGACAGTGGGCAGCTTTAAGAGAGGCTGGGACTGGCATGGGGGAAGGTAAGGATCATGGGTAGGGAGGATGGGAGGAGTAGGGAGGGAGGGCAGGGACATTAGCTCAAGCTGGGGACCCTGTAATACAAGTAGACTTGATAGACCAAATGGCGTTCTTCTGTTGGCTTCTTTGTTCGTATATACGAACTGAAGGGCAACGAAGACACACAGAGCGGCCCAGAACATTGCAGCTGCCTTGACCAATGCCATCTCTGTCACTTGGTGTTGTTTCATTGAAGCTCAGACACAAACTTTGGGATGATCTTCATCGATGATCTTCTGGCACTTCTCATATCCAATAATAACAGGTGACAAGCTGCAGCAAAACTAAGAATGCCACACTGAAGAAATTTCACTTCATCGATTGAAGCTATACTTGGAACAGAAAATGTGTAGCGTGCAGGTCGCAGAGAGAAAAGAACTGAGGAGCTTCTGGGACTGTCCCCTTTTATACCTGCTAGAACACAACACATGGTGTTATCAGGGGGCAGTCCCAGGTCAACTGCTGAAAAATCATCTGGATGGAATGATGCCTGTGGCTGAGATATTTATATATGTTATAACCCACTGCAAGAGATGTCCTCAAAGAAGATCTAAAGTTTATTTTGCAGAGGAGGAGCAAGATGGCATTCGTGTCCACCACACGGAGCTTTTCGAGCGGAGTTCACTCCGCCATTCTCAATATGGAAAATACTTGCTGTGTGGTCCTCCTTTTCTACCACCTCTCCCAGGAGGGGTTTTGTGATAGTAGGGAATAGTAAAAACAAATAAAGAAACGGCTGGCTTATAAATGGTCTTGAGGAAAAAACAGTCCTCACACTGGGACACAATAAAAATCTGTTTTAATATTTAAATGCAATGTAAAAAATGGGCTATTTTGCTCCGAGTACAAAACAGTAATAGCACTCCCCTCCAACCGTCAATGTTTCACGTCACCAACAGACACTTTTTCAAGACATCAACAGCTTGGTGCAATAACATTTATATAGTGAGTGGCCCCCCCCCCCCAACATAATAAACACACATAGCTTACAAGCTCATTTAAAGACATATACCATTGGTGGTGGAACACTGAAACAAACATAAGGAACATTTTTCCTCAGGGTACTAATTTCATGCATTTAAAGTGCAATATCCTAAAGTGCAACCGTGAATAAGTTTAAATATAAGGTGCAACTTTACTATTAATATAAACAAGTATATGTGTGCATTAAATGCATCAATCCAAAAACAAATGCACATCAATGCATGCTATAAAAACAAAAACTATAAAGGTAACTATTTATATACTTAATGCAAATATCCACATTTAAAAAATATAATATTTTCTTTTTTTTTTTTTTATTTGCCCTTTATCCTTGCTGGACCACCGTCTACTTCCTCCGCCCTGGTCACAGCCGGAGACCTCTACCACCGCCTATAGCTACAGAAGACCCTCGGTCATACAGCTTACCCCGGGCTGGGGCTGCAACCCCGCCCGTGACCCGGAACTGTGACTGGTTGAGTCCGCAGCAGCGGTGGCGTGCGAGATCTCCGGGAGGGCTTCATCCTACGGTGGTCCTGCCCACCTTCTTTTCCGTTTTTCTCCCTGAGGAGGCGGGGCGTGCAATGGCGCCAGCGTCTGCCCGCCTCCCCGATCAGCGTCAGCTGCGTGAGAACTCCGGCCTCCTTGGGAAGTCCCCAGCGCTCCGGCGCTACCCACACCCTCCCAGAGAAGGAGAGCTGTCCAGCGGACGCTTGATCCTACTCCCCGGCCGGCCCTCCGGCGACCCGGATCCGTTCGAACCGGGTTGCCAGCGTTGCAGCGGAAATCCCCACTGCTGCGCCGGACGGGCCGCTAATATAATATTTTCTATTGAATGATGACACCTTCAAAGGAGGCAAGGTGGGGAACAAAGGGAGAGGGGAGCGGGGAAGAAGGGGGGGAAAGGGATGAGGGGAGGGGAAAAATGCTTATTATAGTTTCTGTGCATTACTAGGTTTGTGGAGCACCAGGTTAAACAAATTCTGGTCAGACCCAAAACGTCTGCAGGATTTGACCTAATAAGGAATACATTTAGTGTGCATGACCCATGCTACTAGATGTGTTCAGACATGCTGCTGGCTGTGACACCCTCTGGGTTGCAGCTGTGGTGCTGTCAGGTTCATGTCAAGGTGCAAAGTAAACAGCAGCACCTCCAAGCTGTTTGATACACTGTTAGCAAGACAGGCAAAGCAAGCAGTATTGACTAATAGCAGGCCTCGCCTTCCCATCGATCCGTGGCTCAGGCTGGACTTTCTGCTCAAGACCACCCCCTGGGAAACAGTTTTATTCTAAAAATATATTATTTAAGAAACACTGACTTTTTGTTTTGAAATTGAAACATTATAGCAGTATCTGTTGATGTGAAAATTAATTATTTGACATCAGTATTCAAACATGGGTTCAATAAAAACTCAAGGAGCAGCGTGTGCTCCAATATAAAATAACCGAACTCCGAGATTCCTGGTGCAGAGGTGTGCCCAGTAGTTATACTGTACAGAACAATGAAGATGGGGTTTGGGGGATCTCACTGGACCAATTTAAATGTCACTGCCTTTACCTCTCTGTTCCTAAATTCTGTCACATCTCTTACTGAGAACTTCACTGACCTGCCCAACACCAGTACGTCAGAAGCAGACTTCTCCAGCGCTATGGACTTCAGAAGCCAAGCGCCTTCAGAATAGTCAAGTTCCATGACTCAAGGAGTGGTGTCAGTGGAGACCATTGCCTTTACCCCAAGCCAGACTGCTGCTACCTCCGCTGACCCCAGCCCGCAGGAGGTACCTTTCTGGGACTCCCCCCCCTTAGTCATAGCATCAAGGTGTTTGTGGGGTTTGCCCTTTGTTTCACTATGTTGGGGGATGGGCTGCACGGTAGAGATAAGCCACATCGGGGAGCACATCCGGAGACCTATCGGGGTACTGCTGGCTCTCATCACCCAGTTTGTCATCATGCTGCCTGTCGCCTTCCTGATGGCACTCATCTTTGCTCTGGACGAGGTGGCTGCTATTGCTGTCTTACTGTGTGGCTGCTGCCCCGGGGGTAATCTCTCGAAACATCATGTCCGTCCTGGTCAATGGAGAAATGAACCTTAGGTAAATGGAACTCTGCTCCTCCACACATTATATACAGTAGGACATGCAAACTGGGTACTTAGAGGTGCAGAGAGGCATCACCTCCCCAGGCTGGGCTTACAGGACAATTAGCAACTGAGTATAGATGTGAGCCCCAATTTGACCGATGCTGTAAATGTATCCTTTAGGTATAAGCTGGAGTCTGTTTTTTTCCTTCAGTTACCTGGTCTGGGTAATTGCATATTTGAATACAGGCCTACTTTTAAACATATAATACTTCACGAAAGTATAAAGAAACACTGACATGCCGATTAGGATACAAAAACTGACAGAAACAAACACGCAGAAAATAACAAGAGCTTTATGACACGCCAATGAAAGGAGAGTTGCAAATACTAAAAGCATAAGAAATGGGCTGATAGTTATCAGTAAAAAGAAATCGGGACATGTAAGAGAAGGGAAGGGTTGCAGACAAACTAAAGTACATTTCAACACCAAGTGCCTCCGAAAAAAGAGGCAGCTAACTCTCCATCACCAAAATCTAAATCCTATTTACATTAATAAATAGGGTGCCGTGTTTATAGTAACCAGAGCCAGAATATATGTTTTTATGTAGATTCTATCCAGGTCATTCATGGGAAGGGATAATTTCTGGGCTGCGTAGTTATATCTTACGGTTTTAATGGGAGAAGCGTTTTTTGTTGTTTTTTGTTTCTGGAATGCATATTGACCAGATGGGATGTTCAACAGAACACCTTCTGTCTGATGGCAAGCTCTCAGGGTAGGTGGTGGACAATAGGACTACTCAAGTCCTGGGGGTTCAGTTCAATCCGTGGCTCAGGCTGGACTTTCTGCTCAAGACCACCCCCTGGGAAACAGTTTTATCCTAAAAATATACTATTTAAGAAACACAGACCTTTTGTTTTGAAATTAAAGCGTTATAGTAGCATCTGTTAACATGCAAATTCATTATTTGACATCAGTGTTCAAACATGGGTTCAATAAAAACACAAGGAACAGCGTGTGCACTGATATAAAATAACCAAACTCCGAGATTCCTGGTGCAGAGGTGTGCCCAGTAGTTATACTGTACAGAACAATGAAGATGGGGGGGAGGAGGGGATCTCACCGGACCAATTTATTCACTTGGTTAATTTGAAGAAGCCATGTGACTTCCATATAGCATGCCAGCTGTAATTAGGTAGAAGCAGGAGGGATGTAGGGTCTCAGCTGGGCTAGTCTATCGGGGGTAAATAAATTGTAACAAAATAGCGAACAGCAGAAATGTACAAAAAAAATGCCCATAAGAAAAAAAAAATGCCCACTGTGATACAGTGCAGTGCTGCAATCCATAGGGACAACATGGGCGGATTGCTTCTTGGGGGAGGGTCAGGCAGAGGAAAAACAGTTCCACGGACAGAAAACATGACGTAGGTCCTTTTCTGATGCAAAACGTCTGCAGGCTCCACCCACTACAGACGTAACAAGCAATGGGTAGGTGTGTGCAAACCACATTTTACACACACACTCCATCCGGGATGCTTTTACAGAGCTCTAGGGGGTTTATCTAGCATCTCACACCTCCAGTGTGTGCAACATTCTGGCTACTCACATTCATATATAATTCCCTAATCATGACAATAGTTACTGATTTTATGTCAGTGCAGTGACTTTGTAGTGGTACCAACCAGTCAGTAAAATGCAGTGCTTTCACAAGACTCCAGCAGATTAGTAATCCTTACACCCCCTTCAGGAAATCCCAATGTATGCATAGTCATATTGAGGGTACTCCCTATACTTCACTTTCTTCCATTAAGCCATCTAACAATGACCTAGCTGTTCATGTTAACATAGCTGCACAAGACATGATGTATTGTTTTAATGTATAAATTTGTATGTATGCATAGACTGAGTGCAGATCGTCAGATGGCAAGTTATATACCCAAATTACACAACTTCTGGGAGTCTACAGGAAAATTACTGTCCAGAGGTAACACAAAAACATGCAGACTGCAGTGTGTAGAAAATATCATAATTGTATTCATGCCAGTAGTTTTTAATACTGGTAGTAGAGGATCACACAGGGCTCTGACAGCTATCATTTGTATGTGGTGAATCTGTTAACAGTATTAGTAATGAAATTACAGAGACAGGCTCTACATTGTAAAAAGAACAGGAGCCTAGGGGAAGTCCTTGCACATATTATCTTCACTGTCAATTTTTAGTACTATATTGTGGGTCGAGCAGGTATGGGAAGATAAAATAGCACCCTCTGTGTGTTCAAAAGAACTTACATCAAAAGGGCAAACCCATCAGAAATACTAACTCACTACTATCACCAGATTTCAGGCACTTTACCTCGTCCATATTTTTTTACATAAAGACAGTAACTTGACAAACCGGGTATCTTACCTGCTACTGTAAAAACGGAGGACCCTTATTGGCTAGAGGCTAGAGGCATATACAGTGGGTACACACTTGGACAGCAGGAATGAGTAGCATAATAGTTATCTTTTATCTTTTCGAAAAATAACAAGAACCTTAGTTCTTCCTGCAACACCAAAGAATCACACACTGTACCTAACAGTCCTAATAATAAAACTGCTACCAGATGAAAAGCAAGGCTGTAAAACTTGCTTTACCATTAGGTGGAGTTGTTTAGTTGCTCCACCTCCTCCATCCAATTCAACACTTTCAGTTATTGCACTTTTTTTTTCTGTACAGCTGAGGTGACTATAACAGTTCTGTAACATAACCGGGGAATGCAGCAGCAATGCTTCAGCCCGGGACTTCAGTAATCAGCAATTCAACCCTGCCCCGCAGGCACTTCCTTCCTTTACTCAGCAGGGAGAGGGTTAGGGAATATGTAAGGATTAAGCCACGAGAAAGCATGGGTCTACTGTGGAATTAATCCATGGTTGGGGGAGTTGGACCATGAGGCTGAAGGCCGAGTGGGTCCAACCAACCAACCATGGATTAATTCCACTGTAGACCTATGCTTTCGAGTGGCTTAATCCGCTTGTAACATGGCAATGAGTGTAAGACTAAGAGTCTTTGAATAAATGAGTACAATCACACTGATTTACTTTTACAGTACTGTATGTTGAGCTGTTAAACATGATGTACATATACTTGAAAACAACTGGAACACACCTATTGGAAATATCGTGGCTGCTATTTCACTTTTGTTAAAATAACTGTCATTACAAGCTTCAAGCTTTCTAACATCGAAACATATTTTACAACTTTTCAAAAACTTGCACTTCACTTTCTTTTCTAGGTGCTTTGATTTTCCTCTCTGTGTATTAGAAGATATGGGCTGCACTGCATGATGGGAGTGTGCTATGGTACATTTTAGTTTTCTTCCTCCAGTTCCTTTGCAGACCAATAGGTGGCTGCCAAACAATCCTAGTAGCACAAGCACTGTTTCTCCAAATGTACTGAATTAAGTCAATCTGAAAAACACTTTATTGAACAACTACTATTTTGCAGAATGTTATTTTCACTTTTTTTCCCTCTAAACTATCTAACTCAGCAGGACATGGAACAACATAACATTTACTGCTTTCACCTTTCAAATACTTGTTTTGACTACTATTGTTAGTCTGTTTCTTTTATTATTTTTGTTTCTCTCAATTTATTTTTCTTTTCACCCATAGAAGTATCCTCTCTCTTTGATTTTACTTGGTTTATCTCAGTGTCTGTTTTTGCTTTCGGTTATAGAAGCTGTATGCTCATCTTTACCACTGTGTATTCACCAAGATAAGGCTAGGCCAGATAATGTTATTCAGTCATCCACAATGCATTGCACCCACAGTTGCTTACAAAGCAGTAGATCAGAAGGGATGGTAACAGTATGTAACTGTTCACGTCTAAAGAAATATTGTTACAGTATATGTGGAGTTTAAATGTACAATCTTTAGTAATTCCTGAACTTCTGTCGCAGTTACAACATAGAACAATCTTGAAAATGTCAAAAATCCTGTGCCAGGAAACTCTTTAACAAATACAAGCTGGGACAACTATATACTGCAAACTATTTGCATATTGTTTTTACTTTTATATTGCTTCTTGCCTGTAGTGGATTGCCAAGGTATTACATTACAAACCATGATCTACTATGGTATTATACCATGGTTTCTACTGTACCACATGATGCGTTTGCACCTAACTGAATGCTTCATTTTGTTTTTCTTTTTTGTGCAATGTTACAAATAAATGTAGATGGCAGACTTTCCTACACGCAGTGCACATCGAGTTTAGCTGGGCTGTTTGCACAATATCAATTGTCTCAAGAGGCACTGTAGGCTCAAGCAGATTTTCTCTAACAAACAGTCGAGACTTTCTCCAGATCAAGGAAGAATGTTCCACCACTTAATTGTGACTTTTGCTGTAGCACAGCTTGTTGTAACCTGGGGGGAGCTGCTAAGCCTCCACCAGCAGGAGCTTACTGTATCGGATACCAGTGTTACAGCATTTACCAAATCTCCAGAAAATTCAGCATTGCCAACAAAATCTGTAACAGTGGAAATGGACTTTTGATGACAGTGAGCAGCACCGTAGCTTCAGATGGAAGAGGGGTGCCTGGATATCGTAGCAGTCACAGAAACATGGCAGACAGAGAATCATGACTGGGATATTAACATACCAGGGTACACAACCTACAGGAGAGACAGGGAAGGTAGAAGAGGGGGAGGAGTAGCTCTCTATGTAAGGGACGGGGATAAAAGCAATGGAACAAAAGTGTAAACAGGGAGGAGAGAAGGCATTGTGGGTTACCTTAGAGACTGGAAATGGTACCACAATCCGCACAGGGGTTGTATAGAGACCCCCATGTCAGGAGAGGGATGGAAGGATATGATAGAAGGCATCCTTAGGATGGCAGAGAAAGGAGATACTGTTGATGGGGGCCTGAATATGCCAGATGTTAACTGGAGCACCTTTGCTGCAGCCACATCCAAGAGCAGGGCCATTCTCGATGCCTTACAGGTGGCATGCCTCAGACAGCTAATTTTGGAACCCACTCATGAGGGAGCAATCTTAGACCTCGTACTCTCAAATGGGAACAGTGAGAGGATCACAGATCTAGAAGTGGGTAGCCATCTGGGAACAAATGACCACCAAACAGTGTGGTTCACGATAAACTCAGCTACAGAGTCAAGCCATGCAAAAGTGATGGTATTGAACTTCAGGAGAGCTGACTTTGGCAAGATGGGAGAGTGCCTTAGAAAAGCACTAGCTAACAGGCTAGAAGAAAGGGTGGAGCAACAATGGGGAAACATCAAAACTGCCATCACAGAGGCAACAAGCCTTTGTGTGAAGCAAATAAACAAACCAAAACGAAAGAAAAAGCCACTATGGTTCTCAAAAGAGGTGTCAGGGAAGGTTAGGGAGAAAAATATAGCATTTAGAAAGTATAAGGAAATGCAGAAGGAGCAGGACAGAGAACTGTACCAGTTAAGGCAGAAGGAAGCAGGGAGGGAAGTCAGAATAGCAAAGGCCCAAACTGAGGAAAAGATAGCCAACTCGGTTAATAAGGGGGATAAAACCTTTTATAGGTACATCAGGGAGCGTAGAAAGACAAAGGGAGGGATAGTGAGGCTGAATAGAAAGAATGGTGGGTGTGCAGAGAGGGACAGTGAAAAAGCAAGGATACTGAATGAATACTTCTGCTCAGTATTCACAAAAGAGGAGGGGAGAGGTGCCTAATCCAATTAACAGAAGCACTCTGAATGGGGGTCGATACCAGTCCTTTCACAGAAGAAAAGGTTCTGAAAGAACTCCTAAAACTGAAGGTGGGCAAAGCAATGGGGCCTGAAGAAATTCACCCCAGAATTCTAAAAGAATTAAGGGGAGAACTAGTGACACCACTGACTACCCTTTTTAGCAAATTATGGGAGGATGGTGTGGTACCTGAGGACTGGATGCAGGTGGATGTGATTCCCCTTCACAAAAGTGGGAGCAAGACAGAGGCAGGAAACTACAGACCTGTCAGTTTGACCTCTGTGGTAGGGAAAGTGATGGAATCACTTCTGAAGGAAAGAATTGTTGAGTACCTAAAGGCCAGTGGGGCACAGGACCCAAGGCAGCATGGGTTCACAGCGGAAGATCATGTCAGGCCAGATCTAATTGATTTATTTGACTGGGTGACCAAAGTAGTAGACCAGGGAAGGGCTGTGGACAAGACCTACCTAGACTTTGTAAGGCATTTGACACAGTCCCACATAAAAGATTAGTAATCATATTAACCAGCCTGGAGTGGGTCCCAGGGTGGTAGCCTGAATAAAATATTGACTGGACAACAGGACACAGAAGGTAATTGTAAATGGTGTCCACTCTGAAGAAAGAGGGTTACTAGTGGGGTACTGCAGGGTTCAGTTCTAGGTCCAGTTCTTTTTAATGTCTTTATAAATGACATTGCAGAGGGACTGGAAGGAAAAATATGCCTCTTTGCAGATAATACAAAGATCTGCAACAGGGTTGATACACAAGGAGGTGTGGAAAGGATGAGAAGGGACTTGGCAATGTTGGAGGAATGGTCAGAAGTATGGCAGTTTGGATTCAATGCAAAGAAGTGCAACATAATCCACCTGGGAAACAAAAACCCAGGGGAAGATTACACAATGGGGTGGGGTGGAGGGGGTAGTAACAACAACAACAAAAATGGAAAGGGACCTGGGGGTAATCATATCAGATGACCTTAAGGTTAGCAAGAAATGTGAGAAGGCAGTAGGGAGGGCTGGGGGAATACTGGGATGTATAGGAGAGAGGCATCACCAGCAGAAAACAGGAAGTTGTTATCCCTCTGTACAGACAGTTGGTGAGACCACATCTGGAGTACTGCGTCCAGTTCTGGAGACCCCATCTCCGCAAGGACATAGACAGGGTGGAGGCTGTCCAGAGGAGGGCAACTAAAATGGTGCAGGGTCTGCAAGAGAAGCTATATGATGAGAGACTAAAGGAGCTTAACATGTATACCCTTGAAGAAAGGAGGGAGGGAGGGAGGGGGACATGACAGAAACTTTTAAGTGCCTCAGTGGAATCAACAAAGTCCAAGAGGGTAGCATCTTTCAGAAAAAGAGGTGTGCAAGAACAAGGGGGCACAATTTGAAGATGGAGGGGCGGCTCAGGGGCAATGTGAGGAAGTATGTTTTGACAGAAAGGGTGGTGGACGCATGGAACAGCCTTCCTGAGGAGGCTGTTGATTCTAAAACTGTGGGAGAAATCAAGAATTCATGGGACAGACATAAGTCAATTCTTGTGGGGGGCAGGAAGACATAGGCTGTTGGTTAACTAGGATCTGCAGCTTATCCTGTAGGTAGGGAAATGGGCAGACTAGGTGGGCCAAGCGGTGCTTATCTGCCGTAAAAGTCTATGTTTCTATGCTTGAAAGGGAAAAGGGGCTGCTACAAAATGGTGGGCAAATGTAAAATAAAAATGTTTATACTGGCTGCACTGGGACTTGCAGGTTGGGACACTATAAGGACTGCAGTTAAACTGTTTGTGACAGCAGCCATGTTTGCAGCCATGTGATCTAATTGCAGCCAATGAAAGGGCCAGGATCTTTGCCAAGGATTGTGGGGCAGTAAAAGGGACTTGTTGGGGAAAATGTTGGGGAAATACTTGGTACCCTTTTACCCAGCTAATCAGGCATCGAGGGAGCCTGTTGAATATTAATTTTTGTCATGCACAGTGATTTCAGCCAATGGTGAGCTGCCAAAAAGCTCCCAAAACCCAGAGACTTTTATTTCTAGTCTCAGTTTGGCAGGAGCCCCTCCAGAGGAAGGGGGGATCCAGCTCCTTTGTAGTAGAATGGAGCTGCAAGGCTTGGGGAAAGGCCTGTTTGGATTTGCTAGCCACTTGTCCCCCAGGGCTTGCAAGTTGCCTTTCCCCATTCAGGAGGAATTCTGTTCAAGGAATCCAGTTTTTGCAGTTTCAGCAGTGGGAGTCTCCCTGATATGCAGAGGCTCGCCAAAATTGCTGAGGTTGGTCCTCAAGAGAGAAAGCTGCAGGTTTGAAAGGGCAGTGAAAAATTCTACACCTAAGTAGTGAGAAACAAGGATAAAAGGTTCAAGGAAGGAAAAAGGTTTTGTCTGTACACTGGTTGTACTTAATTTTACAAGAAAAAGGGGAAGGACATTGGTCTAAAGTAAAGAAAATGTCTGGTTCTGGTTTATGAAAAATGGGTCCATGGAGAAAGGAAGGTTTTGGTTCAGGAATAATGGCATGGGAGTCTCCCTGACATGCGGAGGCTTGCCAGCAGTGCCAAGGTTGGTCTTCAAACAGAGGAAGAGAGAGCCTCTTCTGGTTCGAGAGCACCTGCATGGTGAGGAAAAATGATGTCTGGAATCAAGAAACTGTTTGAGTACACATCATGTTCAGTCAGTGACAAGTTCAGGATCCTCTTAGGAGCCCATTTGAGTGTCAAAGTCCCACTGAGACGTGCTCAGTGAGAATCCGGAGACTGTGACATGGTTCAAAGGGCCATGGCTGCCACACTGCAGCAGTGTGGCTGAAGATGTCCTAATAGCTGGATGTGACTAAACTTCAAAAAGAAAGTTTGCCAACTTGACTGTGAAGCTGTGAGAGACTGTGAGCTTCTAGCATCAGCTGCTAGCAAGGCGGAGTCCAAAGGAAACCATTGCTGTGTCAAGATGCTGATAACTCCAGCTCAAGTGGAAGACTTGACTGCAAGCTGCAGCCTGGAATCAGGTAGGGAAACAGCCAACCCCTATTGCATGGGGCAGACTGGGCCACAGGGAGCCACGGGCACGTGCCTGAGTGCTAGGGCACTCTGGATCCAGTGGGGAGCCAGACCATGGGGTCACTCCTGGGTCTGAGTTCATTTGTGGCCTGGAATGCCTTACATTTGTGCTCTGCATCTGGCCTGCTTGGTAAAAGTAAAAGGGTGCCAGTGTTCCAAGCTGCAAGGTGCCCGTTACTTGTCTACTCGTCTCCAGCTTCTTTGATTCCAGGGTTCTGCTGTCCCATCTTCCCCAGAGCTACAGTCCCAGTTCCACTGAGACTGTCTGCAGAACCGTGGTAAATGCAGGGATTGTCCTGCACCTGGGGACTGTATATGGTTGCTCCAAGTTTATGCCCAATGGTGTAGTACAAGTCTTAAAGAAAGGTAAAAGTTATTTTATTTTCACCAAGTGCAACAATGCCAGCCAACCAGCTGCATCACAGGCCTGCAATATAGGTAGTACTGAGTACCGGGGCAGAATAAGAGGGGTTTGTCTAGACTGGGACAGGCACCAAATGGGGTTTGTTTAATGGGAAAACACAGCAGCTAGTTAGTCAGAGGGCTGAATTTCAACCATTTAAAGGTTGGTGGGTGGTTTGCTTTAAAAAGTGTGTTTAAACTTAAGAATGCAGATGATTGCTTTGCTGAAGCCAAATAACAAATACCTTTTGCCCAGTGTAAATGTAGATTAAGCTCGACTCCAATTACCCAGTCCCAACGCTCTCCTTGTCGATAAAAGGTGTTTAACTGTTTTGGAACATTCTGACTCATGAGCGTATTATTAGCTTGTCTTTAAATCAAAGTGTTTAAATTGGGGGTTTTGGTGTATGTTAATCCATGTGTTGGGGTGTCTGTGTGGGGAGGTGGGTTGATACAGCATCCCAGGGGGTTGAACTGTTAAATATCAAACCCACTTCAAATGTACTCTGGCTGGAGGCACCATGCTAGTTTACTTTTAACTTGGGAAAGAATCCCCGTTACCAGCAAAATGGGAACCCAGGCCCCTCAACCTTGGTCTGGCCAGCAAGACAGGGGTAATAGCACTCTGTAGACATGGTGCAAGGGTTACAGAAATATTCATAAATAGAATTAAAATACATTTTTCGAAATTCATCAAGCTTGATTCCAAGCACTGGGGAGAGGAAATAATGTGACACAAACTAAGTGAACCACAAACTAAAACTACAAGTGCAAAAGCCAGTGTGAAAAGAATAATTATAAACCAGGTCTTAAAATAGAGATAGCAATACCACCAAACCAAAGTGATAAACTGAAAGATGGAACTGTGTGAAAAAAACAAAAAACTGTTACTATTTTATAAAAGGAGAGAAAGCAAAGTTCAGAGCACAACTAAGACAACAACATGTGTATCAATAATTCAACACGTTAAAACACATTGAAACCAAATTCCTGTTATGATTTCAGACTATAATAAACAAAGAAATAGGAAAAAAAGGGAGATGAAGTTGAACTGGGAGGACAAGGAGGGAAGTCGAAGTGGGTTGGGGGTATTTTTTGGTACAAGTAATCTAGTTCTAAGAGAGGCATGCCCATAGAAGCTGGAATCACCCATAACGTTATATTGACTAGTGCTCTTTAAATGATTTAAAGGCTTACCAAGTTATACTATAATGTTTTGTTGTATCAAAAACTTTTTAAATTTTTTTTTAAAGATTCTTTCCAGAAAGCATTTTGTTGAATGTTCTCATACAGAACTGAATCCTGAAATAGATGAATTAATTGCACAATAACATGCTCCTCTCTTAATGGCGTACCTTTAAACATAGCCTTATACATATCAACACGTCATATGTATAAAAAACCTTGAAGTTCAAAAAAAGCAGAAAATGAGATACTGACAATCATCCTGTTTCATTATGAAAATGTAAGTATTCACAAAAATGCTGTAACATCTAGGGGCTCGATTCTCAAAGGGCAGTGCAAACTGTGCCAACAGCAACTTGTGCCGATTGCCGGAGTGCCAGGGACCCTGCACCCGATTTTGTTTCTGGTAGGGTCCCAGTGGCAAAGTCCCACAGCTTGCAGCAATGTTGGCCATGCACCAAAGAGACGGCGCACCCAGGAGGCCACAGGCTGTAGGTGCAGTTAGCCGGCATCCTCAGAAGGTGAGCAAAATGTGTAGGGTAATGCCACACAGCCAGACTAGTACGTGGGTAGATGCAGAATACTATTACAAGTAATCTGCCTGAAGGCAATGACTGATGTCCAGTGGTCCCCCCCAGTCCCCTTAAACAGTAAATTATACATCTCCTCCCTGATGTTTAGTGGTCCCCCGTCTCCATCTCTGATCCCATGTATATGTAAAAGTCCGCTGCCCTGCTGTCCAGTGTCCCTCCCCTTCCAAATGCCGCTAGCAATACCCAACATTCCTTGGCATCTAGAGGACCACCACCCTGGCAGGTGGTGCCCACCACCTCCCCCCAATCCCATCAGGGCTGGTGACCCGGCACAGCCCTCTGCTTTCCACCATGGCTGGATGCCGACTGAGCTGTCAAAGAGCATGTTCTGTACAATCAGCTGTTACAGTACACGCTCCTTGACAGCTCTGTCAGCAGCTGGCTGTGTGGAGAGCGGAGGGCTGCACTGCTGGCGGCTCTGGATGGGAGGGGAGGTAGTGGGCACTACTTGCTGGGGTGGGGGATCACTTACACCAGGGATCATAGGTATTGTTGGACGAGGCATTCAGAGAAGGAGAAACACTGGACACCAGGGCAGTGTGAACTTTTACATATACATGGGATTGTGGATGGGGAGGACACTAGACATCAGGGCAGTGTGGACTTTTACATATACATGGGATTGGGGATGTAGAGTGGGGACTGCTAGACACCAGGGAGAGAGTGTATAATTAAGCAATGATGCATGATCAGGGGTTAGATTAACAGTCTGTAAAATTACCCCTAGGGGTGTAATGTGGCATGAGGTGCAGTCGAGTGCCATATTGCCCCAGGGGGTGATTAACTGACTGTTAATCTAACTCCTGGGAGTGCCTTATTGCTATTATAAAAAATTATTCCAAAAGAAAAGTGTTAAGAAGTATACTTTTTTGAATGTCTTCCTCATTTAGAGGTAGATTTTTAATAACATATTTCTTCCACCAACAATTTATGAATGCTGGTTCAAAATCAGAATGCATCGTTCCAGTCATTCAGCAGTGCTAGAGGATGGAATGCTGACAGGAAGAATCCATGTGCCACGGTGATCAGGCTGTACATGACAGTGTAACAGGGATTAATGTAAGGCTGTTGGAATCCGAACAGCCAATCAGACTGCAGCATTTCTGAGACCCTTTTTATAATTTACGGTATACAGGGATCGGGAGGGGAGGACCACTAGACACCGGGAAACTATTTTATTCACAAATGAATCAGGATTGGGGAGGGGGGCACATGTTCCCTCCCACCCAGAAAAGGCTCTGGGGGTGGCACAAGTTCTCTAACCCTACCAGAGGACACGTTGGTCTAATGGTACTTAGAGATTTGCCTTCTGGGAGGGTTTAGAGAATCCAAAATTAGGGATATGGCAGCTTGCATCTGCCCCAAGCCCCCTAGCACCATGCTGCAGTCCATTTTGTTGCGCAAGGATGGCGCAAGCCCCCTTTGGTGCATGCAGCCTGCATTTGGGAATTGCTTTCACTGCACTTTTGATGCAAGCCGCACCATGCATCATTCCCCATGACGTATGCCCCTTGCATCATTCGGGGAAGCTTTGAGAATTGGGCCACAACAATTCATTCAAACCTGGGGAGTGATGGGTCCCCAAGCAGGTGAATCCATTTTGACTCTGTAAGTAAGGGGTTGGAATGTATCACTTCCTTATACCACATCAGCTAACTGTTCAGCACCTATACGTACTTTTGAAAATGCATCAGTGGATGAAGTCACTTTATTGTTTGAAAAAGAATATATTTTATCACAGTCTTACCACCCTATAAAGAAGCATTAAAAAATTAGTGAATGATACTGAGATCAAAAACCTGACCATGATAGAAACATAGACTTTGTGCAGATAAGGACCGCTTGGCCCACCTAGTCTGCCCATTTCCCCTACCTAGAGGATAAGCTGCAGATCCTATTTAACCAACAGCCTATTTCTTCCTACCTCCACAAAATTGCCTTATGTCTGTCCCATGCATTCTTGAATTCTCCCACAGTTTTAGACCCCACAACCTCCTCAGGAAGGCTGTCCCATGCATCCACTACCCTCTCTGTGAAAAAATACTTCCTCACATTGCCCCTGAGCTGTCCCCCCTCTATCTTCAAATTGTGTCCCTTTGTTCTTGCACATCTCTTTTTCTGAAAGATGCTACCCTCTTGGACTTTGTTGATTCCACTGAGGTACTTAACCGTTTCTATCATGTCCCTCGTCTCCCTCCTTTCCTCAAGGGTATACATATTAAGCTTCTTTAGTCTCTTCTCGTATGGCTCCTCTTGCAGACCCTGCACCATTGATAGCAATTCTGTGACACAATCAAAAGAAAAGTACAAAGAATGTGTGACTTGCTGGCTCATACCGGTTGGCGCAGGAAAATGGAGTACAATACAAGATTTGTTTTCAACATGTAACCCCCCTGTTACCCGGGGTTACTAGAATCCCAGTAAGACCTAGTGGTAGGCAGGGAAGGCAGCTTGTGAAACTCCAGTTAAATGGATTTCACACTGTCTCACTCTGTTCTCAGTCTCAGCTGAGACTGAGGGATGACATCATCTTAGAACTGTTGCAGCTGCATAAGCCACACTGGAATGTTGCAGTTGGAGGTTAGTGTAGAATGCTGGGGATTTTGAATTCAGTCTGTGTGCAGTCTGAGTGAGAGACAGTAGTACAGCTGAGTATGTGCAGGATCTCAGAACTTTAAGCTCTGTTTTAGAGCTACTTTTGGAAGGTGTGTGTTTCCACCTGAAGAGGAACACAGGAACTGGTAATTGAAGTGGTGGAGACCGCTTTCAATGGTTCAAGAGCCCCATCCCGGAGGGGATGGTGGGAAGGTTTTTGCCTGTTTTCCAGGGGCAACCCTCCTGTGTCCGGCTAAGGGAAAGAAGTTGCCTATTCAAGTTGTGCTGAGGCACCAGAAGCTCTGAGAGAGAAATGCCTTGTGGAGGAATCGCCTGTGGGGCACCTGCAACCAAAGGGTGAGTTTGCTCTGAAAAAGGGCCGAATGTTTTTTCACCTGAACAGTTGGAAAGTGGGGATTGGACTGCTTAACTCAGTGGGGGGTCTAGAGAAATGGACAATGCCACTTAAAAGTATGTTCAAGTCCAGCACAAATGGGAAGCAAGACAAGTAGATGGAATGTGATATACATTTAGCAAGAATCTACATTGCAATGCTTTACAGGATGAGGTGTTTACTGTCCAGAGAAATGGCCGGGTATGAATTGTGGGAGCGAGAGGTGGGAGACCCCCCCATCATAGTAACCAAATTCACCTCTACGGATTTGCTCTGAGACACCTTTTACTTTCTCTCAGGTACTTGGCCAGTGCCTGAGGAAAGTACCCAGACTTGGGATTGAAAGGAAGAATTCCCTGATGGAGCTGAGGTGCTCTTAGGCGGTTTAGGGAGCCACCAGAAAATGTTTCCATGAAGTATGGAAGGTGTCCGAGTGGCCGGCAAGGGAGCCGAGCCAGGGAAAACCCAGAACAGTGTACAAGTTCGGGCTGTGTAACACAAAGCAGCGTGCAAGTCCGGGCTGTGTGCCGGTGGGTTCAGAGCCTGAGGGCTAACGTGTTGAGGAAGTGTTTTTGTTTCTTTTAATCTGCATTACCTGGAGTGTAGCCCGTGGGGGTCTGTCTATGCTTTGTTTATTCTGTTTGGATGTGAATAAAAAGCCACACTTTAGAATCCCACTTCTGGTATTGGACATTACAGTTATTGCTTCCCGTGTTCGGAATTACTTGCCCCCGTGCAGAGTAGCCAAACCTAGCCTTTGTGCCGAGTGACCTATTCCTCCCCGAACCTAGCCCACCTGGTATTGCTGTTAGATTCAACGGCATACCGGCCTGGGGTTACAAACAACAAATTGATGAACTTGTAGCTTGGACACTACAGTGGTAACATTTCATTTGATGATGCAAATTTCATTAGAAGAAAACATCTTGGGCCAGATTTTCAGTAACCCCCCACCCCCCCAAAAAAAAACTGGCACAGGTGTGGAAAAAAGCTGTCACAAGTGGGGCTACACTTGTGGAGCCACAATTTTTCCTGCACATGTTGTATTTTCAAAGCGGAAGCCTGTTTATGATTGGCTCCCTGATTGAAGGCAGCTTGTTTCCATTTTTTTGATGCAATTGCGCCAAAATGTTATGCCTGGTGAAACCAGGTGTAATATCTCCTGCAGCTCTGCCTGCTGCTGGTGCACAGCATGGGCTGAAAATAGTGAAGTCCACAGGTGTGGAGAACTCGTTCTGTACCGGCCACTGTGGAATGTGACTTAGTCCAAGGAGGGCTGAAAATCTGACCCCTTGTCTACCCTATTTTCTATGCATTGCTGAAAACACACAGATCTATTGTTGACCCTTCAAGTCATCCTATCGTGCATGCCCAGGGTTCTGAGGGTGGCGATGTGGTGCCTCCACAGAGTGGGCCCAAGGATGATCCGGGGAACTAGACTGGTGAGTCTTACCGCATTTGTGGGAAAACTGATGGAAACTATTCTCAGAAAAAGTCTGGTAAACTTTCTTGAGGATAATGATTTCCAGGATGGCAGGCAGCATGGGTTTGTCTTGGGCAGATCCTGCCAGACTAATGTGGTTGATTTTTTCGACTCGGTGACATGGGCACTGGACAGGAGTCATGCAGTGGATGTCTTCTACCTGGATTTCAGCAAGGCCTTTTATTCGGTGCCACATGGTAGGTTGACCAGCAAGTTAAGCAGTTTTGGAGCAGGGAGGAAACTGCTCAGATGGGTTGAGAACTGGCTGCAGGATAGACAGCAGAAGGTAGTAGTGGGGTGAGCATCGGAACCCAGGGCAGTAACAAGTGGTGTCCCACAGGGTTCGGTGCTGGGACCAGTTCTATTCAACTTTTCATTACAGACATCGCAGTAAGGATCAAAGAGTAAGATCAGTCTCTTCGCAGATGACACCAAGATCTGTGCAGAGGTGGATGGGGGGTGGTGGTGGTAAAGTACTCCAGGAGGATTTGGCAAGACTGGAAGAATGGTCTCATACTTGGCAGCTTTGATGCAACACCAAGAAGTGCAATGTGATGCATTTAGGAGCCAGGAACCCAGGATACAGTTACTGGTTGAGGAGGAGGTTGCAGTTATCCACGTCCAAAGAGAAGAAGGATCGGGGTACTGGTGACTGGGAAATGAATCATCTTGCCGGGTACAGGTCCCTGGTGAGGCCACACTTGGAGCACTGCGTGCAATTCTGGTGCCCTACTTAAAAGGGACATCAAGCTACTGAAGGGTGTACAGTGCAGGGCAACAAAAATGATCCTGGGGTTGAGGATAAACCTTATGAGGAGAGACTGAGTGAGCTCAATATGTATACCCTGGAGGATAGTAGAGAGGGGGGTATGATTGAGACCTTCAAGTACCTGAAGGGTATGAACAGAGTAGGTACAGGAGCCTAATCTAAAAGTGAAAGGAAACCAGAGGCACTCTCTCAAGTTGAAAGGGGGCAGGCTCAGGAGAGATGAGGAGACACTGTTTCACCAAAGGGTGGTTGCAGGGTGGAACATGCCAGAGGGATTTGTATCATTACAGACAGTGAGGAGCTTCAAGAGTGGGGTGGGACAGCTTCAAAGAAAGGGTTCAAATCATGAGGGGCAGGGGTGGGTATGAAAGAAAAGTGGGAGGGCTGCTGCAGTCTGGTGGACTGAAGTGCTGCACACTTGAGCAGACTAGAAAGACCGTATGGCGTGAATCTGCTGGCAATTTCGCATGTTCGTATGGTTCAGTGACATGGTCTTAATACATTGACTTCTTTTCAAAAGACATAGTTGTGAAACAGTGGACCTATCTGCAAGATGGTATGGATATCCTGAATAAATTCAGTACTTTTGAATGCAGGGATAACTATGCATGGATTGCCATTTATGTAGTCTCACTCTACGAGTATAGAACACAACTTGGATTTGCAGGCTATGAAATATTGTATATACTCACCTATATGTCAACTTCACATGTAATTTTGGCAAAATTGTAGACATTAGCTGGCTCTTCGATGCAGTGTTGGATTTCCGATTGCGACGCCAACGACCCGGATTCGGGAATGGACCAGGGTCGCTGGAGGGCTGACCAGGGGAGAAGGATAGAGCATCCCATGGACTGCTCTCCTTCTCCGGGGGGAGGTTGGGGAAGTGCCTGGCACATGAGGGACCCCTGGCGGAGGCCGGGAGTCACACAGCTACCGGCGCTAAAACATGTACAGGAGGTGGGGTGGACGCCAGACATCATTGCATGGCCCCGCCTCCCCAGAAAATCAGAAACAGGACAGTTGCTGGCCACCCTCCATGAAGCCCACTATGGCTTTGATTAGCCCCTCAGGCTAAGCCCTCTGACCCATCCCAAAGTCTGCGGCATGTAAGGAGAGCACCGCAGCCCCGGTGTGGGGGGAAAGCCATGGGGCTTCTGAGGGATTGTGGCCGATATGAGGGGTGAAAGTCCATGGCTCCGTGACCGGGTTGAAAATACCGGGCAGCTAGTGGCTCGGGGGAAACAGAATAAAAAAAAAATTGTAGACATTATTTTGCTGCCCAAATTAAATGGAATAATCTGTTTATAGACCAACATCAGGCACAGAATTTGCCCATCTGACTAGAACTGGACATTAATCAGGTTAAACAGGTGCAGAAAATGGTTTACCCCCCATATAGGTTGACCTCACAGATAAGTAGAGTCCCTCTTCATGGGAGCCTATTGTTAGCATCATAAACTAGACTTATATTTGAGAATATACAGTATTTTCTGAGTAAAGAGAGAAACAATGTGATGCAAGTAGACTTCCTGTTGGAGGGGATGAATTTCTTATTAGGTATAATTTTATTTTTGGCAAAGACATTTTTTTATATGACCTGTTCCGATTTAAGACTGGAACTGCAGCAGAAAGTACCAGGGGCATAGCTACAAGGGTGCAGGGGGTGCAGTCACACCCGGGCCCACGAGGTTTGAGGGGCCCAAATCATAAATTTGCTACGCTACTGGAAAGTACTGAAGAGTTTGAAAGCAATGCTTGCATTTGGACTGAAGATTTGCTCCTGTGAAGCAATTTGCCAGCTAGTGTGCGAGACTGATTTAGAATCAAGAGGTTTGCTCAATGAATCTACTGCAACAGCAACAGGACTGTATCTGAACTGTAGAAAGTTGATGCTGTTTGATTTAAATGTGCTGAATGTTTCCTGTGGGTCGAGACCTGCCTGTTCGTGACGCAATTGCCACGCCAGCTGGAGGCTTCACCAGCAAAACCGAACTGAACTTTGCTAATGTGCTCATCATGCCTGGGTCTTTGCCATTCCGCCCAGGCTGACTGTCTTTCACCAGAGACTGCTTTCGGTGAGAGACGGCTTTGTGGATCCAGCCCCTGCGCAGAAACAACTTGCAGGTTGCAGCCACCTGGAGAGAAAGGCCATGAAGTGGAGGAGTGTCGTGTCGGTCCCGTTTCCCAATGCTCATCAGTGAACACCATGAGGTCTCCGTATTGCCTGCAATTCCACAGCAATCTGGTAGCATGAGTACAATCAGGGTAGCTCCCTACAACGAGTTATTTAATCACCTGTGGTACCATCTGATTTCTTTAACTTTCTGGGTTTCAAGAGACTGGGCCAACCGGCCAGGATTACAAATAGTCATCTTGTTGTTGTACGTGCTAACTGCCTTTTCTTTACAACAAGGGCCCCCGCATCAGCTGCAATGCCAGCCACCCCTGGCAACGCCTCTGGCTAGCCAGCTTTCCATCCTGGATACCCAGTGTTGTAGAACTGTAAAGTTGGAACTTAAAGTGCATGCCAAAAACCTGAATTAAATCAGAATACCAATTGTTTAACTAGAATCACACCCCTTCCTTGTTCACGACTCCTGAATTAATCTGATTGTCTGTCTTTTTCACGTTTAACCTGGCTTATGTGCACATTATTAGTTGGGTTACAGTATTGAAAGTGTGCAGCTGTTTTGCTAATCTTGTTTTACAGGGAGTCTCAAGGGAAATTGCTGAAGGTCCAACCTGGTGGTAAGTGTGAAGGGTGTGTGCATATTATTACTGCTACTTACTGACTGTGTGTTAGATACTGCTAAAGGTCCAAAGCCACTAAGAGGGATAGTGGCTGGCTGTAGCTTCCCAGAGGGCTATAACAGGCTAGACAGACACCCCAATACTGTTACTCTGGATGGAGGCACCTTAATACAGAATCCAGGCCCCTCAACCTGTGCTTAGATATACAGGCAGGGGTAGTAACCTTAGGGATAAGCTGCCCTAGGGTTACATACAGCTGAAAGGGACAGCAGCTGGGCAACAGCTGCCCATCTTATGTGAATCTTTTCCTCAATTGGCGGGAAGATACCACTATCTTTACACAGAAATCCTTTCCTCGGAGGTGAGCAGAGACATTATTCTGCTCCTCTACAATTCTGAGACTTAACTGGACTAAAACAATGAGAAATTAATAGCAAACCTACTTTATTTTACAAGCACTTGAAGATCTTGTACTGCTGAATCTGAGGATGTAATTTTTTTACCATGTTTTCACTGAAGCAAGTAGGTGGTGAAGTCCCCAAAAACCTACAGCAGACAGGCAGCTGGGGCTTAGCTCAGCCTGCCACGTCATCAGGATCAGGGACTGAGTCACCTTGGCCGTTCCTGGCATGGGTGTAGGTAGGCATACTCCAAGCACTCCATGGTGTGCAATTTTATTTAAAGGGGTAGCAAATAGGCTCTGAACTGCTTCCTTTTTCCATGAAAACTAACAAAGAAAATGCTGAACCTTTCTGTAATTTTATTCATAGGAGTTGAAACTAGAAGGACTGGTCACTAATACTGTCTTTGCATCCCAAGGACAACACAACTTTACAGGATCTGGGCTGGCATGTGGGTGTCTTAGGGACCAATGCATGGCATTTGTGTTTACCCATGCATTGCTACGGGGGGGGGAGGTAGCTCACCCTAACAAGGGGGAAGGGGTGGCAGTGAGTCCACTTGGCGTGCAGATCTGAAATCCCTGGCTACACCCCTGTTTCCTGGTCACCTAGAAATGATGCCATCCATGCCAAACTCTACCCTAAACTGGTGCCTTGTACCGACTTAAAGATATCTTTCCCTCCAGGCTCGCTGTGAACTTGTCAAAATCATTCTTCCAGTCTTTGACTTTGTGGACATGGTCTATAGTTCTTCCCCCTCCATGCCCCTGGCCTGACTGGATACCCTATGTAGCTCCTTCTGTCGCTTTGCATCCAGCTTACCCTCTTGAACCCATTACTGCTCTCTGTTCACTTCACTATCCATTCTCCCTCTTCCATACCATTGCCAGATTCACTGTGCCTCCTTATGTATCTAAATTTTGGTTTGAGTCCCTTACCTCCTACCTCTCTTCACTCCTCTCCATTGTTCCCTCTGATTCCTGTTCTGTCCTCTCCAGTGACCATTGCATCTTTGTTTTCCCATGTCCCTGTACCTCGACTGGCCGATCAGCATTTGCCTATCGCAACCCCTCACCTTGGTGCCAGACCCATCTTCCCTCAACTTCACGTCCTCTCCCTCCTCCCTCAGATTTCAGCTGAGACTCCTTCCTTCTCCCATTTGCTCCTGAGTCCACCCCCCAGTCCATTATACTCCCGTTGTACTGTTTACCTACCCGCTTATGACATGTTTGCTAATTGTGCATTTTCTATGGCCTTTGTGTTTTCTGGCCTTGCACTTTCATAATATTGAAATTGTATATGCTTTGTATTTTTTTTCTTTGCTTCTATCCTCCTGTCCTGATCGTACCTTGAAACGAGGCTCAGTGTGTCTTTCCCGGTCACCAATTTTCTTCAAAATGAATAAATAAACATCAATGCAGGTGACTGACTCTAAGGTGGAGACAATTTTAAAAGGTATGAGTAAGTAGGAAATAAAAACTGAGGTCCTGACAAACACTGCCAACTATGCTGAAATGCACGCCTCAAGCTCTGGCTACAACTAGCAAATTGGTGCAAGAGAACTCACAACTTGGCTACTGTATGGAGGCCCTGGAAAATGTTAGTCGGGTTCCAGAGGGGAGTGAGGCATCTGGCCTTTTGTTATTTCTAAAAGAATGGCTGCTAGGGGCTTTACATTTGGAACAGGTTGAAATGGCACCCCTATTTCAGAAAGCTTACTGAGTGCCCCCACACTCAGTGGAAGCTCAGAGGAACTTACAGAACCATCTTATTAGTGACTACCAATGTGGCTAACAGGGACACTCTGTTAAAAGCCTCCAGAGATTCCCAACACCAGGTCACCACTTTACACATCTTCCAAGATTTGTCCTTTGCAGCTCGTGCCCACCACAAAAAGTTTAATGTGATCAGGGTAAAGTTATACAGTGCTGGTGTTTTACATTAACTGCTAATGCCTACCCGTCTCCAGATTTACAGTGCTGGGCTTACTGTTCAATACAGAAAAACATAGAAATTGTCTGTAGATAAGGACCGCCAGGCCCATCTGGTCTGTCTGTAAGCCCTGTACTTGATTATGGCTTCTGACCCTTCCTCTGCTTTGCCTCTATGGTTCCCCTATGCCTGTCTCATGCATGTTTAAATCCAGCCACAGTGCTTGCTCCCAGCACCTCTTGTGGCATACCATTCCATTTGTCCACCATGCTCTCCGTGAAGAAAAACTTCCTCACATTCCATCTTAACCTGCCACCTTCCAATTTCATGTCATGCCCCCTCATTCTTGTACTTCTCGTGTATTGGAAGTTGTCTCTCCCCTGCACCTTGTCTATGCCCTTGAGGTACTTGAATGTTTCTATCATGTCCCTTCTCTCCCTCCCTCCTCTCCTCCAGCGAGTACATATTGAGGTCCCTTAATCTCTCCTCGTAAGTTCTGTGGTGCAAGCCCTGTACCATCTTAGTCACCCTTCTCTGGACCTTCTCCAGCCTGTTAATGTCCTTTCAAAGGTGTTGCCTCCAGAACTGCTCACAGTACTCCATGTGAGGCCTGTCATGGAAGTTGGTGAAGCAGGAAAGAAAGTGGAAGCTATTACATAGGGATTGTGAGAGCCAACCTGGAAGAAGACACCTGAATGCTAGGAGCTTAGCTCCATATCCAGTTTGCAGATGCTTTAAGCTAACAGTACTATATGGACTTTCTGTGGTACAAGTAATAATTTCCCTAGTGCTTGTTGCTTGTGATTATTTGTTTTATTTTATCCTGGGCCAGATTAGGCCTCTTACTCTAAATTTGTTTTGTTTATTAAATAAACAAATTTATGTCAAGGCTTTTCAAAATGGCAGTCACCTCACAGCACTGTAGGTCTGTCAACAGTCTCTGGAGTTGGACTTTACAGGGTAGGAAACATATGGAACTATAACACTGAAGCAGTAAAAATTGTGGTTTAACTCAGTAAGCTGCATATACTGATAAGCTGTGCTTCAAGGCATTTAGCTAAGCTCTATTTTTTCAATTACTTTGTTTCTCCCCTGCACCGGTGGCCCACATTCAGTAGGGCACTCCAGCCCCATCCCCCGACATCCACCGGTACCGGCTTCTTCCCCAGGCCTTGCCTCCCCCAGTGGGGTTGGTGGTGGGAGGGACATGCTCACCCTCACTGCACTGAAGATCTGGTTCTGCTGGTCTGACTGGCCAGGGTCGGGGCCCACAGATGCCCACCTTCATCCAACTGCCGGCAGTTTCCTCCTTTTTTCTCCACGCAAAGGGCATTGTGCTGGGACCCCATAGTAGAGCTGTGCATGCACCATGTGGCATGCCAGGGTCTACCCTCTGCCTCTCCTTCTGCCAGTGGCGTGCCAGCCCCTATCCTCCGCCAGGGGCCAGGCTAACACCGACTGCTGCTTCCCCCCCTCCCCAGAGGAGGAGAGCTGTCTTGGGGACCCTTGATCCTTCTCCTCCCTGGCCGACTCCCAGCAACCCACTTGCACTGTGAACACAGGTCGCCAGCATGGCAGGAGGTAAGGCATGTATGCCTCAGCCCTCCACACCACTGGGGCAGCCCTAACCTCTATTTTCATAAGCCTGTTCTTGTTTCTTTAGTCAAAGTTTAAGATTTAGGCTGTAATGATGGTAAAGGGTCCTCTTAATTATGGTAATTGAGTAGAGACTATGGTGTAATGCATATATATATATTCTATGCAAAAAACATTTTTAATGCATCATTTAGGGTTAAAACACAAAAAGTAAGGAAATTAAACGTTTAGGGTTGCCCCCACCACGGATCTGCCCATCATCCCAAGACTGACAGCTGACGGGGTGTGTCATTGGGGTTGTGAGACCTAAATATCAACCCATTCCATCTGTAATTATATTCACAAGCCACAGTAAAGAAGGTCAAAGAATCTCGCGATCAAAGAATTTGCAGGCTTGCGATCAAAGATCATTACTGAGCCACGATCAAAGAATAAAAATGTTTAAAACTCTATTTTTTGACCATTTTAAAGCAAACCACGACCATGGCTTGATAGAGCAAAGCTACCTGAGTAAAACCCATCTACGTTTTACTTCAAGAGTGACCCCTGAGCTGAGATATTTGAATTTTTCCGATGGCAAAATAAAAACAAGATGGCGGCCATCGCGATCAAAGAAGTCTCACGATCAAAGATTCTTTGATCGCGAGCCTGCCTGACTGCCTGCCTATTTTCCAGACATACTGATTGCACTAGTTTTACTATGGGTGTAACACAGTTGTTATCTAAGAATGCACAAATTTAGAATGTGGAATGCTTTTACATTAAATTAACTTTCCTCTACAGATTAAAAATGGGAGTTTTCTCAAATGTTATAACTTGGGGGGATGGCGATCTTGTAGTGGCAAGGAAAGTACAGTTGCATAAGAACTTACCATAACAGTAGCTCTTCGAGAGAATCTCTTGCAGCAGGTCATAACATATAGGAATATCTGAGCTAAAGGCATAATTCCATCAGATGATTTTCAACAGTTGACCTGGGACCTCTCCATGATGACACCCATGTGTTGTGTCCTGGCAGGTATAAAGGGGCGATCACGAAGCTCCTCACTTTTCCACCTTAGTGACTGTATATGAGACAAAAGAGTTGATCAGGTCATCCGATGGGAACCGAGGAGGAGCAGGGAGTCCCTATAGTTAATTTTGTATTACAAAATAGAAAAGCAGGAGCAAGTTGCCCTCTCAAAAAAAGGAAGCAAGGGGGATGGAGGGAGGGGCAGCATGACCAGCTGCAAGAGATTCTCTTGAAGATCTACTGTTATGGTACGTTCTTATGCAACTGTACTATCTTCCTCGAGGACATCTCTTGCAGCAGGTCATAACATATAGGATTGAGTCCCAAGCAGTTAGGAGATAAAAAGGGGTGGCAGGAGAGCCACTAATAAAATAGGACAACAGGTCTTGTAAGACCGCTAGCCCAAAACTGGTAGGATGCAATATCCAAACTATAAAGGCCGGTCAAGGTATGAACCATAGACCTTAATGCCATGGGAAGGGGAAGAGGATCCAGAACAACAATGTATTGTAGTAGTAGACGTCTGTCGGTACTCAACTCTTGAGGCTCAAGGAGAACCACAAATGTGTGCTCTCTGATAAGTTTGAATATAATCATCTGTATGAGGGGAGAGGGGGACAGGCATAAGAAATATGACAGTCCCATAAGATTGACAGCCTCATATTACTAGAACATGGCTTGAGCGAACAAGAGTGAGTCAGGAAAGCGCCCGTCAGAGAGGGGAAGAGGGCAAGACAGAGAGGGCCACCTGAGGGAAAATGTCATTGACTACCTTTTAGAGGATGTCCCATTAATGAACCTGAACCCACGGGTTTCTATGTTAGAGCACGGAAAACCAAGGACACGTTTGAGTGAAACTGTAAATCACCCAGCGGGAGGAGGCCTCATAAAAGTAGGACACCACCGGGGGTGGGGTTCCCGTAATGGGTGTTTGGGGAGAGGCAGTCATGGGCAGGGGGTGGGAAGGGTTGAAGAAAGCCAGAAAAATGGATGACACAGCAGAAGCAGAAGTCCAGAGACAGCCACCACTGAAGGACCTGGAAAGCGGGGGTGGAGAGCATGATTACCATGTCAAAGCCTAGTTATAGGCAGCCTCCTATTGCAACCTTCGGGCCCACTGTACAATCCACCTCTTTAGATAGGCATATTGGGAATTACTGACTTTATGTGTCCCAGGAACTGCAGGGCATGTCTGGTAAAGACCCAACTGTGGCCGGAAAGATGGACACAGGGTGACCAGTGGAGTCCACTGGATTGCATAGGAAAAAAGTTATGACCATTGAATTATCCAGCATTGTCCAACTGAAAAGAGGGCACAGAGCATATGTGATAGGCTAGTGTAAACTATCGCAGTGGTGAGGTCTTGAAAGGCCAGTCATCTAATTAATGACAGAGGGTGAGGCCTGCATACTGTAGGGCAGGCATCACTACAGCAGCATTGTGTGTGAATACCTGAAAATCAGGTTTTAGGATACAGAAGTATAGATACTGACCAAAGGCGGTGCCCATTGTGAAGGCAAGAGACCCTTTAGTGACAAAGTGAGAGGCACAGACCACAAATCCAAAGGGGCCCATGGAATTTCAAATGACGGCTGCATGAAGGCATTGTCATACTTTGGCAATGGGTCTGGTGGTAGGGGTCCCAGTAGGGGAACCAAGGGAGAGGGTCCAGAAGGAGACCTGCATCATATACCAGGAGGAACACAGATGGGAAGACTCACAGCAGATGGCAGGGTCACAAAATTGGTCCATATATTAGGCTAAAAAATATGGCGTACCTGAATTTAAAGCACAAGCCGAAGGGCCAAAGGGAGGATAAGCATCCTGAGGCCAAAGAAGCCACATGTCTGACACCCAGAAAAGGTGAAGGTATAAAAGAATAGAATACCATTGTTTGGCTAAGCTGGACGTCTTGAGTCTGAGATGTGGCCAAGACAAAGACTGGCTATGGAAGCTCGGACTGGAGAGCCGACAGCATTCTAGGCCGCATGTGAAAGATTGGCAATTTACCTCCAAGGCAGAGGGGAACATGATGATCATGACCCCCCGGCAGAGGCGACCTAGAGCTGGACACGACCCTGCATGGGATCTGAGGAGGTGATCCATATAGGTTAGAATTTGTCAGGGCATAAGAAGGCTAGATAGTCTGCCACTAGCTGAAGATATAGTAAAAGACTTATGTAGGGAATCTAGTACCATCTCAGGAAATGTACAGGGTCCTGGGGTGCAGCTGGAGAGCCAAAAGAAAAGTGGATCAGCTGGAGGAGAACATAAAGATACAGAACACAAACCCCTGCCTCTGAGGAGGCCGAGAGCCAAGAGGGGAGATGTCACTCCACCCAGTCTGTTCAGATTCCGTGTTCCTGCAAATATGGATACTCTTCCCCTTTAAAGGTCATGAAAAGAGACCCAGGGATGCCGGGGAAATATGTAACCATTGTACCCAAATGAATCCAAAACAGGGTGGAAGAAGCAAGCCCTGTCCGGGAGAGTATGTGACCCTATATAGTTTAGAAATATACCTACAAGTTGTTGTAGGATGGGAAACCAAATGGGTTGACTTAAGAAGGGTCCTTCAGTGGTGACAATGAAATTGTTCTCAGAGAGCCCGAACACAGCAAGCTGTACCAAGTGCAAATGATGAGTGACTACTCAGGAGGGATCGATAAGTCCCAGTTACAGAAGAGGCAGCCGTAAAGGGCTGCAGAATGAGTTACAGTCAGAAAGAGTGCCGACAAGGACCCCAGCAATGAAAGGAAAGGCACAATGTTGTTGACATAGTGGAGGATGACATAGTCGCCTGACAGCTGTAGAGATAGTTAATATAAAAACCACTCTGAAAGGATGCCTTTGGCAAAAAGGATCAATGTCGATTGTCAGGGCGACAACAGAACCACAACTGCAGTGGCAATATAGCTGAAGCAGCAGCTAGAGCACACACTCAAAGAGGCCATCGATAAGGACCTTGTTGACGAACAGGTAGAAGGGCCTGAGGTCATCAAAATAAGAGAAGATGACATAGCCCAAACAGCTACTAGTAGCAGAAAACATACCCGAGAAGTCCGCATCGGGGAGGCCTGGAATCATTGACTGAGAGTAGAAGACGACACCAATGGAGCTGCTGCCATAGCAGAAACACACCCTGAGAGGCCATCAACAAGTGAAATGTCAATGAAAGGAGGAAGAAAAAACTGGAAGTTGTCGATGTAGCAGAAGATGACACATCCAAAAGCAGCTGCTGGTTTTTAGTAAAAAAGGATACCCTGAGAGACCATCGATGAGGGACTTATTGACGAACAGGTAGGTGCACAGGCTGCAGTCACTGCCGAGGCAGAAAATCCCACCCTGAGAGGCCCTCAATGAGGACATCATCAATGAGTGGGTGGAAGAAAGGCTGGAGCTCATCATTGGAGCTGAAGATGACACAGCACGGAGCTTCTGCCAAGGCAGAAATCACACCCCGAGAGGCTGTCAATGAGGACATTGTTGATGAATGGGTGGAAGAAAGGCTGGAGGTTATCAATGGAGCAGAAGACAACCCAGCATGGAGCATCTGCCTTAGCAGAAATCACACCCTGAGAGGTCATTAACAGGACATCATCAGCGATTGGGTAGAAAAATGCTGAGGTCATCACTGGAGCTGAAGATGACACAGTACAGAGCTTCTGCCAAGGCAGAAATCACACCCTGAGAGGCCATCAATGAGGACATTGTTGATGAATGGGTGGATTAAAGGCTGGAGGTCATCAACAGAGCAGAAGACGACACAGCATGGAGCATCTGCCAAAGCAGAAAGCGCACCCTGAGAGGCTGTCGACGAGGACATCATTGGCAAATGGGTGGAAGAAAAGGCTCCAAGTCTTCTTTTAGGTAGAAAAACGTTTGACAGGGAGAAGACCTATGTACCTTGTCAATGAAGGGAACCCACCTGTGGCACTTCTTCACAGAGAGGGTGGTGGATACTTGGAATGCGCTGCCGGAAGAGGTCATCTCGCTGAAGACAGTGGGCAGCTTTAAGAGAGGCTGGGACTGGCTTGGGGAAGGTAAGGATCATGGGTAGGGAGGATGGGAGGAGTAGGGAAGGAGGGCAGGGACATTAGCTCAAGCTGGGGACCCTGTAATACAAGCAGACTTGATAGACCAAATGGCCTTCTTCTGTTGGCTTCTTTGTTCGTATATACGAACTGAAGGGCAACAAAGACACACAGAGCGGCCCAGAACACTGCAGCCACCTTGACCAATGCCATCTCTGTCACTTGGTGTTGTTTCATTGAAGCTCAGACACAAACTTTGGATGATCTTCATCGATGATCTTCTGGCACTTCTCATATCCAATAATAACAGGTGAAAAGCCGCAGCAAAACTAAGAATGCCACACTGAAGAAATTTCACTTCATCGATTGAAGCTATACTTCAAACAGAGAATGTGTAGCATGCAGGTCGCAGAGAGAAAAGAACTGAGGAGCTTCTGGGACTGTCCCTTTTATGCAGAACACAACACATGGTGTTATCAGGGGCAGTCCCAGGTCAACTGCTGAAAAATCATCTGGATGGAATGATGCCTGTGGTTGAGATATTTATATGTGTTATAACCCACTGCAAGAGATGTCCTCAAAGAAGATCTAAAGTTTATTTTGCAGAGGAGCAAGATGGCATTCGTGTCCACCACACGGAGCTTTTCGAGCGGAGTTCACTCCACCATTCTCAATATGGAAAACACTTGCTGTGTGGTCCTCCTTTTCTACCACCTCTCCCAGGAGGGATTTTGTGATAGTAGGGAATAGTAAAAACAAATAAAGAAACGGCTGGCTTATAAATGGTCTTGAGGAAAAAACAGTCCTCACACTGGGACACAATAAAAATCTGTTTTAATATTTAAATGCAATGTAAAAAATGGGCTATTTTGCTCCGAGTACAAAACAGTAATAGCACTCCCCTCCAACCGTCAATGTTTCACGTCACCAACAGACACTTTTCAAGACATCAACAGCTTGGTGCAATAACATTATATAGTGGTACCCCAACATAATAAACACACATAGCTTACAAGCTCATTTAAAGACATATACCATTGGTGGTGGAACACTGAAACAAACATAAGGAACATTTTTCCTCAGGGTACTAATTTCATGCATTTAAAGTGCAATATCCTAAAGTGCAACCGTGAATAAGTTTAAATATAAGGTGCAACTTTACTATTAATATAAACAAGTATATGTGTGCATTAAATGCATCAATCCAAAAACAAATGCACATCAATGCATGCTATAAAAACAAAAACTATAAAGGTAACTATTTATATACTTAATGCAAATATCCACATTTAAAAAATATAATATTTTCTTTTTTTTTTTTTTATTTGCCCTTTATCCTGGCTGGACCACCGTCTACTTCCTCCGCCCTGGTCACAGCCCCCGGAGACCTCTACCACCGCCTATAGCTACAGAAGACCCTCGGTCCCACAGCTTACCCCGGGCTGGGGCTGCAAACCACCGCCGTGACCCGGAACTGTGACTGGTTGGAGTCCGCAGCAGCGGTGGCGATGCGAGGACCTCCGGGAGGCTTCATCCTACGGTGGTCCTGCCCACCTTCTTTTCGTTTTTCTCCCCTGAGGAGGCGGGGGCGTGCAATGGCGCCAGCGTCTGCCCGCCTCCCCGATCAGCGTCAGCTGCGTGAGAACTCGACCTCCTTGGGAAGTCCCCAGCGCTCCGGCGCTACCCACACCCTCCCCAGAGAAGGAGAGCTGTCCAGCCGGACGCTGATCTCATTCCCCGCCGCCCTCCGACACCCGGATCCGTCTCAACCCGGGTTGCCAGCAGAAGCGGAAATCCCCACGCTGGCTGACGGGCGAGCTAATATAATATTTTCTATTGAATGATGACACCTTCAAAGGAGGCAAGGTGGGGGAACAAAGGAGAGGGAGCGAAGAAGGGGGAAGGGATGAGGAGGGAAAAATGCTATTATAGTTTCTGTGCATTACTAGGTTTGTGAGCACCAGGTTAAACAAATTCTGGTCAGACCCAAAACGTCTGCAGGATTTGACCTAATAAGGAATACATTTAGTGTGCATGACCCATGCTACTAGATGTGTTCAGACATGCTGCTGGCTGTGACACCCTCTGGGCTGCAGCTGTGGTGCTGTCAGGTTCATGTCAAGGTGCAAAGTAAACAGCAGCACCTCCAAGCTGTTTGACACACTGTTAGCAAGACAGGCAAAGCAAGCAGTATTGACTAATAGCAGGCCTCGCCTTCCCATCGATCCGTGGCTCAGGCTGGACTTTCTGCTCAAGACCACCCCCTGGGAAACAGTTTTATTCTAAAAATATATTATTTAAGAAACACTGACTTTTTGTTTTGAAATTGAAACATTATAGCAGTATCTGTTAATGTGAAAATTA
The DNA here is from genome assembly GCA_016271365.2 of Neoceratodus forsteri. NCBI lineage: Eukaryota > Metazoa > Chordata > Ceratodontiformes > Ceratodontidae > Neoceratodus > Neoceratodus forsteri. The sequence continues at coordinate 482,022,086 of JADMNL010000022.1, read as the reverse complement.
ATTATTTGACATCAGTATTCAAACATGGGTTCAATAAAAACTCAAGGAGCAGCGTGTGCGCCAATATAAAATAACCGAACTCCGAGATTCCTGGTGCAGAGGTGTGCCCAGTAGTTATACTGTACAGAACAATGAAGATGGGGTTTGGGGGATCTCACTGGACCAATTTAAATGTCACTGCCTTTACCTCTCTGTTCCTAAATTCTGTCACATCTCTTCTGAGAACTCCCAAACCTGCCCAACACCAGTGCGTCAGAAGCAGACTTCTCCAGCGCTATGGACTTGAAGCCAAGCGCCTTCAGAATAGTCAAGTTCCATGACTCAAGGAGTGGTGTCAGTGGAGACCATTGCCTTTACCCCAAGCCAGACTACTGCTACCTCCGCTGACCCCAGTCTGCAGGAGATACCTTTCTGGGACTCCCCCCTTAGTCATAGCATCGAGGTGTTTGTGGGTTTTGCCCTTTGTTTCACTATGTTGGGGGCTGGGCTGCACGGTAGAGATGAGCCACATTGGGGAGCACATCCGGAGACCTATCGGGGTACTGCTGGCTCTCATCACCCAGTTTGTCATCATGCCACCTGTCACCTTCCTGATGGCACTCATCTTTGCTCTGGACGAGGTGGCTGCTATTGCTGTCTTACTGTGTGGCTGCTGCCCCGGGGGTAATCTCTCGAACATCATGTCCGTCCTGGTCAATGGAGAAATGAACCTTAGGTAAATGGAACTCTGCTCCTCCACACATTATATACAGTAGGACATGCAAACTGGGTACTTAGAGGTGCAGAGAGGCATCACCTCCCGAGGCTGGGCTTACAGGACAATTAGCAACTGAGTATAGATGTGAGCCCCAATTTGACCGATGCTGTAAATGTATCCTTTAGGTATAAGCTGGAGTCTGTTTTTTTCCTTCAGTTATCTGGTCTGGGTAATTGCATATTTGAATACAGGCCTACTTTTAAACATATAATACTTCACGAAAGTATAAAGAAACACTGACATGCCGATTAGGATACAAAAACTGACAGAAACGAACATGCAGAAAATAACAAGAGCTTTATGACATGCCAATGAAAGGAGAGTCGCAAATACTAAAAGCATAAGAAATGGGCTGATAGTTATCAGTAAAAAGAAATCGGGACATGTAAGAGAAGGGGAGGGTTGCAGACAAACTAAAGTACATTTCAACACCAAGTGCCTCCGAAAAAAGAAGCTGCTAACTCTCCATCACCAAAATCTAAATCCTATTTACATTAATAAATAGGGTGCCGTGTTTATAGTAACCAGAGCCAGAATATGGTATGTTTTTATGTAGATTCTATCCAGGTCATTCATGGGAAGGGTTAATTTCTGGGCTGCGTAGTTATATCTTACGGTTTTAATGGGAGAAGCGTTTTTTGTTGTTTTTTGTTGTTTTTTGTTTCTGGAATGCATATTGACCAGATGGGATGTTCAACAGAACATCTTCTGTCTGATGGCAAGCTCTCAGGGTAGGTGGTGGACAATAGGACTACTCAAGTCCTGGGGGTTCAGTTCAATCCGTGGCTCAGGCTGGACTTTCTGCTCAAGACCACCCCCTGGGAAACAGTTTTATCCTAAAAATATACTATTTAAGAAACACAGACCTTTCGTTTTGAAATTAAAGCATTATGGTAGTATCTGTTAACATGCAAATTCATTATTTGACATCAGTGTTCAAACATGGGTTCAATAAAAACACAAGGAACAGTGTGTGCGCTGATATAAAATAACCAAACTCCGAGATTCCTGGTGCAGAGGTGTGCCCAGTAGTTATACTGTACAGAACAATGAAGATGGGGGGGAGGAGGGGATCTCACCGGACCAATTTATTCACTTGGTTAATTTGAAGAAGCCATGTGACTTCCATATAGCATGCCAGCTGTAATTAGGTAGAAGCAGGAGGGATGTAGGGTCTCAGCTGGGCTAGTCTATCGGGGGTAAATAAATTGTAACAAAATAGCGAACAGCAGAAATGTACAAAAAAAATGCCCATAAGAAAAAAAAAATGCCCACTGTGATACAGTGCAGTGCTGCAATCCATAGGGACAACATGGGCGGATTGCTTCTTGGGGGAGGGTCAGGCAGAGGAAAAACAGTTCCACAGACAGAAAACATGACATAGGTCCTTTTCTGATGCAAAATGTCTGCATGCTCCACCCACTGCAGACGTAACAAGCAATGGGTAGGTGTGTGCAAACCACATTTTACACACACACTCCATCTGGGATGCTTTTACAGAGCTCTAGGGGGTTTATCTAGCATCTCACACCTCCAGTGTGTGCAACATTCTGGCTACTCACATTCATATATAATTCCCTAATCATGACAATAGTTACTGATTTTATGTCAGTGCAGTGACTTTGTAGTGGTACCAACCAAAAGAAGTCAAGCCAGGGGTTCTGGTATTAACAGAAACTTGGCTTGACAATAGGGTTTATAATTCAGATATTGATTTAGAAAGTTTTCAAATGTTTAGAAGAGATAGGACAAGAAAAAGGGGAGGAATTATTATTTATATAGATCAAAATTTAATTGCCCAAGAGGTTACTTTCCCTTTCCCTAATAATGGATTGGAACTGTTGATTCTGGAAATAGAAATACCTTTTTGTAAATCTTTATTGTTAATAGGGCTATATAAACCACCTAAGATTAGTATACAAGTTTTTCAGGACTTGCATGAATTTCTTCATAGTTTTAGGGATTCTCATGAATTATTTATTACTGGAGACTTTAATGTGGATTGGTTGAATATTGATGTGAACCATGAATTGGTCGATTTCAGACTGGTTTAGGCTTGACCCAGCTAATTCTGGAACCGACCAGAATTAATCATAAAGACCCCAAGAGATCTACAATCTTGGATATGATGTTTACAAATTCTCCAACTTTATTCTCTAGAGCAGGTGTTCTTCCAGAATCTTTTCTGACCACCAAGTTATTTACTCAATCAAAGTGGCGTGGTCAAACCTGCTGCTGAGTCTAGGATATTTTGGAGATGCTTTAGGAGGTCTGACTACGTTAATTTCATGATTGATGTAGAAAATATAAACTGGAACAGATTGGAACTGATCCTACAACATCACTTGCTTGAATTTTCCTAAGTGAATTCTTGAGTATATGTAATAAACATGCACCTTTGAAATCAAGATTGTTAAAAAGGAAGGAAATGCTTGGTTTACTCCGAGTTACATAAAATTAGAAGGGATAGGAATAAGAAATGGATGAAAGCTAAGAAGACAATGTTAGATCAAGATTGGGTTTCCTATAGGCAGGTTAGAAACTTGTATACTACTAAAATTAAGGTAGCAAAACAACAGTTTATTCGATCCAAACTGGAGGCCAATCATAAAAAGACTCAAGGAAATTTTGGGGAATTATCTCAAATTTAATGGGGAAAAATAAACAAATTTGCATAAATAAAATAATGAAGGATGATGTCGCATTACCACCAGGAAAAGAAATGGTTGATGCCTTTAATGATTACTTTTCTAGTGTGGCCTCACCAAGTCTCTTAGACGAGACTTATAGGGAACAAAATGAGACTCTGGAGTCTAATCATATAGGAATTAACTTAAGAGATAGAGACATAGGCGGCTTTGACTTTTCCTACATCTCTTCTCAAGAGGTATGTTCCGAACTCTTGAAATTAGATATATGTAAAGCAAAGGGGTCAGATGAAATACCATCAAGATTGTTGAAATATGCAGCTCCCTGTGTGACATATCCGCTGGCTTATATTTTTAATTTATCCATTCAAAGTGGGGAATTCCCTGATGGGTGGAAGATTGCAAAGGTCAGGCCTATATATAAATCTGGTAAAAAGAGCGAGTTAGGCTATTATCGGCCTATATCACTCTTGCCTCAAATTTCTAAAATATTTGAGAAGATTGTGTCTAATCAGTTGAGAAGTTTTCTTGAAGATAACAATAAATTGACATCTTTTCAATCAGGTTTTAGGACTTCCCATAGTACACAAACAGCCTTGGTGAGGGTTGTGAGTGATGTCCAGCTGAATCTGAACAGGAGGTTAATGGTTGGAGCCTTATTTATAGATCTTTCAAAGGCATTTGATACCCTTAACCATCGGGTCCTCCTGTCCAGACTCAGCTGGATTGGTCTATCTGCCCAAACTGTGAGGTGGTTTTCTTCTTATTTGACTGATCGTAGCCAATTTGTAGAGGTGGGTCTTCATAAATCTAGGGTATTGGCGGTAAAAAACGGTGTACCACAGGGCTCGATATTGGGGCCTTTGTTATTTTATATTTATATGAATGAACTTAAAATTACATCAACGGATGCCCGGTATCATATGTATGCAGATGATACCATAGTATATGTAGAGGGCGATACCTTAGAATTGATTAATATGAGATTACAATTGGCTTTTGATGAAGTACAGGAATTTCTAAAGTTGAACTATCTCATTTTAAATGCTAATAAAACACAATCACTATTGTTTACAAATAATAAAAAACAAAATTTACTCTTAGAAATTAATACTAAGGAAGGTATAGCCATTAAGCAGGTAGATGCATATAAGTATTTGGGAGTTTGGTTAGATCCATGTCTAAGTTGGGATGTTTATATTGACTCCCTTATAAAAAACATAAACAGGAGATTAGGTGTTCTCTATAGGTACAAAAAATTTATGACTAGAGAGATTCATTTGAATGTGGTAGACTCTCTTTTACTCCCAGTAATTGATTATGGAGACCTGCTTTATGGAGGGGCTATTGGGAAGTATCTAGACAAAGTGGACTTAGTTTTTTGTAGGTTGGCTCGTTTTATATTGGACATCCCCTATAGAACTCATAGGTGCACACTCTTTAAGGAATTAAATTGGTATAAACCGGAAGTGAGAAGGGATCTACATCTGTTACAGTTTATGATTAAGGTATGGTTTGGAGAAGTACCCAAATATGTAACTGATTTATTTATAGTTAGGAAGATAAAGGAATGTTTGAGAGCCTCTAATGGAACCCAATTCATTTTAAATAAGTATAATCTGAGCATTGGAAGATCTTCCATACCCGCTAGAGGAATAAGGATATGGAATAATTCTCCCCTGGAATTGAGAACAAATAGAACTAGCTATAATAAAAGTGAATTGAAGAGTTGGTGTACTACTGTATTACATAACGATATTAGGTGTTTAAATTGTTAGTGTTCTTATGTATGTTATCAAGTTATGTGATTTTTCTTGGATGTTTGTTGGTTTCATTTGGTGTACTGTGTAGTTGTCAATTACATGTGGTTTTTATGATTAGATGTTGAAATTTACTTTAAATTAACTGTGACCTGGAACTTCATTGAAAATGAGCTTCGCTCAATTGAATGTATCCTTTTATTCATTGTGAATAAAAAATGATTTACTACTACTACTACTACTACTACAGTCAGTAAAATGCAGTGCTTTCACAAGACTCCAGCAGATTAGTAATCCTTACACCCCCTTCAGGAAATCCCAATGTATGCATAGTCATATTGAGGGTACTCCCTATACTTCACTTTCTTCCATTAGGCCATCTAACAATGACCTAGCTGTTCATGTTAACATAGCTGCACAAGACATGATGTATTGTTTTAATGTATAAATTTGTATGTATGCATAGACTGAGTGCAAATCGTCAGATGGCAAGTTATATACCCAAATTACACAACTTCTGGGAGTCTACAGGAAAATTACTGTCCAGAGATAACACAAAAACATGCAGACTGCAGTGTGTAGAAAATATCATAATTGTATTCATGCCAGTAGTTTTTAATACTGGTAGTAGAGGATCACACAGGGCTCTGACAGCTATCATTTGTATGTGGTGAATCTGTTAACAGTATTAGTAATGAAATTACAGAGACAGGCTCTATATTGTAAAAAGAACAGGAGCCTAGGGGAAGTCCTTGCACATATTATCTTCACTGTCAATTTTTAGTACTGTATTGTGGGTCGAGCAGGTATGGGAAGATAAAATAGCACCCTCTGTGTGTTCAAAAGAACTTACATCAAAAGAGCAAACCCATCAGAAATACTAACTCACTACTATCACCAGATTTCAGGCACTTTACCTCGTCCATATTTTTTTACATAAAGACAGTAACTTGACAAACCGGGTATCTTACCTGCTACTGTAAAAACGGAGGACCCTTATTGGCTAGAGGCTAGAGGCATATACAGTGGGTACACACTTGGACAGCAGGAATGAGTAGCATAATAGTTATCTTTTATCTTTTCGAAAATAACAAGAACCTTAGTTCTTCCTGCAACACAAAGAATCACACACTGTACCTAACAGTCCTAATAATAAAACTGCTACCAGATGAAAAGCAAGGCTGTAAAACTTGCTTTACCGTTAGGTGGAGTTGTTTAGTTACTCCACCTCCTCCATCCAATTCAACACTTTCAGTTATTGCACTTTTTTTTTCTGTACAGCTGAGGTGACTATAACAGTTCTGTAACATAACCGGGGAATGCAGCAGCAATGCTTCAGCCCGGGACTTCAGTAATCAGCAATGCAACCCTGCCCCACAGGCACTTCCTTCCTTTACTCAGCAGGGAGAGGGTTAGGGAATATGTAAGGATTAAGCCACGAGAAAGCATGGGTCTACTGTGGAATTAATCCATGGTTGGGGGGGTTGGACCATGAGGCTGAAGGCCGAGTGGGTCCAACCAACCAACCATGGATTAATTCCACTGTAGACCCATGCTTTCGAGTGGCTTAATCCGCTTGTAACATGGCAATGAGTGTAAGACTAACAGTCTTTGAATAAATGAGTACAATCTCACTGATTTACTTTTACAGTACTGTATGTTGAGCTGTTAAACATGATGTACATATACTTGAAAACAACTGGAACACACCTATTGGAAATATCGTGGCTGCTATTTCGCTTTTGTTAAAATAACTGTCATTACAAGCTTCAAGCTTTCTAACATCAAAACATATTTTACAACTTTTCAAAAACTTGCACTTCACTTTCTTTTCTAGGTGCTTTGATTTTCCTCTCTGTGTATTAGAAGATATGGGCTGCACTGCATGATGGGAGTGTGCTATGGTACATTTTAGTTTTCTTCCTCCAGTTCCTTTGCAGACCAATAGGTGGCTGCCAAACAATCCTAGTAGCACAAGCACCGTTTCTCCAAATGTACTGAATTAAGCCAATCTGAAAAACACTTTATTGAACTACTACTATTTTGCAGAATGTTATTTTCACTTTTTTTCCCTCTAAACTATCTAACTCAGCAGGACATGTAACAACATAACATTTACTGCTTTCATCTTTCATATACTTGTTTTGACTACTATTGTTAGTCTGTTTCTTTTATTTATTTTTGTTTCTCTCAATTTATTTTTCTTTTCACCCATAGAAGTATCCTCTCTCTTTGATTTTGCTTTGTTTATCTCACTGTCTGTTATTTTTGCTTTCGGTTATAGAAGCTGCATGCTCATCTTTACCACTGTGTATTCACCAAGATAAGGCTAGGCCAGATAATGTTATTCAGTCATCCACAATGCATTGCACCCACAGTTGCTTACAAAGCAGTAGATCAGAAGGGATGGTAACAGTATGTAACTGTTCACTTCTAAAGAAATATTGTTGCAGCATAATTAACAGTATATGTGGAGTTTAAATGTACAATCTTTAGTAACTCCTGAACTTCTGTCGCAGTTACAACATAGAACAATCTTGAAAATGTCAAAAATCCTGTGCCAGGAAACTCCTTAGCAAATACAAGCTGGGACAACTATATGCTGCAAACTATTTGCATATTGTTTTTACTTTTATACTGCTTCTTGCCTGTAGTGGATTGCCAAGGTATTACATTACAAACCATGATCTACTATGGTATTATACCATGGTTTCTACTGTACCACATGATGTGTTTGCACCTATCTGAATGCTTCATTTTGTTTTTCTTTTTTGTGACATGTTACAAATAAATGTAGATGGCAGACTTTCCTACACACAGTGCACATCGAGTTTAGCTGGGCTGTTCACACAATATCAATTGTCTCAAGAGGCACTGTAGGCTCAAGCAGATTTTCTCTAACAAACAGTCGAGACTTTCTCCAGATCAAGGAAGAATGTTCCACCACTTAATTGTGACTTTTGCTGTAGCACAGCTTGTTGTAACCTGGGGAGCTGCTAAGCCTCAGCCAGCAGGAGCTTACTGTATCGGATACCAGTGTTACAGCATTTACCAAATCTCCAGAAAATTCAACATAGCCAATAAAATCTGTAACAGTGGAAATGGACTTTTGATGACAGTGAGCAGCACTGTAGCTTCAGATTCCATTTCTATTTTGATGCAGCATGTAAGGAGTAGCATAAAATAATTTTGGATCGGAATGAATCTCACCAAAGATAAGAGTTCAAACAACTCCAAAACACTGAGGGGGTTTGAGTGGGTGACCGGGGATGACAAAACTAACTATCAGAACTGGAGGAAGCCTTTCTCAGTCTGTGGGCCTCAGTGTGTTATGGTGGCCAATGATATGACCTGGGAAGTGAAATTCTGTGATTTCAAGGCTGAAGGATTTCTCTGTGAGTATAGTTATAATGGCATGTGTGCACAGCTCAAGGTGCCAGATCCCACCACCTTGGTTACGTACCTTCTAACCCCCTTTGAAGGTATGGGGCCAGACTTTCAGGTACTCCCTCCTGGAACTATTACGTCCCTCTCGCCTTCAGGACTTCAACTGAATTGCACAGATAAAGATGATGGCACACTCAAGTGGAAATCTCTCCAAAGTGGCCCTTGGAACTGTCTAATTGAAAATGGGTGCTGTGAACACAATTGTCTGTCTGGCACAGGCAAATCACAATGTGTTTGCCCGGACAATTAACACCTCAATACTGATGGCCTGACTTGCTCCTTTCTGCCTACTCCCTGTGACTCCTCGCCCTGCAGTCACCTTTGTGCCCCCATTGGAAATGCTTTTGCCTGCATGTGCTGAGACAGATATGAACTGGCAGATGATAACCTAACTTGCAAAGACATCAATGACTGCAGAGTGAATCGCAATATCTGTGACCAGGTGTGTGTGAACACCGAAGGTGGTTTCAGATGCGAATGCAACCAGGGTTACAAACTAGAGAATGGTTTATGTGAAGACATCAACGAGTGTGTCGACATGCCATGTGAACATGATTCCTGCAACAACACAGATGGCAGTTGTATTTGTTTCTGTGATGAAGGTTATGGTGTGGACCCTAAAGACAACACAGAGTGCAAACTGTTCTGTGGCGCCTAAAAATGTCCTGCCACATGTGATCCAAATAATAACAAGGAGTGCGAGTGTCCTGACGGATATGTCTCAGAAGAGGAAGACGATGGTACAATGATGTGTTTTGACATAGATAATTGCCTCAGCAGGAATTCCTACCAACAGCTCTGTACTAACACCTTTGGTAGTTTTATACAGTATATGGATGTTGGGACAGATTCATTCTTCAGGATGACGGGTCTTCCTGTAAACCCAAAAGGGAAGTAGAAGGTTCAGCCAAAACTCCATTCTATACTGTCCCTACTGTCACCAGCTTGTCTCCCATTATCCCCACCACAAATTACACTACAGTGGACAGAACTGTGCAGTCAACTGGATCTCTTCTTGGCATAATCGTCGGCATTATATTGACAGCTGTAATTAAGTTGAAGCAGGAGGGATGTAGGGTCTCAGCTGGGCTAGTCTATCGGGGTAAATAAATTGTAACAAAATAACAAACAGCAGAAATGTACAAAAAAAATACCCATAAGAAAAAAAAACACCCACTGTGATATAGTGCAGTGCTGCAGTCCATAGGGTCAACATGGGTGGATTGCTTCTTGGGGGAGGGTCAGGCGGAGGAAAAACAGTTCCATGGATGGAAAACATGACGTAGGTCCTTTTCTGATGCAAAATGCCTGCAGGCTCCGCCCACTGCAGACGTAAAAAAAAGAATTTGTCTCTGGAACTCCCAAATGTTTGTCTTCCTTCCCCCCTCCCTTCCCCTTCCCTACCCCTTTTCCCCGTATTGATCACTTCAATATATTTGTATTGAAGCAAGCGGTGCAGCCCTGCACTTTTATAGTAAATGGAGCCACACAGCATCCAACATATTCCCCACTCCTGGACTTTACAAAATTAAAATAAAGTAAGTTAACAGTGCATAGACTTAAGGCTTTTCCTTGTGAAAAGCTTAATCAGGGGGTAAGCCTCTCGGGGGCAGGGAGCTGAAATTGAGGTCAGATTTCTTTTAAGGGGGAACTTTTTTTCCCTTTAAAAACAGGTTTCCAAAACCTTCTTTTATTTATTATTTAACATTACCTGATAACATTTACCGTTTATTGAATATGTAGCGTTCCTTTTTCATAACACCTTTTACAGCAAACATGTCAAACACACATCTTTTTCAGGCTTTGGAATTCTTAATTCCTGAATCATATCTTGACAGAAAATCAGCATTGACATTTCTTTTCCAGATTTGGGCATCACTTTGAATTTAAATTGCTGTAGGGGCAGGTACAACCTTGTGATTCTGGAATTTTTATCCTTCATTTAAGTAAACCAACAGAGAGGATTGTGATCTGTTATAAGTACAACAAGCTCCTAGCAGATAAAACTTAAAGAGCAACTGTCATGATGTCGGGGCTCCAGGCAGGCAACTCAAATGTGTAGTTGCCTGCCCTAGGATCCTTTTTAGCTGTTTTTTTACAATTTTTGTCCAGTAATTTTAAAACTATGCCCCTCATAAAACCTGGCTCGCCACTTCTGTGTACGAGCTGGGCGATCGCTGAGCACTACAACCCTGCCCCCGAAAACAGCATAATTATTATTAAGAGTCAGGAATGGGCTGTAGCACTGTCTATGGAACATCATGTATGGAATTGAGGGGGAGCTTGATAAATGCATTAAGATTAACTTTGCTGGCATAGTTTCATGTATGGGATATATATAAACATACACACACACCTCTCTCTCTCTCTCTCTCTCTATATATATATATATATATATATACACACACACAGTATATCTGTAGTACTAGCCCCGTACATGTAACCAGGCCAACAAAGTTAATCTTAGCACATTTAGCAAGCTCCCCTGATTCCATACATGCTCCATAGACAGTCCTACAGCCCATTCCTGATTCTGCATCATAATTATGCTGTTTTTGTGGGTGGAGTTGCAGCACTTGACGATTGCCTGTCTTGTTTGCAAGGCGCATAGTTTTAAAATTACTGGACAAAATTAGTAAGCAACAGCTAAAAAGGCTCATAGGGCAAGCAACTATGTGGTATAAGTTGCCTGCCCTGATCGTGTCAACTGCTCTTTAAGGGACTCCATTGCCCATTTCGCAGCAAGGCATTTTATTTCAATATTGGAGTACTTTTTCCCTCTGGCATGCAGTTTTCTACTGATGTACAGAATGGGATGTTCCTTCTCATCTATATTCGGACTCATGACTGCATCTAGGTCTGTCTTTGATGCATCTGTCTGTAACATAAATTGTTTTTCAAAGTCTGAACTTCTTAAAACAGGGACTGAACATAACAGCCTTGATGGCCCAAAAAGCTTCATCACACTCTGGGGACCATTTCACATTATTCGGGTACCTTTTTTTGTGAGTTCCGTGGCGGGGTAGCTAATTGGGCAAAGCTGGGAACAAATGTTCAGTAGTAACCAGTCAAATCTAAAAATAACCTGACATGTTTCTTTGTTTTAGGGACAGGACTGTTAGCTACAGCTTCTGTCTTGGAAATCTCTGACTTTACTTCTCCATTTCCCAAAATATAACCAAATACCTGGTCTCCTGCATGCTTAATCTGCTCTTGTTAAGATTAATGGTCAAACCCGCATTTGTAGCTTTTCCTGTCTGGATTGTACACCATAACATCAGCCAGGTAAGCAGCACAATAACCAGGATGAGGGGCTAGAATTACATCCATGTACTGTGGAATATAGCCGGTACATCATGTAAATCAAATAGCATAACAGTGAACTGAATTCAAGAGGAGTGGAAAATGCAGTTTTGTCTCTGGATTCTTTAGCTAGGGGAATCTGCCAGTAACCCTTGGAGAGATCGGGGTACAAATGTACTTGGCACTTCCCAATATGTCCACCAACTCATCTGTCCCGGGCATAGCATAGCTGTCAAATATTGCACTTGGTTCATTTTCCTAAAATCAAGGCAGATTTTTACACCCCCTTCTTTTTGATTTACAACAGTCATTTGTGATGACCAAGCACTTTTAGATTCTTCAGTGATGCCCGACTCTTAAATTTTTTTGTAGTTCTTTAACCACATTGGCTCTTAACTGCTCTGGTAATCTGTGTGTCTTTTACCTGATGGGGCAAGTATCCTCTGGCACTATTATATGTTTGACCACTTTTACTCCACCTGGCACTGTGGTAAAAGTACTTTGAAATGTCACTACCAGGTTATGAATTTCTGCAGTTTGTTCAGTGGATAAGCAAATATTGACCTTTACAACATCAGGGCCTGGATTCACTAAAAATCCCAATGTGCAATGCAAAAGTTTGCGTTGCCCCTTGCATTTGCTCAGGTGTCAAAAAATGGTATTCACAGACAGGCAACGAATGGTGCTATCCGACTGTGAATAGGGCTAAGCAGAGGCAGCAGCGACTCCAGTACCACTACCTCCAACCCTACTAGTGCAGCCTCAACCCCCAGCCATGGGAATACCCCCGCAAGTAATAGTGCTGGTGCGCTAACTCAGTATTCACAAAGGCAGCCATGCAAATGAGCCCACTGAACATGCATGGTGCTAGTGAGCCATTTGCTTGCCTATTATGGGCCCATTTGCATGGGCTGCACTGAGTGTAGCACCTCCTCTATCGCTGACTGCCATCCCATAAGGTAAACTGTAAGCCCTGGCATTCTAGTGGTTCCCCCCTTCTCGGTCTTCGATCACCATCCCGTACATGAAAATAATATAACCCTGGTAGTCTAGTAGCCCTCCCCCCTCACCCGATATTCCGATCACCGGTCCCATAGCATAAGGAAAGATCACATTCCCTGTCCAGTGCCACCCCTCCAGTTCTCCAATCACCATCCCATAGTAGAAAAATATCTAATTCCTGGTAGTGTATTGCCCCTCCTCCTCCTTGAACCCTGTCCCGTGAAAGATGCCACATCTTACCCTGGTGGTCTACTGGACCCCTCCCTCCCCACCCTGTTAGACAGTCTCCCACCCTGCTCCCCCAACCCGATCCTCAGCCGGTGACCATCACAGCCCTGCTCACACCACCATGGCTGGCCACTGACTGAGCTCCACTGAGCACATACTGTATACAATACAGCTCATTGACAGTGATTGACACCTCAGCTCTCAATTACTGTCAGTGAGCCATACTGTATAGAGTACGTGCTCACTGCAGTTCAGTCAGCAGCCAGCTGCGGTGGTGTGAGGAGGGCTGTGCTGATCGCCAGCTGGGGATCGGGTTGGGGGAGCAGGTGGGGGGGAGACTGTCTGACAGGGTGGGGGATGGGGTCCACAAGACCACCAGGGTAAGGTGAAGCTCAGTCGACCATATTTTGTGTTTCTCTCTTTGACAGTGTTGCCAACTTTGGCAATGTAATGCACTTTCACCGCGGCTAAACGCAGCCTTACTCCGCAGTCTGAAGTTTGGAAATTGATATCTGCCTTGTGTACCTCCTGCTCAGTAATTGCAAGATTTCACAGATTGGACCCCAGCTCATTTTGAAAGGCTGCACAACCAAAGTGCTCAAAATACAGGAAGCAAGGGACATGATGCTTAATCTTACCTGAAGAATAAGGTTATAACATTTTGCTTCCAGGAACACTGGTGACCACAGGAATAGACTTGGAAGCTTTTATATTTTGTTCTTGAATCTTTTCTGGACTGTTTTTTTAAGGAAATAGTCTCCATTTCTGTGTATTGTTTTCATATATTACATTTGAAATTTTGTGATTTTTATTAATTATGTTGTTTTAATACTATATATATATATATATATATATATATATACTATATATATATATATATATATATATATTATTCTACAATCTATCGCTGGTTAACAAAAGGAGTAAATATATAAAGGAAGAACTGTTATAGTTAAGAAAAGAAAGACCAAACACAAAAATACAAGTAAATGCAATACCAGTTAGTCGATCCAAAACAAGAAAATCACTTAAAATTGTAACAACCACGAATGATATGCGGAGGAGGGGAGGAGATACAGATGTAAACCAACTGAAAGTGAACTGGATTAAGCTGTTGGTGGTATATTTAGTGAATGGAGGAAATCTGGCCGGCACACAGGGTAAATTCCCCTACTCTTTATCAGGTGGGGTCACTCTCGGTTTCCTGTGTAAGACAGCCACAGCTCCATCAGGGAGGAGGTGCAGGTGAGTCTCCCCTCCCACCCTGCCCAGTATATTGAGGTTTCATTTTTGACTTCCACAACATAGAATATGTGAGCAAAATGCCTGGAACAGCAAACTGCAGGTTTACAGATCAAAGAGGATGAAATATTGGTGCGAGATCGGACTTCCGGTGATGTCACCAACTGGGATGCAAGGGTAAAACCTAGCTCTGCTGATCATGGGCTAAAAACAGACTCTCTCACAAATAAAATGCAAAAATAATCAAAAAAGGATATCAGGGGGAGCCACAGCATTGAATGGGAGGCAAAAAAAGGACTATACGCACACCCAGAAGCAAGGATTCGGCAGGATTCTCTCGCCCTTCATTAAGCTCTGCAGAGATTCAACCAGAAATGGTGGCTACAAATGGGGCCTCCTCTCAACAACCCAGCAATGCTACCACTCTAGCAGAGTTGCAGGAATTCAGGACTGAGGTTCATACTTTCCTGTCAGAATTGACTACAGAAAATCAGAAAACTTTCATCTTGTGTTACTGAGGTTGAAGCACAGCATACTGAATTAGACGATCAGACTAACAGGCTGGAATGCATGGTAGTGCACTTACTAGATGAACAGCATGCTTTAAAAGAGAAATGTGAGGATCTGGAAAGCAGATCACGCAGGAATAATTTGAGAATACATAGGATCCAAGAGAACGAGGAAGGGAGAGATATTTTAAAATTTGTGGAGGAGCTCCTCCGTGACTCTCTGCAATTAGACCCAGCTTTTAAATTCGACATACAGCGAGTCCATCAGGCTCTAGCACGGAAACCAGCTCAGCCAGACAGACGACCTCGCTCCATCATCATGAAGTTTTCAAACTATACTACTTAACAAACTACCCTTACCAGATCTGGAGAATGAGGGATACTAAGTATAAAGGAAAGTGCATTTATTTTGATGATTACTTCCCATCTATTTCAGCCAAGCACAGGGCCTACGCTCTAATACTCCGTCTTTTAAAGCAACAACAACTAAAATTTGCTACTACATACTCTGCTCGACTAGTCATCGTGTTTCTGGCCCCCAAACCTTTCAGACACCAGATGAAGCAATGGAAGCTCTTCAACTCAGGGGCCTGGTTCAATCCACCAAGGAAGATTCCTCACTCAGGAAAACTCAGCAAGGCCTTCGTGATGCTGTTTGAGACACTGCTAGGGATCCAGGTTCCAGAAAGAGACAGAGTCAAGCAACCCTAGAGGATGTGAAAAACAACTTTTACAAAGATTTCAGTGACCTGCACGGGAGTGAATAGCGAGAGTGGTTCTGCAGAGATTTAAAAACTGATAACTTGATGCGGAGGTGACGCTGCATACGGGGACTACACAATGCAACTCGGGGAAGTCTGTTTGGGGTGAGGACATTGGGAAATGGAAATCCTGCTTACATTCCCAAGCTTATAGATGGGAAAAAGGTTAGTGAATCAGAAGGATGTTTCTGAATTTTCCTTGGATTATGTCCCCCCCCCGAAGCTTGCTGATAGTCCTCCCATTGTTATTGTTTAATCATACCATAGCCCAGGAAAGGCGGCATGACAATGCATTTTTTGCAACACTACATGCCCACCTGACCATTATAAGGTCAGAAATCCATCCCTAAACGGTCAACGTATCCATAAGGCCTTACTGGAGATGAGGCACATAGGGACCATTTCCTGGGCGTCTCTGTTCCTCAGTTTTATTTCCAGTGTGGCTGGCTGCACCACTAAGTACCAGGGAAATAGTGGTGTTGGGGGCCCTTGGCGTTGCCTTGACACTCCCCCTCTGGGTGCATACATCTGCCCCTTCAAAGGAGAGGTATCTGTCCTCTCCCTACCTTGGGAGCAGCTTAAATTTTCTGTCAGGTTCAGAGGCCTGTTACAGCAGGTACGATTTGCTGGTAAAAAAAAGTTGATACCCTGTCGGCATTTGGTTATTTTGGCAGGCCTAAAAGTACTGAGTGTCATGTATAATGTTAAAATGCAACAAGCCTGCACATGTTTAGTTGTTATAGGCCTAGTGCCGAATTGTTTAGATCCTTGTGTAGTTTTAAACACTCGGACAGTGTTATGGTGTTTAAATAGAACAACAGGCATACATTATAATTCACTTATATCATTGACAGTACATAAAGCAATTAATAATACAATATTATTGAACATGGTGTGAAAAGGCATAAGTACGGTAGGAAGGGGATATATTGTACTTTTAACACGCAGGAAATATGCATACAAGGACTGATCAGAAGTAGATACGGCTAAGTCAACTTTGATTTTATCTTTAAATGTGAATGGAATTGGTAATCCAATAAACTGCTCTCTATTATTTCAATTATTCAGAAAAGAGAGACTGGGGCTTATTATGCTGCAGGAAACCCACATGTCCTCGGACGAACATAAAACATTTCAGAGGTGTGGGTATTCTGTAGTAACTAAATCATCCTATAGGGGTGGGAAAAGGAGAGGAGTGATGAGTCTACTCTCCCAGGAGGTGCCCTTTGAAAAACAAAGTGAGATTAGTGACCCAGAGGGCCGCTATGCCATAGTGATGGGCAAGCTGTCCTCAAGACCCATTACCCTGGCATCTGTCTATTTTCCTCCTGGGTCAGGGAAGCCCTTAGCAGTAAAATTTTTTGCGGATTTAATGTCCCTCATGGAGGGACAATTGCTGCTGGGGCGAGACTTGAATATCACCTTTTTGGGTGCTGATACCCCTCTGGCCCATAGATCTAACACTCTTCAAAAATACACAAAACAAACCATCACTTCTCTGGGCTTGGTGGACACCTGGAGACATTTTTTTCCTAAGACAAAAGAATATACCCACTGGACCCCGCAAGTGGGAAATGGGGCTCGACTGGATTTTTTATAACCACGGTCTAGCATTTAGACTCCATTTATGATGTATGGCATGGGATCACCTTCTTATCAGATCATGCTCCCTTATATCTCAGGGTGGACTTAGGGGCGCAATATAAGTAAACCAATTGGTATCTGAACCTTGCCCATCTTAGGGACCCAGAGTTCCTTGAACTGGTCCAGGAGGTTGTACCTAGAATTAAACAAGAAAACACACAACATGCAGTTACCCCCACAATTCTGTGGGATACTTTAAAAGTAGTATTAAGAGTAGAGACCATTCAATTTTCTGTCATTAAAAAATGGCAGAGGGAAAAAACATATAAAGACCTGCAGGGGGAGTTAGAGTTTTTTTGGGTCAGCACAACACTTTAATTTTATTACAAAAATGCATTGCACATAATAGGACACAGGACATAAAAAAATGGTACAATCTCACCCAATCTCATATGTCACCCTTTCAGTAGTCTCAAGACCAAGTTAAAAGTTTCCATTCAATGTTACCAAACAGTGATGAAATGAACATTTCATCTGGGCCAGATAGTGATTTGGAGGACAATCATAGGGCCAATGAAAACAGACGTTTTTTAGGCAACAATCAAGATTTGGAAATGTTAGACCATATAGAACACGAAGAGGGAAGGGGAGGAGGAAGAGGGAGAGGGAGAGGTATGAGAGGCAACAGAGGAAAGCAGAACTACAGAGGGAGACAGAACTGGGGGGGGGGTGAGGAGATCCCCACGTCTAAGGAATTTGAATTGGAGGTCATAAATCTATCAAATATACAGTTAACTACTACTCAGACCCAGGTTCTGTCTAAGGGTTTAAGCTCTGTCCCTACTACTAAAGTTAATCCTTTCCAAGTTGAGTTAGATTTATTCAGATTTTTCAGAAAGATATATTTAAAAGACCATTTTAATATGGTGAACTTATTCCCTGTGACATGTGATACAGTCAGAGAAATTACTCCTTTAAAAAAAACTTCCTCCTATAACCCCCCACATTCCAATCATACTATTAACACCTTTTGTAATTTGGTAACAGGGGATGTGCATAAATTGATTAAAACTAATAAATAGAAAATAATGCATATGTAGGGAGTTGATATGGAGTTTTTTCACACACCCAAGTTGTGTGATAATATGTAAACCTCGAGAGCGAAGCTCGAGAGGTTTAAGTATTATCACACAACGAGGGTGTGTGGAAAAACTTCATTTCTACCCCCTACATATGTTTTATTTTTTTATAATAACTGGCACCAAAACAAATTAAATATAAGTATTACCACTACGAGGAGACGCAAGATGAAAACGTGCCTACTTCCTTACTAATAGGCACGCCCCCACGCTATTCAAAGACTGACATCACATAATGTGCTAGCATGGGGGCGTGCCTACTAGTAAGGAAGTAGGAGCGTTTTGGCAGCGGGTCTCTGTGTTGTGTTTGCTGTGTTTAAAACTGTTCAGTTTGGAATGTGAGTGCTGCAGGCTTTACAGATCAAAGTCGTATCAACCCGCCGTTGATACGACTTTTTTCGTATTAACCTGCGGGTTGATACGACTTTTTACAGTTCTCAAAAACGGGTTGATAACAGGGATCACCAGTTATTATCAATAAATACTATACACAAAATATGACAATAAAAGAAAAGAAAGCCATACAAGAACTCAAAACATTGGATTCAGTAATGATAAAACAAGCTCATAAAGGAGGTGCAGTGGTAGTGTGGGGTTTGGATGATTACAATAAAGAAGTTGAGCGTCAATTAAACAATCAAGATTTCTATCAAAAGATCAATAAAGATCCTGTAGAATTGATAAAATCTAAAGCAGACTCATTGATTGAGTGTGGTTTGAATATGGGAGAGATCACTAAAAAGAAGTTGATTTTCTCAAAGTATCCAGCCCAAAAAGACCAGTTTTGTACCTCCTGCCTAAGATACACAAAAATATTTTACCTGTGGTCGGCTGACCAATTGTCTCTGCTAATGAATCTGTGACTGAAAATAAGTCTAAATACGTAGACTTTTTTGCACAAAAATTTGTTCCAGACCTCCAATCTTATGTGAAAGACATGAAAGATGCTTTAAAAATGTTGCGGGATGTTGTGATATCAGAGAATGATATATTGGTCACAATAGATGTGGAAGGTTTATACTCTAACATTCCCCATGAGGGTGGTCTAAATGCATTACAAAGAAATTTAAGTCAAAGGAATAAGACAAAACCTAGCACCCAGTTTATACTAGAGCTAGCATGATTTGTACTGGAACAAAACTATTTTTGCTACAATGGCTCTTTTTATATTCAAACAAAGGGTACTGCGATGGGAACTACTTTTGTCCCCAGTTTGGCTAATTTGTGTATGGGTGAATGGGAGGAGACCAATATTTACAATGAATCCAACAACATCTTTTTGAAGTATATAAAATTATGGAAATGTTACATTGATGATTGTTTGATGGTCTGGACTAGGACTATAAATCAATTGCAACAATTTATGGAATACATAAATCATACTAGTTCCCATTTAAAGTTTACGTATGAACGCAACATGGACAGTATTCCGTATTTAGATATTTTAGTTGAAAAGAGAGAACATTAACTTTCGACTAAGTTGTATAGAAAGCCTCTATCAAGAAACACTCTATTGAAATATGACAGTTGTCATCCTAGATCTGTTATTGCTAACATTCCGAAGGGACAATACATCAGAGCAAAACGAATTTGCTCTGATGAAAAATCTTATGATGAAGCGAAAAAGGAAATAACAGATAGATTTATTATAAGGGGCTATGAACCAGAAATTTTACTCAATGGCATACATATGGTCGAAAACATGGATAGGGAATCATTATTGGACTCTAGTCAGAAAAAAGAAGATGAGAAAGATAAGTTGATTTTTATTACAGAATTCAATCCTTTGGCACCTAAAATTGGTAAAATTATTCATAGACATTGGAATGTCATCAACTCAGACCTAAGATTGAAAGAAATAGGGTGGAATCATCCTATGATTTCATATACTAAAGGACAAAATCTGAAAGACATGTTGGTTAGGTCGTATATCCTTCCAAAAAATATAGATGTGCATAAGAATTGGTTGTCTTCATCTCCTAAAGGCAATTTTCGATGTGGACGCTGTGTCCACTGCTCCAATACATTGGATGTTAAAAGTTTCCATCATCCTAGGTCTTGGAAGAGTTACGATATCAAGTCCTTCATCAATTGCAATACAGAAGGAGTAATATACATGTTGGTTTGCCCCTGTGGCATGCCACATGTGGACCAGACAAAAAGATCTTTAAAATTAAGAATAGGGGAACATAAAGGGGCTATTAGAAACAAAAATATGGACTATGTTATAGCCCGACACTATCAAGAAGTGCAACATGGGTCCCCTGCTACCCTCAGATTTGCTGGCCTTGAAAAAGTAGATGTGGGATTTTGTGGTGGAGATCTAAATGTGAAATTACTACAAAGGGAAGCCTTTTGGATCTTTGAACTCAATACCATGGCACCGTTTGGTCTAAATGATGACATTCCGATTTACAGCTATCTTTAATATATAATTAGTAGCAGTTAATTTTTTGTAATATTTTTTGTGTAACATAAGGGTAAAGCACATGTGAATATGATTTTTCATTCTCTGTTCACATGAGGAAACAAGATTTTCCAGCTCTGTTTCCATTTTCGGTCGTTTTCTGTATATTTGTACTATATTTGTTCTTTCCATCTAAATTATTTGCAATATTTATACACCTTTTGTCATGGGTTTAAGGTGCACATATGCTAGCATTTCGTGACTATGACTTGACGTGCTCTGGCCACAAACTAAGAGAATATGACTTGTTCGGCTCTGTTCTCTTTATTAATTTAATTTTGTTGTATGTTTTTTGATATAATTCTTTGTGTGTTTTCCATTGGATTTCTGTAGATGTTTAAAAAGTTGAATGTTGTTCTTTATATATTTAATTCTTTCTGTCTCTTTAAGTGCTTAGTTGTATTTAAAGGGAGGAGAGATGGAGACTTGTCATGCTCTGAGGTAGACCTGATTGGTCAATACATAAGCGTGACACAGTGTGACGCGTTTTCTCTTCCGTGTGGAGACTCTACGGTTCATGCGGCGGTTATGGCGAGTGTGTTTAGCGTCTTTCAATAGACATGCTTCAATTTGGTATGTCTTGGAGTGTGCTTTTGGCGGCTTTGGCTTTTTGTAGCATGTGTATACGCTTTTTTTTTGACTCAGTAAAACTTTTAGTCGATTTCAAAGCTTTCGGCACACATTGGCATTGTACCTGCTTTTTTGCCTGTGCTGCATAGATACTGGCTATACATTTGATAAGCCATCCATGTGAATCACTTTTCTACTTGGTCTTGAGACTACTGAAAGGGTGACATACGAGATTGGGTGAGATTGTACCATTTTTTTATGTCCTATTATGTGCGACGCATTTTTGTAATAAAATTAAAGCGTTGTGCTGACCCCAAAAAACTCTAAGTCTGTAATTCTATATAATTATCAGCTCCTGGGGTATACGTGCACTTTCTGCTGTTTGAGACCCCTATATGTCCATGTCAGTTTGGACACTTGTTGGTAGAATCTGCAGGGGGAGCTATTACATTTACAGCATTGGCCAGATCAAAAGGACCCCACAATACAACAACGATTAAGAATTGTAAAACAAAAGCTACAAAAAATAGTAGACCAATTGGTACAACAAAAACTCTTTTATCTAAAGTTAAGACATCATGAGGGGGGACCTAAGGCCTCCAGAAATTTAGCAAGAAAATTGAGAGAACAGAGAACCGAAGCAAACATAATCAGCATGGTAGATCCTAAAACAGGGAGATTAGCAAAGAGACCCCAGGAAATTAGACTTATTCCATAGCGGTTTTACCACGAGTTGTACACTAAAGAAGAGGAAATTCCCCTAGACAACATCAAATCATATTTACAGAGTTTACCAATACCACAAATCAGCCCACTACAGGCTGAAGCCTTCCTGGTGCCAATCAAAAAGGGAGAACTACTCCAAGTTCTAAAAAAAGCTCAGACCCTGAAGGCACCAGGTCCAGATGGGTATCCCTCTGAATTTTATAACAAATTCAAAAAGCTGCTACTACCCATATTACTCCCGGCCTTTCATGCGGTCCAGGAGGGAGAACCCCCCCACCCACATGGCAATATGCCACCATATCTGCCATACTTAAACCCCATAAATATGTTAAACACCCCTCCTCATTTCACCCCATTTCAATGCTAAATTATGATTACAAAATGCTCATATCAGCCATGGCCTCTAGAATAGACCATTTACTACCAGTTATTATTGACCCTGATCAAGTGGGCTTTATTATGGGCAGACAGGCCCACAATGCCATAAGGTGTGCACATTTCTTAGCAGATTATGCCATAGAAAGACAAATCCCTTTAGTGCTACTGGGGTTAGATGCTGAAAAGGCATTCGACTGGGTCAGCTGGTCTTTTTTATGGCAAACTCTGGAGCACTTTGGATTTCAGGAACAATTTATAAAACAATTACAAAATATTTATGCCTCCCCGAAAGCAAGTGTTAAGGTGGATGAGGCACTTTCAGATACATTCCAACACTCTAGGGGCACCCGCCAGGGATGCCCAATGTCCCCAATGTTATTTGCTCTATATCTCAAACCCCTGGCCATTGCCATCAGATCTTCTTGGGACATAGAGAGCCTTCCATTGGGAGGTTGCCTGTGCAAGATATCAGTATTTGCGGATGATATTCTTCTGGCTCTTACCGAGCCTGAACAATCCATCCCAGAGGTATGGAAACAGCTACAAACATTTGGTAAGCTAGCAGGATATAAAATTAACAAATCAAAAACTGAGGTATTGACGTACAATTACCTCCCTCCCTCCCACTAAAAAGACTTCCCCTTTAAGTGGCACAGACAAGAGATGAGATACTTGGGAATAAAGCTCACAAAAAAACCCATTCATGCAGAGCTCTCAAATCTCGAACCTTTAACCCTAAAACTGACAGAAGATCTATCTTGTTGGTCATGTCTCCCCCTAAGCTTTTTGAGTAGGATAGATACAATTATGCAGAATGTATTTCTCCGCGTATTGTTCTTTCTTCAGACACTGCCCTTCACCCTGGCTAAAACATATTTTGAGGAGTGGGACAGAATGATATCCCGCTTTATTTGGAGTGGAAAGCATCCCAGAATTAGATATTCTGTTCTGCAACTGGCCAGAGAGAGAGGTGGCCTTAACCTCCCAGACCTCAAAAAGTATGCGATGGCAGCACAGTTAAGGGTAGTCCTACACTGGCTAAATAAACAGTATAATACACACTGGAAACAATTAGAAGTAACCTGGGGAGACCTATACAACCCTCAGGAGCTCCTTTTTGGAATGCCCCCAAGTGCCAAGGGATAATGACTTATCTGAAGTTCACCAGTGAACCCTTAAAATATGGCTTAAGGTCAGTAATGATTATTTTACATTCCCTGAAAAATTGTTCGTGGGAACACTGAAGTATAATGCAAATTTGACAGCAGGTCCCTCAGACCCTTATGTAGTTTAATGGCAGAGATATGGCATTTTATTCATTTTCCAGTTAGTGGGCAGAACAGGTCTCCTTCCCTTTGTCTCCCTTCAGAAGGAATATCACTTGCCCCATAAATATTTTATTTATTTACATCTTAAATCATACCTTCAGCCATATGAACGGTCACTCATGGCCCTAAGTGAAAACCCTACCCAAATAATACAACTGTTACAAGCTCATATCAGAGGAACAACCTCAGATCACCTGATTAGTAAGATATATAAGGCCTTAAATGAAAGACAGGGAGACTCGACCAACTCAATCAGGTTTGGATGGGAACAAGAACTGCAGGTATCAATCAGTGAGCAGGACTGGAATGACTCTGCTTTACCAACTATAAAAATCTTTTTCTCACCATACTGGCGTGAATACATGTGGAAACTCCGTTCTCGTTTCTTCCGCACACCAGCCTTGCTGGCTAGCATACCTCTCAACCTCTTGCCTCATAAATCAGGGACAAGGCTTAACAATTTCAGGGACAAAGAACTAAAATCAGGGACACATCTTAACAATTGATAATATTCACTCAGAAAGCTGATAGAATAAGGACATTAATGCAAGATACATTTTCTAGAGAAGGACAAGTCTGTAACTTTAATGAATAACATTATTTTGTACTTAGAAGTCCCACTGTTCAGTCACCAAAACACAAATTTTATACGGGACAGAGGAAAATGTTAAGGCAAAATCAGGGACAGTTGCGAGGTATGCTGGCTAGTATGGGAGAATTAGGGGAGGGACAGTGTTGGAGAGAATGTGGGGATGATAGGGCAAATCAGAGCCATGTCCTTTGGTCATGTCCTAAGCTATCCAAGTTTTGGAAGGAGATCCTCGAGGAGCTGAGTGCAATTTATACCACTGATTTATACACTCTCTCATTTATATTGACTTTTATTAAACCAAAAGGTTTGCGAATTGACAAAAACTTGCTGAAACAAATTTTAAAATTTATAACAGCAGCCTGCAACATTATCACTAGACTGTGGTTTACAAATAAAATACCCACTAAAAAAGCCTGGATTGTTTTGTCCAGGGAGATATACGCTCTTGAGCGACTCTTGGCCTAGATGATGGACAAAGTTAAAAAATCTGATGCACAATGGCAAAAGTGGATAGCATACCAACTAAATCATTATGATGATTTTGTACCTTAAGCTATGTACTGAACATGTAATTTTGCTCTTCCTTTGCACTGAAAAGATACTCAGGATATGATCTGTGATGCTCCTTGAATTTTAATGGGAATAAAATCTGGGAGGGATAGGGGAGGGCTCACTGTGCTATGCCTGATTTGATTTGAATGGATCACAGACTGAACTTAAAATGAGTAACTATGATTCTCTAGATACTGAAGTAACAAGATGTTAATTTATTTTCCCCTAATATGACTGCTACAAGTATACATGTAATGTATTGTGATGTTATCAACTGGTATTAATAAGTGATGTATTGCTGCCTGTAAAATTGTTGCATTTATAAATTAAATAAAAAGACTAAATTAAAATAATATATATTGGCGAAAGATCTACAGCAGAAAAAAGCTCACCTGTTAGAGGAGTAAGCAAAGTATCTTGCTAACCCCCCCCAAAAAAACAGACTTCAGAACCAATGCTGAAAATGGCAGCCTCTGTGACAGTGTCAAACCAGTTAGATGTAGTCCTTAGCTGTCTGAAACCACAGAATAATGCAGATGCATGTCCTGAGCAAATTGGTAAGAAAAGTGCTGAAAACATTGATCCGACTCCAAAAGCTACCAAACACACACACAGACTGTGTGGTGGAGCATCACAATTATGTATTCCCCCTCCAAGTGTCACAGAGGGTTTGTCACTAGCAGCAAATATGACTGGCGCCTGCTCTGAGACGCCAGCTGAAAGACAAAATGGTAATCAGCTGTTCACACTCACTAAAGGAAGAGTAGCATGCACAGTGCAAGTGCTAACGATGGGAAGCACTTCGGGATCAGAAGGGGCACATAGAATTCTGGACAGCAAAAAGGCTTAGGATCAGATTTCTGAGCTAACTCCTGAAGAAGTCTTGCTAAAGGTGAGGTAGACTCATTGGGCAGATGGAGGTACATGACTCCTTTTCCCTGAACTGTCAGAAACAGAAAGGGGAGAACAGTCAGGGTCCTCTCAACAGAGAGAAGTACCTTCTACAGGGGATTAACAACAAAAGAAACAAACTATTAAAGTCAGTCAGTCCTTTCCTTCCAGCCACTTTTGATTTCTTGCAAGATCTACAGTTGTTGAGCATTCAGGTGGCTATATCAAATCTGAACAACCACACTGATACTCTAGAGGCTTTATTAAACAACTCCATAAATCCAAAGGAGGAGTCAGGACAAGGAACTCAACAAGCAGCATTAACAGGAGATACTCTGAATCAAGAGGATAGACGCACTATAAACCAAGAAGCTCTACTCCATCCCCCCCAGGGCCCAACAGAATAGACATACAAGACAAACTGAGGCAAGCAATAAGCTCAGGGGATGGGGAGTGGCAATACACTACCAGGGATGAGGTATTTTTCTACTATGGGACAGCAATCAGAGAACTGGGGGGGACACTGGATAGGGAATGGGATCTTTCTTTATACTACGGGACTGGTGATTAGAACATTGGGGAAGGGCCACTAGACTACCAGGGTTATATTCTCTTACAACGGGACCGGCAATTGGAACATTGGGGAGGGCACCTCTACACTATGGAAAATAATTTTGTACATAGGGTTGGCGATCAGTGACTGTAGAGGAGGGAGGGCACTACTACACTATGGAAAATAATTTTTACATAACGGATCGACGATAGGGATGGGGAAGGGACCGCTACACCATGGAAAATAATTTTTACATATTGGATCGATGACTGGGGACCAGGGAGGGACCACTGCACTATGGAAACTACTTTTTACACATAGGGTCAGCAATCAGAGACTGCTGTGATGGCCTCAGTACCTCCACCAACCACTAGGGTTGCATGGATTACCACCAGGTTTTTGACAGCGGTAATTTCTCCACTCAAGGGCCTTCGCAAAAGGCCCTTGCATGGAGCAAAATATTTGTGAATTAGACTGTGGGGATATGCAGGTCCCTTCCCCCTCATTTGAATTGCGACCACCCTCCAACTTTGTCCAGGCACAAACCCAGTTTGCAGGGGCAAACTGAGCGTTGTAAATACCAACTCTGGGCAAACTGGGTTTACGCACGGGCAAAGTTTTGTGAATCTGACCCCAGAAATTAATTAGTTACAGTCTGTTATAAGTTATATTCTTTAGCAGTTTCTAGTAATACTAACAAAGCAACCTTTGATATATTTTTTTTAACCCATTTCTTCAGGAGGTTAGCATGGTATATCTTGGTAGTTTTTTTTCTATCAGGGGTCTCACTGTCATAGTTAACTGCATCAGTATGCCTATCCACTTTATAAGGCCCTTGCCACTTCATTAACAGAATGTTTTCTGTAGTGGGTAACAGTAAACAAGACCTTTTCACCTGGCTCAAAAATGTTTTCTTTTACCCCATGGCGATAGTACACCTTCTGTTGTTTATGTGGCTTCTTCCTCATTTCTGTGGGCAATTTCAACATATTTTGCCAGTTTCTTTCTCAGAGTACATTCTGCATTTACTTATTTATTGAAATGTTTCACCAGGTAGGCACACTGAACAACAAGTTACTCGTCTCCCGGTGTGACCTGGGGGGAAGGGGAATATGGTAGAATATATAAAATTAACAGTACAGTATCAGTTAATACATCAGGAGAGATACATAGATTCTTTCTGAGCAGGGTTATCTTCCCATGTTTTTTTATTTTATTTGTTGTATAGGCCGCCATTTGAAGAAGGCAGACGTGCTGTCAGGTTTTGTCCCTGTCTGTTCTTCTTTTATTACTGGTGCTGTTTGTACAGTCTCAGTTTGGACTTTCATTTCTGCTTCTACTTTGGCTGCTATTCTCCTGGTAATCTCTCCTGGGCTTGCTGGTGCAGAATCCATATCTTTCTTCTATACTTCCCTGGTACCGGGTCTAGTTCCCCCACAAACTCCTGGTGCAGGGTATGCATGGTGTAAATCCCACTTTGTTTGACACCAACTGTCATAGGGGCATAGGTCAGAAAGCATAGACAAACCAGGAGGTTATATAATTCACAAGTAGCATTTTATTATTAACAATAAAATAAACAATAAAAATGTGTACAGGATAGCTCTTTATACAGGCACCACAAACATAAAAATCCTACATCTGAGAGGTCTCTTTAAAATATCAGTTTCTCTCTATTCCCAAACAAAACATTGCTCTCTTTTTATCAGGGGCCAGATATTTAAAACTTTGCCTGATGGGCAAAGTGATTGCGCCATGTTTGCCTGGGGGTTGTGCCCAAGTGCATTATTCAAAGGGGGTTGTGGCATGCACTAACAAGGTAAGTGAATGCCAAAAAAAAAAAATGTCTGTGGTGGGCAAAGGGAGAGGCGGGGACAGGAATATCAACACGGCGTAATATTCAGCACATTTGCACTGCACAAAAGGGTTAGTGCAGGCCACTTTGTGCAGTGCATATACTGCTCAGAAACCTGACTTATTCAGGACAACCCTAGCGGCTGGAGGAGCAACTGAAGCCAACAAAGATGTTGGCAGTGGGGGAACACACCTGCACCCTGGTGGCAAGTGGCACCCCCCCACCCTCCAATCATCAACCCTGGGATAGGAAAATAATTCCCTGGTGGTAGTGGTCCCCCACCCTCTGATCACCAGGCCCAGAATAAAATAATAGATTCCTGGTGTCTAGTGGTCCTCCAGCCCTCTGATCAGCAGCCTCAGTATAACAAAATTATCATTGGTGTCCCGTGGTTCCCCCGCACCCTTCGATCGCTAGGCCCACTAATAATAAAGTACCATTAGTGTACAGTGGCCCCCCCCAACCTCTGATTGTCAACCCCTGTATAAAATAACTCCCTGGTGTCTAGTGGTACCCCCCACCCACTGATCCCTGTCCCCGTACTACCACATTTTCCCTGATGCCTAGCAGCTTCCTCGCGCCATGGGCACTGACCACTCACCTTACCAAACCCCCCTTACCTGAAGCACCAGTACCGTGGGAGTCCATAAGGCAACTGACACAGCCTTCTCACCACCTCAGCTGGCCACTGTATGCGATGACAGGGAGTGCATGTTCCCTGTACTGTAAAGAGAGCATATGTACTGTCTACTGTAGATAGTAGGCATGCTCCCTTTACATTACAGGGAACGCACAGTCCCCATCTTCACATACAGCAGCTGGCCGAGGTGGTGAGAGGAGGGCTGTGCTGGTTGCTGTATGGGTTTCCGCAGCACCGGTGCTTTAGGTAAGGGGGAGTGGCAAACATAGAAACATAGACTTTGATGGCAACTAAGGACCGCTTGGCCCATCTAGTCTGCCCATTTCCCTACCTACAGGAGAGGTCGCAGATCCTAGTTAACCAACAGCCTATTTCTTCCTACCCCCCACAAGAATTGCCTTATGTCTGTCCCATGCATTCTTGAATTCTCCCACAGTTTTAGACCCCACAACCTCCTCAGGAAGGCTGTTCCATGCATCCACTACCCTCTCTGTGAAAAAATACTTCCTCACATTGCCCCTGAACCGCCCTCCTTCTATCTTTAAATTGTGTCCCCTTGTTCTTGCATGTCTCTTTTTCTGAAAGATGCTACTCTCTTGGACTTTGTTGATTCCACTGAGGTACTTAAAAGTTTCTATCATGTCCCCCCTCTCCCTTCTTTCCTAAAGGGTATACATATTAAGCTCCTTTAGTCTCTCCTCATACGGCTTCTCTTGCAGACCCTGCACCATTTTAGTTGCCCTCCTTTGGACGGCCTCTATCCTGTCTATGTCCTTGCGGAGATGGGGTCTCCAGAACTGGACACAGTACTCCAGATGGGGTCTCACCAACTATCTGTACAGAGGGATAACAACTTCCTGTTTTCTGCTGCTGATGCCTCTCCCTATACATCCCAGTATACCCCCAGCCCTCCCTACTGCCTTCTCATTGCTTGCTAACCTTAAGGTCATCTGATATGATTACCCCAGGTCCCTTTCTTTTTGTTGTTGTTACTACCTCCCCACCCATTGTGTACTCTTCCCTGGGTTCTTGTTTCCCAGTGCATTACTTGCACTTCTTTGCATTGAATCCTAGCTGCCATACTTCTGACCATTCCTCCAACCTTGCCAAGTCCCTTTTCATCCTTTCCATGCCTCCTTGTGTATCAACCCTGTTGCAGATCTTTGTGTCATCTGCAAAAATGCTTACTTTTCCTTCCAGTCCCTCTGCAATGTCACTGATGAAGACATTAAAAAGGACTGGACCCAATACTGAACCCTGCGGTACCCCATTAGTAACCGCTTTTTCTTCAGAGTGGACTCCATTTACAATTACCTTCTGTGTCCTGTTGTGCAGCCAATGTTTTACCCAGGCTACCACCCTGGGACCCACTCCCAGGCTGGTTAATTTGACTATTAATCTTTTGTGTGGGACTGTGTCAAATGCCTTGCTAAAGTCTAGGTAGGCCATGTCCACAGCCCCTCCCTGGTCTACTACTTTGGTCACTCAGTCAAAGAAATCTATTAGATTCGTCTGACATGAGCTTCCCGCTGTGAACCCATGCTGCCTTGGGTCCTGTGGTTGGTGCCCATGGTGCGGGGGGGAGACTGCTAGATGTCAGGAAAAATGTGGTACTGTACAGGCATGGTGATTGGGTGGGTGGAGGGGGGGGTACCACTTGGTGCTAGGGAATTATTATTTTATACTGGGGCCAGTGATTGGAAGGGGAGGTGGACCACTGGGCACCAATGATAATTTCATTATTACTGGGGCTGATGATCAGAGGATGGGGGGGGGCACTGGACACCAGTGATAACTTAATGTTGTACTGGGGCTGGTGATCGGGGTCAGGGCAGCCACTGGACACCAATGATAACTTGTTTTTCCACCTGGAGGGGAAGGTCTTTGTTGTGGGATACAGGTATTACAAACACTATGCCTGGTAGTAGTTTTTTAATTCAGCACTGAAATCTTCAGCAAAACTTGCTGGGATGTTACTGTCACTGTAAACTTTATTGTAAGTAGAATGAGTTCTTGCTGAACCTATATTGTACTGATGCTGTGCACCTGGTTCGTGTTCAAACTACCAGTAAACGCCAGATGCTAACCTACCTATGCAGCCATTTTGCCACAGAGGTGTGCTGTGAAGGGTCTATTTCAGCTTGCTGCTTCTCCTAACATACACCACTTGCAACATTTCAAACCTGTTTTCTCCCTTGTGTTGTTTTATTCGGGTGAGCCTGTTAGTTTTTGTCTGATTTTTTCACACAATAAGGTACCTATTTATGAGAAAAAATATTTTTTCCATAGCCTTGCTTAGTGCTGACCTGCATTATCCATACAGTGGAACATATGTTATACTGGGGCTGGTGATCAGGGTCAGGGGTAACCACTGGATATCAATGATAAACCCCATAACCTGGACGCTGAACTATCAGTCCTTGACTACTCCATCATCAGGCATGACCGCCCTGGAAAAAAAAGGGTGTGGCATTGCAATGTACATCTCCTCCAAGTTACAGTTCACCCCTGTCCTCCTCTCCCTACACACAAAGTCCCTAGACTCCCTTCTAATCAAAAGCTCATTGCCACACTCCATTCCACTTTATATAGCAGGGTCCTACTGTCCCCCGGACACCCCACCCCCGCAAGTCATCCTAGACCATCTTAGCACTCTAAAATCACTTGCTTCCGGGGGCAAGTTACACATTCTTGGGGACTTCAGTTTTAACTGGCTCTCCAACACCAGCTCTAAGCTTCACAGCCAAGTGAATGTGCTAAATCTGCCCCAACAAATAACAGACCTGACTCACCTAAATCATAAGTCACAGAATCACTTCCTCCTGGACTGGACCCTTACCACACACCCCCATTGGATACTAGAAGCAGGACTCATGCCTGACTCCCTAAATGATCACCACATGATGTACGTAGTGAGGAAAATATTCAGGCCCCGGGCACCTCCCCCACATACACTACTTACTAGGTCATACAAATCACTTGACCTCACTGCACTCTTACATGACCTGGCAAATACTGATTGGTCTTACATCCCATGCGCATCCTCCATCGACTTGGCCCTGGAACTCTTCAAGTCCAAATTCCTCACAGCCTGGGATTTCCATGCACCACTCTGAAGAACTCGAGTAAGAGGTGCCCACCTACCCTGGGTCACTGCAAACATCATAGATCAATTCCATGCCAGAGACAAGGCTTGGAAGACGTACAAGACAACTGGTACCCAGGCGGCACTCCAACTCTACTGCCAACTTCGCAATTCCTGTACCAGGATTACACGCCAGGCCAAAGCCACCTATTTCAAGGCCTTCTTCCACACAAATCTAACGCACCCTGTGAAATTATGGAAAACAATCAATTCACTATTCTCCCCACCCAGCCGGCCACCCACCCCTTCCCTAAACATAGCAGGCTCTATTGTCACTGATTTAGGTGAAGTGGCATCAGCTTTTAACACACTCTTCACTAGCTATGCATCCTCTCCCCTATCCTCTATCCTGCACCTTCCCACGAGCCCACTTTCCTCGAGCCCACCCACCCTCACTCCACCCACTCCCCTACCAGATAGCTTCTCATTCTGCTGTGTTACCCAATCAGAAGTGCTAAAAGTCCTGCGGGCACTCAATCCAACCAAAGGTAAATACCCCTCAGGTTTGGACTCCAAAATGCTATACCTATCTACTCCTGCCATCACTTCTCCCCGACCACACTCTTCAGTCTCTCTTTCTCACTGGCAGCAATTCCTACTGAATGGAAGCATGCAATAGTCATCCGTCTCCCCAAAGGAGGTGACCCCTCCTCACCGGGCAACTACCGCCCTATCTCCCTGCTCCCTATTCTGGCCAAAGTTCAGGAGCAACTTGTTCTCTCCCAACTATCCTCCTTTCTTGACTCCTCTTCCTTCTTCTCACACTACCAGTCCAGAGTTAGGAAATCACACTCTACCATCACTTCCCTGTTAAGGCTAACAGATGACATCCTTACCGGCATGGATAACGGGCACACCACCTCCGCTATCTTTGTTGACCTAGCAAAGGCTTTCAACACTGTCTCTCACTCTCTTCTGCTATCTAAACTCTCCCTCACTGGCCTCTCCAGATCTGCCTCCAGTTGGTTCTGCTGCTACCTGGCAGGCAGGTCACAAGCAGTAAGAATTGGCCCCTTACACTTCTGTCTCCCTTCCCGTAACTTCCGGAGTCCCCCAAGGCTCGGTCCTTGGCCCGTTACTCTTCTCCATTTTTCTAAATGACCTGCCCTCAGCATGCCCGCACACCTCCATTCACTTGTACGCCGACGACACAGTACTGTATGGAGCAGGTCCCACCCCCAGTGAAGTGGTCTCTAGGCTCCAACAGGACTTCAATGCTATTCAGCTCTGGTTCCACTCAAACCAGCTATTTCTCAATCCCAAGAAAACTGTCTCTCTAACTTTCAGCATGAGGTAGAGACTTGCCCAAATTCCCTCCACCCCAACTTTCCATACCCTCAACGGGACACCTCTGGAGACCTGCACCTTTTTCAGATACCTCAGAGTCTGGCTTGACCAGTACTTCAACTTCTCTGACCACATTGACGTGGTCCACAATAAGCTGCTTCCCAAACTGGGTGCCCTATACTGCAACCGTGGATGCATCCCACTACCAACCTACAAAGCAATTGTACATAAAATGATCCTTCCATTATTTGACTATGCAGACATAGTTCACAGCATGGCTCCTAAGACCTCCTTAGCCAGATTTGACCCTCTCTTCCAGTCCTTCTGTTGTTTTGCACTGGACTGCCATCCTGCAATCCATCACTGTGACCTCTACAGGTCCCTAGACCTACCCTCACTTCAGGATCGGAGGCTGGCGCACTGCATGAGCTCACAGCAAAATTCTGGATCCAGTCCCTACCTCCTTACCTTGCAACTGCCCTCACAGCTCAACCTCATCCCTCATACTCTCTCTGGAAATCCAACTCCCGGCTTCTCGCTATCCCTCACATGTCCTCCGCTAAAGGTCAAAATGCTTTCAAGTACCGTATGCCTAAAGCATGGAACTCCCTGCCAGGAGACATTAGACAATGTGAGAACACCCAGCAGCTAAATTCCCTGCTCAAGTTGTACTTCTCCTCCTCCTGCTCATGCGCCTAGTCCTACAGGATGGCTCAATTGTTTCAACTCCGCCCTTATCTTGACCAGGTGCAAGTTAGCATATTCTGTATTTTTCTTGCTGCTGCATTTAGACACCATGCAATACATACAATTCTAAGTCTTCCCATGTATTCTAACTGCACAATGTCTGAACCTAACATGATCACTGTATTGCAATTCAGCTGTATAGCCTGTGACATAGTACTTTGCTGTTTTCCCCTACCCCCAGGATGCATCTGGAATCGAGCACTGCACCGCTCAGCATGCCTTCCTGGTAAAACTTTTAAATAAATAAATAAAATAACTTAATTTTATACTGGGCTGGCTATCAGGAGCTGACAAAAGGAGGGCAGGGGAGACCGTTAGGCACCAGGTATGTTTAATACTTCACTGGGACAGTGATCAGAGGGTAGGAAGTGCCACTAGACACCAGGAAATGTGTCCATTTTATGGGACTGGCAATCAAGGTTTGGCATAACTGGTTACAGGGGTGCAAACCTGCCATCATTTCCCATGCAAATATGCCCATAATGGGCATACAAATGGCCCCTTACCACCTCACATACCCAATGGGTTAATTTGCATGGGGCTGTCTGAGTATTGCACTGGGAGCTACCAGTGCTATTGGGTCTGGGGTGCTGCTGTTCCCTGCACTGCTGGGATCTATTGTCTAGGCAGCATTACTTGGCTTAGTTCTGTACCGACATGCCGCTATATTCAGTTGGATAGTGCCAGTGTGTTATCCAACTGAATATAGCATCCTCGGGGTCATGGACACTGGGCAAGTGCAGCACAAACCTCATCAGGCCCCAGATGTCTTTTCCTGGCAGTTTAAACTGCATCATGTTCTTGTAAGTTACATCTCCCATTTCTCACAAAATGTGCAAGTACTTTGTCAACTTCTTTCCTGAGGCCAGCCTTAAGAGCACATCCAATCTTTGACAGGTGCAACAAAACAGAACATTCTGTCCCAGAGCTGGTCTCCTGTTGACAATTCTGTAAACAAGTTAGTGGAGGTCAAAATATATCTCAAAGTCAACCCCCTGTATTACAGAATGTTATCTTTTTAAGAAACCCAAATAGATTTCTGCAATCATTTCAACAATGTAATTATATACATTTGCAAACCAAGAGATCCCAGTTTTACATAAATATTAACATATATTTTTTTTAACCACAGAGAAGCAAGGGGAGAAAGAAAGAATAGAAACAAGTGAAGGAAGGGAGGTAATGGGGGAAATTGTGGGATCTTGGGAGTGGCAAGTTCCTAGGTGCCACAAGACAAATTTGATTACACAATCAGACCAGCAAGAGAGACAGAA
This sequence comes from Neoceratodus forsteri, assembly GCA_016271365.2. NCBI lineage: Eukaryota > Metazoa > Chordata > Ceratodontiformes > Ceratodontidae > Neoceratodus > Neoceratodus forsteri. The sequence continues at coordinate 481,986,701 of JADMNL010000022.1, read as the reverse complement.
TGAAAGAGGACAAAACAGGTCCTTGCTTTTAACTCTCTCTGTATAACAAACGGGACAGGTTCTTATCCAACCCTATCATAGGTATCCAGTTTTTTGGAGTCTTATTTATATTTTTGTCATCACTGGTCTCAGGGTTCCCCCTTTTGGACATCCTGGTATCTTTACCATGCTTATCTGATGACTGAGCAGCTTCATCTTTTTTCTCTGTTCCCTTTGACAGGGACTGCTACTATGTTTGAGAAGACAAACTCTCTGATTCAAGCTTTCCACCACCGTTAGGAACTCCCTCAGAGCCTTAATTATGTTTTGATGGCATGGAGGGAGACTAAGAAGCCATAAACTCTTTTCTTTTCATAGACCTTTTCTTTGGGGTTTTAGGGCAAACCCTTATACAGAGCTCACAATTAGTAAAACTGTGATCTGGACTCAGACACCTTAAACAAAACTTGTGGCAGTCTGCCTTTGTCAGGAGCTGGAAACAAATTTTGCCATTTTAAAGCCATTTGGTCATGTCCTTTTCTTGTGTCTATCAGACATGCCAATTTCTGAAGCCTCTGTGAGAGAATAGTCAGTTCAAAAACAGAAATTCTGACAGAAAAAATTGAGTTCTGGCAGAAATGTAATAGTGTTTTAAAAAACATGTTTCCTTTTATCATGAACAGATAAACATACATCCAAATACCATCAACTTTTATTTATTTATATCTTGGATTACAATACCTTTGAATCAGAGACTCTTTTACAAAGGTTCTGCATTGGAAAAACATATAAATACAATGGCATATAAAAACAATAATTCTGACATACAATTCGATAACAACAAGATAAGTACAATTAAGGCAGGGAGAATGCCATCATGTCAATACATTCAGAGGAACAGCCTAAGTGCACCAAATCATGGTAAAAAAAACAAGTTAGATCGGGGGGAAAATGAACGTGGAGGTGTGGAGACAAATTCATACATTCTGCAAAAAACATAATCAATAAAAAGATCAAGACAATAGTGAGGTGACAGTAAGAAAATGATGCTGCCGGAGGTAGGCGTTGTTACAGGGCGGGGGGTATGCATCATGATGGGAGAGGGGGAAATGATGGACACTTATAAGGAGTGGGTGGGAAGTAGAGGGAAAAGTGTAGGCATGATGGGGAGGGGTGGGGTAGGTAGGGTGAGACCATATTGAATACCACGGGGGGTGGAGGGTAGAGGAGGGTTTGAGAGGGCAGGGTGTGGTGGTGGGAGCAGTATCAAGAGTAGGTGGGTGGAAGGAACGGAGGTAGTGAGAGGAGGGGAGTTGAGGTAAGAGGGGCGAGGTGAGGGGTGGAAGGAGGAAATGGAGGGGAGAAGTGTTAAGGGGAAGGGAAGAGGAAAAGTGCCACATAGGTAGAGGAGAGACTTTTAGTCAGAAGCACAGCTACTAAGTGCAGAGAGATGTTTCTTAAGATTACACTTAAAAGGGCCAATCCTGGACTCTTCCTGAATACCAGTGAGGAGGCTATTTAGGCAGCAGGGTACCCTGTATGAAAAGCAATGGTGCACCTGGGAGGTGCGGCAAAAAGGAACTTGATATACCAGTTTAGACATGCCGCACATTTTGTGGGGGTTAGATGCGGGGATTAGGTATTTCTGAGTGATAATGGGTATGTAACCCATAGGCAGCGCTATTCTAATGGGTACTACCCCCGCCTGTATGGCTATGCACAGGTTGAGGGGCCTGAGTTCAATATTAAAGTGCCTTCACCCAGAGAAATGGTATTGGGGTTGCTTATCTGCTCTAGTATAGCCCTCTGGGAAGCTATAAACCAACCACCAGCCCTCCTAGTGGCCCAGTACCTAAAGCAATAGTAAATTCACGGGCAGTATAGAACAGTAATAATATGCACAAACTCTTCACACTAACCACCTAGGTTAAATCTGCAACAGTTTCCCTGGAGAACCCCTGTAAAATAAGGTTAGCAATACAACAGCACACTCTTAATACTGTAACCCAACTAGAAATATGCACACTAACCAGGTTAAATGTGAAAAAGACAATCAGGTTTATTTAGGGGCAGTGAACAAGGAAGGGGCGTGAATCTAGGCAAATGATTAGCTATCTGATTTAGTTCCGTGATTGCATGCACTTTTTGTCCCAACCTGACAGTCACACAACACTGGGTACCCAGGATCTTAAGTCTGGCTAGCCAGAGGTCTTGCCAGGGGGTGGCTGGCGTTGCAGATGATATTGGAGCCCTTATTTATTTATTTTATTTATTGAAATGTTTCACCAGAAAGCACTCTGAGCAACAAGTTGCTTATCTCCCTGTGTGACTGGGGGGGGGGGGGTACAGTAAAATGTGGAAATTTGACCTACAAGCAATTAACTTAACCCAGTATTGTGGAAAAATATGTACAATAGTATGTAAAAGGACATGTGCATTATACAATTGGCATATACATTATACAATTATACATTTGACAGATACAATTATACAATTGACAGACACAATTGAAGATTGGCTTTATAGAATTAGCATTTAACCTGACTGAGAACTTATACATACAGTAATATGCTATGCCCAGACTGGGCTGGAAGTGCAATTTTCAGGTATAAGTGAACTAATACCTATTTAAGTGCTGAGAAGTAAGGAGTCAAGGGAAAAAAGTGGGGATGAGGAAAGTGGACAGGGGGGGTCAGTATGGCCTGTAGCTAGCCCCCTCCTGGGTGTAAAGAACCCAGCCAGGGACTGACGCACATGAATGCCTGGAGATAGAAAAGGGGGAGGGCGGAGATGGGGGATGGAGGAAGAGTGGTTGGGAAAAGAAAGGGGGAAACAGATTTAGAGGGAGAGTGGAGAAGGAGGATGGAGGTAGTGCAGGGGGGTGGAGGAAAGAAACTTGCTAACTGGCCTCTCCAGGATGCTGAGAACCCTACCAGGGGTCAGATTAAGGGAGGGCAAGAATTGGATTAGGAGAGAGTAGAAGATGGGGGGGGGGCAATTGCCCGGTACTAGATCCCTCCAGGATGCTGAGAACCCTGCCAGGAAATAAAATAAGTATGGGTAAGTTGGAACAGGGGCAGAAGGGCAGAGGTAGAAGTAAGGGGGAGGAGTAAGGAGAAAGGGGGTGCTGGGTAGAAAGACTGGAGATGTGCAAATATTGTATCTATACACAAAGGAGGTAGTAAACAGCATGTGGGGAACTATAGGCCTATTAGCCTTACCACTGTGACTGGCAAGATGATGGAGAGAATAATCCAAATTAGAATGATGGAACATATAGGTAATACTGTTACTTGTGATATATCACAGCATGGTTTTACTTCAGGCAGATCATGTCTAACTAATCTAATTTGTTTCTTTGAACTGGTTAGTGAAGCTCTGGATGTGGGAATGCCAGTGGATGTCATTTTTTTGGGACTATGCCAAGGCATTTGATACATTGTCGCATAAAATCTTATTGGAACAACTGCTTAAAATAAAATTGAACAAAAATATTATGAAGTGGATATCCTCGTGGTTAAATGGTAGGGAACAACAGGTTGTATTAACAGGACATGAATCAAGTTGGGGCCAAGTGACAAACGGGGTCCCTCAGGGTTAAGTATTGGGCCCCTTGTTGTTTAATATTCTCGTGTCAACAATGCAAACAAACGATCATGTCTGGATTGGTAAATATGCAGACGACTGCAAAATTGGCTGCATAGTCAATAACCAAGAATCGGTTGAAAGGTTCCAGGATTGTTTAAGTAATATAGGCATATGGGCCAGGGAGAATAAAATGGCATTTAATGCATCCAAGTGCAAGGTGATGCTCTTTGGAAAAAAACAACATGGGGCTAATTATACTTTGAATAACACAATAATTCAAACAATTATGGAAGAAAGAGATCTGGGCGTAACCATTACCAACGATCTAAAATCTGACATACATGCAAAAAAAACTGTCAGGAAATGTTACTCCTTATTGGGATGCATACACAGATGCATTAAGAGTAAAAAAACGGAGGTTCTGATGCCTCTGTATACAAGTCTTGTCAGGCCTCACTTGGAGTACTGTGCTCCCTTCTGTGCACCAACCACAGTAGGAGGTCTGAGCATGGTGGAAAAGGTACAGAGAAGGGCTACCAGGAGAGTAAAAGATCTGGCAAATCTACCACACGAAGACAGACTGAAATCATTAGATCTGTACTCACATGAGGACAGACTGTTAAGAGGAGATAATATATATATATATATATATAAAACACAATACATGAAGGAGAAACATTAGATGTTATATGCTTTGAGAAATCAGTTGGTCTAAGTAACACAAGATCACGTAAGGATAAAATTAAATGCCCCATTAATAAAACCCAAAGAAGACAGGTTCTTCACACAGAGGGTGCCACCATTATGGAACACATTACCTGAATACATTGTTGCCAGTGACACTGTGTAATCCTTTAAAACACAACTAGATGACTACATGGGAGAAATGAAGTATAAATACCACCATTGACAACATGATGGCGAGTTCATTATGGGCCTTGGCCTTACAAACTTTTTTTTCTACTATGAAACTATGAAAGGGAGAAAGGAAGTGCTGGGTAGAAAGACTGAAGGGGAGAGAGGATTAGGCAGGAGCAGGTAGGGGGAGGAAACAGAGCAGGCATTTAGGGAAACATTAGTTAGGGAGGGTTAAAACAGGAGCAATTAACAGAAATAAAGTTACGCAATGCAGAGGCTAGGGAGTGAGGGGAGGAGGAATGTCGTATTTGGGGTGGTAGGGAGTTCCAGATTTTAGGAAATCGGTGGGAAAAGCCTGATTGACAGATAAGGGTGGTACGATGGGGACAAAGAGAGTGTGAGTGTCGGCGGATCGGAGGGAGTGGAAGGGAGGAGAGGAAAGGGAGTGTGAGAGGTAGGGAGGAAGTTCACCTAGCCAGAACTTAGAAATGATTTTGGCACTATGAGTGATGCGCCTGTTTTCAAGTGGGGAAAATGACAAGGCATGGTAGAAGTCACAATGATGAGTGTGGGGTGGGGCATCGAGGGCAAAGCAACATTAAGAGTTAAAGAGAGAATCCAATCTGGTTAAGGAGGACTTGGGAGTGGCACCATAGACTACATCATAGTAGTCGAAAATGGGGAGGATCATCTTCTGGACAAGTTCACGCCGTGCAGTAGGAGGGATGCAACTACGCTTTTTAAATAAGGCACCAAGCTTGGGGTGCATTTTTTTCAGAATGGCATCAATGTGGCCAGAGAAGCTGAGCTGTTGGTCCAGCCAAACCCCAATGTATCTGAAAGAGGAGGTGTCTTCAAAGATTGTCCCATCGAGGGTATGGAAAGAGGGAAGGGAGTGGAGCCTAGAGTCTCTGCCTAGTGCTGAAGGTCATGGAGACTATCTTTTTGGCATTTAAGAATAACTGATGTTTGCTTGATGGAAAGAAAAGTAGCTAACATCCAGAACACCCAGATTATTTGTAATCTGAGCCAGTTGGCTCAGTCCTTTGTAAGCCCAAGAAACTAAGACAATTAGATGGTACCACAAATGATTTAAGCTTTCATTGCAGGGAGCTACCCTGATTTGTACTTATGCTACCAGGAATCTGCTGTAAGGAAGGTGGTATGGAGGCCTCATGGTGATGAGAGAAAAGCATGGGGAAACAGGACCGATAAGACACACCTCCTCTTCACGGGCTTCCTCCAGGTGGCCGCAACCTGTGTGTTGCTGCGGCACAGGGGCTGTGCCGTGACCGTTTCTGGTGATGGAGTAGCGGCCTAGGCCGAAGTGGCAGGACCCAGGCAGGATGAGCAGTCTGGCAAAGTTTGTGATCTTCTGCTGATGAAGCCTCCAGCTGGTGTAACAGGTTCTTTCATGGGAAACCAGGTCTCGACCCACGAAACACATTCAGCACATTTCAAACAACAACTACTTCAGGAAATAGTTAGGAATTAATCCGGTTGCAATTCAACTGAATCCGGTTGCAATTCAGCAGCTTTCCTGAGCAAACCTTTTGATCTGAGTATATCTCGCACACAAGCTGGGCCTATTGCTTCAGGAGCAAGTCTTCAGTCCAAATGGCAAATTGTACTAACATTTCTTTGTGCCACAGTTCCAGGCTGGAATTGGACATGTCCGACTTCTTCTAAAGGCAGTTCACAAGCAGAACAATGGCAGGAAGGCAGATTAGGCCTCTTCCCAATGATTCCCCTATGCTCCTTCTGGGAGCAGTTGCTTGAAAGCTCGAGCTGTTCATGCTTCAACCTCCAACTCTAACTGATCCCCTGTCTCATGGCACTCAGGGCATTACCCCTATAAATCCAAAGGTTTGGTTGGGTAAAGGAGCTGTCAGGTACAGTAAGAACTCCCCCTCCAAGTCCATTTAGGTGCCAACTGAAAAACTACAATACTACAGAATTTCCTTCCCACCGAACACTGAGGTCTGGATCCATTTTAGGTCCCCAGTGGTTCTATTGGTCCAATTACTGGAAGTTCTGGAGATAACATGGTGGCTCCCATCCAAATGAACAATCTGCAAATAAAGCAGGTTAGACACACTTCTCTATATCTAATATAACAGCACATAAACAGTAAATAAGCACAGTTCCTACATAGGCTCCTTCGGCACAAGTAGCGACTGCAAATTGGAGCACAACAGAGCGGTGTCTGGATGGTCGCAAGTCCTAAATCACTTGGACCCAGCACTGACCATTCACTGAACACAGATTAGCTATGTTCTTAAAGGGACAGGTGAGGAGGCTTAATATAGCACTCACACACAAATATACAAAATCACATTAGGACAGAACATCAGCCTGACAATTGGCATTAGGGGCCCATGAAGACATTATAGTAAACCCCCAAATTGGTGTGTGTGTGGGTGGGGGTACAGGTAGACTGGCCAAGACTGATTTTTTTTTTTTTGCCAGAAGACAGGTCTGATAAGTGATTCTGCCCTTCAGGTTTAACCAGTTGGTCTGTGTATACAGATTGTAAATATGAGTTAGCCTGTGAGCTCCAGTAATCAACCTGCAATCCTTGTAGAGGGCTGTGCAGGTGCTTTTGAGCATGGTGTATATGGCTGCTCCATAAATAACTAAGCCGTAGTCAATGATAGACAGAATTGAACTAGTTACGACAGTTAGGAGCACATCTGGGGTCATGCAGTGCATGTGCCTGTATAACAGTCCTATCCTGGGATTAACTGCCCTTGCAACAAGGTCAGCGTGCATACCATAGGAGAGGAAGGCATCCAGAGTGATCCCAAGGTGCTTGAAATTTGAGACTTGCTCAAGTGGTGAGCCTTCATTGTTCAGTATGGTTAGTTTATGCGATTTGTACCCATTGTGCAGGCTAGAGAAGAGTATGGTCTTGGTTTTCCTGTGATTCATTAGCAGCTTATGATTTTTAAACCAGGTCTCAATGTCAGAGAAACTAATCTGGAGCTGTGTTTCAAGGGGGAGTGGGTTAGGTAGACTGGTATGAATGACGGCATCATCTGCATCTTCCAGAATCTATGATGTTGTGAGCACTGGATTTGATACTTTCTAGGTACTCATTTAGTTGCCTCATCACAATACGTTCACGCGCCCTCAGGGGGGGATTGAGATTGAGTGGTAATTAGTGTGCTGGGCATGGTCACCACTTTTATGTGCATGCATAACCTTGGCCGTTTTCCACTACTGGGGGAACTGGCTGAGGCACAGTGACTTATTTAATTGCTTTGTGAGAGGTGTTAGGACTTCATGAATGGTCTGACTAATGAGCTTAAGGTCTAGTGAGTCACTACTAAACCTAGCCTTTCCGAGGACCTTTAGCAGGTACTTTGTAGCCTCTGTCTGGGAGACTGTCTTAAAGTGGAAAGGGAGATGACCTAGAGGGGTGTCACAACTCCTGGTGTCAGTTGAGTTGTCAGGTACTTTGAGGACATCGGGGGAAGTATACCACTCAGGTCAGAGAAGGCCATATTAAAAGTGTCAGCAATGAGCTTGGGGTCCTGGGTGACTACCCCATTTATTTCCACCATGGAGGGGAATGACTTATTGGAATTGCCCGTGATGTCTTTGATGTTACTCAAGAATTGCCTGCTATCTCCCCAGGAAATTGTGAGCTCTTCTTTGAAGTGGTTGATTTTCGCTAGGTGGACCTCTCTGGTAGAGGCATTGCTAGCAGCTCTGTATTGCTGCAGGTCAGCTTGCTTGCCAGTGGTCTGAGCATGATGCCAGAGGTCATCTCTGTTGGACATGAGATTTAGGAGATTCAAGAGCGGTTATAAATTAAATGGGGGATGAGAAATGGGTCCGGTTCCCTCAAAACAGGAAAAGTGGCCATCAGTGAAACAAAAAATGCTAAAAACAGTTGTAATTTAAACACAAATAGCCAAAATAAAAGAGAATAATAGTGGTTCTGCAATGGTGGGAACCACACTCTGACAGGCTATCTCTGGTACCTGGGAACTGAAATGAGAACCGGAGAAAAATACAAAAACTAACTACACTATTAAGTAATACACAATTTAAAAGAAATAAATTGCTTTCTGGAGACCAATCAATCAATCAAGTCTTTATTTAACCAGGCGTTCATCGTTGAGCAGAAGCTCATTTGCAAGATGGACCTGGGTGGAGCATGAACAATTGTATATACAGGTCAACACAGGTATTTACAAGGCAATACAGATAGTACTCTTTACAGAGAGGAAGAAAAAGAAGTTCATACTGTATGTTCATAGAATTATACAGATATTGTACAGATTACACAGTATTTACATACATAGAAGTGTCTATAGGAAGATAAAGCAGGTTATCTAAGGTTGCAGGAGGAAATGCGGAAGAAAAAATATACACCAGGTAGAGGTGAAGGTAGGGGAAGGGAGGGAGGTAGGGGGAGAAAGGCTAGGAGGGCATGGTGCACAGAAAGGAGTTGGTAAAACGGGACGTAGAGAAGGTGGATGGAGAAAGGGAGTATGTGTGAGCCCTGGGATTGAATGCTATAAGGTACGGTGCATGGTAGGATGTCACAACCCAGGGTAGTGAGCTCCTATCCGAGGTTGGGAAAGGAAGAATAAGGGGATGGACAGGCCTAGTGTTGATAAGACAGGGGGATAAGAGAGAGAGAGAACAATTAGGCTGGTGAGGAGCAAGCTGGGGGGGTCAGTACTAAAAATTGGGTCTAGGCATGGCTATATACCAGTGCAGACACCGGTACTGGGTCTGAGTGAGTGAAGCAGTTACATACTTCTCTGATTGTATGAAAATAAAGCTCTTGAAGGCATTTATACGGATTAGAGTGCTTAATTTGAGGGTTTTTTGAAGATCGTTCCATAAGGTAGGTAGCACGAAGCTTATGGCTGCCCTGCCGAAGCTGGATTTTGCTTTGGGTACTTTAAGTGTAATAGCTGAGTAACTTCTAAACGCGTATTTCCCAATTATACTCAGGGGAAGACAGCAGGAGATATAGTAAGGCAGCTTATTAGAGATGGCTCTATAGGTCCAGAGAGCGGTGTTTCTGTGGTGCCTGAACTTTAGTGATGTCCACCCCACTGCTGCATATAGGGTGCAGTGATGCATGGTGAAGGGGAATCCCATTATAAACCTCAGTGCTCGATGGTAGAGTGTGTCCAGTTTAGCCATGTAAGAGTTGGGGCATTGGCTGTAGAGGAAGTCAGTGTAATCAACCAATGATAGGAAAATGGATTGGATCAGTTGTTTCTTGGCATCTCTGGTGAGAAATTGGTTGATTCTAAAAAACAATCCAAGCCTTTGCCGAAGTCATTTTAGCAAGTCTTCGATACGTTCAATGAAGGAGAGTCTTTGGTCTATCCAAAGTCCCAGACACTGAATTTTGTAACAAATTCTAGTTTTCACCTAGAACTGTGGTAATTTGGGGAACTGTCCACTGGACACAGGGTGAGCCATACAGATAAAAGGGAGAGGACCATCGCTTAGTTTTTTGGCATTAAGGAGTAGCTTTTTGGAGGAGTTGGCTTTGCAAGGTTGAATTTGACTGTAGGTCATTGCAGGCAGCTTCAGGTGCTGGGCGACTCACGTGAGAACTGTATCATCTGCAAACAGATGAATGTTGGCTTTTTTATACAGTGTCGATGTTATTAATGTAGATTGCAAAAAGTAAGGCCCTAATATAGAACCTGAGGTACCCCTCTTTGCAGAGTTTTAAGGGGACAGGCCTCCTTCAGCTTTAACTTGTTGAAGGCACCCTGTAAGATAGTCAGTAAACCAGCATGAGAGAGGAGGGTCCACACCTATAGTTTGAAGGGAGGAGGAGCAGACTATGGTCTACGGTGTTAAAGCCTTAGATCAAGGAAAACAGCACAAATAAAGTTTTTGCTCTCAAGATTACGCTGCCAGTCATTAGTAACTTTGGCGAGGGCTGAGATAGTGTTATGTTTAGCTCTGAATCCGGACTACATAGGATTTAGCAGTTCCCTAGACTCAAGGTGAGTCCTCAGCTGTGCATTTACAATTTTCTCTAGGAGCTTGGACAGGGCCAAAAGGAGGAAAATTGGCCTGTAGTTATTGAGATCGCCAGGGTCACCTGATTTGAACAGTGGTGTGACATGTGCTGTCTTCCATATAGGTGGTAAGGTGCCCTGAGACAGGGATAAGTTTAAAAAGGTGGGTGTCGGGTATTGCTAGTACGTGGTAGGCAATTTTTAGGAAATAAGGGTCAAGGGTGTCGGCCCCAGCACTTTTTCTAGTATCCAACTGAAGCAAGAGGTCCTCTACCTCTTTCAGTGGGGCAGGTTGAAGCGAGAAAGGCGGTGAAACTATTGGAGTTTCAGGCAGTTGGCTGGCAGTCTGGGAGTGAAGTATGTTTGCAGGGGAGTTATCAAATGCCATGCCTGCAGTAGCTTATTGAATGCGTCAAGTATATCCATCTTTTCGGTTATAGTCAAGTTGCCAGAGGTAATCTTGGTCGGGAGTGAATTTCCTGGGGAGTGGCCTAGCAGATCATTGATTGTGTTCCAGAGCTTGATTGGGCTCTTGTGGCAGAGTCGAGTTGGATTGAAGAAGGTGGCCTTTGATTCTCTGATTGTTTTGGTACATAAATTTCGTAGTCTCCTGAACTGGTTCCAATCCTCTGCATTGTTCAGTCTGCGCGCTTTTTTCCAGAGCTTATCTCTTTCTAGAAGCAAGGACTTGATCTGAGGGATGAACCATTTACATGTTTTGGTCCTAGTTTGAACTTTAATCAGAGGAGCATACTTAATAAGGGCCCTTGATGGAATGTTGTGGAAGATATTGTAAGCTGACGTGATCGTTTTGGCCAGGTAGAAATCTTGCCACCCAGAGGTACTTAAGCTTCGTTTAGGTAGGCATGTTCATTGAAGTTGCGCCTGGATCTCTTCATAGAGAACTTGCTGGTGGGTGCTGGGTTGTTGGTGGATCTTACTCCCGCAATAAAACAATGGTCGCTGGCGTCTGAGAAGAAGACATCAGCGTGGGAGAAGAGATGAGGTTTGCTCACCATTAGCACATCCAAAAGTGTACTTTTACTGGGGTTCTTCATGTTTGGGCATGTTGGTTCAGTAATAAGTTGCGTCAGCCCATGTTCATCACAGAAGGATGCAAGGGGGGCAGCTATGTTAGAGAGCCAATCAAAGTTGAGGTCTCCTAAAATAATAGTTTCTGGCAGCCCCTGTCCCAACTTGTCACTTAGATACGACACAAGCTGTAGGCCAGCAGACGGTGGTCTGTAGCATCCTATTACGCAGAGTGCAGTAGTCTGTGTAATTTCCACTTTGAGAATTAGGCATTCAAATTCGCTGGCGACAGATGCGACCAGAATACCAGAGACGAACTTCTGGGCAACTGTTCTCCTGAAGTAGGGAAACAAACCTGAGCTAGCTGTTTAGTGTGGAGTGTGACACCAGAGCAGAGTTTAGACCATAGTTCTAAATTCTCTTACTTGCATAAGGTTCTGTCTCCGGGGCATCTGTCTGCACTAGGAAGAGATGCTAAGAACATTAAGAGAGGGATTCCTGGGGATAGAATCTTTTCACCAGTGATTCAGATGCAACACCACCATCCCTTGTTCTGCTGAAAGCCTGTCCATGGTAAGAGGCTCTGGCTTCTTTCAGACCCACTACCCTTGTGCCACCTAATAGGCCCAACCCTTAATCTCTAAGTTGGTAGGAGGGTTCTAATTGGTTGTTTATTTTATATCTTACAGCCTTTTACTACCCCTTTGTGCTAGAAAGTATCTAGTCCTCTCTTTTATTCTCTTCACTTTGTTTCTCTCCAGGTGAACAGAACTGAGGTGCATGAGGGAGCCAATGACAGTTATTGGCTAGTGTGTGCAGCACATCATCAGGCACATATGAAACATCAGTAGCCAACATTGGTTACCTCCCTGTAGGAAAAAAACTTCTGCAGGGTCCTAGTGTCTCCCACCCCCGACCCACAAGTCTGCATCAATGATGAAGATAACAATTATGGTAAGTATGTGATTTTCATTTCTGTGCGCAGCTATCCAGAGAAAGAGGAAGAAGCAGACTCACTGGTGGATCTCCTGGGAGAGGTTACTGGAGAATCATAGGTGGGCACTATCACCCTCTGATCAGCTGACACCAGCCCAAGCTGCCAAAATGCATGTGGAGCTGAAGACATCTGGGGAAATGTTCTTGGGGGAAGCAGGGTATACCACAATGGTGGAGCACCATGTGGATACAGTGTCTCAGTTCCCATTGAGGTAGTCACTCTACATAGTCCCCAAGGGAGTGAAACACGCCACTGACGGGGCGATCAAGGTAATGCTGGCTCTTAGGGTAATCCCAGAGTCCAGCAGTCCCTGGGGTTCCCCGGTGCTACTGATCCCTGAGAAGGTTGGGACCATGAGGTTCTGCATTGACTACCACAGGCTCAATAGCCTAGGTCTGAATCCCACAGCCGCCTAGGTGCATACTGTGTGATCCTGAGCAAGTCACTTAATTTCCTTGTGCTCCCAGGTCACATCTGGAAACAGGCTTCGGCTTAGTGTGCTACTCCTGGTTAAATAATGTTCCTGGTTAAACAACAGCTGTACAGAACCAGATGCATACCCCATCTAAGGACAGATGAGGTCCTAGATAGGTTAGGGGGAGCTATGTACCTGACCATCACAGACCTGACAAAAGGCCATTGGCAGGTACCCCTGACCACTGAAACCAGAGAGAGATTAGGCTTCGTCACTCTGTTTTGGCCTATTCACATTTCAAATAATGCCATTTGGGATGAAGAATATGCTGGCAACCTTCCAACAGCTTGTGGACCTCATTCCGTCTGGGGCAGGTGACTTTGCTCTTGCATACATGGAAAACATCGCCATCTACAGCCAGACTTGGGAGGATCATGTCAGGCATGTGACCAAGGTGCTCTGCCGACTGAAGGCTGCAGGGTTGACAGTCAAGGCAGAAGTGACAAATAGGGATGGCAGAGGTGTCATACCTTTGTCACAGTATAGGGAGCAAGTATGTCTGGTCTGAGCCACTAGAAAGTGAGGCCATACAGAAATGGACCATATGCAACACGAAGAAGAAAGTATGGACTTTCCTAAGGATGACAGGTACTATGCAGTGTTTGTCCTTAACATCAGTATTATGGCCAAACCCTGTCCTGTTTCACTATGGAGAAAATGCCAGAAAAAGTTCGGTGGACAGATCACTGTAAAATGGTGTTTCACCGGCTGAAGGAGGCATTGTGTTGGGCACCTGTGCTTGCAAGCCCTGCCTATTCTCTAAAGTTCATTGTACACTTGGATGCATCTGATAATGGGTTAGAGGTGGTTCTGAGTCATGTCACACACAAGGGGAAGAAGCACCCATTTGTGTACCTGAACCAGAAGTTGCTGCCCAGAGAGAAGCAAAACAGAGCCACAAACCCAGTGTACCTCACTCTGCTGCCGGTAAACAAGAGTACAAGTGGAGCAAATAATGAGGGACAAGTGAGAAAGGCCACAAAAGATTCCACACTATTGCTTTATGGTGATCAAAACATTTATTATATTTTAAAGTTTAAAAAAGCATACTAGAGACCACCACGCAATTGCACTGGCATTTCATGCCCTTCTAGAAAGCACTTTTTCAAAGTGTATCTGCCACCTAGTGGGTAGAGATATTTATACAAATAGATTTAAAGATATAGCACATCATTGTTTTACAGCATATTCAATTACATACCATAAGTGCATAAAGCGTAAACATGACTAAGTGCTAATTCTATAATCTCATGAAGAATAAATAGAATGATAAAGTCCATAGAATTAGAATGAGAAAATACCATATCCATAAATTAAATAAAACAACAATCTCAAAAGACCAAAAATGTCAAGGTTGGAGGAATGGTCAGAAGTATGTCAGCTTGGATTCAATGCAAAGAAGTGCAAAATAATGCACCTAGGAAACAAAAACCAAGGGGAAGATTACACAATGCGGGGGAGGTAGTAATAACAACAAAAATGGAAAGGGACCTGGGGATAATCATATCAGATGACCTTAAGGTTGGCAAGCAATGTGAGAAGGCGGTAGGGAGGGCTGGGGGATACTGGGATGTATAGGAGAGGCATCACCAGTAGAAAACAGGAAGTAGTTATCCCCCTGTACAGACAGTTGGTGAGACCCCATCTGGAGTACTGTGTCCAGTTCTGGAGACCCCATCTCCGCAAGGACATAGACAGGATGGAGGCAGTTCAGAGGAGGGCAACTAAAATGGTGCAGGGTCTGCAAAAGAAGCCATATGAGGAGAGACTAAAGGAGTTTATATGTATACCCTTGAGGAAAGAAGGAAGGGGGGCATGATAGAAATGTTTCAGTACCTCAGTGGAATCAACAAAGTCCAAGAGGGTAGCATCTTCCAGAAAAAGAGAGGTATAAGAACAAGGGGACACAATTTGAAGATAGAGGGGGGACGGCTCTGGGGCAATGTGAGGAAGTATTTTTTCACAGAGAGGGTGGTGGATGCATGGAACAGCCTTTCTGAGCAGGTTGTGGGGTCTAAAACTGTGGGAGAGTTCAAGAATTCATGGGACAGACATAAGGCAATTTTTGTGGGGGGTAGGAAGAAAATAGGATCTGTAGCTTATCCTCTAGGTAGAGAAATGGGCAGACTAGATGGGCCAAGTGGTCCTTATCTGCCGTCAAAGTCTATGTTTCTATGTTTCTAAAAATGTGCTAACAAATAGATTACTTAGGAAACAAAACATTATTCTTTTGTCGAATGTAACAATTGGCTATGTATACGTGTTACTTCATTTTTTTTTATTTAATTCTTTCTGTACGAGTATCAGAATTCAGCAGCTGCAGTAAAAAGTTGAAATGTTATTATCAGTGTGCTAAAACAGACCAGCTGTCTCCAGAAAGTGATTACAATCTCTTTGGCTAAGTAACTGGAAGCATAAAACAACTCGTTCATGTTTCATGGAGGAATCACTCATGCTGTGCTAGCCAGAACTTGGGTGAAACAAACAAACAAAAAAAACAGATGTCTTTGTATATATAATGTCTGAAGTCCAAATCAGACCAGAGTTTTATGGCTGTCAGTGGAGCCTACGGCCGTTTTGGGATCAATCGTAGCTTACAAAAATGGCTGACCATGGAACCTTCCATTGGACTTTTGGAAGTATCCTTCTGAAAGTCCAAAGAAGCTTGAAACACTCCGCCATGATCAGCTGCTAGGGAATAACAGCCGCACTATTTCGGCTGTTACTTCTGCATTCTGGGGCAAGAACTGCTCATGCGAGACTTGTGTGCATGCGCAGTTCCACTGTTGCCACCATGCTGTGAATGGCAACACGCCATTCACAACTATGCATGCTCGAGTGCCGCACATGTGCAGTTGTGTCATTGCCACCATCTTTTGGATAACACTCTTCCCACACCCTCCTACTGCTCCTGTCCTCCCCACTTCCTCCCAGCACCGGAACCAAAGAACACCCTCCCGCACCCTCCCACTGCTGCTGTCCTCCCTGCTCCCTCTGTTCCCTGTCCCCGCACCAACATTGGGGTGCACAATCCCCATGTCAGCATTATGTACCCCCCAACTCATGTGGCACACTGGGAGCCCACCCCAGTGTGCCCAAATGCTTTTACCCTGTAAATAAAAAAAAACTGTCCCCTGACTTGCTTTGTTTTTTCCTGTAAAAAAGAAATGGTCCCTCATTGTCACCCCAGTCCCCCCTCCCTTCCCACCCCTCCCACTGTGCACCCACCTCCCTTACCCCCCTTACCCCATACTTACCTCTGGAGGTTGGTGCCGTCATATTCTCTGGACCAGGACATGTCTGCATCCTTCAAAGCTGAACCACAAACTAAAGAATCAAAGGTAAGCATGCTATACTGGCAGTCATTGAGGTTTTCAACTTAGGTTGATAAATCATCCATTTTTTTGAATTTTGGCCCCAAATTTTCATCATGGGGTTCTTGGGACCCCACCTCATGAACACTATCACTGGCATTTTGTTACTCAGTCCTAAAAGGTGATTTTTCAGTCACTGCATGGAATCACCTTTTGGGACCAATTAATGAAACAACAGTGCCACTATTCATGAGATGGGATCCCAAAAAGCCCATGTTGCAAATTTGGTGAAAAAATTCCAAACAAGACTGTTATGAGTGTGCATTGCACAGTTTCTATGCACGTTCCTAACTTCACCAGTTTTTAATATTTTTACTCCAGATTTTCAGCATTGCCATTTTTGCACACCTCCTTATTAACAGTGTAGCTGCCATTTTTCATACCTTGCCCAAAACACGTTTTCATACCTGTGGCACAGAATGGCACAGTCGCTCTGTGAAATCACCTTTCAGGACACATGAACAAAATGACTCTGGCACGCTTCATGAGGTGGGGTCCCAGAAAGGCCATGCTGAACATTTGGTGCAACACCATGAAAAAATGACCAAGTTATGTCTGTGCGTTCGATATTTTCTACGCATACATGTACCTTTAGTCATTTGGCAGCTCGTCACAGCTGTATCGGCTCTAGCTAGAGCTCGCTATGAGTACCCAGCTCTCCAGATACAAAGAATATTGAATCTATGATGTCAGAATGACATACTGGATGACATGTCATGGGGGGCCAGCTGGAGGGTCTTTAGGTCTGGCAGAGCTTACTCAGACCGGGATTCCAAACAGTTAACATCTAAGGTTTGAATCTGCCCTGATTCACCAAGGGGTCCTTTGTGGGTAAGCCTCTATACTTTGGGGAAATTAGAAAGTGTTGTAAGATTTTTGTGTGCGTTTTCTGTCTGCTGTTTGAAAAATCTTCTTTTCTGTAGAATTACTGTTCCCCATAGTCTTGCTGTAATATCCTGTATTATATGTGTAAACATCTTGAAGTACAGTAGAACCTCGCTCCAGCAAACCCCTTATTCCAAAATGCCCTGTTTAACAAACTTTCATTCATGCACAGATTTTAAACAGTTTCTTCATTTCTGTTTTTTTTTTCAGCTGCTGTTTTAAACCACAGATTAATCACAATGAACCTCACCTCATCCTGCTCACCTGAAACCAATACTGTAATTACTGTAGTAATTGTGATGAGCTAGCTCGGTTCTTCATAGATAAGGTTGCCAGCATTAGGGTTGGAATCGGCCCGGATCCCTCCACGAGGGGTTGCAGAGGTCGATGGGAGGTAGCGAGCACCCAGTCTGTCTGGACTGATTTCAGCTGACTGGAATTCATGGACATTGTGAAGATCATCCAGACTTTGCACCCGACCTGTTGTAGTTTGGATCCGGGCCCTAATCACCTATTAGTGGGTTGTGTAGATGCTATCTCCACAATTCTAGCTGAAATTGTATGGAGATCCCTGGAGAGGGGAGTCTTTCCAGACCCCCTAAAGGAGACAGTCATTCAACCGCTCCTTAAAAAACCCTCCTTGGATCCCGATGATCCACCTAACTACCAACCTGTCTCTAACCTTCCTTTTGTGGGGAAGGTTATTGAGAAGGTGGTTGCGTTGCAGCTGGATGATCACCTTGTAACTCACAATGTCTATGAAGTTCTCCAGTCTGGTTTTAGGAAGAGGCATAGCACAGAGACTGCCCTTGTTTGGGTACTTAATGCCCTCCTAATGGTGAGAGATCAAAAGGCTTGTATCATGTTGGTCCTTCTTGATCTCTCAGCAGCCTTTGACACTGTGGACCATGAGGTGCTTTTGGAGACCCTGTGGTTCCTTTGTGGACTGTCAGGTACAGTCCTCGAATGGTTTCAATCTTTCCTCATAGGCAGGTCTCAGAGGGTGGTCACTGGAATTTATTCCTCTGATACCCTCTCCCTGTCCTGTGGGGTGCCACAGGGCTCCATATTGGCACCCATGTTGTTCGCAGTGTATATGCTGCCATTGGGAGATATCATCAGATGATACAGCTTGAGTTTTCACTGCTATGCAGATGATACTCAGCTGTATATGTCCTTTGTGCCCGGACAGGTTGATGTGGTCTCTGCTAAATAGTTGCCTCTCCGAGATCAAAGACTGGATGAACTCGAGCTGGCTGAGACTGAATCCAGACAAGACTGAAGTGTTGGTTGTGGACCCGGGTTACCTGGGGGTGGGTTTTGGAGCTGGGCACATGTCAGGCCTATGGCTTGATGGTGTCCAGCTCTCATCCTCAGACCGGGTGCGTATCCTGGGTGTTATTTTTGATGACAGTCTGACCCTGAAATCTCAGGTGTTGGTTGCAGTTAAATCCTCATTTTGCCATCTGAGGACTATTGCCCGGGTGAAACACCTGGTTCCTCCAGGTGACCTTCCAACATTGGTCCACGCCTTCATTACTACCAGACTTGACTACTGCAATGCCCTCTACCTAGAGCTATCTTGGGTTGATATTCGCCACTTGCAGCTAGTGCAGAACGCTATGGCCAGGCTGCTGACTGGTACCCCTAGGACCAGTCATATTATGCCTGTGCTGCGCGAGCTGCACTGGCTGCCAGTTCAGTGGTGGATCACCTATAAGGTAGGCTTGCTTACCTTTAAAGCCCTACATGAACAGGGACCCGACTACCTGAAAGATCTCTTGACTCCCTACTCCCCCAATCATCCTCTCCAATCCTCTGGCGAGGGATTGCTAGTGGTTCACAGGGTCTGTTTGAAAACTTCTGGGGCTCGTGCTTTTTCATTTGCAGCACCGACCCTGTGAATCTCTATACCTTGTCAGTTAAGAGAATGCCTGACCATCAGTAGTTTTAAAACTATGTTAAAAATGTATTTATTTTCTCAGACTTATCCAGACTGATTTTAAATAACTTATACTGTTGTTGTTTTTATATACTGTGGCTTATGTCTGTACAGCGCCTTGATTTCAAAAGGCGCTTTATAAATAGAGTGTTGATTGATTGATTGATGATATAATTAGAGGCTCCAACTTGAAAAAGTCACACAGGGCTGGTGGTGCTCAATGACAAGGTCTAAAATTGTTAAACATCAAGAGTCAGGCACTCACCACCCTCAATGTGAAAGGACTCAGGCTCCAGAGTAGAACAGCTTAGTTGTTGTTTATTAGACAATCACATCAACACACATAAAACAGAACACCGGCATACATGTGATGCTCACTTGATATATTTCAGAAATACCACTGATAAAAGAATGGTAATTCTGAAACACATCAGGCAAGCATCAGATGTATGCCAGTGTACTCTTTTATGTGTGTTGATGTGATTGTATAATAAAAGACAACTAAGCTTTTCTACTCTGGAGCCTGAGTCATTTCATGCTGAGGTGGTGAGAGCCTGACTTGATGTTTTATGATATAAGAGACCTGGATCAGGCAGTCTTCAGTGTCAGAGTCAGAGTCAGACAACTTTGCTCCACTACTGACTAACTGACCTACCAGGTGCAGTGGAAGAGATCCGGGGAAAAGAACCATGTGGTCAGGAGAAAATCCAAGTGTGCAAGGAGCTGCCATCATTACAACCCTCCCCTGAGTATGGCTGCCGAAAGTGGAGTGAACAGCAGCTCTAAAATGGCACAGGAAAAACCTAGACTAAAAAACTTAAAAGTGCTGTGACTATCGTTTTTTGGCATCATGCAGACAATCCAGCTCATGGTAGTTGGGGCTGTAGTGTTTGTGGTCTGCTTGTGGTCACAGTGAGAAGCAGTAGCATGGGACTGTAATGTCTGTGGCATGCGGCTCACTGTTGGCAGGTCACGGTTTCTGTATTGGTTCTGCCAATGATGCTGTTAGCTACAGTGCCATAGGAAGGCATTTTGGTGCCCTGGGCAAGAGACAAATTTTGCGCCCCCCCAAAATAGTTGGGGTCTGGGGCTACAAGGCCCCAGAAGCTCTGAGGTGTTTACATGCTCTGTGGTTAGTTTTGGGGCTTTTCCTGAAGAAAAAAACATACTTTTGTTACATGTTCCCAACCCCGGATTTCAGGGACTATTTTGCTCCCATGGAATATGAGATGTGGGAGACACTGGCTGGCTGGCATCAGAGTAGGCAGCCACATTGTTGTGGACAAGTGGCTGTCCAACAAGGATCATGTTAGTCAGCGGTGCTTTTCATTATTGTGTTACTGACCATTCTTGGTGTTAAAAATGAATGAAAACTCTAGCCCCATTCATTTCAATTGGGCACACCCCCATGCTCTCCCTGGCCACACATCATTACGTACTTGAGTGCGGGAGGCGGGGCTGGGGCTCTGAAAATGCATCAGGCAGTCAATGCTAAAATGAATTTACAAGTAAAATATCTGGATTATTAGCTGCACACAGTATTTCTAACCTGGCTACAACGACTGCCTTGGAGGGCAGCTACTGCACCATGCGAGTGGTAGCTGCCATAGGGTAAGTCAAAAATTCACTTTAAGGGATAAAGATCTAGTGTTCTTGTAGATTTCTGTAGCTACACACAATACACATACTGAATTATGTTTAAAATCTAAATATCATGTAATGTTTTTGAAAGTTTTCTCTGAGGCATCAGTAGCTCTACAGACAAAAAAAAAGACATTATGGCTTGCTCCTTGGCACAACAGCAGTGCTAGCTGTTGTGATGTTGGTGACCTGAGTTTGGGAGCTAACCTGGGTTGCTGTGGGAGGGAGGAGGAGGAGGAAGATCTAGTGTCCATGGGGAAACCCTCCTCCTTCTCTTCTGGAGAGTGTAAGGCTGTCAGCGCTGGTGCAATACTGCCACATGTCATATGTGAAACCACAGGTAGCAATGCATAAGTAGGGGTAAGGGGTATATGGGGAGGGGAACACCAACAGTGTTGAAATCTGTATGCTTGTGTGCATCACTGCTTGCACACTTAGTGCTGGCATCCCACCTAGGGGGATTGGGTGCACAAGGTAAATCATTGATCACCAAGGCAAGATAATGAACTGAGTCCAGGCAACCCCTCACAGTCAGAGAGCGAGAGCACAGCAAACACAGACAAGTCAGGCAGGCTGGCCACCTGGCTGCCAGCAGGTCAAGTTCCACTTCCAACATAGTACTATCAGCTAACTAACTTCAACTAAACTTGACTTCTCTTGGCTGCAGCTGCTTCCCCACAAGAAAGCAAACAGTACATACAGTACTTTTGTATAAATAGAATGTAAGGGTGATTGCCCTCACAGTGGGCGAATACCATTACATTCTATTTATTTATATACAAAACACAAAAGTACTGTAGGTACTGTTTGTTTTCTCATGGGGAAGCAGCTGCAACCAAGACCACATTCTATTATTTAAATAAGACTAAGGAGGAGTGGGGCACAGACCACCCCGGATGGGCCAAGTGGTCCTTATCTGCTCTCAAATCTAAGTTTCTATGTTTCAGAGGAGACACTGGCATAAAAGGAAGGAGACAATGCTGTAACTGAAATACTGAGAGGTGTAACTGGGAAGAGACACTGGTATAACAGGAAGCTGATACTGGCATAACTGTAACTGGAGTGGGAAGAGAAACTGCTGTAATAACCAAGACACTATTTAACTGTAACTAGGAGGAACTGCAGTCTTTGATTGGGTAACCAAAGTAATAGACCAGGGAGGGGCAGTGGTTGTGGCCTACCTAAACTTTAGCAAGGCATTTGACCCAGTCCCACACAAAAGATTAACAAACAAGTTAGCCAGCCTGGGAGTGGATCCCAGGGTAGTAGCCTGGGTGACAAGCTGGCTGGACAACAGGTCCCAGAGGGTAATAGTAAATCAAATGGAGTACATTCTGAAGAAAGGGCAGTTACTAGTGGGGTACCACAGGGTTCAATATTGGGACCAGTCCTCTAATGTCTTTATAGGTGACACTGCAGAGGGTCTATAAGGAAAAGTATGCCTCTTTGCAGATGACACAAAGATCTGCAATATGGTTGATACTCAGGAAGAAGTGCAAAGGATGAGAAAGGACTTGGCAAGATTGGAGGAATGGTCAAAAATATGGCAGCTTAGACTCAATGCAAAAAAGTGCAAAGTAATGCATCTGGGAAACAAAAACCCAGGGGAAGAGTACACAATGGGGGGGGAGGTATAAACAACAACACAAATGGAAAGGGACATGGGGGTAGTCATATCAGATGACAGACAAAGTAAGGTAGGTAAGCAATGTGAGAAGACAGTAAGAAGGGCTGCGGGGATACTGGGATGCATAGGGAGAGGCATCACCAGTAGAAAACAGGAAGTTGTTATCCCTCTGTACAGACAGTTGGAGAGACCCCATCTGGAGTACTCCATCCAGTTCTGGAGACCCCATCTCCACAAGGACGTAGACAGGATGGAGGCTGTCCAGAGGAGGGCAACTAAAATGGTGCCGGGTCTGCAACAGAAGCCATACGAGGAGAGACTAAAGGAGCTTAATATGTATACCCTTGAGGAAAGGAGGCAGAGGGGTGGACATGACAGAAACTTTCAAGAACCTCAAGGGAATCAACAAAGTCCACGAGGGTAGCATCTTTCAGAAAAAGAGATGTGCAAGAACAAGGAGACACAATTTGAAAATAGAGAGGGGAACGGCTCAGGGGTAATGTGAGGAAGTATTTTATCACAGAGAGGGTGGTGGATGCATGGAACGGCCTTCCTGGGGAGCTTGTGGGGTCAAAACCAGTGGGGGAATTCAAGAATGGATGGGACAGACAGAAGGCAATTCTTGTTGGGGGGGGTAGGAAGAAATAAGCTGTTGGTTAACTAGGATCTGCAGCTTATCCAGTAGGTAGGGAAATGAGCAGACTAGGTGGGCCAAGCGGTCCTTATCTGCCATCAAATTCTATGTTTCTATGTGTAATGGGACACTGCCACACAGGCATAAATGTAAGCAAAGACTGATATATCAGAGCAGACATTGCTGTAACTGGTGTACTGACTTACAGTATCTGTTAGGCTAACAGATACAGTAAGTCAGTGATACTTGTAGCTACAGCAATAGTGAGGCGACTGATACACTTGGTACGGTACACACTGGTATTGCTGTGAAATGTCTAGTAGCTACAGACTAGTAAGCAGTTAATTTAAATAGGGCAAACATTAAACAAATACAGAACTTCAACAAAGTAAGAAAATCTATAAAAAAAATTACAAATAATAACACAAAACAGCAACAATATGCTCGTTTACAATTAAATTCTAATTCCTGGCTAGAAACTTCTGGTTCATACTCTCTCTTTCTCTGTGCTGGACCAGCACACTCACACAGAGAAAGAGTATGAACCAGAAGAGCCTTCTAGCTAGGAAGTTGGCATTTTTTTGTAATGATGACTACTACTCTTGTCTCTTCTGCTGCCTGTCCTCCCCAATAAAGTCAGACAGCAATTCAAACAATGTACACACCAGAAATTCATTCATTTTATTTTATTTCAATCGGATGCCCCCCCCGGTCAAAGATCTGAAGAAAAGATTGAACTAAGGCAGCGGCGATGAACAATTCACCCAAAAAATCCAGGCACTCGGGCAGGCACGCACAGGGGTACACACACACAAGGAAATAAATGTTTTAACTTTTATTTTATTCATCAGGCTCAGCAAGATGAGAGTTGAAAAACTTGAAAGCAAGTCTAGTCATCACAGACTGACTCAGTCTCAGTGCCCTTTTACAATTTGCACAATGTATTTATTCACTCACACTTCACTTGGGACTCGGGATGGAGAACGGATTTTAGACCTGTCCTGGCCTCCAGCATAGACAGTACCCAGGAAAGAAAGGATGGAACTAAACTATGAAAGCAGAGGGTGGGAGCAGGCCTCCTGACCTCAGGAGTTGGCAAGACGGAGGACCAGGATCAAGGATCAGGAGGACGGAGTCAGGGTGCGGGGGAGAACGCAGCTGCGCGAGGCAGCCCATGGTCCAAACAATTGAAACAAACACACTGTAGCCAAATAATTCTATCCTAATCTCTTTGCCTTCTTAAATAGATCGGTAGTTTTTTTAAATATTTTTTCCAACCCACTATACAGATCACTAATATAATTTATTAAACAGATGTGCTCATTGAAAATCCTGCAGCACAACACTGTCTCTGCTCCTCTCTCTCTACTATTTCTCATCTCAAATAGTTCTAAACTGCAGCACGCACATTGCTCTCACCTTATGTACTTGTTGCTGGCCGGACCACATGGCTGGCTGAAACTGTACACATGATTCTTCTTGCTGAGGCTGCAACGCACCATGTGACTCCCCCCACCCTGACTTGCTGGTAGTCGGATGCACCCACTACTGGCAGCAAGCAGTAATTACTGTTAAAGTAATTAAGAAAAAAATTAAATTTAAAGCGGCAGTACTCACTTTTGAACTTATAGTACTGTGAGCTTCTGATTGAAACTGCGCCCCTAGTAGGCTTGCACCTGGGGTGGCTACCCTACCCATCCCACTCTTTCTACGGTACTGGTTAGCTATTCATCCTGCCACACAGAGATTATATATGCACACTGCTTGTTTGGCGCTTATTGGGGAAGAAAAGGAAATTTCAGGTACAGTATGATTGCCGTCTGGGTTTGTCTCTAGTTTGCTGAGAGTCCCAGGTCAGAGACAGGAAACCTCAGTTATATGACCTGCCAATTACCTAAACCAATTGGATGTCTCCCATTTGGATAATCGGGATTCTACCATATTAAAAATATTCTTTTTTTATATACTTCATCTTTGTATGACTGAGTTCTTAGAGGTACAGCTGACTGCTTTAGAACTGACAAGACCTATATTTCCACCTCTAAAGAGAAGGCTACAGTTATCATGTTCTGTTTCTAAAGTAAGGAGTTCTCAGCTGGGACAGAGAGGGGTAGATCGGTTGCCCTTAGGCAAAGAGCACTGCACTGTGTGAGCGGTGGCTCTGGAGGGACTCAGACCTAGAGATACCTCAAGAGAGTGTCCATGCTGAGTGGTAGCTGCTACTGCAGGTGTCTGGAGGATTTGAGAAAGCTGGTAACCTTGGCAGGCTGAGTTTGGGATAGACTAGTTTGCCACATACTGGAGACAGCGGGTGGGATCTGAAACAGTTTTTTCGGTATAAAGGTTATCTGTCCAGTCACAGAACAGTATATACAAAGGGGACTGTATATTCTACTAGTATTATTTTATTTAGCAACAGCAGAGAGATGGAAGATGTTATGTCTGGGCCTCAGGAGGTGCACACTTCTACACCTGCAGAAGCTGTGCTGAAGGAAATAAATTGCACCATGAGGAACAACAAACATGGGCAGAATTAATGGCCATCCTCAACAGAAGTGACCAGGAAAGTTGTGCAAAGGGGATCACTACTAGCCAAAGTCGTGAGACAGAGGCTAGGGAGAGTGCAGATGAGCCAGAGTCTGTGACTAGGGCAGCTGTGCAAACACACCAGGTACAAATGTTGGTGCTGGAGCTTCCCTGGTTAAGGTGAAAGCAAAAATTGAGCTCCAGAAGATGAAGCTGGAAGCACACAAGCATGAGAAAGTTTGCCAGCATGAGATCCAGCAACAGGAAAGTTGACACTAATATGAGATCCAAATGAAAGAAAGTAAGTATGCAAGAGAGATGGAGATGCTGAGCCAGAGGACATCACCACAAACTGAATAATGGCATGAGGGGTTCGACCCAGAAAGCTAAAATTAATTCTGAAATGTTTCCCAGATATCAGGAGGGGGATGATCTTGATTTGGTTTTATGATCTTTTGAAATAATCTGTGGGCAGTTTGAACTGGGCATGGCTTCTTGAGCAACCCACCTTTCACCACTGCTTACAGGCAAGACATTAGAAGCTTTTGCCAGAATGGACACTGATAACTGCGTGGACTATGATAAAGTGAAAAATGGCTTGCTAAAGCATTTTGAGTTAACCCCCGAGGCCTACAGACAAAAATGTAGAGGGTTAAGAAATGCACAGAGGGACAGCTATGCTGAAATGTGTGTGTAGCTAAGTAACTTGTTAGAATGTTGGGTAGATAGTACAAAAGCTCTCTCAGTAGAAGAAATGGAAGATTTATTTTTTCTGGAACAGTTTCTAAAAATTGTACATGAGGATCTGAGAATACGGTTGTTGGATAGAACATCAAGCTCTGTGAGCGTGGCGGTCTAGAGGGATGATTGGTTCATACCCAGCTTACCATCCTTTCATTGGAAAGGTAATGGGGCGAGACATCAGGTGATTTTAAGGGAAGTGGGGGGGCAGCCTAAAGGAAGCCAGCCTGTGCCTGAACCATAAAGGAAGCCACCTGGTTTCAATAGCATGGAGATGGATGGATGAATGCAGGTTATCTGCCAGAAACTGGGGTATTTGTCTTGTGATTGTCTGAAAGATGTAAAAAAGTGTGAGTGTGGCTGGAGGGGGTAGCTTAGGAAGCTCCCAGCAGTGCCTTTACACAGAGTGCAGTACCCTCTAGCACCACTGCACACATGTACTCTCTGTGTGTGAATAGCAGGGTGATCCAGGGAATGAGGGATACTGGAGCCTCCATTTTTTTGGCGAAGCAGAATTTTATTCAAGAGGAACAGATCCTGTAAGGCCAATTTTCTAGGAATAAAGTAGTAACCAATCCTGTGGTTTCAGTGCCACTGGCCCAGATCTTTCTAAGCTGGGAAGGTGGTCAGGTCTACCGGAGGTGAGTGTTGTACCAGACCTGCCCATGGATGTAATCATGGGTAATGACTTAGGGCAGTAGGGCCAATACTATGTGAGTCACTACCCATAGCAGGGGAAGGGATCTAACTCCCGAGGACACAGAGGGGATGGTGCAAGAGGATGCAACCTGTTCTCCATGGACCAGCACCCCTGATTGGGCCCCTTACCTTGCAGACAGTAATACTTAGAGCACAGGCACTTATCGTATAAGCATAAGTGTCAGAATCTGAGTTCTAGTATGCTTTACTGTCACATAATTGTGCTATTATTGTAATCCAATGTACAGTAGAATCCCGGTTAACCGAACCCTGATCTTGTTGCCCAACATTTTCCTAAGTTTTACCATTTTCGGTAGATTCCGATGCCCTCAAATAAAACCTTTTACAGTACTGTACTTTCATGAAAATAGAGTTGTCCATAATCCAGAAGAGGTACAGTATTAGAAGCTGTACCCGACTATATACCACTGTGGCTTACTGCATATGAGAAGAAGCAGAAGGATCAAACCAACCAAAACCAGAAAGGCAGCAGCAACAAAAATATGCAGGGAAAGCAGTTGTGGGCTTCATTGCACTTAGCCTCAATGTCGCTCGCCACCATCAATGGATTAAACCGACATAGGGTCTGAGGTCAGCTACATTCTTGGCCAGAAGTAGAAAGGGCAAATTCAAGGATTACAAAGCTGACCATGGGAGAGATGGGGTCCATCTCAGCCAATGTATTCATGATGTATTCCGATCGTATTCACCATGTGGTGCAGAGTAGCAAACAGTGGAGATCGCAGCACAACAAAGAGAGGACGAAGTGCCAAGGAGCCAAAAAATGCAATTGGAGGTACTATACACTACTGTACTGTATTCAATGCTCAAAAAGGGGAAATTGGGCAACAAGCAAACTTAGGCAGACAAAAACCCTCCCTCTGCCAGAAACCTATTTAGAAGCCACCAGATGCCAGCATCCTTAGAGTTAAAAGTAGGCACCCACACTATCCTCATTCCCCACACCTCTACCTCGCCTATCTTTGGCTCTGCACACTGTATTAACTGTGCTTCACTCATGGAAAGTACAGTATCAGCATCTATCACTCATGACTAAAACAAAAAAACAACAACAAAAATCCTCTTGTTTAAACGAACTCCTGTTTATCCGAACCGGAAACATGTCGCCCGACTGGTTCGGATAAACGGGATTGTACTGTACTACTGAGGAGACACTACCATTTTGATATTGTATAATCATTAGTTAGGCAATAAAGCCATCTACAGGTTAGTGCAGAATAGCATATATTTGTACGAAACTGTATATGTAATTACCAGTAACCTTGCAATACACAAAGTTGCTTTGTTCGCTTATCATATGTTTTTGCTAGCTTAGCATATGTTTCCAGACTAGCTAGAAATCACACCATTTTGCTATTAGCCAATTATACAAGTTTTTTTATATCTTTTTAGTAGTTTCCATGGTAATTATCAGTGATATAAGACCTATTGCACTGCTTATTCTCTTTGAGAAGAGACTGATGCAACCTATGGGTAAGAAAGAAGATTTGGGGTGTTCTCCTCTGTGTTTTATCACTGATTTTGGTTGTAAGCCTGCTTTATATACCAAAAATAAATCATTGTCAGACTCTAGATACCACTTGTTTGTTGTTTCTTCACTCTTGTATAGTTCCACCAAGAACCTGAGAAAGGGTGATTTATTACCCTAATTACATTTGGCAACCATGGCGGGACAGGAAAGCTGTTCAGAAACAGTGCCAAGGATTTTACTCCAGTCTTCAACTGCTTTCTGTGTTTGTGTGCTAACCCCTTTGTGTCTGATGTCTGAACTGTGCACAGAACTGAAACTGGATATCTCAAAATACCTCACCTCCTATGGAGGGTGGACTGATTTTGCACTGGATGAAAAATCATCTGCAGACCCCTTGCTTGCCATCTCAGAACAATATCTTGAGTCCAAGCAAAAATTAAAAAAGTACCATTCAAAAGGTTTGTTAGTAGCAGCACTTCATACTGCTGTAGGCAGTTTACTTGCCCGTTGTGCTTCTCTTGAGCTGCAAAATGCCTCTCTAAAAAGAGAGGGAGGCTTGCAAGCACAGGAGTTAGTACAAAAGGAAAACAAACTTGGAGAGGAGGCACAGTCCCTCCATGAACACAATAACAGGCTGTTGTATTGTACTACCTAGGAAACAGAACATGAAAACTGCATGTTAAAACAGGGAATTGAAAGGTTAAACTGTGATAAAAAAACAGCTGTCTTATTTAAATTACATTTTGACTGATAAGAACGAGAATTTGTGAGAGAAGAATGTGGAATTGAAAGAGGAGAATGAAAGGCTAATGAATCAGCTAGATAAGAAACTTAGGGAGAACATCAAATTGGGCGTGGCATAGAAAGTGTTGCAGAAAGAGATTGATAAGGGATTGATCAGGGCACTGCTACAGTCTGTCAGCAGATGTAAAGCAAAGATGGCGAAACTGTGCCATCAGCAAGAGGTTCTTGCTGGCCATGTTAAAGCTATGAATGGTTTTCAGTATACACCCATTGACATCATGTCATCAGGAGATGATGACTCGGATTATGGGGACCTGGAGTGCCTCATCACATCCAAGCCCCAACCCCACAGGGCGGTGGCATTCACTAGCCATCTCCAAGATGGATGCTATGTTGGCACATCACCAATGTTGCCATGTCACAACAAACATGGCAGCCCCCATGACAACAACAAACATGGCAGCCCCCATGAAAACAACCAACATGGCAGCCCCCACGGGAGGCCCACCACTACCCAATCATTCCTGCTATCCACCACCTAGCCTTGCACCCCCACTGGCTCCTGTCCACCGGCCACAGGTTCACCCTACCCCACTGGCTCCTGTCAGCAGGCCACAGGTTCACACCATCCCACTGGCTCCTGTCAGCAGGCCAGAGGTTTAGACCACCCCACTGGCTCCCATTACCAGGGAGGATTGTGCTATAGTGTGAGGAATTGTGCAGGAGGTTATTACCAGCCTAGCTACCTCCACCACACCGGATGCACCATCAGCCCTGCATGACCAAATTGAATGCATGATTGAGAATGCTATCAGCCAGGACAGTGCATTCAGAACAGTTGTTGATGCAGCAGCAGCTGCTGCCCTCAGTGGTGCTCTAGCCACTACAACCCAGACACACACATCCAATCCCTTGCAGGTTGCTCATTCTGTTCAACAAATTGCCCAAGGCATTAGACAGATGGGTCCCACTGATAACCTCAGCTGTCATTTGGAGAAGGTGTGCTCCCTCTGTGAGAAGCTTTCTCTCCAACCAGTGTACCAGGTTCAAGTCCTGAGACAAACCATCAAGTCCACCCTCTGGGCCAAGTTCCCAGAGGCTGTCCACAACTGTGACATGCTTGATTTTAATGACATTGCCCAGACCCTTCTCTCAGCCAATGCCCCAGGTGTCATTGGAGCCCACTTCACCTACAAGGTTAAGCAGAATACAAAAGAAAGACCAACAGAGGCTGTGGCTTGCATATGAAGCTGGCAAGGGCTTGGCAGATGAGGCTGCCAGTAAAAACCAGATTGAGTACAAAGATTTGTTCATCAGGAACATGACTCCAGGCCTGAAGGAAAAAGTTGAACTCAATGTTTACCCACAGACCAACACTTTTGAACAAATCCTTATCAAGACAAAGAGAGCTTTCCAGTTCTACCTCTGCAAACTCACCTCAGGCAAAAACAATCACAACAAGGCAGCTGCCATCACTACCACATCCCAGGTGGACCCAGCCCAAGTTACTGCGGTCAACCCTGCTCCCACTCACTACACTGTGGAAGATGGCAACACCACGCAGGCAGCCCCTTCTGATGACCGTCAGGCCCAGGCCCATGGGGGGGGGAGGCAACCAAAACTACAAAGACAACTGCAATAACAATAACAACAATCAGAATTGGCAAAACACAAATCCCAATAACAAGTACCGTAATGGGCTTAGCTATGGGGATTTAAAAGATGAAAATGAGACCCTATGGAAACAACTGGAGGATGCCCTTGCTGGGACAGATGGCACTGCATGCCATTCTGTTGCAGCTCTGGCACCATTCAGCAGTACAAACCGTTTCAGGCCTTTAGCCTCAGCAAGGTCGAGTGGCTGAGGGACAAATCCCTTTGCAGCACTGGGCACTGGCCAGGCTGGTGCAGTGATTGAGGAACTGCACATTGAGCAAGTGGAAATTGCAGCTCTGATGTCACAGGTACAGTATTCCTGTCCTGTGAAGCCCCGGGGGGGGTGTCCAATGAGCCCCTATAGGCCGCAAAGCCCAGGGACAGGAGGATGAGGAAGAATCTGGCAATCATTCAGATTGACAATTATAGGCCCCAGTCTAGATTGTGAGTGACTTGCTTGTTGACACAAATGGATGGCCCTGTGTAAGGGCTACGGTCAGGGGCCACCAACTTGACATGCTTCTAGACACAGGAGCAGCCATGTCAGTTCTCCATGATGGGAACTCAGCCACTTGTGCCTGGTCCACCAGCTGGCAGGCTGCACAAGGTGTAGATGGCACCCAGCTACAAACTTTTCAATCTGTAGCACTGTGCAGGTAGGCCACCTAAAAACTACATTTGTTTTTGACCTCATGGTATTATGTCATCACCCCAGCATATTGGGAATTGATTTCCTTGCACAGCATGGCTGTGTAGTGGATCTAGCTAACAGGCTATTGTTACAGATCCAGGGACAATGCCACACTGTCACCATTCCAGACTCACAGGCGGTGGCAGCCATCAAATACAACAAGGAGTATGATGTCATAGACTTGTTCAAAAGTCATGACTTGTATGCTGAGCTGGCACCCTTGCTAGAGCAGCATCTTGGTGTGTTTGCTACCAACAAGCATGACTGTGGTAGGATGCACACCATTATTGAGATCCAAGGACCCAATCCTGCAAGGCAGAAGCAGTACCCATTTCCTGATGAAGCCGTGCCATCATTGAGGGAGACCATCCAGTCACTGCAGCAACAAGGAGTGATTAGGTCTTGTGTCTCCATTGTCAATTTGCACATTTAGCCAGTGAAAAAGCCAACTGGAGCTTGGAGACTTACAATTGATTACAGGAAACTTAATCAAGTCACCCCCAGCTGTACCCCAACTGTGGCATCAGCCCCTGATGTGCTCTAGTTACTGACGCCCAACAAAAAGTGGTTTTCAGCTCTTGACATCTCTAATGGGTTTTGGTCACTCCCATTAGCCCAGGAAAGCCAATACAAGTTTGCTTTCACCTTTGAAGGTGACCAGTACACCTGGACCTGCTTACCCCAGGGTTTTCACAATAGCCCTTCCCTCTTCCATGTGCACATGATGGCTGTCCTGCAGGGGTTCTTCTTGCCCAAATGTCTCCTGCAGTATGTGGATGATTTGCTTTTGGCAACTTCCACCAAAGAAGAACACCTAACCCTTTTGGATGAACTACTGACTCTCCTCGGGAAAGCAGGCCTCAAGTGCAACCCCTCTAAAGCACAATTATGTCAAAATGAGGTCATGTTCCTTGGCCTATGCATCACAGACCAAGGCAGAAGCCCTGCTGCTAGGAAGATCCAGGGCTTACAAGATCTTCCACTTTCTACAAGCGTGGCAACACTCAGATGCTTTTTAGGTATGATAAACTACTCCAGGGATTTCATCCCTGACTTTGCCTTGAAGGCTGCTCCCCTGTATGAATTGCTTAAAAAAGATGTTCCATGGACATGTGGCCCCACACACACACTGAAGCTGTGACCCAGCTCAAACAGGCCTTAGCCTCAGCCCCAGCACTGATGAATCCAAATCCAAGATTGCCTTTACATTTGGAAACTGCCACCTCTGGCGTTGCCATGTCTGCAGTGCTGGCACAAAAGTGCAATGGGTACTTCAGACCAATTGCCTATGCATCACAGATACTATCCCCAGTAGAGAAAAAAATATAGTCTCTGTGAAAGAACACAGTTGGCAACCTTTTGGGCTGTCAAACACTTCCGCTATATTATTGGATATGCTCCCATTGTTCTGCACACCTGTCATACCCCAACTAATTTTTTGCTTTCAGACAGAGTAAACGATGGTTCAGTGTCTAATACCAGATTATCTCATTGGTTTTTGCTTTTGCAGGATAGAGACATCAAAGTACTGCCTGCCAAAATGCCATCCATGCTGGTTCTTGGCCTACTGTATACAGGTAAGCCCCACGATTGTGCCCACCAACCACCTGACCTACCTGACCCAGGACCCTTCCTGCCCACCACACCTGAGGTCCTGGAGGACAAAACAATGTTACGCATCTTCACAGATGGCTCTGCATCCTGTGGAGAACAGGTAGCAGGCCTTGGAGTGCTAATATTGGATCCTGAGGGTGATTACAGATGCATTTCTAGGAAATGCACTGTTATCTCCTCACAGTATGCAGAACTCGCAGCTGTGGCCTATGCATTAGAGATTATGCCCCATGGTGAAACAGATGCAATCATCTTTGCAGACTCCAGTTGGGTATGCTCATCTCTTATTGAATTCTTTCCATTCTGGCAAAAGAATAACTTTACCTCATCTGATGGTACCCCTGTCAAATATAGGGAACTATTTGTGTACATACACACCCTCACTCAGATGTTTTCACACAAGCTGTACATACAAAAGGTAAAGGCTCACTGCAAATCTGACTCTTACCACAGTACAATGAGCAAGCAGACTTGCTTGCCAAAGCAGGTGCACGAGGGGGGGAGACATGGGAAATGACTCATCCACAGGGTATAGCAGCCATTGTAATGTCTATAATTGCTGCCACCAAGAATCCAGTATCAGAACCCCCACTGGATCTTTTTGCTGCGCAGAAAGCAGATGCAGAGATCAGAGATGTGTTTAAATTCCTAGACAAAGGAACAGAGCAAGCACTGCCAACAGACAACCCCTACAAAAGACACTGGAACAATTTACATTTGTCCAGTGATCTGAAGCTCATCTGGTATCACAAACAGGATACAGGTGACAAACTGTGAGTGGCACCACACTCACTGCAAACCAAATTCATTCATATGGTTCATGACACTCCCACTGGTGGACACCAGGGGACAAAAAATGCTCCAGAGACTCAAAACAGTCATTTGGTGGCCTGGTATGGCCAAAGACGTGGAACACTGTGTTGACAACTGCATAGTGTGTGCCCAGAACAATCCAACTCCTGCTAAGAAAAACACAAAATTGCTACCCCAAAGGCAATCCAGACCATGGAATGCAATTCAGATTTATTTAATTGGCCCGCTTACTAATTCTAGTAAGCACAACAAGTATGCCCTTGTTGTCACAGACTTGTTCTCTAAGTGGGTAGAAGCATGCCCCACTAAGAACAACCTGCAAAGACCACTGCCAAAATCCTGGTGGATCAGCTATTCTCCAGGTGGGGTCTACCCCTCAAGGTAGACTCAGAACATGGTTCCAACTTCACAGCTGAACTGATGCAACATACACTCCAGCTTTTTGAAATTGATCAGAAATTCCACTTCCTCAATCCTCAGGCCAAGTAGAAAGAGCAAACAGATGCATCAAACAGATGTTATCTAAATTCATTGATGATAATCCCAAGGATTGGGTTTCCCTTTTGCCACTACTTCTCATCGAAATTAGGGCTACACCTGCAGCCACTACTCAGTGTACCCTTATGAGGTTATGACTGGCAGAGCTATGAGGCTACCTGAGCACCTGTTAATAGATCTTCACACCCCCACTGCAGACAGAGGATCTGAAGATAAGTATGTGGAAAAGCTTCATGATATCATGAAGACATACTTGTTTGCTGCAAAGCATTTTGGTAAAGCCCCAACAGCAAGCAAAAGCCCATTTTGACAAACATGTTAAAGAAGTCGACTGGGACATTGGAGATCAAGTTATGCTCATCCTCTAGCTGGACCTGTGGTGCTGAGGGTTGAGGCGCTGGATGCCACACCTCGCGCCACGCCGGTGACCTGGGTTTGGGAATGAGTCTGAGTTGTTGGGTGTCAGCAGGGGAGGGAGAGGATTGAGCATCCGGAGGACAGCTCTTCTCTCCCTGGGGTAAGATCGGAGGCTCCTTGGTGTAGTAGTGACACCTGGTAGAGACCGGGTGTACTACTGTGCTTGGAACACAAGGGGGGAGGAGCGCGGCTGACACTTACGACTTCTCCGTGCAGGCTTCCCTGCATGTTTGGCTCCTGGGGGTAACATATAGTAAAAACCCCGGCCCAAGGATAGGCGAAGGTGCCTCCAGTCTCGGCCACACTCCCACTATCGGGCTTGGATTCCAGGGGGTTCTCCGACACCTGCCTGGTACATTAAATTGTAGATAGAGTGCCAGGGCGGGTTGCCCAACCTTGGGGGTCTCAGAGCCAGGGGATCCACCTGGCGAGGTCGGCCTGGAAAAGCTGAGTTTCAGACCGGGAGGTAGAGCTGGGCTGGTAGGTAGCTGGAGAAAAATAAAGTAAAAAAAAAAAAAAAAAATGTTATGCTCCTCCAATACAGACAACCCACTCATTCATTTGCCAGTAAATTGGAAGGCCCCTATCCCATTGTAAACAAGATCAGCCCTGCTGTGTATCAGGTCAGAGTACACAACAACAGAAAAAGACTGCTGACAAGTGGTTCCGTGCTAACCAACTCAGACTGTATAAAGGTGACTAAACTTACTTTTCCTAACCCCATAGGGTGGAACGGTACTTTCAGCTAATTAACCTTTTCTGTTTCTTTCAGATATTGGCAAGATGGCTATCTTGTACATCCTTCTCCTGCTGGGTAGATTTTTACCTCTAACTGTTTTTGCTCCCCCATTTCCACAAAATCCGATGGATCGTTTGGTGCAATTGCTTAGCAAATCTTCCATGGGTGTTCAAATTAATATTCCAAACAAAAATGTTAAAGTTACTCAAGGAAAAGATGCTTTATTAGGTGCTGTTGTTGTTACTCCAGATAAATCCTCACTCTCTATTCAATGGGATACTGATGCTATATGTTGTAAGATTCCCATAGCCCACCTAGCCAAGGGCACATTCCATGGCTGGCCTAACACTGGCATATCACAAAATGGTACCCTTCCCATTAGACAAGCTTCTCAGAGACACACTGGTCAATATAACCTTACTGCACTTATTGACCCGGCCTTCTGTGAATGACTCTCTTCACAGGTGGCACGAGATTTTTGTTCCCAAAACTATGTTGCCTCTTCATCTGTTTATTTATCTGTTATTCCATCCAGCCAGGAAGAACTTCTTGCCTGCCCTCGTTTAAACGAGGGACCCCTAGTGGTCTCAGCCACATCACTTCCCGTACAGTTTATGCATGTCCCAGTTATTTTCAATTTATCACATTGGAATATGGCTAAATTTGGTTTATGTCAAGATACTAATACTTCTAAATTTCACAGTATGGTGCTTACTGATATTGTTGCTGCATATCAAACATGCACAAATGATCCTGTTGGTGGGTCCCACACCACAAATCATGTAAGTTATTTTAGACCGGCCCATAAATACTATAAACCCAGATCAAAACACACCAAGCAGGATGCAGCCTCAGATGCCGTGGGTGATGCTGGTACTGCTTCTGGTATCATTGGAGTAGCCGGCACTGTTACGGGCCTTTTTGGCTCAGGAATGTCTATTTGGAATAGAGCCGATATTGCTTCCATTAAAGCACAAACACTGAAATTTCAACAGACACTTGGCAACGATGTTATGCCCCCTATCTTGCAAGGTGTCAATACTCTAAGTGAGGAAGAAATACCATATATACTGTTTACAATATGAAGGAGATTGCTCAAGGGTTCAATGAAACAAAAAACAAACTTAATGACCTTATTTTTCAGAACAACCTCGAGGCGAACAAGCTCTATATTGGGTGTGAAATTTTATGTTCTGCTTATAGCTCTTATGTTATTTCTACTGTTAACAGTCTCTTCAGGGACTTGGAATCAGGCAAAATTCCAGATATAATACATGATCTCAGGCTGGGTAAATGGTATTGCCCACACTGCAAAGCTACAGGTTGCATTTCTATGTGTTTAAAAGATACTTTAAATATTTCCATGGCTACAGCCTAATATTGGTTACGTTTCCAGGTTTCCTAACCAAGCCTCTTGCTACAAGTCTAGAACCTGTTCTATTAGGGATAATATGTTTATAACCTTTACAGTATACCTTCCAAGTTTTGATCCAGCTACATCTGTTTTTGAAAAACTTGCTAACATACATTCTATTGGACATCTTGAAAATGACATTTATCGTGAACATACTGAAATGCCTGCTATGTTGTTTTTTCATCCTGTGCTACAAGCATGGACTTCACCCCACACTAATTGCTGTGCCAAGAAAGGCTATTACTTCCTTTGGAGATGTGATGTTTTTGACATTGTGAAGCCAGTATATGGCTACTCTCCAGAGCACCTTGATTGGGCCTTAACCTTGGGTGAAGATTTGTCGGGTAACCTTACTAATGTTCCACCATATGACGGCATCCATCCTCCTGCTGCACCTTCAGCATTCAACACTGAAACAGCACCATCTTGAAGCTATCTTGAAGAGATACATCGATTCACTACCCACATCACCAACTACGTTCTCTTGCCCTGTGCGATTACATCGTTGGAGAGTTCCCACCCTCAGAGTTACCTGTACTGCTGAGGGCCAGCATTGTGTAGTAACTAATTATAAATCCTTTGTCTGTGGTTTACGTTCATGTGTTGTTCATAAGACAAATTTTTGTTTCACTCCACAGCAGAAGACCGTCATTGGACACACCATCATTACACCTGTTTCTCCCCCTGAACTAGATGTTATTGATACTGACCCCCAATATTGGCTTGCCCTTTCTCAATATTTAGACATTTTTAATGTTCACATTGATCCCTTGACAATCACATTGAGATCTCTTTTAGCTAGAAAAAATGATCACTTGATTTATATTAGTAACAATATATCAAAAGAAATCAATATTGGGCCGGCTCGGTGGTGCTGAGGGTTGAGGCGCTGAATGCCACACCTCGCACCACGCCAGCGACCCAGGTTGGGGAATGAACTCAGGTCGTCGGGGTCAGAAGGGGGAAGGAGAATTGAGTGTCCCAACGGATGCTCTCCTCCTTCTTTGGGGTGGGATTTCAGGGGTTCTTGTCACACCCGATGTCCCTGAGGGTCAGTGGGAGCACTGATTTTCGGGGCTGTGGTGGCTCCAAGGTGCTGGAGTTGGAGAGGGGAGGACGCTGTCAGCCACTTGGTAGCATCATGCATCAGTATGTCATCTACCTGAGCCAGCATCCTTAGGGGGTGGAAGGGAACAGAAACACAGGAACACCCCCTCTCGGTCCTAGATGAAGACCGATCTGTGCCTCCCAACTACCAACTCATGAGCAGACCCCACTGTGCCGGCTCTCCTCAAGCAAGGTCGAGGAAGAAGGGGCACTTCCTCGCCCCATGTGGGTGGGGGGGATATCTGGGCATCAAGGAAAAGTACAGTGGAGAGACCAGGTACTCTAGGGGCAGACACCGTGTTGGTGGTCTGTGGGGGTTGATCAATGGTCTGAAGGAGTGGACAGGGAGGGTAGTACAGGGAGGATAAAAAGAAAGTTAAAAAAAAAAAGCAACCAATATTCTTAAGAATGAGGTAATGGTTGTGGACCCAGGTCACGGGGGGGGGACTGAGGACTGGTCTTTCCTCCAGATTAATTCTGGGGGTGGACCAGATCCTCATCTCTGAATGGGTGCGTAACCTGGGAGTGGAGCTTGACGTTGGTCTGACCCTTCAACATCAGGTGTCTGCAGTCATCAAGCTGGCCTTTTTCCATCTTAGGAACATTGCCAGAATTAGACACCTTGTTCCACCCAGTGACCTGCCGGTCTTGGTCCATGCCTTTGTGACATCGCACCTTGATTACTGTAACTCCCTTTACCTAGGACTTCCTGGGGTTGATATCCGCTGCTTGCAGCTAGTGCAGAATGCGGCAGCAAGTATGTTGACTGGGGGTTCTAGAAGATCACATATTACCCCTGTGCTGCGTGCTCTGCACTGGCTGCCAATACAGTGGTGGATCACCTTTAAAGTGGGTCTTTTGACCTATAAAACCCTACACGGTCTGGGTCCAGATTCCTTGAAAGAGCTCCTGGTGCCTTTCACCCCTCTGCAACAGCTCCGCTCAGCTGACGAGGGTTTACTGGAGATTCCGAGGGTAAATTTGAAGTCATCTGGTACTCATGCGTTTGGATTTGCTGCACCTACCCTCTGGAATTCTCTGCCTCATCAGCTCTGGGAGTACAGGATGGTGGGGAGTTTTAAGCAGGCACTACAGACGTTCTTATGGGAAAAGGCGTTTCCTAATTTATTTTGATTTTATATTGTATGTATTTGAATACGAGTTTGTATTTGATTTTATATTGAATGTATTTGAATATGTTTTTATGTTTGTATTTGCTGTACAGCGCCTTGAGATTTTGAAAAGCGCTCAATTAAATACATTTTATTATTATTATTAATGATCTTATTCATGATGGTGATTTATGCTTAGCTGTAGGTAATTACTGTATTGAATTATCTTTTAAAGTTTTTGTGATTATTCAAGCATTTTTGATAGTTTTTCTGATTTTTCACCTTTGCAGCCTGGAACATACCCTAAAACAACATCGAGAACAACTCAATTTCCTTTACAAGGCTTGTGCGTTGGGCCTGTAAATGACTTTTTAGCTCCATCTCTACCTACCTTCTTGGGATTATTGCTCCTTCTGAGGCAACAAGGGGGGGATGTTATCCATGGATCAGCACCCCTGATTGGGCCTCCTACCTCGCAGACAGTAATACTTAGGGTACAAGCACTTATCGTATAAGCATAAGTGTCAGGATCGGAGTTCTGTTATGCTTTACTGTCACATAATCATGCTATTATTGTAATCCAATGTATTACTGAGGAGACACTGCTGTTTGGATATTGTATAATCATTAGTTAGGCAATACTGCTGTCTACAGGTTAGTGCAGAATAGCATATATTTGTACAAAACTGTATACGTAATTACCAGTAACCTTGCAATACACAACGTTGCTTTGTTCGCTATATGTTTTTACTAGCTCAGCATATGTTCCCAGGCTAGCTAGAAATCACACCATTTTGCTATTAGCCAATTATATAAGTTTTTTATATCTTTTCAGTAGTTTCCATGGTAGTTATCAGAGGTATAAAACCTATTGCACTGCTTATTCTCTTTGAGAAGAGACTGATGCAACCTATAGGTAAGAAAGAAGATTTGGGGTGTTCTCCTCAGTGTTTTATCACTGATTTTGGTTGTAAGCCTGCTTCATATACCAGAAATAAGTCATTGTCAGACTCTAGATACCACTTGTTTGTTGTTTCTTCACTCTTGTATAGTTCCACCAAGAACCTGAGAAAGGGTGATTTATTACCCTAATTACTAACCCATACCTCAGTAGCTGAAGTTGTAGCTGAAGAACAAGCTGGGAGCAGCAGTTCTGAGCCACAGCTACAGACTGAAGAGAGCCCAGCTATGGGCAGCTCTCCCAAAGCACAGTGTGTTTTGGTAAAGGTTGGGTATGCAGAACTACGGAGAGCTCAACAAGCTGACTCATCCCTGCAAAAATTAAGTTAACCACCAGTGTGGATGGTGACTCTCCTAGTTCTGGGAAAATGGAGGTGTACTACGAGAATGGACTGCAGTACCGTTAGGTAGGTTCCTAATGGAAGACCGGAGGAAGGGCTGCTCTGGTGGATAGTGGTTCCTAGTGAGTACAGGAAGCAGCTTCTCGCCTTAGCCCACGGCATACCCTTTTCAGGACACCTAAGGGTCAGCCATACAAAAAGACAGGTAACAATTATTACTGGCCCAGTATTTTTAAAGATGTGACAAATTACTGCCAGACGTGTTCGCAGTGCCAGAGAGTGTGAAAGGTTGGGAACAAGACTTAGGCAGCTTTGATTCCCCTACCTGTTATTGAACAGCCATTTTGGCCAGTTGCTGTGGACATTGTGGGGCCACTTAGCACACCAAGTCACACTGGGAAATTATACATTTTGGTGGTCATAGATTACACTACAGGGTATCCAGAGGCAGTGCCCTTGTCCTCCACTGAGGCTGAGAAAGTAGCGGATGTACTACTAGGGATATTTAGAAACATAGAAACATAGAAGTTGATGGCAGATAAGGACCGCAAGACCCATCCAGTCTGCCCATTTCTTGTTCTACCTTATAAATGTGCCATCGGCCTTTGCTCTGTCAGTGGCCTATCTATTCATACTCATCTGTATTGCTCCTTTATGCCTATCCCATGCTTGTTTGAAGCCTTGCACTGTATTTATAGCCACCACTTCCTGAGGTAGGCCATTCTATGCATCCACCACCCTTTCTGTGAAAAAGAATTTCCTCACATTACCCCTTAATCGGCCTCCCTCTAATCTCATGTTGTGTCCTCTTGTCCTATTATTTTTCTTATATTTAAACATGTTAGACTCTTTCACCTTGTTAATGCCCTTAAGGTGTTGGAATGTCTCGATCATATCACCTCTCTCCCTCCTTTGCTCAAGGGTATACATATTGAGCTGCGTTAATCTGTCCTCATATGTCTTCTGATGCAGTCCCTGCACCATTTTGGTTGCCCTTCTCTGGACTGCCTCAATTTGGTTACATAGATACATAGATACATAGACAGTGTCGGCAGATAAGAGCCTATGGCCCACCCAG
This sequence comes from Neoceratodus forsteri, assembly GCA_016271365.2. Classification (NCBI taxonomy): domain Eukaryota; kingdom Metazoa; phylum Chordata; order Ceratodontiformes; family Ceratodontidae; genus Neoceratodus; species Neoceratodus forsteri. Next base: position 481,945,019 of record JADMNL010000022.1, on the reverse strand, counting down.
TCTGCCAATTTGAGCTTGTAAGTTCAGTTTATGTTTTCCTAGAAGTCTGTTGCCCCTTACCCCTGACCTCCAGAATTCCTTTATGTTTATCCCATGCATTCTTAAATCCCGTGATTGTTTCAGCCCCCACCACTTGCTCTAGCAGGGTGTTCCACTTGTCCACCACCCGTTCTGTGAAGAAATTCTTCCTCATGTTTCCTCTGAATCGTCCTCCCTCCAACTTCATCCCATGCCCTCTAGTCCTGGAACATCTTTTTCACTTAAAAATAGTGTATTCCTGCACCCTGTTCCTCCCTGGTTAATGTCCTTGTGAAGGTGTGGCCTCCAGTACTGCACGCAGCTGGGTTGGTTCCCCCCTAGAAGATCCAGTTGCACCAGGGCACCAACTTCACGTCTGATCTGATGGTTAGTCTGTGGAAGAAGTGGTTGGGGTAAGGCAGCCCTGGGCGTCTTCATACCACCCCCAGACTAATGGTCTGGTCTAGTGGTTCAATGGGTCTCTGAAGACCATTTTAAAGGACATTCACTGACCAACATGCAAGTACCTACCCCATCTCCTATTGGCATATAGAGGAAGGCCCCCAGGAGTCTACAGGGTTCTCGCCTTTGAGCTCCTGTTTGACCATAGGGAAAAGGGACCCTTTGATTTGGTAAGGGAAGAATGGGAGGGGGAGCTTGCTCCCCAAGGGAATCTGTTGTGGAGTATGTCCTGAATTTCAGGTCATGGCAAAAGGAACTCATGGGGTTTGCTCAGGAGCACCTAGTTGATGCACAACAAAAGCAGAAGACATGGTACTACCATGGGGCTAGAGCCCGGGATTATGAAGTTGGGCAGTGGGTGATGGTGCATGTCCCCATTTGGCAGAAATAATTAAAGGCAGCTTGGAAGGGCCTTATGCGGTGGTCAGTAGGGTGAATGATGTTAATTGCATGGTGGAGCTACCCAACAGGAGGTGCAAACAGCGAGTTTACCACGTTAACTTGATGAAGCCCTACCATGATATGGATATGTTCCTGGCTGTGTGCAGCTATCCAGAAGAGGAGGCAGAAGCATATAAACATACAAATTTGCCAGCAGAAAAAGGCCTTATGGTCTATTGAGTCTACTCGAGTGTGCAGCTAGCAACCCTTATACCGCAGCTGCCCCTCCCTCCCCTCCCCTGCCACTCCCTCTTACCCTATCCCAGCCCCTTTTGAAGCAGTCCACTGTTCTACAGGATACTACTTCTGCAGGCAACGTGTTCCACCCAGGCACCACTCTCTCCATAAAAAAGTGTCTTCTCATTTCCCTCCAGAACCTTCCCCCTTCCAATCTGAGATCATGACCTTAAGTGTCTCTACCCCCTTAACTTGAATAGTCCCTCCATGCCTGTCTTGTTTATTCCCTTCATGTACTTGAAGGTTTCAATCATATCCCCCCTGTCTCTTCTCTCCTCCAGTGAGTACATGTTCAACTCCCTCAGCCTGCTCACGTAGGGTATGTCCCCAAGTCCCTGGATCATCTTTGTTGCCCTGCGCTGCACCTCCTCCAGTAACTTAATGACCCTCTTCAGGTATGGGTGCCAGTGCTGCATGCAGTACTCTAGGTGTGGCCTAACCCATGATCTATACAACAGCAGGATCACTTCCCCTCTTCTTGAAGATATACCCCTTGCAATACAACCCAGCATTTTGTTGGCCTTTGCAGTTGCATTCCTGCATTGTGCTGAGTTGTTCATTGACCTTGTTATAATCACCCCTATATCCTTCTCCTCCTCTATCACAGCTAGCTGAACCCCCCCCCAACCTGATAGCTCCTTCTTGGTTTTTTTGCCCTGAAATGTAGTACTTTGCACTTTTTGGCATTGAACCCCAACTGCCAGGTGTCTGACCAGGTCTCCAATTTTGACAGATCATTCTGCAACCCATGCCACCCACCTTGGTCATCCACTACTGCTCCTACCTTGGTGTAATCTGCAAGCAAACTTATCTTGCTCTTGATGCCCTTTGAGATGTCTGATATGAACAACCCAAACAACACCGATCCCAGCACTGAACCCTGTGGTACTCCGCTTGTCACTGCCCTCGGAGATGAGAGCTCCCTTCCCACCACCACCCTCTGCTGCCTTCCCTGTTACCAGTTTATTACCCATCCCACCATTTTTGACCCTGCACCTGTACCTGCCAGCTTACTACCCAGCCTCCCATGTGGCACCGAGTTGAATGCCCTACTGAAGTCCAGAAACAGGACATCCACTGCATGGCCCTTGTCCAATTGTCTAGTTACCCAGTCATAGTAATCCACCAGGTTGTTCTGACAGGATCTGCCCGTGACAAACCCATGCTGCCTAACATCTTGCAGCCCATTGGTCTCCAGAAGGGACACCAGCCTCTCCTTCGGGATTGTCTCCATCAGTTTTCCCATGATGGATGTGAGGCTTACCACTGGTGGATCTCCTGGCAGAGGGTAAAGCAGCAGTACTAGATAAATTGTTTACCTGTTCTCAGCTTTTTGTGTATGCTCTGGTGCCCACAGTCAGCTCTCTGCCTTTTTTTTAATCCTGTGTGATTTTTCACATAAAACAGTGTTTTTCTTACGTTTGTTTGTTTCCATTATGTGAAAACCTGCCCCATCTCCATGTTGCACAGGCCACAATCTGAATGCTGGGTAGTGCAATGCAGTAGAAAGTCCCTCCTCTTCCTCTGTGACTGCGTGCTCTCAAGAAGTGGTATTTGTGTGAACCACTGTGAATAACAGGGGATAGCACTGTACTGGCTGCAACAGGCGGGTGCTGCTGGTGAAGAGAAGGGCAGGGGAAAGCCAACAGTTGCCAATATGGGCATCGCTGCATGAGCCCCTAGCAGACCACTAATTTAAGTGGATGGAAGCAGTTAGCAATGGCAGTAAAATGAATAAATCACACTACACATAACGTGGGTAATCAGCCTGCTAACAACATACTGGTGGACTTGGGGGGGGGGGGCTTCTTCCATCTTGCTGACAACAGGACTCAAAAAAGTGGTTGGTACATGTACTACCTTCCATAAACCCTGCTGGACACATTTCTAACCACACGGTACAAACTTGAAAGGAGTTAGGACTTCATGGGACTAAGCATGCTGAAATAGCATTAGGCAAATAATGCAGTTTCCACAGACCTGATTACACATCACCAGAAACACAAATAAGTACAGATACATTCTGTACATGCCAGAGAAGCTGGGAACCCCCCACCCTGGAACAGTCAAGTACTATGGCACAAAGGCAGGCATTCAGTGAGCTGCACTATTAGGGCTGAGCAGGAATGCACAACAGAAGTAAACAATGGACATGATCCAATGTAAAGGGCAACTCAGAGTCAAAGTATGGAGGCTGCCATCTTTCCTGTCATGCTACAATAATTATTTTATTAATAACTCCACTAAGATGATCCATGACATTAAAAACAGCAGATACATTGGATTGGAACTATAGATGCACCAATACAAACCAAAATTGAAATTTCCACAAACACTTCCTGGTTATCCAGTACTGCTGCTTTAAGGGAGAATCCTCAGTGAATGCTGTCACCACCTTGGAGTGGCTGACACCAGCCCAAGCTGCTGAAATGAGTGGGGTGCTGCCTACATTTGGTGAAATGTTCATGGGGAAACCAGGGTATAACACACTGGCAGAGCATTATGTGGATACGGGTTCCCAAGCTTCACTGAGGCAGCCGCCTCATAGACTCCCGGAAGGAGTAAGATATGCCATAGATGGGAGATCAGGGAGACACTGGCTCTCCAAGTGATCCAGAACTCCAGTAGTTCCTGTGCCTCCCCAGTGGTACTGATTGCCAAAAAGGATGAGACAAGGTTCTGCATTGACTACCGCAAGCTCGGCACCTGCATGGAGTCAAACGTATACCCTATGCCCAGGATGGATGAGGTCCTGGAGAGGGTTGGGGGGAGCCCTTTACCTGTCCACCATATACCTGACAGAGGGCTATTGCCAGCAACCTCCGACCCCTGAAACCAGAGAGAGAGAGTTTGCCCTTCATAACCCCATTTGACTTAATCGGGTTCATGATAATGCCAATATGAATGCACCAGTCATCCTTCAACAGTTTGTGGACTGCATTCTGAATGAGGTAGGAGACTTTACTGTGGTGTGCATAGATGATATCACCATCTATAGCCAGCTCAGGGAGGATGATGTGAGGCACAAGACCAAGGTGCTCTGCTGATTGCAGGCTGCTGGGCTGACAGTCAAGGTGGAGAAGTGCCAGAAAGGAATGGCAGAAGTGTCATACCTTGGGCACAGGGTAGGAAGTGGGTACATCTGACCTGAGCCAGAAAACATTGAGGCCATCCAGGGATGGGCCACACCTATGACCAAGAAGAAAATATGGATCTTTTGTGCCAAGTTTCAGCAGCATAGCCAAGCCCTATCTGATCTCTCCAGGAAGAGAAAGCTAGAAAAAGTTCAATGGACAGAAACCTGTGATACTGCATTCTACCACCTGAAGAATGCACTGTGTCGGGCACTGGTGCTCACCAGCCCAGGGTGTTCTCAGATTTATTTTGCATGTAGATGCATCTGATCATGGACTAGGCGCAGTTTTGAGTCAGGTTACTCACTTGGGAGAGGAGCACCCAGTTGTGTGCCTGAGCAGGAAGCTGCTGCTCAGAGAAAAGGCCTATGTCACAATACAGGAGTGTTTAGGGATTGTCTGGGCTTCGCAGAAGCTGCCACCTTATCTGTAGGGAATAGAGTTCACCCTGGTTACTGATCACAACCCCCCCCCCCCTTACATGCTGCATAGAACCAGCTGGCAAAACTCAAAATTGCCAAAGTGGAACCTAGTGCTGCAGTCCTATAATATGGACACTAGGCACCACAGCAGATCGCAGCATGGCAACAGGGATGGGCTGTCCAGCCAATAGTTAGTGCCATTGTTTCTTCTTAAAGCAGCAGTGCAATGAAATTGGGCAAAACATTTTACCCTACCTTTTTCAATTTAAAGGATTCCAGACATCTTCCAGTTTTGTTTGGTGGTACAATTTTTAAAACCCATCAAGATTTGAGGATTCTATGAATGTTTTAGTATTGTTTTTTCTCAACAAAAAAAAAAAGATGGCACCAAACTTTGCATAGACATAGCATTGTAGACCTGGCAAGTGTTAGGATCGAAAAAATAAAAAAAGACTCAAGGTAGGCAGCATAGGATGTACCTAGACAAGTGCATCTGTCAGGTATGCTAATATTTTTCCTAACTGTAGCTGAAGTTTGATTTTTTTGGAAAAATATTTTTCATTGCACTGCTGCTTTAAGTGGGAGAAACATTAGGAGAAATGTGGGGTTCAGACAAGAAGTGAACCGAGGGCATAGCAGTTGAAGCCAGATGGCTCACGTGAAAAACAAAAAGTCATTTATAGCTCTCAAAAAATATGTTTCTTGTTTTCTCTGGGGTTGGGGGTGGTATAACAATTAAATGCATACCAGTTACAGCATTTTTTAATTTAATATTTTTCTGTATATATATCAGTTTGAGTTTAGCAGCTGCACAGGAATGTCAGAATGTTTTTATCAGTGTGCTTAAACAGACCAGCTGTCTCCAGAGAGTGATTACAATCTCTTTGGCCAAGTAACTGGAAGCATCAACCAACCCTTTCATGTTTCATGGAGATGTTGCTCATGCTGTGCTAGACAGAACTTGGGTCAAAAACAGATACCTTTGTATAACGTCTGAAGTCCAAATCAGACCAGTTTTTTAATGAGGACCCAGCTCTACAGACACAAAGTGTTGAATGTATGATGTCAGAGTCACATACTCAATTTGTCATGGGGGGGGGGCAGCTGGAGGGTCTTAAGGCCTGGCAGAGCCTGAAAGAGACAGTCAGGCTAGAATTTCAAACAATTACCATCTAAGGTTTGTATCAGCCCCGATTCACCAAGGGATCTTGTGTGACTAAGCCGCTATACTTTGGGAAAATCAGAAAGTATAGTAAGATTTTTTTGTTTCCTGTCTGCTGTGTGCAAACATTTTCTTTTCATTTCTGTAGAATTACTTTTCCCCACAGACTTGCTGCAATATATTCTATGTGTGTAAACATATTGTAGCTGTACAGATATTTTTTCCACATACTTCATATTTCTATGACTAAGTCCTTTCAGGTACAGTTGACTGATTTATAATCGACAAGAACTGTATTTCCACCTATGAAGAGAAGGATACAGTTGCCATATTCAGTTTCTAAAGTAAGGGGTTCTCAGCTGTGACAGAGAGGGGTGAGATGGTTGCTCTTGAGCAAGGAGTGCTGTACTGTGTTAATGGTGGCTCCGGAGGGACTCAGACCTAGAGATACCTCAATAGAGTTTCTATACTGAGTAGTGGCAGCTACTGATTACCCTTACAGTTGTCTGACAGGTTCAAGAAAACTGGTAACACTGTCAGGCTCAATTTGGGCTAGACTAGTTTGCCACAAAGAACAAAACAAAGAACTGCATTTCTAATTTTTCATAAAAAAGTAATAACTATTCAGTATATAGTATTACCATCACCAAACCATTAATGGATTCTTTTAACAATAATAGAAGACTCAATAACTCTAAAATAACCCAAACCTGTGTTCAAACAAATAAAATATACTGTACAAATAAAGTATCACTTTTCAAATTATAACTTTTTTAAAATGTGTTAAACAGGTGCATACACTGGTCTTAGGGACTGTTTTCAGGCACAACCTGGGCCATCAAGATAGCACATACTAGTGAACAGCAAAAACACATACATAAAAGACGGATAGCATGGTACAATGCAATCAATACTTAGCATTCAAAAAGATGCCCTTTTAGTGAGTAGATTGGGACTCCGTTTGACGTAAGTGTGAAAAGATGTATTTTCCTTTTTTTTATGAAGGAGATCCGATTTTTTGATGACTGTATACGAATATACGAACATACGAAATTTGCCAGCAGATAAAGGCCTAGAGGTCTATCAAGTCTGCTCGAATGTGCAGCTAGCACTCCTTATTCAGAAGCTGCCCTTCCCTTCCACCCTTCCCCTTCATTAACCCTCCCCTTGTCCTGTCCCATCCTCGTTTGAAGCAGTCCACTGTTCTACTGCATACCACTTCAGCAGGTAATGCATTCCACCCAGCCACCACCCTCTCTGTAAAAAGTGTCTCCTCATCTCCCTCCTGAACCTTCCTCATCCAGTCTCATATCATGGCCTCTGGTGGCCCTCCCCTCCCTTACTTTGAACAGCCCCTCTGTACCCGTCTTGTTTATTCCTTTCATGTATTTAAAGGTTTCAATCATGTCACCCTGTCTCTCCTCTCCTCCAGTGAGTACATGTTCAACTACTTCAACCTCCTCTCATGTGATAAGTCCCCAGCCCCTTGATCATCTTTGTCGCTCTGCACTGCACCCCCTCCAGTAACCTATGTCCCTCTTCAGATCCCCGGACGCTTCAGTGCCTGCAGTACCCCAGGTGTGGTCTAACTAATGACCTATACAGTGGCAGAATCACCTCCTCCCTCTCGAGGATATACCCCTTGCAATACAACCCAGCATTTTGTTGGCCTTTGCAGCTGTCTTTCTACATTGTGCCGAGTTGTTCATTGACCCTGTAATGAGCACCCCCAGATCCTTCTCCTCCTCTGTCTGGGCTAGCTGCACTCCCCTAGCTGGTAACTCTTCCTTGGGTTCTTCATCCCAAAATGCAGCACCTTGCACTTTTTCGCATTAAAGCCCAGTTGCCAGGTGTCTGACCAGGTTTCAAGCTTTGCCAGATCATCCTGCAACCCCTGCCATCCCCCTAGGTCATCCACCACCGCGCCTACATTGGTAACATCAGCAAACAGACTGATCTTCCTCTTGATGTCCCATGATATGTCTGCAATGAATATCCCAAACAACACTGGTCCCAACGCTGAGCCCTGTGGAACCGCTCGTCACTGCCCTTGGGTGTGAGGCCCCACCCACCACCACCCTCTGTTGCCTTCCCTGCAGCCAGTTTCCTACCTATTTCACCAGCTGCCGCCCTTGTGCCCTACTAACTTCCTTCCCAGCCTTCCACATGGCACTGGGTCCAGATGCCTTACACAGTCCAGATACAGGACATCCACTGCATGACCCCTGTCCAGTTGCCTAGTTACCCAGTCATAGAACTTGACCAGGTTGGTTTGGCAGGATCTGCCACATATGAAGCCATGCTGTCTGCTGTCCTGTAGTCCTTTGGCCTCTAGGAGGGCCACCAGCCTCTCCTTCAGGATGGTCTCCATTAGCTTACCCATGATGGATGTGAGGCTCACTGGTCTGTAGTTTCCCAGTTCATCCTTGGAGCCACTCTTGTGGAGGGGCACCACATGAGCCATCCTCCAGTCCTGAGGTACACCCGAATGTAGTGAGGCATTAAATAGGTCTGCCAAAGGTCCTGCAAGGACCTCTGCCAGCTCCTTCAGTACCCTGGGGTGGATGCCATCTGGGCCTGGCGCCTTGTCCACCCTCAGTGCCTTCAAACCCTCTCAGCAGCTGCTCTCCATGATTTCCCCATCTGTCACCACTTCCCCTGCTTCTGCCATTTCTCCCACCTTGGTGTCACCCTCACCTCTTTAGTAAATACTGAGCAGAAGTACTTATTTAGTGCTTCCGCCTTATCGCACCCTGCTTCCACCCAACCCCCCTCCTTCCTAATCCTTACTATGTGGTCCTTACAGCTCCTTTTATCCCTGATGTACTTAAAGAAGTCCTTCTCCTCTTCTTAATGCCTTGTGCCAGCCTGAGTTCCGTAGATGCTTTGGCTCCCCTTACTGCCCTTGTCACCTCCTTCAATTCTGTCAAGTACTCCTCCCTGTCCTCCCTCTCCCTGTTTTTTGTACTTCCTAAAGGACTCTTTTCCTCCTTACCTTTTCCATGACCTCCTTGCTCAACCAGATCAGTTTCTTAGCCCTAGCCTTCTTGCTCTGGGCTTTGCAGCAGGTTTGTTTGCCTCCACTATCCCCAGCTTTATGAGCTCCCACCTCTGGTTAGTGTCCATACTAGATTGAATTCTGGCCAGGTACCCTTTTACCACTTCCCCCATCCTCTCAAAGTCAGCCCTCCTGAAGTCCAGCACTATTGTGCCAGATTCCACTCCTTCCTTGCCCATATCCAATGTGAGCCATACTGAGCGGTGGTCACTCCCTGACAGCGGTCCCTCCGCTGTAAGTTCTCTCACAAAGTCCCCATTTGCCAGCACAAGGTCAAGGATATTTCCTAACCTGGTTGGTTCACTGACCATTTGCAGCAGGAAGCTGTCCTGGAAGGCATCCAGCAGTACCTGCTCCCTTCTGTTCCTGGTTGTTTGGGTGCTCCAGTCCACTCCTGGCATGTTGAAGTCCCCACAATCACCACACTACCCTTCTCGTGAGGTCCTCCTGATCTGTCCCGCTAGTTCCTGTCTAACTCCTCCATCTGAGATGGTGGCCTGTACACCACTCCCATTCTAAGAATCCTATTCTTGAAATCCTGGATTTGCATCCAAAGTGACTCCGTACTACCCTCCACCCCTTCCTCCCTTACACACTTCAGTCCTTCCTTCACATATAGTGCCACCCCCATCTTTCCCAATCACCCTATCCCTGCAAAATAACCTGTACCCTGGTACAGACAGGTCCCAGTCATTGTATTGGGTGTATGTGACAAATGTTAATTGATAGCAAATTCATGCAATGCTTTCTTCCAAGTTTCAAACAAGGGGATATTAATAGATCTCCAGTTGAGAAGGAGTAATCTTTTGGCCTCAATAATGGCTGTTCTTGCCCAATCCATTTGCAATTTAGGGGGTCATTGATCAATGGGAAAAATACCTAACAATGCAATGGTAGGTGACTGAGATATGTTATAAGAGATTACTTCGGAGCAGGCTGTAAGTACCTTATTCCAGAATAAGTATATTTTGAGGAAGGACCATAAAATATGAGTCAAATTACCATGCCAGCATCTGGAATCCAGCAAAATTCCTTTATCATGTATACATTGGAATGTTTGGTACCATGTAGTTAAAAAAATGTTTTCTTTAATAAGTTTACTTTTCATATCCCTACTAGCTGTATGTGCACATATAAATGCTGAGCTCCACTCCCGAGGGATAACAATTGTATATAATTATTTCTCCTGTTCTATATGTAGGGGTTCCATATAAGCAGGGTGATACTCAAAACACACTCTGATATATCAGTCCTGCAACCCCTTTATCTCTAGTGAACCAGGAACCTAAATATTAGCAATAAGGCAAGCAGATAATCATCAGTCTGAATCCATAATCGTCTGTCTGAATCCATAAAAACAAACAGTGCCTGTCTGATACATAAATAACTCCATAAACCAAACTTGATATTGTATAATTCTCCCTCAACTGAGAAAGGGACTTAAGAATCCCTGTAATAGCTCAACTAGACTTCTTGTTACATGGATTTGTTTTTCTATCCAGGGTTCCCATTTCATAGGGGCGCCATCAAGCAGAATATTACTGTCATCCCATAAAGGCATAAGATCTACAGGGGAAGAGATGCCTTTAATTTCTAATCAAAATTTGAAACAATATTGCCAAGCCCTTTTCATTATACTTATGGTTTGAATTCATTTTTGAATATATGTAAGTGAATTAAAAAGAAAATTAGCAGAATGAAGATTCTCAGCAAAGTTCTTTTTCCACTTCTTCCCATAAAGGTATGTGACAGGGTTGGGTAAGACCCTATCCCATTTGTTATGCAGAGAGAGTTAAAAAGCAAGGATCTATTTTGTCTTCTATTCTGCCTTTTGCCTATCAGTTGCTTGTCTCATTGTGTAATCAAATTTTTCTTGTGACACCTACGGTGGTAATCGCGCAAAAGCTGACCATTAACACGGTATACTGTGCGGTAGCCATTAAATAACATGTAATGTGCTACCCCACATACCATGCTAATGGTCAACTTTTTCGTGATTACCACTGTAGCAATTTGGCCACTCCAATGGTCCCACAATTTTCCCATTATCTTCCTTCCTTCACTTGCTGTTTCTATTCTTTCTTTCTCCCTTTGCTTCTCTGTGGTTAAGAACATATATGTGAATCTTTATGTGTAAATGGGATCCCTTGGTTTTCAAATGTATGAAGCCTCACTATGAAGCCTGATAAAGTCTCATTAAGAGGCAATATGTAAGGGTGTTAAGCCCGGCACTGTTGTGCTTTATTTTTTGAATACAAATTTGCATTAGTACCTATATGGTGTATGCCTAGTCTTCTCTCTTTTTTTGTGCTGTTTTTGCTTACAGAGAAGTGGCACAAGCATAAAGCGGTTTCTCACACTTTGAAGTGTTGTATAGTAGATAACCTAGAAGGCTACTAGGTGTAATAAAAGACACATGAGAAGATAACCCCGCTCAGAAAGAATCTATTACATCTTATGTGTGTGCAATGAGCAAGAAACTGGCAAAATATGTTGAAATTGCCCACAGAAATCAAGAAGAAGCCCCAAATTAGCAGAAAATGTATTATCACCATGGGGTAAAGGAAAACATTTTCAAGCCAGTGAAAAGGTGTTTACTGTTACCCACTACAGAAATAGTCAATTAATGAAGTGGCAAGGGCCTAATAAAGCGGTTCAAAGTATTGGTACAGTTAACTATGAGATTGAGACCCCTAATAGAAAAAACACTATTAATATACACAATGCTAACCTCCTAAAGAAATGAGTTGATAAAAAAACCCATCAAAGGTTGCATTGTTACCCTCGATGTGCTGCAGACTGATATATCAGTCCAGAATTCCTGTATGTTCTAATTCAGTTGGCAGCCTAAGGGTTAATATTACTAGAAACTGATAAAGAAGATATTGCTACAACTTATGACAGACTGGAGCAACTGTAACTTCTGATGCTGTAAAGGTGAATGTTTCCCTAGCCACAGAAGAAACGGTAGAAATTCATAACTTGGTAAAGACATTTAACAGGACTTTTACCACAGTGCCAGGCTAAGCAAAAGGGGCTGAGCACACAAAGATGACAGATAATGCTCACTCTATCAGACAAAAGATATAGGCGCAGATATTTAAACTGCGCCCAAAAAGTGCGCAACAGCAGGAGCAAGTGCAAGTCTATTGCGCCCATGTGCAACAGACGCGATATTCAAAAAAGGATCAGGCCAAATTGTGCCTACAGCCAACGTCTGAATATTGCACAATCTGCGCCATAGTGCAACTAGGGAGGGGAAGCTGAGCAGATATGATGTGCTATAGCGCAACAAGGGATGTTCAGCTGAGCAGTTCAGAGGCGCCATAGCGCAAGCAGGGAGCCCCCTAGCTGCACAGCAATGTAACTGCACAATCAGGGAGGTAGGGGCCCACCACCCATGCTACAGATGGGCACAGGAACACACAGCAGAACAGACATTGCCCCCCACACCCCAAGCACAGCACAACCAGGGAAGGGCTGGAATAACCACTGGTCCATGGAGACAAGCAACCAACCCACAGTCTGGCCATGGTGCCCCATCACACCTACCGGCAAACTATGACTGGCACACAAGGAGGGCGGACCACCCTGTGCCACACCATCCTCCCACCAGTGCACAGTACACCCTGCACCGTGACCCCCAGACACTCCCCATGAGCAGTGACCACCACTGCAGGAATCCCCATGCATGCCACCACCCTCACAGTGTCAATGCAACCCTGTGCACCACAGAACCATGCAAGCCAGCCCCACCATGAGCACCCATCAGCAGGTTGTAGCACATGGCAATGCAACAACAGCAGACAAAGTGCCACTATGCACAGTCCCCTGAGGTACTGCTGAGAGACCGACTATGCGTTGGCACAAGAGTGACTCCATATGGGACGGTCATGTAGTTGACACCTCCATCAGTGGTACAGTACTCTGCACAGTATTCCAGTGACACACCCCGGCCCACCACTGGCCACAACAGCCAGCACAGACACCCACAGTGGTGCGTGGAAGCATGCACCACACCAGATGCCACACAGGGTCTGGACAGACACCCACCCATACCCAAGGGCACAACAACACAAGGATGCAGTGGTGGGGCAACCAAGCCCCCACTGTGGGCCCATGTAAGCCATGTACACACAGCCTGCAGTCCACCATGTCACTGGAGTGCCAACCACACTGCGCAGGCACCATGGACCAATACCCCACCATTAGTCACCCGGAGCACAAGCCACAGACAGTGGGGCACATCCCCTGCAACATACACAAGCCACAGCATGGAGGTGGGACAATGACCGCGTTGCCCACAGTGCCACCTGAGCCAGGCATGCACCACATCAGTGACATGGGCAACCCAGCAAAGCGACAGGTACAGTGTCCGCCCTGCAGAGAATGCCACCACTGACATGCCAGCAGATCATGCAGGTCACAGACAGGCATGTGTGTTGGCTGCACAGGCCATGGACGGGCTGATGAGTGCACCATGGACACAGAGCATGCACCATGGACCACTGCACACAGTCATCTGGTGCACGGGGAACAACACACACACAACACAGACACTGTCTGATATCTACCCCCACACCATAGACACCTCCACATGGACACACACACATACCCATGACTGCACCACCCCTGATGCCATGCACACCACTGCAGCTGAGCACCTATAGCCTGCTGCAAATCAGAGACCACCAGGGTATTCATATAAAAGTCATATGTATTATAAAAATAAAGAAATCAACTATTTACATAAACAACAACTATATACAGTTATTTGGGGGACACAAAAAGGTGGGGGTGGGCAGGGGAAGGGTGGACAAATGAGATGGGATAGGAGGGGTGTGAGGGTGGGTCCGGGGGATGGGATGTCAGGGATCAAGGGACTATTGGCTCCCATGCTGGTCCAGGTTCTGGCTCCCCCTTGCTCTGTGCCTCCGAAGTACCCCCGACTCATCTATCCTTCGAAGGATTGTGACCATCTCTCGTGCCAGGGTGAGGAGCTCCTGCAGGGTGTCCCTGATTTCCCTCAGATGTCTCACACCTAGGACAAGGAAGCACAGTCAACAGGTGTGAATGTACAATCCCATACAGCCAACCCACTGTGCATAGCATACGTCCATGGAACATACCACTGTGATGGTGTGTGACCAGCCGCAGTGATCACGTCCACAGGACCTGCCCACCCAGGCGCATACAGCCATGCAGAATGCTGCACACACCCACCAGCCAAGTCAGGCACAGCACCACCATGGCTGTCTAGTGACATGGCTATGTGGTGCAAAGGCAGTGGCACAGCCATGCACCTGGTGCATGCATGCACCACCACTTACGCACACCCAGACATGCATTGCCACTGGACAGTGTTGACTGTAACCAGTGTTGTGCATGGCAGTGATGTCAATGAATGGTGGCCATGCCATGCTGCCCATCTTGTCACACAGCATGCAATATTAATCATGGATGTCTGGCACTCACCCACATCGGGCCGGTCGGGTGGCCATTGTTGGTCCTCAGCCCGCCTGCCTGTGGCTTCCACCACCCTCTGCTCCACAAGCACTCAGCGCAGTTTATCCAGGCCTGTGGGGACAAAAGGAGAGAAGAACATCAGTACATTCCCGAAGCAAAGTCTCCCTGCCTCAAGGAGTGTGCCCCCCCCACCCAGCGAGACCCACCCACCCCACACCCTGTGAACACCGCCACGGCCAACCCCATATGGTCCCTACCCTATGTGCTTTACACATACAACAATGTGACTCATATGGACGATAACAGTGTGTTGACGGAATCCCTACCTGGACGTGGTACCGTGCCCCTACTGGCACGTGACCTCAGTCTGGCCAGTAGCTCTGGCTCCCTCCTCTGCAGGTCACCATATCAGTGCCTGCACTGCTCAGCTGTTCGGCCCCTGCCTGTCACCTCATCGAGGGCTGTGGCCACCTCTTGCCACACCTGGGACCTTGCCCTATCCAGGGGGGCCTCCCCAAAGAGAGGCCCATGGTGTGACTTGACTGTGGCCACCAGATTAGCCAGTTCGATGGTCGTCCAGGGAGCAGCCCTTCTCCGCGCCATTGTGTTAGCTATAGTAGGCAATATAGCGCTCTGCAGCACGGTACCCCACATGCAGATGCTGCGCGGTACAGCTTTGCCATTCCCTATCGTGCTGTTACCGAACAGCGCAATAGAGGTGAACCTATGCCTGACACATGATGCCAAGGGGGCAAAGGTCAGGCACAGGGTCAAGGGTCCCTGGTACAAGGCCACGCACAGCGCCATCGAATAACAATGCATGTAGCACGATGTGCCTGTGTGCCAGCATCACAGCGGACTATCGGGCAGTTGGGCCATTGCGCCTATGCAGGCCCATTGCCACAACGCCATGTAGTGACCTTTGCTATAGTGCCACTGGCACAATGGTGGCCATGCCCTGCATTGCCTACCGTGCACAGCACATCATCAGCATGGCAGACGCCTGCATCAGCAACCTGGGCATGCGCAGTGAGGTGTACTACGCATGGCACAGAACTGCGCCATTGGCTCAGCACGTTCAACACAATTGCGCAAAGCGCAACAGCGTGATATTCAGCTGTCATATGCAAATCATCTGATCAGCCATTCAATGGCGCAGCACTGCAATTTGCATCTAATTAAAGTTGCTCCTCACCTCATTTGCATGGATTGCACTATAAAGGTGTGACAATGTGCAGCAGTGGCCATAGTCGGTTACTGCAGTTTATTGGTGAGTTGCATGCTGTGTGGGAGTGTGGACTGTGGATTCAGGGACATGCATGGGACTGCACAGTCACAGGTAACAACTGCCATTCTTACAGGCTACATAATGACCGAGCACATTCTTGGAGAGTAGGACAACAGTGGTGGGAGGAGGAGGAGGCCGAATTTCACTAAGGCTGAAACCGAGGCCCTTTTCGAGGCCTACCTGGCTCAGAAGCCACTGCTTAGTGGACGGCGGGGCACCACTCAGACCCATGCTGCTGCATGGGAGGAGGTGGCACGTGCTGTGAACCTGCATGGCAGCTACCAGCGCTCCATGCAGGAGTGTAAAAAGAAGATGGGTACAGACAGGAGGAGGGTAAAGGAGAAGGTGGCTGCCATCAGGGCGGCATGTACTGCAACAGGTGGGGGACAGCCGGAGGTGGTACAGCTCACCCCAGCGGAAGACAGGCTTTCTGCAAGCATGCACCCGAAGTGCCATAGAGGGAGTTCTGGGTGGTGGCTTCCAGACAGGTGGTGGCCCATCTCTGCAGGGTAAGTCATCATGGTCTGTCTGGGGGGGGGGCCAGGTTGGTCACACGCAGTAATGCAACTTCGCTTTCCCTTACAGATCCTGAGCATCTGCATGGGTCAGCGGTGGTGGGCCTGTCCACTGTGGACAGTTGGACGGAGTCGGAGGTGGGACCATCCACCTCCACAGGTATGTGTGGATCTATACGACAGTGGGGCCGCCTGGCTGTCCACACTGATGTCATTGAGACAGGTGGGGAGGAAGCCCTGCCTGTGTCCCAGCATGCTGGCGTCCATGGATGCCAGCACACTGTGGCTGTGGCAGGGGCAGAGTTCAGCACCAGTGATGATGACACGACCATCATGGGCAGTGACACATGTGTGCCACAGGATGGACAGACAGCAGGGCAATTCGTGCCCATGGCTGTGGCTGGTGCCGCCGTGGGGGCCTGCGTGTCAGCACAGTCCCAGGCTGTGCCTGTCAGCACCAGTGGGGCAGCACTGGTGTCTGTTCAGGACAGTGGGACTGTTGCAGCCACTGCAGCGGCACCACTGAGCCCTGGGGTGTGGCAGCTGGAGGGGCAGCATCAGCAGTCATCCACCAGACCTGGGGGTACAGGGTTCAGCAGCGGCCTCTGTGCACCACCTGTGGACATGCCCAGACCTGGTCCTGGTGCGCAGCACCCACCCTCAAGGGGTGCTGAACATCAGGCCCTTGCACACCCTGAGGGACAGGATGCCGAGGAGGCTGATGACCTCTTGGACGAGCACACCCGCCTACTGCGAGCATTGGCCCAGCAGCAGATGCGGCTTGCAACATCCGTAGAAGCACTGTGTCTGGCTCTGGAGTGGGCAGAGGAGTGTCGCAGCAGGGACACTGAATGGATCCTGGCACGGCTGGACTGTTTGTGGGAGGATGTGACCACTGCCATTGACAAGCATGCACAGGCGTTCATTGCTGTCATGGCCACAATGGGCACACAGTCAGGTTCCCATGCATCGTGGACACCACACAGTGCACTCTCCACCCCCCATTCCCGGTGTTGTGCGACTCCCACCCTGTCGACGCCGGGTTCAGCTGTGGGCATCCTAAGCACTCCTGGTGCAGGCATGTTCGGTTCTGCTGCAGATCCCTGCGCGGGCACGGTCACGTTCACGCAGTGGAACCCCTGGGAGACCATCGGTGCCACCCCATGAGGCCAGTGATCAGCCTGCCAGTGCTGGCGGGTCTCGGCAGGGCCGCCCACACATCCGTGGCAGCCGTGGCACTGTGTCGCGAGACTGACCTGTCTCCCAACGTGGCTACTGTCTGGTGCTGCCATGTGTGCATTGTGTGTTTCAGTGGGCAGTGCATGGGTGGGTACCCGGCCCTGCACGCAGACACACAGTCCACCTGCACACCCTCCCAGCTGCTGTCTGTAGTTACGTGTGCATGATGATGCCTGCATTGCGCTGTACACCAAAGTGCAATGGTGCCCAGCATCTGACATGCGCACATGGACAGGCAGTGGGCGTGGTGACCTGTGGACATGTGTGTTGCTAGGGTGTGCATTTTGGATCAGTGTGCCTTCTGGCCTCTGTGCACGTTTGTTGCGTTGTGTATGTGCATGTGTGTGTGTGTGTCCTTTGGCGTGGCATGTTAATCCTCACCCATCCCTGGCTGTGTGTGTGTCTCTGTGCCCTGCCACTTCTCTCGATGGCATGTACCCCCAGTGTGGGCTCCTGCGTGTTTGTGGGTTGTGCCTTGGCCACTGGTGGTTGTGCATGGCCCCATGACTTACCTGGGTTGGCTGAAGTGCTCCTCCGTGATGGTGTCCCGGTGCAGCTGTGCCAGCTGGAGCAGTCGGGGTTCCCGTCGGCCAAGGGGGGGTTGCCCATCACCATCATCACCGGCATCCCCATCGTCTCCATCGCTGTCCCCCTCTTCAACCTGTATGGCTATCCCACATTCGTTGGCCATGTTGTGCAGGATGCAACAGGTCAGGAATATCCCACAGGCCTTTGAGGGGCTGTACTGTAGGGCACTGCCAGAGGTGTCCAGGCAACAGAAATGTGCCTTCAGCATCCTGAACACCTGCTCGATGACATTGCATGTGGTGGCATGTGCCTCATTGTAGCATTGCTGCGATGGGGTCGTGGGCTGCCGGTAGGGTGTGAGCAGCCAGGGACGGAGTGGGTATCCACTGTCACCCGTGTGTAGAGGGGGGAGTTTAGTTTGCTGATCAGCATCGCCCTGCCCCAAGCCATGTAGGCCACTACCCATGGCACCTCTGGCCATGCCCCCTCAGGCCCTTTATTTGTCCATTTGGTTTGCATACTCACCCACTAGGTGTCCATTGGGGTTGTCCCCACTCTCAAATCTGTGGCACAGTGCCGAATGGTGCCAGATGAATGAATCCTGTGCTTCCCCAGGGTGTGTGGCACAGACATTGATGATGCACTCCCTGGCATCGCACACCACCAGGCAGCTGATGCTGGCATAGCCCTTGTGATTCATGTATGTGGCCCCCTTGTGGCCAGGTGGTGTGTGTATGGCCACATGGGTGCAGTCTATTGCCCCTAGCATGCCAGGCATACGTGCTACCCTGTGGAACTCCTGTATGTTTGCTGTGCACTCCGCCACTGTGCTGGGGAAATGGATGTACTCCTCAGCATGTGGCAGCAGTGCGCTGAGGAATTAGGTGAGGTGGCATGACGTAGCTGACTGGGTTATCCCTGTGGTGTCCCCAGTTGGTCTCTGGAAGGTACCCGTGGTGAGCAAGCACATGCAGGCTGTTACCTTGGTCTCCACTGACAGGGCATGGCTCTGTCGTGTGGGTGCCTGCATCACATCACTGCACAGCTCACAGAGCTGCCTCAGTATTGCCCTGTTCAGGCAGTACCAGCCCACAATCTCAGTATCTGTGTACAGCTCAAAGCTGATGCAGGCTTGGTACTGCCCGTTGGGGGCATACCGCCGACGGGCCCTTCCACGGCCATGTCCCCCTGCCGCCCGCCTTCTCACCCCTCTCATTATGGCCTCCATATGGAAAGTGGCACTGGCCATGTCCCTGGCTTGCATTCACCCCCCCGGCAGCTGTTACTTTATTCCCCCTGCTGTCCTGGCTGCTACCTCCCCTGCACTGGGTACACCTGCCTGTGCTGGCCTCTGAGCTGCGAGGCTCCCCACACCTTCCCTGTGCCTGTCTGTTGCTGTGGCCTTTCCCTGGCCTGCCATGTTCCTGCCACTTGCCCTGTCTGTGTGCCTCTGCCTCTGACACATGTGGCTTCCCTGTAGCGTTCTTGTGCCTCTTCCTTGCTCCTTTTTATTTTGGCTCATTTCCGCTATGGCGCAACTTCCGCTTGCTCCACTGTTGCGCATTGCGCAAGTCTTTGAATAGCACACTGCACCATTTATGCATGGTTCCTCCCCCTTTGGTTGTGCATGCCTTCATTATCATTGCGCTGTTGCTCAGCATGATGTTGGAGGTGCAACTGCCTCCTGCTGAATATCATAGAATGGCGCAAATTCGGACTTGCACAGGTGCAACCTTGTTGCGCATGGCTTAACTCTTTAGAATATCTGGGCCATACCGTTTACCAGTGTGGTTAAGAGCAGATGTGGTTAAGGAAATACAAAAAGTGAAAGAACTGGGTATCATTGAAGAATTGAGGAGTGCTTGATCATCACCAATGGTGACTGTAAATAAAGGAAAGGGATGTAAGAATCTGCCTTGATTTTAGGAAACAATCAAATCTCTATATTTGGCAGCTATCTTATGCCTAGGATAGATGATTTGGTGGACAGACTGGGAAGTATCAAGTACATTAGTACTCTCAACCTCATCAGGTTTTACTGGCAAATTCCCCCTAGCTAAAGAATCCAGAGACAAAACTGAATTTTTCACTCCGCCTGGATTCTATCAGTTCACCATGCCATTTGGTTTACATGGTGCATCTGCTACATTCCAGCAGTGCATGTATGTCATTCTAGACCCTCATGCTGATTATTGTGCTGCTTACCTGGATGATGTTGTGATGTACAGTCCAGACTAGAAAAGCCACCTGGAACACCAATGAGCAGTTCTCAATCTCATCAGGGTTTACTGGCAAATTCCCCTAGCTAAAGAATCCAGAGACAAAACTGCATTTTTCCCTCCACCTGGAACACCTATGAGCAGTTCTCCAATCTATCAAAAATGCAGGTTTGACCATTAATCCTACCAAGTGCACATTAGGCATGCAGGAAACCAGATATTTGGGTTATTTTGGGGAAATGGAGAAGTAAAGCCAGCGATTTCAAAGACAGAAGCTGTAGCTAACAGTTCTTTTTATAAAACAAAGAAACATGTCAGGTAATTTTTAGGTCTGGCTGGTGACTAGTACTACCAGATATTTGTTCCTAACTTTGCCCAGTTAGAAACATAGAAACATAGAATCTGATGGCAGATAAGGACCACTTGGCCCACCTAGTATGCCCATTTCCCTACCTAATGGATAAGCTGCAGATCCTAGTTAACCAACAGCCTACTTCCTCCTACCCCTCACTAGAATTGCCTTATGTCTGTCCCATGCATTCTTGAATTCACCCACTGTTTTTGACTCTATGACCTCCTCAGGAAGGCTGTTCCATGAATCTATAACCCTCTATGTGAAGAAATACTTCCTCAAATTACCTCTGAGCCATCCCCCCTCTATCTTCAAATTGTGCCCCCTTGTTCTTGCACATCTCTTTCTCTGAAAGATGCTACCCTCTTGGACTTTTTTGATTCCCTTGAGGTACTTGAAAGTTTCTGTCATGTATAAAGTACTTCTATTGTGGTAGTAGTCACTCCAACCCTGCCATAACCCACCCCGTTCCTCTCAACATCTATCAAAATTTCTACCTCCCCTGTCTCTCTGAGACTCCCATAGAAACATAGAATTTGATGGCAGATAAAGACTGCTTGTCCCACCTAGTCTGCCCATTTTCCTACCTAACAGATAAGCTGCAGATCCTAGTTAACCAACAGCTTACTTCCTCCCAGATTCGAACCACTGACCTTCTACACCAAAGTCAAGAACCCTAACCACTAGGCCATCCCAGCAGTTAACTACTCTCCTCATTAAACTCAAAAAAAATAGTGAAATGGTCCCCAGAGTGTGATGAGGCTTTTTATCCCATCACGGCTACATTATGTTCAGCCCGTTTTAAGAAGTTCAGACTTTGAGAAACAATTTCTGTTACAGACAGATGCATCAAAGGTAGGCCTATGTGCAGTCCTAAGTCAGAATATAGATGGGAAAGAACATCTTGTTCTGTATATCAGTAGGAAACTGCACAACACAGAGAAAAAGTACTCCAGTACTGAAAAAGAATGTCTTGCTGCAAAATGAGCAATGAATGTCCCTTGAGTTTTATCCGCTAGGTGTTGAATTTGTACTTAAAACAGATCACAGTCTCTCAGTTGGCCTAATCAATGAAGGATTAAAATCCCGGAATCATTGCCAGCCTGGTGGCGCTGAGGGTTGAGGCGCTGGACGCCACACCTCGCCACACCGCAATTCGGCTTGGGAGCGAGCCTGGGTCCTTGGGGGTCAGCAGGGGAGGAGAAGGATCGAGCATCTGTAAGACTACTCTCCTTCTCCAGGGAGGGGGGTGAGTTGCCTCGGTGGCCTGGTGACTCCTAGCAGCTGCTGGGGGCTTGGCAAGCCATGGCAAAAATAGAGGGACGTTCTGAGGTGGACGCTGGGATGGGGCGTGTACGGTAGCTTGCGCGCTCTGATCCCTTGGTGTCATAGCACGCCTCAGTCGCATGGGAGAAAATGTGGAAAATACCTTACGGGCTACATGAAGGACCGACAGGCAGCACCACCGGCGTCAGGTCCCTGGATGCTCCTCCTCGCCGAAACCCCCCCGGATCCCTTGGCGGTGGTCGCGTGCCCACCATGGCTGATCGTTGTGCAGGTGGAGGTAAGGAGTAGAGCTTGGGGATTGTAGGGGCAGAGCTGGGGCTGAAGGTCGGGCTGGACTGGGGGGAACCATAGGAAAACACCCCTCAGCCACAGAGGAGGAGTTAAAAAGAGTATAACAAAAAAAAAAATCCCAGAATCACAAGGTGGCACCTAGCACTACAGCCATTTAAATTCAGAGTCAGTCACACATCCAGAAAAGAGAACGTCAATGCTAATTTTCTGTCAAGATATGATTCAGGAATTGAGAATTCAGAAGGTTGGAAAAAATGTGTGTGATTAACTGGACTGTTTGCTGTAAAAGGTGTTATGGAAAAAGAGAATACTGCATGTATACAAATAACTGCAAATGTTTTAAGGTATGTTAAATGATTTTGGAAACCTGTTTTTAAAAAAATGCAAAACCGGTTACATTGAGACATAGAATTTGATGGCAGATAAAGACCACTTGGCCCACCTAGTCTGCCCATTTTCCCTACCTGTTTCGTATACAGTTGATTCTAAATGATCTACAGCATACCCTCTTTTTCCAATCACTAGAGTTCCTTTATGTCTGTCTCATGTATTTTTGAATGTCCCTACCTTTTTTCCCCTACAACCTCTTCCAAGAGGCTGTTCAAAGGATCCACCACCCTTTCCATGAAAATATACTTTCTCATGTTAACCCTCAGTCTACCCACCTCTATACTTGGATTTTAAGATAGGCAGAAGGCTATATACCCATATTGTCTGTCTTCTGCTTCAGTGGGGCCATTCCAGTCCATTTGTGGATATTAAATGTTTATCCAACCTATTTTTAAAGGAGAGGAAGGAATCAGCATCTATCGCTTCCCTGGGAAAGCTATTCCACAGGGGTATAATCTTCTGTGTGTAAAAATATCTTCTTGCATTCCTTCATATCATGGCCCCTTGTTCTTGAACATTTTTGTTTTAAAGATGCTACCCTTTGTACCTTATTTACACCCTTAAGATATCTGAAAGTCTCTATCATATCACCCTCTCCTCTCCTCTCCTCTGCTCTCCTCTCCTCCAGGGAATACATATTGAGAGCCTTCAGTCTCTCCTCATATGACTTTTGGTGCAGTCACTGCAGCACTTTTGTCACCCTTCTCTGAACCACTTCTACTCTATGTCCTTCTGGAGATGTGACCTCCAGAACTGGACACAGTACTCTAGATGAGGTCTCACCAATGTTCTATACAGTGGCATCACCCCCTCCTTCCTTCTGCTGGATATATCTCTCCATATGCACCCCAAGATTCACCTGGCTCTCCTTACAGCCTTCTCACATTGTTTGGTAACCTTTAGATCATCAGATATGATTAGTCCCAGATCCCTTTCCTGTTTGGTTGCTGTCAATCCCTCTCCCCCAATCATGTACTCCTCTCCTGCATTTCTGTGCCATAAGTGTATGATCTTGCACTTTTTTGCATTGCCTCTCTTAAAGAGGGGGTATCATGTGATAGGGTTGGGTAAGACCTTGTCCTATTTGTCATCACAGAGAGTTAAAATGTAAGGATCTATTTTGTCCTCTTATTCTGCCTTTAGTCTGTCTCTTGTCTGTCTGTTTGCACAATCACATTTTTCTTGTGGCACCTAGGAATTGGCCACTCCAATGGTCCCACAAATTTTCCCTTGTTACTGTATTTCCTTATATTCACTTGCTGTTTCTATTCTTTCTTTCTTTCTTTCTCTCTTTCTTTCTTTCTTTCTCCCCTTGCTTCTCTGTGGTCAACATATATGTGAATCTTTCTATAAATCTGTAATCCCTTCATTTGTAAATGTATGTAAGTATATTGCTGAAATGATTGCAGATAGCTATTTGGGTTTCTTAAAAAGATAGTCTGTAATACATGGAGTTGACCATGAGATGTATTTTGACCTCCATGAGCTTGTTAACAGAACTGGCAACCATCTCTGGGACAGTGTGTTCTATTTTTTTGCTCCTGTTAAAGATGAGGTGCCAGATATTCAAAACTTTGCACTAGGCACAAAACCATTTGTGCTGGGTTTGCACAGGTCCCCTATATTCAAAAGACCAAATAGCACAAGCAAACTGCATTAGCGCTGGGCAGAAATATGATGTATGCATTGGGCAAAGAGAGGGGGCATGTACGTGAGTACAGGTGCTATGATATACAGTATTCAGCATGTTAGCACAGTGCAAAGTGAATTTGCGCAACTCTGTGCAACACTTAGCATGGTGCAAATTACCGCCCAGAAAAAGGTAGTCTTAACTCTGGGCAAAACAAGGATAGGGGGTGAGGACACAGCAGCACCAGGCAATATGGCCATAAGAAACAATAGCATCATGGTGCACCCGATGACTGCAGCCAGTGAGGAGGTAAAGTGGGTGAATGGCTACCCTGGGCCACTTCATATGCCATGGAAGAGACATGCTGCACACAGATGGCACCACTAACATCTTCATCATCTAGCACTTACCCTAACTCTGCCAGGCATTTGAGGGTGCCCCAGTGACCAGTGGACACTGGACACCTTGTCAGTGTGTCCATGCAGCATACAACACCAGTCTCCCATAAGGGTACTCCAACACAATCCAGCACATATGCAGCACTGGGAGACTGGAGGGTGCTACAGGGAGGGTGTACAGGTGGCCAGGCTGCACCACATAGTAGGTGCTGCCACACAGTTGGGACCATCCACACAGTGCACATGTGCCAGTAACAGGAATGCCCCTGACATCAGTGTGCCTGTATGATGGTATATGTTTGACCCCCGGGCACATATCAGACACCTGTCCAGGCTCCCCATCACACACACACAGCCAACCATGTGTATGTTAGTGTGGGAATCTCATGCCATTGGCACAGTGTATGTAGGTCACAGGACAGTATGACTGTAGTGTCCATCATCAGAACACACCTGCCAGCTGTGCATGTCTCTGTGTGGATAGCAGCAATCATTGTTGCCTGACCCACCATAGGCATTGCTTTGTCTCTCACAATACCGGCTACGATGGTACTGTATCATCTGTTACTCACTGCAGCAGGAGCAACAATATGTCTCTGGCATGCAGTACAACTACCCATTCTTGTGGTGCTAGTCCCCTGGGCCACAATCGTCTGTGCTGCTGTGTCCAAACCCAGCCTGTAGCTACCGTCCTGTTGTTCCAAGCAAAAATACAGGTGGTGCTGTGTGCAAACCCAGCCTGCAGCCACTGTCCTGTAGTTTCAGTCTGACATACCAGGTGGAGCTGTGTGCAACATGAAATAGCTTCGGGTAATCTACATGGTAATGCATGCAAAACAGGCTGTAATGAGATGCTTATGTTGCTCTTTGCCCTTCGATTGCCTTAGTAGGTTCATTTGCATGGGAGCTTTGAATATAGCAAAATTTTGCCCCGAGCAAACGTGTTAGTGCTGGGCAAACCTGTCAGAACTGTAGCATGGTTCTACAGTATTTCACCTGCAATGTTGTTTGCAGTTGTTGTGCATGACTTCCTTGCTAGCATCCACATTGGTCACATGGCTCAACCTTGCCTTACTCCACACCTCTGTGTGCTCTGGGCTGATGTTGCAGTTTGCACCAGCTGGTTGCTATATTCAGAACTGTCTTCTTTGCTGGGCAATTTTTGCTTTGCACTCTCAGCCCTGTTTGCATGCTATATTCAACTGATTTAGCCCCTGGGCTATTGCTTTGAATATATCGTGCAAATGGTTCTGGACTATTTTTGCACCCTGAGGCTATGTTTTGAATATTGAGCCCTAGATTAGCTCTTCAGGCTGGCCTCAGGAAAGAAACTGATAACGTTCTGGTACATTTTGTGAAAAACAGATGGTGTCATTTACAACAGGAAGTATAGTTTACAACAGCAAGATGCAGAATTTAAACTGCCAGGAAAAGACATCTTATAAAAAAAAGAGAACAGTGTTTTGTTTAGACAAATACGTATAGAGAAATTGAGATTTTGTTTCTTCTTGTTTTTCCATATGTACTTTTTGCTCCTCCTTGGAGCAGGCAGGTGGCTCCAGCCCCTCCCTTGGAGGAGACTTGTCTCTCTGGCCAGTCATCTCCTGCACCCATCCCACCTGACCATCCCCCCTCGGGTTACCCCCATGACAAGGCCAGTGGTGAGGGGCGTCAGCCTCCCCCACCCCAGAAGCCAACATCTAGATCACCTGGGGTCAGCGCGGGCACAGCCAGCCATCACGGAGCCTGCCAGCTCCATCTTTTTCCTCTGGGTTTTCTCCCCGAACCCATGCACGTGCAGTCAGCAGGGTGACTGTCTTCACCTCCACAGATGCAG
This sequence comes from Neoceratodus forsteri, assembly GCA_016271365.2. Lineage (NCBI taxonomy): Eukaryota > Metazoa > Chordata > Ceratodontiformes > Ceratodontidae > Neoceratodus > Neoceratodus forsteri. Next base: position 481,918,645 of record JADMNL010000022.1, on the reverse strand, counting down.
TCTTTATGCCCTGTGCATGGGCCCAGCCCTCTTATGAGCACTACACCTGTGCTGACCCCCAGCTTCCACTGGGTGTCAGTCTACAGCACGTTGTTGTGTCCCCCTCACCCCCGAGGAAGGAGAGCTGTCGACAGATGTTCAATCCTTCCTCACCCTGGCTGATCCCTGAGTGACCTGAATTTGTTCCTGAACCTGGGTCATCGGTGTGGCATCCAGCACCTCAACCCTCAGTACCACCAAGCTGGCTGAGAGATTAAAATTTTAAAGAGGGACTCTCAGATGTAGGATTTTTGTGCTGCTTATATAAAAAGAGCTATCTTGAACAGTTTTTTATTTAATAAAAATAAAATTCTACCTGTTAATTTTATTACTTTTTGGAGTTTGCCTATGCTTCCTGACTGCTATGACAGGGTGATGTAGTTTGAGCAAAATACAGCCATTGTAGTGCTTGTTTAGTGTGGTAAGCCCAGTAATAAACTTCTGCCCACTGTGGGCTCCAGCCTCCATTTCTCCAATGAGCATACACTTTCCTTTTACTAATCCTTGGCACTTTGGATTCCCAGTCATAATGCAAAAATTATTTCTTATCAATTTTCAGAGCTATGTAGAGAATGTGGAAAAAGACTGGAGTAATGAAAGTAATGGTGGAAGCGAAGTGTTTGGATTCAAAATTGTGACCAGATGGTCATTGGCATAAGCCATGGTTTTATCATTTGTTGGTTCAATCTTACTACCTTGAATGATCTTATAAAATGGTGTCTGGTCAGTTCTGACTCCTGATTGGTCATATAGTCCTGCTCAGAAGACATCTAATTACACTAATGCCCTAACGGCAGCCCTTTAAAGATACAGTACCAAATTACAACACTTTACAACCCTCCTACACTGTTTAGAAACTAAGATTACTAAACATTTTGTAAGTAGAATAAAGTAATTATATTAGATATGTACATTAATATAGCATAATTCCCTCATTGTGCCTTATTCCTTACTTATCCAATCAGATTTTCTGTTACAGAGGCTCCATGGCAAGGAGGACGAGAAGCGATGAAAGACAATATCCTTGTTGGGCCCCCCTTTCCAACTGAAAAGAAGACACAATAATTTGGTTGGTCATTACCGATACTTCAGGTTCATTATACAAGGTCCGTATCCAAGTTATTTATGAAAAAAGAGGCCAAAATTAAAAGCTTTTAATGTTTGTAAAAGATACCACCACTCAATTATATCAAATGCCTTTTCAAAATCAAATTGAAACTGCAGATGAATGGGGCCACCCGATAACTCAATGGAAGTGCTTTGTGCTTCCATACCAGCGACACAGGATTGGAAGTGAGCCTTGGTCTGCATGGGTTGGGTGGCCAGGCTGGGGAGTGTTCATGAGGGGAGCAAGAGCCAGCCAGGGAGGGAGGGAGGCAGCCTTGCTCTGATGCAGCAATGGCTCCTCACACTGAGCCAGGGAGTTTGTTCCTTTTCGAGGGGTGGCACATGCCCAGAGTATTCTGCTGTGTTCGACACTGACAGAGGCTGTGCTGGCCATCTAGTGTGGTGGGAGGGCCCAAGGGAGGAAAGAGGAGGAGGAAAACAGTGGAGTATGGGCTACATGAAGCCCTGTTCATTTCCCATGGGCCCACATCACTCCAAGACACCTGGAGACGATTTGGATGCATTCCTGGGAGGAGGATGGTCCTCTCCCCTCCATCCTGCCATAGAGGGTAGTCCATGGGAACCATAGCCAGGTAAGCACCAGGGGGAGATGGGCACCAGTGGTGCAAGGGTGAGGCAGGGGCAGAAGCAGCCACCCAGGTGTCCCCGAGAAGGATAAACAAATGGTAAAAAAAAAAAAACACTGCAGATGAATTTAGTTTGGATATATACGAGTGTTGAATTAGATCAATAAGTGTCCTTACATTATTGGCCCCATTTCGTCCTTTAACAAAACTAGTTTGGGGTTTGTGCAGCAGACTTGTTTGTTTGTTTGTACAAGTGTATTCCTTATAAATTCAGGAAGAGGATAACCCTTTAAGTGGTTAGACTCATTTTCAATGGGGTCCGGTACAAACCGTAAAAATTTCAGTTACATAAAGGTAAAAAGTTACACACAGTACATTAGAAAATATATATTTACAGAGAGTGATCTGTCACTCCTATAACATTATTTATCCATAAACAACAATATACATAACAAATTGTAAAAGTACAAAGCCTAGTCTTATCCATCTTACATTTAATAATGGCATGAAAGTAGCCAATAATCATGATAGTGAATCAATAATAAAGAGTGATGATAAAAGTGCTTTCTGTTAACTAGGGACACTTGTCAATTAGTCTGATAAACTTCTGATTTTAACCATTTTTTAATCATATACCATGAGACAATTATCTTTGTTTTCAGATGATCTGGTAATCCGTTCCAAAGTTTAGGCCCGCTCACTATTAGTGTAGAGTTTGCCTTTGCCGTTCTAGTTTTCAGAATTACTAGTTCCAAATTCCGTGCTGATCCCAGATCTGCTCTAGATCTATATATCTGAAACAAATTGTCCAGGTAAGAAGGGGTCTTCTGTTTCAGTTGTTGATGAACTAAGTGCAATATGTGCAGGTTTCTACGCTCAGTAAGGCTAGTCCAGTTTAAAGCACTATACAAGGTGTGCCGGTGTGCAAAACGAGGAGCATCTAAAGCAAACCTTGCAAATCTATTCAAGGCTATATCTAACCTCTCCAATACAGTTTTTGATGTGCTGCATACACCACGTCCCTGTAATCAAACAGCGGAATTATTGTAGAGTTAATTAGGTGTGCCGTAGCTTTATTTGGTATGCAACTTTTCAGTCTATACAGCGCTCCTAATCTATCATGTAATCTTTTAATCAAATTTTCTATATGTAAATCCCATTTCAATTCTGTATCTAACCATATTCTCAAATATTTATACAGGTTCACCTGTATTAATATATGTTTAGTCAATGCAATCACCTTGAAGCGTTTCCTGAATTTCCTTTCAGTATGCAAAATTACATCATCTGCATACGAATGGTGCCACATCCCTTTTATTAGGGTACCAGCATCATTCGTATACAGATTAAACAAAAGCGGGCCCAACACCGATCCCTGAGGGACTCCAGATTTAACAGATGCAAACTGAGATGTAAACTTTCCTAGAGTAACCTGCTGGGTCCTGCCAATTAAATAGTCCCTGAACCAGTTCAGGGCCACCTGGTCGAGGCCAGTATCCTTCAATGTCTCTAACAAAACTGTGTGACTAAGCGTATCAAATGCTTTGGACAGGTCTATAAATATGGCCCTGACCAGGAGGCCCCTATCCAGTGAGGACTGAATATCAGAGGTTACCTTTATTAAAGCTGTCATTGTACTATAACTAGAATGAAAACCTGACTGATATTGATTATATATTTGATTATCCTCCAAGTAAGTCTATAATTGCTTCCCTACAAGTTTTTCAAAAAGTTTAGATATTATCGGAAGTAAGGACATAGGTCTATAATTTTGAATTTCTTTTTTTTTTTTTGTAAGATTTATATACCGGAATTACTTTCACTTTCTTCCAGGCACTTGGAAATGTTCCAGTGGGCTTCCAAAGTCTATAAAAAATCTGTTCATGGCATTTGCCACCTGATCAGATATTGGGATATTTTCTCCATTAATATTAAAGGAGCCAGGGGCCGGCCTGCTGGTGCAGCACTTGAATTTCCGTTTGCGACACCGGCGACCCGGGTTCGGGAATGGACCCGAGTCTTTGGAGGGCCAGCTGGGGGGAGAAGGATGGAGCGTCTCATGGATGGCTCTCCTTCTCCATGGGGAGTGTGGGGAAGTGCCTGGCGCACTGAGGACTCCTGGTGGAGGCTGGGAGATACGCTCTGGTGTTCATTTCAGGGGAGGCAGGGCAGACGCTGGTGTCATTGCACATCCCCACCTCCAAGAATACAGGAAAAAGTAGAAGGTGGGTGGAGGCCACTGTCTCAGTGAAGCCCTCCTCGGGGCTTCGATTAGCCATCATTGCCACTCCCCTGCCCAGTCACTAGTTCCGTGGCATGGATTGGGGACCGTTGCCGTGGCACTACCCTCAAGGGGGGTAAGCCGGGGGTAACTGGGGGAGTCAGCAGCAAATAGATGATGGTGGGAGTCCTGGGGGCTGTGACCAGGGCTGAGGACTGACAGTGGCCCTGCCAGGAAAAAATAGAAAAGGAAAAAGAAAAAAAAAAGAGGAGCCAGGAAAATCTTTTGGTTTTTCGCCTTTTAGTTTAGAATACAATGTCCAGAAGTTACAAGGATCTTTAATGTTCTTGGTCTCAAATGGATTGTTAAAATAGCAATTTTTAGCTTTCTTATCCTCTTTTCAATAATGGTTTCTCAATTGACAGTATTTGTCCCATGCAATTTTATTGTTTAGCTTTTTGGCCTCTCTCCATAATTTGTCCCTGTTTTTCCTTATTATACCCAGAGTCCCATTATACCATTCTGCACTTTTTAATTTCACTCTTCTTTTTAAGACTGGAGCATGAAAATCACAAACTGCTGTAAATTCTGAATAAAGATATTCCCAAGTGCTTTCTACTTCAGGAATAAGAGATAGACGATCCCATTTTCTACCCTCTAAATCAATCATAAATGCTAAATAGTCAAAATGCTTCATTTGTCATAGTTCTCTAACATCATGTTTATCCACTTTTAGCTTTTGCTTCTGGATGCAATACATGACCTGATGGTCACTAAATGCCTTCGGCAGTGCACCATGCTGAGTATATTTATCAGGATCGGTCGTTAAAATTAGACCCAAAATTGATGACTGATCCTCATTCCTAAAATTTATTCTGATTGAGGTCCTAATCAGCTGAGTTAACCCTACACCTAAGGTCAATTCCAACAGCGTACCTTTAAGGGAGGGCTAGACCAATCAACATTTAAATCTCCCATCATCAGTATTTCATGACTGTCTGTATAGGGGTACAAAAAGTCCTGAATCATATCAAAGTTTTCTTCTCTTCCCTTAGGGGGAGAGTAACACCCTAAGATCAGGACAGGTTTATTTCCAGGATGCCTTAATTCTAAAGAAATTGTTTCCATCCCTGGAGTGTGAACACCATTTAACTCTATAGAAGTTAGATCAAGTGACGTTTGCTGGTAAATCAGCACTACCCCTCTCTTACACCGGTCCTGTCTCCAGCTTTGGTATCCTTGCACATAAATTTCTGAATCCTCTATTCTATTGTTTAACCATGTTTCAGTAATAACTACCACTTTTGGGTTATTTTCAAGCATCCAGTACCAGGGGTCGCGTTAAGGGTGTGCTCCGTTCTCAGAGCTCATTTTGCTTATTGAGGAGCATGTTTTAAAAGTCATTTTCCGTGTTGTCTGTGCTCCTACTGTATACTAGGAGCACGGGGGGGAGGGGAGGGCTTTGAAACCATGTGCAAAATTGTTGGAGTGAAAAAAAAAAAAGAACTGAGTGCCGTGTGCATTTTTCTTTGTGGTACGAAGTGCAAAAACAGAGGGTGGTGTGCAATTTTGAAAGCGGGAGTTTAGAAGGAATCTAGTGGCCGTGTTAAATGCCAATCACAGTATTGTGGGGGTTGGCAGTCTCCTTTGATTGGCTGTGAAGAGCAGTATTAATTGAGCGAACGCGGCAAGCACGAGGAGAAGAAGGAGTGTGAAGGATTGGAGAAGAAGGTGGTCGACTGGAGAACATTTTCAACCTACGCAGCAAGTCATCGAGGACACACAAACGGTAGGTTAATTAACGTACCGGCAAATACCATGTCTCAGTAATGTATCGCGTACTGTTGTGTCATTGTGTTTCTGTATTGAGGCGAGCACCGTCCGATTGTAGGAGTCGTGGGCTCGGCGGGGTCATCTATGTGTGTAGGAGAGCATGTGAGCTTCAGTTTATGTACAGACTGTGCCGTTGGAAAGTTGTTGTTTTTTGTAGAGCCAGGCAGTCGATTGGCCCAGTTCCGTTGTAAAGGGGGGTTTCTCTCCCTGCAAAGCCATGGTGCGATTAGTGAGCATAGAGTTCAGAAAATCCACCCTGTCCCCTCCCAGCAGTTGCTAGTGTTTGCGTGAACAGCCACATATACTGTTTTAGGCGCGAGAGAATCGCGGGCTTCACATGTGAGAGAGAGTGAAGTCACCAGATGAGATGCTCCTGCCTGACTCCAGTTCACTGTGTGGCTAGCTTTCCCCCGAGTAACCAGGCCCAGGCTAGCGATTGGGGCCATTTGCTCACACCTGTCTCCATCCAGACATGGGGCATCGTGTGTGTGTGTGTGGGGGGGTTGTTAATACATTTTGTACTTCTGACTCAGAGGCTGTGAGGTTTGTTGCCTGTTGGATGGTTTATTTTTTCAGCCTCGTGCTTGTAGAGCTGGACTTGCTGAACAGAACCGAGAAGTGATCGGCGCTGGCTGTGAGCGGCAGAACCACGACAAATGAGTTTGTCGCAGCTGTTGGCAGGTGGGCGGGCAGACGTAACTGACATTTGTTTGTGATTCGTGGTCTAATTTCGAAAGTGCACCTCTCTTGTTCTGGATAGGGGTGGGTGGCAGCTGTTGAAACCTGCGAATCCGTCGAATAGTTCACTGTGTGGCTAGCTCCCCCCCCCGAGTAAACAGGCCTAGGCTAGCGATCGGGGCCATTTGCACACACCTGTCGCCATCCAGACATGGGGCATCGTGTGTGTGTATGGGGGGGAGGTTGTTAATAAATTTTGTACTTCTGAGGCTGATGGCTGGATGTACACAATGGGATACACAGGGGGAGGGGGTGAAGAATGATGTCCCTTTAAACAAGGGTCAGTTGAAAGTTCTTAGTGGGATATATTATAAATGTTGTCTGTTGAAGCATTCTGCTTTGTTGCATCAACCGGATTAGAACCTCCACCCTCAACACATTGTTGCAGTGAGTGATTGGGCCTGTGATAAAGCAAGCTGCTTTTAATGCCTTGTTTTACTTCTTGTTCTACACAATGCCTCGTTTAGTCCTCCTAGTAAGTCCGTCCCTGCATGCAGTGGGCCGCCCATGCATGTGATTCGTCATTTTCTGTAGAGCAGACGATCGGATGGTCTGATGGAGTGCCAGGGCCGGGCGGGGGTGTGTGGTGTGGTGGTAGTTGGTACTGTTTGGCAGAAACAGTTACTGTTCAATGTTATTTAACTGCTAATTTGTTTTAATTGATACTAAGTGTGTGACTGTGTGTGTGTGTGTAGGAGTTGGGGGGCCAAGCTGGCTGGAGGGGTGGGGTGGGGCGGGGGCCTGGGGGCTGGACTCAGTCTGGAGCCGAACTAGGCAGTGTCAGTGGTGGCACAAACAAGTGTCTGTTTTCAAATTCTGGCTTGCGATGAGGTGAGCCTCAAGCATGCCTGGCAGTGGCAGTGGCAACCTGGGAGCATCGTTGAGTCACTGGGTGGGTGTTAAAAGTGGCGCTGTGGCGACTTGCTCTGTTGCTCAGACTAGTAGTCACACAGTAAGTAAATGAAGGTTGTGAAATCATTCACAAAGTAATCCATGTTTGGTTAGTTATTTGCTCATTTGCTGTACCAAGCTCATTGATCTTTAACTGTTAACCTCTAGGCAGTGGCTATTCTGCTGCCGCCAGTGAGTGTGCCAGCCGGCTGTGCTGCCTGTCCAGCTCACTAGTCTGTGCTGTGTGCCCATTGCACAGAGATAAGAGGTTTGTGCCTGCCTTACTTTTGTGGGTAGGTAGGGATTCAGGAGGGGACTGGTCTGGTAGGCACCATGCAGCAGCCAGCCATGGCAGCACATGCAGTAGGTGGTTTGTGGTCAACGTCAGGTCATGATGGTCATCCTTCCCCCAGCCCCATCCCAGGAGTAAATTTAATAGGGGGCCATGCAACCAGCCAGACAGGCCAGGGTCACATCACGTGAGAAGTAAGGGTAAGGGGGCGGTGTGTGCCTGGTCTGGGGCTGGCACTGGACCATGACACGCCCATTGTGCAATGTGCAGGCAGGTAGACTTACGACTACACAGTACCAGGCAGGCAGCTACAGAACTGTACAGCAGACAAACAACATAAGTAATGTTCTACATGGTAGATGGCTATGAAACAGCAGCAGCTGTTGAGCTGTGTCTGTGTGTGTGACTGACTGAGTGACTGCTGGAAGAATGCTAAATTTTTTTTTTGATTTGATTGTTTTTATTTATTTTTTTTTTGCAGATCCAGATTGCTGTCTTTGCTGGAGATACGAGGGCAAGCCAAGGCCAAGGGGGGATCCACTCTGACTGTCCCCAATAATTATCCATCGTTTGTGACAAATGAGTGAGAATTGACGAGAGTCACAACAGTCACCGAGTGTGAGAGTGCCTGTGAGGTTAGTAATTATTATTCTGCATGTATACTTTAGTAGTTGAAAAGTGATGATGGGCCATACAGTCTATTAATATGATATTGTGACTGTGAGTGAGTCCATCACAATGACTGATTGGAATGGATGCAGCTGAGCTGCTGCTGTTTTTTTGTAGGGGGTGGGGATGGTGAGGTGTTTGACTGGTCTGGTCAGTGGATCGGAAGGGGGGCACAGTATGGCAGCTGTTCCATGTGGAAGGAATGTGGATCCGATTTTTCTTTAGACTTTATCTTTGTTCTGAGGACTCGTCACTTACTTAACTAAGATGACGGGGGGCAGGGGCTTTACACCTGGGTGGAATAAGACCATGATGTTGGCGTTGGCGGCATACTGGCAGTAGTAACACTAGTGGTACACAGACAGACAGTGGCTCACACTCACACACTGAGTGACTCTCTCTCACATCACACACACACACACACACACACACACACACCTCGTAATTAATGATACATGATGATGCCTGGTGCTGTGTTCGCTATATGATGGGAGATAGTATGTTGATTTTTTTTATTTATTTTTTGCAGATCCAGTTTGGTGTGGAGTGGATGGACTCCGGATGTCTGTGCAGTCATTAATCCTGACACCACCCCATAAACAAACAAGTGTTTTTGAGTTTGCCTGTTCCATCCAAATCCAAATCCATCTACAGTGGTGTCTGCCAGTTGCGACCGAAATGTATTTTCCAAAAGCTGGTTCCATTCTGTATGGTTTTGTAGAGGTTAGTGAATGAAAATTTATTGTATGGCAATTAAATAGTCTATATGTTTCTATGACTGTCAGCAGTTTACGATGGGAGTGGTCGTGCAGCAGTTGCGGGCCTCCCTTGCGGATGCCTGTGTGGTGTGGTACAGTGGTGGTTGTGTGTTCTGGTAGGCACAGCCAGCAGTCGGGTAGCTAGCACTACACTTTGGTGTGAGGGAGCAGATGCTGTAACTAAATGATAAGGGGTTCGAGGTTCAGGCAGGGATGCAAGTGCAACTGTATTGCCAATTTGCAGCAGTTCTGGTAATAAGACAGTGATGCTGCTGGATTTTGTGGGAGGGTGGGGTCTGGGAATGGGAAAGCGGCATGGCCCAGGGCAGTGGTGGTTGGTAGGTAGGTGACCCCACCCAGACCCAGTGGGTAGCAGTGTGTGTGTGCGTGTCTTGTCACTTGGGACAGGGATAAGGGGCAAGGCACTGGCTGCCAGTGCCATGGGCATTGGTGGTGGAGGTGTTGGTACTGGTACAATTGGGTAGCAATCATACAGTCACGACATGTGCCAATTGTGTTTTTGGTTTTTTTTCTTCCCTTACTGAAGATTACATTCATCATGTCAAGTTCATCTTCCATGAAGAGTCTCATCAGAAGTACCAGTACTAGGAGTCCACGGTTATGTGACATCAGAGCATTCTTCCAGAAGCGAACTGGTAAGTATTTATTAGTAGGGTAAGGGTTGGGAAAGCTGTACGGGGAACCAGTATTGCGGCATCAGGCCGGGGGGGGCCTGGAACTGGTCAGCTGGAGGGACATTGTGGGATCTGGAACAAAATGTGCAAATATACGTGGCAACCGTTGCACTTGTTTGGTACACTGCAGTACTGGTTTGGTGATTTCACAGACAGACAATCTTCCATGAAGTTGAACAGTACAAAACTGTTTTCTTCAGTACAACATGTATGCTAAGACACTGCTGGATGGGGGAGACTGTACAAAAAAGTTTGTGGTGCAGGAGGGAGGATAAGTGAAACAGAATGGTGGGGGGCAGGATATGTAACAGTTACAGCACAGACATGGAGGGACTACTTAAGTTTAGAAGTAAAACACAAATGCAATTTCTACTCCTTTTTTTTTTAAATGTTTTTGAAGTCCACAAAAAAATGATGCTAATAGCCAATTTTGCTAGCACAATAATAGCCTCCAGGGTGGACAGTATTGACCAATACTGCGCCGCCCACACTGATGGGTATTATTAGATACTAAATTTGTGGTCTGTCTTGTCAGTTGTACGAGTACAATTGTGTGTAATTTACCCCTTTTATTTTATGTTTCTAGAGACTGAAGCTAATGGAATTGAAACGGGAAATCTGAATACAGCACCACCAGCAAAGATGTTACGCATTGTTCCTGTGAATCCGAAGGATCCTGATCCCTTAGACATCGAAATATTGTTCACGTCGGATACCAATGACAACCAGCAAGGATACGGTATTAAATAAACTGAAAATGATGACGTACACACGTATACTATAGTAGTCGTAGTCACACTATACATCCCAGCCAGGCAACTAAAGTCCTGTGAATGTCGTAGTCAGTGGACTCTGAATTAAGAGCAAATTGTGACACTATTGTTTTTTTCTTATATTAGTTTCCACAACTTGTTTATACTGTGTACACTCCATAAAATGCTTATACCCTGCATCATACCATATTGACATAATGCAGATAAAGTGAAGTGAATACATTTTCATACACTTTGCGTGAACTATGTGCATTGTGGTGTACCTGTGCATATATCCAGTAGTGAGTAGGTAATTATGATTAGGTGGAGCACTGGGAGGCCACAGTATCAACAAGTGGTGAAAAATGGATTATGAAATATGACCAAAGGTTTATGACCATTGCTTTTAACCAAAGCCAAGCTTCATCATAGTACCAGAACACAGAAGTTAACATGATGACCAATGCAAAAACACACATCATTTGTATATTTTTTGTATTTTACATGTCATGTTTGAAGAGCTAATGGGATTTATTTGTGAGTTAACTTGTGTATTTTAATGTTATGACCAAAATGCACAGCAGCCAATTGATTATTTTTTTTTTGTTTTTTTACAACGGCCACTGCATGGGGTAGGGGTACAGGACACACCAGGTACTACAGGATTAGTTTAGAGCACATCTGTTGGCTGCATATTTGTGGGTGAGGTCTGGTCATCAGTAAAGTCCTGTCATCACATTCATGACATAACACAAAATTGTGTAATGTAATTTAAAAGGCGCTCTTTATGGTGGTTAGGTTGGGGAGCTCTATCTCAAGGTCAAAAGCCACAGATTCATATGTGCCTTCTCACTCTGACATTTGTTTTGCTGTCTCTGAGGGAAGTAGGGTTGCGCTGAATGTACTGATTGCTTACCACATGATCACTGGTATGGTAGACCTTACTTCGGAATTTGAGCTGTTGCATCAGGTTAAGATTGTTCCATCCCAAGTGGCTTGAAGGTTTAACACTAGATGACCAAGATCTCGTGCCCCCTTGACTTGTATGGATCAAATTAAAAAGCAGGGTCCTGGGTGTCACCCCCCCCGGCATGGTTGATAACTGACCTTGACAAAGTTGACAGGAGTCGATAGATGAAATCTCGCACATTAATTCCCACTAATGAAAAGTTCTGCCCTTCACAAACTTCATTTTTCAGCAAGCCCCGAAGAAATGACAGACTTGCCGGTCCGAAAACCATGCCCCAATGCATGACCATGCAGCCCTGTTTAGTGATGTCAGAAAACAAAGGGTGCGTGAGAGCGCCCCATTGACTTCTATAGAGGCGATATTTTCATATATTTTATAACACTTGATGTCACAACTGTAATAATTCAGAGCAACCGATCAACTAATAGGGATACTATTAGTTGATCGGTCACTTTGAATTATTGAAATCACAACATTAAGTCATGCAAAAATGTGTGAAAAATATCACCCCCATCAAAGTCAATGGGGTGCTCTCACGCACCCTTCATTTTCTGATATCAAAAACAGTGCTGTAGTGTGTGGACAGGCGTAGGGGCATGTTTTTCGGACCAGGAAGTCTGTCATATCTTCGGGGCTTGCTGAAAAATGAAGTTTGCGAAGGGCAGAACTTTTCATTTAGTGGGAATTAATGTGCAACATTTAATCGATGGACTCCTGTCAAGGTCAGTTGTAGACTACGATGGGGGGCAGGGGGGTGATACATTACTACAAGGAACCTGCTCTTTAAAGCAGTACAACAATGGTGTCAGAGCTGTAATCCTCAACCACTGTTGCACAGATCGCAGGCTGCAGGGCTTCATAACCCTGTTTCTCCATACTGGTACCAGATAAATGTTTGTTACCCTAACAGAAATAATAAATCCTGACTTCCCCAGGATTCAGCAGCCATATTATATGGTGTTGGTGAATCCAATAACCTACACCCTGCTGTGCGCGTGCTCCCACTGCTCCAGCCGCCCTTGTCTCTTAAATATTCAGCCTTCTCCCCTCCATTTGTCCCGCCAATGACCCAGGCTCGCTCCTGAACCAGGGTCGCCGGCGTCAGTCAGACGGCAATCCAAGTGCTGTGCCGGTGGGCCGGCATAATGGGATTTAGGTTAATGTATACCCTAACCCCCCATTACCCCCTGGCTGCACCTTCGCCACACTACAGAACTTCAGATCTTCATTTCTGCCAGAAACAGCACGTTCTCTCACGTTTTACAGGCTATGGGTCTCTATTTGGAAAGATGTCCTCACAGTAATGTGCTGCCACGTAATAGCAGATCTTCCTTTCAGCTGGAAGAGATTAGCATGTAACTTCTTTTGTTACATGTTATGGGATGCACAGGACATGTCCTCTCTGTTGCCAGTGCTAGCCCCACCACATAACATCAGATTTTCATTTCCGCTGGACGAAACTGTTTCCACTTATCCTTCATTTGATGGGTCTCTTGCAGCTTGACAAATGGACAATCCAGCAAGATTTTAATGTCAAAACACCTTGCCAGTTTGCCAGATAGTAAATACACCCCATAACCTGATAACCATGTCCTGTCACTACTGTCATACACGTGAGCAACCTGTGTATTTCTGTTCTACGGGGCTGTTCCATCACTTCACATCCTTGTCCATTTACTCCACCCAGCCAAGACATGCCACACAGTTATCAGATGCAAGAGTCCTTCTATAGTCCATAACTATCACTTACCTTCACTCAGTAAAGATGAACCATGCTTTCTGCCTGCTGTTTCTGTCCTCTTGACTAAATTTTAGTAGTTTCTGTGACTCATACATTAAGAAAATAGTGCAATTCTGTTACAAATTTGCTGCATGCTACTCAGTTTCTGTCAAATCTTACTTCGAGAGGAAGCTCTTGCAGCAGATAACACATGGGCTGATGCCACCTAGCAGCAGATCTTGGCAATTATTTTTCTCCAGCAGTACCGACATGGGATCGGCTGCCCACCTGACATTGCTCCTCCCATAACATCAGATGTTACAAAGGCAGGGAGCAGTTCCCTGCCCATGTGCTGTAATTCTTTCCCACTGCGGCAAGCTTTATACTGCTTGGGAAATGTATGTTTCCTTCCCCCAAGTCCCAAGGGTTGTCTTAAGCTTTATACTGCTTGGGAAATGTATGTTTCCTTCCCCCAAGTCCCAAGGGTTGTCTTAAGCTTTATACTGCTTGGGAAATGTTATGTTTTCTTTCCCCAAGTCCCAAGGGTTGTCTTAAGCTTTATACTGCTTGGGAAATGTATGTTTCCTTCCCCCAAGTCCCAAGGGTTGTCTTAAGCTTTATACTGCTTGGGAAATGTATGTTTTCTTCCCCCAAGTCCCAAGGGTTGTCTTAAGCTTTATACTGCTTGGGCTGTATCTGTATGTTTCCTTCCCCTTCACAAGGATTGTCTTAGTTTTATACTGTTGGGAATCAGTCCTGCATGTGTACCTGCTGCAAGAGCTGCCCCATCTCTAAGTGAGATAGTACACTTAAGTTAACGACCTGCCATAACAGATCTAGAGAAGCTCTTCCAGCAGGTATGATTTCCTTCCCTGTACTGTTGCAGAAAAGAAATTGTCAAGATCTTCCACCAGGTGGCGTTACTCCTACATGTCTTACTGTGCAAGAGCTTCTCTTGAACATATACTGGTACGGTAACATCTGTCTTGCATAACTTACTGTACTATAAATATCTAAGTACATATTAGTTGAGGAGTCTGATGTTGTGCAATTGAATAATTTTACTGCTTCTGTAAACCTAGTATTGTTAGGGAGCTGACCGCATCCAGATAACAGTGGTGGTGCATGATTATAGAATACAGTTCTTGTACAGTTAACAGTAACCATATTAACCGTTCCATTTGGATACTTCAGAAATCACATTTGGGCACACTATTCCTGCAAAAATGCTTTGATTTAGGCTAAAGTGAAAAAATCTGAGCACTAATTATAATATAATCAGAAAAGTACATCACCAAAAACCAATTGGTGACATATTTCACAGCCACTGGAACTGTAGTCGCACATAGTGCCAACCCTGTATTCTGCTGTAATATTAACTCAGTCAGTAGCCATATTTGCTAATTTTTTTTTTGCTTCAATGAATAAGTTAGTGGTTGAGCTCATTTATCAACTCTGATCCTAACTCACTACTTATGTTATTTGATAGGGCAGCACAGCATTCCAGTAGATGAAGACTGTCAGGATTCAGTTGATCGGTTTGAACGTGAAGAGAATGAGTGTAGCAGAAACAGGAATGCATGTTCTAAATCATCAGACATTGACCCTTCATCTGCAACGTCAGCTGTATCAGGAATGACAACAGGCGAGAAATCAGATGAAGCAGTAGTATATAATGAGGACTTAGCAATAGGAAACACATCAGACTCCTCAACTGAATACATACGTAAAGCCTCTAGACCATGTAGGCAGAACTGGGCCCAAAAAAAGGAATTGTGTTATAAAGGAAAAATGTGGGAAAATTCTTTATTATGACCCTCAATGGGAATGTACTTTTTTATGGCTTGCAATTGATCTAAATACTAAAAATATGACATGTCGACACTGCTGCAATTGGACAAACAAAATTTAAAAAAATTAACATTTGGCAGACATGAATGCAATGTAGAACATCGTCAGAGAGTCAATGCAGTGTCGGGAGTTAATTTTGGTAAAGCAGTAGAAACAGCCAGAATTGTTCAACAACAACAAGAAGGGGAAAGGGGAGAAACCAGGAACTTTGAAATGCAGTTAGCACATTTTGTGGCAGAAAATGGCCTGCCAAAAACAGTGTATGGTAAATTAGTAGATTTTATTGGGTCTATACCAAAAAATAGAATGAGTGCAGTGCAGAATGAAATTGTAAAAGGTGGAACACTTCATAGTAGTCATAACAATGTTGAGGAAAAACATGAAATTTTATTTTGCAAAATAAGGGAGTATGTAGTCAAGTGGGCACAAACAGCAGGCAGATATGCAATTTTAGCTGATGAGAGTACAGATATATCAACAGAGCCATGCCTTCTTATATTTGTACATTTTTATGTAGAGAATAATATTGAGGAGCATTTTCTATCGGCTGTTAAACTCTCAGGGTGTGATGCTGTTAGTATTACTAATCATGTCCACTCTGAAATTGCAGCATACGGACTTGCGTTAGATAACTGTGCGGCATTTTGTTCAGACGGTGCAAGTGTGATGTCTGGGATTCATTCTGGAGTTGCATCACTGCTGAAAAACGACAACTCAAAGTTAATCGCGTTCCATTGCTCGGCTCATCGTATTAATCTAGCTGCATCAGATGCAGCAAAAGATGTTGCACAATTTAAAAAAACACTTACTAAACTCCCAGCGTATTACAACATGTCAAGTCGCAGAAAGGGGAAACTAAAGGAACTTTGCATTGCCCATGAGGCTAAATTCAAAGAAATAGCATCAGCAACAGACATTCGCTGGCTGTCGTTCGAATCATGTGTAACCTCGGTACATAAAATGCTACCCTTTATTATACAGGAGTTGCAAGATGATAGCTTAGACCCCAAATCAGCAGAGGGAAACAAAAACTCGGGCTCAAGAGTTACTTTCTGAAATGTTAACACTAGATTTCCTGTATACTCTAAATGCTCTGTGTGATGTCCTCCCACTTCTGACCTTGCTTAGTAAAAAATGTCAGAGTGAGAAGGCAACATATGAAGACCTAATCCCCGAATATAGGTTATGCTGTGACAAACTGAAGGGTCTAAATAAAAATCCAGCAACTCACTTGGCCACATTCATAAATGAGGTAAATGACTCACTAAGTGAGGTAGTGGCTTATGAATTGGATGCAGCAGAGGCCTTACTCAGGGTACGTCAGACGAGAAGTAAGGTGCTAGAAAAAGTGGTGACAGATTCAAAAAATGTACTCCGTTAAAATAGGACACATTACTGTGTTGCTCTCTTTGAGTAGGCATGAACAAGCCAGAGTAACTAGAAAAATAAATGGATACATAGATAATCTAATACTTAAACTGCAGGAACGATTTGAAGACAAGGATCACTTCTTAAGAGATCTGTTTAAGGTACTTGATGGACAAGCAGACCAAGTGTTACTGCAAAAAGTGTTTAAGTTCTATGAACTGACTATTAATCTAACTGAATGGGAAGCATACAGGGACTTAATTAAGTCCATTAAGGGTGACAGCAGACTTCTTAAGATAATGCAGAAGGTTGATAAATTTGCAGATGCCTTCCCCAACTTTTATTTTCTGTGCACTGTAGCACTGACGGTACCTGTGTCGACGGCTGGAGTAGAAAGGGGGTTCTCTGCACGAAATGTTATCAAAAATAAACTTCAAAATCGTCTTAAGGCTTGTTATGTGGGGAACCTGTTAACATTATTTTGTGAAAGTGAGTGGTACTGCAGTGTACAGAAAATTGACTACCATTTAATACGTAAAGACTGGGAACAAATAAAGTTGAGGAGAAGGTCAATACACCACTCTATAAAAAAAGGTAGAAGTAATGACTCCGTTAGCTTACATTCCAATGATGAAGAATAAATGTTGGATTAAAACTGACAGAACATTACTTTCTCACAATAAATCTTATTTATGAACTTATTTATAATAGCTGGGGTGCATTTTTTCCTGCACACACAGTACGACTATCAAGGATTTGTGAAAGTGTGTATTAGGGATTCATTCCCTTTTTGGGGTGTATGTGTGATGTGTGCGTGTGTGGTGTTTACATCACCAACACATTTTTGGCATCTTGTTCATCAAGTACCATGATGTCTGAACTTATTCTAAGTAATGCCTCTGCTGCTTCTGATCTATTACTAATGGGGGGGACTATTAGCAGGATCATCGATGATCACATCATCGTACAGATTCTTACATACATAGACAAATGTGTCAAGATCAGGAGCCGGATTACAAAAATCTACTGAAATGACCAGACCTCATCCATGTAGTGCTGATGACGTGCCAAATGCCTGCATTGTTGCAAATTATACATGTTCTAATCTGTAATGAATTCATCTAAGCAGTATTAATACAGTTAAAGATTGACGTGTCAGGTGTCATGTATGTTATATCTGAAAGTTACCTTAATTGTGTAATGTTACTGCTGAGACTGCTCTAGTGAATAAGTGAGTGTAATGCAGCTAAGAATCATACAAGACTGACACACGATTGCATTTTTTCTACAACCTTTACTTTATTGCTGTTGAGAACAGTTTTTACATATTTCAAGAGTTGTATAACAATTACAAATGTAATTCATGGTAATTGGTATCATACATTTCATGTGTTGTACTGCATCAAATATTATAGACATTTTTATATGATTACTACTACCAAATGTCCTTAAAAGGAAAAAAAAGGGTGAATTGTATTTGCTCTGCCCTCACATACTCACTTTCAACTACAAGGTGGTCTACTTAGTAAACTGCACCCTCCATATGTTCTAATTTAAATGTCATTTGTTTCCATGCCAACACAGACAACTCTTCATGTTCATGTAGCTGTTAGAGGTGTGTGCAACTGCTTCCATTAGTTTCCACATTACGCTCTGTCACTGTCCTCCTGGGAGGGTCCATTCCGTGGTTGTTGACATCTCATTATTCCTGACCGCTGGTGCTGCATTAGCATATGAGAACATGTCAGATTAACCATTTATATCATGAATCTCTGTCGAAATAACAAATACTCTGCAAAAACTTGCTGGAAAATTATAAACCAGTTGGGGTTTAAAGGGGGCATACATTACAACTCCAGTCTGATAGCTTGTAAAAGTCATTGAAAGTAAATGAGTTATTTCACACCTTCTTACAGCTTGCTTCTCTTAAAACTATTTCAGTAGACCGGCATACTGGAGAGTTTAAAGGCTTTAGGCATTACATTCTCATATTCTAATGCAGCTCTCGGGAACAATGACATTTCAACAACCACGAAATGGACCCTTCCAGGACAATGACAGGGCATAGTAAGAAGTGTGAAAACTAACAGAAGCAGTTGCATGCATTTTTAACAGCTAGAGGAAAAGTTGTCTGACACTGCTATTGTAATGATGATGAATCAAGTTAGTCCACATTTTATTTACTAATACTATTTCAGTCTGTATTTCACTGCGGTGGATATCCTGAAAGGCAGGCTACATAGCAAAGCAGCAGTCCTACCACAGATGGTGGATTTCTGTAGCATACAGTGCAGTCATACAAAAGTAGATTTGAGTAGCATACATAACACAGCATTACATTTCAGCTTACAAGCTCTGATCTTACAATATTTCTGGCCCATTTCAGTAAATTTCTCTTCAAGCCACATGAAAAATGCAAGTATTGCCAATGCCAAACAAAATATTCTATAGACATTACAAATCTGACTGCCATGCAGCATGCACTGTATTCTATTAAATCCATCATAGTGTAGGTCAAGTGCTTCTATATTTTTGTAACATCAACAGTGTGGGACAATAGCATGTGTGACTCTGTTTAAATGATAAAGAGCAGCACTATATTTATTCTAATCATCATTAGAACAATGTGAGGATAACAAATTACAACGAGCCCTTCAAACAACATGAATGAAGTTTTTCTGTATTCTGACAATATGCATGTAGCCGCCTCAGCATTTGAACTGCCATGGAGAGTTAAGTTCTCTATGCAAAACAATAGAATGTTGAGCTTGGTTTTTAAAATTCTGCCCATGGTACATTCCAATGCAACTGTCAGATTCTTTACTCTGCCTGCTTCCCTTCCTACCACAAATCAGAAGTAGTGACCCAAGGCCATCCTAGACCTGTCACCTAAGATATCTGAACAAACATCTTAAGAAACAAAAATTCAGAATCGTGACTCTGGGAAATATTTTTTCCTGACACCAGGAGATGGGATAACGTCCATAGACCTTGCATCCCAAGGATGCCTATTTACACATTCCAATCAGATGCTCCCACAAAGTAGTTCAGCCTCGCTCACATTGCCTTTCAGCCATTAACAGTTCAAAGCAATGCCCTTTGGCCCAAACTCTGCCCACAGACTCCTTACAAAATGCGTTCTAGTGGTTGTAGCCTTATACACCACAAAGCAGCTTCCACTGCAGTTTTCTAGGAAGCCAGCCAGGTTCCAAATGTCAGCGTGGCTCAATTGGTAGCACATCTGCCTCTGGACCAGAAGGTCATGGGTTCTCATCCCACCCACATCGAGATTGCACTTGCACAGTGATATATTGGTGGCACTGGATTGGGCCAGGCAACCAAATTGGCATCCCCTGTTGCTGTTCCTCTAGCAGTGACAATTCCTCTGTCTTTCTTCTTCCCAGGAGGCACAACCTACTGTCCTCTCACCAGCACACCATGGGACACTGATACCCCAATCTCCAGTCTCATTAACTCAAAACATGGCTCAAGAGTTAAGAGTATGCAAAATTGCATCTCTCAAAATGAGTCTGATATTTGTAAGGTTTCTAGGAAACATTCCGGCACAAAAACCCATAACACCAAGTGGAAGAGATTCAGCATCTGGTGTTCTCCGAGGAATATACAGATAAATTCCACTAGCATTTCCACAGCCTTGGACTATTTAGTCCATTTAAATAGCTTAGGCCTTAGGCCTACCACTCTTAAGGTTCACCAAGCAACTGTCTCTACTTTTCTCTCTGCAGGTTAGGGATCTTCCCTGGCTTCTCACCCTGCCTGTGTTCAGTAAGTTTTTCAAAGTTCTTGTTCATCTCATCAACACCCCATTTAGGGACCCAACTCCTGCTTGGGATCTGAATATTTGTATTACATGGCTCATGCAGCCTCCTTCAAACTCTTGTGTTCAGCTGAGCTAAAGTACTTGACTTGGAAGACTATGTTCCAATTTCCTGGTAGCCATTACCAGGAGAATCAGAGTTACAGGCCCTGCATGTAGAATGTGAATATTTCCTTTCACAAGGATAAGGTTGTCTTCGGAACAAATGGAGAATTTCTTCCTAAAGTAGTTTCAGATTTTCATCTTAACATGTCCATGTCTCTGCCTGTGTTTTTCTCTGTACACTCTTCTTCAGGTGACAGTTTAGATGTAAAAAGGGCACTGCGCTATTATACGGAAAATACTCTCCAGGGCACTCCAGTGCTGAGGAAAATGCATAGTGTCAGAATACAGCAAGCGACACTCCATTAGAAGAAACATTACTGTGAGTATTTGTTTCTTCTGGAACATGAAGTGTGTGCAGGAAAAACGTGCATAATGATGCAAAAAAACTGCATACAAAAAACAATGTGGCTACTCTGTCCACACAACTAATGTGTTAAACTATTTTATGCTTACTATAACTATATACATATTGAAAAAAGGAACTGAAAAGCACAACCTTGATACCACTAATGTACTGCTGTATGATTTAGACTTTGTTCTTTAGAACTTTGACTCTCCGTATCATTTACAAAAACCACTGTGTGTATAATGTTGGCATAACAGTGTTCTACACCTTCAATAAATATACACAATATGATTAACTTTTCATCTTTGTGTGCAACTGGTTCATAAATGATGCAAATATAGTATATGCTACGGTAAAATGTTAAATGCTTAGTGCTTCTTAACAAGCTTAATATTTCTAGTGGTACATTGATGACTATTCTTCCATGAATCCAAGGCACAATCATTTTCTGACTCTGCCTGGCTGGTGGTCTACCGTCTGACAATATCACAAATCCCATCCCTGGTAAGTTTATACAAACTTCATTCTTTACTTTCATAAAAATGTAATTGGCCTTTACAGCAACTTCATCAAACTGTAACTAACACTAAATGGTAGGAGTCTGTCACTTTATCCATAAGTTTATTCACAGCATGCTGTGGCTCAGCCTCATGTTCTCTATGCATTGCTACTTTGATCATAATGTCAAACTGCTGACAGATTAATCTTATACCGACGCATACACAAATAAGCAATAAGTACTATACAGTGTACTGCTGCTGGAGTCCACTCGCTGTACCTACAAAATAAAAAAAATTAGTATTACATTTACAATAGATTTAGAAACCGTGCTGTCTGTACAATAAAACAGAGTGGTACATACCAGGCATAACATCGAAGTACTTGTCCATATATGACCTTAATGTTTTAATACACTTTCTCTTCACACAATGATTGTTCTTCTAAACAGCTGCATAACACATTTTAGTGATATACTGGCACTCCTACACATGTTAAAAGTCTTTTAATTCACATACCCTTTCAAAATATCATTATGTGCATAGGAGCACACATGCAATGGTCAGGAGCACATATTTTAGGTCTACATTTTGTCAATGTGTGCTCCTAAGTTTTGAAGGAGCACACCTTGCCGAAACCTTAATGCCATCCCTGTCCAGTACCTGACTTCACTCATTTTAGGGACTAGACTTCGTACATTAAAATGTATAAAGGTATCCCTTATACCGTTTAAAATATCTCCTTCTCTTGTTTCTGTGAGTGGGCCTGGATTTAACTGCACATCCCCAGCCAGAATTAAACTTAGCATAATTAGCCCTTTAGGTGTTATAACTTTTTTTATGTTTGCCCTTATTCTAAACTTTATCACAAGATACCTTCCTTTTGAAGACAACATTCTCAAGTGGTTTATAAGTCTGGCAGCATTAATTGCTGCCTTCACTAAACTTGTAGTTATTCTTTGGGACAGCATCCCTGGTGCTATCCCATAGTTCCTATATGGGGAAGGGAATTATATTATGTGTGCTGTATCTCCGCATGGCTTAAGATTTGGCTCTATACGTATATCTGCTCCAGTATTAGTTTCCTCAGAACACATCACGTTCCAAACAAGTAGTAACACCATCCCAGCCAACCACCCTGGGAAAGGCCCCATTATACTAACTTACGTGCACACTTTCACCCCTTTACTACAACACTGATTACTCGCTATTTATCTTTCAGTCTTTATACTTCTCTCTAATAAACAGTTGGTTCCCACTAGTGGATTTCTCCACCGAGTGGGGTTGTGCCACTCATGCTCGTGCCCCTCACTCACGCTAGGGCACAGCTCAGGTATTTAAATGTGCAACACACCCCTCCCACTAAGCAGTTTGCAAACGTAATTTGGCTCGCCACTGAGCCCCCTTTACCAGCAGGAAGATTGACATGTTAAAAATTCCCCCACCAAAAAAAATATCATAAACAAAAGGAAACAAGTCGATATATAGGTGCTCACAGTTCCTTTATGAAAGTTCACCACACAGTCTCAATATTAAGCCAAGGGCTCAGGAAGGAAGGCAGCATACTCCAAAACCACTCCCAGGAATCGCAATCGCCTTCTTGACCTCGCAGTGCAGGTATCCCGAATATTTAAACAAAGGCTGTCTCCCACTCAGCCACTTGGTACTCCTATGTCTGCAAACAGTCTTTTAGCATTTCTCCGGGGGGGGGGTTCTATGCTCTCGGACGTTCTTTCAGCAGGTCAGATATGTTTACTAAGCTGCCTCTCACACAGCTAGATAGATTTGCTTGCCGATGTGTGGTTTTCCAAAAGCTAAATTCTCCCCGAGTGGTGCTCACACCACTCACATCGCTCACAGTGCGGGGCTTTGTACTCTTAGAGCCCCACACCCACAGCACCTGGTTCAATCTGCTTGGTCTGCTGCTGAACCCCCTCTTTCACCAGGTAGCAGAACAGGTAACATCAATTCAGTTCAGAAGAAAAGGAGAAATGTAAGTCCATTTACTGATGTATGATTTTCCTCCATGCACAGTTCTTTCCAGTGTGTGCACCCGGTCACAAACGGCCCATAGCAGCTCTCGCCTGCGTTCTTCCCCTGGGACTCATGGATAGAACTTGGTAAGATGTTCTCCAGGCATAATGCCAGAACCTTAGCAATTATCTTTGCATCTGTATGTATGAGGAAATAGGACACTAGTTCTCACATTTTAAAATATCTTTCCCCTTTGGTAATACTACAAGTATTACTTTCCTGAGTGTGGGTTAAGTAATTTATTAGCTAGAGACTCATTAAATATATTACAAATATTAGGGTAATAGTTGATAACATAGGGATGTAAAATTCTGGAGGAAAACCATGCTGTCCAGGGCTTCTCCTTATTTAATTTTATAAATGCTCTTTGAATTTCTATAGCAGAAATCACAGACTCCAAATGAGAACCTGTTTTGGATTAAGATAAATCGAAGAAGTAACATTAAAAAGTCTTCGCAAGGTATTTTCCTGGGGAACATTTGCTGAGGTACAGATAGAGTTGTAGAAGGCTTGGTTATTTTTATTAATATCCATTTGAGAAGTGCAGAGAATTCCTTTATCACAAAGCTAAGATACTGGAATCAGACTTTTGCTTGCAAAGACAACAGCTTACCACACTTGTCTCCTGACTCCAAATAAATATGTATAGTTTTATGTATGAACCACTCAGCTTTCTGATAAAGTAATTTATTCAGCTCATATATTTCCACCTAAATTTTGCTTTAAGACCCTCTGTTTTATTTATCCCATTTTTATAATCACAAACATGGCTGTCACCTTTACACCTTTATTCACTGAAAATCTTCAACTAGGCCCTAAAGATTAAGCTGCCATACATTTAATAAAAGAAAAGAAACAAGGTGGGGAAAAGGGAGGGAATAATAATAAAGCAGAAGAGAGAAAGGTAAGGAAATTGGTAAAAGGAGGTGGGTTGGAGAAATAAAGAGTTTAAATATCAATTAAAAATAAATGTACTTTGATGTGCATAATACTTCAGTCTGAGATGGCAAGTCAGTTGTGGTGGGACTATTTTGTTTAGTAAATGAAATTAAAAAAAAGTGATTTTTTTTATTTTTGTGCATTTTGTCACCCTCCCCAAAAAAAGCAAATCTTGGACCCATTGTATAATTGCAATAAGACACTCCAGGGTGTGCTTTGTGGTGGGATAGTGGCACTTTGAGTGTTTGAAGGCACTCAACGATGCTTCGTGTCTCACAACACACCCAAGGTGTGCCATTATCCCACCACAATGCACATCCTGTCAATGTCTTATTGCATAAATGAGTGCAATTTAAAAACCTGTCTTGCATCAGAAGTGCATAATAAAATCATAATGTCAGCTCCAAATATGTAGACTATGGTGCATGAATTCAACCGCATCTGAGTGTGTATGTAGAGGAACTGTCCAAGTCAAAACAATGGTAGCCAAAGTTATGATAGAGATCTTCAAGTTCATGAAAGAAATGAACAAGGTACTGTAAACTGTGAGGAATTATTTAGCATAAGTAGTGGATCAAGAACACGGGGGGCATGAGTGGAAATGGGGGGGATTCAAGAGGAAAGTGATAAAGTTGTAATTTACAGAAAGAGTGGTGAAGCCATGGAACAATCTGCCAACTGATGTGGTGGGTGCCAAAACTACCAATGGTTTCAGACATGGCTAGGAGAGAGAAAAGAGTTAATGGTTGGTCAGGGTGATAGTAGTAGGATGGGGAGCATGGGAGTGGATAATGTGGGGTAGAACCCTGTAGGGATAATCCGTCCCAGGTTTGTTAGGGTTCATGAGCAGAATGGATGGGCCAGTGGTCTTTTTCTGCTATCATTGTCAATGTTTCTATGTTTCAGTGGAAGTCCTTTGAAGAAACCATAAACCAAGGTAACCATGGGATTCTTGTTGGATATATTCAAGTCCCCTGCAATCCTGCGATTCCACAGCCATGGAATTTTCTGCAGAATTTTCATGATGCCACAGAATATATATAGTGCCACAGAATTCATTGTTCTTGATGAATTTTCATTCAAATATATAGTTTTTCCATAGTGCTCTGCTCCCTTCCCCATCTCATTTATCCTAAAGTCTCTCATTTGTACTCAGCATGTGGTGTCATTGATGCCATCACATCATATTCTAACCAATGGCAGGACTGCATTCTGCCATAGAAATGAATAAATCATGCTGCAGAAATCTGAAAATGCTGCCGCAGAAAAGAGGATAAAGTGCCGCAGAACACCAGGGGCCCTGGATATATTCCAATTTGCTGTAACTTTCTAGATAGGTATGGTAAACAATAAGGATGATAAGTCAGTTCAGTTTGTAAGTTGTGCAATAGTTTCTCCATATACAACCTCAAGACTTTCTGACTAACCAGAATTAGTACTGTAGCATACAAAATTAGAGGACGTATATCTGCATCACCCAAAGTCTCCTGAGTTTCAAAGAAATAATGCATTTGGATTAAAAAACATAAATACCTGTCTGTTTACTAAGTCATTGTACAGTGGTAAACAGGCTAGCTAAAGAAACACATATAGTTAATAACCAACACAAACTACTAAATAATTGAAGTTTGGTTGTTTAAAGTGGGGCATACCTCTCAACTGTCCCTGATTTTCAGGGACATCCCTGATTTTGCCTTAAAATTTTACTCTGTCCCTCCTAAAACTTGTGTGTCCATGACCAAACAGTGGGAGTTGTAAGCACAAAATAAGGTCACACATTAAAGTTACAGACTTGTTCTTCCCTAGAAAATGCATTTTACACTAAGTTCCTTATTCCACCAGCTTCCAGAGTGGATACCACAAATTGTGAAGATGTGTCCCTGATTTTGGTCCTTTGTCCCTGCTTTTTTTAAGCCTTGTCCTTGATTTATGAGGCAGGAGGTATGAAGTGGGGTATAGGAGGTGTCAACTGTACAGCAGGTCAACTGGCCTTGCCAGCCATCTCCAGCTCTTGTGGGCACATGAGAAAACTGTCAGAACAATGAAAACTTAAAACACTTTGAACTTTTCTTTGCAAGAGAACTTTTCTGTGAACCATGAGCAACTACACACCAAAGACTACAACCTGTAACTTTGAACTTTCAACATTTAACAGATGAACAAGATCTTAATATAAAAATCATATAGAATGTGATTTTAATCAACAGTTCATAGGGCAAAAAACAAAACAAAAGAAGAGTTCTCTTGTAAGTTTTAAATGACGGATAAAATAATTGTTGAACTTAAGGGAGTGGTGTAGGAAACAACTAAATATCTGATACACAAGGAAAATGGAATGAAGGTCGATGGCAAATTAATCGAACCAGACCATATACTAGAGGGATGGAAAGGACAGAGGGGTATAAAGGGAAATCAGATGAAGAAGGCGGACAAACTTATAGGTTAGTTCACCTGTTAGTATGAGGTATACATACTAGATTATTTTAGTTATTTAAGCTGATGGTGTAGTACACACCTGTACACTGGAAAAGAGCAGTACATCCCATCCATTTTGAACTTTCAAGTGGCTGGAACAGGAAACTGAGGAGCTGTAGTACTGGATACTGAATCTGCTCAAAATGTGATTGCCTCCACCAGTGTAAAAGAATCCTGATCTGGAAGGTGCACTGTAGCCACTGCTTGTTCAAGTTCCCGGGGTGTAAGGAGTGGATCTGATGCAGAAGGTTTAGATATTTGATTCAAAACCAGACTTTTCTTGCTTCCCTTGCTGCAACTTTTAGTTCTCATATGATGTTCTTGCTCCATTCAGAAATGTGATCTCTTTCTGTTTCTGTCTCTGCCACTAGCACTCCTCAGGGGAACTGCCTGTCAGATGTCATCCCATGGAGGCAATGGATTTTGCTGTGAAGTCTGCCATTCCATATCAGAAATTTCAGCTGTAGAATTATTGTCTGTGCCAAAGAAAAATTCATTGTATAGCCTGGACCTGACGTTTTTTCTTTCTTCTCATAACTTTAGGGCCCTATGATTTCTAAAGTGGCATCAGGAAATCTTTCCTTGATAAATTGCTAGGCTTCCTCAGGGGTATCAAAGTTATGCAAGCCACCATTTAAATTGATAATCAATTTGGTAGGAATATCAAGTCTGCACTTTAGATTGAGTTTTTTCAGGCACACTCCGACAGAAACATATTAATCTCTTTGGGCTACCACATCTGCTGAATAGGTGTGAAAAATGTAAACTGAATGTCCTTTCCACAGGAGAGGGCTGGCTTCTCTGGCACATTGTAATATAGTCTCCTTCGTGGTACTCTTCAAAATTTAGCCTATAATAGTTCTGGGGTGTGCTCCATTTAGTGCAGATCAGACCTACAAGGCAATGTGCTTCTTTTTTTTTTTTTTTTAACTTAAAGTTCATTGATATCTGTACAATACATCTTGAACGGTGCTTCGTTTCATAAACTTACTTATAGTACTTACTTATATTATGACTGGGTTACAAGACAGCTGGATAAGGGTCACGCTGTGGACATCCTATACTTGGACTTCAGCAAGGCCTTCAATTCATAGCCTCATGGGTAGCTAGGGGGGGAAACTGACTTCCGTAGGAGTGGGGGAGAAACTGGCAAACTAGATAGGGAACTGGCTGAGGAGGAGGCAGCAATGGGTGGTGGTGGTGGTGGGAACTCTCAGCACCTAGGCCAGTGATGAGTGGAGTACCTCAGGGCTCTGTGCCGGGTCCGGTGCTGTTTGGGCTATTCATTTCAGATATCTCACATGGAGTTGGGAGCAGAATTAGTCTGTTCACAGATGATACTAAAATGGGGGTGGTAGTTGATGAAGTGGACGGGTGGAAACAACTACAAGGGGACCTAACCAAACTGGAGGAGTGGTCAGAGAGGTGGCAGCTGGGCTTCAGTGTGAAGAAATGCAGGGTTATGCACTTTGGGGCAAAGAACCTGAATAGGGACTATTGGTTGGGTGGGGTGAGGCTGGGGGACACTGAGGAAGAGAAGGACCTTGGGGTGTTGATAATGGGGAGCATGAACAACTCTGCTCAATGCAAGAAAGCTGCAACTAATGCTAACAAGATGCTTGGGTGTATTGCAAAGGGATTCTCATCCAGGCATAGGGAAGTGATCTTGCCTCTCTACAGGTCATTGGGCAGGCCACACTTGGAGTACTGTGTGCAGTACTGGCCTCTGTATTTGAATGACATTAAACTGCTGGAGGGGGTGCAGCGGAGTGTGACAAAAATGTTATGGGAGATGGAGGGCAAAGTCTACGAGGACAGGCTATGTGAGCTGAATATGTACACCCTGGAAGAGAGGAGGGATGGGGGGATATGATTGAAACATTCAAGTGATTGAAGGGGATAAACAAAGCTGGTGCTGATGGGTTGTTCAAGCTGAGGAAAGGTTGGGACACAAGGGGGCACAGGCTAAGATTAGAGGGTGGAAGTTTTAGGAGAGAGATGGAGACAGTACTTCACAGAGAGGGTGGTGTTGAAGTGGAATGCCCTACCAGAGGGGGTGATATCATGTAAGGTGGAAAGTTTTTAAAGGGCATGGGACAGGGAACAAGGGAGGGTCTGAGTGCATAATGCTGAGAACTGGGGGAATAGTGCTGTGAATGTCCTGAAGATGGGAAGGGGTTGGGGCAGCTGCAATCTAAGGGTGCTAGCTGCACACTCGAGCAGACTTTGACAGGCCATGAGGTCTGTTTCTGCTGGCAGTTTCATATGTTCATGTAAACCATAAAAAGACATGTGCTCTTGAGGAAATATTAAAATGCATTTTACATAGGTATATGTGGTTCAACAGTTCATTTGGAAGGAGACCCAAGACCCTTGTTGGTGTCTTCTAATGATGTTCTCAGTGCGTCTTCAGACCTCACCCACCAAACACCAGTCTCCTCAGCCATAAAAGAAAGTGCAGCAGGAGGCACAGGCCTAGAAAGTGTACAGTGCTACCCTCTGAGTCTCTCGCCCCAGTTCCACCTCAGCTGTCCAAGGCAGACCGCTTCTCCCTTGGGGGGGCGGGGGGGGGTGTCTAACTCATTTGTACAGCCATTGGAAGTTCATTACCATGGACAAGTAGGTTTTAAGGATCATCCAGGAGGGATACCTTCTGAACTTCTCTGAAATCCCCTCAGACTATCTGCCCAATAGTCAGCACTCTCTATCGACTGCCCAGACGAACCTTCTCACTTCAGAGATAGTGAGCCTTTTGAAAAACAGCGCAGTGGAAGTAGTACCTCCAGAGGAGTGCAACACAGGCTTCTACTCCCATTACTTAATGGTTCCAAAAAAGACAGGGAATATGCACCCCATCCTAGACCTCAGAAAGCTGAACAACTTTCTGTACTGCGTGAAGTTCACAATGGTCTCCCTAGGGACCCTTCTACCACTTCTCAAGCTGCAAGACTGGTTGGTATCCCAGGGCAAGCATGATGCTTACCAGCACATTCCAATACACCCAAGCCACCACAAGTTCCTATGCTTTGTGGCCTTGGGTCAGCACTATCAATTCAGAGTCCTGCCCTTTGGGCTTTCCTTGGCACCTTGAGTCTTTACAAAGTGCTTTGCGGTTCTCACAGTACACCTTTGAAAGTTTGGGCTTTAGGTTTTTCCCTACCTGGATGACTGGATCTTAGTAAGTTCATCAAGGCAGAGCACAGAAGAGGCAGTGGCCACAGCAGCCCAGTTCCTGACCTTCACTGGGGGAACTGCTGAACCTGAAGAAGTCACAGCTTCAACCTTCACAACAGCTGCTCTTCATAGGGGCCCTCTTGGACACTACCCAGATGAGGGCCTTCCTCCCAGAAGACAGAAGAAACACCCTCCTTCAGATGACATATTTCATCATGGAAAACAACCCTGAGTGGGCTCACTCCATGTAGCAGATGTTAGGCCTTATGGCCTTGTCAGTCTTCACAGTGGTTCTGGCATGACTGCACATGAGAACCACTCAGTGGATGCTCAGTACACAGTGGTCTCTGACAACGCATCATCAGTCTCACCCCATCAAGGTGATGATGCCTCTGCAGTCACTTGCATGGTGGATGCAGGAGAACAACCTTCTTCAAGGTCTCCCCTTCGCTATGCCAGAATCACAGATAACTCTCAAAGCTGCATCTCTCCTTGGGTGGGGAGCTCACTGTCAAGGCCATCACACCAAGGGAGTCTGGACTCAGATGGAATCTCATCACCATATCAATGTTTTGGAAATTAGGGCAGCCCCTTTATGCCCTTAGAGCCTTGCTGGACTTCATTCATCACAAAGTAATTATTCTGCAGATGAACAATGAGACAGTGATGTATTGCATCAACAAGCAGGGCGGAGCACACTCCTACTCACTGTGCAGGAAGCTATGAGGGTATGGAAATGGTGTCTGTAGCAGAATGTGTGAATCAAGCAGTTTATCTCCCAGGTGCTCAGAACAATATGGCAGACCAACTCAGTCGGACAAAAGCAGATCCTCATGAGTGGTCTTTAGCACCAGACATTGTACAGTCTCTCTTCGACAAGTGGGGTACTCCAGACCAGGACCTTTGTGCATCCCCATTCAACACAAAACTGCTTCAATTCTGCTCCAAAAATCCAGAACCTGCAATTTTTTTCAGGATGCATTCAGGCTATAGTGGACAAATTGCTTTCTGTATGCATTTCCTCGTCTTCCACTAGTTCAGAAAGTACTGCTCACATTGGAGGTTCTTGGGGGCAAAATGATTCTGATCATCCAATTTTGGCTACAGCAGATTTGGTTTTCTTTGAACAACAAGTTTTCAGCAGCCCCCTGAGGCCTCTGCCTCTATGGACAGACCTTCTGACACAGGGATTCCTGGTCCATCCCAATCTGAGCTCACTTCATCTTCATGCTTGGCTTCTGAAGAGATAGAAGTGAGCAGATTTAAGGTTTCTCAGAGGTTATCAGATTCTCCTGGCTGCCCGTAAGCCCTCTATCAGAAAGACATATGCAACCAAATGGAAATGTTTCTCAGAATGGTGTTCCAAATCCCATATGGATCCATTCCGATGTCTACTAGATAAGGTTTTGGAGTATTTACTAGATCTCTCTGATGCAGGTCTACATTACTCCTCTAAAGGTTCACCTTTGTGCTGTCTCCACCTATCACGAGCCAGTCCAGAACCTTAGTCTAGTTCAGCTGCCCCTCTTCAAAAGATTCTTAAAATGCATCATGCACACAAGGCCCCCAGTACAGAAACCTGCCGGTCCCTGGCATGTTAACCTTGTGCTGGATATGCTCACTCGTAAGCCTTTTGAACCCCTGGCTACTTGTGACCTCAAGTTCTTTACTTAGAAAAATGCCATTTTTGTGGCCATCACCTCTGCCTATAGGGTCTCGGAGATACATGTTTGGTCACAGACCCTCCTTATAATGACTTCCATAAAGACAAGGTGGTGTTCCGCACCCCTCACAAGTTTTTGCCTAAAGTGGTTTCGGATTTCCATTTGAACCAACCCTTGGTGCTACCCACACACTTTCCTAACATTTGAGGAAGGACACTCCCTCCACTCTCTGGGTGTTAAAAGAGCCCTCAGATTCTATATCAATACAGCTAAGAACATCCATCAGTCCAAGCAGCTCTTTGTCTCCTTCACTTCGAACTGACTAGGTCAGCTGTTTATGATCAAATGCATTTCTGCTTGGATAGTAGCCTGCCTTTGCCACTGCTACTCTATAACGCAGGTCAAATTTGAAGGCCAAGTTTGTGCCCACTCCACCAGAGCGGTTGCAACGTCCTTGGCAAAAATCGTTCTGTCCCCATTGCTGATATTTGCAAAGTGGCTACTTAGAATTCAGTGCATACTTTCATTAAGCTCTATCCCTGGATTCATATGCCAGGCAGCACGCTTCCTTTGGTAGGAAAATCCTTAATGGACTTTCGTCTTGAGTGAGCTTTGTCTCCTACCGCTGTGCTCAGGGTTTTTTTGTCTGAGCTTGGTACTCTAACCCAGCAGAGTGAATGAATGATGAAGAGAAGGTCCAGGAAGATATGAAAATTACATACTCATAGTAATTCTTTATCTTCTTGGACCATAATTCTTTATTTTCTTGGACCATCTTCACCATTCATTCACACACCCACCCACCATCCCCCGAGCTCTCTCTCTGTTTCCTGGTCTTCACCTCCCTTGTTTTGGTTTCGGCTGTGAAGACACTGCTCTTGTTGTTGACCCTTCTTACATGGGTCCAAAGGACTATCTTATGTCCTTATCAGGTTAGTGGTTTAGTTAGTTAGGTTATGCTGCACCTCCTCGGTGAAAAAGTTACTGAAGTGGTTGAGGGTTGTTGCTGAGACAGGCTATGTAGCGAGATCTAGTCTCGCAGTGCCATGCATGTGTGCAGTCTACCTCAGTGCTGGACCTCCTTAAGATTTTTGGCTCCTGCAGGGCCTCTAGTTTGAACCCAGCAGTGTGAATGAATGATAATGATGGTCCAAGAATATCAAGAATTACGGTGTGTATGTAATTTTCATTTGTTTGTCATGCAAGTCCACCCTTCCACATAATCTGTACTGTGCCTCTTTTCCCTTTGCATCATGAGTGGCTAGACTGTCTTGGGGGTGTTCCCTAGTCCTGGAAATATGCATTAGGAATTGATCAAGGAATGTAAACAAACACATTTATATATGGTAACACCAGTATGGTGGGCAGTCTGTTTTTCACTTTTAAAAAGAAACAATGAATCTGAATCAAACTACCAGATACATCAGCAATATCTACAGAATATGAGAAATCATAAAATGTGTTTTTAGGGATGCAGTGGGTGCAGCACTGCAGAACTCTTGCTTTGAGAAAAAGGACTTCCACATTCCTTGGGAACAAACAACGTGTTGGAGTGACAAAAAAAGTCTCTTCCTCGTCTGTGGAACACTGCGTGCTCGCACAATTTTTTTTTTTTTTTATTTTCAGCGGTCTGTGACTGCTGAAATACATAACCCCCCACCTGACCCTCCCTCTCAGCACCCACCACCCCGACCCCCAGAAACATAATAGTGACACTTGGGGGGATGCCCAATCCCCAGTGTCCCAATCACGAAATCCCCCCTCCACTACCACGCATGCGTGGTTGTACTTTTTGTTTTTAACATATATTTTTATATTTTCCCCCACCTGACCCTTCCTCTCAGCATCCACCACCCCACTCCCCCCGGAAACATAATAGTGACACTGGGGGGTGCCCAATCCCCCAGTGCAGGAATCCTCGATTCCCCCCACTACTGTGCATGTGCGGTTATTTGTGTTTTTTTTTTTTACTTTCCTATGCCCACTCAACCCTCCCTCTGAGCACCCCACCCAAAAACCTAACAGTGACACTGGGGGTTCCCAATCCTCCAGTGTTGCGATTGGCATCTCGGTCCTGTTTTTGTTTTGTGGGAAGGGCTAGGCAGTATTATTTTCGATAGCAAACTTTTCGAAGTGTTTTACATAAATAAATAAATGTACATAAAATTCTGCAAGACAATTACTGGTGAGCATTTAAATATATTTAAAATTATACCTCTAGTTAAAATTCAGGGAAGGCTACATGCATTGTAAAATGTATCCCTCCCCCAAAACACACAGAGCACCAAGAAGAACACAGCACAGAACAGTATTACCAGATACTTGAAGTTTTATTAAAACTGCAAAGTGCTTCCAAAACTCAGCATAAATTAGGCTTCATCTTTGTAGAATGGGAACAATGAGCTGTAAACAATAATAGCAACAAATGTTTCAATGCTTCTTCACTCAGTATACACAATAACAAAACCAGAGCTCCCTGTTATGGTTCATTATGAGGAGCATTGGTTTTGCTATTTTTGACGTGAAATGAAGCACTGGTTGCTATTGCTGTCTGCAGCTCATTTTTCCCTTTCTAAAAAGCTGAATCTTATCTTATGCTGAGTTATGGATGCACTTGCACTTTGTAATAAAACTTTAAGTTTCTGATAAGACCGTTCTATGCTGTGTTCTTCCTGGTGATGACCCCTCTCTGCAGAGTGTAGTATTCTGTGATTTTAGAAAAAAATCACTTCTTACAGTACCCCTCCCCCCAAAAAAACATAACAGTGACACTGGAGGTGTCCAATTCCTCAATGTCATGATTGGCATCTCAGTTCTATTTCTTTTTGTTTTGTTTTAACCTGTAACAAGAAACCAGCCAGCGATGTCTTTTGCACCATTTCTGACCCCCCACCTGACCCTCCCACTCAACAACCCCCACCCCCAGCCCTTACTTACCCATTGGGGTTCAAAGCCATAATCCCCTCTGGACCACAGACATGTCTTCACTCTTCAAAGTCGGACAGTGAACTGAAGAAACAGGTATGCTGTTAACTGTATTTCAATGGGGCTTTGAACTTGGAGGCATAACATGGCCATTTTTGTATATTTTTGGTCCAAAGTTTCAACATGCCTTCTTTGGGGCCCCATCTCATGAACAATGACACTGTTGGTAGGGAAATCTGTCCCAAAAAGTGATTTCATGGTCACTGCTCAAAATCATCTTTTGGGCAGGAGTTGAAAATTTTCTCTGACATTGTTCATGAGGTGGGGTCATAAGAAGGCTATGTTGAAAATTTGGTGTAACAATATTAAAAAACAACAAAGTTATAAACCTACATTGAATTTTACGAACACCGTCTCATAACTTTTGTAATTTTCAATATTTTTACCCAAAATTTACAACATAGCCATATATTTCCAGCACCTCATGTATATGGCAGCTGTCATTTTTCAAATCCTGGCCAAAATGTTTTTTGCATCCTGAAAGGTGATTTTGAGGTCCCTAAGCAAAATCACCTTTCAGGCAGGAGTTAAACATTTTCTCTGCCCTTGTTCATGAGGTGAGGTCATAAGAAGGCTATGTTGGACATGTGGTGTAAAAATATATTAAAACTCAACGCATTTTTAAGCTTACGTTGAATTTTATGAATGCAGGCTCATACGTTTGTAATATGCAATACTTTTACCCCCAATGTTCAACATAGCCATTTCTTTACAGCACTGCATGAATGTGACAGCTGTCAGTTTTCAACTCCTGCCCAAAATGTGTTTTAGTGTCCTGAAAGTTGATTTCGCAGTCCCTGCACAAAATCACCTTTAAGCTAGGAGTTGAATATTTTCTCTGCCAGTCTTCATGAGGCAGGGTCATAACAAGACTATGTTGAAAATTTGGTGTAAAAATATTAAGAAACAAATTTACAATATTTTTATCCCAAATTCCTCGGTTGCAGCCCTATTGGCTCTGGCCAGTATTTGTTTAAACTAGGGACAATTTGAAGCCTAAGGGGGTTGACAGTGTCCTTTTTAAAAACAAACTGCTGAATAATGGACTGGGAGCCAAATACTATATTACTTAAGTGAATCTACTGTATGTGTGAAACAGGACTAGTTTTTTTTGTTTGAGAAATACATGAAAACATCTTGTATAGGGAAATACATAAATTGAGAAAAAATGACTAACATTTAAGAAATGAGAATTCTATAGCACACATAGACATGGAATGCACTGCACCCTGGTTGGCAGGGACCTGTAAATATTGGTAGTGCTCTCTTAAGGCAATGGCTAGAAGCAAGTCTTGGCCAATCAGGTTGCAGGGATTTCCTTACCCATTTTATATGTAATCGATAACCCACTCTAAAGTATGCGGTCACGCTCTGATATACACATGCCTTGGTGTGCATTGTTCTGGCCTTGTGCATCAACCATCCAAGGCGTGTGTATATCAGAACATGACTGCAGACCGTAGAGTGGGTTATCTATCTTATACAATGGCAAAATGGTTTTGGATGGGGGTGAATGTGCAGGTGTGCGGTCATGCTCTGATATATGCATGGTCATGTGATGTGTTTCAACCAACCAGCAGAGATAATTTTTCATACTCATTTTATAATTAGTAATATATGCCATATTACCTCCTGAGTCAATTTTCTTAGTTTCAGCTTTACTGGAGTTTGAGCTGGCTCCAGGAGCTGGATGCCTCATAGCCATTCTCTCAGGTGAGCCATGCAATTCAGACATCAATTGGGATTTCAAGAAGCAGCCACAGACATTCACTTAATGCCTGCCATGACAAATTAAAGATTTACCTTGTGAAAAACATACTTTCTGTTGCCCCAGAACAAACTGTAATAAATTACCACTGAAAAACAATGAAAGTCATGGATTATTAGCAGATTTAAATAAAAAGTGAAAGTCTCAGGTCAGAGCAGCACTGTCAAGCAGGTATCACATTTGGCACCATGCATGTGCCCCTTTCAAAAAGATGCCCTTTCTTTTCTCTGAGGAAGGGAGATGCAACACCCAGCAATTTATGTAGGGAACTTAAATTCCATTTTCTTTCAGATTTACTGTCCCATGCTGGAAAACAAGTTGGGTGTGGACAGCAGAGTTCCTTTCATCTAAAATATTCATGTTTTGGGTGTAAACAGTAGCCATACCAAAGTTGGATTCTTCCTGCTGAGCAGACAGCCATGAAAACAATGGAACAGAGTCTGAATACACACAAGCAGATCAGAATAGTTTTGTTGTGGAGGAGTTCATAAGAAATATCCAGGGTGTGATGTCAGACAGGCCAAGCAAATGATGCAGGAAAAGGGTTTGGTTTGCCAAGGGTATTTCTACCTGTATTTGTCTGATGAAAGATAGTCTTATCTGGGATTTGAGAAGCCTCACAATTGCTGTCCAGGTCTGTTAAGATTCACTAGATCTCAACTGGGGATAAACTTCTACTTAGAAATTTAGTTACATTTTAGTTAGGTTATTCTGTGTGAGTTAGAACATGGTAGAATGTTTTATTTTCCATTTCTGTAGTGTAGTGTATTCCCAATAGTCTTTACTGTGTGTAATCCTGTACCATATATAAATACCATGAAGTATTAAATGTTATTTTTATAATCTTCATGCTGTCTGTGACTGAACTTTTCAGGTATAGATTACCTGGGATAATTAGCAAGTTCATGATCAGTTTCCAAAGACAGGCTACTAAGCTATATAAAGCAAATTCCTCTCAGCTGTGACTTATGGGGTAGGTCATTTGCCCTTTGAGAAAGGTCACTGTACTGTGTGAGCAGTGGCTGTGGTGGGATTCTGACCTAAAGATACCCCTAGTGTTGGGCCACCCAATGGCTCAGTGGTAGCGTTACATGCTTCCACACTGGCAACTCAGGCTCAGGAGCAAGCCTGGGTCTGTGTGGGTTGGGCAGCCAGGCTAGAGAATGCTCCAGATGGGAGCGCAAGCCAGCTGGAGAGGGAGACGGGTGGGATCCGGTGCAGTAGCAGCCCCTTGAAGTGAGCTGGAGAGCTTGCTCCTTTGTGAGGGGTGGCACATGCCCAGTGTGTGCTACTGTGACTGAGACCACTAGAGGGTATGCTGGACATCTGGGGTGGAGTGTGGGACTAAGGGAGAAAATGGGGAAAAAACTCATGTGCACATCTGCCATGTGTGACAGCCTCTGCATTCCCAGGGTCCTGCACCCTGTGGATCCCTGTTGGCTTGATGACAGGGGGAGCAGCAACAGGGCTGGAGACTAGCCAGTGGAGCCTGATGGCAAGAGTAGGTGGTAGACAAGGATGAACAACTCTATAGAAAAAAAATATATTTATTTGTTTGAATTTTGGTAACTGGGTGAGCCCACTGAGACAATAAAGTCCCTTTTTCAGGGGTGACCCGGGAAGTGCAATACAATGACAATGACATGGAGGTACAATGGTTACATTTACATCATTTACAATTACATCATTTACAGAGGGAGGAAAGGTGCCTGCCTGGCGCCACGGCTTGGAGGGACAGGAAGCAAATCCTCAGGATCATGGGAGCAGCTGCATGAGGGATGGAGCTGGATGTCACTGTCCACCTAGGGACAAATGACCTGGCTAGGAATGGGATCAGAACAATGCAAGAGGAGTTTGTAGAGTTGGGAAGGGGCCTTAGACAAGTAGCGCATAAGGTAACCTTCTTGGAGGTGCTGTCTGTCTATGGCAAGGGTAATGATAGGGTACTCCTCACCAGGGAATTCAATGAACAGTTGAAAAACTGGTGTGGCACTCAGGGTTTTGGCTTCATTGGGGACTGGGGAGCCACCTGGAGGGATGCAGACCTATACTGGTGCAATGGTCTGCATCTGTCTGGGGGGAACCAGGATCCTAGGTGAGAGGTTTAAATGCTTCATTGGCAAGCATTTAAACTAGCCAAGGGGGGAGGCATTGAAAGGAGCAAGGAAATCCCAGCCTCCCCCCACAAAACACGGTAATTAGTGAGGTAAACACCAAGGTAGAGAAGTCATTAGGTAGCAGGACAGAGGTAAATGTAAAAAAAGGCAAAGGCAGTAAGGACAGGAATGGGGCTAAAAGGGGTAAGGCCATCAAAAAGTGGAGGGTGATGAGTACCAATGCCCATAGTCCATGTAACAAGCTCCCTGAACTAGTGGCCTTGATGGAAGAGGGTTGCCTGGATATTGTGGCAGTCACAGAAACATGGTACACAGAGAACCATGACTGGGATGTCAACATACCAGGATACACAGTCTACAGGAGGAACAGGAAGGGTAAAAGAGGAGGAGGAGGAGTAGCTCTCTATGTAAAGGAAGGGATCAAAGCAACAGAACTGAAGAGTAAACAGGGAGCAGATGAGACACTCTGGGTCACCCTGGAGACAGGAAATGGCACCATGATCTGCATGGGGGTTGTATACAGACCCCCATCTCAGGGGGAAGGGAATGGACAAGAAATGATAGAAGGTTTCCTTAGAATGGCAGAAAAAGGGGAGATATTGTTGATGGGGGACCTGAATATGCCAGATGTTAACTGGAGCACCTTTGCTGCAGGCACATTCAAGAGCAGGGTCATTCTTGATGCCCTACAGGG
Source organism: Neoceratodus forsteri (assembly GCA_016271365.2). Lineage (NCBI taxonomy): Eukaryota > Metazoa > Chordata > Ceratodontiformes > Ceratodontidae > Neoceratodus > Neoceratodus forsteri. The sequence continues at coordinate 481,879,518 of JADMNL010000022.1, read as the reverse complement.
GGCATACCTCAGACAGCTAGCATTGAAACCCACTCAGGAGGGAGCAATTTTAGACCTGGTACTCTCAAATGGGGATGGAGAAAGAATCTCAGATTTAGAAGTGGGTAGCCATCTGGGAACAAGCGACCACCAAACAGTGTGGTTCACGATAAACACAGCCATACAATCAAGCCATATAAAAGCAAGAGTATTGGACTTTAGGAGAACTGACTTTGGGAAAATGAGAGCGTGCCTCAGAAAAGCACTAGCAAACAGGCAAGAAGGAGGGGTGGAGAAACAATAGGGAGTAATCAAAACAGCCATCACAGAGGCAACAAGCCTTTGTGTAAAGCAAATCAACAAAACACAACAAAGGAAAAAAACACTATGGTTCTCAAAAGAGGTGGTGGGGAAGGTTAAGGAGAAAAGGATAGCATTCAGGAAATATAAGGAAACACAGAAGGAGCAGGACAGAGAACTTTATCAGTTAAAGCAGAAAGAGGCTGGGAAGGCAGTCAGAATAACAAAGGACCAAACCGAGGAAAGGATAGCCAACTCTGTTAAGAAGGGGATAAATACCTTTTATAGGTACATTAGGGAGCAAAGAAAGACCAAAGGAGGGATACTGAGGCTTAATAAAGGGGAGGGAATGTGGGTAGAGGGTGACAGTGAAAAAGCAGGGATCCTGAACAAATATTTCTGCTCAGTATTCACAAAGGAAGAGGAGGGGGAGGTACCTAAACCAAACAAAAGAAACACTCTGAAGACGGGGGTCGATACCAGTCCATTTACAGAAGAAAGGGTTCTGAAAGAACTAATAAAATTGAAGATGGACAAAGCAATGGGGCCTGATGGGATTCAATCAAGAATTCTAAAAGAACTAAGGGTAGAACTAGTGACACCGCTGACTACTCTCTTTAAAGGAGTAGTTCACCCAGAATGTGAAAAAACATATTTTATGTAGAGTGTTTTGATATGTATGTTAAATCCTAGTGTGTCCTTCCCTCTGTCTGCTATTTGGAGTTTTTCCTAAATTGCCTGCTAGCTGTATGGTAGTTTTACGACCCCTGGGGAACTCCATAACAAATAATTTTATTGGCTTTCTTTCTCCCAGGATGCCCCCTGTCTCATGTAACAGTGATGTAGCCATGCCCTTAGATTTAGCATGTGTATTGCTTTAAAATTAGTTTAGCAACAGCAGAGCCTTGTAACTTCTTATCCAGGTTGCACAAATGGCAACAGTTAATTTAGCAGATACCTGAGAGTAAGCTAACTGGAGTTTCTGTAAGACAACAGCTACTAAATAGCAGACAGAGGGAAGGACACACTAGGAGTTAACACACATATCAAAACACTCTACATAACATATGTTTTTTGCACATTCTGGGTAGACTACTCCTTTAACAAATCATGGGAGGATGGGTGGTACCTGAGGACTGGAGGAGGGCAGATGTGATTCCTCTTCACAAAAGTGGGAGCAGGACAGAGGCAGGAAACTACAGACCAGTTAGTTTGACCTCAGTGGTAGGGAAAATGATGGAATCACTTCTGAAGGAAAGAATTGTTGAGTACCTAGAGGCCAGTGAGGCACAGGACCCAAGGCAGCATGGATTCATGATGGGAAGGTCATGTCAGATGAATCTAATAGATTTCTTTGGCTGGGTGACCAAAGTAGTAGACCAGGGAAGGGCTGTGGACATGGCTTACCTAGATTTTAGCAAGGCATTTGATACAGTCCCACATAAAAGATTAATACACAAGTTAGCCAGCCTTGGAGTGGGTCCCAAGGTCATAGCCTGGATAAAAAATTGGCTAGACAACAGGACACAAAGGGTAGTAGTAAATGGAGCCCACAGTGAAGAAAGGAGGGTTACTAGCGGGGTACCGCAAGGTTCAGTACTGGGACCGGTCCTTTTTAGTGTCTTTATAAGTGACATTGTAGAGGAACTGGAAGGAAAAGTATATCTCTTTGCAGATGACACAAAGATCTGCAACAGGGTTGATACACCAGATGGAGTGGAAAGGATGAGAAGGGACTTGGCAAGGTAGGAGGAATGGTCAAATGTATGGCAGCTCAGAGTCAATGCAATGAAGTGCAAGGTAATGCACCTGGGAAACAAAAACCCAGGGGAAGTGTACACAATGGGGGGTGAGATACTGACAACAGTAAAATTGGAAAGGGACCTGGGGGTAATTATATCAGATAACCTAAAGGTGGGCAAGCAATGTGAGAAGGCAGTAAGGAAGGCTGGGGGATACTGGGATGCATAGGGAGAGGCATCAATAGTAGAAATCAGGAAGTTGTTATCCCTCTGTACAGACAGTTAGTGAGACCCCATCTGGAGTACTGTGTGCAGTTCTGGAGATTCCATCTCCGCAAAGAACATAGACAGAGTGGAGGCTGTCCAGAGGAGGGCAACCAAAATGGTGCAGGGTCTGTACCAGAAGACATACAAAGAAAGACTAAAGGCGCTTAATATGTATACCCTTGAGGAAAGGAGGGAGAGAGGGGACATGATAGAAACTTTCAAGTACCTCAAGGGAATCAGTCCAAGAGGGTGGCATCTTTCAGAAAAAAAGATGTGTAAGAACAAGGGAGCACAATTTGAAGATAGAGGGGGGATGGCTCGGAGGTAATGTGAGGAAGTATTTTTTCACAGAGAGGGTTGTGGATGCATGGAACAGCCTCCCTGAGGAGGTCATGGAGTCAAGAACAGTGGGGGAATTCAAGAATGCATGGGACAGACATAAGGCAGTCCTAGTGGGGGGTAGGAGGAAGTAAGCTGTTGGTTAACTAGGATCTGCAGCTTATCTGTTAGGTAGGAAAATGGTCAGACTAGGTGGGCCAAGCGATCTTTATCTGATGTCAAATTCTATGTTTCTAAGTTACATTTACAAATTACAAATACATATACATAGAAGTTCAGATAGTGTGACTACCAATCCTTGTTAGGAAAGCAGAATCATGAGTCAACGGAAACAGGAACACAGTGAAAAGACAGAGAGGTGGAGTAATAGGTAGGACTGTAACTGAGGGAGAGAAGAGCAGGACAAAGTAGAATGTGGTAGGGAGTTCCAGCAAGACACTGCTGAGAAGGCAAATGATATCCTGCCCACAACTAACCAGGGTTTGGGTGTAGTGAGAAGTGGGAGAGAGGCAGACCTTAGAGCACACAGAGGCTGCTGGAGCTGAATAAGTTCACCAAGGTCAGGGGGTGTAATGATGGACCAGTTTGTACACTAGACTCAAGGTGGCATACTGGAGTTTTGATTCATATGATAGTCAGCCCAGGGAGGAGAGGACATCACAGTGGTGGTGGTGATGGGCATTGGTCTCTAAAGCAAACCTTCCCACCCTATGATAAGTCTATTTGAGGCAGGAAAGGATGGTTGAGTTGGTTGTGAGTAGTAGCGGGATGCCATAAGTAAGGAGGGAAGGAGGGGGAGAAGAGTGTTGGCAGAGACCTTATGGCAGGAAACTGAAGAGAAGAAGGGGCAAAGGTGACAAAGTAGGCCCAGCTTCTGGTTTAGTGCCTTAGTTAGGAGGGTGACATGAGTGTCCAGGGAAAGTGAGGTGTCTAAGGTGATGCTCAGATATTTAAATGATTGGATGGATTCAAGGGCATCACCATTATGAGAAAATATTGCAAGACAGGGGTGGGGAAGAGGTGTGGAGGAGGGATTGGAGAACAACATGTATTTGTTTTTTTTTAGTGTTGAGGACTAGTTGATTATCTAGAAACCAGCCCTCGAGAGGTCAGAAGTCCAATCCGAGCATGCTGTTGAGTCAGCCAACATCTGATGAGGATCTATAAACAATGGCATCAATTGCATAGAGGTGCACAGAGGCCCCGCCACAACTGTCTGCTAATTCATTAATAGAGAGGGAGAATAGTAACAGGTCCAAAATTGATCTTTGAGGCACATCATGGGTTATAGGTCTGAGGTCTGAGAGAGACCTGGACCACTTGACCCTTTGTATGCGGCCTGTGAGATAATTTTGGAGCCAGGTTAAAGCATCTGAGTCAAGGCCATGGGAGTGTACCTTCTGTAGCAGGAGACTGTGGTTGACCAAGTTGAATGCCTTCATCAAATTGACAAAGATCGCACCAGTGGCAAGGCCTTGGTCCATAGCATGAAATAGGTTAGATGAAACTTTTATTAAGGCTGTGAGGGCACTTTTTCCTAAAGCAATGCTGGAAAATTGAGAGAAGGTGGTGGTGGTGGTACAGGTAATCCTGCAGGTGGTTGTAGAGTATTCACTCTTGGATTTTAGCCAGTGGATAGGGGATAGAAATAGATCTATAATTCTTGACAACTGTGTTGGTCCACCCTTATAGATGGGAATGACCATGGCTACCTTCCATTTATCTGGGATGGACCCCATTGTCGTTGAGGCACAGGTCAGGAAGCATAGAATGACCAGGAGCAGTTGTAAAAGTCACAATGAGTGTTTCATTAATATTAACAGCAAAATAAAATAAAATTGTTCAGTATAACCATTTACAGAGGCAGTAAAAACACAGAAAAGAAAGTCTTTCTTCTCAGTTTTTAATCTTAGTCTCTCTAGCAAAAATATTGCCGCTTTTTTTTATAACGAACTTTTGTCTGGGAACTTGTTAAAAAGAACATTCTGTTTTTCAGAAAATGTTCTTGTCAATTTCCTTCCTTGCAGGTGCAACAAAACAGTACATGGTGTCCCAGAACTGACCTCCTATTTGGAGCTCTGCTAAGAGTTTGCAAACCAGCATTTCAGGTTAACCTATTGAGGGTATGGACCTCCCATGGTGAAATCCCTACAGCGACATACATCACTGCTGACAACAGAGCCATGTCACTGCATGGGTTGCACCCAGGACCGAGCAACTCTTCCCCCGTCCTGCACCCCCTCCTCCAACTCAGCATTGGTATCTATAGAAATGGTGGGTGTGGGGGCAGAGCCCCCCACATGGGGAGTTTGGGGCAGAGAAAAGAAAAGTCCCTGCTGTCTGTGGCTCCCTGCCAACTGCAAATCCCAGTCGATAGGGAGCCTGGTGCTGCGATGCCAGTTGACAAGTTAGTTGTCGACTCAGTATCGTAGATCCCCCCTTGAGCTCCAAATAGTTTTTTTGCATTCATTTCAACAATATAACCATATACATTTTCAAACAAAGGGATCCCACTTTCACATAAAGACTCACACATATTTTATAACTTCAGATATGCAAGGTGGAAGAAAAGATAGAAATAGCAAGTTAAGGCAGAGAGAGATAGCAGGGTGGGGGGTAGTGAGACCATCAGAGTCGCCAGTTCCTAGGTCTCAAGAAAATTTGACTGCACTGTCAGACAGACAAGAGACAGAACAGAAGAGGATAAAACAGATCCTTGCATTTAACTCTTTTCACAGAACAAATCTTTCACATAACAAATGGGACAGGGTCTTAGTCAATCCCTGTCACATACCCCCCCCCCTTTAAGAGGGAACCGTTTAAAAAAAATGTTTCCAAAACTTTCTTCTCCTTTAACATTAGCTTATAATCTTGACAGTTCTCAGCATATGTAGTAACCCTTTTCTCCACAACAATTAGTACAGTGAAGTTTAAACTCACACTTTTTTCTAACCTTCTGAATTCTTAGGTCCTGGTCCAGACCATGACAGAAAATCAGCATTGACATTCTCTTTCCCAGATTTGTGTATCACCTTGAATTTAAATGGCTGTAGTGCCAGGTACCACCATGTGATTCTGGAATTTTTATCCTTCATTTTGTTAAGCCAACAGAGAGGATTATAATTGGTTAGAAGTACAAAGTCAGCTCCTAGCAAATAAAACTTAAGGGACTCCATGGTCCACTTTGCTGCAAGGCATTCCTTTTCAATGGTGGAGTAATGTTTTCTCTGTCCTGCAACTTCCTACTGATACACAGAATGGGATGTTCCTTCCCATCAATATTTTCACTTAAGACTGCACCTAGGCCAACCTCTGATGCATCCACATGTAACAAAAAATGGAAATTGCATACCTACCATAATTATTTTTTTCCCACAATACATTTTTATTGTATCTTACTTCAGAATACAAATATCAGCATAAACTCAATTTGTACCACTTAATAATATGAATTATACATATATAGTCAATAACAAACAAACAAAATAAAAGACACACTTATCTATAACTGTAGAATTAAACATAATTAATATATTCTGATATTACTGGGGAATATATGCATAATCAATACATAACAGAGTACTTAAAACTGTACACTTACACAGTATATTTAACCTATACCAATAGTACTTTCTAAAGTTGATTATAAAAAGACATTTTATACACTAATACTTCTACAGCTTATCTTATATCTTGCTTACCACAACATACCTTAATATTCTATTACTGAATATCCATGAAGGAAGCCCAGATCTTTTGAAATACATCATATTTATCAATGATGTTATAACTGATCCTATCATTGTTAACTTGTATGGTCATTTGATTATGCCATTCACTTAGTGAAGGGGTATGACATGACTGCCAATTTCTTAATAGGATTCTTTTAAAAGAAAAAGCTGCCAAGCATGTCCAGATGCGTTCATAGAAACTTAAGTTTTGGCATCTTGACATTATTTCCAAAAGGTAAATGGCAGGATCAAAGGGAAAGTCTGTCTTGGTGACTTTACAGCAAATCGCATGGATTTCTTTCAATTCTGGTTGTATAGATGGGCAGTCCCACATAATGTGAGCCAAGTCTGCATCCAAATGATTACACCACCAACATCTGGAATCAGTTCTGTACCACATGACACATGATTTCTTGGGTGACATGTAAATGCCATGAAAGATTTTAAATTGCATTAGCCTACCTTGGGTCTCCTTAAAACTGTAGCAAGCTTGTTTCCAAGCAGCTTCCCAGTCATGTGTAGATATGTCAATGCATAGTTCCATCTCCCAGTGTTCTTCGGCTCTAATAGTCAGTGATCTAGAATAGATAGGGGGCCAGATATTCAAAACTTTGTGCTGGGTGCAAACCTTTTGTGCAGGTTTAGCACCAGGTTAGCGCAGGTCGGCTATATTCAAAAGGTCAAATAGCATCCGCAAACTGCATTAGCACTGGGCAAAATCATAATGTATGCAAGGGACTAACTGAAGGGGCATGTCAGCGCAATGCCATATTCAGTGCATAGCGCCATGCAAAGTGGTTTTGCATGACGTTAGCGCAACACATTGCACGGTGCAGATTAACACCCAAGAAAAGGTAGTCTTAACCCTGGGCAAACCAGCTTTGCATGCCTTTGTGGCTTTGCACAGCTTTTGTGCGACTTTTGCATGGCTTGCATGACCTTAACCAATAAGTATGACACATAGAAATAATCCAGACATAGAGGAAACATGCTGCTCACTGACGGCATCACTATGATGCCTTCATCTAACACCAGTTCCAGCCATGCCAGCAGTATGTGGTGACCTGGCTCCCAGTGGACATCATGGCAGTGCGGCTATACAGTACACACCTGCAGACCACCCTTCTCTGGACACCAACAGATGTCAGCACACACATGCAGCACTGTGGGCATGGAGGGGTGTTGAGGGGAGGGTGTACAAGTGGCCAGGCTGCACCACAGACTGGGTGCGGCCACAAGGCTGGGACACATCATGCACTGCACATGGGCCAGCATTGGGAATACTCCAACACCAGTGTGCCTGCCTGATCGTATGTGTCCCCCCCAGCCACATACTGCATATCTGTACAGACACCACAGCACACACAGCCACTGTGTATATGTCACTGTGAGCATCCCATGTCAGTGGTGCAGCATCTGTGGGTCACACAACAGTATAACAGTAATGTCCACTGTCAGTACACACCTGCAAGTTGGGCCTGTCACTGTGTACAGTGCAGTGGCCATCACTGCCCTGCACACCATAGGCATTGCTGTGTCCCTCACACTACTGGTCCCCTTGCTACTGTGGTGTCTGCTGTGCACTGTAGCATGACCTACAGTTTGACAGTTGCATGCAGCACCACCACGTGCGCCTGTGTGTGTAGTCCCCTGGGGCACGATATGCTATGCTGTACTGTATAAATGTAGCCTGCAGCTACCACCATACACTTCCAGACTGACCTATAGGTGGAGCTGTTGGCAGACCCAACCAGCCTCTGTACTTTCAGACTGACCTACATGTGGAGCTGTGGGACCCTGCAGTAACGCTGGACAAACTGCATGCAAAATCAGGTCATAATGAGATGCTAATCTGGATGTTTGCCCAGAGATTGCCTAAGTAAGCTCATTTGCATGTCACTTTTGAATATAGCAAAGTTTAGCCCCAGGCAAATGTGACTGCACCGAGCAAATGGCTTAGCTCTATGCTAAGCCTGCGCAAAAGTGTTAGCGCCGCATAAGCGTTTCGGAATTATTGTACATTTTTGCACAATGTACTTTCATTTCACATGCACTGCTTCTTGCAGCTGTACTGAGTCCATGCATTTGCTGGCACACACACTGGCCACATAGTTCATCTCTACCTTCCTTTACGTTGCTGTGAACTTAGCTGCTGTTGTGGTGTGCACTTCCTGGTTGCTATATTCAGTGCTGTTTTATTCACAGGCTGTGTGTGCACTGCACCCTCAGCCCAGATTGCCCGGCCTCCTTAGCATGCTATATTCAGCAGGTTCAGCACTGGAGCTATCCCTTTTGAATATAGCGGGCTATTGGGTCTGGGCTAATTTAGCACTCCGGGCAGTGCTAATTTAACCCCGGGGCAAAGTTTTGAATATCTGACCCCACATCTGTTAGTAACGTATAGAAAATCCCTGCTTTGCTGCCAAGCTTCCAGTTTGGTTATTTGAGCTCATTGTGTACATTTAAGTATATGGTAATCAGAGGACATAATCTGTTTAGCAAGCTGTTCCCTTAGTTGTCGATACATATAGAAGTGAGATGTATGTATGGAGAATTTTTGCTGGAGTTCAGTAAAGGACAAAAAAGCATTTGTTATAGGGTCAATCACATCCTTAACTGTTGTTATGCCTGCCTTGATCCAAGAGGGATTATTCAGTGTTTTCCCATTGTATGCTATCAAGGGGTTGGACCATAACGGCATGAAATCAGGGAATTGTTTGTCCAGGTTAATGATGAAATTAACATTTTGGAGAGTTCTAATGGATGCCAATAGGCATGGATTGTCTTTTATAAGATGAAAGTTTTTTACGAATAGGTAATCAGTCAGTTTTCATGATCTAATAGTTCATTGCTCTGTTTCCAGCCATAGGGGTGTATGGGTGGGGCTGAACTCTATTCCTTGCAAGTGGTTCAGTATCTGCTTGAGTATGAAGGCATAATAGTACCTCTCCCACCATGGAAGCATAAACTCCCCCACCTCTTTTGGAGCTCTAAATTTCATAACACTGAGGCGTGTTTTTTTTACTGTCCCAGAGAAACTTTCTAACAATGTGGTCTAGTCTTTTAAAGAATCCAGGTTCTATTGTCATAGGTAGGTTCTGAAAAAGATAGAAAATGTTGGGGGCCTCAATCATTTTGATTGCATTAATTTTACCCTATAAAGAGACGCTTCATTTAGACGAGCAGTTAAAGTCAGATTCCCGATTGTTAAAGGGGCACTGTCAGCTTTATCCGTTATTTTTTCGTCTGCCTGCATCAGTGTGACTCAATTCACCTATCCATGATTTATCCCCCCAAAAAGTCCCCATGTATGTCACAACAGTGATCGCTTACCATATTTTTCAATTTTTGCAAGTTTGTACATTCTAACAGCCCGACAGAAAATACCTCGTCCCTTGGAAGCAGTGGTATGCTGACAGCATGCCTGTGACATGGAGCACTGGCACGAGCATCAATTTTTTACATGCCCACACTAAAGAGTTACTTGCAGCATGTCTTTCAATATATTGAATTAAAGCTGCCCTGTTTTAAGTAAAACCGAGCACTGGTAGTGCCAATAAATACATTTAAAACACTGGTGCCAAAATCCTACATGTGCATGAATGTGGGCCACTCCTGCACATGCACAGGATCTGTGATCCATCCTGCTATTGTGCATGCATGGGATTTCGGCACCTTGAGTGGTCCACATTCGCACAGGTGTGGGTTTTCGGTGCCAGTATTTAAATGTATTTATTGGCACTACCGACACTCAGTTTTACTTAAAACATGACAACTTTAATTCAGTATATTGAAAGATATGCTGTCTTTCTGAATGTGAGCATAAAAATTGATGTTAATGAACTCCATGTCTGAAGCGAATCTTCTGCAGCTGCTTCGGGGACCAGTATTTTCTGTTAGACCGTAATGTGTAAAACTTTGCAAGGTGGCTCAATGATGTTCACCGTTGTGTTGTACGTGAGGCTTTGAGATAATGAAGAAACAATTAATCACTGATAACACAAAGAAAAAATCTGGTAAAAAGACAGTGCCACAAGTAAAGGGAGATAATTATTCTGAAATATAGTTCTGAAATTTAGAGAAATTCAAATCCCCAGGTAAGTAACAGAGTTCTTGATCCATGCTCTATCAATAACTAAGTCCAGTTCTTGTTGAATATTTGGGGTGCGGTATTCATTTAGCATCTGTGTCTTTCCCAGTTAATAACTAGACCAGATATACATGTAAATCTATTCAAAAGAGTTTGTAATTGCTTGCAGGAATCCACTAGATTTGTAATGGTTAACAGCAGGTCATCAGCAAAAGTTAGCACTTTATGAAGATGTTTACATATTTTGATCCCTAGTATTTCAGGGCGACTGTTTATTGTCTGAATTAAGGGTTCAAAAGCTAGTATAAATAAGGTGATAAGGGGCATCCTGGTGTGGTGCCACAATGTAGTTGGAAGCGAGGAGATAGCAAGCCATTTGTTATTATCTGTGCAGATGGTTTATTGTAAACTAATGAGATCCAGGACAAGAACCCTTCCTCAAACCCAAATTCTTGAAGTGCTCTGAATATATATTTCCATTGAAGTGAATCAAAGGCATTGTAGATGTCTAATGAGAGTAAAGAGTAGGGCTCGTTTTTGTATTTGGCCTGTCACATTGTGTTAAGTAATCTGCGTAGACAGTCTGCACTGGACCTGTTTTGAACAAAGCCCACCTGTTCCCTGCCAATCAATTTGGTGAGGAGCATTTGGACTCTTTTAGCTAGAATGCTTGTCAAAATTTTGTAATCTGAGTTTACAGTAGTAAAGAAATGGGCCTGTAACTGGTACAGTCCCAAGGATCCTTATCTTTCTTTGGGATGAGGGTGATGCATGCATCTTGCATTGTGATGGAGAGGGTGCCTACATTTTTAATATATTGTAATACCACATATAGTCTAGGGTTTAGTGAGTGTGATGATGTTTTGAAAAACTCTCCTGGAAGCCCATCCAGTTCCGATGCCTTACCCAAGGACAAATTTTTAGCAGCTTCTTCTACTTTCTGTAATGTTATGTCCTTGTCGAGAGATGCCCGATCTTGGTCACTTAGTGTTGGTAGTTTGATATTCCTAAATAATGAGTGTGTTTTTTGTAGTGAACCTTCGTATGCCCCTTCATATATTTGCTAATAGAAGGATATACATTCATTATTAATATCTTTGTTACAGGTAGTTACTTTTCTGTTTCTTATGCCCAGTATGAGATTTTGTTGCCAGATATTTTTGAGTCTAAGGGCCAAGAGCTTGCCACATTTTTCTCCCACTTCCCAGTATGTCAGTTTAGTTCTAAAAAGTGCATATTCTGCCCATGTTGTCAGTATTTTGTTGATCTCATACTTCAGTAGGAAAATATTCCTTAGCAGGTCTCCAGGAATTTTCTTAGACTCAGATAAACTCTCAAGAGTCCTAAGTTCCTGTTCCTTTTTAACTAACTCTTTCTCTCTTTCTTTTTTCTTTCTAGAGGCATATGCAATTATTATCCCACTCATGAATGCTTTGTATCCATCCCAGATTGTAGCCTGGGTAACTTCCTCAGTGTAATTTAGCTCAAAGTAGTCTTTTGTCTGTTGTTCAAATTATTTTACAAAGTCTTTATCATTGAGTAGGGTAGTGTTCAGGAGCCATCTATGTTGCTTTTTGCCCCTCTCTCCACATTCTAGATTAATAATAACTGTGGCATCTCCTATATCTGCTCTGGAAATAGTGTTGGTTATCTTATTTGTAATAAAGATATCGTCAGTCCTGCTATAGGATCTGTGCCTGTTCGAGAGAAAGGTGAAATCCCTGTCCTGGGGATGTACCAACCACCAGGTATCTGAGAGAGCTAGATCTTTGACCAGTTTTCTAAAAACAGTTCTTACCTTTATTTCTATCTGGATAGCTTTACATGAGGATCTATCAAGCAGGGGGTCTAGAATCATATTACAGTCCCACACCTAATATGATGTTATCTAGGTAGTCGTATAAATTTGTACACTGAGGGCCAGATATTCTAAACTTTGCCCCGGGACTAAATTAGCACTGCCCGGTGGGCAAACTTAGCCTGGAGCAAAAAGCAAGCTATATTCAAAAGGAATAGCCCAGTGCTAATCCTGCTAAATATAGCATGCTAAGGAAACTGGGCAAACTGGACTGGGAGTGCAGGGCAAAAATAGCCCTGGAATAAGACAGCACTGAATATAGCAACCGGGAAGTGCAAACTGCAAGAGAAGTTCAGTAGACATTGGAGCAAGCCAGTGTTGCAGGTGGAGAACATTGTGTGTGATTGCACAGAGATGTCTCATATGTACTGCAAACAACAATGTAAGCCACACACCACAGAACTGTGCTATGCTGAAGTGAGGTTTGCCTGGGATTAACCTGATTGTTCAGTGCCAACACATTAGCCCGGTGCAAACTGGTTAGCCAGGGGCAAATGGGGGCTATATTCAAAGCTCCCATGCAAATGACCCAATTTAGGTAATCTGTGGGCAAATGGATACATTTGCATCTCATTATGTGCTGCTTAGCATACATTACCATGTAGTTAGCTCGGTGCTGCTGCATGGAGCACACAGCACCACCTATTGGTCGGAATGGAAGTATAGGCAGGATGCTGCAGGCAAAGGCATGCCCACTGCATCCCCTGTTGCTCGGAATAGAAGTACAGACTGGAAGCAGAAGGAACTGTGTGGTGGCAGGCACAGTTGGAGCATATATACCTCACAACCCCTTGCCTGCTGACAAAGGACAAGGGTTCAAAGGATCAGGGCCAAAGACCCATAATCAGGGACACAGTTTAAGAGGCATGCGCTCAGAATGCTGATAGAATAAGGGATTTGTGTTAAGATGCAGTTTCAGAAGCAGAACCAGTCTGTAACAGTCATGTATGACATTAATGTGTGAGGTTAATCCCCACTGTTCTGTCACATAAACACATATTCTGTAAGGGACAGAGGAACATTTGGAGGCTCAATCAGGGACCTCCCTGAATAGCAAGGACAGTCAGGAGGTATGTGTGCATACAACGCACCAATACATATGTGTGCTTGTTACACACAAGTGACCCTGGTAGTCTAGTGGACCCCCAACCCCCAAGCATGACTCCCGACCCCCGTTTCACCATATAACATTCTTGTTTCCTGGTAGTCTAGTGCCCCCCAACCCCCAGCATAATCCCCAACCCCCGTAGCTGCGGTAATGAAATAATTTCCCTGGTGTTCTAGTGGTCCTCCCATCCCGAAGCACGATCCCTGTAGTCACGATAATGAAATAATTTCCTGGTGTTCTGGTGGTCCCCACCCCCAGCATGATCCCTGACCCCCAGTAGCCCTGAAAAGACAGCAATACCTGGTGGTCTAGTGGTCCCTCCACCTGGAAGTGCAACGCCCGTCCTCCTCTACACAGACTAGGTACTGTGCCGGTGACCGACTCAGCCCTCCTCTCACCACCACGGCCTGCTGATCAGGGTATGCATGAGCGCTACTAAAGGAGTAGTGCTCATGCATACCACAGTTGGCGGCCGGCCGTGGTGGTGAGAGGAGGGCTGAGCCAATCGGCGGCGCTGTACCTAGTCTGTGTACAGGACGATGGGTGGCACACTTCTGGGTGGGAGGAACCACTAGACAACCAGATATTGCTGTCTTTTCAGGGCTACTGGGGGTCGACAATCATGCTTGGGGTTGGGGGGACCACTAGAACACCAGGGCATTTAATTCTTTACCGTGCCTACGGGGGTCGGGGATCGTGCTTGGGGGATGGGGGGCCACTAGAACATGAGGGAAAGTATTTCATTACCATGGCTACAGGGTCTGGGATCATGCTTGGGGTGGGGAGACCACTAGAACACCAGGGAAATAATTTCATTACCGCAGCTACGGGGTCAGGGATCATGCTTGGGGGAGTGGGGGGACCACTAGAACACCAGGGCATTTAATTCATTACTGTGGCTACAGGGGTCAGGGATCATGCTTGGTGGGTGGGGGAATCACTAGAACACCAGAGTATTTAATTAATTACCATGGCTATGGGGTTCAGGGGTCGTGCTGGAGGGTGGGGGGGACCACTAGCACACCAGGGATTACTGTGCTTATTGAGGCTATTGGGGCTCGGTGATCATGCTGGGGGGGCACTGCTGCATTACCACCAGCTTTTTGTTGGTGGTATTTAGCACTGCACTACAGGTTGCGCTAATGCCTGTAGCGCAGCGCTATACTTTTGAATATGCCGCTGTAACCCTCCTACAAATGGGGGTTCCCGAAAAGTCTTCCTTAAGCTTGCCTAAATGCTCACTACCAGGCTGGTGTCCTGCATCTTAGCAGTTTAAATGTGACTGCCAGAGAGTGCCTATATAGCCTCTGTGTACTGTCTCTTTAAGAGCTGCCTGGATTGCAGTCAAAATTAATCTAAAATGGAGATCTGTTAGAAGATGTACTTGTTTGCTGATCATTCGTTAGAGTAGTAATAATATTGCAGTTTGTTCTAACCTGCCTTCTTTACGGCATGGACAGTTCTGTTTGTTTCCATCATCTTGGCCGTGGACTGCAGAATGGGCCAATCAGTACATTTGGGACTCTAAAATGGAGCCTGCCTTCATGGGCTTGGTGGGGCCAAAACCTGTAGGAATTGTAGTTTTGGGCTTTTGGTGCCTAAAATAACCTGGAGGGGGAGCCCTTGTTGTGAATGACAGACAGATCAACCAACCGAAACTTTTGGCTCTTGGGGGAAAGTCCCACACTGCTTGCAGTTTCAGTTAGATCTGAGTTGAGAAGTAAAGAAGTAACAGCTCGAGATAGTTCAAGCAGCAATCCATAGTGAATTCACATGGGAGAACTGTAGGAAGGCCTGAGTTTGGCCTGCATACCTGTCTGCTGTTCCTGAGAGGAAACTTGTGCTTTTGTCAGACTGAATCCGAACTTGGAGAGTGAATTAAGCCACTGAATTGTGACCAGGCTTTAACCTGAAGAAGGCCAAAGATTTGCTGAATGTGATCAGTGTTTCAGGACTTCCAGCTATCTCTGAACTCCTGGATTGTGCAAAGACTCTGTAACTGCGACTGGAGAGCTATTTCCCTCCTGGTACAGTGGAATTTCCTTGCATGTGAATGTGTTGTGTGCTTATAGTGGGTCGTGATTTGGCTCCCCACTGTGTGTCTGAACTGTGTTTTGCTTGCTGGAGGCTGTACCCAGCTCCATGAACTGAATCCGTATCCATTTCAGTTTGCCTGGGCCCTGTTGCAGTGGCCCGGCCAGAATATCTGCTACGCAGATAGTCATCGATGAGAGACCGGCCTGGGGATCAGCCACCTGCTCAAAGCCTTGAACAGGAATAACACCTCGGTGATTCGTGTGGGGCCTGCTTCTCTGGGCACTCCAGCTCAACAGCCTGTAGTCTCAATTTCATCCTGACTGTGTCCAATACTGGGGTATTGTGAGTAAACATCAAGGTAGCTCCCTGCAACAACAGCTAAATCTAAAAATGTTGTCATCTGATTGTCTTGTTGCCTTTTCGTTCATGAACTGAGCCCTCCAGCTCCGGATTACAAATAGCGTGTGTTGTGCATGTTGCTTTCTTCCATCACAGGGCCCCAGCTAGCTGCAAAGTTCCTGGCTAGCCCACCATTTTCCTCCCTGGGTACCCAGAGTGTGTGACTGTGTAGGGACTCCGAACTGCATGCATAACTGTCTGATTAAAATAGCTTTTAAGCAAATCAACCTGATTACACCTTTCCCTTGTTCAAGTCCCTTGAATAAATCAGATTTAACTTTGTTTGCATTTAACCTGACTGTGGTTCCAGTTTGTGCCAAGAGTATTATACTGTTGTTATTTTCTGTGCTCAACCTTGTTTTACAGGGTTTCCCAAGGGTCAAGCTGGAGGAACCAGCCTTGGTGGTAAGTGCAAACAATGTGGGTAATTGCTAGGTGAATAAGGGTCATTGTGAAAGTAATTATTGTATATTGTTCAGGCCACTAGAAGGGAAAGACGGGGGTTACAGTGTCCTGGAGAGCTGTGCCCAGGTTAGCTTGACCACTAACAACCCTGACCTCCGGGTGGGGGCATCCATTTCATTACCCAGGCCCCTTAACCTGCTACTGGCCAAGCAGACAGGGGTAGTAGCCCTTGGGATAGCACCCCCTAGGGGTTACACCGCACAGCCATCCTTCATGGCCACTCCCCTAACTCCTGCCCCAGCATACATTTACTTTTAGCATCAGCGCTATCACACAGCGCCAGCGCTATTAGGGCTTCTGAATATTGCAGCCTGGTGCAAATCCAGCACTACGGCTTTGTGCCAGGTGTAATGCTTTGAATATCTGGCCCACAGTATGAAAAAGCTTTCCTGTCTTCCATTTGGTGCATAAATATTGCACAACACAGTGTTTCTTCTGTCCAGTGTCCCAGGTATCCAGTATCTACCTTCTTGATCTAGAATGTGCAAATGTTTAACAAAGTGCACACCTTTCCTTATTAAAATCGAAGTTCCCCTTCTTTTCATAGAGTAGCAACCATGTTCCTCCTAACCCACCCATCCTCTGTGTAGTTTAATATCTTCTTCATGTAATAGGTGTGTCCCCTGAACAAAGGCAATATCCACTTTAGCTTTGTTCAATAAGATGAGTACTTTTTCCTTTTTTTTTTTTAAACTCAGCTTAATTTCAGATGCAAGCGGTACACCATACAAATACCAATGCCAGTAGGAAGTTAACAAGTAAATATGCACGTGATGTGTCAATTAAGTAGAATTCTCTCTTATGATCTTAGAGGCACTAGTAAACAAATATTATGAGGGCTTCCATGTAACTGTTGTCTAAAATCTCTCAGTGAACTAAACATGTCCCCCAATTAATTAGGGCAGTGAAACCAACGTAGTCTTACAGAATAAAAAACAAAGGGCCTGAACAGAGGCCCAACAATTGGTCACACAGAACTCCCCCCTCCACCCCCCTATAACACAAATTACCCACCTCCAAGGATAGTCTCTGATATTTACAGTCTATAAAAGTCACCCCGATCCCCAGAAAAGAATCTGGGGTCTGGAAGCGGCCACCTAGATGTCCATTATCGTGCTAAAAACTAGACCCCTTCCCAACATGGGGGTATCATCTAAGAAGTGGGGTTACCCCCTCCACATCCCAGCAACCATGTCTCCCACCCTTTCCACCTAATTTCATGTTTATCGAAACTTAATAGGAGTCTTGCTGTCAAAGCTTCCATTGCTATGACCTCCCTGACTCTGCCCACCCATTCTTCCAGTGGGGGGGGGGCTCGGATTAAGGCCATCTGCCCGTAATATATTTTAGTGCCGCAGCCATTAAGGTTAACCGGACTTTCCTAGTATCCCCTCTCTGGGTATTGGGGATCCCAATGGCAACTCACCAATCTGTAATATCTAGTGGGACCAGAACCCCAGTGATTCAGTGTACAGACATCTGCACTGCCTGCTATAAGTACCCTAAACCCAGGCATTCTCAGAAAATATGCCAGTGGCTCCCTGTCTGACCACATGCCCTCCAGCAAGTGACTGATTTGGAGGCACTGTAGTGTTATGTGATAGTTGGAGTATGGAAAAATCAGGTCAATACTTTCCAATAAAATTCACGCCAAATTGGGGATGAAGTGACTTTCCACCCCCATTTCAGCCAGTGGGTCCAGTGTTCTTCATTGATTGAGTTGGATGCCTCAATTTCCCAGGCCAACCTCTGTGCACATGGGGGGTCTACACTGCCATTAGAGACTAACCTGTAAATCCCTGATATATACTTTCCCTGGCCTGTGATTCTGACGGGGCTGTACAGGAGGGCATCCCAGTTTGAAAGTAGCCTCATAAGTCATAACAGGTGTTCCTCCTGATTAATGAAGTGCTTCACCTGCATGTACCATAAAAAAATCAGCATTTGACCAATGGCATTTTTCTTTGGCTCTTTGAAATGTAATGTAGGAGTCATTCTCTGTAAATTTGTGTGAAGCATGTTAACTCTTGAGCCTTCCATCTGGCATAACCCAGATCAAAGGCTGTCGGGAAAAACTCTGACTCGTATCTAATGAGTGCCAGTGGGCTCAGGCCTTCAGGGGTTGCTTACAGTTTCTGGACCTTAGTAAGAATATAGAGACCATGTTTAACCCACCTATTTGTAATTGTTCATGTGTACTCAGGAGGGGTCGTCGTGAGGGCTAAAACAAGAAGAGGGCGATCATCTATAGCAGCCTCCTCCATTTGATACCACAGGGAGGAAGCTCTTTGTTTTGCCCAGGTAAGGATAGAGAAAAGCTGGGCTTCCAGATAGTAGATAGTAAAATCGGGAAGGGCCAAGTCTCCCTCCTCCTTTGGGAGGTGCAGTATACGTCTGGCTATCCTGGACTTTTTATTGTTCCAGATAAATCTGTATATACCTTTACTGAGTTTGCTCCAGAATGCCAGGGGAAGCCTTATGGGGAGGGATTGAAACAAATAAAGGAATCTAGGCAACACATTAATTTTAATGACACGCACTCTCCCCACCAAGGAGAGTGGTAGAAGGTGCCATCTTTCTAAATCCTGTTCCACGTTTTCCCACAATCTTTCATAATTTAGGAGGGACAGCTTGGAAAGGTCTGGAGAAATATGCATGCCCAAGTACCTTATCCTATCTCTGGAAGCTCAATGGAAGAGGAATGCATTCTTGAATTGCCTTGTGCAGTGCCAGCTAAGGACTAGGGCTTCCGATTTTGAAAAGTTAATTTTATACCCCTGATAGCTGTCCAAAAGCCTGCAAGGTTCTTATCAGGGGTGGCAGTGAGGTCTCTGAGGAGGCTAGGAAGAATATAGAATCGGCTACATATAGGGATAGCTTTTGCTCCATTCCCCCCCCCCCACTGTGATGTCCTTTATCTCTGTACTCTGCCACACCTTAGCTGCCAGTGGTTCCAGGCTCAGGGCAAACAGTAAAGGGGATAGAGGGCATCCCTGCCTAGTTCCCCTAGAAAGGGAAAATGGTTCAGAGCCAATTCCATTCACTCGGACTTGGGCAACTGGACTATTGTATAATTGAGAGATCGCCTGCATGAATTTGGGGCCGAATTGCATTTTCTCAATGGACGCTTTTAAAAATTGCCAATTCAACCTATCGAATGCTTTTTTCCACATCCATGGATATGGCTATTCGGAAGTTTTTGGGTCTGGGAGGCTGAAATAATATTTAAGAGTCTCCGGATATTGTCAGTAAGGTAACAGCCTGAGATAAATCCAGTTTGGTCTTCATGTATCACTTGATGGACCACTCCCTGGAGCTTCACTGCCAGCAAGCCCATGAACAGCTCAAGGTCCACATTGAGCAAAGGGATAGTGCGGTAAGACTCAGTTTCTAAGGGATCATTTCCCTCTTTATGTAGCACTGAAGTAAATGCCATGTTCCAAGAAACCGGAGTGCTTCCTCCTTCCATTACCTCCTGACATATTGGCAGCAATACTGGCAGGAGAAGATCTGCAGTACTTTTTTCCTTTTGATGGGCAAACCCAAACCTTTAACATTCCATGAAACAATTGTGTAGGTTTACTATTGCTAAATCAATGGGGATATCTTACTAACAACAAGGGAGCTAATATCAGTAAGCGATTCTAACTTTTAGTGACAAGTTCAACAGGCTGCAGTATGTAGTAATGAGCTATTTAGTATCAACTTCAAGACAGAATTCTAGTAAATAGTATGTCGTCCAGAAAGAACTATTTTTCTAACAAACTATAATGTGACTATTGTTTTGTTTTGTTTTTTTAATCGGATTACTAATCAAACTTCAACAGTCAAAAGGTATCTTAATATCTACTAACACAGTAAATACACAGTGAGGAGAAGAAAAAAAAAGCCAAAAGTAAGTAGGTTGTTAGCTACTTGAAAATCTAGCTTCTGTCTAACCTAAGATTCAAGGCAATAAGATAACGTACTGGCAGCGCTATTAGGTCGAGATGACTAACTTCAGTCCTGCTTCAGAGCTAGTATGTTACCCATAAAAGTAAAAAAAAGGTAAAAGTTAAAAACAGAGGCATTATCATAACAATACCATATGTCCACATTCGGAATATATGACAGTGTAAGTGTAATAGTGCCTAGGTTTCATCTCAAGCAAGCTAACTGTCTGGTAGCGATAAGGTGGAACATGGAGGAGTTGGAGGTTCTAACCCCTCCACGTCGATGCATACTTTGAGTGAGTTGTTGCCTGGAGAGAGAGTGAACCTCAGGATTCCTAGTGCCTGCATGTACAGGATATGACAGCATATGCATCAGTGGGATTGAACTGCAGCTGAAGATAAAAACAAAAGCAATATGTAGCAAGCCCTGATTATTCTGCCTAGGACAGACATTTGTGCAAGACAGCTTGGTTAAATCTGCATCAGTCAAGAAAACATTCCAGAAATAATGAACACTGGTATCTGCCAGACCCAAACCAGCTACTTAATGTCCTCTGACACTCTTCCCATTAGTCCTTTCTGGAACAGACATATGTGCAAGGCAATTTGATTAAGTCTGCATCGAACAAGAGAACATTCAAGAGAGAAGGAACACAGGGATCTGCCAGAGCCAAACCAGCTGCCTGGTATCCTCTGACACTCTTCCCATCAGTCCTTTCCAGTTAAGCATTGCTATCACCATACTTATTGTAGCGAAGTGATCTTTAAGAGGGTTCTGTCAGGTGCATGCAACTCCCCCAGGTGCTCCCAACATAAACCCCCTTCTCATTAAAGTCCTGTGTTCTCTGCGCTATGAGGGTCTACTTTGTCCAGGGCAGTGCAAAGCTTCCGAACTATCTGTATTGCAGTATATTCACCACAATTTGCACAGCCTTAACTCAGTATGTAAGGCAAAGTCATCTATGTGACAGCTGTCTCATCCAGACAATAAGGGATACAATTAGCCAAAGTAATACTATAAAAAGATAATAAAAGACAATCCAGTATACTCCGTCCTCCATGAGTTCCTCCAAAACCCCTAACATCTCGAGATAAATCCAGGCACATGTTAATTACATCTTTAGAGCAACAAGCTCTATTAACAACAGGAACAACCAGTAGTATTTACTTAACCCAATAACCATTTTATAAAGAAGAAAAAAAAAAAGGTTTGGTGCCAAGCCTGCAAGAGCCATCATTCAGCTTAACAGAGTAAGCAAAGTCCATAGATATGCAAGCAAACAGTACTGCACAGCAAGTACATTAGTACTGTACCTCAAGGTTTCAGAGCATAGAGTAGCAAAATTAAAATGAGAAGCGAGGTTGTTTGGTCAAAGCCTTCTAGGAGTAAACAGAAACATTACCTTCAGATTCTCTGTGTACTAACAGGAAATGACCCATTAGGAACTTCCTCTGCAGGGATTTGTGCAGCGCCCATAAGCGTGACCGAGATTGATGGGGGAAGAAAGTAGGGACTTAACCTCTGTGCTATTTCTGGGTCAGTGGAGTGCCGAGCTTGGGAGCCAGGTGAGGAGTGCGCACTATCTCTGCTTCTGCTTCTTTTTTGGGGGCTCTTCTGCAAGACTGAAATTCGTTGAACAAACTTTTTGGTGGGCTTAGGTTTCTGATATTACAGAAGGTGCATTTTGGGAGTCTTTCTGCTGATTGTATGTTTGTGTGAAGATATGTGTAGTGCATCCAACATGTTTTTTTTTTTCAGTGGGCATAGCCAGAGCTGTAGCATTGATGGCTCATAGCAAATTACTGCTACAGGGGAAGCTTGAGGGTTTGCTGCATTCTGACCTGCAGTGAGGGATTCTCAAGCTCGATTTGAAAAATACTGGTCACTGTAAGTAGAGGATGATCCATTGTCATATTTACTGCCCACTAAAAGAGTCATATAGCCCAGCGCATCTTCAGCAGTTTCACAAGATAAAATACTGCCTTTAGCTTCCCTTATTATCAAGACAACAGGATATTTGAAGTGATATTGTATTCCGTTTTTTGCAGCTCCTGCTAAACCTCATAGAAGGCTCTCCTTTTCTCCATCACTGGCCCAGAAGAGTCTTAGTATATTAATATTCTTTCCCCATTGTAACCAAGTGATTTTCTCTCATTTGCAATCTTTAAAATTTCTTTAATGGAGAACCAAAAAAAGTAGGCCACAATGGAATGAGGTTTGGGATTATTGGGTGTTCTGGGACCAATTGCTTTATGAGCCCTCTCCACCTCTAACGGCCATGGCCATTGATAGTTCAGTAACTCCACAAAAACTTTTGTAGAAAGATGTTCAAACTGTTCCTTTCCCAGCCTTCTGGGACACCCAAGATTCTCAAACTATTTCTATGTCCCCTATTCTCTAAGTCATCCACTTTATTCAATACATAGGCAATTTGTTTTAGTGCTCAGCTAACTCCTGCAGATTCAGCATGGAAGATTTAATGTCACCTGTCTGAGTTTCCATTATCTGTGTCTTACTATCCAATCTACCATTTCCCTGTTTAAGTTCCTTTGCTACTTCTTTAATATCATTAATATCCACTTTTAAATGGCTAAACATGTCATTTATCTCACTGATATCATTTTTACTTGGCAGTTCCTTAGTACTCTGAATCGGAGCTCTGGCTCTGGTTTTTGTTTTGACATCAGATGATTTTCCAGCCATAGATGGCATCATCGTGACCATACTGACAGAAATGTAAACATGGAAATCTGACTAAAAATATTGATGACAGTTAGGGAAATTGAGCCAGATCTTTGCTCCACTACTTTATTCAACAGATTAGCCTGTTTGCCAGTGATTTTGACAGAACAAGTACAGAATAATTTTAAAAAATAAAGCGAACAAGGTTAGAGCTCCCATTTAGCCTGCAATACAAGTTGGAGCATTGCGCGCTCTCCCTACCATAATTCTCGATCTCCTTGGACGAAGTCTCCACACCACTCATTCACACTAATGGGACTATGCCAGAGGAGCTAGGACCCAGCGGGAGCCAAAAATCTTCAGGAGGGCAGGAGCTGAGATAGGGCCGTGCATGAGCAGCACTGCAAGACTGCCTCATGCCCATATAGGATATCTCAGCGTTGACCCCCTGACTGCCTCAGTACCTTTTTGTTCAAGAAGATGCAGTGTAAACTAATCTAGGAAACTAACCTAATCTGGGCATAAGATAGCCTAGATGACCTGTGTAAGAAAGGTCAACCCAATGTCGTCTTCACAGTCTAAGCTAATGAGGGAGTGAAGACCAGAAACAGGATAAGTGCTCAGGAAATGGTGGGTGGGCATGTGAATGAGTGGTGGAGACTTCGTCCAAGAAGATGAAGAATTACAGTATGTATGTAATTTCCATATCTTCCTGGACTAAAAGTCTCTACCACTCATTCACACTAATGGGAGAGTACCGAACTAAAAACCAGTCCCCCGAGTAGGGCGGCAGGAGACAGAGTTCACTGAGGACAGAAGTCCATAAGGATTGTCCTATCGAAGAAAGTGTGCTGACTGGCATGGACTTCCAGAGCGAAGTGCTTTACAAAAGTATGCATTGAGCTCCAAGTCGCCTCTTTGCAGATGTCTGCAATGGGTACATTATAAATTTCTTCCAGGGATGCTGCGACCGCTCTGGTAGAGTGAGTATGAACCTGGCCTTCCAACTTGACCTGCGCCATGGAGTGGCAGTGTCAAAGACATGCTACTAACAATGCAGAAATACATCTAACAGCAACAGGCTGACCCAGCCGAGGCATGCTGAAAGATACAAAGAGTTGCTTGGATTTGCTTATCTCTTTGGTTCTGTCAGTGTAGAATTGCAGAACCCTATTAACATCCAGAGAATGAAGGGTGCACTCATCTTCAATCTGGAAGTTAGCGAACTAAGTAGGGAGAAGCAAGGGCTGGTTGAGGTGAAAGTCTGAAACCACTTTGGGTAGGAATTTAAGGTGAGTACAGAGCACCACCTTGTCCTTGTGAAAGACGGTATAATGGGGGGTTTGTGACCAAAGCATGGATTTTGGAGACCCCTCTAGTGAAAGTAGCAACCACTAAGAAGGCTGTCTTCCAGGTCAGAAATTTCAATTCACAGGTAGCTAGTGGCTCATAGGGTTTATGGGTGAGCAAACTAGCACCAGGTTAATATCCCATGTGGTCACTGGTCTACTGACCAGGAGTTTAGGGTGTAGGATATCTTTTAGGACTCTCTTGACTAATGGTAACTGAGCCAGAGACACGTTTTGTACTGACTCAAGATAGGCCGATATCATGCAGAGGTGTACCTTCACTGCCGAGTATTGCAGATCTGCATTTGACAGGTCTAAGAGGCACTACTACAACACCTTACTTGGTGGGCAACAGAAAGGGTCCAAACGGGACTTTGCACACCAGATGGAGAACATTTCCACTTAGTCCCGTAAGTCTTCTTGTTGGAAGGCTTGCACATGGCTAAGTGGATTTCTGCAATTGTCTGGGAAACCTTAAACCTGCCCACTTCTATCTCCTCAGGAGCCAGGCATGGAGATGAAGGGTGGAATGAACCAGAGATCCCAGTGTCAGAAGGTCCGTTCATAGAGGGAGTTGCCTCGGGGGAACTTCTGACAGTCTGTTGATCAATGGAAATCATATCTGTTGAGGCCAGTATGGAGCAATAAGAATCATCCTGCCCTCCCCATGTCTCCAACTTGAGCAGCACCCTCTGAACTAAAGGAAGAGGAGGAAATGCATACATGAAGCATCTTGTCCTCTGCAGTCTGAATGCATCCTGACAGAAAATGCCAGGTTATGGATTTCTGAAGCAGGATAGAGGCAGTTTTTCGTTGAGTGGGGACGCAAAAAGGTCCAGCTCCAGACTGCCCCACTCATCGAAAGTGACTGCACGACGTTTGGTGTGAGTGACCACTTGTGGGGATTTGCCTCCTTTCTTCTGAGGTGATTCACTAGATCATTCTGAATTCTTGACACGAGACATTCTAAACCGATGCATCATGCTTGAGGCACCATTCTCACATCCTCATAGCCTCCCTGCACAGAAGGTAGGAGAGTGCTCCACCCCGCTTGTTGATGTAATACTTCACAGCTTTGTTGTCTGTTCGAAGGAGGATCACTTCATGGCAGAGGACATCCTTCAAGACTTGGATAGCATATAAGACAGCTCTCATCTCTAAGATATTCATGTGAAGATGAGACTCCTTCTGATGCCACACCTTAGTGTGGAGGTCTTGACAATGAGCTCCCCAACCGATCAGGAATGCATCCGTGGTGATAATGATTTGAGATTCCATTGGTTTAAGGGAATAAATCCAACAGGTGAACAGCGCAACACTTCGAGCGGGTGCTCATGGCGTGAGGTGCAAACCTCAAATTATATATGCAGAATCAAATAAATGAGCACTCAGGAGCACGTCAAAATATAATACATAGATACATAGACAGTGTCGGCAGATAAGGCCCTATGGCCCACCCAGTCTGCCCATTTGAGCTTGTAAGTTCAGTTTGTTTTCCTAGAAGTCTGTTGCACCTTACCTCTGACCTCCAGAATTCCTTTATGTCTATCCCATGCATTCTTAAATCCTGTGATTGTTTCAGCCCCCACCACTTCCTCTGGCAGGGTGTTCCACTTGTCCACCACCCGTTCTGTGAAGAAATTCTTTCTCATGTTTCCTCTGAATCGTCCTCCCTCCAACTTCATCCCATGCCCTCTAGTCCTGGAACATCTTTTTCGCTTTGCAAGTGTTTTAATCCATGTGGCAAATCCAGAACCCAGCGCTCCGGCTCAACGCCTTCAAAGGGGATATAGCCAATCTTACAAACAACAACATGCATATATATATATATATATATATGCTCTTAATGATGACATCATAATTGACAATTAATTTGTTCTATACCCCATTCTATCTAATCATTTATTCTTCCAATATGTAGTCACTTATTTTAACAAATTCTAAGAGAATATACTTCTACAAAAAATATACAAAGACTTTTTGTTTGTAAATACAGACAAAAAAAGAATAAAAATACCCAAATTACTATACAAGGCTATTGACAGTCTTTATACTTTCTTAACACTTTCTATGTATGTTCACAAATATTTCTGTGTTAGTTTAAACTGTCATGTCTAGAAATATCTGGACTGAAAGAATTTGTATAAACATCATCTCCAAATTTAATCTGTAAATACATTTAATACAGTATAATTGGGTAACATTATAGACAAACATTGGTATTTGTTACACTCTGACCCTAAATTGAGAGAGGTAGTTGGGGAAAAAACAAGAATTACATTCTCCAGGGGGAAGAATCTGAAAGATAAACTTGTTCATAGCAGATTGGCAGTGCCAGACAGAAGTACATGCCTAGGCATCAAACCAGTAGGCAATTTTAGGTGTCCAAGGTCGAGAACTGGGTGCTTGCCGCCTGTAATCTTGGAACCAGAAAACAATGGGAAGAGGAACCTGTGTACCATTCTGCCGTGGAACAACTTCTACTGCCCTGTTCCTGAAGATGCCCCATATCTCAAAAGTAAGAAAGTCTGACAGAGGCGGACAGACTGAGCTGCCATCTGGGTGGAAGGTCTGAGGAAATCTCTGGGAAAATGGAAGAGTGTCCCTCTCAGACAATCCTGAGGACCCATTCGTCCACTGTAATGGAGTTCCACTGGTTGTAAAACTGAGTCAGATGCGCCCCCCCACCGCTGAGAGGTGTCCACCTCAGACAGCTGAGGTAGAACCTGGGCCAGATCCTCAGAGGCTGGTACAGGGTGCTTTTGGGTCTTGTGCCCTTTGCTACATTTTCTTTCATGGCTGAGGAGTTGGTTCCTGATAAAGGCTCCTCAGCCTCTACCTTGACAGGAGTGCCTGTTGCGAAATTTTTTATGGTTCCCACTCCTCTGAGGGGCTGCAGGAGCTGGCCTGGCTGTTTTAATGGCAGCCCTGGTATTCTCAGTGGCCTCCAGAGCTCAACCTGAGGGCCGAACAGATAAGCACCGTCAAGGGGACATTAATCACCTGCTGAACATTGATTGATAAACCTGATATTCTGGGCCAGGAGTGTCACCTTCTACAAATGTCAGCAGCAGCTGACCTAGAGGCAGTGTTGTAGGCATCCATAGAAGCTTTCAGCTGATTATTGGACTATATGCCCTCCGGGAGGTTCTCGACCATTGATTGTGTTCCACAGGGTATACTCGTACTGAGGAATGTAGGAACTCAAGACTAGGAAGTCTGCTTTGGTCCACAGATGAAGACTGTAATGCTATGGTGGACCCCATATCTCCGAGGAGAGACTAGAAAGAAAGGTCTTCCACCACAGGCTCCGTTGATACAGAAGGCTTGCTTTCCAGTCTATAAAATGAGTCATCTGCTGCGTCTTCGACAAAAGCAGGTCAGGATCAGACTCATCAAGATCCACTTATGCCCCAGAAGAACCTCCAAAAGGCAGATCTAGGTCAGGAAATCATGGGAGATGCTGCCACCCAGATCGGCGTAGAGGAATTTGGTGCCATCTGTGGCATAGGCATCACCAATGGCACCAGCACCGCTGCTGGTACTACAAGATCTGAAAAAAAGGGGGAAGAAAAGCAGTGCCTGTGCCAGCCCCTGCAAGCAAAAAAGATGAGGAGGAGAGGCCCTGGAATCAGGTCCATTAGCAAGGTCAACTGGGACAGACACCGCATCCACTGCTCTGTAAGAGCGGCCCAGTGATGAAACTGCTCACCGGGGCCCCATCAAAGGGCAGAGAGGGGATCCGGAGTTAAAGATTGTGGCCATTAAGAATGGAGCCACAGAGGACCCCACCGAAGTTGTGTCAGGGCTACCACTCTCCACCACTAACTATTTCCGCACAGAAGTACCAGAGAGTGACCTTGAGCGGTACCGTTTCTTCTTCAACTGATGGGAGGAAGAACTCGAGGTCGAGAAAAGACAGGTCCCTGATCGAGGTCGGGAATGGGCCTGCTACTTTTTGTGCTTCGGGCAGACTGTCCTCCCCTCCTGAGCATCAGACTGCCTATAGTCAGACCCCCCCCCCACACAAAGGGCGGCGGACCGGACACAGCCCCACTGCCAGAACAGCTTTCAAGCGAAGTCTCCCTACCATCACTACCTTCTAAGGTCGACTCAGTTGATGGCAGGCTGAAAATTTCTTCAGTTAGTCTTTTTTCCTCTTATTCTTTTTTTTTGTAAAATAAGAAAAGAACACTAAAAGTAGTAACTTTATCAAATACTGAATGGCTATAGATGCTGTCGTATAGACGAAGACTTAACTCCCAGCAGGCGAACAACATAGTCACTGAAGCGCACCTGACAACAGGAAAAAAAGAACTTGAGGCAGTTGGAAGGTTGACGCTGAGATAGCCTATATGGGCAAGAGGCAGTCTCACGGTGCTGCACATGTGTGGCCCTATCTTGGTACCGTCCCTCCTGAAGATTTCTGGCTCGCGCTGGGTCCTAACACCTCCAGTGTAGTCCCATTAGTGTGAATGAGTGGTGGAGACTTTTAGTCCAGGAAGATCTTTTTCTCAAAATCTGGGCTTCTTAGAACAGGGGCTGAACATAATGTAGCCTGGTTGGACTGAAAAGCTTCATCACACTCTGGGGACCATTTCACATTATTTGAGTACCATTACTTTGTGAGTTCAGTGAGGGAGTAGCTAACTGGGCAAAGTTGGGAACAAATCTCCGACAGTAACCAGCCAGCCCTAAAAATGACCTGACGTTTCTTTGTTTTAGGGATAGGACTGTTAGCTACAGCTTGTATCTTAGAAATGTCTGTCTTTATTCTCCATGTTCCAAACTATATCCCAGATATCTGGTTTCCTGCATGCCCAATGCACATTTGGTAGATTAATTGTCAAACCTGCATTTTTTTGATAGTTTGGATAACAGCTCGTAGGTGCTCCAGGTGGCTTTTCCAGTCTGTACTGTACATCACATCATCATCCAGGTAAGCAGCACAATAACCAGTGTGAGTAGTTAAAATTCCATGTACTACTGGAATGTAGTGGGTGCACCATGTAAACCAAACGGCATGGTGGTGAACTGATAGAATCCAACAGGAATGGCAAATGCAGTTTTGTGTCTGAATTCTTTAACTAGGAGAATCTACCAGTAGCCCTTGGTAAAAGCGAAGGTACTGATGTACTTGGCACTTCCCAATTTGTTCACCAAATCATCTCTTCTGGGCATAGGATAGCTGTCAAATTCAGATACTTGATTAAGTTTCCTAAAATCAAGGCAGATTCTTATTCCCCCCTTTTTTATTTACAATCACCACTGATTATGACCAAGCACTTAATGACTCCTCTATAATACCCAATTCTTTCATGTTTTGGATTTCCTTAACCACATCTGCTCTTAACTGTTCTGGTAATCTGTATGTCTTTTGTCTGATAGGGTGAGCATTCCCTGTCATGGTTACATGCTGAACCCCCTTTGCTCGGCCTAGCACTGTGGTAAAAGTACTGTTAAATGCCTTTAGTAAGTTACACATTTCTGCAGTTTGGAGGTTAAGGAAACATTCACCTTTACTGCATCAGCAGTTGCACTTTGTTCCAGTCTGTCAAGCTATATCAAGATTTTCTTTATCAGTTTCTGATAAAATTAGCAAAGCAGCCTTTGGTGTTTTTTTTTCCAACTCATTTCTTCAGGAGGTTAGCATGGTATAGCTTGGTAGGATTTTTCCCATCAGGGATCTCAGTCTCATAGTTAACTGTGACAGTACATCTAAGCTCTTAAGGCCCTTGCCACTTCATTAACAGTTTATTTTCTGTAGTGTGTAGCAGTAGCAAGGCCTTTTCACCTGGCTCAAAAACTTTTCCTTTTACCCCATGGTCATAATACTGTACATCTTCTGCTGGTTTTGAGCCTATTCCTGATTACCATGGGCAGTGTCAACATATTTTGCCAATTTCTTTCTCAGGGCACACATATAAGATGTAATAGATTGTTTTTGAGTGGGGTTATCTTCTGATGTTTCTCTTATTACATCTAGTGGCCCTTTAGATTGTCTACTATACAGCATTTCAAATGGTGAAAACCTTTTTGAGGCTTGTGGCACTTCTCTGTAAGCAAAAAGCAGGTAAGGTAAATATTAGTCCCAATCTTTCCCTTCCCCTTTTACATGCCTTTTTAACATGCGTTTTAGGGTTTTATTAAAACACCCAAAAAGATCGTCTTAGGGTGATAGGAGGAGGCTCTTATGGCAGTGATACCTAATAGTTGGTACAGCTTATTTAGTAATGCAGCACCAAAATTACTACCCTGATCAACAATAATCTGTTTAGGTATGCCCACTCTGCTGAAACTTTTGGCAAGTTCTGCTGCCACTTTACGGGAACTGCCTCTGGGTATAGAGTAGCATAGTCACATATTACCAGAATGAATCAATTACCCTTTTTACTTTTGTCTAAGGGGCCAACCACATTCACTGCAATTCTTTCAAAAGGCAATCTATCAAGGGTCAGGGCATCAGGGGCACCTTGTATTTTTTAGTCACCAGGACTACTTTTTGACATTCAATACAAGAACTGCAATAGGTAGCAACAGCTTCATAAATTCCAGGCCAGTAAAATCTGTACAACAATCTGGCAAGGGTGTGATCCCTCCCTGAGTGACCAACCATAAGACTACCATGTGCTAACTGTAATAACTCAGTTCTATACTTTTGTGGTATAACCAATTGTTCTATCTGTTCCTGTGTCTGAGGTTTAACAAACTCTGTACAGTAACCGATTACATTTTTTTTAAACATTGGTTCACCCTGTTTTTGTTTCACCCCAACTACTTAAAATAACCTTTGAGAGAAGCATCATTAGTTTATTCTGAAACAAAATCACAATCCGTTATCAGGCTAGTGCAGGGGTTCTCAAATAGTGAGGCCAGCCTCCCTGGGGAGGCCCCAGCCTGTTCCAGGGGAGGCTTAAGAAAGTCTGAAAAAGTACTGTATATAAATTCTGACTTTTATATATTTTGCGTGAAGAGATGAAGCAAACTGAAAGATGATAATAGTAGGTGGATTTTATGTATTTTTTTACTAATAGGTGACAAGGGAAGGTGAATGAGCCAAGGCTCATTTCAGGTGTACCTGGGGAAGAGTAGGGAGT
The DNA here is from genome assembly GCA_016271365.2 of Neoceratodus forsteri. Lineage (NCBI taxonomy): Eukaryota > Metazoa > Chordata > Ceratodontiformes > Ceratodontidae > Neoceratodus > Neoceratodus forsteri. The sequence goes on along the minus strand of JADMNL010000022.1, from coordinate 481,848,142 downwards.
GAATACATTTTAAAAGGTAACTGCAAAACAATCAAGAAATGCACAACAGTGTAAACAAATATGAACAATAAACTAATGATGAGTGGTGGTAATTGATCAGTTTGTAGACTGATGGCAGAACAGCCCAAATACAAGGGTTGAGCACAGAAGTGCTAAGAGCAATAGCAGGAAGGAGCAAAGTAATCCCAGAGAAGTTGCTTAGGAGCAGGGAAGGAGGGGAAGAGGCAAAGTATGTAGGAAGGTAATTTCATATAGAGAGGAAACAGAGAAAGTAGTCTGACCCATGAAGGTACTGCAACAAGGGGTAACAATGGTTCAAGAATGAAATTAGCGGAGCAAGTAGGCTGGCCTGTGGGTGTGTTTGTGTGTGTGGTTACAATAAGCTGAATAATATTTGTTTATTTTATTTATTTGTTATTCAGATAACACCTTTGAGCACAGGAGCTCTTTCTCAAAGGTTCCACATCAGTATAAAGACAAAGAACTGAATGTGAGCCAAGTACTCAAAGGGGTTTCAGTTTATTCATGGTGTACCGCGCAAAGTTTAGTATGTTATTTTTCTTTGAGGAGGCCCAAGATTATTTCAGTTTTTGGGGGAGGCTTAAAATCTTTTTCATGGATTTGGGGATGCTCACTGTTGCAAAGTCTAAGAACAATTGGGCTAGTGTCAGCACTCTCGAGGTTTACTTGGTTGTCCTGGGAACTGCTTGAGGTGATTACATCCAGAGTTGACCGCCATTACTCAGGCATTACACTGTAGTGTATGGAAAAACTAGCCACTGGGGAAACTTTTTTCTTTCCAATGTGTGTTTGTTCTCCTGCTCAGCTATGAATGCCTTCTGGTTCAAATGTTGAGCAACTGAAGTGCTGAAATTAGCCATTGCGATCTATACTGCAGCATGTTTGTAACTGTCTGACTGGAATGTGTGCATTTTGAACGAATGTCCAAGCAGCAGATCATCTTTCCTTTCCAAGAATTTTGACAGGTGGTGACATTCTATCCTGTAATCCCATCATTATGATATAGTTAAGCAAGGTTTACAGTATGCTGATATAACGATGGGATTATCAGGTTATAAACCGATTGAAAACAGGAATTAACAGTCCATACATTATAATCAGTTATCAGTCTAGTTTCAGCATTTTCATACTTTAACCCCTTATGTCCATCAGTCTTTTGTTGCCACTGTTGTTTCAGGCATCTTCTTTCTTTCCTTCCTGGATTTCTGGATCTTGGAGGTGGTCTCAAACAAGTCCACATCAAAGTCATTGAAAAGAAAAGTGTCTGCACCATCTGAGATTTTCTTTCTCCGTGCTCTTGCTACAACTGCTGCTGAAACTGCAGGCTTCATTTCCTCAGAGATTAACTCAGTAAATCCTGGACAATCATTTTCAATAATCACAGGTACAGGTAACTTGGGTACTACCCCCACTTTCATTTGGTACGACAACCGTTAATAATTCAGTGTAGTGGGATAGTGCAGGGTTTTAAATAATTGATTAGCAGTTTTTTTTCTTGGGACTATACTAACTGTACAGAAAGTATTTATATGGATTTTCTAGAAGTGCTGTGTTTGTTAAACACGGTGAGGCAAGAGCTATGCATTTTCACAAAGATTTAGCACTTTTATGAGCAAAACGCTAATCAATTTTTAGAGTTAAATAAATTCGTGTAGTATCACGTGTCTCTGTGGATACAGAGGACACCAGTACCTGGTCTGTTTACATAGTGTTTTCCCAGCACTTCAACATGCCCTAGGGTCTTTCTGCTTCTGAATCAAAAAGTCCATTAACAGTCTCATCTCCCACCTTGACATTGGTTAAATACTTGCCCCAATTTGCTAAGGCCAAATCTGCTGCAGTGGTATCCTCCTTATTTGTATGGCAGTTTCTTGCGATATGGCCTGGCTTGTTACAGATATAGCAAATTAAGTCTTTGGCTGTTACCCCCCACACACACACCACCACCACCACCACCACCACAGTTTCTAACTGATTTGGAGTTAGATTGAGAAAAAGTTTATTGTGCCTGTCTTTGGCTGTTACTTCACTGCAGCATGGTCTGTCTGGCCATCTGACAGTCCTTGGCCAAAGAAACATCCTTTTCCCCACTTTCTGGTCGGTGTTCTTTTACCCAAAGCTGTACGTCTGTAGGCAGGATGTTGACGAATTGCTCCATTACAAATGTGTCAATGATCCGTGGGACTGCTTTGCCCTCTGGTTGAAGCCATTTACTAAGGAGTTCTCTTGAGTCAGGTGAAGGATTCTCAAGGATTATCCAGTGAGTTGTACTTCAGAGACTGAAATCTTTGCCTGTAGGTCTCTCCTGAGATTGTGCATATTTTCAGGATTTCTCTTTTCACAAGGTCATAGTTTTCTGACTCTGCAGTGTCCATATTGCTGTAGGCAAGTTGGGCTTTACCTGTGAGGTAAGGTATCAGTCCGATTGCCCACTGGCAGGCTGCAGCAACCCTTTCAAAAGTTGTCAGGTATGATTCGATATCATCAGAGGGACACAGCTTTGTAAGTTTAAGGTATTAAGTTTTTGGTGTTTTGCTGTTTTGCTGGACCTCTGCCAGATCCTCCAGCTTTGATAACTTGCAAGGCATCCAGACATCACTGCTCCCGTTGCTGCATCTCTTCTCTGCTGTTCCTGTCACTGCAGCTCTTCTTTTCTCTGCTGCTCCTGTCACTGCAGCTCTTCTTTTCTCTGCTGCTCCTGTCACTGCAGCTCTTCTTTTCTCTGCTTCTCTGTCTCTCTTTGTTGTATAGCTGACAATTTGAAGAAGGCAGACAGGCTTTCAGGTTCTGTCTCTTCTTGTTTGTTTTTTTTTCCTGTGACTGGTGCTGGCTGTACAGTCTGTTTATACTTTCATTTCTGCTTCTATCTTGGCTGCATTTCTTCTGGTAATCACTCCTGGACTTGCTGCTGCAGAATCCATACCTTTCTGCTATGCTTCCCTGGTACCTGGTCTATTACCCACACACGAAGCTCGTGACAGAGTATGCACGGTGTAAATACCATGACTAACACCATCTGTCATTGAGGCATAGGTCTGGAAGCATAGGATGACCAGGAGCAGTTGTAAAAGTCACAATGAGTGTTTTATTATTAACAGAAAAATAAAAAATAAAATTGTTCAGTATAACTATTTACAAATGCAGTAAAAACACAGAAAACCAAGTCATTCTGAGTGTTTCTTCAGTTTCAAATCTCAGTTTCTCTAGCAAAAATATTGCTGTTCTTTTTATAACAAGCCTTTGTCTGAGAACTTGTTAAAAAGAACATTTTGTTTTTCAGAAAATGTTCTTGTCAATTTCCTTCCTTGCAGGTGCAACAAAACAGTACATGGTATCCCAGAACTGACCTCCTGTTTACAACTCTGCTAAAAGTTTGTAAACCAGCATCTCAGCTTAACCCCTTGAGCTCCAATAGCTTTCTGCATTCATTTCAACAATACAACTATATACATTTTCAAACCAAGGGATCCCACTTTCACATAAAGATTCACACATATTTTATAACTTCAGATACGCAAAGGGGAAGAAAAGATGGAAACAAGGAAAGGCAGAGAGATAGTGGGGGAGGAGATAGCGAGACCACTGGAGGGGCCAGTTCCTAGGTCTCACAAGAAAGTTTGACTCTGCAGTCAGACAGACAAGAGACAGAACAGGATAAAACAGATCTTTGCATTTAACTCTTTCTACATAACAAATGGGACAGGGTTTTATTCCACCCTGTCACACCTATAAGGAAGGACCGGCTAAACAAGTCGTGTGCTGGACGGGCAAGGGCTGCAGATCCTAATCTGGGAAACTTGGTTTAGAGTGTGTCGTGATCTGGGCAGCTTTTAGGTTAGTGAGAAGCTTGTGTCCTTCTTTGAGAGTGGCAAGCTTAAGGTGGAAGGCTGGGGAAGCACCGGTGTCCACCAGTTGGGGTGGAAAGGGGAGCGGGTAGATTGGTAAAGAGTACTGTAACTCATTAAATCCAGTGGCAATGGTTGGGAGGGGTCAGAGAATATGGTACCCTGGGCATTAAGGGACCCATGAGCCTCAGAGGACTTAGCCTTAATGAAGGAGTTCACCTGCCTCCAGAATTCTTTGGGATTGCAGAGGTGCTCAGTTTGGAGGCCTTGAAATGGGTGTACTTGGTTTTCTGAAGAGAATTTTTACACATGTTCCTGAGCTGCCTGTAGGCTTGCCAGCCAGTGGGCAGACCACTGCATTTGAAGGTTTTCCAGGCCCAATCTTCTGTGGTCATGAGCTTCCTTAACTCCTTAGAGAGCCTGGGGGCTTTGAGTCCTTTTGATCTGCACCTCTTCATGAGGGTGTGATGATTAACTATATTGGTGAAGGTGGTCATGAAAAGATCAAGGGCCTGGTTGATATCTGGGAGAATGTTTCCAGGTTCCCAATAGGCATCCAAGATTGAGATGAGTAAGGCTCTGGGGTCACATTGGGACATATCCAGGACCAGGGTGCTCTTGGGTGGGGAGTTGGGGAAGTTATTTTTCCATATACAGAAGGTAGCAGAGTGATCACTGAGTTATGTTTCCATATACAGAAGGTAGCAGAGTGATCACTGATGCTGTCAGAAAGAACACTCATGGATTTCACCCTGAGGGTGCAGTTAGTGACCATCCAATCAAGTAGGGAGTGGTTGCCCGATTTTGTGTTTATTCATGTTGGGTCAGTGATGAGTTAAGCAATGTTACAATTGGCAAGGGTGGCGTGTATCTTATCAGTGCTGGAGTTCAGCCAGTCCAAGTTAAAGTTGCCGCAAAGTATGAGGTCATGGTGAGAGAGATTTGAGAGGGAGGTTATGTAAAGGGTGAGGTAGATAGAGGCCTCACTGAAGGGCAGGTAGACATAGCCCACCATTAATTTTTTTGACAGAACTGAGAGCTAGGGAGAGAAACAATGACTCCACCACTGGGAGGCCAGGGGCTGCGGTAGGGATTTCAGTAGCATCTAAGCAAGCCCAGACATACATGAGGACACCACTGCCCTGTTTTCCCAGCCAATCCTTCCTGAAGCAGTTGTAGCAATGCTATGCAACCTCATGTCTGATGCTAGGCTTTAGCCAGGACTCCGTGATGCCTAGTATATCCGGTGTGTGTTGAGTAACCCACGCCTCAAGTTCGGCAATCTTGGGGCGCATGCTTCAAACATTTATGTGGGCAATCTTCAGCCCTTTGGGTGACTGACACTGAGACATCCAGAGTGAATGTCTAGCTGGAAGGTGGCAGCATATCAAGGTGACCATTCAGGAGTCTGAAAGGTTGTGAAAACTGGTAGCAGTGCAGACAGATTTCTGGGAGAGAATCCATCTGTGATACTAATCTCTACCACTGTACCAGTGGGTCAGCCAAATTGTTTTATTTTTTTGAAACCCTAATAAACAGATATTTGCTTTAGCTGGGATTTGAACCCAGGCTATCTGGACTACCAGTCCATTGCACTATCAATTGCACCAGTAAGGCAACCGGAAATCTGGGACTCCCTGAAGCACCTTCCTCTTTGTCTAATGTATAGCCTGGTACTGCACATATATTTACATTTTTATTTAGAATAGTGTGGTCTGCATATACAGTATATGGAATGGTGCACTGGGTAGCCTGTGTGCAAATACCGGCTAAGGCACTTATTTCTGTCTTCTGTTTATTTGGGTTTCATATATAGTAAACTCACACTGTACCCTTGTGAATAAAAATACTTGTATTTTATAAACGGTCTATGAAACTCAGTGTTTGTTCTCCAAGGAGTGATGTATCCTTGAAGAGGAAGTCAGCAGCCTTATTTTGTATGTCTGTTGATAACCCTGTGATTCTAAGCCATGCATACTGTACCATCTAGTGGATACTGTGTTTGCTTGACTAAAAGAGGGCAGGCAGAAACTAAGGTGTGGGATGGCCACCAATGCCTGTGCAGAGTAGTTAGGGGACACAGACAGGATGGGCTGTTAGGCCTTTTTCTGTTATCAAGGTCTATGTATTCATGTTTTGTTTTTAGCAGAAGCACTTGTTTTAATAGACTATAGTCCCTGTATGAAAATGGTAGGAATGCCATCCAAGGCAACTGTGCTCTTCAGCTGAAACTAAAGATCAGTTAGGAGAACGCTGGAAGCTCAAGGTCAGTACAGAGGAAAGTTTATTTAAAAAAATTTCTGGTTGCGGGGAACAATGCTTCTCCTGGAGATGATACACAGAGTTGGGATTGCTGTTCTAATTACTGTTGTAAGAAGTTGATCATTTTATGCTGGATCTCAGAGGTGAATGGCAAGACATGTAGCCAGGCCTGCCACAACTGGTGCTTGGTCAAGGAAAGCACCAGATCACCCACAAAGACAGAGTATGTATAGCCCATATAGCGGGAAGGGGGTTGGTAGGAGGCTGAATGCTACCCAGCACTGAGTGCTGGGGCCAGAATGGCCAGGGCAATAGGAAAGATCACCCAAGGTAATGAATCACAGTCAAGGATATCCACTGGGGGTATGCTCTTCTGTACCATATTCTAAAGGAGTATCCAGAGCTGTGGACATCTGGTTCAATAGGGTAGAAAATGATGCCTGGTCCCCTGAGGTGGACCAGACAGTTAAAGGGTCACCCTCCCACCTACACAGGGTTGACCGTGTACACTGTCTCTGAATCAGTGTCTAGATAGAGGAGAGTCAACCGCTGACAAGGGGTGTGGACTACCCTATTACAGACTGACAACCCAACTGGAGATGTAAAAGTCCAGACTCCAGCCTCAAGTCCTTTGATGGAAACTTCCCTCAGCTGTGGGACTCATCTTGCACAATCTGCTATGATGCGACCAAAAGAGCAGGCAGGGGAGCCACTGAACTCTGTATCAGTGTCAAGAGAAGCAGCCATGGCTGTAACATGTTAACCAAAAAATGTTGACCTTGACACTGGGCTAGAGTTCCTACCCATTGGTGGCATACTGTCCTCTCCCATCTGTGATGCTTTGTCAATGGCAAGACAACAAGAACAAGCGTGAGGTCTGCTGCTTACAATGGCAAAGAGAATGCAATCTTGATCTCCACTGTCGACAACATGATGCTGGTGCCTGCAGCTTTGGGGAAACTCTACATATCTATACTAGTCAGGTCGGAGACTGCACCAGAGTTTGCATGACAAGTGGAGACTGCACTGGTGTGGGCTCAAAGAAAAGTTACACAAGAAGAAAAAATTACTCACCTTAGTAATTGCTTTTCTTCTCATGGAGTCTTGCTATATTATGACTAATGCAGTTAGCCACTGCACCTGAACTGCCCCGGAGAGGAAAGAGTTAACTCCAGGGAGTCTGGAGTTCTACAGCGCGAGAGCGCTTATGCCAAAGCTCTATCTGGGCAGTTTCAAATGAAACTGTCAGATCTTTACGAAGCTAACACTACAACAAGTCTGTGTGGAAGCTCTACACTAGCCAAATGGCTACCTACTAGTAGAAATAACAACAATATAAACAACAATAACAATAATAACAATGAATAATAGTATTATTAGTTACCCCCTGACAAGCACTATTAGGACCCCCTTCCCCAAAGACTCAAGTCCAGGAAGGGGCCAATATATTACCTAAATAAAATAACCTAGTTCCTAACCCTAAATAAAAGAAGGTAAGGAAAAAACTACAATGGCATGACACAGTGCTTGCACTAATTTGCCACCCTACCCAAGTAGAAGTTCTGAGAGGACAGGAGGAGGGTAGGTCATAATATAGCAAGACTCATGAGAAGAAAAGCAATTACTAAGGTGAGTAATTTTTCTTCAAACACCATGAAGTCTTGCTATATTATGACTAATGCAGATACACAGCAGTACCTCCATGGAGGAGGGTCAGAACCTACTTAGAAATAGGCTCTGAGCACAGCTGTGCCAAAACGGCATCTCCTGGACTGAATATCCAGGGAATAATGCTTGGTAAAAGTGTGAACTGTTTTCCAAGTAGCAGCTTGACAGATTTCCAGAATGGGAATATCTCTAGCAGCCGCCAGAGATGCAGCTGTACCCCTGGTGGAGTGAGCCCTCAGTCCTGAGGGAGTTCTCTACCTAGTTTTGATAACAAAATTGGATACAAGAGACAATCCACCTTGCAATTGTCCTCTTAGTGGCAGGTTTCCTTTGCCAACCTCGCCATAGGTAAGGAAGAGTTGGAGGGATTGAACCTGTGACCCTTGGTGCGTTCAAATAGTAGCTAAGGCTCTTTTGACGTCCAAGCTGTGCAGTCTCCTCTCACCTGAGGAAGAATGCTCAGTGAAAATACTGGAAGAGATATGGATTGGTTCAGGTGGAAATCTGAAACCACTTTAGGCAAAAACTTTCTGTTAGTCCTGAGGACTACCTTATCTCTGTGGAAAGAGATAAAATCTTCTTCCACTGACAGGGCCTGTAGTTCACTTATGCGTCTGGCAGAAGTGATAGCCACTAGGAAAACAGTTTTCCAAGTTAGAAACTTGAGCTCTGCTGAGGACAGAGGCTCAAAGGGAGGTTGCATTAACTGAGCAATGCAAACATTCAGGTCCCAGGCGGGAGCTGGTTCTTGAAAAGGAGGGTTAGTGTGAAGTAACCCCTTAAAAAACTTGGAAAACACAGGGTGAGAAGAAAGGGAAGCAGGCTTCCCTGCTGACACAAAAGCAGAGACGGCTGCCAGATGAATCTTTAAGGTAGCCGGCCTAAGGAATTTAAATGGACCAAATAGTCCAGTAAAATGGGCAGATCAGCAGATTCTGGGATAATCTGCTTCTCAGAGCACCAGATGGAAAACCTTTTCCACTTAGAATTGTAAGTGGCCCTAGTGGAAGGCTTCCTTGAAGCCTTTAAAATATCCAGAACACCTTGAGAAATGTGTAAGTCAGCAAATTCTAACTCCTCAAGAGCCATGCCTTGAGATGGAGGGATTTGAGGTCTGGATACCACACTCTCCCCTGTGCACAGGCCAGCAAGTCATGGACTCTGGGCAAGCTCAGGGCAGGGTGGACTGTCAAGGACAGAAGCAGTGGGTACCAGGGCTGTCTGGCCCAATCTGGGGCAATCAGAATCACTTTGCAGGGCTGAGATCTGATTTTACTAGTACCCTGAAAAGAAGAGGAAGGGGAAAGGCATACAGGAACTTCCTTTCCAATCCAACTGAAAGGCGTCCAGGGGACTGAGCCCAGCACTGGAGGCCTGCAACAAAACAGAGGAAGTTGGTGGTTGTCTGGGGCTGCGAAGAGATCTATCTGAGGGGTGCCCCATGTGGCAAAGACCGACCCCAGCACCTGAGAATTCAGAGCCCATTCGTGATGGCCCTGAGAAATCCTGCTGAGGGCATCCACCAGGACATTGTCCTTCCCTGGAAGGTGAACTGCTATCAGGGAGGTGTTCAGGGAGTAAGCCAGAGACCACAACTTCATTGCTTCGGTGCACAAGGCTGATGACTGAGTGCTCCCTTGCTTGTTGATGTACCACATTGTTGTGGTATTGTCTGTCCTGACTTGAACTACTTTGTTCTGGACAGGAGCTGAAAACGCCTGAAGAGCTAGAAGACAGCTCTGAGTTCCAAAAGGTTGATGTGGAGCAGAGATTCCTGAGGAGACCACACTCCCTGAGTAGACAGGTCACCCAAGTGAGCTCCCCACCCTAACAGGGAGGCATCCGTGGTGAGGGTGAGGGAATGGGAGACAGGAATGAAAGGAACCCCTTGTTTTAGATTGCTTTGATCCTGCCACCAGTGTAGAGCCAGAATCAGAGTTTGGGTCACTGGAACCAATTTGGAAAGGAGGTCCCTCCTTTGAGACCAATAGGCCCTCAAATGGAACTGAATGTCCCTCATCTGGAATCTTGCTCCTTGCACTACCGCTGTGGAAGCAGCCATGTGCCCTAGGAGTTGCAGAAAATGCCTTGCTGGTCAAGAAACCCGCAGGGTAAAGGAGGATGCCAGGGTAATGAGCCTGTCTACCCTTTCCGAGGGAAGAAATGCCCTGGCTAACTTTGTGTTCAATTCTGCACCTATGAAAGTTAGTACCTGAACTGGTTCCAGAACTGACTTTGGTAAATTCAGCAGGAATCCCAGGGAAGTGAGAAGCTGCTGGGTAACTTGCAAGTGGGATTTTACCTGATCTGGGGACTGACCCACTATGAGCCAGTCATCCAGGTAGGGAAATACAGCAATCCCTTGCCTTCTTAAATGAGCCACTACCACAGCTAGACATTTTGTGAATACCCTTGGCGCAGAGGTAAGGCCAAAGGGCATTGCCCTGAACTGGTAGTGGCCTGAGGGCAGTTCGAACCTGAGGTACTTTCAGTAAGAAGGCCTGATCAGAACATGAAAATAGGCATCCTTGAGGTCCAGGGAAGCCAGCCAGTCCCCTGGCCTCAGGGAAGGCAAAATCATTGCCAGAGTTAACATTTTGAACTTTGGTTTCAAAAGATGCTTGTTCAGGTACCTTAAATCTAGGATGGGCCGCCATTCTCCTGTCTTTTTTGGGGTAAGAAAGTATCTTGAGTACAGCCCCTTGCCCTGATGGCAAGGAGGGACCCTTTCTACTGCTTTGCAGTCCAGAAGAGAAGAAACCTCTGCTTCCAAAGCAAGGGCTTCTGTAGGATTTGCAGGTGGAAAATGTCTGGCTCTCATCTTTGGAAACTGTTTGAAGCTGAGAACCAGACCCTGGCTTATTACCTCCAGAACCCATCTGTCCGAAGTTAGGGACACCCAGTTCTGGCTGAAATAAACCAACCTGCCCCCACTGGTACAGGAGAATCGGCCCTGGGCACCCCATCAGGGTGCCTGCTTAGCAATAGCCTTGGGCTGAGGGGAGGGACGGTTTGCTTGTGCCCCGTCTACCTCTGCCTCTGAAGAAACCTCTCTGTGCAAATGCAGAGGAGGCCTGAGATTGGTAAAAAGGCCTGTGGAAAGGCCTGCCCCTACCTCTGGGAGCGTGCCTCTGTGGAGTGGCATGCCTCTCCTTAGCCTGGGCACTTTTGTAGGTAGTTCTGTATTCATCCATCTTTTTCATACAGTTTTCTGTCTGTTCCCCAAACAGAGAATTACCCACTACAGGAAAATCCATAGCCTTTGACTGAGTATCTTGGGACAGATTAGTGCATCTGAGCCATGCCAACCTATGGAAAGCTACAGAAGTGGCCATGACCCTAGAGGAAACATCATTAACATCAACAGCAGTATGAAATTGAACTTTAGAGGCTTCAATGCCATCAGCAGCCACCTGTTCCAACTCACTAGCCAGCTGGCCATGTGCCTGCTTGGCTAACTGCAATACTGTGTCCCATCTAGATTTCTGATATCTAGCTACATAAGCCATATAATTTGCCTGCCTGAGTCCCAAAGAAGCTGCCATATACTGTTTTTTTCACCATGGCATCAATCTTCCTGGAATCCTTATCAGGAGGATGTGAGGCCAGGGGAATATTAGCCTTGTCACAGGCTGCAGCTTGAACCACACCTACATGACTACACTGCTCAGTGAGGAAGTCTGTATCAGAGCCTGGAAAAGTATAAATTCTGTCCATTTTTTTATCTACAGGAGGGACAGAATGAGGATTTTTTTAAAATCTTTGTTGTTTGCTTCCTAAATGACTTATGCAAAGGAATAGACAACCTCCTAGACTCTGGTATATCCATCATTTCTACATAATCAGGCTCCTCTTGCTCATCCACAGCCTCCTCTAAAGGAAGCTGGAGGGTTTCTGCAACCTTTGTAAAACATAAAATGAGAAGGGACTCAGACAGAATAGGAAGAGATTCTAAAGGTCTATCTGGAGAAATGTCCGTTCAATGGGCACGTCCAGACCCTCCAGCCACATATATATTGATCAAATTCTCCTCCCTCCTGTGGTTCATAAAATTCCTCAACATCATACTTCTGAACCACTGGAACTGAACGAACCAACCTTTACCAACTGTTGGTGGTCTGACAGGACCCTGAGACAGTGACTGGACAATCTGTATGGCTTTAGCTATTTCTGCAGCAGTTGGAGAGACAATTTTGGACTCCAAACCCACTGATTTCTTTGTCTTTTTCACTGGGACTGGTTCCTCTGAACCAGCCTTCCTTTTGCCCGAGGAAGTCTCGCCCTGGTCAGAGGGCACTCCCTCTGGTCCAGTGGGTGCTGGACTGGGCTGGCCATCCAGGTCAGCGGACTTTTTGGCCTCTCGTTCCCTGAGCCGGCCCAATCTCTTTTCCAGGGTGGCTGCAGGGAAATTTTGACACACCTGGCAGTCTGACAGGAGGTGGTCAGCCCCCAGACAATAAACACAAGTGGTGTGTGGGTCAGCCTTGGCAAAGGCTTCCCCACAGACATCACAGTGTTGAAACCCAGTGGGCCCGGCTTTTCTTCCGGGTTTCTCAGACATAATGCCAGCCTAACCAAAAACTTGCCCTTTTAATGGCAATGCCAGGCAAGACACCTTTATCGGTTCCTAACCGTGTCACGGGTATTTAGAAAAACCTAATTTTAAAGCAAGGTTTTTAGAACCGATAAGAACCGGGAACCGCACTCTAAAAGCCCAACCAACACTTTAAAACGTTAATTTCAGCAAACCGATCGGTTCAAAACCGAACCGATAATTGAATTTCCACACAGACTTTAATTTTTGTACTTACGGTTTACCAGATAGAGCTTTTAACCGAAATGCGGTAAAATAAATACTGTTTGCTGGTTCAAATGAACCAAAAATACTCGCTTGAACCGAGAAACGAACCGAGCTGAAGGAGCTGATCTCCGGAGCAACTGTTAGTGAAGCGGAGTAAAGAATCTGACAGTTTCATTTGAAACTGCCCAGATAGAGCTTTGGCATAAGTGCTCTCGCGCTGTAGAACTCCAGACTCCCTGGAGTTAACTCTTTCCTCTCCAGGGCAGTTCAGGTGCAGTGGCTAACTGCATTAGTCATAATATAGCAAGACTTCATGGTGTTTGAACTTGCCATTACAATAGATCTTAGAGGAGATATCAGTCATCAGGTCACACCATAGGAACTTCACAGAAGGTGATAAGGATCCACATGGAAGATTTTCCAGCAGTACCACTGGAATCGCCCACACTGATGTCACCTGCGAACATTACCAGTCATATAAAGGCGTGAGTGGCCCTGCTCTTTCCTCAGTCCCCCCCCCCATACACTAAGGGAGCACACCCGTACCATGAGGGACCGGGGGGGGGGAGAAAGAGAGAGAGAGGTGCTCAGGCCATATTAAAAGGCTGGATGCATCAGTTAGTCAAGTTTGAGAAGAGAGCCCCGTAAAAGGGGGATGGTGGGAGGGAAGGTAGCCCAGATGACTGAGATCCCCTCAAAGATCTACCATTGTATTAAGTTCTTATGTAACTGTTCTATCTTCTTTGGGGGGCATCTTAGTCATCAGGCCATTTCATTTATTTTTTATTCTTGTAGGCCTGATGAGCATAAATGCCTGTTTTTACAGGCGACAAGTAAAAAAAACAATACATACATATATAGCATTAACTTTTACATACAATTCAATAAAACAGTAAAAGGACATACAAACAATATAGCAATAACACTTCATATACTATAAATTACATGTACATTCCTGTTTATCCTTCAGAAAGGGGGTTAGTTTCTTTTAAAGTTAAAGACTGTTCTACAGTTTATCATTTCTCCCGGCAAGGAATAAAAAAAAAAGAGTGGCATGATAGAGATCGCTGACCAATTACTTTCCTAAACAAAGGGACCTTAAAGGTTATTCTATTCTGAAATCTGGTACCATAGCTGTTACAAATTGTGAAAACAAAGTTGAAATCGAGTTTGGGAGAAAACCAGAGATACTTTTAAATATAATAATGCCTATTCTCAATAAAATTCTGTTGTCCAGAGACAAACAATCGGACTGTCTATATAAAAGACAATGGTGTGTTCGAAAAGGGGCATTTAACATAAATCTATTTATTGTATTATATGTAACCTGAAGTCTGTCCAGCAACTTAGAACTGGCTGTTGAATAAACAATAAGGCCATAGTCCAGTACACTCAATAGAAAACTATGTGCCAATAGATATCTGGCTTCACTAGATAAATAAGATTTGACTCTGTAGAAGCCTCCCAACCTTTGGTGTGTGGTCTTCCTAACACTATTTATATGTAATTCAAAGGATAATTTAGAATCTAAGATACCTGAAGTTTTCTACCAATTCTATAACATTCCTATTGAGGACTATGAAGGTAGGTCTTTACATTTTTGATTATTCGTAAACACCATTGCTTTTGTCTTTCTGTTGTTTAAAACCATACAGTTTGAAATTAACCAATTTTGTAAAATATCAAAATCAGCCTGGACCCTCTCAAGGGCACCTTTAGGACCTGTACTTATCCCATACAATACTTTATCGTCTGCATACATAATCAAAGTCTGGGTGCATACTCTGGGTCACACTGTAGGAATGAGTCCCAAGCAGTTACAGGTGCAGCAGAACATTTTGGGAGGAAGGCTAACTAAGACCTAGGACAGAAGGCCCTGCAGAACAGCCCAGCCGAAGCCTGCCCAGGCTCTAGAAGCAATGACCTGACTGTAGTGCTTGGTAAAAGTATGGTCTATACTCCAGGTGGCAGCAGCACAAATGACAGTGGTTAAGACCCCTCTAAAATAGGCCACAGAGGTAGCCATACCCCTTGTGGAGTGGGCTTTCACACCCCTGGCAACTTTTTGCTGTGCTTGTTGTAGCAGAGCATGATACAATGTGCCAAACATTTGGACAAACATTGTTTGGAAACCTTAGTGCCCTCTTCCTGGAGCAAAAGAAAAAGCTGCTTTGTTTTTTTACAATCCTTAGTTTGGAGCAGATAGTATTTCAAAATTCTGCACACATCTGAAGTATGGAGCAGTGCTTCCCCTGAATTGGCATGCTCTGGAAAATAAACTGGTAGGTGGTTAGATTGGTTCAGGGTAAACGCAGACAGCACCTTAGGGAGAAACATAGGGTTCATGCACAAAGACACTCTTTCTTTGTGAAAAATCAAATAAGGCTCTTCACAACAGAGAGCCTGAAGCTCAGAAATCCTCCAAGAAGAAGTAACAGCCAAAAATAACGCTTTCCAAGAAAGAAAGCATAGCTTGGAAGTTGTGGCTTGCTCAAAACGGAGACTGGGTAAATTTTTCCAGAACAAAATTTAGACCCAAGCCAGGACAAGGGAATGGATTGGAGGTTTCAGGTGCAGGATACAAGTGAGAAAGGTATGGGACGAATCTAACAGCCATGGTAAGACAGCTCATGGGCTTGTAAAGGCCAAAATAGCCAAAAGGTGCACCTTGAGGGAAGGGTAATGGAGGCCTGAGTGACAGGGAGATCAGGTAGTCCAGGATCTGGCTCATCAGACAGGTGAACGGGTCCAGATGACGCTTGGCAGCCCAGATGGCAAACCTCTTCCCCTTCATGGCACAATTAGCTCTAGTAGAGGGCTTTCGAGCTGCCGCGAGAACACCCGCCACCTTCTGAGATACCCCAAACAGGGCAATGGCTATGTCCTTAGGAGCCAGGCATGCAGATGAAGGGACTTGAAGTCTGGATAGACCAGGGACCACTGAGCCTGAGTCAGCAGATCCCTGCAGAGGCTCCTCTGCTAACTGTTGCGGCAAAGGAAACCTTATCTGCCATGGCCAGAAGGGTGTGACCAGAATCATGCTGGCCTCCTCCATCTGCAGTTTGATTAGCACCTTCTGAATTAGATGAAATGGAAGGAAGGCATAAAGGAACCTTCTGCTCCAGAAGAGGACAGTGCATCTCACCAGAAAACTCTAGGCCCTGAATCTAGCAAACACAAACTGGGCAGTTTTGCATTGAGTGGGGACACAAAAAGGTCCAATTCTGGATGACCCCATCTGGCAAACAGATCTTCTGTGATGGATGAGAGAAATTCCCATTTGTGCATTCTGGACTGAGTCCAGCTGAGGCTGTCCACCAGGGTGTTTAGCACACCTGGGACATGGATTGCCGAGAGAACTGGACTGTCATCCAGTGCCCAGTACCAGACTCTAATGACCTCCCTTCACAGAGGGGTTCGAATGTGTTCTCCCTTGCTTGTTGATGTAGTAGACAACACTGAGATTGTCTGACTGGATCAACAATTGACCTGGAAGAAGATGGTTCTGAAAGACCTGCATGGCACACAGGACTGTCCGCATCTCCATGCCACTGATATACAGAGACATCTCGATCTAGGACCTTGTCCCCACAGTCTGAAATGGTCCCAGTTGTGCACCCCAGCCCAAACAGGAGGCATCCATGGTGAGGATCTGCTGAGGAGAAGAGATCTAGAATGGAACCACTTGTAACAGTTTCTGGAGGTCCATCCACCACAGGAGCACCTTGCGGACTGGGGAGGAGACCAGCACTAGCTGCTCTAGGTCATCCGTGTGTCACATTGCACCCAGACTGTCCACTGGAACACCCGCCTGTGCAGTCTGGCTAAGAGGACCATGGCAATGGCCGCAGCCATAAGTCCTAATAGCCTCAGGCACACCCTCGCAGGAACATAATGGCTCTGGGTGACTTGAGCCTCGGCAATGAGGCACTCTGCCCTGTTGAGGGGCAGGAAGGCCCTGTCTTGTGCAGAGTCCAGGACTGCCCCTATATACTACAGCCTCTGGGATGGAATCAATAAAGACTTGGGCAGGTTGACAGTAATTGCTGACAGAAATGCTCCACAAGTAAAACACCACTGTACCCCTGCTAAAAGCACAGCGGCAGACAGAAAAGCTGGGCACCAGTGTGAATTGCCACAAAAAAAAGTTTGTTTAAAACATATGTGTACTCACAGACAGGCTCAAGCCATAACAAAACAGCAAGAGCAAGCAATGTGAGAAGGCATTAAGGAGGGCTAGGGAGATACTGGGATGCATAGGGAGAGGTATCACCAGTAGAAAACAGGAAGTTGCTATCCCTCTGTACAGACAGCTGGTGAAACCCCATCTGGAGTACTGTGTGCAGTTCTGGAGACCCCATCTCTGCAAGAACATAGGACAGAGGCAGTCCAGAGGAGGGCAACTAAAATGGGGCAGGGTCTGCAACAGAAGCTATATGAGGAGAGACTAAAGGAGCTTAATATGTATACCCTTGAGGAAAGGAGGGAGAAGAAGGACTTGCTAGAAACTTTCAAGTACCTCAAGGGAATCAACAAAGTCCAAGAGGGTAGCATCTTTCAGAAAAAGATATGCAAGAACAAGGGGACACAATTTGAAGATGAAGGGGGATGGCTCAGGGGAAATGTGAAGAAGTATTTTTTTCACAAAGTGGGTGGAGGGCGCATGGAACGGCCTTCCTGAGGAGGTCGTGGGGTCAAAAACAGTAGGGGAATTCAAGAATGCATGGGACAGACATAAGGCAATTCTGGTGGTGGTAGGAAGAAGTAGGCTGTTGGTTAACTAGGATCTGCAGCCTATCCAATAGCTAGGAAAATGGGTAGACTAGGTGGGCCAAGTGTTCCTGATCTACTGTCAAAGTTGTTTCTATGTATCCCCTAACCAGTTTCACCAAAGGTTTCGACACAGGGAGTGTCTGATGAAGCCTCTGGCAGAACTGGTTAGAGGATTAATTCCCCCTTGCTGCTGCGGTTTTGTTATAGCTTGAGCCTGTCTGGGTATGCATATGTTTTAAACAAACTTTTTTTGTGACAGTTCACACTGGTGCCCAGCCTTTCTGTCAGGCTGTGAGTGATGCTCAGGGAGAGAAACAGATAGAGGGTCCTCTCCAGAGTCTGGAAGAGCTGATCTCTGGAGGGAACCTTGAGGAGTCAGTCATCCCGGTAGGGGAAAAAGTACAGTCCTTCTCTCTGTAGAGTAGCAGCCACTGCTGCTAAGCACTTTGTGAAGTGCTGTGGCACAGAGGATAAGCCAAAGGGCAATACTTTATATAGAAACAGACTGACGGCAGATAAGGACTGCTTGGCTCACCCAGACTGCCCATTTCCCTACCTACTGGATAAGCTGCAGATCCTACTTAACCAACAGCCTACCTTCCTCCTACCCCCTATAATTGCCTTATGTCTGTCCCATGCATTCTTGAATTCCTCCACTGTTTTTGACCCCACAACCTCCTCAGGAAGGCCGTTCCATGAGTCCACCCCCCTCTCTGTGAAAAAATACTTCCTCACATTGCTCCTGAGACTCTGAATTGGTAATGAGTGCCTTGAAAAAGAAACTGGAGAAACCGCCTGTGTGTTGGACACTGAGATATGCAGGTAAGCATCTTGCATATCCAGAGAGCACAGCCAGTCACCTTGCTTGAGTAGGGGCAGCAGGCCTGGGAGAGTGACCATGCAGAATTTGTTGTACTGGATATAAAGTTGAGGTCCTTGAGATCTAGAATAGGCCTCAGATCTCCAGTTCATTTGGGGACCAGGAAGAACCTGAAAAAGAAGAAAAAATTACTCACCTTAGCAATCTTGTTTCTTCCCAGTGATACTCAGGTATTCATAACTTTCTGCAGTAAGCCCTTTAGGTAGGACTGCCCGGAGAGAATAGAACATATGCAAATGATGGAATTCTTTGCACATGACAACTTTTCAAATGCTGCCCTATACTAACTGTCAGTGTTCTAAAACTCCTCAGATTTCCTAGAAGCTTGAATAGGCATACCCATGTGAGCAGCATACTGTGAGTATTTATGATTAAAAGGAATTAAGAATTAAAAAAAAAACCAATCTCTTAACAAAAGAAAAAAACTCCAACTGGAGAAAATACAGTAATAAAAAAACACCCCTAAAATGTCAAACTCCTGAAGGGGGTGAAGACCATAAGCCTTGTTTATCAAACTTATACCACTATATGGCAACATATATACAGCCATAGTGATGTACCCTTTTACGGTAGCACTGCATGTGGGAGTGCAGATGCTTAAGTTCTGGAAGAGGAGGTAGGGTGGGAAGTTATGAATACCCAAGTATCACTGGGAAGAAACAAGATTACTAAGGTGAGTAATTTTTTCTTCTAACTCAGTAATACTCAGGTATTCATAACTTTCTGCAGACTTACAAAGCAGTACCACTTGAGGTGGGCACAGAACATTTATTTTGGAAATAGACTTTGCAGGACTGCTGTGCCAAACCTAGCATCACTTCTAGACTGGATATCCAGGTTGTAATGCTTCATAAATGTGTGTACCATCTTCCAAGTAGCTACTTTACAGATATCAACCAGTGGAACATCTCTTGCAGCTGCAAGAGTAGCAGCTGTTCCCCCTGGTGGAATGTGCCCTCAATCTGGTTGGGGGCTCCCTACCCGCTCTGATATACCAGAATTGAATACACTGGACTATCCAGCAAGAAACAGATATCTTAGAAGCTGTATTATCTTTTCCCACATCCCCACTGGTCAGAGAGAAAAAATTACTCACCTTAGTAATGTTGTTTCTTCTAATGGAGTCTTGCTGTATTCTGACATATTGCAGTGATGTCCAACCTTTGAACTGCTCCGGAGATGAAAG
The DNA here is from genome assembly GCA_016271365.2 of Neoceratodus forsteri. Taxonomy (NCBI): domain Eukaryota; kingdom Metazoa; phylum Chordata; order Ceratodontiformes; family Ceratodontidae; genus Neoceratodus; species Neoceratodus forsteri. The sequence goes on along the minus strand of JADMNL010000022.1, from coordinate 481,828,706 downwards.
AGTTAACTTTCCATGCCAGGCATGGAACACTGAGCTTGAGCTTGGTTGAGACTCTGTCTGTTGCTGTTTGAACTCAAACTGTCAGATCTTTACGAGCTATACTCACTGGGTGTCCTGTGTGGAAACTGTAAACTTACACTAGTCAACTGGCTACTGAATATAATGAAAAGATTTTTTGGTCCCAAAACAAAGACTCAAGTCAGGAAACCCAAAAAATAAAACAAAACACAACACCCACACACCCAAACTAAAGGGGAGAGAAAAAGGGGGTGGGGGCACCTCCCGGGTGTCAACGCTGCTACTGCCCACCCACATCCCAAAAACCAGGTTCTGAGAGGGGAGCCGGGGGGGGGAGGTCAGAATACAGCAAGACTCCATTAGAAGAAACAACATTACTAAGGTGAGTATTTTTTTCTTCAAACAACATGATGTCTTGCTGTATTCTGACATATACTGCAGACTACCAAGCAGTACCTCCATGGAGGAGGGACAGAACCTACTTAGGAAATAGGCTCTGAAGCACTGCTGTGCCAAACCTAGCATCACTCCTAGCCTGGATATCCAGAGAGTAATGCTTGGTAAAAGTGTGTACTGTTTCCCAGGTGGCTGCTTGACAAATCTCTAAGATAGGAATATCCCTGGCAGCAGCCAGGGAAGCAGCTGTACCTCTGGTAGAGTGAGCCCTCAGGCCTGAGGGTGGAATCCTACCTAGTTTTTCGTAGCAAAATTGAATGCAAGAGACAATCCACCTGGCAATAGATCTCTTAGTGGCAGGTTTTCCCTTACCAACCTCACCATAAGTGAGGAACAGTTGGAGGGAGTCAAACCTGTGACCCTTGGTGCGCTCTATGTAGTAACTATGGGCCCTTTTCACATCCAAAACTGTGCAGCCTCCTCTCCCCAGAGGAGGAATGGTCAGTGAAGAAAACAGGAAGAGACATAGACTGGTTAAGGTGGAAATCTGAAACCACCTTAGGCAAAAACTTCCTATTAGTCCTGAGGACCATCTTATCTCTATGGAAAGAGATAAAATCAGGGTCCACTGACAGGGTCTGTAACTCACTTATGCGTCTGGCAGAAGTGATGGCCACCAAGAAAACAGTTTTCGAAGTCAAGTACTTAAGCTCTGCTGAGGACAAAGGCTCAAAAGGGGGTTGCATAAGCTGAGCAATGCAAACATCAAGGTCCCAAGCAGGGGCAGGGTCCCTGAAGGGGAGGATTGGTATGAAGAAATCTCTTGAAAAATTTAGAAAATACAGGGTGAGCTGAAAGGGAAGAGTGCTTGCCTGCTGAGAGGAAGGCAGACACAGCTGCCAGATGCACTCTTAGTGTAGCTGGTCTGTGTCCCAAGCTATTAAGATGAACCATATAGTCAAGGACTGTGGGCAGGCCAGCAGACTCTGGAGAAATATGCTTCCCAGAGCACCATATGGAAAATCTTTTCCACTTGGAGTTATAAGTGTTTCAGGTGGAAGGCTTCCGAGAAGCCTTTAAGATATCCATAACACCTTGAGAGAGGTGCAAATCAGCAAACTCTAATTCTTCAAGAGCCAGGCCATGAGATTGAGAGATTTGAGATTCGGATACCAAACCCTCCCCTGAGCACATGTTAACAGGCTGTAATTCCTGGGAAGAAACAGGGGAAGGTGGACTGCTAAGGACAACAAGAGAGGGTACCAGGGCTGTCTGGCCCAGTCTGGAGCAATCAGAATCACCTTGCAGGATTGAGACATGATTTTGACTAGCACCTTGAACAGGAGAGGGAAGGGGGGAAAAGCATACAGGAACTTCCCTTCCCAATTAAGAACTAGGGCATCCAGGGGGACTGAGCCCAACACTGGGGGCCTGCAGCAAAAGAGAGGAAATTGGTGATTGTGTGGGACTGCAAAAAGATCTATCTGTGGGGTGCCCCATCTGGAGAAGATCACCTTCAAAACCAGGAGATCCAGAGACCATTCGTGATGGCCCTGAGATATCATGCTGAGAGCATTTGCCAGGGCATTGTCCTTGCCTGGGAGGTGTACTCTGTAAGAGAGGTGTTCAGGGAATAGGCCAGAGACCATAATTTCATTGCCTCTGTGCACAAAGCCATAGACCGAGTGCCCCCTTGCTTGTTGATATACCACATTGTGGTGGTATTGTCTGTCCTGATCTGAACTACTTTGTTCTGAACAGACTTGGAAAAAGCTTGAAGTGCTAGAAACACTGCTCTGAGTTCTAACTGATGTGAAGCAGAGATTCCTGAGGAGACCACAACCCTTGGGTGGTCAGGTCCGCAAGTGGGCTCCCCACCCCAAGAGGGAGGCATCTGTAGTAAGGATTAGAGAATGAGACTGAGTGACAAAAGGAACTCCCTGTCTTAAATTGTCCTGATCCTGCCACCACTGTAACGCCTGGATCAGGGTTTGAGTCACTGGGATTAGTTTGGTCAGAGGGTCCTTTTTCTGAGACCAGAAGGCTCTCAAGTGGAACTGGATGTCCCTCATTTGAGATCTTGCTCCCTGAACCACTGCTGTAGAGGCAGCCATGTGTCCCAGGAGCTGCAGAAAATGCCTTGCTGGTTGAGACACCTGGAGGGTGAATGAAGAGGCCAGTGAGATAAGGGTCCTTTGCCCTGTCCAGGGGAAGGAAGGCTCTTGCCTTTGCTGTATCCAGCTCTGCCCCTATGAAGGTGAGGAGCTGCACAGGCTCTAGAACTGACTTTGAAAGATTCAGAAGGAAACCTAGAGAAGTGAGCAGTTGCTGAGTTATCTGTAGGTGTAACTTGACTTGGTCTGGAGATTGGCCTACTATGAGCCAGTCATCCAGGTATGGAAAGATGGAGATCCTTTTTCTCCTTAGGAAGGCAACTACTACTGCCAGGCATTTTGTGAACACCCTTGGGGCAGAAGTTAGGCCGAAGGGCATTGCTTCTGAATTGGTAATGGCCTGAGGGCAGCTCGAATCTGAGGTACTTTCGATGCGAGCTTCTGATAAGAATATGGAAATAGGCATCCTTGAGGTCCAGGGAAACTAGCCAGTCCCCTGGCCTTAGAGAGGGTAGAATTATTCCCAGAGTCACCATTTTGAACTTTGGCTTTAAAAGGTGCTTGTTTAAATATCTGAGATCCAGGATCGGCCGCCATTCTCCTGTCTTTTTGGGGGTTAGGAAGTACATGGAGTACAATCCTTTTCCCTTGTGAAGGGGCGGAACCCTCTCTATGGCTCTCAGAGCCAAGAGAGAAGAGACCTCTGCCTCTAGGGCAAGTGCCTCTGAAGGATTTGCAGGTGGAAAGGATCTGGTTCTCATCTTTGGAAATTTTTTGAAGCTGAGAACCAGTCCCTGGCTTACTACTTCCAGGACCCATTTGTCTGATGTTAAGGACATCCAGTCCTGGACAAAGTAAGCCAGCCTGCCCCCTACAGGTGGTGGAGAATCATCCCTGGCAAACCCATCAGGGTGCCTGCTTGGCAGGGGCTTTAGGCTGAGGGGTGGAAGCAGGTCTGCTTGTACCCTGTCTGCCTCTCCCTCTGAAGAACCCCCTATAAGCATAAGCAGAAGAGGAGGCCTGGGCTTGGTAGAAAGGCCTATGAAAATGCCTGCCCCTGGAATGCTGCCTCTGGGGAGTGGCTTGCCTTTCCTTGGCCTGAGCACTCCTATAGGTGGTCCTGTATTCATCCATTTTCTTCATGTAGTTCTCTGTTTGCTCCCCAAACAGAGAATTACCCACAGCAGGAAAATCCATGGCCTTAGTCTGGGTATCCTGAGACAGGCTAGTGCATCTGAGCCAAGCCATCCTATGAAGGGCCACAGATGTAGCCATGACTCTAGATGACACATCATTGGAGTCCACTGCAGCATGGAATTGCACCTTGGATGCCTCAATACCATCAGCAGCCACCTGCTCCAGCTCCTTGGCAAGCTGGCCAGGGACCTGTTTAGCTAAAGCCATCACAGTGTCCCATCTAGATTTCTGATATCTAGCTGTATAGGCCATATAATTAGCCTGCCTGAGTCCCAAGGATGCTGTCATGTACTGTTCTTTGCCATGGCATCAATCCTCCTGGAGTCCTTATCTTGGGGGTGTGAAGCCAAGGGTATATTTGCCTTATCACTGGCAGCAGCCTGCACTACCCCAACATGGCTGCATTGCTGGGTAAGGAACTGGGTATCTGAGCCTGAGAGAGTATACCTCTTGTCCATTCTCTTGTCCACAGGAGGTATAGAATTAGGAGTCTTTAAAATTTTTATTGTCTGTTTCCCAAAGGACTTATGAAGGGGAATAGACAGCCTCCTGGACTCTGGAATATCCATCATTTCAACATAGTCAGGCTCCTCCTGGTCATCCACAGCTTCTTCCATAGGAAGCTGAAGAGTTTCAGCCACTTTTTTGAAGAACATAAAATGGAAAGGGGACTCAGAAAGCCTAGGAGGAGAAACCCCTGAAGGTCTGTCTGGGGAGATGTCCGGGTCAATAGGCACATCCAGACTTTTGTAATCACCATCACTATCCTCATACTCTCCTTCCTCCTCCTCTGATTCATAAAAATCTTCTAAATTATAATCTGGAACCGGGAGAACCGACCAAACCGAGCCCCTTCCTGATGGTGCTGGTTCGGTCAGAACTGGGGTTAGCAACTGAACAATCCTTATCGCTTTGGCTATTTCATCAGCGGTTGGAGAAAGAATTTGTGGATCCGCACCAGCTGATTTATCCCTTCTTTACTTTTAACCGGGACCGACTCTCAGAGTCGGTTCTCCTTAGCAAAAGTTGCGCCCTGGTCGAGGGGCACTCCTTCTAGTTCGGTTGGACGCGAACCAGGCCGGCCATCTGGGTCAGCGGACTTCTTGGCCTCTCTTTCCCTGAGCCTACCAACTCTCTTCCCAGGGTAGCTGCAGGAAAATTCTTGCAGATCTGGCAGTCTGAATCAAGGCGGTCAAACCCCAGACAATAAACACAGGTGGTGTGGGGATCAGCCTTAGCAAAGGCTTCCCCACACACACTACAATGTTGAAACCCAGTGGGCCCGGTTTTTCTTTTGGGTTTCTTAGACATGGCCAGTCCTAACAAAACTTACCCTTTTTTTGGCAATCCACCAGGCAAGACACCCTTATCGGTTCCTGACTGTGTTACGGGTTGTGAAAAAAAAACATAATGAAATCATTTTTTTTTTTTAGAACCGATAAGGACCGGTAACCACACTTTAAAAATAGAAAAACTTTTTTTGAACAACCTGTTCAGTTCAAATTGAACCGATCCCACGTTTACAAGTTCCACACAGAAGAACAAGAAAATAAACCTATCTAGTACTCACAATACCACAGACAGAGACTGAACCGACAGGTTAATGGATTAAATTCAGTCAAAAACCAAGAAAAAACTGCACTTTAACCGACAAACTTGAACCGAGCAAAGGAGAAATCTCCGGAGCGACTGTTCAGTGAGGTGGAGTAAAGAATCTGACAGTTTGAGTTCAAACAGCAACAGACAGAGTCTCAACCGAGCTCGAGCTCAGCGTTCCATGCCTGGCATGGAAAGTTAACTGTTTCATCTCTGGGGCAGTTCAAAGGTTGGACATCACTGCAATATGTCAGAATACAGCAAGACTTCATGTTGTTTGAACAACTGTTTCCTGTCCTACCTATGGTCCTTAGTGGCTGTCATATAACAACTGAGAATTCTCTTTACATCCAGACTATGAAGTCTTCTTTCACCAGAAGTGGAATGCTCAGTGAAAAAGACAGGTAGGGTAATGGATTGGTTAAGGTGAAAAAATCAGAGAGTACCTTTGGTAGGAATTTTCTATTTGTTCTCAGAACTACCTTATCTCTGTGAAAAGAGATATAGTCCTGCTCCACAGCAAGAGCCTGGAGCTCACTTTTTCTTCTTGCAGAAGTCATTGCCACTAGGAAAACTGTTTTCCAAGTGATATATTGAAGGTAGCCTGTAGCCATAGGCTTGAAGGGGGGGCCTCATGAGCTTGGCTATACAAACATTAAGGTCCCATGCTGGCATAGGTGCCCTATGAGGGGGATTCAAATGTGCCAAGCCCTTGAAGAACCTCCTAAACATGGGTTCTGAAACTAATGTTACCCTGGCACCAGCAGAAACATAGACAGACAATGCTGCAAGGTGGACCTTGAGTGAACTGGGTTGTAGATCCAGATAATGTAAATGAGAGAGAATCCAGGACAGCTGGAACCCCAGCCTGTAGTGGAATCAAATCTCTAGTTGAACACTAGATTGGAAACGTTTTCCATTTTGAAGAATAAGTTTTCTTGGTAGGTTTCCTATAACCCTTCAGAATGTGAAGCACTGATTCAGAAAGTTGTAAATCAGCATATTCTAGTTCCTCAAGAACCAAGCTTTGAGGCTGAGGTACCTGAGGTTCGGGTACAGCAGGGTCCCCTAATTGGAGGTCAATAGGTTGTGCCTCAGAGGGAATCGTATTGGCTTGGCCGCAGACATGGAGAGCATAAGAGTACCATAGCTGCTGGGCCAATTCGGAGCTATTAAAATTAGATATGCTGAGTGGGATCTGAGCTTGAGTAACACCCTGAAAACCAGAAGAAAGGGAGGGAAAGCGTAGAGTTACCTCCCTGACCAATCTAGAGTCAGGGCATCCAGGGGTATAGTACCCTGGGCTGGTGCCCTGCAGCAACACTGTGGCAAGTGGTGGTTCTGGTGGGATGCAAACAGGTCCATCTCTGGAGTGCCCTACCTCCTGAAGGTTACTTGCACCACCTGCTCGTTCAGAGTCCATTCATGATGGGCCTGGTTAATCCAACTTAAGGCATCTGCCAGGGCATTGTCCTTTCCTGGTAGATGGATTGCCTAACAGGGATACTCCTAAACAGTACGCCAGGGTCCACATTTTCATGGCCTCTGTGCAAAGGGAGCCTGACCTAGTCCCTCCCTGTTTGATGTAGTGCATTGTGGTGGTATTGTCTGTTCTGACCTGTATTACCTTTGTTTGTACTAGTCCTGAAAAAGCTTTCAGAGCCAGAAAAACAGCTCCGAGTTCCAACAGATTTATGTGCTGGAGGGACTCTGCAGCTGACCGTGTACCCTGGGTTGTATGGTTTCCCAAATGGGCCCCCCAACCCAGGAGGGATACATCTGTATTGAGAACAACTGAGGGAGTCTCTCTCTGAAAGGGAACCCCTTCTCTTAGATTGGGTTCTTCCTTCCACCACTGTAAAGCTTGCAGCAAAGTTCTTGTGACTGGAATGGGCCTTGAGAGAACATCTTTTCTTTGACTCCAGTGAGCCCTGAGGTGGAATTGTATGTCCCTCATTTGAAATCTGGAACCTAGCGCTGTGCCTGTGGACGCAGCCATATGGCCCAGGAGTTGCAAGAACTGTCTTGCAGGCTTGCTTCTGTGCAGGGTGAATAAATTTGCCACTAGCTGGAGATTTCTGATCTTGTCTAGAGGGAGGTAAGCCCTGCCCTGCAGCATGTCTATCTCTGCCCCTATGAACTGCAACTGTTGTGCAGGAGTGAGGACTAACTTTTTGTGATTGATGATTAATTCCAAGGATTCCAGCAGGCCTTGGGTGAGGTTTAAATACTGAGTGATCTGTTGTGGTGATTTGCCCACCACCAGCCAATCATCCAGATATGGAAAAACTGTCACATCCTGCCTTCGAAGGTGTGCCACCACTGGTGCTAGGCACTTTGTAATACCCTTGAGGCAAAAGAAAGGCCAAAGGGCAGGGTTGAAAACTGGTAATGGCCTGAAGGGAGTCTGAACCTGAGATATTTTCTGTGAGACTCCCTTATAGGAATCTGGAAATAGGCGTCCTTTAAATCCGGTGATGCCAGCCAATCCCCTTTCTGGATTGTTGGCAGAATCAGTGCCAAAGTTACAATTTTTAACTTTGTTTTTTTAAGATGCCTGTTTAAGGCTCTGAGATCCAATATAGGCCACCACTCCCCACTTTTCTTTGTGGTGAAGAAGTATCTAGAATAAAAGCACCTTCCTCTCAGTAGGTTTGGAACAAGTTCTACTGCTTTTAACAGTAATAATTTCTGAACCTCTGCCTCCAGCAGATTCTTTTCTGCCAGGGAAGGTGTACTGAACCCCCTGGCTGCTAGAGGAGGAAGGGATTTGAAATCTGGAGACAGACCCTGACTTGCTACACCTCCAAGATCTACTTGTCTGTGGTGATATTGCCAAGCCTGGAGGAAGTGGGAAAGTCTGCCTCTGACAGGGAGTGAGGAGGCAGCCTGTACTTCAGGGGATCTGCTTGGCTTGGGGCTGAGGTTGTGCTTGTGACCCATGCCTAGAACTCCTTTGACCCCTGCCCCTAAAGTACCCCTGCTGTGGGTACTGGGGTGTGACCACTGGCTGGAAAAAGGGCTTGGTGTGGAAGGACCTGCCCCGGTCTCACCTTCCATAAGGTCTGGCGGATGGAGAAGCTCTCTCTCCTTACTAGAGTTGCTTCTGTATGTGGCCTTGTACTCATCCACCTTTTTCATGTAAGCCACTGTAGATTCTCCAAAAAGAGCATTCCCCTCTAGAGGAAAATCAAGGGCCTTAGACTGAGTATCAGAAGTAAAATTTGTGGCTTTTAGCCAGGCAAATCTCCTCTGGGCTACCGTGTTTGCCATCCATCTGGTTGCAGTGTCATTTGTATCAGCAACCATCTGGAATTGGTATTTAGCAGCCTCTAGCCCAAACCTAGCTGTTTCAGCTAGGTCGTCAGATAGGGGTGAGGGAGCTTTCTGGGACATGGCCAAAACTGACTGCCAAAGGGACTTCTGATACTGGGCAGCATAGGCCTGAAAGTTTGCCTGTCATATGGCTAAAGAGGCTGACAGGTACCCCTTCTTAGCCATACTATATTTTTCTGGAGTCCTTATCTGGTGGGTGGGATGTCAGAGGGACTCTAGCCTTGTCACACGCAGCTTGCTGAATAACCCCTTGATGATCTGGATGGGGGGGGAAAGGAACTCTGCCCCTTCCCTTTCCAGCTGATATTTTTTATCCATCCTCTTATCCAGAGGGGGGATAGAATTTGGGGGTTGCAACAACTTAAGAGCAGCTTTTTTAAAGAATTTGTTCAGAGGGAGGAGGAGGGCTTTGGTGGGAGTTAAACCCATAATCTCCAGATATTCTATCTCTTCCTCATCCTCCACCTCCTCTCTTGTGGAGATGTCCAAAGCATCTGCCATTTTTCTCACCAAAGTGAAATGAGAAGAATAGTCCTCGGATGTTCTAGGAAGTGAACCAAATTCTTGTTACTTGGATATGTCCAGTAAAATGGTTTCCCCTTCGTCCTTCTCACATTCACTGTATTCATCTTCTTCAGGAAAAGGAATTCTGCCAGGCTGTCCTGCTGGAGCAGATGGCTGCTGAACAGGAGGCACTAAGCCTTGTAATGCCTGAATGACCTTAAAGGCCTGGGCAATTTCTTGAGGAGTGGGCATAATATTGGCAGGCACAGAAGTCCCCTGGTCAGGATTTGGCGGTTCTTGTGTGCTTTAATTTTCTTGCTTTCTTTGAGGGAACTGGGGAGTCAGCCGGTTCAGAAGCTCTCTTGGTATCCTTATCACCCGTCTCAGATGTGGAGGTAAGAACAGATGGGGGTTCAACCACAGTAACAGGGGGTATCGGCTGGTCAGAGCCGGTAGAACCCCTGGGGAGTTTTCTTTTTCAGCTGTTCCAGGTGTTTTTCAATGATTTTCTCAGGGAATGTCAGGCAGATATGACGATCCTCTTTAAGATGCTCATATCCAAGGCAGGCCACACAAAGGGTGCATTTATCTGCCTTGGCAAAAACGTCCCCACATTGTGTATAATTTTTAAAACCGGGCACACCTGTCTTTTTCTTTGGTTTTTCTGACAGTGAACCAATAAAAGGGTAACCGCCAAGTCAGAAAGATTTAAACAATAACACGAGCAGTTGTGGTTGGTTCCAAAACCGATTAGGAACCAATGGAACCAAACCAATAAAGAATTTGGAACCGGGCTTAGCAGTTCAGTAACCGAAACAGCAGATGCAAAAAAAAATTTTAAAACTAAAGTTAGGCAAAACAAAACAGGTTTTTTTAGTCAGAAAACCCCCGATAACCCAAAAACTAACCTGGTTCACTCCCGGTTATACCAAACAGAGAGGAAACGGTAAGCCAACTAAATAATTACAAAAACTAAGTTTAAATACAATAAACAATAAGTATAAGGCAGCAAATGAATAGAAAAAGATACTTGTATATTTCAATGTTTCTTCACGTCAAAACAGTTGATTGAAGAGCGACACTTCGAGCGACCAGACTGTTCAGGCGGAGAGTGAAATCTGAGGAGTCTTAGAACACTGCCAGTTAGTATAGTGCAGCATTTGAAAAGTTGTCACATGCAAAGAATTCCATCATTTGCATATGTTCTATTCTCTACGGGCAGTCCTACCTAAAGGGCTTACTGCAGAAAGTTATGAATACCTGAGTAATACTGGGGTTAGAATCCTGTTCTTCTGGCACCTGAACACTGGCTTGATGGCTTTTTTTTCCCCACAGAAGGGACTGTACCTCCTCCCGGAGAACTGTTGGATGGGCCAGGAGACAGGTACAGGATACTGGTGGAGTCTCTGGAGGTATCTCAACAAGTTCCAGATAGTGACCCCTTCTCTATAATTTAAAGAATCCAGGTGTAACCCCCAGGTGGCGCTATCCCAAGGGCTACTACCCCTGCCTGTTTAACTACTAACAGGTTGAGGGGCCTAGGTCAAATGGCAGGTGTCTCCACCCAGAAGTTGGGTTTAAAACAGTCTGGTATGACTTGGTCACAGCCCTCTGGGACACTGCAACCCCCCCTTTCTTCCCACTAGTGGCCCACAAAATATGGCAGCAGTACCTTCACAGTATACACTTATCTCTGGTACTAGTTCAGTCAGCTTGAATCTAGGGACCCCCTGTAAAGTAAGATGCAGTAATACAATAACCACTGTACAGCATTTCAGCACAAACACGCAGTTCAAGCAGTGTAACTTTGCTAAATAATCAAATCTGATTTATTTAGGGGACAATAACAAGGACAGGGGGAAATCAGATTAATTAGATTATACACATTAACAATCACAGTACTGTGCACAATTTCAGAGTCCCTAAATGTCACTTTCACTGGGTACTCAGGATGGGGGGTAGCCAGGATCGGTGCAACTGGTTGGGGCCCTGAAATGGAAAACACTTGCACAATATCCAGTTTGTAATCCGGAGCTGGGAGGCTCAGTTCATGAAGAAAAGAAAGAAAAAATTACTCACCTTAGTAACGTTGTTTCTTCTAATGGAGTCTTGCTGTATTATGACATATGCAGTGAGTCCCAACCTTCGAACTGCTCCGGAGGTGAAAGAGTTAACTTTCCATGCCAGGCATGGAACTTTGAGCTAGAGCTCGGTTGAAAACTCTGTCTGTTGTTCTTCAAAGTCAAACTGTCAGATCTTTATGAGCAAAACTCACTAAGGTTCTGTGTGGAAGATGTAAACCTACACTAGCCAACTGGCTACTAAATATATGAACACATTTTTTGGTCCCAAAACAAAGACTCAAGTTAGGAGACTCAAAAAATGAAAAACACAACACCCAGTCACCCCAAAAAGGAGGGGTGAAAAAACAAGGTGGGCATCTACTAAGTGCCAACACTGCACTGCCCACCCACATCCCAAAAGCAGAGGTTCTGAGAGGGGCAGGCGGGGGAGAGGTCATAATATAGCAAGACTCCATTAGAAGAAACAACATTACTAAGGTGAGTAATTTTTTCTTCAAACAACATGAAGCCTTGCTATATTATGACATATCAGACTACACAGCAGTACCTCCATGGAGGAGGGACAGAACCTACTTAGGAAATAGGCTCTGAAGCACAGCTGTAAAGAAACCGAGCATCACTCCCAGCCTGGATGTCCAGGAGTAATGCTTGTAAAAGTGTGAACTGTTTTCCAGGTAGCTGCTTGACATATCTCTAGGATAGGGATGTCCCTGGCAGCAGCCAGAGACGCAGCTGTACCTGTGGTAGAGTGAGCCCTCAGGCCTGAGGGAGGAACCTTACCCAGTTTTTCATAGCAAAATTGGATACAACAGACAATCCACCTGGCAATGGATCTTTTAGTGGCAGGTTTCCCTTTACCAACCTCACCATAAGTGAGGAACAGTTGGAGGGAGTCAAACCTGTGACCCTTGGTATGTTCTATGTAGTAACTAAGGGCTCTTTTGACATCTAAATTGTGCAGTCTCCTCTCGCCAGAGGAGGAGTGGTCAGTGAAGTACACAGGGAGAGAAATAGATTGATTAAGGTGGAAATCTGAAACCACCTTAGGCAAGAACTTTCTGTTAGTCCTGAGGACCACCTTATCTCTATGAAAGGAGATAAAATCAGGCTCCACTGACAATGCTTGCAATTCACTTATGCGGCTGGCAGAAGTGATGGCTACCAAGAACACAGTTTTCAAAGTCAAGTACTTAAGCTCTGCTGAAGACAAAGGCTCAAAAGGGGGTTGCATAAGCTGGGCAATGCAAATATTAAGATCCCAGGCAGGGGCAGGGTCCCTGAATGGAGGGTTGGTGTGAAGCAACCCTTGAAAAACTTGGAGAATACAGGATGAGCTGAAAGAGAAGAGGGTTTACCTGCTGATAAGAAAGCAGACACGGCTGCCAGGTGCACTTTTAGGGTAGCTGGTCTCAGCCCCAAAGTATTTAAATGGACCATATAATCCAGGACTGTGGGTAAATCAGCAGATTCTGGGGAAATATGCTTTCCAGAGCACCATATGGAAAATCTCTTCCATTTGGAATTATAAGTAGCCCTGGTGGAAGGCTTTCTAGAAGCCTTCAGGATAACCAATACACCTTGGGAGAGGTGTAGGTCAGCAAACTCTAACTCTTCAAGAGCCAGGCCTTGAGATTGAGAGATTTGAGGTTCAGGTACCAAACTCTCCCCTGAGCACAGGTTAACAGGTTGTGATTCCTGGGAAGACACAGGGGAAGATGGATTACTAAGGACATAAGGAGTGGGTACCAGGGCTGTCTGGCCCAATCTGGAGCAATCAGGATCATCTTGCAGGGTTGAGATCTGATTTTGACTAGCACCTTGAACAGAAGAGGGAAGGGGGGGAAGGCATAGAGAAACTTCCCTTCCCAACTGAAAAGGAAGGCATCCAGAGGGACTGAGCCCAACACTGGGGGCCTGCAGCAAAAAAGGGGAAGTTGGTGATTGTCTGGGGCTGCAAAAAGATCTATCTGTGGGGTGCCCCATCTGGCAAATACTACCTCCAGTACTAGGGGATCCAGTGACCATTTGTGATGGCCCTGGGAAATCCTGCTGAGAGCATCTGCCAGGACATTGTCCTTGCCTGGGAGGTGAACTGCCAAAAGGGAGGTGTTTAGTGAGTAAGCCAGAGACCACAACCTCATTGCTTCAGTGCACAAGGCCGTAGACCGAGTGCCCCCTTGCTTGTTGATGTGCCACATTGTGGTGGTATTGTCTGTTCTGACCTGAATAACTTTGTTCTGAACAGATCTGGAAAAGCTTGAAGTACTAGAAAAACTGCTCTGAGTTCCAACAGATTGATGTGGAGCAGAGATTCCTGAGGGGACCACAATCCCTGGGTAGTGAGGTCGCCCATGTGAGCTCCCCACCCCAAGAGGGATGCATCTGTAGTAAGGATTAAGGAGTGGGACTGAGGGGCTAAGGGACCCCTGTCTCAGATTGCTCTGGTCCTGCCACCACTGAAGGGCTTGAATCAGGGTTCAGTCACTGGGATCAATTTGGTTAGAGGGTCCCTCCTTTGAGACCAAAAGGCTCTCAAATGGAACTGGATGTCCCTCATCTGAAATCTTGCTCCTGCACTACTGCTGTAGAAGCAGCCATGTGCCCCAGGAGCTGTAGAAAGTGCCTTGCTGGTCGAGAGACCTGCAGGGTAAAAGAGGAGGCCAGAGAGACCAGGGTCCTTGCTCTTTCCAGAGGAAGGAAGGCTCTGGCTTCTTTTGTGTTCAGTTCTGTGCCTATGAAGGTGAGAAGCTGGATAGGCTCTAGAACTGACTTTGGAAGATTGAGAAGGAAACCTAGAGAGGTAAGCAGTTGCTGAGTTACCTGAAGATGTAATTTGACTTGGTCTGGAGATTGGCCTACTATGAGCCAGTCGTCCAGGTAAGGAAAGATGGCAATTTTTTGCCTTCTTAAGTGGGCAACTGCTACTGCCAGGCATTTTGTGAATGCCCTTGGGGCAGAGGTGAGGCCGAAGGGCATTGCTCTGAACTGGTAATGGCCTGAGGGAAGTTGGAATCTGAGGTACTTTCAATGGGAGCTTCTGATGAGAACATGGAAGTAGGCATCCTTGAGGTCCAGGGACGCTAGCCAGTCCCCTGGCCTTAGAGAGGGTAAAATAATTCCCAGAGTCACCATTTTGAATTTTGGTTTTAAAGGTGCTTGTTTAGGTATCTGAGATCCAGGATGGGCTGCCATTCTCCTGTCTTTTGGGGTAAGGAAGTACCTGGAGTACAACCTTTGCCCTGGTGTAGGGTGGAACCCTTTCCACAGCTCTGAGAGCCAGGAGGGTAGAAACTTCTGCCTCTAGGGCAAGTGCCTCTGATGGATTTGCAGGTGGAAAGGATCTGGTTCTCATCTTTGGAAATTTTTTGAAGCTGAGAATCAGTCCCTGGCTTACTACTTCCAGGACCCACTTGTCTGATGTTAGAGACTTCCAGTCCTGGACAAAGTAAGCCAGCCTGCCCCTTACAAGTAGTGGAGAATTGACCCTGGCCACCCCATCAGGGTGCCTGCTTGGCAGGAGTTTTGAGCTGAGGGGTGGCAGCAGGTCTGCTTGTACCCCGTCTGCCTCTCCCTCTAAAGAACCCCCTCTGGGCATAAGCTGAAGAGGAGGCCTGGGCTTGGTGAAAAGGCCTGCTCCTGCCCCTGGAAGGCTGTCTTTGAGGAGTGGCCTGTGCACTCCTATAGGTGGTCCTATACTCATCCATTTTCTTCATGTAATTCTCTGTCTTCTCCCCAAACAGAGAGTTACCCACAACAGGAAAATCCATGGCCTTAGTCTGGTTATCTTGCGACAGGCTAGTACATCTGAGCCAAGCCATTCTGCGAAGAGCCACAGATGTAACCATGACTCTTGATGACACATCATTAGAGTCCACTGCAGCATGAAATTGCACCTTAGATGCCTCAATACCATCAGCAGCCACCTGTTCCAGCTCCTTGGCAAGCTGGCCAGGGATCTGCTTTGCTAGAGCCATAACAGTGTCCCATCTGGATTTCTGGTATCTAGCAACATGAGCCATATAATTTGCCTGTCTGAGTCCCAAGGATGCTGCCATGTATTGTTTCTTTGCCATGGCATCAATCCTCCTGGAGTCCTTGTCAGGGGGGTGTGAGGCCAAGGGAATATTTGCCTTGTCACAGGCTGCAGCCTGCACTACCCCAACATGGCTGCATTGTTGTGTAAGAAACTCCGTATCAGAGCCTGACAATGTGTACCTCTTGTCCATTCTTTTATCCACAGGAGGTATAGTGTGAGGAGTTTTTAGAATTTTTACTGTCTGTTTCCCAAAAGATTTATGCAAAGGAAGAGACAGTCTCCTAGACTCTGGGATATCCATCATTTCTACATAGTCAGGCTCTTCTTGATCATCCACAGCTTCCTCCATAGGGAGCTGGAGGGTTTCAGCCACTTTTTTATAAAACATAAAATGAGAAGGGGACTCAGCAAACCTAGGGGGAGACACTCCTGAAGTTCTGTCTGGGGAGATGTCCGGTTCAATGGGCACATCCAGACTTTCAAATCCACATTCACTCTCCTCATACTCCTCTTCTCCCTCCTCCGGTTCATAAAATTCCTCTAAATCATACTCTTGAACCGGTGGAACAGACCGACCCGTACGCTTACCTGATGGTGCCGGTTCGGTCGGAACCGGGGAAAGCGACTGGACAATTTTAATCACTTTGGCTATTACTTCAGTGGTTGGAGAAGGAAGTTTTGGCTCCACACCAGCTGATTTTCTAGTCTTTTTTTTTGCTGGAGCCGACTCCTCCGAGTCGGCTCTCTTTTTGCCCAAGGAAGTCTCGCCCTGGTCCAAGGGCACTCCCTCCGGTTCGGTTTCAATCGAACCGGGCTGGCCATCCAGATCAGCGGACTTTTTGGCCTCCCTTTCCCTGAGCCTACCAACTCTTTTTTCCAGGGTAGCTGCAGGAAAATTTTTACAAATCTGGCAGTCTGCATTGAGGTGGACAAACCCCAGACAATAAACACAGGTGGTGTGGGGGTCAGCCTTAGCAAAGACTTCCCCACAGACACTGCAGTGTTGAAACCCAGTGGGCCCGGTTTTTCTTTTGGGTTTCTCAGACATAGTGCCAGCCTAACCAAAACGTGCCCGTTTATGGCAATCCGCCAAGCAAGACTCTCTTATCGGTTCCCAACCGTGTCATGGGCCGTGGGAAAAAACGTAATGAAATCTGTTTTTTTTTTTTTTTAGAAAGGATAAGAACCGGGAACCGCACTCTAAAAGACAGATAAATGTATTTAAAACAACCTGATCGGTTCAAACCGAACCGATAAACCGTTTACAAGTTCCACACAGAAAGTAAATGTAAAACCTACCTAGTACTTACAAATACCACAGAGAAAGCTTGAACCAACCGGTTGTGGTTTAAATTCGGTTAAAAAACCGAAAAATTAATACTTTAACCGACAAAATGAACCGAGCAGAAGGAGAAATCTCCGGAGCGACTGTTCAGTGAGGCGGAGTAAAGAATCTGACAGTTTGAGTTTGAAGAACAACAGACAGAGTTTTCAACTGAGCTCGAGCTCAAAGTTCCATGCCTGGCATGGAAAGTTAACTCTTTCACCTCCGGAGCAGTTCAAAGGTTGGGACTCACTGCATATGTCATCATGTAACAAAACTTCATGTTGTTTGAAACAAAATTAATCAGATGGAACACTTGCAATTAGTTGATGGCAGGGAGCTACCCTGATTTGTACTCACAGATTCAATGCTGAAAACTGAATGGAATGCAGATTGTCCTGGATTGCCAGGAGAAACAGAATAGCTGGCCCCAGCCCTCGTGGCAGGGCTCACTTGCACTCAATGCATGCAGATGCAGTCCAAGTGATGCTGGCTATGATTTCCAGCTCACTGCACATTTTATATGTACACAGAACAGTACCAGGCAAGCAGCTGGTCACTTCAGGAGATTTAGCCTGGCTACCGAGGTATTCTTCTCTGACTCAAACGCGGATTCAGTTCGAACCCTGCTAGGAAATCACACTCCTAGCACAGCACACAGTTCACAACATGGGGGGGCTACTCGACTCTCAATCCCCACAAACTCTCTACACATTTATATGTACAGGTCACTTACTGTACCAGACTACAGAGTCCTGACTGGCCGATCGTGATTCTGCACACTTTCGGTCTTCTTCAGGTTAAGTCTGGTCCCAAAATGACTTCTGCCTTTTCTCACTCTGAAAGCTCGGAGTCGCTGTCTGAATTACACTTACTAATGGATGCAGGCCAACTTAATGGCCTCACACGCGCTTCCCTCGCAAATCTACTGCGCACAACGGCTGCACGAACACTCAGGGCGGTTTCCCCCTCAGCTTCCAACTTCAAACACAGTTCTCTCCTGCCCCAAACCTCAGGGCACTTCAGCATCAAGGTTCCTCTTCGGAATCACTGTCCGAAAAGCAAGGCTCCTCTTCAGAATCTGTCTGAAAATCAAGGCTCCTCTTCAGAATCTCTTCTCCACACTTGGTTGCCCATTATCTAGGCCACAACTGCTTTCCTTTTTCACATGTTCATATACTTGATCCGAAAAAACACAGTCCTTTTCTCTCCCTTCAGGACAGCTGATGAAAGACAGGCCTTTTTCAGGGTTCCCACACTGCCCCGTGGGCAGCAGCCCCACGAGCTGCTCACTCTTCCAGCTCCATGCTCAGACCGACTCTCCCAGCAGACAGTCTGGGCATTTCCTCCAGGTCCAAAAGGTTTCAGTTGGCTGAGCCTCCCTGTGAGTCACAACAAGCTCCCTCTATTGGCGAAAAAAGGCACCACAGTCCAAATTACATTTCCCAGAGGCTCTCTTCATACAAGCCCCTTGTGGCTGGCTCCATTTGAGAGTCCAAGTGCTGATTTGCCAGGAGGCTCTATTTTAAGGAACCCCTCCCCATTGATTGGACCCATTAGCAGTTCAGATCCGAAATGGAGGGGCAAAACACACAGAGTCTCAGCTGCAAGAAAGGCAGGTTAGACGAACTGTACTGTCATTATCACTCTAGCAAATTACCAGCAGATAGTTACATCTTTTGAAAGGGCTCCCCGTGCGCATATACAGACTGCAGAACGGAGCAATCTACTTAGTGGCCCAGGTGGGACTCTAGCAGAGAAACATAGTCCCCCCCAGTTCAAATTAACTATACTGCAGTTTGGCAGCTCTTAAAGTGACAGTACATGGAGGCATCAGGCACTCTCACTAAATTATTTTTAAAATCGGCTGAAATACAGGACACCAGCTGGGCGGAAAGCATTAAGGCTCACCCAAGGAAGACTTTTTAGTGACCCCCATTTGTAGGGGGGTTACACAGGCATTTGAAGTGATTGTTCTCCATTGATTGAGATGGAGGGAGAACTGACCTCTGACCATCACCTCCTGGTTGGGGACTGGAAGAGGGGGGTCTGGTAAGGAGTCGAGGTGGATCCAGTCACTGGCACTGATTCATGCCTTGAGAGTTGCTTTGCGGCACAGGCTGAGGAGGAGGGGTGGGCAAGGTAGAGGAGGCTTTTCTTTTGTTCTGGGGATGGGAGCCTGCTCCGAACTTGTGGTACACCTTACAAAAGGAGGGGTGTTGTCTGCTGCTAGGCTATGTATGGTAAAGCGAATGGACAGACTTGATAGTCTTGCCAGATGCCTGTAGGTTATTGATGATATCCTTGACATCTGGCCCAAATATTTGGAGCCATTTAAGGGGGCATTCAGCACCTTATATTCGATGTCTGCAGCAAACCCCAAAACCCTCACAGCCAGGAGTGCCTACGAAGGCAAATCCCTGTAGCAGCAGCCCTGGCATCGGTGTCATAAAAGTCATACAAGGCCCTGAGCAGATGTCTACTAATATCCTTAGTGGTCTGCAAGGATTTGAGAACCTCCTGTTTCTGGGAACATTCTGGGAGGGCTTGGGCAGCTGCCTTGCCCTTCCTCCAGTTGGTGTTTTGGTACTTGACCATATCCAAAAGATAGTTGGCAATCCAAAGCCCCAAGGTGGAGAAGGCATAAACTCTCTTGCCCCAAAGGTCAATCTGCCAGATTCTCTGTCAGAAAGGAGGAAGCTAAGGTGCTTGGGCACCTTGGACCTGTCATGTGCTGCTTTAATGACCACATAATCGGTCTCAGGTTGGGCAGCATAATAAAGGCAGGCCTTGAGGGGCATGAAATAGCTTATTTGCCTGATGAGGCACAGCAGGAGCCTTGTTTGGTCTTTGTCAGGCTGCGATAGTGTCATTCCTCAGGGCTGGAAGGATAGGAGGAATGACTTTAGAGGGAAGATCTGGAATTTCCAAGAAGTCCAGCAGGTCTCGTCTGGTGGCGTTCTCCTCCTCAGTGTGGAAGCCCATAGCTGAAGACAGCTGCTTCATCACTTTAAAAAAGGCGGGATCTTCAAGAGATAACAGCGAGTATGTTTAACAAAGTCCTCACCAACTGAAGGAGCAGTGGACCTATCTGAGGAAAAAAGATCCTCCTCCTCCTCCTCCTTCTCAGGAAGAATCAGGTCAGGATGGTACTCCAACATGAAAAAATTACTCACCTTAGTAACCGTGTTTCTTCTAATGGAGTCTTGCTGTATTCTGACAATTGCCATTAGCGCCAGCCTTTGAACTGCCCCGGAGAGTATAGGGTTAAATTTCTATGCAGGGCATAGAGCGTTGAGGTTGAACTTGGTTGAAGACTGTCTGCAGTACTTTGAATTCAAACCGTCAGATTCTTACGAGCTAAAAACTCACTGACCTATCAGAATGTGGAAATTGTAGAATTTCTACTAGCCAACTGGCAACTAACGGTCTAGGTTCCCAAAGGAAGACTCAAGTCAGGAAACCCAAAAACCAAACAAAAACCAGGTAATAAAGCATAACAAATTCTTAATAACCAAACAAGCACCCAACAGGAAGTATGCTGAAGACACCCCTGGGTGCAATGATTGCACCTGCCCACCCACTTCCCAAAAACAGGTTCTGAGAGGGGAGGGAGGGAGGTCAGAATACAGCAAGACTCCATTAGAAGAAACACAGTTACTAAGGTGAGTAATTTTTTTTCAAACAACATGAAGTCTTGCTATATTCTGACAATTGCAGACTATCAAGGAGGAGGGACAGAACCTACTTTCGGAATAGGCTCTGAAGCACTGCTGCGCCAAATCTAACATCACTCCGAGCCTAGATATCCAGGGAGTAATGCTTGGTGAAGGTATGAACTGTTTTCCAGGTGGCTGCTTGGCAAATTTTTAACAAGGGACTACCCTTGGCCGCAGCCAGAGATGCAGCTGTACCTCTAGTGGAATGAGTCCTCAGACCTGAGGGAGGAATTTTTTCCAGTTTCTCATAACAGAATTGGATACAGGATACAATCCACCTGGCAATAGTTCTCTTCGTGGCAGGTTTGCCCTTACCTTCTTCCCCATAAGTGAGGAACAACTGGAGGGAGTCAAACATGTGACCCTTTGTACGTTCTATGTGGTAACTAAGGGCTCTTTTAACATCTAAACTATGTAACATTCGCTCACCTGAGGAAGCATGATCAATGAAGAACACAGGAAGAGACATGGATTGGTTCAAGTGGAAATCAGAAACCACTTTGGGTAGGAACCTCCTATTGGTTCTAAGGACCACCTTGTCCCTATGGAATGAGATGAAGTCCGGTTCAACTGACAGAGCTTGCAATTCACTGATACATATGGCAGAGGTAACAGCAACCAAAAACAGTTTTCCAAGTCAAGTACTTGAGCTCTGCTGAGGACATAGGCTCAAAAGGGGGGTTGCATAAGCTGAGCAATGCAGACATTCAAATCCCAGGCAGGAGCAGGATCCCTAAAGGAGATTGGTATGAAGCAATCCTTTGAAAAATTTACAGAATACAGGATGAGATGGCAGAGAGGAAGGCTTTCCCACTGACAGAAAAGCAGAAACAGCTAACAAATGTACCTTGAGAGTAGCTGGTCTGAGGCCTAGACCACTAAGATGAACCATATAATCCAGAAGTGTAGACAATTCAGCAGTGTCTGGGGATATATGCTTCTTGGAACACTAAATGCTGAATCTTTTCCATTTGGAGCTGGAAGTTTTTCTGGTGGCAGGCTTTCGAGAGGCTTTGAGAATATCCAGAACCCCTTGGAACCGATGCAAATCTGCATATTCTAACTCTTCAAGAGCCATGCCTTGAGACTGAGGGACCGAAGATTGGGGTACCAAATCCTCCACTGAGATGAGGTTAACAGATTGCACTTCCTGGGGAGAGACAGGGGAAGATGGACTGCTAAGGACAGCAGCAGGGGATACCATGGCTGCCTGGCCCAGTCTGGAGCAATCAGAATTAGTCTGCAGGATTGTGACCTCATTTTGACCAGAACTTTGAACAACAGAGGAAAAGGAGGGAAGGCATAGAGGAATTTCTTTTCCTAGTTCAGAACCAGAGCATCCAGAGGGACTGAGCCCAGTACTGGAGGTCTGCAACAAAACAGAGGAAGTTGGTGATTGTCCGGGGCTGCAAAGAGATCTATCTCGGGAGTGCCCCACCTGGAAAAAATCACTTCTAACACCAGGGGATCCAGAGACCATTCGTGATGGCACTGTGATATTCTGCTCAGTGCATCTGCTATCACATTGTCCTTTCCCAGAAGGTGGACTGCAACTAAGGATGTCTGCAGAGAGTAAGCCAGAGACCATAGTTTCATGGCTTCCGTGCACAAGGCCATGGACTGAGTGCCTCCCTGCTTGTTGATGTACCACATGGTGGTAGTGTTGTCTGTCCTGACCTGTACCACCTTGTTCTGCACTGACAGAGAAGGCTTGCAGAGCCAGGAACACTGCCCTGAGCTCCAAAAGATTGATATGCAGGAGGGACTCTTGATGGGACCACTGCCCCTGGGCTGTGAGAGCCCCGAGGTGGGCTCCCCACCCCAACACAGAAGCATCTGTGATAAGGACCACAGAGTGGGGCTGACTGACAAAAGGAACCCCTTGTCTGAGATTGTCCTGATCCTGCCACCATTGAAGTGCCTGGATCATAGTCCTAGTCACTGGAACTAGTTTGGTAAGAGGATCCCTCTTTTGGGACCAGAAGGACCTCAGATGGAACTGAATGTCCCTCATTTGAAACCTGGCTCCTTGGACCACTGCTGTAGAAGCTGCCATGTGACCCAGAAGCTGAAGGAAATGCCTTGCTGGTCAAGAGACCAAAAGGCGGAAAGAGGAGGCCAGCTCTGAAATGGCTGTAACCCTCTGCATGGGAAGAAAAGCTCTTGCCTTGACTGTATCCAACTCTGCTCCTATAAAAGTGAGAAGCTGTACAGGTTCAAGAACTGACTTGGAAAGGTTGAGAAGAAACCCCAAGGAAGTGAGCACTTGCTAGGTCACTTGGAGGTCTGACTTGTCTTGGTCTGGGGACTGTTCCACAATGAGCTAGTCATCCAGAGATGGAAACACTACAATCTTCTTTCTTCTTAATAAGGCCACCACTACTGCCAGGCACTTTGTGAGCACCCTTGGAGCTGATGTCAGGCCAAAGGGCATTGCTCTAAACTGATAATGGCCTGAAGGCAATTCGAACCTGAGATACTTTCAGTGGGAGCACCTGATGGGAATGTAAAAATAGGCATCCTTGAGGTCCAGGGAGGCTAGCCAGTCCCCTGGCCTTAGAGAGGGAAGAATTATTCCTAAAGTCACCATTCTGAACTTTGGTTTTAACAGATGCTTGTTCAGATATCTTAAATCCAGGATGGGTCACCACTCCCCTGTCTATTTTGGGGTAAGAAAGCACCTGGAGTACAGACCTTTGCCCCTGTGTAGGTAAGGCACCCTCTCTATGGCCCTTAGAGCCAACAGAGATGAAACCTCTGCTTGCGAGGCAAGGGATTCGGAGGTGCTTGCAGGTGGAAAAGATCTGGGCCTCAGTTTTGGAAATTTTTTGAAGCTGAGGACCAGTCCCTGGCTTACCATTTCCAGGACCCATTTGTCTGAAGTAACAGACTTCCAGTCCTGGATGAAGTAAGACAGCCTACCTCCTGCTGGTATAGGGGAGTCAACCCGGACTGACACCTCAGGGTGTCTGCTTGGCAGGAGCCTTAGGCTGAGGGGTGGATGCATCCCTGCTCATCCCCCTTCTAAAGAACCCCGTCGGGGAAAAGGGAGAAGAGTCCTGTGCTTGGTAGAAAGGCCTGTGAAAAGGCCTGCCCCTGGCTTGCTGCCTTTGAGGAGTTGCCTGCCTTTCCTTGGCCTGTGCACTCCTGTAAGTGGTCCTGTATTCATCCATTTTCATCATGTAATTCTCTGTCTGCTCCCCAAAGAAAAAAATTACTCACCTTAGTAATTATGTTTCTTCTATTGGAGTCTTGCTGTATTCTGATTAATGCAGTTAGCCCCAGCCTTTAAACTGCCTCAGAGAACAAAGGGCTAAATTTTCTATGCAGAGCATAGAATGCTAAGCTCGATTGATATCTCTGTCTGTTTCCCTTTGTAATCAAACCGTCAGATTCTTACGAGCA
Source organism: Neoceratodus forsteri (assembly GCA_016271365.2). NCBI lineage: Eukaryota > Metazoa > Chordata > Ceratodontiformes > Ceratodontidae > Neoceratodus > Neoceratodus forsteri. The sequence goes on along the minus strand of JADMNL010000022.1, from coordinate 481,804,977 downwards.
AAAACTCACTAGCTATCCTATGTGGAAATTGTAAAATTTTTACTAAAAAGTTTGGATTCCCAAAGGAAGACAAGTCAGGAAACCCAAAACACAACCAATTCAAATAAGAACAACAAAATAACACCCAAACAAAAAAGCGGAGGCTGTAAAGGAGCACCCCTGAGGTGCAACACTGCACCTGCCCACCCACTTCCCAAAAACCAGGTTCCTAGAGGGGAGGCCTGGGGGGTCGAATACAAAGAAGATCCAATAGAAGAAACGTAATTACTAAGGTGAGTAATTTTTTCTTCAAACAACATGAAATCTTTCCGTATTCTGACTAATGCAGACTACCAAGCAGTACCTCTATGAAGGAGGGACAGAACCTGCTTTGGGAATAGGCTCTGAAGTACTGCTGTGCCAAACTGAGCATCACTCCTAGCCTGGATATCCAGACAGTAATGCTTGGTAAAGGTATGGACTGTTTTCCAGGTGGCTGCTTGACAAATTTCTAAGAGAGGGATATCCCTGGCAGCAGCCAGGGAAGTAGCTGTACCTCTTGTAGAGTGTGCCCTCAGGCCTGAGGGTGGAATTTTCCCAGTTTCTCATAGCAGAATTGTATACAAGACACAATCCACCTGGCAATGGTTCTCTTGGTGGCAGGTTTTCCCTTTCCCACTTCTCCATAAGTGAGGAACAACTGGAGGGAATCAAACCTGTGACCCTTGGTTCGCTCTATGTAGTAGCTAAGGGCTCTTTTAACATCTAAACTGTGTAGCCTCCTCACTCCTGAGGAAGAATGATCAGTGAAGAAAACAGGAAGAGACAGAGTGATTCAAGTGGAAATCTGAAACCACTTTGGGCAAGAACCTTCTATTGGTTCTAAGGACCACTTTATCCCGTGAAAGGAGATAAAATCAGGTTCCACTGACAGGGCTTGTAATTCACTGATACGTCTGGCAGAGGTAATGGCTACCAAAAACACAGTTTTCCAAGTCAAGTACTTAAGCTCTGCAGAGGACATATGCTCAAAAGGAGGTTGCATAAGCTGAGCAATGCAAACATTTAAATCCCAGGCAGGGGCAGGGTCTCTAAAGGCAGGATTGGTATGAAGCAATCCTTTAAAAAATTTACAGAACACAGGATGAGATGAAATGAGGAGGACTTCCCCACTGACAGAAAAGCAGAAATAGCTGACAAGTGTACCTTGAGAGTAGCTGGTCTGAGGCCTAGGCCATTAAGATGGACCATATAATCCAGTACTGTAGACAATCCAGCAGTATCTGGAGAAATGTGCTTCTTGGAGCACCAAATTCTGAATCTCTTCCATTTGGAGTTACAAGTCTTTCTGGTGGAAGGCTTTTGAGAAGCTTTGAGAATGTTCAGAACCCCCTGAGACAGATGCAAATCTGCAAACTAACTCCTCAAGAGCAAAGCCTTGAGGTTAAGAGACTGAAGATGGGGGTACCAAATTCTCCCCTGAGAGGAGGTTAACGGGTTGTAATTCCTGGGAAGAGACAGGGGAAGATGGACTGCTAGGGACAGCAACAGGGGGTACCAAGGCTGTCTGGCCCAATCTGGAACAATCAGAATCATCTTGCAAGGTTGTGACCTTATCTTGACTAAAACTTTGAACAGGAGAGGAAAGGGAGGGAAGGCATACAGAAATTTCCCTTCCCAGTTCAGAGTCAGAGCATCCAGAGGGACTGAGCCCAAGACTGGGGGTCTGCAACAACAGAGAGGAAGTTGGTGATTGTCTGGGGCTGCAAAAAGATCTATCTCTGGAGTGCCCCACCTTAAAAAAAAAAAAATCACCTTCAATACCAAAGGGTCCAGGGACCATTCGTGATGGCCCTGTGAGATCCTGCTCAGTGCATTTGCTAGCACATTGTCCTTTCCTGGAAGGTGAACTGCTATCAGAGAGGTTTTCAGGGAATAAGCCAGGGACCACAACTACATGGCTTCGGTGCACAAGGCCGTAGACTGAGTGCCTCTCTGCTTATTGATGTACCACATGGTAGTGGTGTCTGTTCCGACTTGAACCACCTTGTTCTGCACTGACTGAGAGAAAGCTTGAAGGGCCAGAAAAACTGCCCTGAGCTCTAGGAGATTGTTATGGAGAAGGGACTCCTGAGGGGACCACGGTCCCTGAGCCGTAAGTGACCCCAGATGGGCTCCCCAGCGCAGAAGGGAAGCATCCATGGTAAGAACCACAGAATGGGACTGAGTGGCAAATGGGACTCCTTGCCTTAAATTGTCCTGATCCTGCCACCATTGAAGGGCTTGGATCAAGGTCTGGGTCACTGGTATCAGTTTAGAAACATAGAAACATAGAAGCTGACGGAAGATAAGGACCACAAGGCCCATCCAGTCTGCCCATTTGTTTTTCTACCTTATAAATGTGCCATCGGCCTTTGCTCTGTCAGTGGCCTATCTATTCATAGTCATTTGTATTGCTCCTTATGCCTATCCCATGCCTGTTTGAAGCCCTGCACTGTATTCATAGCCACCACTTCTTGTGGTAAGCCATTCCATGCATCCACCACCCTTTCTGTGAAAAGAATTTCATCACATTCTCCCTTAATCGGCCCCTCTAATCTCATGCTGTGTCCTCTTGTCCTGCTATTTTTCTTATATTTAAACATGTTAGACTCTTTCACCTTGCTAATGCCCTTAAGGTGCTTGAATGCCTCGATCATATCACCTCTCTCCTCCTTCTCAAGGGTATACATATTGAGCTCTGTTAATCTGTCCTCATATGTCTTCTGATGCAGTCCCTGCACCATTTTGGTTGCCCTTCTCTGGACTGCCTCAATTTGGTTAATGTCCTTGTGAGGTGTGGCCTCCAATACTGCACGCAGTACTCCAGATGGGGCCTAACCAGTGTCTTGTAAAGAGGGATTATTACCTCCTCTCACGACTTATGATAACCCTACTAATACACCCTAACACCCCCTAGCTCACCTACTGCTTTAGAGGTCTGCTTGGATGATTTCAGGTCATCAGTGATAATGATACCCAAGTCTCTTTCTTCCTTTGTGACTGCTAGCAACTCCCTCCCAGCCTATAGGTGGCTTCAGGTTTCTCTTCCCTGTGCGCTGATTTTGCACTTCTTTACATTAATCCAGTCGCCACTCTTCTGACCATTTTGTCAGTTTATCCAGATCTCTTCTCATTCTGCCCACCCCATCTGGATCATCTACTCTGTTGCAGATCTTGGTGTCATCTGCAAACAGACAAGCCTTACCCTCCAGTCCATCTGCAAGGTCACTAATGAAGATGTTGAAGAGGACTGGCCCCAGGACTAATCCCTGAGGTACCCCACTTGTGACTTGCATCTCTTCTGACTGTATACCATTTACCACCACTCTCTGTTTTCTGCCCGTCAACCAGTTTGCCACCCAGTTGACCAACTTCTGACCCACCCCAAGCCTACCCAGCTTATTTATCAATCTTCTATGTGGAACAGTGTCAAAAGCTTTGCTGAAGTCAAGGTAGGCGACATCAACTGCTCCCCCTTGGTCCACCACTCTGGTTACCCAGTTAAAGAAATCTATGAGATTAGTTTGACAGGACCTTCCTTTTGTAAACCCATGCTGTCTTGGATCCTGTGCCCCTATGGATTCCAGGTGTTGCACTATCCTTTCCTTAAGGAGTGCCTCCACAATCTTGCCCACTACTGAGGTAAGACTGACTGGTCTGTGTTTCCGCCTCCTCCCTGCTACCACTCTTGTGGAGCGGGATCACATGAGCCCTTCTCCAGTCTTCTGGGACCTCTCTGTGCTCAGAGACTCACTAACAGTTCTGCTAATGGCTCTGCTAGTTCCACCTTTAGCTCCTTAAGTACCCTGGGATGTATGCCATCAGGTCCCATTGCCTTATCCACCCTGAGCTTAGCAAGCTCTTGTAGGACCCTTTCTTTGTGAAGGGAGTAGTGCTCACCTCCCTCCCCTGTGTCCATGATGCTGAGCTGTGGGCCCTGCCTTACCTTCTCTTCAGTAAATACTGAGCAAATGTATCTATTTAGGATAGATGCCTTTACAGGTCCTCCTCCTCACATGCTCCCTTTCTCCATTAAGCTTAGCAATACCCCTCTGGACTTTCTCCTTTCACTAATGTATCTATAGAAAGTCTTGTCACCTTCTTTACTGTTCGTGCTAGTGTTTCCTCAGTTTGGGACTTTGCCTGCCTTACTGCCTTCTGCTTCCCTTAGGGCAGTTTGGTATGCCCTCCATATCTTCACCCCGCTGTGTTCCCTTATATTTCCTGAAGGCCAGCCTTTTGGCTCTGACCTTTTCTGCTACTGTATTTGAGAACCAAAGTGGTTTCCTTTCTTTTGCACTTCCTTTTCTGTCTAACACAATGGGATGTTGCTTCAAGTATTGCATCTTAATGCTTGCCCACTTTGCCTGTACCCCTCATCTGTGTTTCTTTTTGCCAGGGCTAGCTTAACTCTGTTGGCCATCTTATCAAAGTCAGCTCCACTGAAATTCCATATTTTTGCCTTGGAATGGGATGATTTAGATGTAGTAGCCAAATTGAACCATACCATGTGATGGTCACTGGCTCCCAGGTGACCTTCTACCTGGAGATCTGTGATCCCTTCCTTGTTAGTCAGTACTAGATCTAGGATAGCTCTGTCTCTTGTGGGTTGCTGTACCAATTGTTTGAGGCCCTCCCTGCAGGAATCCACTATCTGTCTAGTTCTGGCAGATGTTCCTGCTGGTATTGATCAATCTGTATCCGCATGTTGAAGTCTCCCATTATCAGAACCTCCCTTTAGCTGTCATGTTTTGTATATCTTCTAACAGTAAGTGTCTATGTCCTCCCCTGGTCTGGGGCCCTAGACAACCCCAGTTCTTATGGCTGTCCCATTTCCTGTTCCAGGGTGACCCACAGTTCTTCTGGCTCCTTAAGTGTATTCTGAATTTCTGAGCTTTGATATTTTCATTGACATACAGGGCCACCTCCCCCTTGCACCTCGGTCTCTCTTCTGAACAATACATAGCCAGGTACTGCAGTCTCCCAAGTGTGGTTACTGGTAAACCATGTCTCACTAATTGCTACTATGTCCAGTTTAGCCTCTGACATTATTGCCTGCAGGTCTGGGATCTTATTTCCCAGGCTGTGAGCATTTGTGTACATGATTTTCCATTGGCCAGATTTTGGTGTGTTAAGGTAAGGGAATCTTTCCTCTGGGACCAAAAAGCCCTCAGATGGAACTGAATGTCCCTCATCTGGAATCTTGCCCCTTGGACCACTGCTGTGGAAGCTGCCATGTGTCCCAACAGCTGGAGGAAATGCCTTGCTGATCAAGATACCTGAAGGCTGAAGGAAGATGCTAGTTACATAAGAACCCCTGCCCTTTCCAGGGGAAGAAAGGTTCTTGCTTTGACTGTATCCAGCTCTGCCCCTATAAAGGTAAAAAACTGGACTGGCTCGAGAACTGACTTGGGAAGGTTGAGAAGAAATCCTAGAGAAGTGAGCACTTGGGTCACTTGCAGGTCTGAATTGACTGTCTCGAGACTGGCCCACTATTAGCCAATCGTCCAGATATGGAAAAATGGAAATCTTTTACCTCCTTAGAAAGGCAACTACTACTGCCAGGCACTTTGTGAAGACCCTTGGGACTGATGTTAGGCCAAAGGGCATTGCTCTGAACTGATAGTGAGTGGCCTGAGGACAATTTGAACCTGAGGTACTTTCTGTGGGAGCACCTGATGGGAATGTGAAAGTAGGCATCTTTGAGGTCCAGGGAGACTAGCCACTTCCCTGGCCTTAGAGAGGGAATAATTATTCCCAGAGTTACCATCTTCAACTTTGGTTTTAAAAGATGTTTGTTTAGGTATCTTAGGTCTAGGATGGGTCGCCACTCCCCTGTCTTTTTTGGGGTAAGGAAGTACCTGGAGTACAGACCTTTGCCCCAGTGTAGGGTAGGTACTCTCTCTAGGGCTCTTAAAGCCAGCAGGGATGAAATCTCTGCCTCTAGGGCAAGAGTTTCTGAGAGACCTGCAGCTGGAAAAGATCTGGCTCTCATCTTTGGAAATTTTTTGAAGCCGAGAACCAGTCCTTGGCTTACTACTTCCAGGACCCACTTGTCTGATGTAATAGACCTCCAGTCCTGGACAAAGTAAGCCAGCCTGCCCTCTACTGGAATAGAAGAGTCGACCCGGGCAGGCCCATCAGGGTGTCTGCTTGGCAGGGGCCTTAGACTGAGGAGTAGATGCAGCCCTGCTCATCTCTCATCTGCCTCTCCCTCTGAAGAACCCCCTCTGTGAAAAGGGAGAAGAGGCTTGTGCTTGGTAAAAAGGCCTATGAAAAGGCCTGCCCCTAGACTGCTGCCTTTGAGGAGTTGTATGCCTCTCCTTGGCCTGAGCACTCCTGCAAGTGGTCCGTTACTCATCCATTTTCTTCATGTAATTCTCTGTCTGCTCCCCAAACAGAGAATTACCCACTACAGGAAAATCCATGGCCTTAGCCTGGGTGTCCTGTGAGAGGCTAGTACATCTGAGCCAAGCCATTCTCCGAAGAGCTACAGATGTAGCCATGACTCTTGATGACACATCATTGGAGTCCACTGCAGCATGAAACTGAACTCTTGATGCCTCAATCCCATCTGCAGCCATCTTCTCCAGCTCCTTGGCTAGCTGGGGGTAGTCCTGTTTAGCCAGTGCCAGTACAATGTCCCACCTGGACTTCTGGTACCTGGTTTTATAGGCCATATAATTCGCCTGCCTGAGTCCCAAGGAAGATGCCATATACTGCTTTTTTGCCATGGCATCAATCTTCCTGGAGTCCTTGTCTGGGGGGTTTGAAGCCAAGGGAATGTTTGCCTTATCACAGGCAGCAGCCTGCACAACCCCAACATGGCTGCATTGCTGATATAAAAACTCCGTATCTGAGCCTGACAGTGATTACCTCTTGTCTATTCTTCTATCAACAGGAGGTACAGAATTGAGAGACTAGGATTGTGTCTGCTTCCCAAAAGATTTGTGAAGGAGAGTAGACAGTCTCCTGGACTCTGGGATGTCAATCATTTCCACAAAATCAGGCTCCCCCTGATCCTCCATTGCCTCCTCCATAGGAAGCTGAAGGGTCTCAGCCACCTTTCTGTAGAACATAAAGTGAGAAGGGGACAACAGAAAGCCTAGGAGGGGATACACCTGAAGGTCTGTCTGGGGAAGATGTCCGGTTCCACAGGCACATCCAGACTTTCACCATCACCATCATTCTCTTCAAGAGTATAATCGTGAACCGGTGGAACCAACTGAACTGAGCCCCTGCCAAAAGGTGCCGGATCGCCCGGAGCTGGGTGAATCGATTCCACAATCCGAATCGCTCTGGCTATTTCCTCGGCAGTCGGAACATGAGCTTCTGGATCCAAACCGGACGATTTCTCTTTGCATTTTCTTTTTGTCAGAACCGACCCCTCAGGATCGGCTCTCCTTTTGCCCAAAAAAGTATCGTCCTGGTCAGAGGGCACTCCTTCTGGTTCGGTTGGAACCGAACTGGGCTGGTCATCCAGGTCAGTGGTCTTCTCGCCCTCCTTTTCCCTCCGTCTACCTAATCTCTTTTCAAGGGTAGATCTGGGAAAGTTTTTACAAATTTGGCAGTCTGAATCGAGGTGTTCAAACCCCAGACAAACACAAGTGGTGTGGGGATCGGCCTTAGCAAAGACCTCCCTACACTCACTGCAGTGTTGAAACCCAGTGGGCCCGGTTTTCTTCTTGGGTTTCTCAGACATGGCCACCTAACCAAACTTACCCTTTTCTCAGCAACCACTAGGCAAGACTCCCTTATCTGTTCCTAACCGTGTCATGGGTATTGGAAAAAAAATGTACCAAACACTTTTTTTTTTTTTTCCAAGAACCGATAAGGACCGGTAACCACACACTAAATAAGATACAAGAATTAAGAAATGATCGGTTCAGCTGAACCGATCTACACTTTTACAAGTTCCACACAGTAAAACAGCACAAAACCTATCTAGTACTCACGGTACCACAGACAGAGACTGAACCGACAATGCGGAAATACATTTCGGTTAAAACTGACAGAAAACCGACACTTCAACCGACTTTCAAACCGAGCTGCAACAGAAATCTCCGGAGCGACTGTTCAGTGAGGAGGAGTAAAGAATCTGACTGTTAGATTTCAAAGAGAAACAGACAGACATCAACTGAGCTCGAGCTCAGCATTCTATGCTCTGCACAGAAAGTTTAACCCTTTGTTCTCCGGGGCAGTTTAAAGGCTGGGGCTAACTGCATTAGTCAGAATATAGCAAGACTTCATGTTGTTTGAACAAAGAATTACCCACCACAGGGAAATGCATGACCTTAGCCTGGGTGTCCTGTGAAAGGATAGTACATCTGAGCCAAGCCATTCTCCTAAGAGCCACAGATGTAGCCATGACTCTTGACACATCATTGGACTCCACAGCAGCATGAAACTGAACCTTGGATGCCTCGATCCCATCAGCAGCCACCCCCTCCAGCTCCTCGGCCAGCTGGGAGGGGGGGGAGCCTGCTTAGCCAGTGCCAGTAGTGTCCTCTCTGGACTTCTGGTACCTGGCTGTATAGGCCATATAATTAGCCTGCCTGAGTCCCAAAGAGGATATCATGTACTGTTTCTTTGCCATGGCATCCAACTTCCTGGAGTCTTTATCTGGGGGGGTGTGAAGCCAAGGGAATGCCTGCCCTGTCACAGGCTACAGCCTATACTACCCCAACATGGCTGCATTGCTGGTAAAGAAATTCTGTATCCGAGCCCGACAGAGTATAACTCTTGTCCATCCTTCTGTCCACAGGAAGTATAGAGTTAGGAGACTTTAGAATGTTTTGAGTCTGCTTCCCAAAAAGACTTATGAAGCGGAATAGACAGTCTCTTAGACCCTGGGATATCCATCATTTCAATGAATTCAGGATCTTCTTGGTCCTGCATGGCCTACTCCATAGGAAGCTGGAGGATTTCTGCCACTTTCCTGTAAAACAGAAAGTGGGAAGGGGACTCAGAGAGCCTAGGAGGGGAAACACATGAAGGTCCGTCTGGGGAGATGTCCGGTTCTATAGGCACATCCAGACTTTCTAAGTACTCATCATCATAATCCTCACATTGTTCACAGTCCCCCTCCTCAAAATCCAGTTCATAAAAATCTTCAGGGGCATAATCCTGAACTGGAGGAAACAACCAAACCGAACCCCTACCAACCGGGACCGGATCGGTCGGAACTGGACGAAGAGATTCCACAATCCGAATCGCTCGGGCAATTTCTTCCATGGTCAGAACATGGAGTTCTGGATCCAAACAGGCAGATTGTTCCTTTCTTTTCCTTTTTGTAGGAACTGACCCCTCAGGATCAGCTCTCCTCTTGCCCAAAGTATCGCCCTGGTCAAAGGGCACTCCTTCTGGTTCGGTGGTAACCAAACTGGACTGGCCTTCCAGGTTAGCGGATTTCTCGGCCTCCTTCTCCTTAAGTCTATCTAATCTCTTATCCAGGGAAGACTTGGGAAAATTCTTACATATTTGGCAGTCTGAATCGAGGTGGTAAAACCCCAGACAGTAAACACAGGTGGTGTGGGGATCGGCCTTAGCAAAGACCTCCCTACACTCACTGCAGTGTTGAAACTCAGTGGGCCCGGTTTTTTTCTTGGGTTTCTCCGACATGGCCAACCTAACCGAACTTACCCTTTTTTCGGCAACGCCAGCACTGTCTTATCAGTTTCTAACCGTGTTACAGGCGTTTGAAAAAAATGCTAAAAACACGTTTTTTTGTTTTTTTTTTAAACCGATAAGAACTGGTAACTACACACTAAAATGACTAAATCAAAAGACCTAAAGGATCAGTTCAGCTGAACCGTTCAGGACTTTTACAACTTCCACAATCCAAAAACACTATCTAAGTACTTACTGTACGGCAGACAGAGTGAATCGAATCGTGGTAAAATAATTCAGAAGACCGAGACTTTAACCGACACTAACAGAGTCTTTGAACCTAGCAACAAGAGAAGTCTCTGGAGCGACTGTTCAGTGAAGGGGAGTAAAGAACTGATGGTTTGGATTCAAAGTTCTGCAGACAGAGTCTTGAACCAAGCTCGAGCTCAACGTTCTATCTCTGCATAGAAATTTAACCCTATACTCTCCGTGGCAGTTCAAAGGCTGGAGCTAACTGCAATTGTCAGAATACAGCAACACTTCATGTTGTTTGAATGACCTTTTGAGGTCCAATGAGTGAGATACTGATGGCGCCCTTCAAGGGGCGGATCGAGGACACCTAAGAGGTATTGATGACAGGGCTGTCGACAGCATCACAGACCCAGGCCTATATAAGCCCAACTGGTGCACTAGGGGTATAGTGATCTGGGTCAAAATGGAGTTAAGGTAGATGGCAGGAGAGGTACGAGTCAACGGTGGAGGGGTTGTCGACACAGGGTGCTATGAACCGTCCATCAATGCTGGCGGCCCAATAGCCGTGGGCCTGAGGAAGCATCCGACCACAATGGAGGAGCCAGCACCAACAACCTGAGGGTTGACTGACAGGGGGCAGACAACCCAAGGGTCGATGGCCGACCTTCCTGAGAAACAGGAGGCAGTGCTCTCAGTATGGGTTTGGAAGAAGCAGAAGCCTGGACAGCAAAGGACATCAGTGCAGCCGCAGCCAATGGAGCACCCCTGGAGGATGAAGATGCCACCAGATAAGCAGGAGCGCCACTGGGGGAGCGGTCCCAGTTGCAGTCTTTGTGACTTTTTCTCAGAGGACTTCTCAGGCCTTCGAGGCCTGAGAGCTATCCCACCAGGGACTAAGAAGGAGGGACCCTGGAGGACCCCTGCCCAAAACTGACTACCTGTTGCTCCATGAGGAATTTCTTCAAAGCCTTTTTGCATCACCTAGGGTTGTCTGAATTTCTGGCAAAGCTCACAATGAGAGATGTCGTGGTCAGGCTCAAGACTGCAGACACAGAGGTTGTGCTCATCTGAAGAGGCAATCTTCTTTCCACAGTGGCAACGATGGAAGAGAAGTGGAGAGAGTAATTTGACATAACAAGGTAAAGGAGTCTCTTGTTTAAGAGAGATTCTGAAAGCTAGGGTAGAAGAAAAATCGTAGGCAAAAATAGTGCGAACTTGGGTCAGAGCCTCCGTAGAGACCCATGCAAACAGTCTCAGAGAAAGAAGAAAAAAATACTTACCATAGTAATCTTTCTTCCTAGTGATGCTCAGATATTCATAACTTTATGCAGTAAGCCTGGAGGGTTGGACTGCCCGGAGAGATGGAACACATGCAAATGAGTAGAATTCTTTGCACGAGCATCTTTCAAATACTGCCTCTACCCACTGTAGTGTTCTAACCTCTTCAGATTTGTGAGGAGCCTGGAAGTCCGGCATTAGGAGACTAATGTAACTAACATTTTATAAAAATGAGGGGTTGCTTCTAATTAAAGTAAGGAATTAACAGAAAAAACTCCAAAGTGAGGAGAATAATAACATTTGACCAAACCACATCAAAGAAAACTCAGAAAGAAGAACACATTGAAAAAACAGTTTTAAATTGATTAAATGCAGAGAATATGCAACAAAACAACATGGCTTGGTGGCAACAGCATGCGGAGTGCAGAGGCTGAAGTTCTGGAAGGGGAGGAAGGGAGGGAAGTTATGAATATCTGAGCATCATTGGGAAGAAAGATTACTATGCTAAGTAATTTTTTCTTCCAACCCCAGTAATGCTTAGGATATTTATAACTTTATACAGACTACCATGCAGCACCACTGGAGGTGGGCACAGAACTCATTTTGGAAACAGACTCTGCAGGACTGCTGTGCCAAACCTAGCATCACTTCTGGACAAAATGTCCAAGTTGTAATGCTTTGTAAAGTTGTGTACTGTTTTCCAGGTAGCTGCTTTGCAAATATCCACCAGGGGAACCTCCCTGGCAGCTGCAAGCGTGGCAGCAGTCCCTCTTGTAGAATGCGCCCTCAAGCAGGGTTGGGGTCTCTTTACCAGCTTTAGTGTAGCAGAATTGAATATACTGGACTATCCATCGAGAAATGGATCTTTTTGAGGCTGGTTTACCCTTTCCTACATCCCCGTATGTAAGGCAAAGTTGTTTTCTATCCTTTCTATGGTCTTTAGTGGATGTCATGTAATAGCTGATGACCCCTTTTACATCCAGACTATGGTGCCTTCTTTCACCAGAACTGGTATGGTCTGTGAAAAAGACAGGCAGTGATATTAATTGGTTCAGATGAAAGTCTGAAACCACTTACGGAAGAAACTGTCTGTTCTGAGGACTTTATCTCTGTGAAATGAGATATAGTCTTGATCAATGCAGAAAGCCTGGAGCTCACTAATTCTTCTTGCAGAAGTAACTACTAGAAGAACAGGTTACTCTCCTGTAACAGTAGTTCTAGGAGTGGTATATGTTGTTCATCCACACTTATTGGCATGTCCCCTTCCACTTTAAATCTTGCAGAAGTCTTCAAGCTGGCTCCTCCCACCCACCCGGGTGGTATATACCTTGGCTCCACCCTGTGACACCAGATCTTAGCCCAGTGGAAGCCAGGTGTTGTGCGTCCGGAGCCGGGGAGGTCGGGTGGGTCCGTGTGGATGAACAACATATGCCTCTCCTAGAACTACTGTTACGGGTGAGTAACCTGCTCTTCTAGGATTGTGGATATGTTGTTCATCCACACTTATTGGCAGACTCCTAGCAGTTCTCCAGGAGGAGGGAGGCAAGGCACACACCCCCTACTTAGGGCACAGAGATTGGAGAACTGAAGCCCCAAAACCAGCATCCCGGCGTGACTCAAGGTCGATGTGGTAGTGGTGATGAAGGTGTTTGCTGACTTCCAGGTAGCAGCCCGACAGATTTCCTGGATAGGGATGTCTCTGGAAGCAGCCACTGATGCAGCAGTATGGTGGGTAGAATGAGCTCTTATCCCTCTGGGAGGCTCCTTGCCCACCAACTCATAGCACCGACCTATGCATGATGTAATCCATCTTGCAATAGTCCGCTTCGCTGCGGGACTGCCAGAAGAAAAAATTACTCACCTTAGTAATGTTGTTTCTTCTAATGGAGTCTTGCTATATTATGACATATGCAGTTTGTCCCAGCCTTAGAACTGCTCTGGAGGTGAAAGAGTTAACTTCCATGCCAGGCATGGAATCTTGAGCGCGAGCTCAGTTGAAAAAACTGTCTGTTGATCTTCAAACTGAAACTGTCAGATCTTTACGAGCAAAACTCACTAAGGTTCTGTGTGGAAACTGTAAACCTACACTAGCCAACTGGCTACTAAAATATTAACACATTTTTCTGGTCCCAAAACGAAGACTCAAGTCAGGGGATCCAAAAAAATAAAATAAAATAAAATATAACACCCAAACACCCCCAAAAAAAGGGGTGAAAACACAAGGTGGGCATCATTAAGTGTCAACACTGCACTGCCCACCCACATCCCAAAAGCAGAGGTTCTGAGAGGGGCAGGCAGGGGGGGAGGTCATAATATAGCAAGACTCCATTAGAAGAAACAACATTACTAAGGTGAGTAATTTTTTCTTCAAACAACATGAAGTCTTGCTATATTATGATTATATCTGAACTACACAGCAGTACCTCCATGGAGGAGGGGCCGGAACCTACTTAGGAAATAGGCTCTGAAGCACTGCATGCCAAACCGAGCATCACTTCTAGCCTGGATGTCCAGGGAGTAATGCTTGGTGAAAGTGTGTACTGTTTTCCAGGTAGCTGCTTGACATATCTGTAAGATAGGGATGTCCCTGGCAGCAGCTAGGGACGCAGCTGTACCTCTGGTAGAGTGAGCCCTCAGGCCTGAAGGGGGAACCTTACCCAGTTTTTGATAGCAAAATTGGATACAAGAGACAATCCACCTGGCAATGGATCTTTTAGTGGCAGGTTTCCCTTTACCAACCTCACCATAAGTGAGGAACAGTTGGAGGGAGTCAAACCTGTGACCCTTGGTACGCCTATGTAGTAACTAAGGGCTCTTTACATCTAAACTGTGCAGCCTCCCTCGCCAGAGGAGGAATGGTCAGTGAAGTACACTGGAAGAGATATAGATTGATTAAGGTGGAAATCTGAAACCACCTTAGGCAAGAACTTCCTGTTAGTCCTGAGGACTACCTTATCTCTGTGAAAGAGATAAAATCAGGCCTCCACTGACAAAGCTTGCAATTCACTTATCGCCTGGCAGAAGTGATGGCTACTAGAAACACAGTTTTCCAAGTCTAGTACTAAGCTGTGCTGAAGACAAAGGCTCAAGGGGGTTGCATTAGCTGAGCAATGCAAACATTAAGATCCCAGGCAGGAGCAGGGTCCCTGAATGGAGGGTTGGTGTGAACCAATCCCTTGAAAAACTTGGAGAATACAGGGTGAGCAGAAAGAGAAGAGGGCTTTCCTGCTTAAATAAAAGCAGAGACAGCTGCCAAATGCACTTTCAGGGTAGCTGGCCTCAGCCCCAAAGTATTTAGATGGGCCATATAGTCCAGGACTGTGGGCAAATCAGCAGATTCTGGGGAAACATGCTTTCCAGAGCACCATATGGAAAACCTTTTCCATTTAGAATTATAAGTAGCCCTGGTGGAAGGCTTCCTAGAAGCTTTCAAGATATCGAGTACACCTTGAGAAAGGTGTAGGTCAGCAAACTAACTCCTCAAGAGCCAGGCCTTGAGGTTGAGGGATTTGAGATTCGGATACCAAACTCTCCCCTGGGCACAGGTTAACAGATTGTGATTGCTGGGGGGAGACAGGGGAAGATGGACTGCTAAGGACAGAAGGAGTGGATACCAGGGCTGTCTGGCCCAATCTGGAGCAATCAGAATCATCTTGCAAGGCTGAGATCTGATTTTGACTAGCATCTTGAACAAGAGAGGGAAGGGGGGGAAAGGCATAGAGGAACTTCCCTTCCCAATCGAGAAGGAAGGCATCCAGAGGGACTGAGCCCAACACTGGGAGCCTGCAACAAAAAAAGCGAAGTTGGTGATTGTCTGGGGCTGCAAAAAGATCTATCTGAGGGGTGCCCCACCTGGCAAATACTAACCCCAGTACTAGGGGATCCAGTGACCATTCGTGATGGCCCTGGGAAATCCTGCTGAGAGCATCTGCCAGGACATTGTCTTTGCCTGGGAGGTGAACTGCCATGAGGGAGGTGTTCAGGGAATAAGCCAGAGACCACAACTTCATCGCCTCGGTGCACAAGGCCGAAGACCGAGTGCCCCCTTGCTTGTTGATGTACCACATTGTAGTGGTGTTGTCTGTTCTGACCTGTACCACTTTGTTCTGAACAGATGCAGAAAAAACCTGAAGTGCTAGAAAAACAGCTCTGAGTTCCAACAGATTGATGTGGAGCAGAGATTCCTGAGGGGACCACAATTCCTGGGTGGTGAGGTCGCCCATGTGAGCTCCCCATCCCAAGAGGGACGCATCTGTAGTAAGGGTCAAGGAGTGATATTGAGGGATGAAAGGAACCCCCTGTCTCAGATTGCTCTGATCCTGCCACCACTGCAGGGCTTGAATCAGGGTTCGAGTTACTGGGACCAATTTGGTTAGAGGATCTCTCCTTTGAGACCAGAAGGCTCTCAAATGGAACTGGATGTCCCTCATCTGAAATCTTGCTCCTTGCACTACAGCTGTGGAAGCAGCCATGTGCCAAGGAGCTGTAGAAAGTGCCTTGCTGGTGAGAGACCTGCAGAGTGAAGGAGGAGGCCAGAGCCACCAGGGTCTTTACTCTTTCTAGAGGAAGGAAAGCTCTGTCCTGCTTTGTGTCCAGTTCTGCGTCTATGAAGGTGAGTAGTTGAACAGGCTCTAGAACTGACTTTGGAAGATTGAGAAGAAAACCTAGAGATGTAAGCAGCTGCTGGGTAACCTGAAGGTGTGATTTGACTTGGTCTGGAGACTGACCCACTATGAGCCAGTCGTCCAGGTAAGGAAAGATGGCAATCTTTTGCCTTCTTAAGTGAGCAACTGCTACTGCCAGGCATTTGGTGAATACCCTTGGGGCAGAGGTGAGGCCGAAGGGCATTGCTCTGAACTGGTAATGGCCTGAGGGCAGTTCGAATCTGAGGTACTTTCGGTGGGAGCTTCTGACAAGAACATGGAAGTAGGCATCCTTGAGGTCTAGGGATGCTAGCCAGTCCCCTGGCCTTAGGGAGGGTAAAATAATTCCGAGTCTCACCATTTTGAATTTTGGTTTTAAAAGGTGCTTGTTTAGGTATCTTAGATCCAGGATGAGCCGCCATTCTCCTGTCTTTTTTGGGGTAAGGAAGTACCTGGAGTACAGACTTTTGCCCTGTTGTAAGGGAGGAACCCTTTCTACAGCTCTGAGAGCCAGGAGGGTTGAGACTTCTGTTTCCAAAGCAAGAGTCTCTGATGGATTTGCAGGTGGAAAGGATCTAGTTCTCTCCTTTGGAAATTTTTTGAAGCTGAGAACCAGTCCCTGGCTTACTACTTCCAGGACCCACTTGTCTGATGTTAAAGACTCCCAGTCCTGGACGAAGTAAGCCAGCCTGCCCCCTACAGGTAATGGAGAATCGGCCCTGGGCATCCCATTAGGGTGCCTGTTTGGCAGGAGCTTTAGGCTGAGTGGTGGAAGCAGGCCTGCTCGTACCCCGTCTGCCTCTCCCTCTGAAGAACCCCCTCTGGGCATAAGCTGAAGAGGAGGCCTGGGCTTGGTAAAAAGGCCTGTGAAAAGGCCTGCCCCTGCCCCTGGAAAGCTGCCTCTGAGGAGTGGCTTGCCTCTCCTTGGCCTGTGCACTCCCCATAGGTGGTCCTATACTCATCCATTTTCTTCATGTAATTCTCTGTCTGCTCCCCAAACAGAGAATTACCACAACAGGAAAATCCATGGCCTTAGCCAGGGTATCCTGTGACAAGGCTAGTACACCTGAGCCAAGCCATTCTACGAAAACCACAGATGTAGCCATGACTCTTGAAGATACATCATTGAGAGTCCACTGCAGCATGGAATTGCACCTTAGATGCCTCAATACCATCAGCAGCCACCTGTTCCAGCTCCTTGGCAGCAGGCAGGGACCTGTTTCGCTAAAGCATAACAGTATCCCATCTGGATTTCTGGTATCTTGCAACATAGGCCATATAATTTGCCTGTCTGAGTCCCAAGAATGCTGCCATGTATTGTTTCTTTGCCATGGCATCAATCCTCCTGGAGTCCTTGTCAGGGGTGTGAAGCCAAGGGAATATTTGCCTTATCACAGGCTGCAGCCTGCACTACTCAACATGGCTGCATTGTTGTGAAAGGAACTCCTGATCAGAGCCTGACAATGTATACCTCCTGTCCATCTTTTATCCACAGGAGGTAAGGAATTAGGAGCTTTAAAATCTTTATTGTCTGCTTCCTAAAAGATTTATGTAAAGGAATAGACAATCTCCTAGACTCTGGGATATCCATCATTTCCACATAGTCAGGCTCCTCCTGTTCATCCACAGCTTCTTCCAAAGGGAGCTGGAGGGTTTAGGCAACTTTTTTATAAAACAGAAAATGAGAAGGGGACTCAGAAAGCCTAGCGGGGAATACTCCTGAAGGTCTGTCTGGGGAGATGTCCGGTTCAATGGGCACATCCAGACTTTCAAAATCACATTCACTCTCTTCATAATCCTCCTCCCCCTCCTCCGGTTCATAAAATTCTTCTATATCATATTCTTGAACCGGTGGAACCGGCTGAACCGACCGTTTACCTGCTGGTGTCGGTTCGGATGGAACCGGGGAAAGCGACTGGACAATTTGGATCACTTTGGCCATCTCTGCAGCGTTGAGAAGAAATTTTGGCTCCACACCTGCTGATTTTCTAGTCCTCTTTGCTGGAACTGGCTCCTCCGAGTCAGCTCTTCGCTTGCCCGAGGAAGTATCGCCTGGTCAGAGGGCATTCCCTCCGTTCGGTTGGCACCGAACGGGCTGGTCCATCGGGTCAGCGGACTTTTTGGCCTCGTCCCCGAGCCTACCAACTCTCTTATCCAGGGTAGCTGCAGGGAAATTCTTGCAAATCTGGCAGTCTGCATTAAGGTGGTCAAACCCCAGACAATAAACACATGTGGTGTGTGGGTCAGCGCTTGGCAAGGCTTCCCCACAGACACTACAGTGCTGAAACCCAGTGGGCCGGTTTTTCTTTTGGGTTTCTCAGACATAATGCCAGCCTAACCAAAAACTTGCCCTTTTCCGGCAAATTGCCAAGCAAGACACCCTTATCGGTTCCCAACCGTGTCACGGGTTGTGGAAAAAAACGTAATGAAATCCGTTTTTTTTTTTAGAACCGATAAGAACCAGGAACCGCACTCTAAATGTAATTTAATAAGTTTTAACAACAACCTGATCAGTTCAAACCGAACCGATGACAACGTTTGCAAGTTCCACACAGAGAAAAGTAAAACCTGTCTATTACTTACGATACCACAGACAAAGCTTGAACCGACCAGTTACGGTTAAAATATATACTTGCGGTTTAGAAAACAGAGAAATAACACTTTTTTAACCGACAAATGAACCGAGCAGTAGGAGGAATCTCCAGAGCGACTGTTCAGTGAGGCGGAGTAAAGAATCTGACAGTTTCAGTTTGAAGATCAACAGACAAGAGTTTTTTCAACCGAGCTTGCGCTCAAGATTCCATGCCTGGCATGGAAGTTAACTCTTTCACCTCCGGAGCAGTTCTAAGACTGGGACAAACTGCCTATGTCATAATATAGCAAGACTTTATGTTGTTTGAAGTGGCTTCAGTGTAGGTGAAACAGCTGGCGAACCTCTTTGAATTTCAACCGTCCTCTCCTAATAGGAGAGAGCACATCTCAGATCCAAAGTATGGAGCCTATACTTGGTCTCTGAGGTGTAATTAGGGTAGTATACTGGCAGAGTCAACACCTGGTTAAGGTGAAACTCTGACACCACCTTCAGAAGGAATTTTGGGTGGGGGCACAGGACAACTTTGTCCCTGTGGAAGACCAGATAAGGGGAGTCCACAGAAAGCACCTGGAGCTCCCCTTTCCTTCTAGCTGATGTGATGGCCACCAAGAAGGCTGTCTTCCACAAGTGTGACAACTCATACTTGTGCATGGGTTTGAATGGCTTGCCCATGAGCTTTGCCAGTACCTGCGGTAGAACCCACAGAGGTGGAGGTTCACGCACTGGAGGGGATATGTGATCCAGACCTTTGAAAAAGCACCTGACCACTGTCTCCTGCACCAATGCCAGCTGACTGGCACATGCCCGGTAAGCAGAAATGGCTGCCAGATGCACTCGAAGGGTTGATGACCACAGACCCCCTTTGGAGAGAGACCAAAGGTAGTAGAGAATGTCAGCCACTGAATAGGATAAAGGGTCGAGGCCCTTACCCCGACACCAAATGGAAAACCTTTTCCATTTGAAGGCATAACATTTCCTGGTTGACTTCTTTCTAGATGCCTCCACCATGGTGTAGACATCTTCAGAAAGACCCAAAGTCTGGAACTCTAGCCCCTCAGGTACCAGGCTGCGAGGTGCAGGGATTGAAGGTCCGGATGGAATACCTTCCCCTGATTTAGTAATATCAGGTCCAGGTGTGTACAAAGCTGCTCCGGAGCCTGCAGCTGAGGCTGAGGAGATCTGGATACCAGTACTGGCGCGGCCAATCTGGGGCTACCAGGATCACCTTCACCTTGTCCCGCCTCACCTTGATGAGCACTTTGTGGATCAAGGGAAATGGAGGGAAGGCGTAGAGGAGGCCTGGGGTCCATGGCCTCGAGAAGGCATCCCTCTGCAGTGAGACCTGCTGAGGGGGGTGGGCATGAAACAACCTCAGATTGGTGTTTCCCTGGAGGAAAACAGGCCCACCATCAGTTTGCCCCAATGGGAGAACAGGCTGTAAGCTACCTCTTGGTGGAGAGCCCACTCATGGGATGTCTGGCCTAAGCGGCTGAGATCATCCGCCAGGTGATTCGAGGCTCCTGCCACATAGATGGCTAGGAGGTCAGCCTCCAACTGGCTCACGAGTGTCCAGATGTGGAGCGCCTCCTTGCACAGCAGACGGGAGTGCATGCCACCCTGTTTGTTGAGGTAGAACATGGTTGTGGTACTGTCAGTCTGGACTTGAACCACTTTACCCCGGAGCCGAGAAGCGAAAGCTGCCAGTGCCAGTCTGACTGCTCTGAGCTCTAAAAGGTTGATGTAGCATTGGGACTCCTTGGGGGTCCAGACGCCGTGGGCCCTTTTGTCCCCCATGTGGGCTCCCCAGCCCATGAGAGAGGCATCAGTTGCAAAGACGATCGTCGGCTCGAGGCGGACAAACTGGATCCCTTTCTGCAAGTGTTCTGGGGTGGTCCACCATTGGAGAGCGTCCCACATCTTCTGGGTTACAGTGACCAACTGGTCGAGTTGACCAAGACGCTGAGTCCACTGGACAGTCAGCTCCCATTGAAGGGGGTGCATGTGCCACTGGGCCCAACAGACCACTGAGGTGCATGCTGCCATGTAACTCAGGAGGCACAGAAAGTCTCAGGCAGGGCGCAAGTTTCCAAGCAGAAATGATTGGGTAAAAGAGGAGAGAACCTCCACTCTGTCTGCCAGGAGCGGAGCTCTGGCTTGACAAGAGTCGAGCTCTGCCCCGATGAAGCCCATCACCTGAGAAGGCACAAGTTCCAACTTGGCCTCGTTGATCAGGAGGCTGAGGTGAGAGTAGGTTTGGAGGGCCAGATCCCTGGACCTCTCCAACTCCTGTTGGGTGGAACCTGAAAGGAGCCAATCGTGCAGGTAGGGGTAAATTCTGATACCCCCCCCAACGTTGGAGATGGGCAGCCACCACTGCAATGCATTTGGTGAAGACTCATGGGGCCGATGACAGGCTGAACATCATGGCTCGGAACTCGTACAGGGTCCCTTTGACCCTGAAGCGGAGGAACCGCTGATGGGATGGACGGATTGGGATGTGAAAGAATGTGTCCTGCAGATCCAGTGAACAAAACCACGTTTTGCTCCAAGGATGGTATGATCTGGGACAGAGTGACCATCTTAAATGTGCGAGACCTGAGATATTGATTCAGGTCATGTAGATCTAGAATGGTGTGCCAGCCCCCCAAATGCTTGGGCATCAGGAAGTACCTGGAGACAAAGCCTGGGCCTGCTGAAGGATCCACAACTAGAGCCACTGCCTCTTTGAGGAGGAGCTGAGCAATCACATCTTAAAGAGCCGACACGGTGTGTGTGGAAATCCGTTCTTCACAAGGGGCACGGGCTCAGCTGGGACAGTACTGCTCGAATTCTAGAGGCAATCCCTGACTGACCACTTCGAGAACCCACCTGTCCGTGGTAATGGACCAGGTGGAAAGAAAGTGGCGGAGCCGGACCCCCACGGGAGGACCCAGATCTGGTGTGATGGGAGTAAGTGTGGCAAACCCCACCCTGTCACTGAGCAGGCTTGGAGGAGGAGGAAACTCCAGGACCTGAGCCTCAGCCTCCTTTACAGGCCTGTTGAGGTCCAGGCTTGGGCTGAGGGTGCCAAGCTTGAGCTTGCTGCTGCTGTCACCCTTGAAAGAACTGCTGAACCACAGGGAAAGAGTGCTGAAAAGGCTTCTTCTGCTGGTTCTTGCCCAAAGAACTCTTAGCAGAAGTAGCGTCTAAGGTGACATTGGACTGCTCTATGTGCTGGAGGCGACCGGCCACTTCAAGGCCGAACAAGTCAGTCCCAAGGAAGGGCACATCAGCCAACTTATGCAGAGCATCCATCGGGAAGGAGGAGGAGAGCCTCAGCCAAGCCCTGCTGTGAGAGGCAACTGCGTCAGCCATTGAGCGGGCACAGGAGTTCCCAATGTCGAGGGCCATCTGGAGCTGCTGTTTGGCAATGGCTCAGCCCTGGTCTCGGACCTGCTTGACCATGGTCTGCATGTCTGCAGGGAGATGAGGGAGGACTTTGTCTAATGACCTGAGGAGTGCATGAGAGAAATGTGCCATGATGATGACCGAACTTGCCTGACGAAGGCCCAAGGAGGAAGCTGCATCAACCTTCCTCGCCGAATGGTCCAAGAGCTTGGACTCTTTGTTGAGAGGTTGGTCAGTGTTGGCAGAACTGCCAGTACGGCTGAACACAGAGGCGGTCACCAGACTCTCGGCTGAAGGGTGCTCTGTGAACCCCACAAGGGACCCCATGGGAGCCACGTACTTGCGGGCCATGCAGGCAGATTGTGCTGGACAAGAGGCAGAACACTGCCACAGTTAGAGCGCCAGACCAACAATGGCCTCGGCTACAGGAAAGGCCTCCGTTGGGGTATCCCCTCTTTTAAGGATGTCTGTAAGAGGGTAGTCCGCCTTTTTCTGGATGGGTTCCAAGGGCATCCCTGTGGACTCAGAGATGAGGCGAAGGATCCCTTAGAAGGAGGATGGACCTTCCTCCGTCCCTAGGCCAACAGACGACTCGTCATCCCCAGGATGAGAGTGAAGCCCGGTGACATCAGTCTCTGAGGAGTCGGGGTACAGCAGCCTGCCGCCCAAATCACTCTCGACCTGCCAAGGGCAGTCCGGGGGTGACTATGACCGACAAAACATCGGGGAAGCTCAGTGTCTGGTTGGTCCTGTTTGGAAGGAGCCCCTCCCTCAGGCTGCTTAGGCGGCGGTTCCACCATGATTGGTGGAGAGACTGGCTTAGGCCAAACAGACAGTCGCACTGGTCCCGTGGGCAGGGGAACCAAGGGTTTTGGCTCCAAGGGGGGTCGGCTTCGGCCTAGGAGGCGAAAGCCAACTAATGCCCGGACAAAATCAGCCATTGCCACAAGAGGTCCTCATAGTGCTGACAGAGTTCCTGCAAGAGCCTCTCTTCATCCGAGGAGGACAAGGGCGACCAATGGTGTTGCCTCTTTTTAGAGTGCTTATGGCTCTTCCTCGGCCTTCCGGATGAGGGGGTTCTAGACCTTGACCGAGATTGGGTGGGCTGACTGTCGCTCGGGAGACACCAGCGGGACTGGCGATACCTGGGGTTCCGGAGTCCTTTCTAAAGGGTCGACTGAGGCCAGCGACAGCGGGTCAATTGGGTCGAGAACAATCTCAACCTCATCGGCCATGTTCTTGGTTGGCTGGTCTGACGGAAGGTCCGTGAAGCCTGCTGCCGAGGAAGCAATCTCGACTGAGGTAGAGACCGCATGCTCCTGGGACTGAGACCTCTCTCGATCCCAAGAGCGCCTTCTCCCGCTTATGGGATGGGGAGGAGAGCGAGCCTGCGGGCGCCTCTCCCCTGGTGGGAAGAGACTGGCACAACTCCCTAAAGGAGCCTGAGAAGGTGGAGCCTAGGTTGAACGGAATGAAGAAACTTTGAGAGTTCGCAGCATGAGTGGCTTCTTCCTTGAATGCCTGCATACGTTCCAATTGCTCGTCGGAAATCACAGCAGCGAAAACTGCCTACCTAGCCTCCTTGGACTTCACCGGAGGGTTCCTCTTTTCCGGTCTCCCCAGTTTTAGACATGCAAGAAGGATGTTGGGATGGAAGGCCAAACAGAAGCTGCAGGAAGAGGTGTCATGGCCGACACCGAGGCAGGAGACGCATGTGAGGTGGGGATCAGTGCGCAACATTTTTTGGCTGCAAGGACACCGGTGAAATCCGGGAAGATTTCTCATCAATGATTGATGATCTAAAGGCCACCGCTTAACTCAATGATTTTAATCTCGGTAAAACCGAAGTTTTGAAAGCCAGGGCCTACAAAATGTGTGAGCACGAGGGAGGCAACCTGCATCTTCCAGTGAAAAGGAAGATCTGACATCATGGGGCGAAGCCAAAATATATACCACCCGTGTGGGTGGGAGGAGCCAGCTTGAAGACTTCCGGCAAGATTTAATGTAGACGGGGACATGCCAAGAAGTGTGGATGAACAACATATCCATGATCCTAGAAAGACTGTTTTCCAAGTAACATATTTCAGGTGGGCAGTAGCCATGGGCTCAAAAGGAGGGCCCATGAGCTTGGCTATACACATGTTCAGATCGCAAGCAGGCACTGGTGCTCTGTGAGGTGGGTGCAAATGCATCAACCCCTTAAAAAATATCTTTTAAAAATGTTGTCTGATGCTACTGACACCTTTGTCCCCACAGAAAGGTAGGCAGATACCGCTGCTAGATGCAGGGGTGTAGCCAGACAATATAAACATGTACACCAGGGCCGTGTTTGTTGCCCTGTTTGGCACAATACATACAACTTTTGTACCTCATGACACTGGTTGCTGCACCCCCCCCCCCATGCTTGGGTAAATAGAGATGCCATACATTGCTCCTTAAGACACCAACATACCAGCCCAGAGCCTGTAAGGCTGTATAGTCCTTGGGATGCAAAGACAGTATCAGTGACCAATCCTTCTAGTTTTGACTAATATGAATACAATTACAAGAAGGTTCTGCTGGTTCTGTGTTTTGTTTTCATGGACAAAGGAAGCTGTTCAGAGCCTATTTGCTACCCCCCTTAAATAAAAGGGTACACCATGGAGTACATGGAGTATGTCTGCCTACACCCATGGCTAGATGAACCTTTAGGGAACTGGGTTGCAAACCCTGTGAATGCAAATGAGTGAGATAGTCTGACAACTGAAACTCCAGCCTTATTTGGTATAAGGTTCACACCTGAACACCAGAGAGAAAATCTCTTCCATTTGGAAGAATAAGTTTTCTTTGTAGATTTTCTATAACCTTTTAAAATATTTAAGACAGCTTCAGAAAGATTTAAATCTGCAAACTCCAACTCATCAAAAGCCATGCTTTGAGATGAAGAGACTTGATATTCGGGTACAACAATGTTCCTTGATTGGAGGTGAGGAGATTGTGCCTGAGAGGCAATTGTATTGGTTTGCTGACAGTCATGGAGAGCAGAAGAGAGTTCCATGGCTGCCTGGGCCAATCTGGAGCTATCAAGATCAGAGATGCTGAGAGGGATTTTAGCTTCAGTAACACCATGAAAACCAGAGGGAATGGGGGAAAGGCATACAGGTGCCTGCCTGACCAATCCAGAGTCAGGGTGTCCAGAGGGACTGTACCCTGTGCTTTAGGTCTGTAGCAATACTGAGGTAACTGGTGGTTCTGGTGAGATGTAAACAAGTCTATCTCTGGAGTGCCCCACCTCCTGAAAATAACTTGGACCACCTGCTTGTTTAGAGTCCATTCGTGATGGGCCTGGTTGATGCAACTCAGTGCATCTGCCAAGGTACTGTCCTTTCCTGGAAAATGGATTGCCTGTAAGGATACCTTCAAAGAGTATGCCAGAGTCCAAATGTACATAGTCTCTGTGCAAAGGAGGCCTGATCTGGTGCCTCCCTGCTTGTTTATGTAATACATTGTGGTGGTATTGTCTGTTCTGATCTGTACCACCCTGCCCAATACCAGTGAAGAGAAAGCCTTTAGGGCTAGGAGCACTGTTCTGAGCTCCAGTAAATTTATGTGCTGATGGGACTCTGCTGCTGACCAGGTACCCTGGGTTGTGTGCTTTCCTAAGTGGGCACCCCAGTCCAAAAGGGATACATCTGTTGTGTTTACCAGAGAGGGATTCTCTCTCTCCGTAAAGGAACTCCCTGCCTTAGGTTGGATTCCTCCTACCACCACAAAAGGGCCTTTAATAGTGCCCTTGTCACTGGAATAAGCTTTGAAAAGGTGCCTCTCTTTTGACTCTAGTGAGTCCTGAGGTGAAACTGGATGTCCCTCATATGAAACCTGGATCCCTGCTCTGTGCCTGTGGATGCAGCCATATGACCTAGTAGCTACAGAAACTGCCTTGCAGTTTTTGGCTTGTGCAGACTGAAGGAATTTGCTATTGACTGAAGACTTTGCACCCCTGTCTAAGGGTAAAAAGGCTCTGCCCTGAAGTGTGTTGATTTCTGCCCCTATGAACTGCAACATTTAAGCAGGAGTTAGAACAGATTTCTTTTGGTTTATTATGAACCCCAGGGACTCCAAGAGGTATTGGGTGATTCTTAGAGAATTCCTTACTTGGTCTGGTGACTTGCCTACCACCAACCAGTCGTCTAGGTATGGGAAGACAGTCACTCCGTCTTCGAAGATATGCCACCACAGCGACTAGGCATTTTGTAAATACCACTGGGGCTGAGGAGAAGCCGAAGGGAAGAGTTGAAACTGGTAATGACCCAAAAGGGAGCCTGAATCTGAGATATTTTCTGTACGTCTCCTTTATGGGGATGTGGAAATAGGAGTCTTTCAAATCCAGTGATGCCAGCCAGTCCCCTTTTTGGATCGTTGGCAATATCCAAGCCAAAGTTACTATTTTGAACTTTGTTTTTTTTCAGATGCTTGTTTAGAGCTCTGAGATCCAATATTGGCCGCCACTCCCCAATTTTCTTTGTTAGGAAGTATCTGGAGTAAAAACCTCTTCCCCTCAGGGTGGTAGGAATGGATTCCACTGCTCTGAGCTGTAACAATTTCTGAACCTCTGCTTCTAATAGTGTTCTCTCTGCTAGAGGAGGGGAGCAGTAAACCCTGGTCTTTTGTGGAGGAAAAGATTTGAAATCCAGAGACAGACCCTGACCCACTACCTCCAGAACCCACTTGTCTGTGGTGCTGCTTAGCCAAGCCTGGAGGAAGTGAGAGTCTGCCTACAACAGGGAGGGAGGAGGCGGCCTGAGCCTCAGGGATTTTGCTTCGATTGGGGCCGAGGTTGGGCCTGAGAGCACCTTCTACCCCTACCCCTAGAGTATCCCTGCTGTGGATACTGCTGGCACTGGGGCACAGCTACTGGCTGGAAAAAGGGTCTGATCATAAAAGACCTTCCTCTGCCCCCCTTCCATAGGGCTTAGTGGATGGAGAAGCTCGCTCCTTAGCAGAGTTGCTTCTATAGGTTGCCTTACATTCATCCACTTTCTTCATGTAGGCAACAGTGGATTCTCCAAAAAGGGAATTTCCTTCTAAAGGAAAATCCAGAGCCTTGGATTGAGTATCCTGAGAAAGGTTTGTGGCCCTGAGCCAAGCAAACCTTCTCTGTGCCACAGTGTTAGCCATCCATCAGGCTTCAGTGTCATTTGAATCAGCAGCCATCTGGAACTGGCAGTTTCAGCCAGGTCTTCAGACAAAGGTGAGGGGGCTTTCATGGACATGTCCAGTACCGACTGCCACAGGGATTTTTGATACTGGGCAGCATAAGCTTGAAAGGTAGCCTGTCGCGTGGCCAAAGATGCTGACAAATAGCCTTTTTTTGGCCATACTATCCATTTTTCTGGAGTCCTCGTCCGGATTCTATCAGTAGGAGGAACAGAATTAGGGGTCTGTAGAAGTTTTATGGTGTCCTTTTTAAAAAAAATGTATAAACTGGCAGGAGGAGAGCTTTTGTGGGTGTTAAACCCATCATATTTAAGTATTCAATGTCTTCCTCATCCTCAATGTGCTCTGTGCTAGCAATGTCCAGAGCATCTGCCATTCTCCTCACAAATGTAAAATGTGAGGAATCATTCTCAGACACCCTGGGGGGAGAACCAAAGTCCTGCTCAGGGTACGCCTCTGGGGGAAATTTGTTCATGCTCCTTAAAAGGATCATTCTCCTCTTTAAAAAATTGCTCCTCTGGCAAGGAGAGCAACACATCACCACTGCTAGCCTGGGACCCGGGGCGGGGCAGGCTGCTGGGGATGAGGTTTTGTAGTACCTGAATAATTTCAAAAGCCTGGGATATCTCTTGAGCAGAGGGCAATGCAAGCACTTATGCAACAGTCCCTGGTTTAGCAGGAGAGGGTTCTGCATGTTTCACTTTTTTCAGTTTCTTTGAGGGAACCAGGGAGTCAGCCGGATCTTTACCTCTTTTTGCCCATATCAGGGGCAGGGGTAAGCAAAATTGTGGGTTCAGCCACAGCAGATTGGGGTGTCAGCTGGTCAGAGCCTGAGGGACCCCTAGGGAATCTTTTGAGCCTTTCAAGGCATTTTTCCATGGTTTTAGCCGGGAACGTTTTACATATTTCACAATCCTGGTCCAGACATCCAGAACCCCAGACAAGCCACACACAAGGTGTGTTTGTCTGCCTTAGCAAACACAACTCCACATTTTAAAAAATTCTTAATGCCAGGCTCTCCGATTTTCTTTCTAGGTTTCTCTGACATGGTAATGCCCAAAGAGAAAAAACACTAACTGCTAAATAAACAAGAGCTAATGCAGTTTTTTTATTTTTGCGGTCGGTTCCGGAACCAATAAGAACCGGAGGAACCGAACAGAGGAGATGACAAACTAACCATTCAGCAGTTCTGTAACAGATAAAAGTGATTACAAACAGTGAAATAAACACAAAACTAAACTAGTAATACACAAAATCAAAGGCTCTTTAATCGGAGAACCCAGATGAAAGTAAATAACTCTGTTCCCTCATGGTTATACCGAACCACAAGGAACTGGTAAAAATAACTAAACAATAAACAAGATTTATACTGACAATTAGTAGAGACAGTAAAAGAAATGAAATATACTTGTTTTTTTTATAGTTTTTGAATCTTCCTCACACGAAAAAGGAAGACGACAACTCCGAGCGACCAGACTTTCAGGTGGAGAGAAAAATCTGAAGAGGTTAGAACACTACAGTTGGTAGAGGCAGTATTTGAAAGATGCTCACATGCAAAGAATTCTACTCATTTGCATGTGTTCCATCTCTCTGGGCAGTCCAACCCTCCAGGCTTACTGCATAAAGTTATGAATATCCTGAGCATTACTGGGGTTAGAACTGAAGAGGGAGCGGGGCCGCTCTCCCCCTTATAGGGTTGGTGATGTCGGCAGGTAACGTCAGCGTGGGCGGCCCCAGTGGTACTGCTGGAAAATCTTCCATGTGGAACCTGCTTCACTGACAGTGATGTTCCTACAGTGTGACCTGATGACAGATACTCCTGAAGAAGATCACCAAGTTCAGTCAGACCCAGCTCACTCTTGGATTTTTGCTCGGGCAGCACCAGCATCAGAGTGAAAGAAGAATCTTCACCTTTGATGGGCTTCAACTGGAACAACTTGCTTTGGGTCAATCAGCTGCTCAGTTATTAATTTCGCAGGCAGACCAACAGGCTGCACTGGCAGTTTGACCTCCAGCAGTGGTCACTCATGAAGCCCTTAACTGCCAAGAACACGAGTGGCAACTCAATCAACTCTGTTCCTATGACCAATGACAACCCTTCCTCTGGCTTACAGAAGTGGTAATTCATCTATGAAGGAATGGAGGCATGAGAGAAAAATCCCAAAAGCCCTTATCCTCCTGAGGTGTTCCCAGATCAAAAGTGTATTCTTCGGCTGAAATTCTGAAGACTGGGGTGTCCCAGATGGTCACAGACTTCTTCTAGGACCCTCAACTGCACTGCCAACTCCACAGCAGCAGATGGCTTACACTGCCAGAGACCTATCTTGCAGGAGTCAAACCTTTCATTCCTCGAGAGAGGATGGGTGAATGGTTTGGCACGACGTGCAGTATGCCCAATTATGGATTGAGCCTAAACAGCAGATGCACTAGTCATGTCTGGTAATGGGCATCTTCTGCATGCACACGTCACATAATTCTTTGCTCACAGTTTGGTTCCATGGCAAGTCCACAACAGTGTAAAAACCAAAGGATCGTGTGAATCAAGAAAATCGAAGTCGGAAAATAAAAATTTGACAAAAATATTAAATTGCTTGAAATCTATCAGAATCGTCTAATACAAGCAAGAGCTGCGAGGTGAGGTGATCTGTTCTTCCAGTGCAAGAAAAGATCGGACTGCAAAGGGGTCCGGCCCAGAGAACCACATGGTTGGGTGATTAAAGAGTCAAGCTTGAGGACTGTTCTGGTGACTGAGCATACTCTGTAGATAACTGCCCAAGTGTAGACACTGAAGTAAATCTAGGTAGTTAGATTAATCTCCAATAAGAAAAACTTAGCTAGAGGACCAGGAGCTGGATTCATGGTGTCTTCAGCAAAAATATAGACCTGCCATTGGGGAGCAAGTGTCACATGACCAACAGAATATAAAGGCCTTTCTCATGTATTCGATTTTTTTTTTTTTTTAATATTCCATTTATCCTCCTCGGCTCTGCAGGCAGGCATCTGCCTCCTCCAGGCTCCGGCCCACGCCCCTTCCAGTATACCCAAGCCCTTACTCCCCCACATATTATCCCCCCCCCATGGCAGGGCAGAAGAAGAGAGGGACGTCCTCCCTCCTTCCTGAGACATATCCGGAAGGGCATTTTTGGGTGGTCCCAGGGTGGCGCCGCAGCATGCTGGAAGAGGACTTCCTAGAGCCTGCCCGCAGCCGTAGTTTTCAAATTTTTCTTGGCCCTCCCTCATAGCCAGAGGCACGTGCATGATGCCACCTCTTCCCCCAACTCTGGCACTGTCCCCAACCATCCACCAGAAGGCAGTCAAGGAGCGGGACGATGCACCACCCACCCATCCCTGGGAGAAGAGCGGTCATTGGACGCTCTCTCCCTCCCCTGCTGACTCCTGGCAGCCAGAGTTTGCTTCCGAACTCAGGTCGCTGGCGTGGCATCCAGCACCTCAACCCTCAGTGCCACTGGACAGGTCCTTCTTTGAGATTTGTAACACTAAATTCCGGGGCCCATCTGCTGCGTGAGATTACTGCACTAGTCATACTGCTTCACATTCTTGTTAAAACATTAATCTACCACAGTTTTTATTTATTTATTTATTTATTTTTTTTTTAAACATCAAGGTTGCAAATACCTCCCCCAAAAGTGTGTAATTTGCCTATTTTAGTAAATGTAAACTTTAAATATTTAGAAATAAGTTTCTTAAAAATGAAAAAAAAGACATGCTTTAACCAACAAGAATGCAATTTATTAATTTTATTTATAGTCTATATTTTTAATAGTTTATTTATTACAAACAATTACAAAAATATTTCTGAACATTATATTAGTATAAAAACTCCCACAAGTAAGAGCCCAAGAATGTAAAAACCACTTGTAAGTTTGTGGCAAAGTCTTTTCACTTGTCCTGCTCAGTGTGATTCAGGGTACAGAAGCAGGCATGCCATTAGTTACATTTTGACCATGAATAGGTGCAATCTACTCAACACTGACAAACATACTGGTCAATTCTTGAACCCTTGATAGCAGATAATCTTTCATATAATATATGGCCTAATTTTAAATTGCAGAAAATAATACTTCATATTATTACACCTATTTGTACCAACCACCACCACCAACAAACACACTTTAAAAATGGTGGTAAACAGACAGCAAACAGCAGAGTACATTTCAAAGGCATCAGAAAGTCATGTATCTAATTGACAGTGACGTCTGTAGGGATTCAGAACTTTAAACTAAGGGCCCTGAGCCAACAGCACTTTATACACACTTTTCAGAAATAGAGGGGGCTCTCATGGGCTCTGTCAATGGGGCTGTGAATTTGTCCTCCATTAAAATGAAAAGGAATGAGTGTGTGGGGTGGGGGTAGTGAAATAGCTGCAAAATGCTTAAAGCACATCAGTGCCCCATTCGTATTCAGTTCAGTAAGGGAAATGGGCAGGTCTGCCCACAGACCCACAGCTGTCAATCTTTGCTTAATCTGTCCAATGCAGCTTCAAGGGAAAACTATTGGACAGACCCACGTAAAAAAGAAAAATTAAAAACTTTTGGTGGCACTTTTGTTTTTTTAACTATTATAAAGCGTACCAGATTGATTGCATTATACTTGCAATGTTAAAATGTAACCAACCCTTTTATATACCTTTTACATGACAGAAATGTTTAAGGGTGCAATAAAGTCTTAAGATATGCTGTACTTGCAGTAGCAGCCTGTCTCGAGAAAGGCGTCACCCATTGGCATCTGCTTGTCTCACACGCTTTGGAGTCCAAGAGTAAAACAGAAAATATACTGTATCTAAGTTAGGCCTTCCAGGGCCTTTTTCTACCCCGAGTTAAGTCGAATGTGTACCCTAGTTTTAGAGTCATGTTAGTATTTACATCTTGGCCCTAGATCTTGCATTCTTGTAATGCACTTTATAATTGTGTATGATGTCTATTGTCACTTGTGTTATGTTGTTGCTCATTTCATCCTGCTTTCAATATCTGTATTATTAAGCTCTCTGAGCCTAGGAAGGGGGTATAATAAAATACCTGCTACCACTACTCTGATTTTGCGTCAGGCTTTTTGTCCGTCTGCTAGCATTTAATAAGTTAACTGTGCAGCAATAAGCCACGGTGACAATATGCTCTGATGCTGGCAGTAAACCTTTGCTGCCCAGTAGTCTGTGAGCAGGCATCATGGGAAAGGGAAGTCAAGTACTTGCTTCTTGTAATGAGTTTGTTAAAGCCAGGTACTGCTCCAAAGAAGCCGACAGGCTCCCCACAAACTCATAACACACTCCGTGAGAAAATAGTAAAAATACTGATAATCGAAAAGTATGTTGCTAAGAGGGCTGGGGCATTTTCCTCCATTTCCCTGCTCTAGGGCATCAGCGTGCAAAGATGCACACCTGCACGCACCTCTGTGCCAGCGTCTGCCAACAGCACTATCCCTTGTCACTGCTTTTGCCGGTGTTGCCACCTAGCCTCAGTTAGGTTACAGTCTCAGTCTAGTAGTGACAGACAGGACCCCCCCACCACCACCACCAACTGCTAGGAAGGAGAGCTATCCTCCTTAGGATGCTTAATCCTCCTTCCCCAGCTAGCCCCCAGTGATCCGTGCTCATTCCCAAACATGGATCTTCATCACTGTGAGCGGTAGCTCTCCTGTTCCGCCAATGGGAGAACAGTATCAATCGTTTTTTAGGGGAATAATTTTAGTTCAACAGGTTAAAATAGCTATTGTTTGCTGCACTAAGAGGGTTGTGGTTTGTACTTCGATACACAGCTGGATCTGTTAGTGTATATGGCACATAAAGCACTATGTAAGGGCCTGACAAACTAGGTTACGCAGACCTAAGCACATCAGGTTGACAGTATACAGGCTGCATGAACAAACTGCACTAATCAGTTGTAAACATGTTCAGCACTGGGGTGGTCTGGAGACACAGCCTGTGTTACGCAATAATGACTGAACAGCAGCCCATTTCCTGGGGATTAACAACCAGATAGGGGATGGGTGGTCCCGAGGGGTAGCAAAGGTCCACCTCCTACCAGTCAGTTGTTAATCCAAGAAATGGCTGGTTGTCATTATGATTATACATGTAATCTCAATAACAACCTTGGATTTACAATTTTGTTTTCCACTCATTTTCCTGTATATGAAGTGCTGTAGAATGAGGACATCCAACAGTATTTATTGGATGCTGTGCAATATGTGGTTAGCATCTGGATCAGAAATTTCGTGGGAGATTAATGACTGATCCAGTAGTTAGAAGCCGAGTTAGGATCATGAATATATAATCATATAATCACTATTAATGCACACTGCAAGGGCCTAATCTGCCAAGTATGATGTTGTAGTTGCTCTTGCCTGGGTAAGAATAGAGTCGCAACTTACAAACTTTAGGATTGCTTTTTCAATTTAAAATTTGGCTACACTAGAGTCCTTCCTGGGTTACCAGGACATTCATCAATGGGCTGTAAAGGTGCCTGACTGGCTTCTTCGGAATCCCCAAGGCCCACAGAGTCCCTCATCTCCACATAATGGGAATCCATGGGCCACTGTCTCGTCATGCTGTTCCTAAAATAGCACCCTCCTTGCTGCTCAGAACCTCCGAAATGGTGGAGGTCCAACTTTGGATAGTAAATACAGGCAGCCAGGAATGGAAATGTGGGTGGGGGACAGTTTTGATGTTCATGGTATTCTACACTACAGCCTTGTGAATTAACCCACTCTGAGAAGAAATTATAGCACACAACTTGCTAACTTCCTATTTTAGGTACAGCGGTTTTGTGAATATAAATTTACATGCAAAAAAATTCTGAAGCCCCATTCAAGACTGTTTTACTGCAATGAAGGTAAAAAAATACATATCTAGTGAGAAGAAACATTTAAAGCCAGTTAGCAGTCACAGCTAAGTTATGGTTTCACTGGATATTAAAATAACCAGTGTCGTGGCCTCCAATCAAGATGTCAGGTTTGTAGATGCACACAATAAAAAACAGCATATTTTAGCATTATAGGAACTACAGCGGCAAACCCAAAGTATGTGCATAGCTCCAAGAATCACTGACCATGGCCTGTTACTCAGTTCTTTTAGAGATCAGACAGCTTGGACAAAAGAGGAAACCTTCATCTCCAATGGTATGTAAAGTGCAACATGATTTTTGCATGGCTCGTATAAAAAGAAATGCTGTGGCGATACCTCGGTGGGCTGGACTCTTCACTCCGACTGCTGTGAGCTGTCCCCAGTATACTGTAGGACTGCAGATTGCCTCTGTACATCCACCCTCAGCACAAGGAAAAAACAGAACCCTAATAACGTCACCACCATGTGCATGTGTTTCATATCAAGGTGAGGGTGCTATGGAGACAGTAATCTACAGTCATCCCCTAACAGCTTGGAAATGCTAACTAGCCACGTATAATAATGTACAGGCCCAAAGCCTAAACTTCAAACTGCATCTGTAGTGTAGAAAACTCTGTTCAAGTTAGTCTGAACAAGCAATGTAGAATTTGTACTTTGTGGAGAATAGTTATTGGATTTTCTAACTAAAACAAAGAGCATTACCCAGCTAAATATCTCTAATCCACTGAGCAGGCAGAGGGTCTGGGGTATATTGTTAGAACTTCTCAGTCAGCGAAGCTTGACCCCTCCCCCAAACCTAGCGCAGTTCAAGTAATGCAGCAGCATTCTCACTCAACCCAGGACTAACTAGGATGCAGTACTTTCCCCCTCGCAATCCAAGACACATCACTAGCGAGATCGCAGCCACATTATAAAGCTCCCAGATGTCCTGTGGGGGAATCTTTGATAATTTTAAAGGGACTGCCTGGACTGGAACCCAGGGAAGCTGGTATGCTTGCATCCTAGCAGGTTACTTAAGGGAGATCTACTGGCAAACTTGAAGCCCCGATTGCTGCACAGATCGGGGCTTCAATAGCCAGATCCCCCCTGCAAACAATATGCACCATGGCACTTTTTTACTTTAATACTCCTAAAAATGGTGTCCAGCTCTCCTCTAGCTGGCATTTTCTAATGTTGCGCCACTCACCCCCGAGATTGCGCTGCAAAACCTGCGAGATGATGATGCAGCTTTGCCCCTTCCTCTATGCTGCCCTTATGTACAGAAATATAATAATCTTCCCATCTCCCATGCCCTGTTTGTCACAAACGGTGCCTAAATGTCATGTGTATTCCACTATGGCACATGGCATTTAGGCACAGTTTGTGACAAAGCAGGGCAAGGGAGATAGGAAGATTATTAATATTGCCGTACACAAGGGCAGCATGGAGAAATGGGCAAAGCAGAGTCATCTCATGGGTTTTGTAGCACAATCTCAGGGATGAGCGATAAGACATTATAAAATGCTGGCCTGAGGAGACCAGGACACCGTTTTTATGAGTATTAAGGTAAAAAAATACCATGGTGCATATTGTGATTGCGGGGGTGATCTGGCTACTATAGTCCTGATCTGTGCAGCGATCGGGACTTCAAGTCTGCAGTAGCTCTCCTTTAACATCTACACCACAGGAGACTATTCAGTTCAGTGACACAGTAGAAATGTCACTAGTGAGTGAAAGGGACCAGGGGTTCACTTCCTGCTAGAAATCTTACAGTTTTGTATTTGCAGGAAGGGACCAGGGTTCAAATCTTGACAAGGATTCAATATTATAATAAATTGTTGTAAGTAAATTTTCACTAGAATGGTTATTCATGGTAGTGTAGTGTCAGAAAAGTAAAAATGCATGGAAGGGAGAAACTACCAAAGTGAATATATTTAGTTAACTTTGTTTTCTCAGAGGTCCACCAGGGGGACTTCTCAGGGAACATATCTTAGTGGAGCAGCTGCAGTCTCCCTCCTCCAATTCAGGACACTTCACTAGTGATGTCACAGTATTCTACTTCCCCACCCCACACAATCCAAGGCACTTCACAAGCAAGGCTGCAGTGTCCCCCCCCCGAATTCAGGGCACTTCACCAACAAGGTCATACTTTCCTCTTCAAATCCAGGCCATGTTACAAGCCAAATTGCAATATTCTCTTCACAATTCCAGATCTTCATATAAGCAAGTAGTATCACTGCTTAGATTTCATAACATTCACGTCCAGTGTACTTCACTAGTAAGGTCACAGTATTCTCCCTTCCCCTTGAATCCAGGGAACTTCAGTAACATTTGCAGCCCCAATCTAGGTAATTTTATTAGGGTGGTTGCAGTACCCCCACCCCCCAATGAATCCAGGACACTTCACTAGCAATGTCATACTCTCCCCTTCCCTCCATTCTCATCCACCCACGCTTTGTCACAAGCAAGGATGCAATATTCTCGCTATAATCCCAGGACTTTTTAGAGGCAGAAAAGCAACATCAGTGCAGAGATTTCATAAGATTCACATCCAGGGATATGAGAAAACAGGAACAGCAGTACAAGCTGCAAATCCTGCTGTGTCTAGAGGGCGTTGCTGGAGTTACTATAGTGGACAACATATAGACTGCATCTGCTTTCAGATGCTGCCTCAGCTGAGGCTACACAGTTCTGCAATAATTGCTAATAAAGTTCTGGAACTACAACATTGATAAAACCTGAGCTAGTCTTCACTAAAGTGAGTAAAAAATATATCTTCATTTTAAAAAGACCAACTTAATTTCATGTACTCCTAATTCCCCATCAGCCTCTCAATTTAAGTGCAGCAATCTGTTTATTACTAGAAAGGAAGAAACTAGTAGAACTGCTGTACTGTTAGATTTAAGCTACCTGCAGGAGCCCAGCAGAAGAGGTAAGTTTCACTGAGCTCTCACATTGATTGAAGTGAGCCAACACCATGTGCTTAGTTGTCACATGTAAATAAAGCAACTCGGAAGAATGAAATAAATTGCATTTGGACAAAACCAGAAATGCTGCCTCCATACTTCAGCTGATCAGTCCGAATGCTCTATAATGTTGAGTTTCTAGAGAAGACTCTGAAGTCTGATTACAAGTTTCTCATTACAGACTGGTTGACACATCGATTAGCTAGCCAGCATCTAGTCAGAAAGGCAAGAAGGGACTGAAGCCACCAGCTTCTAAAGATCTTTTACTGAGTATTCTGCTTAACCCTCTCAGTCTTTAGGAAAAGTCTTCTAAAGGCCCTCTCAATAGACAGCATACTATGCCGTGCATCATCTTCACCAGTCCAGCCCTTCCTTGGGCACGTTAAGTCGAGGACTGTTTTCGCTGTAAAACTGAGCAAACCAGCGTCTGTGCCTCTGGATGGCTGCGTCCTCCTTCACCAGCAGTGGTTTGGAAATATACTTCTTGTTGTTCCAGATCATCACATCTCGTTCAAACTGAATAGAACAACAAAAAAAAATTGGCATAAATTCTTATTTATACTCGCATAGCAACATAGTTCAAGCCAAAGAATATTAGCACAAACGCACTGAGGCAAAGGTTAGCTAAAAAGGGCATTGGGCAACAAAGTCAGATTTCCAAGAAAAACAAAAATCACACAATCTCATGGCTCAAAGCATCATGGGATATATACAAATCATGAAAAGTAAAACAGAAGCAGCCTAAATTCTCACTGTGATTTGCATATACATACAGTTATTATATCCCATGATGCTTTGCATTATAGGGTTATGTGTAATTTTGTATTTCTTAGTAATCTAAGGTTGGAAAAGACACAAGGTCCATAAAATCCATCCCTACCCATTTCATAAGCAAGGCTCAACAAGTATGCTGTGAAAAAATATACTAATTTATAAAGATTTCCCACCCACACTACAAGCTATGGTACCTGATTCCCTTCGTAAGAAGACATTTGCCCAGGTTTGCGCTGAAAGCCTGTACTGCCTTGGCTATATGTATACCTGCACTATGTCTGCACCTTATGAGCACAATTTCAGGTGGCTAGCTATTATATGAACATGTGTATATTGTTGGTACTTACTACTGTCTGTATTTTGAGCTTGCTATATCCCAGTTCCCTTCCCCAGGACACATCTGTAAACAAGATTTCTATTTTTTTCTCTGTATGTTTCTCCGGGATTACGTCAGTGACATAAAATTCCAACCATCTCTGCAAGTAGACTGTTTCATATATTCATCACTCTTTGGGAGAAAGTGCCTTGCAATTCAGGGTGTGTCCCTATGTCCTACTGGAGCATGACAGACCAAACATTTCTGTCCGTTTGACCTCGTCAGTACCCTGCAGTATATGCAACACTGAGATCATGTCCCTCTCCTAAGCTTCCTTTACACCTCATAGCTTTTATCCTCCTGAGCCTTCTGGTAACCCTGTATTGCATCTGCTCTACTGTATTGATGTTTGTTTTAATCTTCAAAAGAAAAAAATTATTCACCACAGTACTGTTTCTTCCAAAGGGATCCCTCACTATGCAGGACAACTGCAATCATTCCCCTAGAATGAGCTGCCCTGGAGCATAGACTTTTATGCTAATTAGAGAACTTTAGAATGAAATTTGAAACCTGGCTGTGCTCTCACCTGCCCTCTAATGGCAGATTTATTTCTCAAACTATGGGACAGCAGTGACCACCAAATCTAGCTCCGTGATTACCAAAAGTCCTAACTCCATTTTTTTTATGAAACACACAAAGAATTTCAGCTGTGATCCAATGCAACAAGAAATGCTCAACTACACTAAGAGCTGCCTGTTGTGAGAAGCTTTTCCTGGTTCTGGAAAGGGAGGTAGGGAAGGGACTAACAAGCATAGTAGGGATCCTTTGGAAGAAACAACATTATTATGGTGACCGATTTTTTCTTCAAACCCTAGGAATCCCTCACTATTGCTAAATAACTGCAGACTCCACAGCAGTACCTTGGCAGGCTAGGTACAGAACCTATTTAGGGAAAAGGTTCTGCAAGACAGCAGTGCCAAAACTGGCATCCCTTCTGGACTGCATGTCCAGACAGTCGTGCTTTGTAAAGATGTGTACCGTTTTCCATGTAGCTGCTTTACAAATATCCTGAATAGAGACACCCCTAGATGCTGCCACTGAGACACAGGTGCCCCTGGTGGAATGGGCCCTTAGGCCTTCAGGTGGAAGTCTGCCAGCTTTGCTATAACAGAAGGGTATACACACACACACACTAACTATCTGGCGAGCAATCATCCTCCTGGATGCTGGCTTTCCTTGGCCTACATCCCCATAGGTAAACAGCTGTGCTGATGTGGACCTACCATCCCTTGTGCAGTCCAAGTAGTAGCTTAAAGCTCTTTTAACATCCAGGTTATGGAGCCTCTGCTCCCATGGTGTGGATTTTCCAGTGAGGAACACAGGGAGTGTGACTGGTTGAGGTTAAATTCCGAAACCACTTCAGGAAGAAATTTTCTGTTGATCCTCAAAACTACCTTATCCCTGTGGAAGATAATGTAGCTAAGATCTATACACAGAGCTCGGAGCTCGCTTACTGTCCTGGTTTAGGTGAGAACTACCAAGAAAACTGTTTTCCAGGTAACATACTTCAGAGTAGCAGCTGCCATACGCTTGAAGGGAGCATCCATGAGCTGGGTGATGCATAGATTCAACTCCTAGGGAGGGACTGGATCTTAAAAAGGAGGGTTCAAGTGGGTTAGACCCTTCAAGAACCTTTTGAAAATAGCCAGGGAGGCTATTGACCAATCCCTGCCAGCCAAAGCATGTGCTGAGACTCTTGCAAGATGCACCGTAAGGGTAGAAGGGTGAAGCCAGAGACTATAGGTATACCAGATAATCCAATATGCTGGGCAGATTAGCCTGCAAAGGGTTGATCTGTCTGGAAGGACACCACAGGGAAACCTTTTCCACTTTGAGGCATATGTTTTCCTGGTGGCTGGCTTTCTGGACACTTCTTAACACATTTTAAACCTCTTTGAGATGTTTAAACCAGAATCCCCCAACTCCTCAAGTGCCAGACCCTGAGGCACAGAGTGCTGGGGTCTGTAAATGTTACCCAGCCCTGAGGCAAGATATGGAAATTACATACTTACTGTAATTCTTGATCTTCTTGGACAAAGTCTCCACCACTCATTCTCACTAATGGGACTACACCAGAGGCGCTAGGACCCAGTGGGAGCCAAAATCTTCAGGAAAGCCGGTGCCGGGATAGGACCACACATGCATGGCACCACGAGACTAGTTTACGCCATATAGGCTATCTTAGCGCTGACCCTCCAACCGCCTCAGCACCTTTTCAACTAGGCGGTGTAGTGTAAACCAACGAAAGAAAACCTAACCCTAACTTCCGGGCATAT
This sequence comes from Neoceratodus forsteri, assembly GCA_016271365.2. Classification (NCBI taxonomy): domain Eukaryota; kingdom Metazoa; phylum Chordata; order Ceratodontiformes; family Ceratodontidae; genus Neoceratodus; species Neoceratodus forsteri. Next base: position 481,764,771 of record JADMNL010000022.1, on the reverse strand, counting down.
GAAGGCACAGATAACCCATGTAAGAAGGGTGAATTCAACAATGTCTTCACAGCCTGAATAACATGGCCGGATTAACATGCGCAAATGATGCCATGGCGTAGGGCCGCCATGGTTCAGGAGGGCCCCCGCCACGCACCACTCACTGTAGCAGCTTAACTTAGTTGTAATATTTTTTTTTATCTTTAATTTCTTCTTCCTCTGCCTGCTGTGTGTGATTGCACCATGGTTGCCGACCCGGCTGACTTTCCCCCCACAAAAAGCACCAAGCACCACAGTTCAACCCTCCCTCCCTGCTCAGTGAGCGAGCCTCTCTGCTCCGCCTCTGCACTGACCACACACCAATCAGACTAGGTCCTACCAACCTCCGGAGGTGTGGCTACTAAGAAGTGGGAATCAGTGTGGCAGACTGGCAGTGTGTGTGCATTGCATCAGGGTCAGGGCCGTGCAGTGAGCCAAATCGTCTCTCTCGACGGACTCAACGAGGATCAGCCAGAAGAGGACAAGGATGGAGATCGTCAACGGTGCTGGGACTGAGTCGTACTCATCGGTGGAGGTGGTCAGTTGGTCTGTGACTGACGTCTGTGGTTCAGTCTCTCAATCGAATAGAGAAGTTAAAACACTAGCAAAAGTAAGCTCAGCTGAGCTGCCTGTGACTTGAGTGCCTGCGAAACAGAGACTAGAGCAGGCCACGGAGTTGGATTTTTCAGTGGACCCTAGTTGCTTCACTTAAGTTGCTGCCTTTCACCCGTAGACACACCACCACCACCACCACCATCCTGGTGTGCAGTGCAGCCAGTCGCATGCATGCTTGCTTTGCTGCTGCTGACTGTGTGGTGTGAGGATGAGTTGAGGAGTAGTCCTATGGTGCTGCCAGGCCTGGTGGGCCAAGACCAGTCACCTGAGTTGTTGCATCACCGGCGCTGCCTGCTGCAATGTGATCTTGAGAGTGAGGGTCGAGATAGAGTCCAACAGTTGACCGTCTCAGACAGAGGAGCTGAGGTATGTTGTACAAATAAATCAAGAACTAAAGTACGATCATGGCATTGGTGCACAGACAAAGACAATAAATAAAAAGTAGGAAAAAGTACAATGGTGGTGCATGGTGGAATTGGGGCATAAAACTACAGACATGAAGACTGAAGTGTTCAAATTAAATTAGTCTAGTATTAGCTGTCAGAAAGACAAGGCAGTCAGAATCAGTGGCTGGCTGGATATAACCTACTAGCAGGGGCAATAAAGGGAAGGGAACAAAATCATCCGTATGCCAAAAAAGATCAAGCCTACACAATCACAGGCCACAGCAAGCTTGTTCCCCTGGTAAAATCTAAATCAATCCATCCGTCCTTCCTTCCTAATCCTTCCCCTCTCTCTTTCCCTCTTTCATTGTTTTCTTTTCGTTTCTTTTCTTATTTCAAAAGTTTTACAAGGAAAGGCACACTGAGCTGCCAACAGCTCATATCCAGAGGCATTGTGTGTGTGTGTGTGTGTGTGTGTGTGTTGGGGGGAGAGACTAGGAGAGCCCGGCTTCCAGCAGCAGCACCAACAACACTCAGCCTCCCAGAGCTCCTGCAAAATAAAGGTATCCATTTTACTGATTACGCAGTCAGGGGGTGGAGGGGGAGAAGGAGAATGAATGCAGCTAAATTGCTAGTCTATATATATATATATATATAGCCCTTTATATACAATTTTGGGGAGGGGGAGGTTACCACCACATATGAGCTCCATCTCCCAGTTACATGTCACCGACCTGCTACAAGTTCTGAAGTGCTTCACAACACATAGCATTATTGTAAATGACATCCTGCTTAAGTACCTTGGTCGTTGTAGCCTTGCTGTCACGGCACCGCGAAAGAGTGGAATGTTGCCATTTAGGGCCCCCCCAGGCCACACAATGTAACTTAGAGTAGGGCCCCCAAATCCATTAATCTGGGTCTGCTGAACAACAAGGAAGTGAAGACTAAAACAGAACAAGTGAGCTTGGGGGATGGGGGTGGGCATGTGAATGAGTGGTGGAGACTTATCCAAGAAGATGAACTACGGTAAGTAAGTAATTTCCATATCTTCTGGACTAAAAGTCTCCACCACTCATTCACACTAATGGGAGAGTACTGAGCTGAAAATCCAACCCCCAAATAGGGCGGCAGGAGAGAGAGTTCACTCAGGACAGAAGTCCACAAGGACTGTCCTGCCGAAGAAAGTGAACTGTCTGGGATGTACATCCAGAACATGCTGCTTTTACAAAGGTATGCACTGAGCTCCAACTTGCCACCTTGCAGAAGTCTGCAATGGGCACATTATGAATCTCCACTAGGAAAGCTGCAACCACTCCAGTAGAGTGGTATGAACCTGGCCTTGCAACTTCACCTGTGCCATGGATTAGTAGTGTTGAAGGCATGCAACTAACCAAGCTTGAATACATCTCGTGGCAAAAGGCTGATCCAGCCGAGACATGCTGAAAGATACAATAGTTGCTCAGATGCATATGTCTTCGTTCTGTCGATGTAGAATTGCAGAACCCTCTTAACAACCAGAGAACTGAAGGGAGCGCTCTCCTTCATTCTGGAGTTAGCGAAGTAAGTAGGGAGAAGTAAAACTTGACTAACTGTAACTGAGCCAGTGAGATGCTGTATACTGGCTCAAGATAGACTGAAAACACTCAGAGGTGCATCTTCACTGCTAAGTAATGCAGACCTGCATTTGACAGGTCCAAGAGGCACCCCAACACCTTACTTGGTGGGCAACCAGAGGGTCCAGATGCAACTTGTACCCCAAAAGGAGAAGGGTTTCCACTTAGTCGTGCAAACCCTCCTGGTGGAAGGCCTATGCACAGCTTTGAAGATGTATGCGATGGTTTGGGAAACCTAAAACTTTTTCACTTCCATTTCTTGAGGAGCCCACATGGAGATGAAGGGAACGTAGGTTAGGATGGACTAAAGTCCCTGTGTCAGAGGTCTGCTCGTAGAGTGAAGTCACCTCGGGGGGAACTTCTGACAGACTGTTGATCAATGCAATAATATCTGCTGACACCAGTCTATGACTATGAGAATCATCTGCCCCGGTGCCTAGAACTTGTGCAGCTCCTCTGAATTAAGGGAAGAGGAGGAAAACATACAGGGAGCATCTTGTCTACTGCAGTGAATACATCCTGACAGGAAACACCAGGGTCTGGATTTCTGAAGCAGGATAGAGGCAGTTTTACATTGAGAGGGGACGCAAAAAGGAGCAGGTCCAAACTGCTCCACTCACCGAAAGTGACTGCATGAAATCTGAACTGATTCATCATGCTTGAGGTACCATTGTCACAACCTCACGGCCTTCCTGCAGAGAGGGTAGGAGGGCACAACACCCTGCTTGCTGATGTAAAACATCACAGCTCTGTCATCCGCCCGAAGCAGGATCACTTCGTGGCAGAGGGCATCCTTCAGGACTTTGTTTATAAGATAGCTCTCATCTCTAAGAAATTTATGAAAAGATGAGGTTCCTTCTGGCTCTATACCAGAGAGTGGAGGTCTTGACAGTGAGCTCCCCATGAGAGATTTTGTCCGAGGCTCCGTCATTTTGAACGGAGGACTGTGGATGCGTGATTAGAGACCACTGCTTGCTGTGGGGGATGCCCAGAGTCCCAGCATCCGCTCGACCGAAAGGGGCCCGAAACAGTCATTTTCCATGATGTAACAAGCCATCTGAAGGTGTCGTTTCACCAGCCATCTGGAATGAAAACCACCCTAGAGGTATCCAGGAGGGCTCCTAAGAAGAGGGGCTGCTGGGAAGATGAAACTGGCACCTTCTCTGAATTAGAAAACCCCCTGAAGAGAACTGAGAAGCTGTGGCAACTGCCTCCTGTGTCTCTTTCCCGGATGGGCTAGCTAGGAGCCAAATGTCCAGGAAGAAAAAATTAATCACCATAGTAATGTTTCTTCTAATGGAGTCTTGCTGTATTCTGATTCTATGCAGTTAGCCCCTGCACTTAAACTGTTACAGAGAGGAAAGGGTTAACTCTATGCCAAGGCACAGATTGTTGAGCTTGAGCTCAGTTTTCAAACCTCTGTCCCAGGTATTCCTCAGTGTAACTGTCAGATTCTTACAAGCACTATGCTAACTATGAAGCAAATTTTTTTTTTTTTAATTTTTTGCCAAAAGGCAAACAGATTGTTAAGGTCCAAAAGACTCCAGTCGAGAACCCCAAAAAGAATCCAAGCAGGTAGAAAGACTTAATATATATTTAAAATCATAACAAAAAACCCATCCTTAAAGAAGAGGTGACCCAGGTACACCTCTGGGGTGCAGCACTGTGCCTGCCAACCAACATTCCAAAACAACTAGGTTCTAGAAGGGGAGGCAAGGAGGGAGGTCAGAATACAGAAAGACTCCATTAGAAGAAACAACATTATTATGGTGAGTAATTTTTTCTTCAAACATGAAGTCTTGCTGTATTCTGACTATATGCTGACTACCAAGCAGTACCCCCTTGGAGGAGGGAGTTACAGAACCTATTTTGGGAACAAGGTCTGCAGCACTGCTGTGTCAAACCTAGCATCACTTCTTGACTGGATGTCAAGAGAATATTGCTTGGCAAATGTGTGAGCAGTTTTCCAGGTGGCTGCTTTACAGATTTCCACTAAGGGTATATGTTTCTAGCTGCTGCAACCGAAACAGCTGTACCTCTGGTGGAGTGAGCCCTCAGGCCTGATGGTGGCTCTTTCCCCAATTTTGAATAGCAGAACTGGATACAGGAGACAATCCACCTGACAACAGTTCTCTTAGTGGCAGGTTTACCTTTTCCAACTTCTCCATAAGTGAGAAACAGCTGTGAACAATCATTTCTATGGGCCCTAGTGTGTTCTATATAATAACTAAGGGCCCTCTTTACATCAAGACTGTGTAGTCTTCTCTCTCCAGAGGAAGAATGGTCAGTGAAAAGCAAACATTACTCACCTTAGTAAGTGTGTTACTTCTAATGGAGTCTTGCTGTATTCTGACATTATGCAGCTAGCCCCAGCACTTGAACTGCTCCAGAGAGGAAAGAGTTAACTCTATGCCAAAGCATAGAACGTTGAGCTTGAGCTCAGTTCAGACCTCTGTCTGCTGCACTTTGAAGTATAACAGTCAGATTCTTATGAGCCAACACTAACTAACTACCCCCACTATGTGGAAATTGTAAAATTTACTAGCCAAAAAGGCAACCAAATATTTTCGATCCGCAAAAGACTCAAGTTGAGAAAGTCAAAACAAAAACTAGGTAGTGAACAAATATAATTATCAAAACATATAAATAACCCACTCCCCCTGTATAAAAAGGGGAGAGTGCCAAGTACACCCCTGATTTGCAACACTGCACCTGCCAGCCCACTTCCCAAAAAACAGGTTCTGAGAGGGGAAGCAGGAAGGGAGATCAGAATACAGCAAGACTCCATTAGAAGAAACACAATTACTAAGGTGAGTAATATTTTCTTCAAACATGAAGTCTTGCTGTATTCTGACATTATGCAGACTACCAAGCAGTACCTCCATGGAGGAGGGTATCGAACCTATTTTGGGAATAGGCTCTGCAGTACTGCTGTACCAAACCTAGCATCACTCCTAGCCTGGATATCCAGAGAGTAATGCTTGGTGAATGTATGGACTGCTTTCCGGGTGGCTGCTTTGTAAATCTCTAATAAGGGTATATCTCTGGCAGCAGCCAGAGAAGCAGCTATACCTCTAGTCGAATGAGCCCTCAGGCCAGGGGGGGGTACTTTGCCTAGCTTTTCATAGCAGAATTGTATACAAGAAACAATCCACCTGGCAATAGTTCTCTTAGTAGCAAGTTTACCCTTTCCCACTTCACCATAAGTGAGGAACAACTGGAGGGAATCAAACCTAAGTGCCTTAGTACGCTCAATGTAGTAGCTAAGAGCCCTTTTAACATCCAAACTGTGTAATTTTCTCTCTCCAGAAGAAGAATGATCAGTGAAGAACACAGGAAGAGACGGATTGATTCAGATGAAAATCTGAAACCACTTTGGGTAAGAACCTCCTATTGGTTCTAAGGACCACCTTATCTCTATGGAATGAGATGAAATCAGGCTTCACTGACAGAGCTTGTAATTCACTGATACGCCTGGCAGAGGTAATAGCTACCAGGAACACAGTTTTCCAAGTCAAGTACTTCAATTCTTCTGAGGCCAAAGGCTCGAAGGGTGGTTGCATAAGTTGAGCAATGCAAACATTAAGGTCCCAAGCAGGCGTAGGATCCTTAAAGGGAGGACTGGTATGGAGCAATCCTTTGAAGAACTTACAGAAAACAGGGTGAGATGCCAATGAGAAAGCCTTCCCCACTGACAGAAATGCAGAAACAGCTGACAAGTGTACCTTCAGGGTAGCTGGTCTGAGGTTTATGCCATTAAGATGGACCATATAATCCAGAACTGTAGACAAGTCAGCAGTATCTGGGGATATGTGCTTATTAGAACACCAAATGCTGAATATTTTCCATCTGGAGTTATAAGTTTTCTGGTGGCATTTCAAGAGGCTTTGAAAATGTCCAGAACCCCTTGAGACAGATGCAGATTTGCATATTTTAGCTCTTCAAGAGCCTTACCTTGAGACTGAAAGACCGAAGGTTGGGGTACCAAATCCTCCCCTGAGCAGAGGTTAACAGGTTGTGATTCCTGGGGAGAGAGAGAGAGGGGAAAATGGACTGCTAGGGACAGCAACAGGGGATTCCAAGGCTGTCTGGCCCAGTCTGGAATAATCAGGATCACTTTGCAAGATTGTGACCTTATCTTGACCAGGACTTTGAACAGTAGAGGAAAAGCATACAGAAATGTCCCCTCCCAATCCAGAATTAGAGCATCCAGGGGGACTGAGCCCAAGACTGGGGGTCTGCAACAAAAGAGGGGGAAGTTGGTGATTGTATGGGGCTGAAAAGAGATCCATCTCTGGAGTGCCCCACCTTGAAAAGATCACTTTTAACACTAGGGGATCCAGGGACCATTCGTGATGGCCCTGAGAAATCCTGCTCAATGCATTTGCTAGCACATTGTGCTTCCCTGGAAGGTGGACTGCTACCAGAGAAGTCTGTAGAGAATAAGCCAGGGACCATCATTTCATAGCTTCTGTGCACAAGGCCGTAGACAGAGTGCCTCCCTGCTTGTTAATGTACCACATGGTGGTGGTGGTGTCTGTCCTGACCTGAACCACCTTGTTCTGTACAGAGTCCAAGAAGGCTTGTAGAGCCAGGTACACTGCCTTGAGCTCCAGGAGACTGATGTGGAGAAGAGACTCCTGAGGGGACCATGCTCCCTGAGCTGTGAAGGGCTCCCAGGTGAGCTCCCCACCCCGGGAGAGAAGCATCAGTGGTTAGAATCACAGAATGAGATTGAGTGATGAATGGAACCCCTTGCCCGAGGTTGTCCTGATCCAACCACCATTGGAGAGCCTGGATCAGAGTCTGAGTCACTGGAATAAGTTTGGTTAGAGGATCTTTCTTCTGAGACCAAAAAGCCCTCAAATGGAACTGGATGTCTCATCTGAAATCTGGCCCCTTGGACCACTGCAGTGGAAGCTGCCATGTGGCCTAGGAGTTGAAGGAAATGCTTTGCTGGTCGAGACACCAGAAGGTGGAAAGAAGAAGCCAGCTCTATAATGGCCTTTACCCTTGCCAGAGAGAGAAAGGCTATTGCTTTGACCATATCCAACTCCACCTCTATGAAGGATAAGAGTTGCACTGGCTCAAGAACTGATTTGGGAAGATTGAGGAGGAATCCTAGAGAAGTGAGCACTTGTTGGGTCACTTGCAAATTTGACTTGACTTGGTCTGGAGACAGACCCACAATGAGCCAGTCATCCACGTATGGGAATATGGAAATGTTTTGTCTCCTTAGAAAGGCCACTGCTACTGCTGGGCATTTTGTAAACACCCTGGGAGCGGATGTTAGGCCGAAGAGCATTGCTCTGAACTGATAATGGCCTGAAGGCAGTTCAAACCTGAGGTACTTTCTGTGGGAGCACCTGATGGGAATGTGAAAATAGGCATCCTTCAGGTCCAGGGAGGCTAGCCAGACCCCTGGCCTTAGAGAGGGAAGAATTATTCCCAGAGTCACCATTTTGAATTTTGGCTTTACTAGGTGCTTGTTTAGGTATCTTAAATCTAGGATGGGCCGCCACTCCCCTGTTTTTTTGGGGAGGTAAGGAAGTCTTTGGAGTACAGACCTTTGCCCCTGTGAGGTGTAGAAACTTTCTCTATGGCTCTGAGAGCCAGCAGAGATGAAACCTCTGCCTCTAGGGCAATGGTTTTAGAGATGTTTGCAGGTGGAAAGGACCTGACCCTCAGTTTTGGAAATGTTTTGAAGCGGAGGGCCAGTCCCTGGCTTACTACCTCCACGACCCACTTGTCTGAGGTAACAGACTTCCAGTCCTGGAAGTAGTAAGCCAGCCTGCCTCCTACAGGAATTGGGGAGTCGACCCAGGCTGACACATCAGGGTGTCTGCTTGGCAGGTGCTTAAGACTGACAGGAGGATGCAGCCCTGCTCATCCCCCTTCTGCCTTGGGGTATCAGATTTTGGGATGCCAAAAAGAGGACACTTAGTCCCTCCCCAAAGAGCCCTTGTGCCAGACACCAAGTATACAGGTTTAAAGTCTCCACGGCCTTCACAGCTCATTTACAATGAGGTCCTGGGTAGAAGAGAGTAAAAAATGTAAAAATAATAATAGTACAACAGGATAGAGAAGGCACATGAAGAATATTTGGCAGCTGGAAAAGAGGACATGTCCTCGTAAAAGAGGACATCTGGTAACTCTACTTATGCCTCTCCCTCTGAAGAACCCCTCTGAGGAAAAGGAGAGGAGGCCTGTGCCTGGTAGAAAGGCCTGTGAAAAGGCCTTCCCCTGCCCCTAGACTGCTGCTTTTGAGGAGTTGCTTGCCTTTCCTTGGCCTGAGCACTCCTATAGGTGGTCCTGTATTCGTCCATTTTCTTCATATAATTCTCTGTCTGCTCTCCAAACAGAGAATTATCTACCACAGGGAAATCCATGGCCTTAGCCTGGGTGTCCTGTGAAAGGCTAGTACATCTGAGCCAAGCCAGTCTCCGAAGAGCCACAGATGTAGCCATGACTCGTGATGATACATCATTGGAGTCCACTGCAGCATGAAATTGGATCTTTAATGCCTCTATCCCATCAGCAGCTACCTCCTCCAGCTCCTTGGCTAGCTGGGGCGAAGCCTAATTAGCCAGTTCCAGAACAGTATCCCATCTGGACTTCTGGTATCTGGCTGTATAGGCCATGTAGTTAGCCTGCCTGAGTCCCAAACATGATGCCAAATACTGCTTTTTAGCCACGGCATCTATCTTCCTGGAATCCTTATCTGGTGTGTGTGAAGCCAAGGGTATGCTAGCCATATCACAGGCTGCAGCCTGCACAACACCAACATGGCTGCATTGCTGGTACAAGAAATCCGTACTCGAGCCCGACAGCATATACCTCTTGTTCATTCGTCTGTCCACAGGAGGTAGAGAATTTGGTATTTTAAGCAGTCTTTGTGTCAGTTTCTCAAAAGATTTATGGAGGGGAATAGACCATCTCTTGGATTCTGGGATGTCCATCATCTCCACAGTCAGGTTCCTCTTGCTCCTCTACAGCTTCAATCAAAGGGAGCTGGAAGGTTTCTGCCACTTCTTTTGTAGAACATAAAGTGGGAAGGGGACTCAGAAAGCCTAGGAGGGGAAACACCAGGTGGTCTGTCTGGGGAGATGTCCGGTTCTATGGGCTCATCCAGACCTTACATACCATCATAGTCATCATAATAATCTTCACCCCCCCTCCAGGTTCGGTTCGTAATACTCTTCAGGGGAATAATCCGAAACTGGAGGAACCGACTGAACTGAACGCCTACCTGATGGCGCCGGATCAGTCGGAACCGGATGGAGCGATTCCACAATACTAATCTCCCTGGCAGTTTCTTCGGCGGTTGGATGATGCGGTTCTGGATCCGAACCGAACAATTTGTCTTTTTTCCTTTCTTTTTGCCAGAACCAATCCCTCAGGATCAGCTCTCCTTTTGCCCGGAGTCTCGCCCCGGTTAGAGGGCACTCCCTCAGGTTCGGTTGGAACTGAACCGGGCTGGCCATCCGGCTCAGCGGACTTCTCGGCCTCCTTTTCCCTAAGCCTGCCGAATCATTTTTCTAGGGTGGCCTTAGGGATTTATTTATTTTATTATTATTATTACAGATTTGGCAGTCTGAATTGAGGTGGTCAAACCCCAGACAGTAAACACAGGTGGTGGTGTTGAGATCAGCCTTAGCAAAGGCCTCCCCATACACACTGCAGTGTTGAAATCCAGTGGGCCTGGTTTTTCTTTTAGATTTATCAGACGTGGCCATTCTTTTTTTTTTTTTGTGTTATCTTTTTATCCTCCTTTCTTGTCCCCGGTGTCCCCCTCCTTCCGACTGCACAAACCCCGAAGCCCCCTTTCAGGATCTGCCCCTAGAGTGCCCTTACCTCCTCCTATTTTCCTTGCACAGCGGGGTCTGTCCTAGGTGGGCTCGGGATGGGCAGTCTTCATCTAGGGACACCGAGGACACCATTTTCCCGCTGTTCTCCCTACTTCCCCGCCCCTGGGACACCCGGCACACACAGGGCGATACTACACCGTCCTAGAAATGACGTGCTTGCTGCGCCTCCCTCAAGTGCCTCACAGCGTTCCCCCTCCCTCGGACTCCGGTGACTGAGCCACAACCCCCAAGTGCGGTGCTCCCACCGACAGTTCAGGGTTGAGAATCCCCCCGGAGGAGGAGAGCATCCGTTGGGATGCTCGATCCTCCCTCCCGGCGACAGAGTCCGTTCACGAACCGGGTCACCGGCGTGGTGCAGTGTGGCGTCTGCGCCTCAATCCTCAGCACCACCGGGCCGTAAACGTGCATTTCTAAACAAACTTGCCTTACCTCGGCTTCAGCCAGGCAAGACTCCTTTATTGGTTCCCAACCGTAAGGGGTATTTGAAAACAGTAAAAAAAACATGTTTTTTTTTTCTTCTTAGAACCGATAAGGACCGGTACCTCACACTAAAAGAAAATTCAAATAAAGTAACAAGACAATCGGTTCAACTGAACCAATTGGAAAATTTTTTTTTTTTTTTTTTTTTTTTTTACAATTTCCTCACAATATTTAGTCTAAAATAATAAGTCCACTACCTACACACTTACTGTACCACAGACCAAACAAAAACACAGAAATAATCAGTAAAAAACAACATTTTACTGATACCAAACTGAGAGCAAAGGCGAGATCTTCGGAGCGACTGTTCAGTTAGGCAGAGTAAAGAATCTGATGGTTACACTTCAAAGTGCAGTAGATAGAGGTTTGAACAGAGCTCGAGCTCAACGTTCTATGCTCTGGCATAGAGTTAACTCTTTCCTCTCTGGAGCAGTTCAAGTGCTGGGGCGAACTGCATAATGTCAGAATACAGCAAGACTTCATGTTGTTTGAAATACAGGCAATGACAGACTGGTTCGAATGAAAGTCTGATACCACCCTGGGGAGGAACTTTTGGTTTGTTCGAAGGACCACCTTATCCCTGTGAAATTAAATGAAATCAGGTTCTACTGATAAACCCTGTAATTCACTGACTCTCCTAGCAGGGGTAATGGCTACCAGGAAATACAGGTTATTCACCTGTAACAGGAGTTCTAGGAATGGTATATGTTGTTCATCCACGCTGTCTGGCAGGTTCCTTGCCGCTTTAAATCTTGCCAGAAGGTCTTCAAGCTGGCTCCTCCCACCCACCCAGATGGTAAAACTCTCGGCTCCGCCCCATGCCAGATCTAGCCCGCTGGAAGCCAGGTTGTGCGTCGAAGCCGGGGAGGTCGGGTGGGTCGTGTGGATGAACAACATATACCATTCCTAGAACTCCTGTTACAGGTGAGTAACCTGTATTTCTAGGGACATGAATATGTTGTTCATCCACACTGTCTGGCAGACTCCTAGCAGTTCTCCGGGAGGAGGGAGGCAGCGCACACCCCCTACTTAGGAAATAAAGACTGAAGAACAGAGGCCCCAAAACCAGCATCCCGGCGTGACTCAAGGTCGATGTGGTAGTGGGTGATGAAGGTGTGTGCCGACTTCCAGGTAGCAGCCCTGCAGATTTCCTGGATAGGGACATCCCTGGAAGCAGCCACCGATGCAGCAGTATGGCAGGTAGAATGAGCTCTTATCCCTCTGGGAGGCTCCATGCCCGCCAACCTGTAGCAGAGATCTATGCAGGAGGTGACCCACCTGCCTATCGTCCGCTTGGCTGCAGATCTGCCAGGTGCGGCTTCAGCGTAGGTGACAAACAGCTGGTGAACCTCTCCCCGAACTTCAGCCGTTCGCTCCTTATAATAAGTGAGCGCTCTTCTAGGGTCCAAAGTATGGAGCCTATATTCGGCCTCTGAGGTGTGATTGGGGTAGAACACCGGCAGAGTCAACAACTGGTTAAGGTGAAACTCCGACACCACCTTCGGAAGGAATTTCGGCGTGGGGTGCAGGACAACCTTGTCCCTGTGGAAGACCAGATAAGGAGACTCTATGGAAAGCACCTGGAGCTCTCCCATCCTTCTGGCTGACGTGATAGCCACCAAGAAGGCAGTCTTCCACGACAGGTGAGAGATATCACACCTGTGCATCGGTTCGAATGGCTTGCCCATGAGCTTAGCCAATACCAGCAGTAGATCCCACGGAGGTGGAGGTTCTCGCACCGGAAGGGATACGTGATCAAGGCCTTTGAAAAAGCGCCCGACCACCTTATCCTGCACCACCGACTGCTTCCCGGCCTGCGCCCGGTAAGCAGAGATGGCTGCCAGGTGCACCTTAAGGGTCATCGACCAAAGCCATAGCTGAGAAAGGGACCACAGGTAGTCCAGAATGCTTGCCAAGGAACAGGAGGAAGGGTCCACGCCCTTGCCCTGACACCAAATGGAGAATCTCTTCCATTTGAAGGCGTAGCATTTTCTGGTAGACTCCTTTACGGGATGCCTCAACGACGTTGAGGACCTCGTCGGAAAGACCCAAGGCCTGGAACTCTAGATGCTCAGGAACCAGGCCGTCAGATGCAGGGATTGAAGGTCCGGATGGAATACCTTCCCCCCGATTGACTGAGATCAGGTCCGGGCGGGCTGGAAGCCGCCTTGGGAGCCTGGAGCTGAGACTGAGGAGATCCGGATACCAGAACTGATGGGGCCAGTCTGGGGCTACCAGAATCACCTGCGCCTTGTCCCTCCTTGCCTTGAGAAGCACCTTGTGGATCAAGGGAAATGGGGGAAAGGCGTAGAAGAGGCCCGGGGTCCACGGCCTCGAGAAGGCATCCCCCTGCAGCGAGCCCTGCTGAGAGGGGCGGGCATGAAACAGTCTCAGCTTCACATTCTCCCTGGAGGCAAACAGGTCCACCTGAGGCGTGCCCCAGAGGGGAGAAGAGATCTTGTACTACCTCTGGCAGGAGAGACCACTCGTGGGATGCAGCCCCTATCTGGCTTAGGGTATCTGCCAGGGTGTTGGAGGCTCCTGCCACGTGAATGGTGAGGAGATCCGCCTCTAAGCTGCCCACGAGTGACCAAATGCAGAGAGCTTCCCTGCACAGAGGCATGGAGCGCATCCCACCCTGGAAGTTTAGGTAGTACATGGTCGTGGTATTGTCCATCTGGACCTGAACCACTTGACCCCGTAGAAATGGAGTGAAGGTGGTGAGGGCTAGACGAACCGCTCGAAGCTCCAGCAGGTTGATATGGCATTGGGACTCCCGAGGGGACCAGAGGTTGTGCGCTTTATGCTCCCCCAAATGGGCACCCCAACCCATGAGAGAGGTATTGGCCAATAGAGACCGTCGGCTCAGGGCGGACAAACGGGATGCCCTCCTGCAGATGTGCTGGGACGGTCCACCACTGGAGAGCGTTCCACATCCCCTGGGTCACTGTCACTAGCTGATCCAGCGGATCGAAGTGCTGTGACCATTGGCTGGCCAGTCCCCATTGAAGGGGACGCATGTACCAGCAGGCCCAATGGACCACGCTGGTGCAGGCCGCCATGAGGCCCAGGAGGCACAGGAAGTCCCGGGCAGGGCGTGATTGCCCAACCTGAAATGACTGGGCAAAGGAGGAAAGAACCTCGGCCCTGTCCGCCGGGAGCTGTGGTCTGGCTCAGAGAGTCGAGCTCTGCCCCGATGAATTGTATCACCTGCTTTGGCACGAGTTCCGACTTGGCCTCGTTGAGGAGGCCAACCTAAGAGCAAACCTGGAGGGCCAGATCTCTGGACCACTCCACCTCCGCTCTGGAGGGGGCTGCAATCAGCCAATCGTCCAGGCAGGGGTACACCCGGACCCTTCAGCACCGCAGGAATGCTGTCATCACTGCCATGCATTTGGTGAAGACCCTGGGAGCTAGGGCGAGGCTGAAGGGCATGGCCCAGAACTCGTAAAGGGATCCCTCTGCTCTGAAGTGGAGGAATCTGGTGGGACAGACGGATTGGGACGTGAAAGAACGCATCCTGGAGGTCCAGGGAACAGAACCACACGCCTCGTTCCAAGGATGGGATTATCTGAGCCAGAGTGACCATCCTGAAGGTCCGAGACCTTAGGAACCTGTTCAGGTCGAGAATGGAGCGCCAGCCCCCCGTCCGTTTTGGGACCAGGAAGTACCTGGACACAAACCGCGGGTATGGGGGAGGATCCGCCACCTTCCTGATCACCTCTTTTTCGAGGAGCAGGGTGATATCGGCTCGGCGGGCCGACAGAGAGGCTGCGGACTCCGTAGCCCCCCGAAGGGTGACGGCTCGGAAGGGTGGGGCCTGCTCGAACTCCAGAGGCAGACCCTGTCCTACCACCTCCAACACCCAGCAGTACGTGGTGATATCGGACCAGGCAGAAAGGAAGTGCCGGAGCAGTCCCCCCATGGGGGGAACCCAGGGGGAAGTGATGAGGCTGGGAGTGACACCCCTCAGCCAGTCACTGAGCAGGCTTGGAGGAGGGACCGGCTGAGGGACCTCCTGGGCCTTTACCTCCCTGCTTCCTATTGGAGGAAGCCGCGGACTTGGGTTTGGGATGCCAAGCGTGAGCCTGCTGGCCCTGGTGCTGGTGCTGTTGGACCAGACGTGCCGCAGGCGCAGAAGGGCGAAAGGACTTGTGCTGCTGCTGTTGGTGGCCTTTGTCCTTCTGGGTGGAGGTGACCGAGTCCAGAGTGGCATTGGACTTCTCAATCTGCTGGAGGTGAACTTCCACTCCAGGGCAAAAAGAGGTCGGTCCCCAAGAAGGGGACGTCCACTAATTTGTGCTGGGTATCCGCCGTGAAGGTGGATATCCTCAGCCATGCTCTGTGGTGCAATGGCCACCGCGGCCGCAACCGATCTGGCACAGAAGTCTCCTATGTCCAGAGTCGTTTTGAGCTGCTGCTTCACCACTGCCCTACCCTGGTCCCGAACCTGCCGGACCATGGTCTGCAGGTCGGCCAGGAGATGAGGGATCACCTCATCCAGGGAGCCCATGCGGGCGTGGGAGAAGTGTGCCATCAGCACGACCGAGCTGGCCTGGCGGAGGCCAAGGGAGGACACAGCGTACACCTTGCGCCCGGCGTAGTCCAGCTTTTTGGACTCCTTGTCAGGGGGCTTGTTCATGTCCCTAGCATTCCCTGAATGCCAGAAAACGCTGTCGGTGACCAAACCCCTCAGCACAGGGGTGTTCCGAAAAACCGGGCAAAGAGCTGGTAGGGACCGCATACTTCCTGGCCATCCTAGCCTAAGGCGCAGGGCAGGAAGCAGGCCGCCGCCAAAGCTCCAAGGATGGGCCAACAATGGCCTCAGCCACCGGAAAGGCCTCCGTGGGGGAATCCCCTCGGTCCAGTATCTCCATCAGGGGATACTTGGCCCGTTTGGATACGGGCTCGAACTGCATCCCGGTGGACTCAGAGATGAGCTGAAGCAAACCCATGAAGGACGATGGGCTTTCGTCCAATGACTGGCACCTGGAGGACTCCAGGTCAACCGGCCTGGAGAACAGGGAGGAGTCGTCGTCGGACTCAGAGCAGTCCGCGAAGAGCTGCCTGGGGCCTGAGCCACCCTCCACCTGCCGAGGACGGTCGGGAGTGAGGGTGACAGACAACCTGTGGGGCAGGCCTTGACCCGACCGAGAATCCTTGGTCGGTGCCCCCGATTTCAGTTGTGGAGGCGGAGGTTCCACCACAATCGGTGGGGCAGCGGGTTTCGGCTGAACAACCGGCCCAGACTTAGGCATCTTGACTACGGCGAGGGGTTGTTTCGGCTGCTCGGGTGACAGTCACTTAATGGCCGGGGGAGGCGTCTGTGTCAACTTGCTCCCGGACAGAAGTAACTGCTGCCACATCAAGTCCTCGTAGCGTCGACGCAACTTGCACCAAAGCCTCTCCTCGTCCGAGGAGGAAGACGAGGACAAGAGGCGGCGCTGCTTACCTCGGTGCAGAGACCGAGACCGCCGATGTTGGCAGGATCGGCTAGACCAAGAAGAGGACCAAGACAGAGACCGAGATCCTCTGTGTTTCAGAGGACGGGTCTGGGAAGGAGCGGGGGACACTCGCTCTTCCCTCGGCTCAGACGCCTTAATCGGGGACTGCTGCACCGGGGGCACAGGCAGATCCTCTGTCTCCACCGGGGGAACTGGTGAAGAAGGGTTGTCTGCTTCACCAGTCAACAGCCCGTCTGATGGGTTGAGAAAAATCTCGACCGCGTCAACGGGTGTCTCAGCCGGCTGGCCTGACGGGGACGCCGTGAAGCCAGCGGCCTTAGCCGCAACCTCGACTGAAGTCTACAGTCTGCTGTCCAGGGAAGGAGACCTCTCCCGCTCCCATGAATGCCGACGATGGGACTTACCCTTAGAGTCCTTTTTGGACCGAGAGGAATGTCCCGATGGCCCCTCTCCCTTCATGGAAAGGGATTGGCAAAGCTCCTTGAATGAAGCTGAATACGAGGTACCCAGAGAGAGTGGGATAAATGCCGTGACTGAGGAAGAGGAAGATGCGGCCGGGGCCACCTCCTCCTCGGGGGCGATCATCTGTGCTTGAGCTGCTCAGCCGAGCCAACCGCTTGTGATAACCGCAATGGGCCTCCTTCGACTTAACGGTGGGTGGCGCTTCTCGGGCGCCTAGCTTTAACCGGCAGTGCGGTCTTCCAGGACGTTGGCCAAAACGAACAGCATGACTCGCAGCCTGTGGGTCGGTTCTAGGCGAGGCAGTAGACGCGAGCGGAGTGCAGGTCCATCCTGGACATCTTCTGTCCACAAGGGCACCGCCGAAATCCGGGAGTCGATTTGTCCATCGCAGCCGCGAGGGAGAAAGTTGACTGAAGTCTTGAAAATTTTAAAATGAGTTTCGGGCGAACTGAAGAATTAGGATCCAGTCTATCACGCAGAGCGTTAAGGAGGGAACCTGAGCTTCCAAACGGTAAGGAAGATCTGGCGTCATGGGGCGGAGCCGAGAGTTTTACCACCCGGGTGGGTGGGAGGAGCCAGCTTGAAGACCTTCCGGCAAGATTTAAAGTGGCAAGGAACCTGCCAGACAGTGTGGATTAACAGCATATCCATGTCCCTAGAATACAGTTTTCCAAGTCAAGTATTTCAGCTCAGCTAAAGATAATGGTTCGGGGTGCTGCATAAGCTGTGCAATACAGATATTCAGATCCCAAACAGGAGTAGGGTACCTAAAGGGAGAATTGATATGAACCAGACCTTTGAAACATTTTTTGAAACAGGATGAGAGGCTAGGGAAGAGCCCTTCCCAGCTGAAAGGAAGGCAGATATAGCTGCCAAATGCACTTTGAGAGCGGTAGGCCTGTGGCCTAAACTGTTAAGATGCACCAAATAGTCCAAAGCAGTGGCAATGTCAGCTGAATCTGGCTGAATATGCCTCTGAGAACACCAGAAACCAAATCTCTTCCATTTGGAATTGTAAATTTTTCTAGTAGAAGGTTTTCTACTAACCTTAAGAATGTCCAAGACTGATTGGGAAAGATGCAGGCTTGCATATTCTAGCTCCTCAAGAGCCAAGCTTCGAGTCCGAGAGTCTGAAGGTTGGGATACAGTATCCTCCCCTGTGAGGAGGTGAGAACATTGTACTGTCTGGGAAGACGAAGTGGAATTGTCACAGACATTGACAATAGTAGGGGGTACCAAGGCTGCCAGGCCCAGTCTGGAACCACTAGAATCACTGTGTAAGGCTGAGATCTGATCTTGATCAGAACTCTGAATATCAGAGGAAAAGGAAGAAAAGCATACAGAAACCTGCTTGTCGAATCCAACAGGAGAGCATCTTGAGGAACAGACCCCAAAAGAAGGGGTCTGCAGCAGAATAGGGGAAGCTGTTGATTGTTCAGGGCTGCAAAGAGGTCCATCTCTGGAGTGCCCCACCTCTTGAAAATGACCTGAAGAAATAGAGGATTCAGGGCCCATTCATGGTGACCTTGAGAACTCCTGCTGAGAGTGTCTGCCAGTACGTGGTCTTTCCCTGAGAGATGCATAGCTATCAGGAAAACCTGAAGGGAATAAGCTAGTGACCATATTTTCATGGCTTCGGTGGACAAGGCTGAGGACTGAGTGCCCTCCCCCCCCCCGCTTGCTGATGTACCACATGGTTGTGGTGTTCTCTGTCCTGATTTGCACCACTTTCCCCTGAACTGTGTTCGAGAATGTCTGAAGTGCTAGAAGGACAGCCCTGAGTTCGAGAAGATTTATGTGCAGGAAAGACTCCTGATGAGACCATGTTCCCTAAGCAGTAAGCTGGTCCACATGGGCTCCCCATCCCAGTAGGGAAGCATCTGTGGTGAGAATCACCGTTGGAGCCTGACTGAGGAAGGGGACACCTTATCTTGGATTGTCCTCCTCCAGCCACCACTGGAAAGCCTGAACTAGAGTTTGAGACACTGGAACTAACTTGGAAAGGGGGTCTTTTTTCTGAGACCAAAAAAATTTTAGATGAAACTGAATATCTATAATTTGAAATCTTGCCCCTTGCACTACTGCAGTGGAAGCTGCCATGTGGCCTAACAACTGTAAGAAGTGCCTGGCTGGCTGAGACACTAGTGAATGAAAAGAGGAAGCCAGGGTGATTAGGGACTGTACCCTTGAAAGAGGAAGAAAGGCCTTTGCCTGGACAGTGTCCAGTTTCACCCCTATAAATGTGAGAAGCTGGGCTGGTTCCAGAACAGACTTTTCTAGATTTAGGATGAATCCTAAGGAATCCAGAAGCTTTTGAGTTACCTCTACAGCTGACTTATCTTGGTCTGAGGACTGACCCACTATTAGCCAGTCGTCCAGGTAAGGGAACAGTAAGATGCCTTTGTCTCCTGAGAAAGGCCACCACTACTGCCAGACACTTGGTGAACACCCTTGGAGCAGATGTTAGCCCAAAAGGCATTGCTCTGAACTGGTAGTGACCTGAGGGCAACTCGAACCTGAGGTACTTTCTGTGGGAATGTCTGATAGGTATGTGGAAATAGGCATACTTGAGATCCAGGGAGGCTAGTCAGTCTCCTGGTCTCAGAGAGGGAAGAATTATTCTCAGAGTCACCATTTTGAACTTTGGCTTTAGTATATGTTTGTTTAGGTATCTTAGATCTAGGATGGGTTGCCGCCACTCCCCTGTCTTTTTTGGGGTAAGGAAGCATCTGGAATGCAGTCCTTTTCCCCTGTGATAAAGAGGTACCTTCTCTACTGCTTGCAGAAGTAGTAGAGAGGAGACTTCTGCCTCTAAGGCCTTTGTCTCCAAGGAAGAGGGAGGACTGAAAGACTTTGCTCTCGTTTTTGGGAACCTTTTTAAACTGACAGCAAGTCCCTGGCTCACTACTTTCAGGACCCATTTGTCTGGAGTAATAGACTTCTAGGCCAGGAAATAGTGAGCCAGCCTGCCCCCTACTGGAACTGAGGAGGCAACCCTGACTCACACCTCATGGTATCTATTTGGCAGGGGGCTTAGACTGAGTGGAGGATGGAGTCCTGGTCATCCTCCTTCTGCCTCTTCCCCTAAAGAGGCTGGAAAGAGGAAGCCTGGGCTTAGTATAAAGGCCTATGGAAAGGCCTGCCCCTGCCAGCCCTAGATTGCTGCTTCTGAGGGATGACCTGCTTTTCACTGGCTGCAGCACTCCTGAAGGTGGTCCTGTATTCATCCATCTTTTTCATGTAATCCTCTGTTTGCTCTCCAAACAGAGAATTACCCGTGACAGGAAAATCCATGGCCTTGGTCTGGGTATCCTGTAATAGACTGGTACACCTGAGCCAAGAAAATCTCCTCAGGGAGACAGATGTAGCCATAACCGTAGACTGTACATAATTCGAGTCAACAACAGCATGAAACTGGACCTTTGATGCCTCAATACCATCCATAACCACCTGCTCCAATTTCTTGGCCAGCTGTGGAGGGGCATTCTTAGCCAGCTCCAGAACAGTGTCCCACATAGATTTCTGGTATATGGCTGTATATGCCATGTAAGTAGCTTGCCTGAGCCCCAAAGAGAATGTCAAGTACTGTTTCTTTGCCATGGCATCCACTTTCCTGGAATCCTTATCTGGGGGGGTGAGATACCAGGGGGATGTTAGCCTTGTCACAGGCTGCAGCTTGCACTATGTCAATATGGCTGCA
The DNA here is from genome assembly GCA_016271365.2 of Neoceratodus forsteri. NCBI lineage: Eukaryota > Metazoa > Chordata > Ceratodontiformes > Ceratodontidae > Neoceratodus > Neoceratodus forsteri. The sequence goes on along the minus strand of JADMNL010000022.1, from coordinate 481,744,167 downwards.
ATAATTTGTAAGGAATTCCATCCCAAGACCTGACAAGGTATACCTCCTGTCCATCTTTTTATCCACTGGGGTATGGATGTTGGGAACTGAAGAATTGTGTGCGTCTTTCTCCAGAGATTTATGCAGAGGGATAGACACCCTTTTGGACTCTGGGACATCCATCATCTCAACATAGTCAGGTTCCTCCTGATCCTGTTCTGCCTCTTCCACTGGAAGCTGAAGAGTATCAGCCACTTTCTTGCAGAACAAGAAATGGGAGGGGGACTCAGAGTCTGGGAGGAGACGCATTAGAAGGCCTGTCTGGGGAGATGTCAGGCTCTACTGGCTCATCTAGGCCGTCATAATCCTCTTCTTCATAATCTTCTTCTCCTTCCTAATCGCCCTCATAAAAAAGCTTCAGAATCATATTCAGAAGCAGAAACTTCCGACTGAACCGATTGTCTGAGTCAGTGTCTGTTCGGTCGGAACTGGGATAAGTGACTGTACAATCGTAATCGCTTTAGCTATTTCTTCAGCAGTTGGAACATGGGAACTGGGATCCAAACTGGCTGATTTGCGCTTTCTCTTAAGACGGAACCAATTCTGCAGCATCTGCTCTCCTTTTGCCCAAGGAGGTATAGCCCAGGTCAATGGGCACCCCCTCCGGTTTGGCTGGAACCGAACCGGGCTGGCCATCCGGGTCAGAGGATTTCTCTGCCTCCCTCTCCTTCATCCTACTTAAACATTCATCTAAAGTGGCTTTGGGAAAGTTTTTGCAAATCTGGCAGTCTTCTTTGAGGTGGTCAAACCCCAGACAAACAGACCACAGATGAGATTGGGAATCAGCCTTAGCAAGGCCTCCCCACACTCTATGCAGTGCTGAAACACAGTGGGACCAGTTTTCTTTTTGGGTTTCTCAGACATGCCTGTATAATGAGTTACCCTTACCAGCGATTAAGCCAGGCAACTACAAACCTGTAGGGTCCAACCGTGTCATGGGTCAGTTAAAAAAAAAGAAAATTTCATTTTTTAAAGGATCCGATAGGTACCGGGAACCACAGTACAAAAGGTAGGAAAAAAAAAAAAAGAAAACCCAATACAGAATTTGCTTTGGTTCCCGACTGGACAGAAACCGAACAAAAACATTTCTATCTACAAAGCTCTAAACTACCTACTAAAGACACTTACTGTACCGTAGACAGATCTGAAAACCGAAAAAATACAGTTGATAAAATCGACGGATTTTCACCTGAACCGAACCAAAGCAAAGGAGAGGATCTCCGGAGTGACTTCACGGTTAGGTGGAGTAAAGAATTTGACAGTTACACTGAGGAGTACCCGGGACAGAGGTTTGAAAACAGAGCTCAACGTTCTATGCCTTGGCACAGAGTTAACCCTTATCTCTCCGGAGCAGTTCAAGTGCTGGGCCTAACTGCATATAGTCATAATACAGCATGACTTCTTGTTTGAAGTGAATACATGAACACAGAGGTTTTAGTGAACTCCTCCCTGAACAGGTACTTGTTTAACTTTCCAAGGTCGACAAATGGCTATTATCTCAGAACCAGAAGCGATGGAAATAGGAAGCTGTGCTCCACTCTGCTGTGGAACAACTTGTACTGCCCAATTCCTGCAGAGGCCCTGTATCTCAAAAGCAAGAGTATGACTGAGAGGCGGACAGACTGGGCTGCCATCTGGTTGGAAGGTCTGGGGAAAAATGAAAAATTGGGAGATTATCCCTCTCTGACAATCCTGATGACCCAAGTGTCCGCTGTAATGGACTTCCACTGGCTGTAAAACTGAATGAGATACCCCTCCCACTGCTGAGAGGCGTATCCCTCAGACAGCTGAAGTGGGACCTAGGCTGGATCCACAGAGGTTGCTACAGGGCACTTTGGGGCCCTGCGCCCTCTACCGAGTTGGTTCCTGATAAAGGCACCTAGGTCTTTACCTTGAAAGGACTGCCTGTGCGAGAATGTCAAAGGTCCTGTCCCTCTGAGAGGCAGCAGGCACCGCCTGTTTAAATGGCAGCTGTATTGTTCTGAGTGGCCCACAGAACTCAACCCGAGGGCTGAACAGATAATCATCAAGGAGATGTTAACCACCTGCTGCCAGTAGCAGCTGCCCTAGAGGCAGAGTCGTAGGAGTCCATAAAAACTTTCAGCTGATTATTGGTCTATAAGCCCCTAGCAATGGAGCGTTAGATTCCTGGAGGCTCTCGACCATTGAATTGAGTGTGTTCCTCAGGGTGTACTCATACTGAGGAATGTAGGAACTCAAGATGTAGAAGTCTGCTTTGGTCCACAGATGAAGACTGAAATGTTATGATTGTCCCCATATCCCTGAGGAAAAAGAACTGGAAAGAAGATCTTCCATCACACTAATACAGAAAGCTTGCATTCCAGCCCATAAAATGAGTCATCCACTGCATCTTCGACAAAGCAGAATAGGACGAGATTCATCCAGATTCACTTCTACCCCAGAATAACCTCCAAAAGGCAGGTCTAGACCAGGAACACGGGAGACGCCACCAGCTGTATCGGCAAAGAGTTCAGTGCCATCCATGGTGCCGGCACCAGACCCAGCACCACCCATGGCGCCAGCACCACCCACAGCACCAGCACCACATGGCACCACCCATGGTGCCAGACAGGATGCTGGCACCACACCTGGCACCAGAACCGCTGCTAGACTTGAAGTAAAGGGGGGAGAAGAAAAGTGGTACCCGTGCCGGCCCCTGCAGGGAAAAAAGGAGAGATGGGTAGGCACAAGGAGTCAATGGCATTGGCACTGAAGACGGGACCACGCACATCCTGGCCCAACCGACCCGGCTGCAGCCCAGCAGCACCAAGGACTGAGGGCCCTAGAACCGGCCAGGACAACTGGGCAGATGCCTTACCCTCTGCTCTAAAAGAGCAGCCCAGAGGAGAAAATGCTCACCGTAACCCCATCGAGGACAGAGATGGGATCCAGTGTCTAAGATTGCAGCTGTTAAGAATGGAGCAACAGAGGAACCCATCAGAGTTGGTTCAGGCCTACTGCTATCCTCTACAGACGATCCCCTCACAGACGTACCAGAGGGCAACCTCGAGCAGTAGATTTTTCTGTCACCGAGAGGAAGAAGAGCTTGAGGTCAAGCTGAGCTGGGTTCGAACCGCTACTTTTTGCTGGGTGGACTGTTCCCCCAGACTGCCCTGTGGTTGTAACCCCCGCAGAGGGAGGGACCAGACACAGCCCCACTGCCATCACAGCTTTCAGATGACGTCTTCCTACCGCTACCATCTAAGGTCGACTCCGCTGATGGCAGGCTGAGAATACTAGAACACTAAAAATGGTAAGTTTGATGAATACTGAACAGCTATAGCTGCTGCCATATAGACAAAGGGTCGACTCCCAGCAGGTGAGAGACATCACAGAAGCGCACGCGATGGTGGGAGAAAAGGAACTGAGGCAGTTGGAGAGTCAATGCCAAGATAGCCTATACAGCGCAAGCTAGTCTCATGGTGTCGTGCATGCACGGTCCTATCCCGGTGCCGGCCCTCCTGAAGATTTTTGGCTCCCACAGGGTCCTAGCACCTTCAGCATAGTCCCATTAGTGTGAACAAGTGGTGGAGACTTTTAGTCCAGGAAGATCAGCAGATTGTACCTTGGGGATGAGTGACAGGAGATTTGCTGGACAAGGCCAGGAGCACAGAATACCAGGTCTCCTGGCCCAGTCTGGAGCAATTAGGATTGTTGTTGCAGGTTTCCTTCAGAGCTTGAACAGCACCCTCCATAGAAGAGGAAAAGGGTGAAACGTGTCAAGGAATCTTCCTATGCAACCGACGATCAGGGCATCCTCTGAGACTGTCCCCACTGATGGAGGCCTGCAACTAAAGAGGGGGAGCTGATAGTTTTACCAGGAAGTGAACGGGTCCACCTCTGGTGTGCCCCACCTTCTGAACACTGCTGCAAGCACTTGCTTATTCAGGGTCCATTCATGACAGCCTTGACCGTTTCTGCTCAGGGAATCTGAGAGGACATTGCGTTTCCCTGACAGGTACACAGTGGATAGCTGCACTTCCACCTCATATGCCAGGCTCCAGATCTTCATTGCCTCTGTGCACAGATTATAAGATCTTGTTCCTCCCAGTTTATGTAGTACATAATGGTGGTGACGTCTGTCCTGATTTGGACTGACCCCTGATGAGGGAGCCCAGTTTATGTAGTGCATGGTGGTGGTGGTGTTGGTCATGATTTGGACCAATTCCTGATGTGGGAGAAAAAAGCCTGCATTGCCAGATACACAGTGCCGAGCTCTGGAAGGTTTATGTGCTCCTGGGACTCCAGTGGGGTCCACACTCCACTTACAGTGAGGTCCAGGTGGACGCCCCATCTCAGGAGGGAGGGAGGCATCTGTGGTGAGCACCACTATGGGCAACTGCTGGAGGAAGGTGATTCCTTCTATAAGGTTGTCCTGCTCTTTCCACCAGTCCAGTGCTTTTAGAACGCACTTTGTAACTGTACCAACTTTGCCACAGGGTCCCGCCTTTGGGACCAGTGAGATCCTAGGTGGTACTGAATATCCCTCATTTGAAACCTGGCACTTGGGATCACAGCAGTGGATGTGGCCATGTGCCCCAGCAACTGAAGGAAGACCCTTGCTAGTCTGAGCTGCCCTGCTTTGAAAGACCTTGCCAGTTCTGTGAGACTTACCACCCTCTCCCTGCTGTGTGTCCAGCTCTGCTCTTATGAAGTCCAGTACCTGGAATGGTTCTGTCTGGGACTTCAGGATGTTTACCAGGAACCCTAAATCCTCTAGAGTTGACCAAGTAAGCTGGAGGGAGGCCTTGGCCTCCTGGTATGACCCTCCTGAGACTAGCCAGTCATCAGGTAAGGGAAGACCACAACACCTTATGACTGCTGCCAGGCACTTTGTGAAGACAGGTCAAAGGGTAGGGCTACAAACTGATAGTGGCAGTTCCCTACCCTGAACCTGAAGTATTTTCTGTGGGAGGGTCTTACCAGAATGTGAAAGTAGGCATCCTTCAGATCCTGTGACACCAACCAATGTCCCTGTTGCAGAGATGGGATCATGGTGGACAGTATGAAAAAATTACTCACCTTAGTAATGTTTTCTCTTCTAATGGAGTCTTGCTGTATTCTGACAGTAGCAGCAGTGAGTCCCAACCTTCGAACTGCCCCGGAGATGAAAGAGTTAACTTTCCATGCCAGGCATGGAACGCTGAGCTCGAGCTCGGTTGAGACTCTGTCTGTTGCTGTTTAAACTCAAACCGTCAGATCTTTACGAGCTAAACTCACTGAGGTCCTGTGTGGAAGCTGTAAACCTACACTAGCCAACTGGCTACTAACATAAAACAGATTTTTGGTCCCAAAACAAAGACTCAAGTCAGGAGACCCAAAAATGGAATAAACACAACACCCACTCACCCAAAGAAAGGGTGATAAAAAAGAGGGGGGCACCTCCTGAGTGCCAACACTGCCGCTGCCCACCCACATCCCAAAAGAAAAAATTACTCACCTTAGTAATGTTGTTTCTTCTAATGGAGTCTTGCTATATTATGACATATGCAGTGAGTCCCAACCTTCGAACTGCTCCGGAGGTGAAAGAGTTAACTTTCCATGCCAGGCATGGAACACTGAGCTCGAGCTCGGTTGAGACTGTTTGTTCTTCAAACTCAAACCGTCAGATCTTTACGAGCTAAACTCACTGAGGTCCTGTGTGGAAGCTGTAAACCTACACTAGCCAACTGGCTACTAAACATAAGAACACATTTTTTGGTCCCAAAACAAAGACTCAAGTCAGGAGACCCAAAAAATGAAAAACACAACACCAAGTCACCCCAAGAAAGGAGGGTGAAAAGAACAAGGTGGGCACCTACTAAGTGCCAACACTGCACTGCCCACCCATCCCAAAACAGAGGTTCTGAGAGGGGCAGGCGGGGGGTCATAATAGCAAGACTCCATTAGAAGAAACAACATTACTAAGGTGAGTAATTTTTCTTCAAACAACATGAAGTCTTGCTATATTATGACATTTGCAGACTACAAAGCAGTACCTCCATGGAGGAGGGACAGAACCCACTTAGGAAATAGGCTCTGAAGCAGAGCTGTGCCAAACCGAGCATCACTCCTAGCCTGGATGTCCAAGGAGTAATGCTTGGTAAAAGTGTGAACTGTTTTCCAGGTAGCTGCTTGACATATCTCTAGAATAGGGATGTCTGCCAGGGAAGCAGCTGTACCGCTGGTAGAGTAAGCCCTCAGGCCTAAAGGAGGAATCTTACCCAGTTTTTCATAACAAAACTGGACACAAGAGACAATCCACCTGGCAATGGATCTTTTAGTGGCAGGTTTCCCTTTACCAACCTCACCATAAGTGAGGAACAGTTGGAGGCAGTCAAACCTGTGACCCTTGGTATGCTCTATGTAGTAACTAAGGGCTCTCTTCACATCTAAGCTGTGCAGCCTCCTCTCTCCAGAGGAGGAATGGTCAGTGAAGTACACTGGAAGAGATATAGATTGATTAAGGTGGAAATCTGAAACCACCTTAGGCAAGAACTTTCTGTTAGTCCTGAGGACCACCTTATCTCTATGAGAGGAGATAAAATCAGGCTGCACTGACAAAGCTTGTAATTCACTTATGCGTCTGGCAGAAGTGATGGCTACCAGAAACACAGCCTTCCAAGTCAAGTACTTAAGCTCTGCTGAAGACAAAAGCTCAAAGGGAGGGTTGCATAAGCTGAGCAATGCAAACATTAAGATCCCAGGCAGGGGCAGGGTCCCTGAATGGAGGGTTGGTGTGAAGCAATCCCTTGAAAAACTTGGAGAATACAGGATGAGCTGAAAGAGAAGAGGGTTTACCTGCTGAAATAAAAGCAGACACAGCTGCCAGATGCACTTTTAGGGTAGCTGGTCTCAGCCACCAGGTATTTAAGTGGACCATATAATCCAGGACTGTGGGTAAATCAGCAGATTCTGGGGAAATATGCTTCCCAGAGCACCATATGAAAAACCTCTTCCATTTGGAATTATAAGTAGCCCTGGTGGAAGGTTTCCTAGAAGCCTTCAGGATATCCATTACACCTTGGGAGAGGTGTAGATCAGCAAACTCTAACTCTTCAAGAGCCAGGCCTTGAGATTGAGAGATTTGAGGTTCGGGTACCAAACCCTCCCCTGAGCACAGGTTATCAGGTTGTGATTCCTGGGAAGACACAGGGGAAGATGGACTGCTAAGGACAGTAGGGGTGGATACCAGGGTTGTCTGGCCCAATCTGGAGCAATCAGGATCATCTTGCAGGGTTGAGATCCGATTTTGACTAGCACTTTGAACAGGAGAGGAAGGGGAAAAGCATAGAGAAACTTCCCTTCCCAATTGAGAACTAAGGCATCCAGAGGGACTGAGCCCAACACTGGGGGCCTGCAGCAAAAAAGGGGAAGTTGGTGATTGTCTGGGGCTGCAAAAAGATCCATCTGCGGGGTGCCCCATCTGGCAAATATCACCTCCAAGACCAGGGGGTCCAGTGACCATTCGTGATGGCCCTGGGAAATCCTGCTGAGAGCATCTGCCAGGACATTGTCCTTGCCTGGGAGGTGAACTGCCATAAGGGAGGTGTTCAGGGAGTAAGCCAGAGACCACAACTTCATTGCTTCGGTGCACAAGGCTGTAGACCGAGTGCCCCCTTGCTTGTTGATGTACCACATTGTGGTGTTGTCTGTTCTGACCTGTACAACTTTGTTCTGAACAGATTTGGAAAAAACTTGAAGTGCTAGAAAAACTGCTCTGAGTTCCAACAGATTGACGTGGAACAGAGATTCCTGAGGGGACCACAATCCCTGGGTAGTGAAGTCGCCCATGTGAGCTCCCCACCCCAAGAGGGATGCATCTGTAGTAAGGATTAAGGTAGATGTAACTTGACTTGGTCTGGGGATTGGCCTACTATAAGCCAGTTGTCCAGGTAAGGGAAGATGGCAATTTTTTGCCTTCTTAGGGAAGCAACTGCTACTGCCAGGCATTTTGTGAATACCCTTGGAGCAGAGGTGAGGCCAAAGGGCATTGCTCTGAACTGGTAATGGCCTGAGGGCAGCTCGAACCTGAGGTACTTTCGATGGGAGCTTCTGATGAGAATATGGAAGTAGGCATCCTTGAGGTCCAGGGACCTAGCCAGTCCTCTGGCCTTAGAGAGGGTAGAATAATTCCCAGAGTCACCATTTGAATTTTGGTTTTAAAAGGTGCTTGTTTAAATATCTGAGATCCAGGATGGGCTGCCATTCTCCTGTCTTTTTTGGGGTAAGGAAGTACCTGGAGTACAACCCTTTGCCCTGGTGAAGGGGTGGAACCCTTTCCACAGCTCTGAGAGCCAGGAGGGAAGAGACCTCTGCCTCTAGGGCAAATGCCTCTGGTGGATTTGCAGGTGGAAAGGATCTGGTTCTCATCTTTGGAAACTTTTTGAAGCTGAGAACCAGTCCCTGGCTTACTACTTCCAGGACCCACTTGTCTGATGTCGGAGACTCCCAGTCCTGGACAAAGTAAGCCAGCCTGCCCCCTACAGGTAGCTGAGAATTGGCCCCGGGCAACCCCATCAGGGTGCCTGCTTGGCAGGGGCTTTGGGCTGAGGGGAGGAAGCAGGCCTGCATGTACCCTGTCTGCCTCTCCCTCTAAAGAACCCCCTCTGGGCATAAGCAGAAGAGGAGGCCTGGGTTTGGTAAAAAGGCCTATGAAAAGGCCTGCCCCTGCGAAGCTGCCTTTGAGGAGTGGCCTGCCTTTCCTTGGCCTGTGTACTCCTATAGGTGGTCCTATACTCATCCATTTTCTTCATGTAATTCTCTGTCTGCTCCTCAAACAGAGAATTACCCACAACGGAAAATCCATGGCCTTAGTCTGGGTATCCTGTGACAGGCTAGTACATCTGAGCCAAGCCATTCTGCGAAGTGCCACAGATGTAGCCATGACTCTTGATGACATCATTAGAGTCCACTGCAGCATGGAATTGCACCTTGGATGCCTCAATACCATCAGCAGCCACCTGCTCCAGCTCCTTGACAAGCTGGCCAGGGTTCTGTTTTGCTAGAGCCATAACAGTATCCCATCTGGATTTCTGATATCTAGCAACATAAGCCATATAATTTGCCTGTCTGAGTCCCAAGGATGCTGCCATGTACTGTTTCTTTGCCATGGCATCAATTCTCCTGGAGTCCTTGTCCGGGGGGGTGTGAAGCCAAGGGAATATTTGCCTCGTCACAGGCAGCAGCCTGCACTACCCCAACATGGCTGCATTGTTGTGAAAGGAACTCCGTATCAGAGCCTGACAATGTGTACCTCTTGTCCATTCTCTTATCCACAGGAGGTATAGTGTGAGGAGTTTTTAGAATTTTAAATGTCTGTTTCCCAAAAGATTTATGCAAGGAATAGACAGTCTCCTAGACTCTGGGATATCCATCATTTACACATAGTCAGGCTCCTCTTGATCATCCACAGCTTCCTCCATAGGGAGCTGGAGGGTTTCAGCCACTTTTTTATAAAACATAAAATGAGAAGGGGACTCAAAGCCTAGGAAGAGACACTCCTGAAGGTCTGTCTGGGGAGATGTCTGGGTCAATGGGCACATCCAGACTTTCAAATCCACATTCACTCTCCTCATACTCCTCTTCCCCCCTCCTCCGGTTCATAATATTCCTCTAAATCATACTCTTGAACCAGTGGAACCGGCAGAACCGGGTGCTTACCTGATGGTGCCGGTTCGGATGGAAACGGGGAAAGCGACTGGACGATTTTAATCGCTTTGGCTATTTCTTCAGCGGTTGGAGAGGAAAGTTTTGGCTCCACACCAGCTGATTTCCTAGTCCTTTTTGCTGGAACCGACTCCTCAGAGTCGGATCTCCTTTTGCCCGAAGTCTCACCCTGGTCAGAGGGCACTCCCTCTGGTTCGGTTGGAATCGAACCGGGTTGGCCATCCGGTTCAGCGGACTTTTTGGCCTCTCTTTCCCTGAGCCTACCAACTCTCTTTTCCAGGGTAGCTGCAGGAAAATTTTTACAAATCTGGCAGTCTGCATTGAGGTGGTCAAACCCCAGACAATAAACACAGGTGGTGTGGGGGTCAGCCTTGGCAAAGACTTCCCCACACACACTGCAGTGTTGAAACCCAGTGGGCCCGGTTTTTCTTTTGGGTTTCTCAGACATAGTGCCAGTCCTAACCAAACTTACCCATTTATGGCAATCCACCAGGTAAGACCCTCTTATCGGTTCCCAACCGTGTCACGGGTCGTGGAAAAAAACGTAATAAAATCCGTTTTTTTTTGAACAGATAAGAACCGGTAACCACACTCTAAATTACAGATTAAGATATTTTAAACAACCTGATCGGTTACAAGTTCCACACAGAATAGAATTAAAGTAAAACCTATCTAGTACTCACAAATACCACAGAGTCTGAACCGACTGGTTGCGGTTTAAATTCGGTCGAAAACCGAGGAAAACAATACTTTAACCGACAAAATGAACCGAGCAGAAGGAGAAATCTCTGGAGCGACTGTTCAGTGAGGCGGAGTAAAGAATCTGATGGTTTGAGTTTGAAGAACAGACAGAGTTTCAACCGAGCTTGAGCTCAGCGTTCCACGCCTGGCATGGAAAGTTAACTCTTTCACCTCCGAAGCAGTTCAAAGGTTGGGACTCTGCATATGTCATAATATAGCAAGACTTCATGTTGTTTGAAACAGAGGTTCTGAGAGGAGAAAGCAGGTAGAGAGGTCAGAATACAGCAAGACTCCATTAGAAGAAACAACATTACTAAGGTGAGTAATTTTTTCTTCAAACATGAAGTCTTGCTGTATTCTGACAGTAGCAGACTACCAAGCAGTACCTCCATGGAGGAGGGACAGAACCTACTTAGGGAATAGGCTCTGAAGCACAGCTGTGCCAGACCGAGCATCACTCCTAGCCTGGATATCCAGGGAGTAATGCTTGGTAAAAGTATGAACTGTTTTCCAGGTAGCTGCTTGACATATTTCTAAGATCGGAATATCCCTGGTAGCAGTTGTACCTCTGGTAGAGTGAGCACTCAGGCCCGAGGGTGGAACCTTACCTAGTTTTTCATAGCAAAATTGTATGCAAGAGACAATCCACCTGGCAATGGATCTTTTAGTGGCAGGTCTTCCTTTACCAACCTCATCATAAGTGAGGAACAGTTGGAGGGAGTCAAACCTATGACCCTTGGTACGTTCTATATAGTAGCCAAGGGCTCTTTTCACATCTAGACTGTGCAGCCTCCTCTCACCAGAGGAGGAATGGTGAGTGAAGTACACAGGAAGAGACATTGATTAAGGTGGAAGTCTGAAACCACCTTAGGCAAAAACTTCCTGTTAGTCCCGAGGACCACCTTATCCCTATGGAAGGAAATAAAGTCAGGCTTCACTGACAGGGCTTGTAGCTCACTTATGCGCCTGGCAGAAGTGATGGCCACCAAAAACACAGTTTTCCAAGTCAAGTACTTAAGCTCTGCTGAGGACAAAGGCTCAAAAGGGGGTTGCATAAGCTGAGCAATGCAAACGTTAAGATCCCAAGCAGGGGCAGGGTCACTGAATGGAGGATTGGTATGAAAAACTTGGAGAAAACAGGGTGAGCTGAAAGAGAAGAGGGCTTACCTGCTGAAATGAAAGCAGAAACAGCTGCGAGATGCACCCTTAGTGTAGCTGGTCTGAGCCCCAAGCTATTCAGATGGACCATATAGTCAAGGACTGTGGGCAGATCAGCAGACACTGGGGAAATATTGTTCCCAGAGCACCATATTGAAAATCTTTTCCACTTAGAATTATAAGTAGTTCTGGTGGAAGGCTTCCTAGAAGCCTTTAGAATATTCTTAACACCTTGGGAGGGGTGTAAATCAGCAAACTCTAACTCTTCAAGAGCCAGGCCTTGAGATTGAGAGATGAGAGATTCTGGTACCAAACCCTCCCCTGAGCACAGGTTAACAGGTTGTAATTCCTGGGAAGAGCCAGGGGAAGATGGACTGTTAAGGACAATAGGAGAGGATACCAGGGCTGTCTGGCCCAGTCTGAAGCAATCAGGATCACTTTGCAGGGTTGAGACCTGATTTTGACTAGTACTTTGAACAGGAGAGGGAAGGTGGGAAAAGTATGCAGGAACTTCCCTTCCCAACTGATAACTAAGGCATCCAGGGGGACTGAGCCCAACACTGGGGGCCTGCAGCAAAAAAGGGGAAGTTGGTGATTGTCTGGGGCTGCAGAAAGATCCATCTGCGGGGTGCCCCATCTGGAGAATATCACCTCCAAGACCAGGGGATCCAGTGACCATTCGTGATGGCCTCGAGATATCCTGCTGAGAGCATCTGCCAGGACATTGTCCTTGCCTGGGAGGTGTACTGTTGAGAGGGAGGTGTTCAGGGAATAAGCCAGAGACCACAACTTCATTGCTTCTGTGCACAAGGCCGTAGACAGAGTGCCTCCTTGCTTGTTGATGTACCACATTGTAGTGGTATTGTCTGTTCTGATCTGAATTACTTTGTTCTGAACAGACTTGGAAAAAGCTTGAAGTGCTAGAAATACTGCTCTGCGTTCCAACAGACTGATGTGAAGCAGAGATTCCTGAGGAGACCACAACCCCTGGGTGGTCAGGTCACCCAAGTGAGCCCCCGCACCCCAAGAGGGAGGCATCTGTAGTAAGGATTAAGGAGCGAGACTGAGTGGCAAAGGGAACTCCTTGTCTTAGATTGTTCTGATCCTGCCACCACTGCAAGGCCTGGATCAGAGTTCGAGTCACTGGGATCAGTTTGGTCAGGGGATCCTTTTTCTGAGACTAAAAGGCTCTCAAATGGAACTGAATGTCCCTCATCTGAAATCTTGCTCCCTGCACCACTGCTGTAGAAGCAGCCATGTGCCCCAGGAGCTGCAGAAAATGCCTTGCTGGTCGAGACACCTGTAGGGTGAAAGAGGAGGCCAGTGTGATAAGGGTCCTTGCCCTGTCCAGGGGAAGGAAGGCTCTGGCCTTTTCTGTATCTAGCTCTGCGCCTATGAAGGTAAGGAGCTGAACAAGTTCTAGAACTGACTTTGAAAGATTCAGAAGGAAACCCAGAGAGGTGAGCAGTTGCTGAGTTATCTGTAGGTGTAACTTGAACTGGTCTGGGGACTGGCCTACTATGAGCCAGTCGTCCAGGTATGGGAAGATGGCAATCCTTTGCCTTCTTAGAGAAGCAACTACTACTGCCAGGCATTTTGTGAACACCCTTGGAGCAGAGGTTAGACCGAAGGGCATTGCTCTGAACTGGTAATGGCCTGAGGACAACTCGAACCGGAGGTACTTTAGATGGGAGCTTCTGATGAGAATATGGAAATAGGCATCCTTGAGGTCCAGGGAAACTAGCCAGTCCTCTGGCCTTAGAGAGGGTAGAATTATTCCCAGAGTCACCATTTTGAATTTTGGCTTTAAAATGTGCTTGTTTAAGTATCTGAGATCCAAGATGGGCATACTTCTCCTGTCTTTTGGGTAAGGAAGTACCTGAGTACAATCCTTTGCCCTGGTGTGGGGGGGAACCCTTTCCATAGCTCTGAGAGCCAGGAGGGAAGAGACCTCTGCCTCTAGGGCAAGTGCCTCTGAGGGATTTGCAGGTGGAAAGGATCTGGTTCTCAGCTTTGGAAATGTTTTGAAGCTGAGAACCAGTCCCTGGCTTACTACTTCCAGGACCCACTTGTCTGATGTTAGAGACTTCCAGTCCTGGACAAAGTAAGCCAGCCTGCCCCCTACAGGTAGTGGAGAATTGGCCCTGGCAAACCCATCAGGATGCCTGTTTGGCAGGGGTTTTGGGCTGAGGGGTGGAAGCAGGTCTGCTTGTACCCCTTCTGCCTCTCCCTCTAAAGAACCCCCTCTGAGCATAAGCAGAAGAGGAGGCCTGGGCTTGGTAGAAAGGCCTATGAAAAGGCCTGCCCCTGCCCCTAGGATGCTGCCTCTGAGGAGTGGCCTGCCTTTCCTTGGCCTGGGCAGTCCTATAGGTGGTCCTATATTTGTCCATTTTCTTCATGTAATTCTCTGTTTGCTCCCCAAACAGAGAATTACCCTCAACAGGAAAATCCATGGCCTTAGTCTGGGTATCCTGTGACAGGCTAGTACATCTGAGCCAAGCCATTCTACGAAGTGCCACAGATGTAGCCATGACTCTAGATGACACATCATTGGAGTCCACTGCAGCATGGAATTGCACCTTGGATGCCTCAATACCATCAGCAGCCACCTGCTCCAGCTCCTTGGCAGCTGGCCAGGGACCTGTTTTGCTAAAGCCATGACAGTGTCCCATCTGGTTTCTGATACCTAGCAGTATAGGCCATATAGTTGGCCTGTCTGAGTCCCAAGGATGCTGCCATGTACTGTTTCTTTGCCATGGCATCAATCCTCCTGGAGTCCTTGTCTGGGGGGTGTGAAGCCAAGGGAATATTTGCCTTATCACAGGCTGCAGCCTGCACTACTCCAACATGGCTGCATTGTTGTGTAAGGAACTCTGTATCTGAGCCTGACAATGTATACCTCTTGTCCATTCTTTTATCCACAGGAAGTATGGTATTAGGAGTCTTTAAAATCTTAAATGTCTGTTTCCCAAAAGATTTGCGTAAGGGAATAGACAGCCTCCTAGACTCTGGGATATCCATCATTTCCACCTAGTCAAGCTCCTCCTGGTCATCCACAGCTTCTTCCATAGGAAGCCGGAGGGTTTTAGCCACTTTTTTTTTTATAAAACATGAAATGGGAGGGGGACTCAAAGCCTAGGAGGAGACACTCCTGAAGGTCTGTCTGGGGAGATGTCCGGGTCAATAGGCACATCCAGACTTTCAAAACCACATTCACTTTCCTCATACTCCTCTTCCTCCTCCTCTGGTTCATAATATTCCTCTAAATCATAATCTTGAACGGTGGAACCCGCAGACAGCGCCTCCCTGATGGTGCGGTTCGGTGGGAACTGAGAAAGCGACTGCACAATTTTTATCGCTGGCTATTTCTTCAGCGGTTGGAGAAGAACGTTTTGGATCCATACCAGCTGATTTTTCCTTTCTTGTTCTCTTAGCTGGAACTGACTCCTCAGAATCAGCTCTCCTTTTGCCCTAAGAAGTCTCGCCCTGGTCAGAGGGCACTCCTTCTGGTTCAGTTTGAACCGAACCGGGCTGGCCATCCGGTTCAGCGGACTTTTTGGCCTCCCTTTCCCTGAGCCTACCAACTCTCTTCTCTAAGGTAGCTGCAGGAAAATTTTTACAAATCTGGCAGTCTGCACTGAAGTGGTCAAACCCCAGACAATAAACACAGGTGGTGTGGGGGTCAGCATTAGCAAAGACTTCCCCACACACACACACTGCAGTGTTGAAACCCAGTGGGCCCGGTTTTTCTTTTGGGCTTCTCAGAAATTGTGCCAGTCCTAACCAAACTTACCCTTTTAATGGCAATCCACCAGGCAAGACCCTCTTATCGGTTCCTGACCGTATCACGGGTCGTGGAAAAAAACGTAATAAAATCAGTTTTTTTAGAACCGATACGAACCGGTAACCACACTCTAAAAGTTCAAATTAAGATTTTTTAACAACTTGATCGGTTCAAACCGAACCGATGAACCGTTTACAAGTTCCACACAGTACAGAAAATATAAACCTATCTAGTACTCACAAATACCACAGACAGAGACTGAACCGACAGGTTTCGGTTTAAATTCAGTCGAAAACCGAGAAAAGCGGTGCTTTAACCGACAAATTGAACCGAGCAGAAGGAGAAATCTCCGGAGCGACTGTTCAGTGAGGCGGAGTAAAGAATCTGACGGTTTGAGTTTAAACAGCAACAGACAGAGTCTCAACCGAGCTCGAGCTCAGCGTTCCATGCCTGGCATGGAAAGTTAACTCTTTCATCTCTGGGGCAGTTCGAAGGTTGGGACTCACTGCTACTGTCAGAATACAGCAAGACTTCATATTGTTTGAAAGGCGGCTACGAGAAACAAAGTTTTTCAACTAAAATTTATAAAGCTAATGGGGCTTTTTAGTCAGAAAACCCAAACTAAAGTAAAACTAACCTGGTTCCTCCCCAGTTATACCAAACTGAGAGGAACCAGCAAAATTAACTAAATAACACTAAAACTAAGTTTAATATAAAAAAAACAATAAGTATAATGCAGCAAATTAAATAAAAAGATACTTATAGTATTTTATAGTTTCTTCACATCAGAAGGGAAAGTAGATGAGTGGCCAGACTTTTCAGGTGGAAAGTAAAATCTGAGGAGTTTAGAACACTGGCAGTTAGTATAGGGCAACATTTGAAAAGTTGTCACGTGCAAAGAATTCCATGATTTGCATGTGTTCTAGTTTCTCTGGGCAGACCTACCTAGAAGGCTTACTGCAGAAAGTTATGAATACCTGAGAATTAACTGGGGTTAGAACTGCATGCAGTACTCCAGGTGGGGTCTCACCAACTGTCTGTACAGAGGGATGACATTTTCCCCATTTTCTGCTGGTGATGCCTCTCCCTATGCATCCCAGTATCCCCCAACCCTCCTTACTGCCTTCTCACATTGCTTGCCCACCTTTAGATAGTCTGATATGACTACCCCCAGATCCCTTTCCATTTTTATTGTTGTTAGTACCTCCCTCCACTCATTGTGTACTCTTCCCCTGGGATTTTGTTTCCCAGGTGCATTACTTTGCATTTCTTTGCACTGAATCTAAGCTGCCAAACATTTGACCATTCCTCCAACCTTGCCAAGTCCCTTCTCATCCTTTCCACCCCCGCCTTGTGCATCAACCCTGTTGCAGATCTTTGTGTAGTCTGCAAAGACACATACTTTTCCTTCCAGCCCCTCTGCAATGTCACCTATAAAGACATTAAAAGAGGACCAGTCCCAGTACTGAATCCTTCGGTACCCTGCTACTAACCCCCCCTTTCTTTGGAATGGACTCCATTTACTATTACCCTCTGAATCCTGTTGTCCAGCAAGTTTTTTTTTTACCCAGGCTACCACCCTGTGACCCACTCCCAGGCTGGTTAACTTGTTTATTAATCTTTTGTGTGGGACTGTGTCAAATTCCTTGCTAAAGTCTAGGTAGGCCATATGCACAGCCCCTCCCTGTTCTACTACTTTGGTCACCCAATCAAAGGAATCTATTAGGATTCGTCTGACATGACC
Organism: Neoceratodus forsteri; assembly: GCA_016271365.2. NCBI lineage: Eukaryota > Metazoa > Chordata > Ceratodontiformes > Ceratodontidae > Neoceratodus > Neoceratodus forsteri. The sequence continues at coordinate 481,727,032 of JADMNL010000022.1, read as the reverse complement.
TTCCTGCTGTGAATCCATGCTGCCTTGGGTCCCGAGCCCCGCTTGCCTCCAGGTACTCGACAATTTTTTCTTTCAGAAGTGATTCCATCATTTTGCCTACCACTGAGGTCAAACTAACAGGTCTGTAGTTTCCTGCCTCTGCCTTGCTTCCACTTTTGTGAAGGGGAATCACATCCGCCCTCCTCTAGTCTTTGGGTACCACATCATCCTCCCTTGATTTGTTAAAAAGGATAGTCAGTGGTATCACTAGTTCTCTTGGTTTATAGGACAAAAGGGGGCGGTTTGCCCATCGAGATTGTCCTCCATATATATGGAACATTAACCTAAATTCTGTTCTTCCATCCATTTATCAAGTTTGTTTTTGAAAGTTGTAAGAGTTGGTGAGTCAACATTATCCTGGGGTAATGTATTCCATATCCTAGGTATTCTAATGGTAAAGAAATTTAACCTTTTGTTAACCTTTTTTTACTTCTAGTTGTTTATTATGAAGTCTAGCCACAATCTTTCTTGTGGAGTATGCAATGCCACATTGTGTTATTTCAACTGGAGATTTAATGATCTTGAACAACTGCAGAAGGTCTCCTCTAGTTCGTCTTCGCTAAAGGGAATATAATCCCATTTTTTGAAGTCTGATGTCATATTCTAAATGAGCGAGATGGGGCACTAGTTTGGTGGCTCTCCCCTTAGTTCTTTTAGATTTCTGGGGTGAATCAAGTCAGGCCCCATTGCCTTGTCCACTTTCAGTTTTAGGAGTTCTTTCAGGAACCTTTCTTCTGTGAATGGGCTGGTATCGACCCCCCTATCCAGAGTGCTTCTATTGTTTGGTTTAGGTACCTCCCTCTCCTCCTCCTCTTTGTGAATACTGAGCAAAAATATTTGTTTAGTATCTCCGCCTTTTCACTGTCACCCTTTGCCCACTCCCCTCACCTTTAAGAAGCATCACTATCCCTCCATTTGTCTTTCTTCGCTGGCTAATAGGTCTATAAAATGTATTATCCCTCTTCTTAACTGAGTTGGCCATCTTTTCCACGGTTTGGGCCTTTGCTATTCTGACTGCCTTCCCTGCTTCCTTTTGCTTTAACTGTACAGTTCTCTGGGTGAATATCAGTCTAATATTCAGATTCAGCACCCTACAACAATTTACCCAAATAAATCTGCAGTATATCTACTGCAAAATACAGCATGCAGCCTCCAGGTGGCTGGGGTTACTCCTACGCCATCCTCTCAGACATCTCCCACTCCTTCCTCTCCCTCATCTTCTGAAAGCATACACAGAGTTATCTGGCTTCCTACCCCCCACTCTCCACCAGACAATACCTTTAAAAAGTTCACCCAACTCATACCACAGACCCATATTAAAATGGGCCAAGGCCTAGATGGTCTTCACCTCCCTCAACCAAGGATGGGGGAGGCTTGCATAGCCAGTGCCACAAGTGCAATTTCACCAGCAGCATTACTCCCCCCCACACACACACACACAATGGACCCAAGTAGAGTTAGCGGCACTGAATACAGGAAGGGTACCAAATAAGGTATTTTCTTCTGTTTATTTGTTCTGGTCTCTTGTTGAGGTGGTTATGAATCAACAATGCATTTCAAGTGGTAAAGTCTGCCCAGAAATCTCACTTGTAAGAGCACTATTTCAGAATAAATGGAAATATCCATGCACATAACGCTGAAAGCAGTTTTTTTTTTTTGTTTTTTTTTTTAAACATAGCTTCCCCCCCACCCCATCTTACCTGTATACACTCTGCTCTTAGGATGAACTTGGGTACCAGGGTAGGCATGCTTGCTTGGTAGTAGATGCTGTGAGCGACTTGCTGTAGGAGAGGCTCCACTGGTGTCACACAATGCAGAATAACTCCACTGCCCCAAAATGGATGCTCAAAGTTCAAGTAAACTATACCAGGGCCAACCTTCAGGACAGAAAATTTAGAATCAATACAAAAAATAAAAGATAAACAGTATGCCTGGCAACACCACCCTTATCAAAGCTGCTTTAACATCTTGACTGTACAATGGGTGAAGGGAATGATAAAAAAGTTCCCTACCTTGTTAATGAAAGTTACGTACTTACCTTTATTGTTGACCTTCCAGAATATCTTCTCCATTGATTACCACTCATGGGTGTGGGCCAGATGCATTAGGATCCCACAAGGGGTAAAATGTTGGCTAGGGGGCCAGCAATGGCTACTGGACAGCTCCTGTGCACCCCCATGTGGTGCTGCATGGCAGCAATAACCACTGCCAGCTCCCTCACCAATCTCAGTTCTATTTGCTGGGGGAGAGAGAGAGAGAGAGAAACAAAGTGATATCAAATAAAAGAGGGCTTGAGAAACTCACCAGTCCAAAGGGTTAGGGAAAAGTATATAGAGGGAAAAACTAAATAAATAAATAAAATATCCCTTCCCCCAACTACCAACTTACAGAGAAAAAAGGGCACACTAAGATGGCAGAGATGGGTAGTTAGGGTATCGAGCCTGAGTATACCAAGACACCACTAGCCAGACAGCAAACAGGTCCTAAAAGGGGTAGTGGAACTAAGCAGTAGCCTTGTAAGCATGTGGCTCATTTCCAGAACACTGATGTGTAACTTGGTCTCAACCTGGTGTGCAAGCTGGCCTGGTGGCAAAGAGGGCTGAGGCTCCAGACACGCCTTACCTTTACCCACAGCAGCAACCCGGGTTTGTCACTGGGGGTCGTGGGAGTGGGGAGAAGAGGAACAATCGTCCGATGGGCAGCTCTCCTCTTGCAGGGTGGGGAGGTCTGCTGTCTCGGTCCTTGGCTGCCACCTGGTGGAGGTTACGTGGCAGAGCTGGAATTACAAGTGATGTGGAAATGTAGGGGCTGCAGTTCCGTAGCAAGTGTAAACCTCCATGTGCACATGTGCTACTGTGGCTGGGGGAATATGGGAGAAAATGGAAAAGGGTTGGCGCTGGCTTAGTGAAACACTGCCTGCCTACCCACCCTCCTACATCACCACCTGGAACACCAAGCCCCAGTTCTGATGAGACACCAGATGGGGAGAGGAAAGCCCTTCCCTTCCTCACCCAGCCATGGAGGGCAATCCATGAAGGAAACTATGGGGTAAGAAGAGTCTGGGAGAGGTGATGTCAGGCAGGGGAGGGAGGGACAGGGCTGAATAGCCTGCCAGAGCTAATCACAGGGAAAAAAACGGACAAAAAAAATGTGGTGCAATCCAGCCACTATAGTAGCACCCTGCGCAACTGAGACATGACAGGGACCTTTTGGTCCAGTTCATCCGTCAGCTGATACCACTCGAGCACGAATGTCCAGTGTGGTTTCATCACATGCAAGTGTACCAATCGCACCATCACAATGGCTGCCGCCATCTGGGTTATTGTTACCCTCAGCATTCTTATGTAATACTCCTTTCAATGTATTGTCCTTGTTCTCCTGTTTGTACTTCCCTGACAAGGAGCCTTTGTAAATGAGTCCCTAACTCAAAGGATTGTAATTCCGATCTTTCAATAAATAAATATATAAATTCATTAATAAAGCCATAAGGCCTGGAAGACTAAAACATGGCCCATGCAGGAACATAGTGACTTCTGTATATTAGTTGTGCATGAGCAATCAGACCTTCTGCCCTGTCCTGTGGCAGGAAAACATTCTCTCCATCAAAGACTGTTCCTATGTACTGCAGTCTTTGGCAGGGAGTCAGTACCAACGTGGGGACATTCACTGTGACACCCCCCCCCCCCAAAGTCAAACAACTTTGTGCTCACAGCCCATGGGATAGGGGAGCTTTATAAATAAAAGTTTGCTTGCTTGCTTGCAACTGCCTTGTCCTTGGAAGGGTATGCAGCAAAGCCTCTCTGGAGTTGACCTGCAGGAGCCAGTTGTCTAGCTAGGAGAACACATACAGGCCCTCCCTACAAAGGGCTGCTGCCGCTACTGTGAAGCATTTAGTAAAGACTCGTGGCACAGATGAGAAGCCAAAGGGCAATACTCTGAACTGATAGTGCTCCCCTTCCAGCATGAAAGGTAGATACTGCCTGTGGACTTTTCAGATCTTGATATGAAGGCATGCATCAGTCATATCTAGTGAGCACAGCCAGTCCCCCCCCCCTTTTTTTTGCAGAAAGGGAATCACAGCTTGCAGGGATACCATATGAAACTTTTTTTTCCCCTTTCATATAAAATTTTTCCTCCTTAGCCCTGGCAAGAGCCTCGGTCCTCCCAAAGGAGGAACTCTCTCTGGGGTCCCACTGCGCCACAGTCAGTAACCCCTGGTATTTCCCCTGTGGATTGCCACCCGCGGCGGGCCAGGGAGGTGGCACCCCTTCCCCAGAGACCCAATCCAGAATCCCGGGGTCGGCCCGCGGCGTGATGGACAGTCATGGAGCCCTGACAGGCTCGTTTTCCTCCTGCTTTTCTCCCCACCCCCCTCACCACCGACATAACCATGTCAAGAGTGCCTCTTGACCATATTGCTCAACCGTCACACGAGGAAGCAATCAGCCGAAAACAGCATGTGCCTCCCCATTCCTGAACCGCGGTCACTGGCGTGGCACGAGGTGTAGTGACGAGTGCCTCAACCTCCAGCGCCACCGGGCTGGCCCTACTTGTATTCTGTGTAGAAGCTGAGACCCCGGAGGTCTAGTACAGGACACAGATCACCTGTTTCATTTTGGGACCTAGAAATATCTGGAATAGAACTCTGGGTTTTAGGAACCAGTTCTATATCCCGTTTTTATGGCTGCAGTGGGCGTAGCCCTGCAGACATCTTGTGAGCACAGTAGAGAAAAGGAGGATTACCGGATACCAACCGGACTTTTAAACAGTGGAGGTGAACGGCAATCACTGCACGTTTACCATGCTATTTAAAATTCCATTCAGTAGAACAAGGCACTGTCCACCATGTCCAAGATGGTCACAGGAATTTTCTGTGCATGTGCGAAGACTTGCACATGTGCACTGAACTCCAGTGGCCATCTTGGAGATGGCGGACTGTGCCACCGGAGTTCAGTGTGCATGCACAGGTCATCGCGCATGCGCAGAAAAATCTGGTGCCCATCTTAGATACAACAGACAGTGCCATATTCTTCAGAAACCTCATCCGCAGCTGTACTGGCTCTGGCCAGAGCATGTTGAAATAGTGATTGCACCTCTTCCTTCAGTAGGGGATAACGAAGGAGGTGGGGGATGATCTGGAGGGGTTGCTAACAGCTCCAAAGCATGCTGCCTTGCAATCATCTCCAGTACCCACTTGTCTGTTGTAATCTCCCGCCACTGTTAGGTGCAAGTAGATCTAACCCCCCCGCCACCCCTGTAGGCAACAGTGGCAGTGGGGATATAGTCTGAGAAAAGTCAAGCAGGGGGGGCAGAGCCACCGGCATCAATTACTTTGGGTGCTTTTGAATGGGCACCTGGGGGGAGGGGTCCTGACAAACAACCACTTCCCCTACCTCTGCCTTGTTGTCTGTGGACACTATCACCTCTTGCAACAGGCTGATGAAGACAGCCCCTCCCATGACCCCTAGAAGGAGAAGGGTAAAGGGACTTAACAGATCTGAGAGTCACTTTGGACATCTGAAGACTCTAGAGTGTCTATCATAACCAAACAGTTCTGTCACCCCTAAATGGAGCATTCAAAACTGTCTGCTTCACATCATTGGCAAAACCAGCGACTGTAAGCCAAGAATAATGTCTCATGCATATACCTGAAGCAGTAGCTCTGGCAGAAGCATCAGAAACATCATAGGCAGGCCTTAGCAAATGTCTATCAACCTCAGCCCCGGAGGTTAGGGTTTTAATTAACTCATTCTTGGCAGAACCCTTGGGTGGAGCCTGGGCTTCAGCCTTAGCAGCTTTCCACAGGCTATTCTAGTATTTAATCATATGGTCCTGGTAGGTTGCCATCCTAAGGCCCAATGATGCACAGGCATAGGTACGCATGCCCAACACATCCAGCCTCCTAGATTCTTTATTAGGAGGCAAAGTACTCAAGTGCCCTGGACCCATCATGAGTATACATGATAACTACAGTCTCATTTTCTGGTTGATTCGCTTAATAAGATTTGGCAGATGGAGCAGGATACTGCTTGTCAGCCATTCTGGGCACTGCAGGCAATGAGTTTGGTCTGTGCCATGCAGCAAAGGTAGCATCATCTAATGCAGGATAAATAGGAGGAACTACAATGGAGGGTGAGCAAGGAAGCTCCAAAATTCCATTAAATTCTTTTTAACTCATTCCCTCCTGGTGGTCATTTTGGGTCAGGTTCTGCAATGGATGGTTTCGACACCATACGGCGGCTATGGGACCGAATGAGTTAATGGAATATTCTTCCACTGCAAAGCCCAAAGCAGTTTGCATTTGCTGCATCATGTCTTGAAAAGTGGGATTCTCAGGAGGAGATCTTAGGGTATACACCACCGCGTCTTCATTGCAGGATGACAGGACAGAACTAGAACAATTTGCAACATACTGTTCTTCCTCATAATCCACCTCTAATACCATGAAATCAGAATTATATTCCATCTTGACCGCCCTGTCAAGGACGGGAGCCACAGAAGTCGCTGGAGAGAATGGCAGTGGCTGAGAGGGAGGAATGTGGTATATGCTGGAAGTAGTCGTTGATGGGAGCAGAGTGCCTGATGGCCCCACTGACAAAACAGCCTTTATAGATGAGCCAGGCAGACTGCACTGCATCTTTGAAAACTACGCCAGCATAGCCCGAGAGTTGCCACACCCTGGCCAGGGCCTAGGACTACTTGCACTGAGGCAGGCCTTGACCCGACAATAACACCATACCATCCATTGTAGGTATAGCAAATCCTAAGCCAGACCTTGGTGTCTCAGTGACAGTCAGAGGGGCTGTCATCAATGCTGCTGGAGCAGGGGATGACGCCTAATGAGTACATGGTCTCAGTGGTAACTAGGATCTCGCTGGGGAAGCAGACATCTCCTTGTCTTTATGCTTATGTCCTGACCCAGTAGGCTGTGACGATGACCATTCTGCATGGTCCTGCAACTTTGACAGCTGGGTCTCAGCCAATGTGGATGGTGACAGAGATTTTGGGCTTCGCTCCTCCATGGCTGCTAATGTTTTTTGGGGAAGGAAAGTTTCTAGAGATTTCTTATGACTTTGCCTCGTTGCTTAGTTTAAACCCTGGCAGATCTCAAAAGTCTTCACATTGTGAGATAGGCCCAACACAGCGCACACAAACTAAGTGAGAGAGTTATTTATACACTGTCTCCACACTTTACAATACTGAAATAATGTGGATGCATATTTCGAGAGCATGCATAAATAAGAAAAATACTGTAGTAAAATAAAGAATGCATGAATGGCAATGGCTAGTCTATGGCCTTTCCTCAGCAGGCCAGATGAGGGTGATTGATGGCAGGAAAAGCAATGAGATGTGATGGGGCCACCCACATTTATGTAACTGGTGAAGCATGATGTCATCATGCTGGCCCTCCAGGTAGCAAACATTTCTGTGTGGTCCTACTGTCTGATGGCTGTAGCTCCAGAGGTGTGGTCTAATGGAAGCGATGTCAAGGAAGAACAATTTCAATGCAGCCCTCAGTAACTCATAAGAAAGAATCTGGCCAAGAAAAAACATGAAATAAAATGGAATTGGGGAGGGGGGGTGGATTTCAGTATTCATTTTGACCTTGGTAAAACAGCACAATTAGAGAGAAGGGCTGTAACATCTATAGAGGAGTAAGGAATGCCAATACAGTGCCAACCCACACCATCTTAAACTATACAGTGGCAACTGGTGAACCGAACCTGGTACTGGGCTATATTACTGTATACATAAAATCACCTTTTTAAATGTTATATACTGTTTATATATACACTTGATCACAATTGCAACACACTCACTTTATTTCTGCACTTTATTCCAAAAAGTAAAGGCGGAAGGCTTTTTTTCTGCTGCCTTGCCAGTTGCAAGAGGAGTCCCCCAAGGATCCATCTTAGGCCCTATCTTGTTTTCTCTGTACATCAATGACTTAGATGCTAACATATCTACGTCCAATCTGCACTTTTTTGCAGATGATACTGTGTTGTATACTTCTGGCTCTTCGTTATCTGAAGTCAAGGGAGTGCTTCAAGCGGACTTCGCACAACTTGAGCATAATTTAATAAAGGCAAAGCTTCTGCTCAATGCCAAGAAGACTAAAGCGATGATATTCTCCCGCAGTGCTGTCTCAGGCCCCCCCAATACTCTTGCCCAAGACTTCATTGTCACCACGCTAAACGAGCCTCTGGAAGTTGTAACCAAATTTAAATATCTAGGTATCTGGATCGACAATAAATTATCTTTCAGTGACCACATCGAAGATGTCTCTAGAAGGTTAAAAGCAAGGTTAGGTTTCTTCTACAGAAATAGGCCCTTTTTCCCCCTTGAAACAAGCTTGTACAGGCCACTTTTCTCCCCCTACTCGACTATGGCGATGTAATCTATTCCTCCACCACTCTTGCAAATCTAAGTAAACTGGACATCCTTTATCACCGTGCGTTATGGTTCATTACCAACTCCCTTTACCGTTCGCACCACTGTGACTTATATGTAGCTGTTGGTTGGACATCCCTTACGACTAGCAGCCTGCTCCATGCTGGGCTATGGACTCAAACTGCTCCTGCAGAAATTGCCAAGCTATCTCTCTTCCCTTATTAGTATCTCACATAGTGCATACTCGTTAAGAAAATCTGACTTTATTATGCTTGACATACCAAGGAGCGGACTTCCTTTGGTAACATGCGTTACTGCATATGCCCTTCCCTCCATTTGGAACCAATTACAAACCGTACTGAAACTAACTAGCACAGTTTCAATAAACTTCTACAAATCGCTAAGTTCAGCCAAAATAAAAGACACCTGTAACTGTCATTAAGTCTCTTCCTTCCCCATGTGTGCCATATTTATCCACTGGTAAGGTATAATTGATTTGTCATATTAACTGCTTTCCCTTCCCCTTCTACTCCTGGCTTCATCTTTGCTTACGCTCCACTGCTACTCTATCAAATCTCTCCTCCCTCCCATATCAGTTGTAGACTGTTTGTTCTAGCTGCCAAAATACTGTATATTTGATTTGATTTGATTAAATCTAATTGTAACCCCTAGATGGCGCTATCCCAGGGGCTACTACACCTGCCTGATTTGCCACTAACAGGTTGAGGGGCCTGGATCCAATGGCGGGTGCCTCCACCCAGAGGTCAGGGTTTGCAATAGTTAAACTTACTTGGTCACAGCCCTCTGGGACACTGCAACCCCCTTCTTTCCCACTAGTGGCCCACACAATATATCAGAATTACCTTCACAGTATACACTTACCCCCAGGGCTGGTTCAGGCACTGGGACCTCCTGTAAAATAAGATACAGTGCAACAATCACAGTACAATACTTTAACATAGACAAATACCTCAGGCAGTATAACTTTGCTGAAACAAGCAGCTCTGATTTATTTAGGGGAATATAACAAGGACAGGGAAATCAGGTTAATTAGCTTATCACTTTACTCATCTACTCTATGGCTCTGTGCACAGGCCTATCCTACCAGTTACTGTCCCTGGGTACCCAAGCCCTAGTGGCTAGTCCAAACCGTGGCAGCTGGTAGGGGCCCTTTCCCACAGAGAAAAGAAAAATTAAACAGTCAGCAGTACAGTGATTCCATTTGGATTTAATGCGGCAATTCAACAGGGAGCGACCCTGAATTAGTACTCACGACCTCCAAACAAGATAGGGTCCTTCAATGTCAGCAGGGCTACTCTTGAGCTCCACGAGATTCCTCACACATTTATATGGCAAACTGCAACAGGCAAAAGTCCTTTAATGGCAGCAGGATTCACTTGAGCTAACCAAGCCTCCTCACACATTTATATGGTGAACAGTAACAGGCAAAAGTCCTTTAATGGCAGCAGGATTCACTTGAGGTACACAAGCCTCTTCACACATTTATATGTAAAACAGAAAGTACTATACCAGGCAGGCTACTTCTCTATCCGATCGCAATTACTGCACAATACCGGGGAGAACACATAGAGATTCAGTTCTGATGACAGACCGAGTGCAATTCAGCAATTTCTCCAGTCTTCTACAGGGTGAGCCTGGTTTCTACTCTTCAGATATCCTTTGATTCTCTTCACAGGACGGATTCAGTCTAACAAGCAGTTACACAAGCTGCAGACCGGAACTCTGGGCCTTACACACGTTTCCCGACTAAAACTGCACACTGAAAAGCACAGGGCTCCTTCCTTCTTCACTGCCAGAGCTCAACTGAAACTCCAACAGACAAAACCGGCACTTCCTTTGAGTTCCTCCCAGTTCTTGACTGGATTGGCTGTCACCACAATAGACTGCTCCTGTTGGTCCAAAAGGCGCCAAGTCTAAACTACATCTCCCAGAGTCACTGCCCATACAATCCTCTTGTGGCTGGCTCAGATTATGAGTCCAAGTTCTGATTCGTCCAAGGCACCATTTTAGAGCTAGCTTACCCACACTGATTGGTCCAGTTCAGCAGTTCAAAACCAGAATGGGAACTAGGCAGACAGTTCTGACTGCAAAGAAAGCAGGTTAGACAAACTGTAATTTCATTATTACTCTAAATGATTTCTGGCAAACAGTTACATCTTTCAGATAGGTTCCCTTTGCACTCCTAGTGACTGCAAAAATGGAGTGAATTGGCAGCAGCTCAGTGGTACTCAAAGAAACACAGTCCCCATACAAACTAATTATGTCTGCAAGCAGACAGCTCTTAAAGAGACAGTACCAGAGGCTCTAAAACACTCACTGATAAATGGCTTAAATGCCAAACACCATTCAGGCTTGGAGCATTCAAGCAAAGCTCCTGGAAGTCTTTTGGAACCTCCATTTGCAGGGGTTACACCTTCCTGGCCTGGGAAAGCTTGGCGTCCGCGTCAAGCAAGTACCATAAGTTTCAACTGCAACCATATACATTTGCATTAGGCTCGCACATGTAATCATCAGTCAATATATCATTTTACCAAGAACACATTTCTGAAACATTGCAGTCGTCACTCTTTACACAGTATTACATACACATTGTATCATAACTCAAGTTATTACCTCTTGTACATGAAACCTGAAGAGAGGGGCCCTTCCTATCAGTTACCTTGGGGCTGGACGGGCAAGGCACCATACTAGAAGGCAACACAAGTAACTTGAGTTAGCACTGACGCTCAGTTTGGGCAATGAGCTCGGGACACATACACTCCTTTATGGACAACATTGAGAGGCAGATCCACTGGCCGCCCAGGGAATCATAACTGAGGTGCACCACAGGCTTTACAGCTCGACCAGTCTTTCTAGGGGAATTGTTAGTCTCTGCACTCTGAGCCTCATTTTCAGCATTGTCCTCACTTGTCAGGGAGTCTCCATGGGGTAGAGAGGCTAGAACTTGGGGCACTTTCAGCTCCAGGAGTTACAGTTTCTGAGTCCACAACATTTGGCTCTCATGGAGAGCTTCGGACACTGGCAGTGGACTGTCAGGGCACTCAAAATACTCTTCTTGTTCTGGTGTATCACCAGTCTGACCCAATCCATCATTTTCCTCCCCTGAAAGCTCAAACAGTTCAACCATGCACAATGATTCCATTTCATCTGATCTGATGCTTTGCACTTCACTTTCTGGGAGCATTGGCTCCAGGGACGAAACTGGGGGCTTAGACAGTCCAGAAGGCCCAGCTTCATCTCCAGTATTGACTAGGGGATTGCCCCAAAACAACTGACTCAGTTCGTAAGAAGGATAGTTTTCAAAGTCACTCTCACTTTCTTCTGATATGGACTGACAGTCATGCTCAACTGGGACTTGTGGAGAGAACTACTAACTCTGCTTCTGTAGGTGCAGACTTTCTTGATCTTTTCTTAGCAGCAGCTCTAGTCACTGGTCCAGAGGGCATCTTCTAAGGCTCAGACTCAATCAAGATTTGTCCAATGGGCAGTAAATGATTTCTATGCATTGTTTTACATCTTTGAATTATTCTCAGGCCTTACTTTGTACACTGGCAGATCATCTAGTTTGCCCACTATAAAGTAGGGAGATGGTGCCATCTGTCAGCAATCTTGTGTTTGCCATGCAGTCCCAGATTTCTTAGCAATACCCGATCTCCCTCCTGGAGTTCCTGTGCTTTCACCTTTTTATCATACCTTTCTTTGTTGGCCAGATTTCTTTTGGCGGCCATGGTTTGAGCCAGTTGGTACGCATGAGTTAGCTGGGCCTTTAACTTTTGCACATACTGTAAATAGTTGTCAGCTTGAACCCCATCAGAAGAGACCCCAAAACACACATCTACCGGTAGTCGAGCTTCTCTTCCAAACATCAGGCGGTAGGGGGAGAACCCAGTGGCATCACGTTTGGTGCAGTTATAAGCATGTACTAGGGTGCTAATTTGTTGGCTCCATCTAGGCTTGTCCTTTGGGTGCAGGGTGCCTAGCATATCTAGCAAAGTCATGGTTGAAAGCGTTCAGGCTGTGGGTCCTCCTGGGGTGGTAAGAGTGGTTCTGGACTTGCACTACCCACAGAGAAAGCATCTCTTTGATCAGGACGACTCTCAAAGTCTCTCCCTTGATCAGAATGGATTCTTTGTGGAGCCCCATAGTGAACAAAAAGTTTTCTACAAGTACTTTGGCTACAGTGGATGCTTTCTGGTCTTTGGTGGGAAAGCTTGGGCATATCTCGTGAAATGGTCAGTGACCACCAGCACATTACTGATATTTCTTTGATCTGACTCCAAACTCAGAAAATCAATACAGACCAGCTCCATGGGTGCACTGGTGGTTATGTTAACAAGGGGGCAGCCCTCTGGGCAAAGCTTTCCTCTGTAAGCAGCGACTACAAGTTTGAATGTGTTGCTCCACATCAGCCCCATCTTAGGCCAATAGAATCTGGATCTCACCAAGTCAAGTGTTCTGTCTATACCAAGGTGCCCCATGTGGTTGTGCAAGGACCTCAATACTGAGTCTCGAAAGGCAGTGGGCAGCACTAGTTGTTGTTGTCTACTTGTCCCCTCTGTATAACAGTTTATTGATCAGTTTCAACTTAGGACCTTCTTTGTATAACAGTGCAGTTCTCAAATCAGTGGGCGTAATTTGGACACATCTTTTCCTGCATAGAGGCTTCTAAAGCTGCTTTGATCATGGGATGCGCGATTGACCGCCGAATACTGTCATTGTCTAGCTGAGGCAGTGCACCAATGTCTATTGCAGAAAAGTGGCAATAAGCAGCAGGTATGCAATTCTCAAAGGTCCCAAGCAATCCACCATGCAGTCCACTGCGTCCGTGGACATTTGTTCCTCCCTGTCAAACTTCCGCAGAGTGCTCGAATGTCAGGTTCTGCCAATCGGACCCAATCATTCTGGGGAACAGGCCTCCGGAGAGAGCATCAGCATCTATGTGGTTCAGACCTGCTCGGTATTTGAGAGCATAGTCATATGTAGATAATGCAGAAAGCCACCTATGGCCAGTGGCATCCAACTAGCTGAGGTCTGCACATAGGTCAAAGGATTATTGTCAGTTTTTACTAGTATTTTAGCCCCATACAAGTACTCATGGAATTGGTCAACAAGCCCACTTCAAAGCTAGAACTCTAACTTATGTACAGGATAGTTCTTTTCGGATGGGGTCAGGCTTCTACTGGCAAGGCCACTGGTCTCAGACCATTCTCATGCTCTTGGTACAACACAGCCCCCAACCCTTGCAAGCTAGCATCAGTGTGCAGGACGTAAGGTTTTCTTGGATCGGCATAGGCCAGCACTGGAGCATGGGTAAGTTGATATATGATCTCATGAAAGCAGTCTCACAATCAGGAGTCCAGCGGGCCCCAAATACTTCACTTGGATGAAAATACACTCTTTCAGTCTTGAGGGCGCTGACTTTTGGTATTTTTGTGGGTTGGGGATACCCTTGAGTAAGGTTAAGTAAAGGGCAGATCACTCTTGAATAGTCCTGATGAAGCATCCGATAATAACCACAGAATCCCAGGAATCTTTGCAGTTTTTAGATTTTTGGGCTGTGGCCAGGTGGTCAAGGCCTCAACTTACTTGGGTGGGTCTCTATTCCCTAGGTGGATACTATGTGTCCCACATACTTTACTGATGTTTGAAAGAATTGACACTTATCAATGGACAGTTTAAGGCCAAAGTCCTCCAGTCGGTCCAATACCTTAAATAATCTGCTCTCATGTTCCTCCAGTGAGCTGCCAAACACAATAACATCATCTAGGTATACCAGGCACTCTAGTAAGTTCATGTCCCCACTGCACGCTCCATCAATCGCTGAAAAGTGGCTGGGGCACCTGAAACTCTTGAGGCATCCCCTCATGAATTCACAAAGCCAAGCGGACAGATAAAGGCTGTCTTCTCCACGGTCCTCTGGGGCCATCGGGATCTGGTAGTACCCACCGCGGAGATCCAGCACAGAGAACCACTTGCTCCCGTTTAGGCAGTCCAAAGCATCCTGAATGCGGGCATTGTGTACTGATCAGGATAGTCCACCGGTTAAGGTGCGATAATCCACGACATCCTTACCGTCCCATTCTTTCCTCACTACCACAATGGGGAAGCATAAGGGCTTCTGGATTCTTGTATTACACCAGCAGCTAACATCTCTTGCAGATGCCGTCTCATCATCTATATCAGCAGGTGCCGCGTCGAGACCTCTCACGAAATGGTCTTTCGTCATGCAGCGGATATTGTGCTCAGCTCCTTGCACGCATCCTATGTCCCATTCCTTTAAAGAAACACCTGGTCTCTCTGGGCAAGCTTCTCACTGATCCTCACTTTCCATTCAGCTGGCAGCGAGGTGGCGAAATCAAACAAGTCAGGCGTTACTCTGTCATTCTTCCTCGAACTCTTGCTGCTGGGTAGTACTGCAGTGTCTGCACAATGCACATTAGCCAGGATGCAACCTCTATTTACTCGAATGTCTCTTTCAGACACATTATGAACTTGGACCATTACCCTTCTGGCATAAGCATGGGCTCTAGCGGGCAAAATACTAGGCTTGACCAGCAGTCCCTCTGGCAATTTTCCATCGCCTGGTGCATCCAACATTAATATTTTATTCTTAACATCCTTTCTGATACGGACCTCTCCCTGTAAGGTACAATGGGCATTTGGCGCCAGGATCAGAGACTCAGGATCCTTCTTCCATACAATTCCGACCGGTTCCTCTGGTTCTATTTTTTCAGCATCTCTCTGTGCCTCATAGGCCTTCTTAATTAAAGCCGAACTCTTAAAGCTCTACTAGTCTTTGACCCCATTTTCATAACACAACTGTTCGCCAGCCTTCCGAACATATGAGCATTTGTTCCAATCAACAAAGGGACACCATCATACAGTCAGTGGGGGACACACTAAGGCTAGGGTCTCTACTTGTTCGGCCACCCAGCCAGGAGGTGGGGGAAAGACAGCCAAATTCGGATATACCCAGAATAGGGTAGCCTTCTCACTTAACCCCCATACATGCAGTCCTAATGGTTGTAAGGGTACGTCTGACAAATGCTTCTGATACCAATCCTGGAACATAATTGTCACTTGGAGCCACTGTCTAATACAGCTCTTGTAGACACTCCATTAACCTTTACAGTGGTCTCCATGGAGGGACCCACTATTCTGGACCAGTCTGGAGAGGCGTAGTGGGGGCCTGGGCAACTGACCTTGCCACAAAAAGACGTGAGTTAGCATTTTGTGCCCTCACTGGGATCATTTTGTGCACCTCTTAACCACTGATTTGTTCTCCAGCTCTCCTTGTAGCCTATATGCAACTTTGTCAGTGTCTTTTGGGACCGGCATTCCCTCTTCATGTGCCCATCCTTCCCGCAATTATAGCAAAACATACTTTCTGGAGTTTGAGCTGGCCGAGGCGCCACACTGGGAGCCAGGGTGGGGGTACTACTAACTGGAAACCTTGGTGCCATCTCTGTCTGCGGCGTGATAAGCATTTGGAGACATCTCGTCAGTTTCTCCACTTCCTGGTCAAGGAATTGGGTTGGAGCTGTTATCAGCAGGAGATACATGGGTGGGTACCCCACCCCGTAGCAGATGCAGTCGGATATAGGTCAGGGCCCGTACTTGCAGGCGTGGCCTTCATAAAGGACTGTTTTTGAATTCCCGGATCTCTCAACAGTTCGCCCCATTGTGGCATATCTTTTTCCTTGTCAGAGCACTCACTGACTGTCAACCTCTGCCCCTGAACTTCACTTGATGGGTCACCCTCAGTCACTCGGGTCGTAGCCGCAGCTATTGGTGCAGGTCCCTCCCGAGGTCGCCTTTTCTCAACTCCTCAAATTTCTCTCATTAACTCATCATAGGAGGGTGGGGATTCCAGTCGATTTGCCAGGCCTAACTGAAGCAACAGCAGTTCTGAGAAGGGGGCAGACTCAAGGATCCTGTCTAGCCTGGTTCGGTCCAGTTCAATCGCTGGCAAACTACCCTTTCTGAGGCATTCTTGCAACAATTTTTCCAGCCGAGATACATACACAGACAACAACTCCCCTTGGTACTGTTGTGCATTTCTTACTCTCCACCATAGATCCTCATCAGAATCTGGGCTCCCATACACATTCTCCAAGGCTTCAAGATAGGCCTGTGCAGTCACTTCAGGGTTACTGGCCCGTTTAGCACGGATGGTAGCCAGGGCAGGACCTCGAGGCTCTCACTAACCTCTTTGGCTTCGCTCGAGGCATTGCCATTCTAGCACTTGGGGGCAACATAATCTATCCAGGTCTCTCCCAGTCATCCTCCCCTTGGGGGTGGGAGGTGCCAGAGAAGACCCTCAACCATCGGTAAGAGTCGTGACTAATGGTGCAGAAATAGGAGTCTGCATTGGTTCAGCCACCACACGGGTACTGGAGCGAGAGGGTGTTGGGGAGGAACACCCTAGGTGGCAAGAATAGTTTCTTCAAGTCCTCCACAGTTTTCCTTCCCCAGCAACCATTTAGCAAATTTCTCCTCAAAGTTTCAGACAGTGGTGGGGCTCATTTCCCCAGGTCTTTACTGTCTAGTTATCCTCTCCAGGCAGTGAGGGCTCCTCTGGGGTAATGGTCTGTGGCACTTTGGAGCTATCTATGGGATCCTTAAGCTCTACTAGGGCCAGGAAAGTGTGGGTGAGCAGATTAGCATGCCGACCCACCACCACAGGGTTTTGTAAACCTTCCACCTTGGAAAGTACTCCCTGTACAGTGTCCGTATTGATACCAGGGGATGTCCAGGATAAGCATAGCATTTTGGGGTCAATCTCCTCCCAGTACACCACTCCACCAGCGGTGCACAGCCACTTCTGTTGGGGTACCCATTTTTTTTAACAGTGGTTCAGTAAATATGGCCACTAGAGGACACACAATCCCAGCGGTGAGCCTCCAAGATGTAACCCTAGATGGCGCTATCCCAGGGGCTACTACACCTGCCTGATTTGCCACTAACAGGTTGAGGGCCTGGATCCAATGGCGGGTGCCTCCACCCAGAGGTCAGGGTTTGCAATAGTTAAACTTACTTGGTCACAGCCCTCTGGGACACTGCAACCTTTCTTCCCACTAGTGGCCCACACAAATATATCAGAATTACCTTCACAGTATACACTTACCCCCAGGGCTGGTTCAGGCACTGGGACCTCCTGTAAAATAAGATACAGTGCAACAATCACAGTACAATACTTTAACATAGACAAATACCTCAGGCAGTATAACTTTGCTGAAACAAGCAGCTCTGATTTATTTAGGGGGAATATAACAAGGACAGGGGGAAATCAGGTTAATTAGCTTATCACTTTACTCATCTACCTATGGCTCTGTGCACAGGCCTATCCCTACCAGTTACTGTCCCTGGGTACCCAAGCCCTAGTGGCTAGTCAAACCGTGGCAGCTGGTGGGGCCCTTTCCCACAGAGAAAAGAAAATTAGTTTAAACAGTCAGCAGTACAGTGATTCCCATTTGGATTTAATGTGGCAATTCAACAGGGGCGACCTGAATTAGTACTCACGACCTCCAAACAAGATAGGGTCCTTCAATGTCAGCAGGGCTACTCTTGAGCTCCACGAGACTCTCACACATTTATATGGCAAACTGCAACAGGCAAAAGTCCTTTAATGGCAGCAGGATTCACTTGAGCTAACCAAGCCTCCTCACACATTTATATGGTGAACAGTAACAGGCAAAAGTCCTTAATGGCAGCAGGATTCACTTGAGGTACACAAGTCTCTTCACACATTTATATGGTAAAACAGAAAGTACTATACCAGGCAGGCTGCTTCTCTATCCGATCGCAATTACTGCACAATACCGGAGAACACACAGCAGATTCAGTTCCTGACAGACCGAGTGCAATTCAGCAATTTCTCCAGTCTTCTACAGGGTAGCCTGGTTTCTACTCTTCAGATATCCTTTGATTCTCTTCACAGGACAGATTCAGTCCTAACAAGCAGTTACACAAGCTGCAGACCGAACTCTGGGCCTTACGCTTCCGACTAAACTGCACACTGAAAAAGCACAGGGCTCCTTCCTTCTTCACTGCCAGAGCTCAACTGAAACTCCAACAGACAAACGGGCACTTCCTTTGAGTTCCTCCCAGTTCTTGACTGGATTGGCTGTCACTCAATAGCCTGCTCCTGTTGGTCCAAAAAGGCGCAAGTCTAAACTACATCTCCCAGAGTCACTGCCCATACAATCCTCTTGTGGCTGGCTCAGATTATGAGTCAAGTTCTGATTTGTCCAAGGCACCATTTTAGAGCTAGCTTACCCACACGATTGGTCCAGTTCAGCAGTTCAAAACCAGAATGGGGAACTAGGCAGACAGTTCTGACTGCAAAGAAAGCAGGTTAGACAAACTGTAATTTCATTATTACTCTAAATGATTTCTGACAAACAGTTACATCTTTCAGATAGGTTCCTTTGCACTCCTAGTGACTGCAAAATGGAGTGAATTGGCAGCAGCTCAGTGGTACTCAATCAAAGAAAACACAGTCCCCATACAACTAATTATGTCTGCAAGCAGACAGCTCTTAAAGAGACAGTACCAGAGGCTCTAAAAACACTCACTGATAAATGGCTTAAATGCCAAACACCATTCAGGCTTGGAGCATTCAAGCAAGCTCCTGGAAGTCTTTTGGGAACCCCCATTTGCAGGGGGGTTACATAATCACACCAGTCATCATGTTTCATTTATCAGTATGCGACCTATAAGTCGCTTCCCTGTCTCATATCAATGTTTACCACCTGCGGTCACCCTGTGTGGTACCCTTGTATGTATATCCAGCCTGCATCATGTAACGTGTATTTCATGTATATACTGTTATTACCTATCTGTGTTTGTACTTTAAGTGTTTATGTCACAGGACCTCCTTGTGAATGAGCTTGCTCAATGGAGTTTTCCTGCAATAAACTTGAACTTTAAAAAGGTGTTTTTTTTTTTTTTTTTAGTCTTTGGTAACCGGGTAAGGCCCACTAGGCACAAGTGCCTGTTTTCAGGGGCGACCTGGGAGCACTGGGGAGATCAAGTGACTTGCACAGAGTCGCACAGTATGCAAGCTGAGGTTGCGGGAATCAAACCCTGGCCCGCTGGATGTACCAAGCTCATTCACAGCTTGTTACTCTAACCTCTAGGCTATACTGCCAGCCCCTCATAGTTTCATGGTACCATGGTAACAGACTGACGGCAGATAAGGACTGCTTGGCCCACCTAGTCTGCCCATTTCCCTACCTAGAGGATAAGCTGCAGATCCTATTTAACCAACAGCCTATTTCTTCCTACCCCCCACAAAAATTGCCTTATGTCTGTACCATGCATTCTTGAATTCTCCCGCAGTTTTAGACCCCACAACCTCCTCAGAAAGGCTGTTCCATGCGTCCACCACCCTCTCTGTGAAAAAATACTTCCTCACATTGCCCCTGAGCCGTCCCCCCTCTATCTTCAAATCTGTGTCCCCTTGTTGTTGTACATCTCTTTCTGAAAGATGCTACCCTCTTGGACTTTGTTGATTCCACTGAGGTACTTTAATGTTTCTATCATGTCCCCCCTCTCCCTCCTTTCCTCAAGGGTATATATATTAAACTCCTTTAGTCTCTCCTCATATGGCTTCTCTTGCAGATCCTGCACCATTTTAGTTGTCCTCCTCTGAACTGTCTCCATCCTGTCTAAGTCCTTGTGGAGATGGGGTCTCCACAACTGGATGCAGTACTCCAGATAGGGTCTTACCCACTGTCTGTACAGGGTGATAACAACTTCCTGTTTTCTGCTGGTGATACCTCTCCCTATACACCCAGTATCCCCCCAGCCCTCCCTATCACCTTCTCACACTGCTTGCCAACCTTAAGGTCATCTGATATGATTACCCCCAGGTCCCTTTCCATTTTTGTTGTTACTACCTTCCCTCCCATTGTGTAATCTTCCCCTAGGTTTTTGTTTCCTAGGTGCATTACTTTGCACTTCTTTGCATTGAATCCAAGCTACCATACTTCTGACCATTCCTCCAACCTTGCCAAGTCCCTTCTCATCCTTTCCATGCCTCCTTGTGCATCAACCCCGTTGCAGATCTTTGTGTAATCTGCAAAGATGCATACTTTTCCTTCCAGTCCCTCTGCAATGTCACTTATAAAAACATTAAAAAGGACTGGACCCAGTACTAAACCCTGCGGTACCCCACTAATAACACCTCTTTCTTCAGAGTGGACTCCATTTACAATTACCTTCTGTGTCCTATTGTTCAGCCAATGTTTTACCCAGGCTACCACCCTGGGACCCACTCCCAGGCTGGTTAATTTGACTGCTAATCTTTTGTGTGGGACTGTGTCAAATGCCTTGCTAAAGTCTAGGTAGGCCATGTCAACAGCCCCTCCCTGGTCTACTACTTTGGTTACCCAGTCAAAGAAATCAATTAGATTCATCTGCCATGACCTTCCCGCTGTGAACCCATGCTAGCTTGGGTCCTGTGCCTCACTGACCTCTAGGTACTCAACAATTCTTTCCTTCAGAAGTGATTCCATCACTTTCCCTACCACAGAGGTCAAACTTGATAGGTCTGTAGTTTCCTGCCTCTGTCTTGGTCCCACTTTTGTGAAGGGGAATCACATCAGCCTTTTTCCAGTCCTCAGGAACCACACCATCCTCCCATGATTTGTTAAAAAGGGTAGTCAGTGGTGTCACTAGTTCTCTGCTTAATTCTTTTAGAATTCTGGGGTGAATTCCATCTGGCCCCATTGCTTTGTCTACCTTCAGTTTTAGGA
Organism: Neoceratodus forsteri; assembly: GCA_016271365.2. Taxonomy (NCBI): domain Eukaryota; kingdom Metazoa; phylum Chordata; order Ceratodontiformes; family Ceratodontidae; genus Neoceratodus; species Neoceratodus forsteri. The sequence goes on along the minus strand of JADMNL010000022.1, from coordinate 481,705,820 downwards.
GTTCTTTCAGAACCCTTTCTTCTGTGAAAGGACTAGGATCGACCCCCCTCTCCAGAGTGCTTCTGTTAATTGGATTAGGCAACTCCCCCACTTCCTCTTTTGTGAATACTGAACAGAAGTATTCATTCAGTATCCCTGCTTTTTCACTGTCACTCTCTGCCCACCCACCATCCATTCTATTCAGCCTCATTATCGCTCCCTTTGCCTTTCTATACTCTCCGATACCTATAAAAGGTTTTATCCCCCTTCTTAACCAAGTTAGCTATCTTTTCCTCAGTTTGCACCTTTGCTATTCTGACTACCTTCCCTGCTTCCTTCTGCCTTAACTGGTACAGTTCTCTGTCCTGCTCCTTCTGTATTTCCTTATACTTCCTAAATGCTATCTTTTTCTCCCTAACCTTCACTGCCACCTCTCTTTAGAACCACAGTGGCTTTTTCTTTCATTTTGATTTGTTTATTTGCTTCACACAAAGGCTTGTTGCCTCTGTGATGGCAGTTTTGATATTTCCCCATTGTTGCTCCACCCCTCCTAGCCTGTTTGCTAGTGCTTTTCTAAGGCACTCTCCCATCTTGCCAAAGTCAGCTCTCCTGAAGTCCAGAACCTTCACTTTTGTATGGCTTGACTCTGTAGCCGAATTTATTGTGAACCACACTGTTTGGTGGTCACTTGTTCCCAAATGGCTACCCACGTCTAGATCTGAGATCCTCTCACTGTCCCCATTTAAGTATGCGATCCAAGATTGCTCCCTCATGAGTAGGTTCCAAAACTAGCTGTCTGAGGCATGCCACCTGAAGGGCATCAAGAATGGCCCTGCTTTTGGATGTGGCTGCAGCAAAGGTGCTCCAGTTAACATCTGGCATATTAAGGTCCCCCATCAACAGCATCTCCCGTTCCTCTGCCATCCTAAGTATGCCTTCTATCATATCCTTGTCCATTCCCTCCCCTTGACATGGGGGTCTGTATACAACTCCTGTGCGGATTGTGGTGCCATTTCCAGTCTCTAAGGTGACCGACAGTGCCTCCTCTCCTCCCTGTTTACTCTTTTGTTCAGTTGCTTTTATCCCTTCCCTTACATAGAGAGCTACTCCCCCCTTTCTGCCCTCCCTGTCTCTCCTGTCGGTTGTGTACCCTGGTATGTTAACATCCCAGTCATGGTTCTCTGTGTACCATGTTTCTGTGACTGCTACGATATCCAGGCATCCCTCTTCCATCAAGGTCACCAGTTCAGGGAGCTTGCTGCCCAGACTATGGGCGTTGGTACTTATTTCCCTCCATTTCTTGATGGCCTTACCCCTTTTTGCCCCACCCCTGTCCTTACTGCATTTGTCACTTTCTCCATTTACCCCTGCGCTTCTTCCTATCGACATATCTATGTTGGTGTCTACCTCACTTAGTACCCTGATTTTTTTGGGGGGGCTAGGATTTCCCTGTTCCATTCCAGTGCCTCCCTCCTTGGTTAGTTTAAATGCATGTCAATGAAGTATTTTAACCTAACACCTAGGATCCTGGTTCCCCTCCTGGATGGATGCAGGCCATCACACCAGTATAGGCCTGCATCCGTCCAGGTGGACCCCCAGTCCCCAGTGAAGCCAAATCCCTGAGCTCTGCACCAGTTTTTCAACCACTAATTGAATCCCATGGTGTGGAGCACCCTAGCCTCACCCGTGCCATAGACAGGCAGCACCTCCGAGAAGGTTACCATGTGTGCTGTTTGTCTAAGGCCCCTCCCCATCTCCACAAACGCTTCTTGCACTGCTCTGATCCCTTTCTTAGCCAGGTCATTTGTCCCTAGGTGGACCATGACATCCATCTCCCTTCCCTGTGCAGCTGCTCCTGCGATCCTGAGGATTTGCTCCCTGTCCCTCCAAGCCATGGCACCAGGCAGGCACCTTACCTCCCTCTCCCCTTCCTCCCCCGGTTCTACCTTCCTGACAATGCAGTCCCCCACTAGGAGTTGTTTCCTTCCCCTGTGGGGTACCATGCCACCCTCCTGTGGGTCTCCTTTGTGGAGGTTCCCAGCATCCTCCTTGGTCTCCACTGTGGGTGCCTCCGTAGAGGAACCACACTTTTCCAGAACGGCACAGAAATTGTGGAGAGGTACAACTGGAGGGATGCGCCTCTGTTCCACCACCCTCACCCTCCCTGAGCCCACTGTGGTCCAACTGCTCCTCTTTCTTGGCAACCTCTGAGGCAACGGCAGTGACCCTGGTGGTCCCTGGGTAGGAGAGGAGGTCCCACAAATCCTGGCCAACGCAGCCTGGAGATGAGCAACCTCCTCCCTCAGCCCAGAGAGGTGCCTGCAGATGTGACAATACTGCATCCTCCAGAACGTCTCCCGGAAGACTGCTGCTCCACAGCCACTGCACTGCACCACTCCCATCATGTCTTTTTTCTGGTCCCCTAACTTATTTGGAATACTTACTCTTTCCTCTGTTTTTTTTTTTTCTCTCCCTACTTACCTACCAGACTTCCTGAAAAGGCAGTAGTAGTGTAAAATTGGTTGGAGTCTGTCATGGGTATGTCCCGCGTTTCTGGTCTTTCCCAGCGGAAATGCACTGAACTGCATGTCCCTGCATGTCTGCACTTTTCTGGACCACTGCAAATATCATGGACTATGTGAGCAAATAAATACAGGTCTTTTGATTTGATCTTAGTGGTGCTTATACTGTTCTATAATAACTGGTAAACCCCTATAATGACTGAATTTCCAGTCCTGATAAAATACTGTAGTAGCCCGCTGGATTCCGCAATATGGTTATATGGGTTATTACATCATTTTGCTCCTCTCGCTTTCACTTTACTGAAGCACGAAACAGAGCAAACTGTATTTGTGCGAGTACGATGGCTGTTCAGGGACATGCTCACTGACACAAATACAGCTTACAGTTTTTCTCTGTTATAACTTTGTACCAGTTATCAAAAATAATGCCTGTGCAAAGTTTGTTTTATGAGGATTTCTCACAACTGCACAGGCATTATTCTTTATGTAGTGCATATACCTGCTTTTGTACTGAGCATGCCGGTGGAAAGGAGTAGCTTTTGCTTTTGTTAATGTTAGTTGTAAGTCTCTCCCAGAAGCAGCATTCATAGACTATGGTCTACAGTGACTCCTGCTGAGAGAGGCTGAGACTGGAATTGCTGGAGCCTCCCCCAATCTGGTGCTCCTACACTGTTGGGTACAGTGATTCCTGCTTGGAGAGGCTGGGACAGAAGAAGCTCTGAGTGCCACCAGAACTACTGCTTCTACTTAATTCTAACCCCAGGAATCCCTCACTTACATGCTACACTACGCATCTATCTCCATGGTGACAGATTACACCGAGGTGGAACCTACTCTAATTATGGAATTTAAAATATCGTTTCTGATTCTACAGCCACAGTCCACTCGGGCAGTTGCTTATCTGCTTCTCCTCCTGGAGATGGCAGTTGCCCTGAGGTCACCTTCAGTATTGTTGGTTCTACAACTGATTTATTTGCCATTTATCGCTGTTCAAGTTAGTTCCTCGATTACTTTGCATTAAGTTAAAAATAACTAACGGTATTGTTTCTCCAGTGCCAGTTTGATTCCCAGGAACCAGAGATTTCCTATCTAGATACAATTTTTCATTTTGGCTACAAGTGTTAAACCACTTATTTTAAAGTAGTTTCACTTTTTTCTTCATTTACAGTACAGGAAACTTGAGTGCTTTCTGTTTCAGCCTGTGCCGTTTCAACTTAATCTGTTCCTGTTGTAGGAATCGCAATTTGACTGTTTACAGTTCTTCAGAGCAAGAGGCTTTTTGTTGGGCTCTTTTTCAATAGTGTTCTTTGGGAAAAAGTCTAATTTTTTTAACCAGCATCTCTCTAAATTGGTATGCCTGAGAGACCTACAGGCTCCAAAAAAAAAAAAAAAAAAAAAAAATATATCAAAGATTGTTTCCACCTCCTGGAAAATGCAGCCTGCTATGAGCTCCATTTAAAAAAGTGCCTGGGTCCAGAACACAACTTTACTATTTGTAAGTCCAGTCTCTCTTGTTTACCCTAAAACCTGAAGGAAAAGGGTAAAAGATAAGAGAAATTATAGATTCTCAGTCCGCCTCGTCACATAAAGAAATAATAAAAAAGGCTCTATGGGAGTTCCCCGTGATGGTGGCAAAGACGCGTACATCAGAAGGGTCCACCTCCTCATGCACATCAGCAGCAACTACTGTAAAGGGGGCCAAGAAGAAAGAAAAGCTGCTCAGCCCTCTGAAAGGCATGACAAAAGCGATCAGATACCAGGGTGCAGGACCGCGGTAATGAAATTAGGGGAAGTTGTCTGGGGCCCCGAGCTCAGGAGGGCCCACCTGAGGAGCTGGCATTACCCTTGGCATTAGCTGGTTTAGAACAGGGCCCATTTCCATTGACTTGTCCTGGGCCCCAAAATTCATAGCTGCAGCCCTGCCAGGGTGTCTGAAAGGGGAAACCCTGAATCCAGTGATGGCAAAAATAAACGCCTCTGAACAGACACTGGAAACTGTGCCTGCTAAAAGGAAAAAGAAAACAATGTCACTGCACATCATCTGAATGGAGAAAGAAGTAGAGAGATGACAGAAAAAAATGCCCTCATCTGAAGGCATAAAGATGTGGCAGTTTTTCCAGGCCATCCAGGCTGTGTGAAAAATGTGACTGCCACTCACCCCCAGCTCAGGTTCCAACATATCTGCCTACAGAGGAGAAGGAAGGAGAATACAATGTACAGGAGGAGGAAGGGGATACCATGGAATCAGAGGGTGCACCCGAGCAAAACTTGATGAAGAGGATCCTGAATTTCTGGATATGATGGGGTTGACACCTGTAAGAAGGTTACTAATCCTCATACATAAATCAGTTCAGAAGGCCATATCAAAAGCCACTTGTGCATTTACTTCAACTGCAGCCATTGATGGAAAAATTGACAGAAAATATCAGGTGGACAGATGGGGTGCAATACCTGTATGCCTGCCCTGACCATCAAGGTGTAGTCCAGGCCGCTGCTAGACAGAGAGTGAGTCACCCTGTCTGCATAGCCCTCTGAAAAGGACTCCAAAAACTTGGATGCTATGGCCAGAAAGGTTTATACCTCAGCTCCCTTGCTCATTAGACAGGCAACTTATTCAGCACATAGCACAGTACCAGAGCGCACTGTGGAACACAGTTCTGGCACTTGCTAATAAAAGTAAGATGGTGAGCTGGCACAGGGCCTAATTGCTAGCAAGATCAGCCCTAGATGCTACTAAATGCCATTTCCACACTGATGTGGACACTAATGACACTGCAGCAAGAGCTTTAGCTCATGCAGTGTCCTTAAGATTTTCCTTGTTAAAAACTACTATCCTTTCCCATGATACTCCAAGCCATGGATTTCTCCTTTAAGGGAATTTTGCATTTTGGTGACAAAACAGAGGCATACATGAAAAAGTGAATGAATACAAAACCACTTACAAAAGTAACAATGAGAAGGAAAAGGCCTCTACCTCCTACAGACCTTTGGAGGGGGGCACACAGGCAGAGGATACTTCCCGAGAGCCTACACCCCATATGTCCCTTGTGAGTATCAGCCACAAAGAGACTATTACAGGGGCTGGGGCAGCACAAGCATCCAAGCCCCAGCCAAAGTAAAACTCATGATAATTCTGCCCAGGACATACCACTACTACGGGGAGGAGACTGGCTCACTACTTCCAGGAATGGGTAAACACTACCTCAGACAAGTGGGTTCTGGAAATATTGGACCAGGGATTGTCCCTACAGTTCAAAAACTGTCTAACACTGCAGAAACACAAAAGCCTTCCAGCTCTATTCTGCTGTAACTGGAAATAAGAAATTGCTGCTAACAAAAGCTGTAGAAATGGTCTGTGCCTCTCAGTAGAGCAAGGGTCTATTAATATAGAAGCCTAGACTCTGTTGGCAGATAAGGACCATACGGCCCACTTAGCCTGCCCATTTCCCTACTCATTTCTGCAGCCCCAGATCCTATTTGATCTTTGGCTCTCTTGCTCTTCTTCTAATCTCCAGGGTACCCTTAGGTCTATCCCATGCATGCTTTAACCCCCGTATTGTTTTTGTACCCACCATTTCTGCTGGAAGGCTATTCCATAGCTCCACCACCCTTTCAGTGAAAAAGTACTTCCCTAACACTGTCCCTGAGCCTTCCACCCTTCAGCCTCATATCATGCCCCCTTGTTCTTGTGCAGAGTTTTCTCTGAAATATGCTTTCCACCTGTACGCCGTTTATTCCCCTAAGGTACTTGAAAGTCTCCATCATATCTCCCCTCTCTGTTCTTTTCTCCAGTGAACAGATATTAAGGTCCTTAAGTCTTTCCTCGTAGGGCTTCTGGTGCAGATTTTCTTCAGTGGCAGCACACCCAACAAGGCAAGGTGTAGTGTTTTTCCTCCTACATGAATGACTGCCTAGTCTCAAGGAAAACAGAATGAGAGACAAGGTGTTCACTTCAGACTGAAAAGGCACTTTTGAAACTCTGGAATTCTTGATAAATCTTTAGAAGTCTCAAAAAGTAGAACGTGTTTGAGTGCTGGACTTCACAGGAGCAAAGCTAAACACTCTGCAGGTCAAAACCTTCCTCTTGCAGGCCAGAGGTGCAGCTTTGATAGCCACAGAGTATTTGACAGCAGGCCACCCAAGACCTGCAAGGGCCTTCTTGCAATTACTGGGACGTATGGCTATATCCACAGCTGTGGTTCCATGGGCCAGGTTTCAAATGAGACATCCAAGTACCACTTAACAGACAACTGGTCTCAAAGATGGGACTCACTCTCAAAACTAGTGCCAGTGGCAAAAGCATTGGTAATGTCAATAGAGTGGCTGAATGAATGAAGGAAGAAGGCAACCTCAGAGAGGCTGCAATACCTGTATACCCGCCCTGCTCACATGTAAATGACAACATTAAATCACTTCTAGGATGTGTATTTTCTGTCCTCATCTCCTTGCTCTATAAATTCTTCGTGGAATCTGTCTGAGGATCATCACCAGAATCAAGGTGGTGGTCAAATGCACTGGGACTGGAGTCTATACTGACTCTTGGAACTGGGAGAAAAGAAAAAAATTATTCACCTTAGTAATTTTGTTTCTTTCAAGGTATTCTATATTCATAACTCTCTGCAGTCAGCCTCCTAAGCAGAGCTGCCCAGAGATAATGGGACTTTAAGCTAATGATATAACTATATTTGGCCATGCCACATATTCAAACTGCTGCCCTTGTCAGCTGCAACATTCCACCAATGTATCAGATTTCTAAGGAGCCTACAAGGCAATCTATGCTAAGGCTAATATAGTTATCAATGAAGCACAACTAAGCTGTCCATGACAGCATGAAACACACCATTAGTAATCCTACCCCCCGAATGCCAGAATCACCTGTAAAAAGAAGGGAATTAAATATTTCCCACTAGGGCTAAAAATTATGCATGCCAGTGTTTTAGACTTTCCATTGTAAAACTTGGTCAGGAGTGCAGAGGCTCTGGTTCTGGAAGGGGAGGCAGGGTGGGAGAGTTATGGATATGTATATTTATTTATTTATTTAAAATCTTGGAATTACAACCGTTAAGTCAGAGACTCATTTCCAAAGGCTCCACATCAATACACAATACAGACATACCGTAGGTAAATATAATAGACAGTACCATACAATATACAATGCCAGGGCAGTTTGATGTCAAGGTTGCAGCATGAAACAGTATACGGAGATGTCTAATACAGAGTTGAGGCTGTAGGCTATGGGCAACACAGTAAAACAGTACGATACAGGGTACAGTGCCAGGGCACTTTGACTTCCGGTTACAGCAGGACCATTTTACAAGGATGTCCTGACCAGTTTACAAGGATGTCTAATACAGTGTTGTGGCTGTTGACAGTGCATAGGATAAATCTAACAGTAAGAGGTCAGTTAGTGGCCAGAGAGTGAATCGGGGGACAGTGCACATGCCTACTATGCTTGGCTGTAGCTGAGTAAACTGGGTAAGTTAGGGGAGGCAGCTAATGCAAATTCTAGAGCAGTCTGTTGGGAGACTGACTGAGTAAGAACTGCAGGTCATTGACTGTGAAATATTAAAAAATACCTTGGAAGAAACAAGATTACCAAGGTGAGTAATTTGTTCTTCTAACCCCAGGTATTTTTCTATATTCCTAACTCTCTGCAGACTTCAAAGCAGTACCTTTGGAGATGGGCAGAGAACCTACTTAGGAAAAAAGCTCTGCAGGACTACTGTGCCAAATCTGGCATCATTTCTGGACTGTGTCCAAACTACAGTGTTTAGTAAATGTGTGTACTGTCCTCCAGGTAGCTGCTTTACAGATCTCTGCTATAGTAGCAGCTGTGCTGCTGGTTGAATGAGCCCTCAGCCCTGCTGGGGATTCCTTGCCAACTTTCGAATAGTAAAACTGAATGCACTTGACTATCTAGTGAGAGACTGACCTCTTAGAAGCTGGGGTGCCCTTACCTACATCCCCATAGGTAAGGAATAGCTGTTTGTCATGTCTAGGAATCCTGGTGTGGGCCATATAGTAGCTTAATGCTCTTTTGACATCCAGCCTATGGAGTCTACGCTCACCTGAACTAGCATGTTCAGTGAAGCAAACTGGCAATGTAATGGACTGGTGAACGTGAAAATCAGAAACCACCTTGGGGAGGAATTTCCTATTTGTTCTCAGCACCACTTTGTCATTATGGAAGGAAAGATAGCCCTTCTCAACACACAAGGCTTATTTTATTTAATTTATTTAGTTTTTGTTGACCGGGTAAGTGTACTAGGTAGATTTGGAGGCTTGGAGTTTGCAGATTCTTCTAGCTGAAGTAACCGCAACCAGAAACACAGTTTTCCAGGTAACATATTTAAAATGTGCAGAGAACACAGGCTCAAAAGGAGGTTTCATGAGCCGAGCAATGCATATGTTCAGGTCCCATACTGGAACTGGTTCCCTAATAGGTGGGTGCAAATGGCACAGACCTTTAAAGAACTTCTTGAAAATGGGATTGGATGCCAGGGAGAGATCTCTCCCAACAGAAATGTAGGCAGAGACTGATGCCAGATGCACTTTCAGGGATGTATGTTTCAACCCCTGAGAGTGGAGGTCTGTGAGATAATCTAGGACAGCTGGGATCTCCATTAGAGTAGGAGAAATCCCCTTGGAACCACATCAAACAGAAAACCTCTTCCATTTTGATGCATAGGTTTTCTTAGTCGAAGGCTTTCTATATCATTTCGGGATATCCAGAACACTGAGGGAGATTTAGGTTTGCATATTCTAAGTCCTCAAGAACCATGCCTGGAGTCTGACAGACCTGAGATTCGGATACAGGATCTTGCCCTGGTGGGAGGTCAACAGGTTGTGCCTCCTGGGTAAGTGTATTGGTTTGGCCACAGACATGGAAAGTAGTCAAGGGCACCATGGCTGCCTGGCCCAGTCTGGTGCTATCAGAATCACTGATGCAGGTTGTGACCAAAGTTTGATCAGGACTCTGAAAATGAGAGGGAAGGGAGGAAAAGAAAAAATTACTCACCTTAGTAATGTTGTTTCTTCTAATGGAGTCTTGCTATATTATGACATATGCAGTATAACACCAGGTTAGAACTGCTCCAGAGGTGAAAGTTAACTTTCCATGCAGGGCATGGACTCTTGAGCGCGAGCTCGGTTGAACACTGTCTGTTGCAGCTCAAACTTAAACTGTCAGATCTTTATGAGCAAAAACTCACTAAGGTTCTGTGTGGAAGCCGTAAACCTACACTAGCCCACTGGCTACTAACTACAAAAACACATTTTTAATCTTGATCCCAAAACAAAGACTCAAGTCAGGGATTCAAGAAAAGAAAAAATAAGCATAACCTAAGCACCCTAAGAAAGGGTGAGAATAAAGTGGGCATCTATGAGTGCCAACCTTGCACTGCCCACCCACATCCCAAAAATAGAGGTTCTGAAAGGGCAGGCTGGGGAGGTCATAATATAGCAAGACTCCATTAGAAGAAACAACATTACTAAGGTGAGTAATTTTTCTTCAAACAACATGAAGTCTTGCTATATTATGACATATGCAGACTACACAGCAGTACCTCCATGGAGGAGGGACAGAACCTACTTGGGAAATAGGCTCTGAAGCACAGCTGTGCCAAATCGAGCATCACTCCTAGCCTGGGAGTAATGCTTAGTAAAAGTGTGAACTGTTTTCCAGGTAGCTGCTTGACATACCTCTAGGATAGGGATGTCCCTGGCAGCAGCCAGAGACGCAGCTGTACCTCTGGTAGAGTGAGCCCTCAGGCCTGAGGGAGGAACCTTACCCAGTTTTTCATAGCAGAATTGGATACAAGAGACAATCCACCTGGCAATGGATCTTTTAGTGGCAGGATTCCCTTTACCAACCTCACCATAAGTGAGGAACAATTGAAGGGATTCAAACCTGTGAGCCTTGGTACGTTCTATATAGTAACTAAGGGCTCTTGACATCTAAACTGTGCAATCTCCTCTCACCAGAGGAGGAATGGTCAGTGAAGTACACAGGAAGAGACATGGATTGATTAAGGTGGAAGTCTGAAACCACCTTAGGCAAAAACTTCCTGTTAGTCCCGAGGACCACCTTATCTCTATGAAAGGAGATAAAATCAGGCTCCACTGACAATGCTTGTAGCTCACTTATGTGCCTGGCAGAGGTGATGGCTACCAGAAACACAGTTTTCCAAGTCAAGTACTTAAGCTCTGCTGAAGACAATGGCTCAAAAGAGGGTTGCATAAGCTGAGCAATACAAATATTAAGATCCCAAGCAGGGGCAGGGTCCCTGAACGGAGGGTTGGTGTGAAGCAACCCTTTAAAAAACTTGGAGAACACAGGGTGAGCTGAAAAAGAAGAGGGCTTACCTGCTGATAAGAAGACAGACACAGCTGCCAAGTGCACTTTTAGGGTAGCTGGTCTCAGCCCCAAGGAATTCAAATGCACCAAATAATCCAAGATCAGGCACGCCAGCAGATTCTGGGGAAATATGCTTACCAGCACACCATATGGAAAAATCTCTTTCATTTTGAATTATATAGCCTGGTGGAAGGCTTCCTAGAGGCCTTCAATATATCCAATACACCTTGGGAAAGGTGTAGGTCAAGCAAACTAACTCTTCAAGAGCCATGCCTTGAGATTGAGAGATTTGAGGTTCGGATACCAAACTCTCCCTGGGCACAGGTTAACAGGTTGTGATTCCTGGGAAGACACAGGGAAGGTGGACTGCTAAGGACATGAGGAGGGTACCAGGGCTGCCTGGCCCAATCTGGAGCAATCAGGATCATCTTGCAGGATTGAGATCTGATTCTGACTAGCACCTTGAAAAGAAGGGGAAGGGAGAAAAGCAAGAAAACTTCCTTCCAACTGAGGAGGAAGGCATCCAGAGGGACTGAGCCCAACACTGGAGGCCTGCAGCAAAAAAGGGGAAGTTGGTGATTGTCTGGGGCTGCAAAGAGATCTATTTGCGGGGTGCCCCATCTGGCAAATACTACCTCCAGTACTAGGGGGTCCAGTGCCCATTCGTGATGGCCCTGGGAAATCCTGCTGAGAGCATCCGCTAGGACATTGTCCTTTCCTGGGAGGTGAACTGCCATAAGGGAGGCGTTCAGAGAATAAGCCAGAGACCACAACTTCATTGCTTCGGTGCACAAGGCCGTAGACCGAGTGCCCCTGTTGTCGTATGTACCACATTGTAGTGGTATTGTCTGTTCTGATCTGAACAACCTTGTTCTGAACAGATGTGGAAAAACCTGAGTGCTAGGAAAACTGCTCTGAGTTCCAGCAAATTGATGTGGAGCAGAGATTCCTGAGGGGACCACAGCCCTTGGGTGGAAAGGTCGCCCATGTGAGCTCCCCACCCCAAGAGGGATGCATCTGTAGTAAGGGTCAAGGAACGAGACTGGGGAGTGAAGGAGACCCCCTGTCTCAGATTGTTCTGATCCTGCCACCACTGAAGGGCTTGAATCAGGGTTCGAGTCACTGGAATCAATTTGGTTAGAGGATCTGTCCTTTGAGACCAAAAGGCTCTCAAATGGAACTGGATGTCCCTCATCTGAAATCTTGCTCCCTGCACTACTGCTGTAGAAGCAGCCATGTGCCCCAGGAGCTGTAGAAAATGCCTTGCTGGTCAAGAGACCTGCAGGGTGAAAGAAGAGGCAAGAGAGACCAAGGTCCTTGCTCTTTCCAGTGGGAGGAAGGCTCTGGCTTCTTTTGTGTTCAGTTCTGCGCCTATGAAGGTGAGAAGCTGGACAGGCTCCAGAACTGACTTTGGAAGACTGAGAAGGAAACAGAGATGTGAGCAGTTGCTGGGTTACTTGTAAGTGTAGTTTGACCTGTTCTGGAGACTGGCCTACAATGAGCCAGTCGTCCAGATAAGGAAAGATGGCAATCTTTTGCCTTCTTAAATGAGCAACTGCTACTGCCAGGCATTTTGTGAACACCTTCGGGGCCGAGGTGAGGCCGAAGGGCATTGCTCTGAACTGGTAATGGCCTGAGGGCAGTTCGAATCTGAGGTACTTTCGATGGGAGCTTCTGATAAGAACTGGAAGTAGGCATCCTTGAGGTCCAGGGAGGCTAGCCAGTCCCCTGGCCTTAGAGAAGGTAAAATAATCCCCAGAGTCACCATTTTGAACTTTGGTTTTAAAAGGTGCTTGTTTAGATATCTGAGATCCAGGATAGGCCGCCATTCTCCTGTCTTTTTTTGGGGTAAGGAAGTACCTGGAGTACAACCCTTTGCCCTGGTGTATGGTTGGAACCCTTTCCACAGCTCTGAGAGCCAGGAGGGAAGAAACTTCTGTTTCCAGGGCAAGTGCCTCTGATGGGTTTGCAGGTGGAAAAGACCTGGCTCTCATCTTCGGAAATTTTTTGAAGCTGAGAACCAGTCCCTGGCTTACTACTTCCAGGACCCACTTGTCTGTTGTTAAAGACTTCCAGTCCTGGACAAAGTAAGCCAGCCTGCCCCCTACCAGTAGTGGAGAATCGGCCCTGGCCACCCCATCAGGGAGCCTGTTTTGCAGGGGCTTTGGGTTGAGGGGTAGAAGCAGGCTTACTAGAACCCCTTCTGCCCCTTCCTCTAAAGAACCCCCTCTGGGCATACGCAGAAGAGGAGGCCTGGGCTTGGTAAAAAAGGCCTATGAAAAGGCCTGCCCCTGCCCCTGACATGCTGCCTTTGAGGAGTGGCTTGCCTTTCTTTGGCCTGTGCACTCCTATAGGTGGTCCTATACTCATCCATTTTCTTCATATAATTCTCTGTCTGCTCCCCAAACAGAGAATTGCCCACAACAGGAAAATCCATAGCCTTAGACTGAGTATCCTGTGACAGGGCAGTACATCTGAGCCAGGCCATTCTGTGAAGAGACACAGATGTAGCCATGACTCTTTATGAAACATCATTAGAGTCTACTGCAGCATGAAATTGCACCTTGGATGCCTCAATACATCCAGCACACCTGCTCCAGCTCCCTGGCAAGCTGGTCAGGGGTCGTTTTGCTAGGGCCAGGACAGTATCCCATCTGGATTTCTGGTACCTAGCTGCATAAGCCATATAATTTGCCTGTCTGAGTCCCAAAATGCTGCCATGTACTGTTTCTTTGCCATGGCATCCATCCTCCTAGAATCCTTTTCAGGAGGGTGAGAGGCTAGAGGAATATTAGCCTTGTCACAGGCTGCAGCCTGCACTACCCCCACATGGCTGCATTGCTGGGAGAGGAACTCCGTATCAGAGCCTGATAAAGCATACCTCTTGTCCATCCTTTTATCCACAGGGAGGATAGAATGAGGAGTTTTCAGAATTTTTACTGTCTGTTTCCTAAAAGATTTGTGCAAGGGAATAGACAGTCTCCTAGACTCTAGAATATTCTCCTTGATCATCAACAGCTTCCTCAACAGGGAGTTGCAGAGTCTCAGCAACTTTCTTGTAAAACAAAAAATGAGAAGGGGACTCAGATAGCCTGGGAGGGGAAACCCCTGAAGGTCCGTCTGGAGAGATGTCCGGTTCAATGGGCACATCCAGACTTTCAAAAATCACACTCACTCTCCTCATACCCCTCCTCCCCTTCCTCCGGTTCATAAAAATCCTCAAAATCATAATCTTGAACTGGAGGAACCGTCCAAACCGAGCACTTCCTAATGGTGTCGGTTCGGACGGAACCGGGGAAAGAGACTGGACAATTTGAATAGCTTTGGCTATTTCCTCAGCGGTTGGAGAAATAACTTTTGGCCCCAAACTAGCTGACTTTCTAGTCCTTTTAGTTGGAACCGGCTCCTCAGAGCTGGCTCTTCGTTTGCCCGAGGAAATATCGCCCTGGTCAGAGGGCACTCCCTCAGGTTCGGTTGGAACCGAACCGGGCTGGCCATCCGGGTCAGCGGACTTTTTGGCCTCCCTTTCCCTGAGCCTACCAACTCTCTTTTCCACAGTGGCAGCAGGAAAATTCTTACAAATCTGGCAGTCTGCATTGAGGTGGTCAAACCCCAGACAATATACACAAGTGGTGTGTGGGTCAGCCTTAGCAAAGGCTTCCCCACAAAGGCCACAGTGCTGAAACCCAGTGGGTCCGGTTTTTCTTTTGGGTTTCTCAGACCTAGTGCCAGCCTAACCAAAACTTGCCCGTTAATGGCAATCCGCCAAGCAAGACTCTCTTAACGGTTCCCAACCGTGTCACGGGTCGTGGAAAAAAATGTAATAAAATCCGTTTTTTTTAGAACCGAAAAGAACCGGGAACCGCACTCTAAAGGACTAGAAAGTAATTTTAAACCCAATCTGATCGGTTCAAACCGAACCGAAAAGACGTTTACAAGTTCCACACAGAAGAAAATAAACAAAAGCCTATCTATTACTTACAATACCACAGACAGAGCTTGAACCGACGATGGCAGTTAAATTTCAGTAAAATAAACCGAGCATTACACTTTAAAACCGACAAACGAACCAAGCAGCAGGAGGAATCTCCGGAGCGACTGTTCAGTGAGGCGGAGTAAAGAATCTGACAGTTTAAGTTTGAGCTACAACAGACAGAGTGTTCAACCGAGCTCGCGCTCAAGATTCCATGCCCTGCATGGAAAGTTAACTCTTTCACCTCCGGAGCAGTTTTAACCTGGGGTTATACTGCATATGTCATAATATAGCAAGACTTCATATTGTTTGAAGCATAAATACTTCTCCCTGACCAGGTCAGAGCTAGAGCATCCAGTGGGATTGTTCCCTTGGCTGGTGGCCTGCAACAAAAAAGGAGCAGATGATAATTCTCTTGGGATGCATATAGATCAACCTCTGGTATGCCCTATCTCCTGAACACAGAGTCTAGCACTTGCCTGTTGATGGACTACTCATGATGCGCCTGATTGATGCGGCTCAGGGCATCTGCTAGGGGTGTTGTCCTTTCCTGGCACGTGAATGGCCTGTAATGAGGCCTTCAGCGAGTAAACCAGACT
This sequence comes from Neoceratodus forsteri, assembly GCA_016271365.2. Lineage (NCBI taxonomy): Eukaryota > Metazoa > Chordata > Ceratodontiformes > Ceratodontidae > Neoceratodus > Neoceratodus forsteri. The sequence continues at coordinate 481,690,391 of JADMNL010000022.1, read as the reverse complement.
CCAGACTTTCATTGCCTCTGTGCATAGAGGGTCTGACCTTGTTCTCCCTTGCTTGTTTATATAGTACATTGTTGTGTTGTCTGTCCTGACTTGCACCACTTTTCCTTGTACCAGATGGGCAAATGTTTTCAAGGCCAGAAACACTGCCCTTAACTCCAGCAGATTTATATGCAGGAGTGACTGTGACAGACCATGTTCCATGAGTGGTGTGATCCCCTAAGTGAGCACCCCACCCTAACAGAGAGGCATCAGTTGTAAGAATAACTGATGGGGTTTCACTTTGGAAAGGTACCCCTTTCCCTGAGGTTGTCTGCTTCCTTCCACCACTGGAGGGCCTGCAGCAAAGTTCTTGTTACTGGGACTGGTTGCGTCAGATTGTCTTTTCTTCAGCACCAGTGTGCTCCAAGATGAAACTGTATGTCTCATTTGGAACCTGGCTCCCAGGACTGTGCCTGTTGCTGTGGCCATATGTCCCAGAAGCTGCAGAAACTGTCTTGCTGGTCATAGCTCATTCCGCTTAGATGAGGCAGCTATCTCCAGAATGCTTTGCACCCTGTCCTGAGGGAGGAAAGCTCTTCCCTGTACTGTGTTCAGTTCTGCTCCTATGAAATGCAGGACTTGTACTGGAGTAAGAACAGATTTTTCCTGATTTACCAGGAATCCTAGGGACTGTAGCAGGTTTAGTGTTACCTTTAGATGGTCCTATACCTGCTGTGGTGAGCTTCCCACCACTAGCCAGTCACTGAGATAAGGGAAGACTGATATACCTAACTTTCTTAGGTATGCTGCTACTACTGCCAGACATGTTATAAACATCCTAGGTGCTGAAGTGAGGCCGAAAGGTAGAGCTGAGAATTGGTAATGACCTGATGGAAGTCCGAATCTCAGGTTCTTTCTGTGAGATTATCTGACTGGAATGTGAAAGTAGGCATCTTTTAGATCCAGAGATGCCAGCCAATCTCCCTGCTGGATTACTGGCAAAATCATTGCCAGTGTAACTATTTTGAACTTTATTTTTTTATTAAATGCCTGTTCAAAAGTCTGAGGTCCAGAATAGGCCAGCACTTCCCATTTTTCTTTTTGGTGAGGAAGTATCTCAAGTAGAAACCTCTTCCTTTCTGGTGCATTGGAACACCCTCCATGGCTTTTAGCTGGAGGAGGCTTTGAACCTCCTCCTCCATGAGTCTTTTCTCTACAAGGGAAGCTGGTTTGAACACCCTTGTTCTCAAGGGAGGAAAAGACTTGAAATTCAGGGATAAACCCTGACTCACTGCCTCCAGGATCCACTTGTTTGTGGTGATGGATTGCCAAACACGGAAATAGTGAGCCAGCCTGCCCCCTACTGGTAGAGGGGAGGCGGCCTTGTTCATTAAGTCAGGGGTTATGCTTTGCTTGGGGCCGAGCTTGGGTAGTCTGGAAACCCTCCTAGAGCCCCGTCTATCTCTGCCCCTCAAATACCCAGTCTGCTGTGGGTATTGTTGATACTGGGGAACAGCCTGTGCCTGCTAAAAAAGCCTACTACAGACTGTTCTTCCTTTGCCTTCCCTTCTGTAGGGCCTATAGGAAGAAGGTGGCCTCTCCTTTGAAGAATTACTCTTATAGGTGGCCTTATATTCATCCACCTTCTTCATGTATGCTTCAGTCTGTTGACTGGATAGTGAATGATCCTCTACAGGGAAATCCATGGCCATGGCCTGGGTATCTTGTGTTAGATTAGCAGCCCTAAGCCATGCCAGCCTTCTAAGGGTTAGGGTAAGGCCCATCCATCTGGCAGCATTGTCAATGGCATCTGTTGCCATTTAAAAATGGTACGTGGCTGCTTCCAGCCCAAACCTGGCTGTTTCAGCCAAATCATCAAAGAGAGGTGAAAGATCCTTCTTTGCCATAGCCAACACCGACTGCCACAGTGATTTTTGGTATTGTGCTTAATAAGTTTGCTAGTTGGCTTGCCTTACTCCCAGTGAAACAGCTAAGTAGCCTTTTTTAGGCTATGCTGTCTATCTTGTGAGAGTCCTTCTCAGGGAGGTAAGATGCCGGAGGTACCCTCGCCTTCTCTCGGGCTGCTTGCTGGACTATCCCGATAGTCAGGGTGAGAAAAGAGGAAGTCAGCAGCTTGTCTGTCCAGCTGGTACTTTTTATCCACTTTCTTGTCCAAAGGAAGAACAGAATTTGGAGTCTGCAGGATTTTAAAGAAGTTATTTTTAAAAGAACTTCCTTATAAGGAGTAAGATTTTCTTTGTGGGTGTTAACCCCATCATCTCCATGTGTTCGGCCTCTTCCTCATCCTCTATGACCTCAGTGGTAGCCAAATCAAGGGCATCCGCTATTTTTCTTACAAAAGAAAAATGAGAGGAAAAATGCTGTGATCTAGGAGGAGAACTGAATTCTTGCTCTGGTGAGATCTCTGGTTCAATAGGTTCACCTTCATCCATTTTAGATAAATCATCTTCCTCAAACTCCATAATCTCCCAAGATGAGTTTGGTTCAGAGGAGGGACAAATTGGGATTTGAACTGGTGCTGGGAGGGTTGGAGTAGGTATAAAACCCTGCAAAGCCTGTATGACCTTCATGGCCTGTACAATCTCCTCTGATAATGGCAGGCTGTGAGGTACAGATGAAATCCCTTTTGGTTCATCAGCCAGAGGATCAATATGCTTTTTTTTTTTTTTTAAATGGGAACCAGAGAGTCAGCTGGATCTCCCATCCTTTTTCTAGTAGTTTCACCCTTGTCAGGGGTGCTCAAGGAAGAGACAGCAGTTTCACCTGCAGGTTTAGAGGGCGTGGGTTGGTCAGAACCTGCAATACCCTTCTCCAATTGTCTTTGGAGTCTTTCAAGTCTCTTTTCTACTGTTTTCTGAGGGAATGATTTGCAGACCTCACATTCTGCTGAGAAATGGTCATTCCCCAGGCAGACTACACATAAATCGTGCTTGTCTGCCTTTGGAAAAATGTCCCCACACTTAAAGAGGACAGGAAATTTGAGCTAACAGGCAGCCATTTGTAATGTTACTAGTAAGGAAAATGATAAACTTGCCTTCAAATGAGTCACATTTAACTTTACCTTAATACTGATGTGAAAAACATTTTTACTTTTTTTCTTTTTATAGACAACATTCTGCACAGTTCTCTTCATGGAACCAGTAATTTGGAGTGTTTACTATGTCACGGTTTGAGTACAGAATGCTAAACCTGAGCTATTGTCCTATCAGAACCATGCTTAGAATTCTTTCCTCAAACCATGACAGTTAAAACTCCAGATCACTGGTTTCGTAAAGAGAACTACAACAGAGTGCTGCCCATAAAAACACAACAATGCAAAATACTGTTTATAATGCATCGGGAACCCTTATTATGTATGGCATGCTGCTGTCTAACAATTTTGTAATCTCACCGATCTGATGTCAGTGCTATAAACCTTGCTTGCCTTCATCAGATCAGTGAGATTACAGGATCGAATCCAGTCAGGTGCGCTGAATTCTAGCACCCGAATGTTGGTCGCGCCACCGCAATCGGTTTAAACTGCTCAGCAGAAGCCCACAAGCAACAAGTAAGAGCCTTTCCCGTTGTGTCCTAAAAGTATTACTGTTGTGACCCCATACACTGTGAAAGACCATGGCTGTGGTTATGCAGTTTACTGGGTTGAAAACCCCTCTCGCAATTGCCATGCTGAGTGTAAACCTCTCAAGCTTTGCTCTCGAGGTTTACAAGGTCGGTCTGGCAACTGCTCGAGGGTTTACAACATGGTAAACTTCATAACACCAGCCATTATCCTCCACATCACTTTTTATTCAGGTACAGTTACTGGTGGAGCATGTAGGCTTATAGATATAACTTCTGTAAATGGGAAGATTATAAATCGCTACAAATTAGAAATCATTTCCTGTTCTCTTTAATGTAGTTTTTAAACCCTGGGGGTCCAGTCTTTCTTTGGTTTTTCTGCCATTGTTCAACCAAGAAAAACAGAACTGCAATAAATTTTTTTTTTTTTTTTTTTAACATGCGGTCAGCTCGGGAACCGATGAAAGTTCCGATATTGAACCGGGATCCGCAAAAATACAACCGGGTTAGCAGTTCACAGAAACCGGGTTAGTGGTTTCAAATACAACAATTTATTAAACTAAAATAAGTAGAACTAAATACTGGACATAGTAAATAAAGCTCCGGAAAGGGTACCAAGACCCGCTTCCCCAACGGTTATACCAAACCATGAGGAACAGAGAAAATAATCTAAAACACTTTAACACTAAACTAATGTTAAAGTAATAAATAGAAAATAAAAGCAGCAGTAAGAATAATATAAGAAACTACTCATATTCAGTGAAGAACCACAAGGAAAGACTGACAGGGAAGTTTCCTGGGTGTCTTGACTTGTCAGGTGGAGAAAGAAATCCAATATGTTGGTGGAACGTTACAGCTGATAAGCGCAGCAGCTTGAATATGTGGCACGAGTCAATGATAGTTCTGTCATTAGCATAAAGTTCCATCATCTCCAGGCAGCTTTTGTCTTTTTGGTTTATCACAAATGGATTGTATTAAACAGAAATGGACTCCATATTAATATCGGAGCATTGCAACGTATGGCTTTAAAAATTTGTGCCTGTACTATTATGTGCATGTCTTTTTAGATAGATATGAATGTCTTTTACTTCAATTAAACAAACAACATGTGTGCACTATTATTTTAATTGATGATTAAATAAAAAGAGCACAGGTAGCACCTAGGCAACAATCCCTTGAGAAAGGGTCACGATTTAGACCAGAAGTGCCAGGGATAGTGGCCGCGGGCTCCTTTGCATTTATGCAGTTCATCTGAGTCTGAATTTTCTCTGTTATCACCAGTTTGCTGCTCGTTTTTGTGTTTTCTCCTGCTTAGAAGGCTGACTGCTGAGAGTTTGGAATACAGAAGAATACCTGGGGTTAGAATGTCTTTTTCAGTCAAAGCATTTAGCGCAGTAAATCTGAAATTGTTACAGTTTAAAACAATTCATAACACACTCCTCACCAGAGGTTTAAAATGGGGTTAGCACCCATTTCTACTTGTCATAAGTGTAAATCTAGGAATGGTACACTTTGGGAATGCCCAGTCCAAGACCTCTAGAAGGAGGTAAAAGAAATCTTCAGAGCACATCCTTCGATTGCAAACTTTCTACATGTGCAGACAGCGCATCTGTACATTTAGAAAGTCTGCAATCGAAGGATGTGCTCTGAAGATTTCTTTGGACATATTTCTGGTTCTGAAAGAAAAAAATACTTACCATAGTAATCTTGTCTCTTCCCAGTGGTGCTCAGATATTCTTAACTTTATGCAGTAAGCCTGAGGGGTTGGACTGCCCGGAGAGATGGAACACATGCAAATGATGCAACACTTTGCACATGAGCATCTTTCAAACACTGCCTCTACCAACTGCCTGTGTTCTAACCTCTTCAGATCTGTATGGAGCCTGGAAAGTTAGGCTTTAGGTAATAAGTATAATAATTTTAATTAAAATTGGGGTTACCCAGAATTTAACATTTGGATTATAATCAACCTCCAAAGGGAGGAACAATATAAATTAGCAAAGATTTTTGAACAAAATATCAGAAAACTCTAAAAGAGAAAACACAATGAACTCTACTTAAAACGGTTATCAGGTATAGAGAACATGTACTGTAAGGTATAATGTGATTCGATGACACCAGCATGTGGAGTGCAGAGGCTGAAGTTCTGGAAGGGGAGGGAAGTTATGAATATCCGAGCATCACTGGGAAGAAACAAGATTACTATAGTGAGTAACTTCTTCTTCTAACCCCAGTAACACTTAGTATATTCCTAACTTTATGCAGACTACAAAGCAGTACCACAGGAGGTGGGCACAGAAGAAAAAATTACTCACCTTAATAATTGTGTTTCTTCTAATGGAGTCTTGCTGTATTCTGACATTATGCAGTTAGCCACAGCACTTTAACTGCTCTGGAGAAGAAAGAGTTAACTCTATGCCAAAGCATAGAACGTTGAGCTTGAGCTCGGTTCAAACCTCTGTCTGCTGCACTTTGAAGTCTAACAGTCAGATTCTGATGAGCTAACACTAACTACCCCCACTATGTGGAAATTGTAAAATTTGCTAGCCAAAAGGCAACCAAATATTTTGGATCCCCAAAAGACTCAAATCGAGAAATCCATAACGAAAAACTAGGTAGTGAACAAATATAACTATCAAAAACATAAGATAACCCACTCCCCTCTCTAAAAAGGGAAGAGTGCCAAGTACAGCTCTGAGGTGCAACACTGTGCCTGTCAGCCCACTTCCCAAAAAACAGGTTCCGAGAGGGAAGGCAGGGGGGAGGTCTGAATACAGCAAGACTCCATTAGAAGAAACACAATTACTAAGGTGAGTAATTTTTTCTTCAAACATTAAGTCTTGCTGAACTGACATTATGCAGACTACCAAGCAGTACCTCCCTGGACGAGGGTACCAAACCTATTTTGGGAATAGAGGCTGCAGTACTGCTGTATCAAACCTAGCATCACTCCTAGCCTGGATATCCAGAAAGTAATGCTTGGTGAATGTATGGACTGTTTTCCAGGTGGCTGCTTTGCATATCTCTGATAAGGGTATATTTCTGGCAACAGCCAGAGAAGCAGCTGTACCTCTAGTCAAATGAGCCCTCAGGCCTGAAGGGGGTACTTTGCCTAGCTTTTCATAGCAGAATTGAATACAAGAAACAATCCACCTGGCAATAGTTCTCAGTAGCAGGTTTACCCTTCCCCACTTCACCATAAGTGAGGAACAACTGAAGGGAGTCAAACCTAAGTGCCTTAGTACGCTCAATGTAGTAGCTAAGAGCCCTTTTAACATCCAAACTGTGTAATCTTCTCTCTCCTGAAGAATGATCAATGAAGAACACAGGAAGAGACATGGATTGGTTCAGATGAAAGTCTGAAACCACTTTGGGTAAGAACCTCCTGTTGGTTCCAAGGACCACCTCATCTTGATGGAATGAGATAAAAATCAGGCTCCACTGACAGAGCTTGTAATTCACTGATACACCTGGCAGAGGTAATGTCTACCAAGAACACAGTTTTCCAAGTCAAGTACTTACGTTCTGTGGAGGCCAAATGCTCAAAAAGGGGGTTGCATAAGCTGAGCAATGCAAACATTAAGATCACAAGCAGGAGTAGGATCGCTAAAGGGGGGACTGGTGTGGACCAATCCTTTGAAGAATTTACAGAAAACAGGGTGAGATGCCAGTGAAGAAGGCTTTCCCACTGACAAATGCAGAAACAGCTGACAAGAGTACTTTGAGGGTACCTGGTCTGAGGCCTAAACCATTAAGATGAACCATGTAATCCAGAACTGTAGACAAGTCAGCAGTATCTGGGGATATGTGCTTACTGGAACACCAAATGCTGAATCTTTTCCATTTGGAGTTATATATTTTTCTGGTGGCAGGTTTTCGAGAGGCTTTGAGAATGTCCAGAACCCCTTAAGACCGATGCAAATTTGCATATTCTAGCTCTTCAAGAGCCATGCCTTGAGATTGAGAGACCGAAGGTTGGGGTACCAGGTCTTCCCCTGAGAGGAGGTTAACAGGTTGTGATTCCTGGGGAGAGAGAGGGGAAAATGGACTGCTAAGGACAGCAACAGGGGATACCAAAGCTGTCTGGCCCAGTCTAGAGCAATCAGGATCACTTTGCAAGATTGTGACCTTAACTTGACCAGAACTTTGAATAGTAGAGGAAGGGGGGGGGAAGGCATACAGAAAGTTCCCCTCCCAATCCAGAGGTAGAGCATCAAGGGGGACTGAGCCCAAGACTGGGGGTCTGCAACAGAAGAGGGGAAGTTGGTGATTGTCTGGGGCTGCAAAGAGATCCATCTCTGGAGTGCCCCACCTTGAAAAGATCACTTTTAACACGAGGGGATCCAGAGACCATTCATGATGGCCCTGGGAAATCCTGCTCAATGCATCTGCTAGCACATTGTCCTTCCCTGGAAGGTGGACTGCTACCAGAGACATCTGTAGAGAATAAGCCAGGGACCATAATTTCATGGCTTCTGTGCACAAGGCCGTAGACAGAGTGCCTCCCTGCTTGTTGCTGTACCACATGGTGGTTGTGTTGTCTGTCCTGACCTGAACCACCTTGTTCTGTACTGAGTCCGAGAAGGCTTGTAGAGCCAGGTACACTGCCCTGAGCTCCAGAAGACTTGATGTGGAGAAGAGACTCCTACGGGTATCACACTCCCAAGTGAGCTCCCCACCCCAGGAGAGAAACATCTGTGGTTAGAACCACACAATGAGACTGAGTGATGAATGGGACCCCTTGCCTGAGGTTGTCCCGATCCAACCACCACTGGAGAGCCTGGATCAGAGTCTGAGTCACTGGAATTAGTTTGGTTAGAGGATCTTCTTTCTGAGACCAAAAAGCCCTCAAATGGAACTGGATGTCCCTCATCTGAAATCTGGCCCCCGGACCACTGCAGTGGAAGCTACCATGTGGCCTAGGAGTTGAAGGAAATGCCTTGCTGGTCGAGACACCAGAAGGTGGAAAGAAGAAGCCAGCTCTATAATGGCCTTTACCCTTGCCAGAGGGAGAAAGGCTATTGCTTTGACAGTATCCAACTCCACCTCTATGAAGGACAAGAGTTGCACTGGTTTGAGAACTGATTTTGGAAGATTGAGGAGGAATCCTAGAGAAGTGAGCACTTGCTGGATCACTTGCAGGTTTGACTTGACTTGGTCTGGAGACTGACCCCACACCAGGCACTTGGGTTAATATCCCAATACTGACACTGCAGTGCAGCATGAGGGGGGTGCTGCACTCCTGAGGTGCTGTCTTTCGGATAAGACGTTAGACCGAGGTCCCATCTGCCTGTTCTGGTGGTAGTTCAGGTGGATGTTAAAGATCCCATGGCACTTCTCGAAAAGAGCAGGGGAATTTCCCCGGTGCAATGACCAAATTTCCTCCATTCACGAAAAATACCACCAACAGCTTAATCTGGTTCAAGGTCAATTGGCATTCATCTGTATCCCCTTCCCCCGGGTCGTGCCTGAAAATAGGCAGGATTTATCTAGTGCACTTACCCGGTCAACAAAAACTAAATAAAAATAAATAAATGAGCCAGTCATCCAGGTATGGGAATATGGAAATGTTTGGTCTCCTTAGAAAGGCCACTACTACTGCTAGGCATTTTGTGAACACCCTTGGTGCTGATGTTAGGCCGAAGGGCATTGCTCTAAACTGATAATGGCCTGAAGGCAGTTCAAACCTGAGGTACTTTTTGTGGGAGCACCTGATGGGAATGTGAAAATAGGCATGCTTAAGGTCCAGGGAGGCTAGCCAATCCCCTGGCCTTAGAGAGGGAAAAATTATTCCCAGAGTCACCATTTTTAATTTTGGCTTTACTAGGTGCTTGTTTAAGTATCTTAAATCCAGGATGGGCTGCCACTCCCCTGTCTTTTCCGGGGTAAGAAAGTATCTGGAGTAGAGACCTTTGCCCCGTGAGATGTAGGAACTCTCTCTATGGCTCTGAGAGCCAGCAGAGATGAAACCTCTGCCTCTAGGGCAATGGTTTCGGAGATGCTTGCAGGTGGAAAAGACCTGACCCACAGCTTTGGAAATTTTCTGAAGCTGAGGGCCAGTCCCTGGCTTACTACCTCCAGGATCCACTTGTCTGAGGTAACAGACTTCCAGACCTGGAAGTAGAAAGCCAGCCTGCCTCCTACAGGAATTGGGGAGTCGACCCGGGCTGACACATCAGGGTGTCTGCTTGGCAGGAGCCTTAGAGGAGGATGCAGCCCTGCTCATCCCCCTTCTGCCTCTCCCTCTGAAGAACCCCCTCTGAGGAAAAGGAGGAGGCCTGTGCCTGGTAGAAAGGCCTGTGAAGGCCTGCCCCTGCATTGTTGCTTCTGAGGAGTTGCCTGCCTTTCCTTGGCCTGTGCACTCCTGTAGGTGGTCCTGTATTCGTCCATTTTCTTCATATAATTCTCTGTCTGCTCCCCAAACAGAGAATTCTCCATGACAGGGAAATCCATGGCCTTAGCCTGGGTGTCCTGTGATAGGCTAGTACATCTGAGCCAAGCCAGTCTCCGAAGAGCCACAGATGTAGCCATGACTTGTGACGACACATCACTGGAGTCCACAGCAGCATGAAACTGGATTTTTGATGCCTCAATCCCATCAGCAGCCACCTCCTCCAGCTCCTTGGCAAGCTGGGGTGAAGCCTCTTTAGCCAGTTCCAGAACAGTATCCCATCTGGACTTCTGGTATCTGGCTGTGTAGGCCATATAGTTAGCCTGCCTGAGTCCCAAGGAAGATGTCATGTACTGTTTTTTAGCCATGGCATCCAGCTTCCTGGAGTCTTTATCTGGGGAGTGTGAAGCCAAGGGTATGTTAGCCTTATCACAGGCTGCAGCCTGCATGTCCCCAACATGGCTGCATTGCTAGTACAAGTACTGCGGACCTGGGACTGACAACATATACCTCTTGTCCATTCGTCTGTCCATAGGAGGTAAAGAATTTGGAGTTTTAAGTAACTTTTGTGTCCATTTCCCAAAAGATTTATGAAGGGGAATAGACAATCTATTGGACTCTGGGATGTCCATCATCTCCATATAGTTGGGCTCCTCTTGCTCCTCGACAGCTTCATCTAGTGGGAGCTGGAGGGTTTCAGCCACTTTTTTGTAGAACATAAAGTGGGACGGGGACTCTGAAAGCCTAGGAGGTGAAACACCAGAAGGTCTGTCTGGGGAGATGTCTGGTTCTATGGGCTCATCCAGACCTTCTACACCACTACCATCGTAATCTTCATCTCCCTCCAGATCCAGTTCATAATAGTCTTCTGGGGAATAGTCTGTAACCGGAGGAACCGACCAAACTGAACGCCTACCGGGAGGCATCGGATCAGCTGGAACCGAACAGAGCGATTCAACTATACTAATCACCCTGGCAATTTCCTCGGCAGTTGGACGATGCGGTTCTGGATCTGAACCGACAGATTTCTCTTTTTTCTTTCTTTTTGCTGGAACTGACCCCTCAGGATAGGCTCTCCTTTTGCCCGAGGAAGTCTCGCCTAGGTCAGTGGGCACTCCCTCAGGTTCGGTCGGAACCGAACGGGGCTGGCCATTCAGGTCAGCGGACTTCTCTGTCTCCTTTTCCCTAAGCCTGCCCAATCTTTTATCCAGGGTGGCCTTAGGAAACTTTTTACATATCTGGCAGTCTGAATCAAGGTGGTCAAAACCCAGACAGTAAACACAGGTGATGTGGGGATCAGCCTTAGCAAAGGCCTCCCCACACTCACTGCAGTGTTGAAATCCAGTGGGCCCGGTTTTTCTTTTGGGTTTCTCAGACAAAGCCATCCTAAAAACTTACCCTTTACTCGGCAAAAGCCAGGCAAGACCCCCTTATCGGTTCCTAACCGTGTCACGGGTATTTGAAAAAGACGTTAATTTTTTTTTTTTTTTTCTCAGAACTGATAAGGACCAGTACCTCATACTAAATTCAGAAAACCAAAGTAAACTTCTGAGAAAAAACAGACAATCGGTTCAGCCGAACCGACTGAAATATATTGCTTTACAATTTCCACAGACAACAGCACTAGTCCACTACCCAAGTACTTACTGTACCGCAGACAGGGATCTGAACCAAAATTTAAATAAGAAATAGCGGTTTAAAACTGACGTTTTTACTGTACCGAACTGATAGCGAAGGAGAGATCTCCGGAGTGACTGTTCAGCTAGGCGGAGTAAAGAATCTGACGGTTACACTTCAAAGTGCAGCAGAGGTTTGAACCAGAGTTCAAGCTCAACGTTCTATGCTTTGGCATAGAGTTAACTCTTTCCTCTCTGGAGCAGTTCAAGTGCTGGGGCTAACTGCATTATGTCAGCATACAGCAAGACTTCATGTTGTTTGAACTTACTTTGGAAACAGACTCTGCAGGACTGCTGTACCAAACCTAGCAACACTTCTGGACAGAATATCTATGTTGGAGTGCTTTGTAAAGGTGTGTACTGTTTTCCAGGTAGCGGCTTTACAAATGTCCACTAATGGAACATCCTTGGCAGCTGCTAGGGTAGCAACTGTTCCTCTTGTAGAGTGTGCCCTCAATCCTGTTGGGGGCTCCCTACCTACTTTAGTGTAGCAGAATCGAATACACTGGACTATCCATCAAGAGATGAACCTTTTTGAGGCTGGATTGCTTTTTCATACATCCCCAAATGTTAGGAATAACTGTTTTCTATCCTGCCTATGGTCTTTAGTGGCAGTCATGTAATAGCGGAGAGCCCTTTTTACGTCCAGACTATGAAGGCTTCTTTCGCCAGAGCTGGCATGGTCTGTGAAAAAGACAGGAAGAGTGATAGATTGGTTCAGATGAAAATCTGAAACCACCTTGGGGAGAAATGTATTCATTCTGAGAACTGCCTTATCTCTATGAAATGAGATATAGTCCTGATCGATACAGACAGCCTGGACCTCACTGATTCTTCTTGCAGAAGTTATTGCTACTAGAAAACCTGTTTTCAATGTGACATATTTTAGATGAGCTGCAGCCATGGGCTCAAAGGGAGGGCCCATGAATTTAGCTATATACACAATACATTGAGGTCCCATGCTGGCACTGGTGCATTCTGAGGGGGATGCAAGTGAATCAAGCCTTTAAAGAACCTTCTGAAAATGGGTTCTGATACATTTCTGCTGGTGCAAAGGTAACAAAGGCAAGCGGACAATGCTGCAAGATGAACTTTTAAAGAACTGGGTTGTAAGTCCTGAGAATGCAAATGAGTAAGATAGTCTAGGGCTATTGGGACTCCAGCCTGAGCTGGCACCAAGTCTCTAGCTGAACACCAGAGAGAAAATCTTTTCCATTTGGAAGAACAGGTTTCTTAGTGGAAGGTTGTCTGTAACCTTTTAATACATTTAACACTGCTTCAGAGAGGTTTAAATTAGCATACTCTAGTTCCTCAAGAGCCGGGCCTTGAGATTTGGATACAGTAAGGTTCCCTAATTGGAAGTCAAGAGACTGTGCCTCCGATGAAAGTGTATCGGTTTGGTGACAGACATGGAGAGCAGAAGAGTGTACCATGGCTGCCTGGGCAAGTCTGGAGCTATCAAGATCAGAGAAGCTGAGTGAGAGCGGAGCTTCAGTAATACCCTGAAAACCAGTGGGGGCATACAGGTACCTCTCCGACCAATCTAGAGTCAGAGCATCCAGAGGAAGTGTGCCCTCATCTGGTGGTCTGTAGCAGTATTGTGGCAGGTGGTGGTTCTGGTGGGACGCAAACAAGTCTATCTCTGGAGTGCCCCACCTCCTGAAAATAACCTGTACCACCAGTCTGTTCAGGGTCCATTCGTGATGGGCCTGGTTGATTCGACTCAAGGCATCTGCCAGAGGGTTGTCCTTCCCTGGAAAGTGGACTGCCTGCAGGGATACTCCCAAGAAGTAGGCCAGATTTTTATGGCTTCTGTGCAGAGGAGGCCTGACCTGGTGCCTCACTGTTTATGTAATACATTGTGGTGGTATTGTCTATTCTGATCTGTACCACCTTGCCCTGTACTAGAAAAGAGAAAGTTTTTAGAGCTAGCAACACTGCTCTGAGTTCCAACAAGTTTATGTGCTGAAGGGACTCTGCAGCTGACCAGGTACCCAGAGTTGTGTTATCTCCTAAATGGAAGCCCCAGCCCAGGAGCAATGCATCTGTTGAGAACTGAAGGGTACTCTTTCTGAAATAGAATCACTTGTCTTAAGTTAGATTCCTTTTTCCACCACAGGAGGGCCTGTAACAAGGGCCTTGTTACTGGAATGAGCTTTGAGAAAAGGCATCTCTTTTGACTCCAGTGAGTCCTGAGATGAAATTGGATGTCTCATACAAAACCTGGAGCCTTGCACTGTGCCTGTGGAGGCAGCCATGTGGCCCAGTAACTGCAGGAACTGTCTTGCAGTTTTTGGTTTGTGTAATCTGAAGGAATCTGCTATTGACTGAAGACTTTTTACCCTGTCCAGAGGCAGGAAGGCTCTACCCTGTGGAGTGTTGATTTCTGCCCCTATCAACTGTAATATTTGCGTAGGTATGAGGACTGACTTCTTTTTGTTGATAATGAAACCCAGAGACTTCAGGTGGTCTTGGGTGACTTTCAGGGAAAGCTTGACTTGGTCCGGTGATTTCCCTACCACCAGCCAGTTGTCCAGATGCAGAAAAACAGTTACTCCCTGCCTTCAAAGATGTGCCACTACAGCTGTTAGGCACTTTGTGAATACCCTTGGAGCCGAAGAAAGGCCAAAAGGCAGGGTTGAAAACTGGTAATGGCCTGATGGGAGTCTGAATCTTAGGTATTTTCTGAAAGATTCCTTTATGGGGATATGGAAATAGGCGTCTTTCAAGTCCAGTGATGCCAGCTAGTCCCCTTTTTGGATTGTTGGCAGTTACCATTCTGAACTTTGATTCTTTCAGGTGCTTGTTTAATGCTCTGAGATCTAATATTGGCCGCCACTCCCCATTTTTCTTTGTTGTTAGGAAGTATCTGGAGTGAAAAACCCTTCCTCTCAGGGTGGTAGGAACTGGTTCTACTGCTCTGAGCTGTAGCAGGTTTCAAACCTCTGCCTCTAGCAGTGTTTTTTCTGTTAGGGAAGGTGAGCTGAAAACCCTGGTCTTTTGAGGAGGAAAGGTTTTGAAATCCAGAGACAGACCTTGACCCACCACCTCCAGGAACCACTTGTCTGTGGTGATGTTTAACCAAGCCTGGAGGAAGTGGAACAGTCTGCCTCCGACAGGGAGGGAGGAGGCGGTGGCCTGAGCCTCAGGGGTTTTGCTTGGATTGGGGCTGAGGCTGGGCCTGAGACCCTCGCCTGGAGCCCCTTCTGCCCCTATCCCTGGTGTATCCTTGTTGTGGATACTGCTGGTATTGGGGCAAGGCTACTGACTGAAGGAAGGGCCTGGTATTAAAAGACCTGCCCCCCCCTTCCATGGGGCCTGGTGGATGAAGAAGCTCTCTCTCTCTCTGGCAGAGCTGCATCTGTAAGTGCCCTTATACTCATCCACCTTCTTCATGTAGGCAACAGTGGATTCCCAAAAAGAGAATTTCCCTCAAGGGGAAAATCCAATGCCTTGGACTGGGTATCACGAGTGAGGTTTGTGGCCCTGTGTCATTGGTGTCAGCAGCCATTTGGAATTGGTACTTAGCCACCTCTAGCCCAAACCTGGTGGTTTCAGCCGGGTCGTCTGACAAGGGTGAGGGCGCTTTTTGGGACATAGCCAACACAGACTGCCACAGTGATTTCTGGTACCGAGCAGCATAAGCCTGGAAGTTAACCTGTCGAATGGCCAAGTAGGCCAATAAATAGCTTTTCTTGGTCATACTATCCATTTTTTTGGAGTCCTTGTCCGGAGGGTGTGAGGACAGAGGGACCCTGGCTTTATCACAAGCTGCATGCTGTATTACCCCCTGGTGATCTGGATGGAAAAAAAATGAATTCAGCTCCTTCCCTATCCAACTGGTATTTCTTATTCATTCTCCTGTTGAGGGGAGGAATGGAGTTTGGTGTCTGCAGGAGCTTCAAGGTATCTTTCCTGAAGAACTTGTACACTGGGAGGAGGAGGAGGAGGAGGGTTTTTGTGGGTGTTAACCCCATCATCTCCACATATTCTACCTCCTCCTCATCCTCAATCTGCTCAGTTGTGGAGATGTCTAGTGCATTTACCATTCTCCTGACAAATGTAAAATGTGAGATGAAATCCTCAGACACCCTTGGGGGAGAACAAAAGTCCTGTTCAGGGGACACTTCTGGTTCTATAGGCTCTTCCTCCTCACTAAAATCATCACAAACATCATAAGGCTGTTCCTCTTGAATGGAGGGTTGGACATTACTGCCAGCCTGGGGACCCTGAGCAGGGGCAGAAAGCTGTTGGAGGAGGAATGATTTTGCAGGGTCTGAATTATGTTAAATGCCTGGGCAATCTCCTGGGCCGAAGGCATAGTCAGACCAGATGCAGAAGTCCCTAGTTTAGACGGCGAGGGTTCTGCATGCTCTAGTTTCCTTGATTTTTTTGAAGGAACCAGGGAGTCAGCTGGTTCAGTTACCCTTTTTGCCCATCTCAGGGGCAGGGGAAGTTATGATTGTGGGTTCAGCCACAGAAGATAGGGGTGTCGGCTGGTCAGAGCCTGAGGGACCCCTTGGAAACTTTTTCTTGAGCCTTTCAAGGCATTTCTCAACCTTTGTTTCCGGGAATGTCTTACATACTTCACATTCCTCTTTAAGATGCTCAAAACCCAGACAGACAACACACAAAGTGCGTTTGTCTGCCTTCTCAAATACTTCTCCACACTGTAAACAATTCTTAAAGCCGGGCTCACCGGTCTCTTTTAGGGTTCTCCAACATATTGTTAAATAAAGGAGAACACCACCAACCCCTAAACAAACAAGTTATTTTTTTTTGGTTGCGGTTTGTTCCGGAACCGAAAAGGAACTGAGGAACCGAACCGATGGAGAAGGAACAAGAACCGGTTCAGTAACCGAAATTTATTGGTTACAAATAAAACTTAAAACAATGTTTTTGAACTACTAAACAAAGGTTCTTTAATCAGAGAACCCCGATTTTAACTGAAAACTAACCCGGTTTCCTCACGGTTATCCCAAACTGAGAGGAACTGGGAAAATAATTTTTAACCGTAAACAAAATTAAATAACTAAAGTAATTAGTAGAGGCAGTATATGAAAACAAAATATACTTATTTAGGTAGTTTGAAGTTTTCTTCATGCAGGAGAATGTGGACAAATGAAACTCCAAGTGATCAGACTTTTCAGGTGGAGAAAAAAAATCTGAAGAGGTTAGAACACAGGCAGTTGGAACAGGCAGTGTTTGAAAGATGCTCACGTGCAAAGTGTTCCATCTCTCCGGGCAGTCCAACCCCTCAGGCTTACTGCATAAAGTTAGGAATATACTGAGCATTACTGTGGTTAGAAGTTGATCTTACGATTAGAAATATTCACCAATTTTAATTTGAGCTTGTTAGACATTACTTCTCAAGCACTGGCTAGAGGATAAAATTCCCTCCATTCAAGAATGGAAATGCAATCTCTTAAGAGATTTAACCGAAGACCTAGCTCTTTCCATATTCTTGGCCCCTTTACTTTTCAGCCTATTCCTAAACTCCCGCGGATCGGCCATTCCTGGAAACCTGCTCCTCTATGTGGATGACGCAGTACTCTTCGTCTCCGGCTCCAACCCACTTAATCTCCACCAAACCCTCCAACATAGCTTCCACGAAAGCAGAAGAAAAAATTACTCACCTTAGTAATGTTGTTTCTTCTAATGAAGTCTTGCTATATTATGACAATTGCAGTTTGTCCCACCATTAGAACTGCTCCGGAGGTGAAAGAGTTAACTTCCATGCCAGGCATGGAACTTAGAGCACGAGCTCGGTTAGAAAAGCTCTGTCTGGAATATTTCAAACTGAAACTGTCAGATCTTTATGAGCAAAACTCACTAAGGTTCTGTGTGGAAGCTGTAACCTACACTAGCCAACTGGCTACTTAAATATAAACACATTTTCCTGGTCCCAACACCAAGACTCAAGTCAGGGGACCAGAAAATAAGATAAGATAAGAAAAGATAAAATAAAACAACACCCAAACACCCCAAAAAAGAAGGGGTGGAAAACATAAAATGGGCATCAATAAGTGCCAACACTGGACTGCCCACCCCATACCCAAAGTAGAAGTTCTGAGAGGGGCAGGCTGGTGGGGGTGGGGGAGGTCATAATATAGCAAGACTCCATTAGAAGAAACAACATTACTAAGGTGAGTAATTTTTCCTTCAAACAACATGAAGTCTTGCTATATTATACAATAGCAGACTACACAGAAGTACCTCCATGGAGGAGGGACAGAACCTACTTAGGGAATAGGCTCTGAAGCACGGCTGTGCCAAACCGAGCATCCCTCCTGGCCTGGATATCCAGGGAGTAATGCTTGGTGAAAGTGTGTAGTGTTTTCCAAGTAGCTGCTTGACATATCTCTAAGATAGGGATGTCTCTAGCAGCAGCTAGAGACGCAGCTGTACCTCTGGTAGAGTGAGCCCTCAGGCCTGAAGGGGGAACCTTACCCAGTTTTTGATAGCAAAATTGGATACAAGAGACAATCCGCCTGGCAATGGTTCTCTTAGTGGCAGGTTTCCCTTTCCCAACCTCACCATAAGTGAGAAATAGTTGGAGGGAGTCAAACCTGTGACCCTTGGTACGCTCTATGTAGTAACTTAGGGCCCTCTTAACATCTAAACTGTGCAACCTCCTCTCACCAGAGGAGGAATGGTCAGTGAAGAACACTGGAAGAGAAATAGATTGATTAAGGTGGAAATCTGAAACCACCTTAGGCAAAAACTTCCTGTTAGTCCTGAGGACTACCTTATCCCTGTAGAAATAAAGTCAGTCTCCACTGACAAAGCTTGTAACTCACTTATCGCCTGGCAGATGATGCCTACTAAACACAGTTTCCAAGTCAAGTACTTAAGCTCTGCCGAGACAGAGGTTCAAGGGGTTGCATCAGCTGAGCAATGCAAACATTAAGATCCCAGGCAGGGACAGGGACCCTGAATGGTGGATGATATGAAGCAATCCCTGAAAAACTTGGAAAATACAGGGTGAGCAGAAAGAGAAGAGGGCTTCCTGCTGAAATAAAAGCAGAGACAGCTGCCAAATGCACTTTCAGGGTAGCTGGTCTCAGTCCCAAAGAATTAAGATGGACCATATAGTCCAAAACAGTGGGCAAATCAGCAGATTCCGGGGAAATATGCTTCCCAGAACACCATATGGAAAACCTTTTCCATTTGGAGTTATAAGTAGCCCTAGTGGAAGGCTTCCTAGAAACTTTCAAGATTTCGAGAACACCTTGAGAAAGGTGTAGGTCAGCAAACTCTAACTCCTCAAGAGCCAGGCCTTGAGGTTGAGGGATTTGAGATTCGGATACCAAACTCTCCCCTGGGCACAGGTTAACAGATTGTGGTTCCTGGGGAGACACAGGGGAAGATGGACTGCTAAGGACAGAAGGAGTGGGTACCAGGGCTGCCTGGCCCAGTCTGGAGTAATCAGAATCATCTTGCAGGGCTGAGATCTGATTTTGACTAGCACCTTGAACAGGAGAGGGAAGGGGGGGAAGGCATAGAGAAACTTCCCTTCCCAATCGAGGAGAAAGGCATCCAGGGGGACTGAGCCCAACACTGGGGGCCTGCAACAAAAAAGTGGAAGTTGATAATTGTCTGGGGCTGCAAAAAGATCGATCTGAGGGGTGCCCCATCTGGCAAAAACTATCCCCAGTACTCGGGGATCCAGTGACCATTCGTGATGGCCTGGGAAATCCTGCTGAGGCATCTGCCAGGACATTGTCCTTGCCGGGAGGTGAACTGCTATGAGGGAAGTGTTCAGGGAATAAGCCAGAGACCACAACTTTATTGCCTCGGTGCACAAGGCCGAAGACTGAGTGCCCCCTTGTTTGTTGATGTACCACATTGTAGTGGTGTTGTCTGTTCTGACCTGTACCACTTTGTTCTGAACAGATGCAGAAAAACCTGAAGTGCTAGAAAAACAGCTCTGAGTTCCAACAGATTGATGTGGAGCAGAGATTCCTGAGGGGACCACAATCCCTGGGTGGAGAGGTCTCCCATGTGAGCTCCCCATCCCAAAAGGGACGCATCTGTAGTAAGGGTCAAGGAGTGAGATAGAAGGATGAAGGGAACCCCTAGTCTCAGATTGCTCTGATCCTGCCACCACTGAAGGGCCTGGATTAGGGTTCGAGTCACTGGGATCAACTTGGATAGGGAATCTCTTCTTTGAGACCAAAAGGCTCTCAAATGGAACTGAATGTCCCTCATCTGAAATCTTGCTCCTTGCACTACAGCTGTGGAAGCAGCCATGTGTCCTAGGAGCTGTAGGAAATGCCTTGCTGGTCGAGAGACCTGCAGAGAGAAGGAGGAGGCCAGGGCCACCAGGGTCCTTACCCTTTCTAAGGGGAAGGAAGGCTCTGGCCTGCTTTGTGTCCAGTTCTGCACTTATAAAGGTGAGTACCTGGACAGGTTCCAGAACTGACTTTGGAAGACTGAGAAGAAAGCCCAGAGAGAGGTAAGCAGCTGCTGGGTAACTTGCAGGTGTGATTTGACCTGGTCTGGAGACTGACCCACAATGAGCCAGTCGTCTAGGTAGGGAAAGATGGCAATCTTTTGCCTTCTTATATGAGCAACTGCTACTGCCAGGCATTTTGTGAATACCCTTGGGGCAGAGGTAAGGCCGAAGGGCATTGCTCTGAACTGATAATGGCCTGAGGGCAGTTAGAATCTGAGGTACTTTCAGCGGGAGCTTCTGATAAGAACATGAAAGTAGGCATCCTTGAGGTCCAGGGAAGCTAGCCAGTCCCCTGGCCTTAGGGAGGGTAAAATCATTCCCAGAGTCACCATTTTGAATTTTGGTTTTAAAAGGTGCTTGTTCAGATATCTTAGGTCCAGGATGGGCTGCCATTCTCCTGTCTTTTTTGGGGTAAGGAAGTACCTGGAGTACAGACCCTTGCCCTGGTGTAGGGGAGAAACCCTTTCTACAGCTCTGAGAGCCAGGAGGGTTGAAACTTCTGTTTCCAAGGCAAGAGTCTCTAGAGGGTTTGCAGGTGGAAAAGATCTGATTCTCATCTTTGGAAATTTTTTGAAGCTGAGAACCAGACCCTGGCTTACTATTTCCAGGACCCACTTGTCTGATGTTAGAGACTCCCAGTCCTGGACTGAGTAAGCCAGCCTGCCTAAGGTAATGGAGAACCGGCCCTGGGCATCCCATCAGAGTGCCTGTTTGGCAGGGGCTTTAGGCTGAGGGGTGGGAGCAGGCCTGCTTGTACCCCGTCTGCCTCTCCCTCTGAAGAACCCCCTCTGAGCATAAGCTGAAGAGGAGGCCTGGGTTTGGTAAAAAGGCCTGTGAAAAGGCCTGCCTCTACCCCTGGGGGGCTGCCTCTGAGGTGTGGCTTGCCGTTCCTTGGCTTGTGCACTCCTATAAGTGGTTCTATATTCATCCATTTTCTTCATATAATTCTCTGTCTGCTCCCCAAACAGAGAATTTCCCGCCTAGGAAAATCCATAGCCTTAGCCTGGGTATCCTGTGACAAACTATACACCTGAGCCAAGCCAATCTCTGAAAAGCCACAGATGTAGCCATGACTCTAGAGGATACATCATTAGAATCCACTGCAGCATGGAACTGCACCTTAGATGCCTCAATACCATCAGCAGCCACCTGCTCCAGCTCCTTGGCAAGCTGGCCAGGGGCCTGTTTGGCTAAAGCCATGACAGTATTCCATCTAGATTTCTGGTATCTTGCAACATAAGCCATATAATTTGCTTGTCTGAGTCCCAAGGACGCTGCCATGTATTGTTTTTTAGCCATGGCATCAATCTTCCTGGAGTCCTTGTCAGGAGGATGTGAAGCCAGGGAATATTAGCCTTATCACAGGCTGCAGCCTGAACTACCCTAACATGGCTGCATTGCTGTGAAAGAAATTCTGTATCAGGACCTGACAAAGTGTACCTCCTGTCCATCTTTTTATCCACAGGAGGCACAGAATTAGGAGCTTTAAAATTTTTATTGTTTGTTTCTAAAGGATTTATGTAAAGGAATAGACAATCTCCTGGACTCTGGGATATCCATCATCTCTACAAAGTCAGGCTCCTCTTGCTCATCCACAGCTTCCTCCAAAGGAAGCTGGAGGGTTTCAGCAACTTTTTTATAAAACAGAAAATGAGAAGGGGACTCAGAAAGCCTAGGGGGAGATTCTCCTGAAGGTCTGTCTGGGGAGATGTCCGGTTCAATGGGCACATCCAGACTTTCAAAGTCACATTCACACTGTTCATAATCATCCTCCCCCTCCTCTGGTTCATAAAACTCCTCTACATCATATTCTTGAACCGATGGAACCGGCCGAACCAACCTTTTGCCAGATAGTGGCGGTTCGGACGGAACCGGGGAAAGTGACTGGACAATTTGGATTGCTCTGGCTATCTCTGCAGCAGTTGGAGAAGGAATTTTTGACTCCACACCTGCTGATTTTCTAGTTCTCTTTGCTGGAACTGGCTCCTCTGAGTCAGCTTACGTTTGCCGAGATGTCTAGCCCTGGTCAGAGGCACCCTCCGGTCCGGTTGGCACCGAACGGGCTAGTCCATCGGGTCAGCGGACTTTTTGGCCTCTCGTTCCCTGAGCCTACCAACTCTCTTATCTAGGGTAGCTGCAGGGAAATTCCTGCAAATCTGGCAGTCTGCATTGAGGTGGTCAAACCCCAGACAATAAACACATGTGGTGTGTGGGTCAGCCTTGGCAAAGGCTTCCCCACAGACACTACAGTGTTGAAACCCAGTGGGCCTGGTTTTTCTTTTGGGTTTCTCAGACATAATGCCAGCCTAACCAAAAACTTGCCCTTTTTCCGGCAGTGCCAGGCAAGACACCCTTATCGGTTCCCAACCATGTCACGGGTCGTGGAAAAAAACGTAAAGAAATCCGTTTTTTTTAGAACCGATAAGAACCGGGAACCGCACTCTAAAATGCTTTTAAATACTTCAGAATAAAGTTTTAAAACAACCTGATCGGTTTAAACCGAACCGATAAACATTTACAAGTTCCACACAGAAAATAAACCTGTCTATTACTTACAATACCTCAGACAGAGCTTGAACCGATCGGTTTGCGGTTAAAATAATAATAATCGCGGTTAAATTTAACCAAGAAAAAAACTCTTTTAAACCGAGAAATGAACAGAGCAGTAGGAGGAATCCCCGGAGCGACTGTTCAGTGAGGCAGAGTAAAGAAGAAAAAATTACTCACCTTAGTAATGTTGTTTCTTCTAATGGAGTCTTGCTATATTATAGACATTAGCAGTTTGTTCCAGCTCTAGAACTGCCCGGAGTGAAATGGTTAAAACCATTCCAAAATAGAATTTTGCACGAGAGCAGCTCTATCTGTGTCCTTTCAAACTTGAACTGTCAGATCTTTCGAGACAAACTCACTAGGTCTGTGTGGAAGCTGTAACCTACACTAGCCAAATGGCTACCTAAATAATAACAACCATTGATGGTCCCAACACCCAAGACTCAAGTCAGGGGACCAGAAATACTAACACCATTCTAATAATATGAAAATGGAACATAAGTATAATAAAACACACAGCGTACACATACACACCCCAAAGTCCCAAAGGGACAAAATGCTAACAGGACATATGGTGCCCACACTAAGTTGCCGCACCCACCAAGTAGAGTTCTGAGAGGGGCAGGTTGGGTGGGGGAGGTCTATAATATAGCAAGACTCCATTAGAAGAAACAACATTACTAAGGTGAGTAGTTTTCTTCAAACAACATGAATCTTGCTATATTATAGACATTAACAAAATACACAGCAGTACCTCCATGGAGGAGGGGCAGAACCTACTTAGGAATAGGCTCTGAGAACAGCTGTGCCAAGCCGAGCATCTCTCCTGGCCTGGACATCCAGGGAGTAATGCTTAGTAAAAGTGTGTACCGTTTTCAAGTAGCAGCCTGGCAAATCTCTAATAAAGGGATATCTCTGGCAGCAGCTAGAGATGCAGCTGTACCCTGGTGAATGAGCCCTCAAACCGGGGGCTCTGCCCACTTCTGATAACAAATTGGATACAGAGACAATCCACCTGGCTATTGATCTCTTAGTGGCAGGTTTGCCTTTCCCAACTTCACCATAGGTAAGGAAAGTTGGAGGGATTCGAACCTGTGACCTTTGGTATGCTCTATATAATAACTAAGAGCTCTCTTAACATCCAGGCTGTGCAACCTCCTCACCCGAAGAGGGTGATCAGTGAAAAATACTGGAAGGAGATAGATTGATTAAGATGGAAATCTGAAACCACCTTAGGCAAAAACTTCCTATTAGTCCTAAGGACTACCTTATCCCTATGGAAAGAAATAAAGTCAGTCTCCACTGACAAGGCTTGCAATTCACTTATGCATCTGGCGAAGTGATAGCCACTAGAAAACAGTTTTCCAAGTTAGGTACTTAAGCTCTGCAGAAGACAGAGGTTCAAAGGAGGTTGCATTAACTGGGCAATGTACAAACATAAAGGTCCCAAGCAGGGCGGTTCCCGAAAGGAGGATTAGTATGGGTAACCCCTTAAAAACTTGGAAAACACAGGATGAGAGGAAAGGGGATGACTTTCCTGCTGACAAAAGCTGACACAGCTGCCAAATGAACTCTCAGGGTAGCTGGTCTGAGACCCAAGGAATTAAGATGTACCATGTAATCTAACAAAAGGGCAATTCAGCAGATTCTGGGAAATAGTTTTCCCAGCACACCAAATGGAAACCTTTTCCATTTAGAACTATAAGTAGCCCTAGTGGAAGGCTTTCTGGAAGCCTTTGGGATCTCAAGAACACCCTGAGAGAGGTGTAAATCAGCAAACTCTAACTCCTCAAGAGCCAGGCCTTGAGGTTGAGGATTGAGGTCCGGATACCAAACCCTTCCCTGGGCACAAGTCAACAGATTGTGATTCCTGGGAGGCACAGGGAAGATGGACTGTCAGAGACAGAAGGGAGTGGGTACCAGGGCTGCCTGGCCCAATCCGGGGCAATCAGAATCACCCTGCAAGGCTGAGATCTGATTTTGACTAGTACTTTGAATAGGAGAGGAAGGGGAAGCATGAGAACTTCCCTCCCAATCCAGAAGAAGGGCATCCAGGGAACTGAGCCCAGCACTGGAGGCCTGCAACAGAACAGAGGAAGTTTGTGATTGTCTGGGGCTGCAAAAGATCTATCTGAGGGATGCCCCACCTGGCAAAAACTATCCCCAGCACTTGAGGATCCAGGGACCATCGTGATGGCCTGGGAAATCCTACTGAGGGCATCCGCTAGGACATTGTCCTTCCCTGGAAGATTAACTGCTATGAGGGAAGTGTTCAGGGAATAGGCCAGAGACCACAACCTCATTGCCTCGGTGCACAAGGCCGAAGACCGAGTGCCCCCCTGTTTGTTGATGTACCACATTGTTGTGGTGTTGTCTGTTCTGACTTGTATCACCTTGTCGTGGACAGATGCAGAAAAAGCTTGAAGAGCTAAAAGACAGCTCTGGGTTCCAGCAAATTGATGTGGGCAGAGATTCCTGGGGACCAAACTCCTGAGTGGAAAGGTCGCCCATGTGGCTCCCAACCCAGAAGGAAAGCATCTGTAGTGAGAGTCAAGTCGTGAGAAGGGGAAATGAAAGGACCCCACTCTTAAATTGCTCTGATCCTGCCACCACTGGAGAGCTAGGATCAAGGTTAGAATCACTGGGACCAACTTGGAAGGGGTCTCTTCTCTGAGACAAAAGGTTCTCAAGTGAAACTGAATGTCTCATCTGAAATCTGGCTCCCTGCACAACAGCTGTGGATGCAGCCATGTGCCCCAGGAGCTGCAGAAGCGTCTTGCTGGTCGAGAGACCTGCAGAGTGAAGAAGAGGCCAGAGCCACTAATTCCTTACCCTTTCTGGGAAGAAGGCTCTGGCTAGCTTTGTGTCCAATTCTGCCCCTATAAAGGTGAGTACCTGGACTGGTTCCAGAACCGACTTGGTAGGTTTAGCAGAAAACCCAGGGAGGTGAGAAGCTGCTGGGTGACCTGCAGGTGAGATTTTACCTGTTCTGGGGATTGGCCTACAATGAGCCAGTCGTCTAGATAGGGAAAAACAGCAATCCTCTGCCTCCTTAAGTGGGCCACTGCCACTGCTAGACACTTTGTGAATACCCTTAGAGCAGAGGTAAGGCCGAAGGGCATTGCTCTGAACTGGTAATGACCTGAGGGCAGTTCGAATCTGAGGTACTTTCGATGGGCGCTTCTGATTAGAACATGGAAATAGGCATCCTTGAGGTCCAGGGAGGCTAGCCAGTCCCCTGGGCTTAGGGAAGGTAAAATCATTGCCAGAGTTACCATTTTGAACTTTGGTTTCAAAAGATGCTTGTTCAGATATCTGAGATCTAAAATGGGCGCCATTCTTCTGTCTTTTTGGGGTAAGGAAGTATCTGGAATACAGACCCTGCCCTGATGCAGGGAGGAACCCTTTCTACTGCTCTGAGAGCTAACAGGGATGAGACCTCTGTTTCCAGGCGAGGGTCTCTGAAGCACTTGCAGGTAGAAAAGTCTGCTTCTCAACTTGGGAAACTTTTGAAGCTGAGAACCAGACCCTGGCTTCTACTTCCAGAACCCACTTGTCTGAGGTTAAAGAAGCCCAATTCTGACTGAAGTAAGCCAGCCTGCTCCCCACTGGTACAGGAGAATCGGCCTGGGCACCCCATCAGGGTGCCTGTTTCGCAGGAGCTTTAGGCTGGGGGTGGGAGCAGGTCTGCCCACCCCTCGTCTGCCCTGCCTCTGAAGAAGCCCTCTGAGCAAAGGCAGAGGAGGCCTGAGTCTGGTAAAAGGCCTGTGAAAAGGCCTACCCCTACCCTGGGGCATGCCTTTGAGGAGTGGCTTGCCGCTCCTTAGCCTGAGCACTCTTGTAAGTAGTCCTATATTCATCCATCTTCTTCATATAATTCTCTGTCTGCTCTCCAAACAGAAATTTCCCACTAGGAAAATCCATAGCCTTAGTCTGGGTATCCTGTAACAAACTAGTACACCTGAGCCAGGCCAACCTTACTTAAAAGCTACAGATGTGGCCATGACCCTAGAGGAATCATCATTAACATCCACAGCAGCATGAAACTGAACCTTAGAGGCTTCAATGCCATCAGCAGCCACCTGTTCTAGTTCACTAGCCAGCTGGCCATGGGCCTGCTGGCCAGTGCATAACAGTATCCCATCTAGATTTCTGATACCTAGCTACAAGCCATATAATTTGCTTGCCTGAGTCCCAGAGAGGCTGCCATATACTGTTTTTGCCATGGCATCAATCTTCCTGGAATCCTTGTCAGGAGGATGTGAAGCCAAGGAATATTAGCTTTATCACAGGCAGCAGCCTGAACTACCCTACATGACTGCATTGCTGAGAAAGGAATTCTGTATCAGGGCCTGACAATGTATACCTTCTGTCCATCTTTTTATCTACAGGAGGCACAGAATTAGGAGCTTTTAAAATTTTAATTGTTTGTTTCCTAAAAGACTTATGTAAAGGAATAGACAATCTCCTAGACTCTGGAATATCCATCATTTCTACAAAATCAGGCTCCTTTTGCTCATCCACAGCCTCTTCTAAAGGAAGCTGGAGGGTTTCAGCAACTTTTTTATAAAACATAAAATGAGATGGGGACTCAGACAGCATAGGGGGAGATTCTAAAGGTCTGTCTGGGGAGATGTCCGGTTCAATGGGCACACCCAGACCTTCCCAGCCACATTCATACTGTTCATAATCCTCCTCCCCCTCCTCTGGTTCATAAAATTCCTCAATATCATAATCCTGAACCACTGGGACCGGACGAACCGACCTTTTACCAGATAGTGGTGGTTGCGACGGACCCTGAGACAGTGACTGGACAATTTGTATGGCTTTGCTATCTCTGCAGCAGTTGGAGAAGGAATTTTGGACTCAGACCTGCTGATTTTCTGGTTTTCTTTACTGGATTGGTTCCTCAGAACCAGCTTTTCTTTGCTTGAGGAAGTCTGGCCCTGGTCAGAGGCACTCCCTCTGGTCCAGTTAGGCACCGAACCGGGCCTGCCATCGGGTCAGCGGACTTTTGGCCTCTCGTTCCTGGGCCTGCCCAATCTTTTTCCAGGGTGGCTGCGGGAAGTTCTTATACCTGGCAGTCTGACTGGAGGTGGTCAAACCCCAGACAATAAACACATGTGGTGTGTGGGTCAGCCTTGGCAAAGACTTCCCCACAAACATTACAGTGTTGAAACCCAGTGGGCCCGGTTTTTCTTTTGGGTTTCTCAGACATAATGCCAGCCTAACCAAAAACTTGCCCTTTTAACGGCAGTGCCAGGCAAGACACCCTTATCGGTTCCTAACCGTGTCACGGGTATTGGAAAAAACGTAATAAATCCGTTTTTTTTAGAACCGATAAGAACCGGGAACCGCACTCTAAAATAGTAACTTTTAGTTTTAAATGAGTTTAAACCCACTGATCGGTTCAAAACCGAACCGATAACACAAGTTCCACACAGACAAAACCTTCATTTGCCTACGGTTACCACAGATGGAGAGCTTGAACCGAACGGTTTTTGGTTAAAATAAAACTATTCTTGGTTAAATCCAACTGAGAAAACACTTTTAAACCGAGAAATGAACCGAGCAGAAGGAGAAATCTCCGAGCAACTGTTCACTGAGGCGGAGTAAAGAATCTGACAGTTCAAGTTTGAAAGGACACAGATAGAGCTGCTCTCGTGCCAACATTTTATTTTGGAATGGTTTTAACCATTTCACTCCAGGGCAGTTCTAGAGCTGGAACAAACTGCTAATGTCTATAATATAGCAAGACTTCATGTTGTTTGAATCTGACAGTTTCAGTTTGAAATATTCCAGACGGAGCTTTTCTAACCGAGCTCGTGCTCTAAGTTCCATGCCTGGCATGGAAGTTAACTCTTTCACCTCCGGAGCAGTTCTAATGGTGGGACAAACTGCAATTGTCATAATATAGCAAGACTTCATGTTGTTTGAACGTAGGTTCTCCACCCAGCGGCTAGCTATCAACTACAAGAAAACTAAAGTCATGATCTTCTCCCACCCGCAGAACCCTTGCAAGCATCACTGTCCCCCTTTTCTTACCATCAACCACACCCCGCTTGAGCAAGTTAACTACTTTAAATACTTAGGGATCACTCTGGACCCAGCCCTGAACTATAAGCAGCACATTCTCCTTGCCTCGGCTCCAAACTCGAGATTAGGTGTGCTTTATAGAAACAAACATTGCCTCACCCCGGAAGCCCTATGGCTTACTGTCAACTCCTCGGTCCTTGCCCTCCTTGACTACGGTATTACCATATACTGTGCTGCCCCCAACTCAGCACTAAACAGTCTCCGCCTTGTTCTCAACAAAGCCTGCCGCCTCATCCTAGGCTGTGATTGCTGCACCCACACCTGCACACTTTACAACTCCTCTAAATGGCTAAACCTTGATAGCAGAATCCGGTATCATTCATGCCTTATAACTAAGAAGATCCTCCTAGGACTTGCCCCTCCCTCCCTCTCTCTCTCCTCTATTATCTGCCTAACTGACCCAACCAGATCCAAGAGAAACTCGAACAGGCAGCTTCTACGGGTTCCCCAACCTCATACCTCCCAACTTCAAAAGGACTTTCAGCTACCAAGCCCCTACTCTGATTAACACCCTCCATATCCAAATAGCAAATGAAACAAGGCTAGGCCCTTTCAAAGCTAGACTGAGGGAATTCCTCCAAAACTCTAATGTATGTGATTGCACCTGACTCTCTCCTGCATCTTCCTGTCCCACCATCCCCCATAATTATCCCTGTTCCTGGTGCTAACTCTCCCAAACCCGCTACCGACAATCAGCCTTAGACACCTTTCTGCAACTTTTCGGCTGTACTTTACTGGGACCCCTCTATTATTCTGACCTAATTACTCTCCTGATCTACCCTGTATCTCATGTTTTAAACTGTAATGTAATCCCTCGTTATCTACTTGTAACCTCCCTGCAAATGGGGGTTCCCAAAAAGTCTTCCAGGAGCTTGCTTGAATGCTCCAAGCCTCAATGGTGTTTGGCGTTTAAGCCGTTCATCTGTAAGTGCTTTTAGAGCTTCTGGTACTGTCTCTTTAAGAGCTGTCTGCTTGCAGACATAATTAGTTTCTATGGGGGGACTGTGTGTTTTCCTGCTCTAGTCCTCGACTTTTATAAATCGCTCTGTTTCTGCTGCAGTCGCTAAGTGGGCAGAGTGAGCACTTTTCAAAGATGTAACTGTTTGCCAGAAATCATTTAGAGTAATAACGAAAATACAGTTTGTCTAACCTGCTTTTCTTTGCAGTCAGAACTGTGTTTGCCTAGCCCTCCATTCTGGTTTTGAACTGCTGAACTGGACCAGTCAGTGTGGGGGGATCTTTGAAATGGTGCCTGCTGCTGGCAGATCAGAACTTGGACTCTCACTGTGGAGCCAGCCACCTATGTACTGTATGGCCAATGCCTCTGGGAATTGTAGTTTGGACTTCAGCACCTTTTTGCACCAACAGGGGGAGTCTGATTGTGAGTGACAGCCAAACCAGCCAACTGAACTGGGAGGGACTCAAAGAAAATGCCTGGCTCTGTCTATTGGAAAGATCAGATGAGGTGAGACAGTGAAGAGAAAAGGAGCTATGTGCTTCTGCGGTGTATAGTTTTAGCACGGTAAGTGCATGTAGGGCCCTGAGTTTCGGTCTGCAGCCTGTGCAAGCGCCTGTTCAGACAGAATCTGACCTGTGAAGAGAATCAAGGAGATCTGAAGAGCAGAAACCAGGCTCACCCTGTAGAAGACTGGAGAAATTACTGAATCGCGCTCAGTCCGTCAGGAACTGAATCTGCTGTGTGTTCTCCCGGGTATTGTGCCGTAATTGCGATCGGGATCGAGAAGCAGCCTGCCTGGCATAGTACTTTCCTTTTACATATAAATGTGTGTAGTGCTTGTGGGTAATCACATTTCAAATCCCCTGTACAGTGAATTGAGTGCATGAAGCTGGAAGTAAACCCCAGCTTAATCCAGACTACATCCATTTGCTCTAAACTGCAGTGGGGTCCAGTCACAAAGACCTTGTCCACATGGTCTGCTCCTCCTGGCAATCCAGGACAATCTGCCTTCCATCCAGTTCCCAGCATCGAGTTTGTGAGTACAAAGCAGGGTAGCTCCCTGCCATCTGTTTATCGAATTGCAAGTGTGTCATCTAATTGTTGCTTTTTTCATTTCTTCACGAACTGAGCCCTCCAGCTCTGGATTACAATTGGGTATTGTGCAAGGATTTTTTCCATCACAGGGCTCCAACCAGCTGCACCGATCTTGGCTAGCCCCCCCATCCTGGATACCCAGTGAACGTGACAATTTGGGACTCTGAAAATGCGCACAGTACTGTGATTATTAATGTGTTTAACCTAATTAACCCGATTTCCCCCTTCCTTGTTACTGCTCCTTAAATAAATCAGATCTGTTGGTTTTCAGCAAAGGTACACTGACTGAGGTATTCGTTTATGCTAAAGTATTGTACTGTGGTTTTTGCACTGTATCATCTTGTTTTACAGGGGGTCCCCAGAGTCCAGTCGACAGAGCCAGTCCTGGGGGTAAGTGTACATTGTAAAGATATTCCTAATGCGTTGTGTGGGCCACTAGTGGGAAGAAAGGGGGGTTACAGTGTCCCAGAGGGCTGTGACCAAGTTAGTTTAACTACTGCAAACCCTTTCCTCTGTGTGGAGGCACCCGCCATTGGACCTAGGCACCTCAACCTGCTAGTAGTTAAGCAGGCAGGAGTAGTAGCCCTTGGGATAGCACCACCGAAGGGTTACATACTAATCCTGTACTGCCATTCTCTGTTTCATCAATTGTTTGTACGGTCCCTTGATGTATGACGTGGAACCTTTGTAAATGAGTCTCTGACTCAAAGGTCTTTCTTAATATTTCACAATAAACAAAACAATAAAAGATCAAGGGGACAAGTCTGACTAAAGTCGGGGTGTCATTTATAAGGTCCTATATCCACATATAATAAATAGGAACCATGAGCTAAATAACTAGTAGGTATGGTTTTCAACACATCTCCTGACACTGCCTTCTGCGTCCTTCTCTAAAATCATTGTGTCTTTTCAGTTTCCTTTGGAGCTTGCTTCCAGTTATTATAAGTTATGCTCTGTGTGGTGCTCTAGGTATTGCTACCACCTCTCTACCTTCTCATCTCTTGTTTTGCGTTGGTTAAGGGAAAACAAAGGAAAAATGACCAGCTTTCCCCAGCTGCTGCAAAAATACCCGATAAGCACTTTCAGACAGTAAAGGAATTTTCTAAAGTACCTGTAAATGCTTTTTTTTTTTTTTTTTAACTTTTTGTTTATTGTTTTGCATGGTAAACATACAGTACAATTCCTGATGTAGAACTTGAGGATACATATAGTCTTCACACAAGGGCGCCACCCCTCTTAATACACGCCTTTAAACAGAGGCGTCATACATCTGTGAGATACAGCATAGGGGGTATTCAGTCATATGCATTTTCATACAGATTAGCAAGAAAAAAAACAGGATCAATTGCTGTTTTTAGTGAGCCCATGAGCTGCATGCTTAATCACTATTACTTCGTAAAGACCGTGTTTTAAACTTCCTATAAAAGGACAGTAAAAAAAAAAATGCAGCGTGCGTAACCAAAATGAATTATACCATTATGGTATTATACTGTTGGGGATATTCCACTCTTAACTTACTAAACCTCAATGAGTATATATTCTTTAAGCCTCAAAGTAACTTCATATATAGGCTATCTACTTAAAACTTATTACTAGTTAAAGAAAAACAGATTGCATGTTTGTAAAGGGGGGGAATTCCATTGTCCTCCCCAGACATATCTTTATAACTTTATGCCCATCCCAACATAGTTACAAGGACAATTAACTATCCCTTTCCCTTTATAAGGTGCAGGTCCATCATTCAGGAAGAGCTAATATCGTCCCAGCCTTAATTTAGCTGTTAAGCCTGGAGTCCCTTTAGAGCTCGTTATCCTCTTCATCTTCCGATTTAGATTGAGAAGAGTCCCGTCGTCTTCTGGGGAGCTTTGCATGTTTTTGTGACCAAGTCAGAGCATCAGCAGGGTCTGAAAATATATAAACTTTTCCATCGTGCACCACCCTGAGTCTTGCAGGGAACAGCATGTTATGTGTAATACCTGCTTCCCGAAGCATAGCTCGTATGCCATCAAAACGCTTCTTTTTTTGCCTTGTCGTGTAGCTTAGATCGGGATATATGGATACTCTCTCTCCGTCTTGAAGCAAAATACGCTTTTGTCTGGCAAGGGACAAAATAAGATCTCTAGTCCCCATGCTGTCCATCACTGCTATGATCGTTCTCGGAGTGTCCGTACTGTTAGGCCTTCCCTGAAAGGCAACTCTGTAAGCCTTCTGAATTGACCAATTCCTGCTCAGAAGATGCTGACCCAATTGTTGTTCCAACCAGTCTTTCAAAAATAGAGTAAGATGATCCCCTTCATTGCCCTCCGGGATTCCCAGTATCCTGAGATTGGAAGCCCTGGCTTGGTTTTCCAAGTTCTCTAGCCGAGATCGAAGATGTTTGTTCTCCTGCACCAGACTTGCCGCTGTAGTCATCGCTGTCTCTGTTTCTTAGCATCGGAAACCACTGTTTTGATTGAACCTGTATCTGTTTCCAGGAGAGTCACTCTATTAGCCAGGGTGTCGAATCGATTAGAAAGACCTTCCATAGATGCAAGCATCTGATTCATTTTTTGTCCCAAAGTCTGTAGAGTTTCCTCGCTTCCTTCTATATCAGGATCCAACGTTGAACGGCCTTGCATCGACCGCGTGGGTAAAGGGCTTGCATAACTTTTACTTTTAGCACTCTCTCCTCCTGATCTGTCCTCCTTAGGATTCCCCATTTTTGCTCTAGGGATTCTCCAATTTCCAAAAAAGTGCTTTGTTGGTTTCGTATGAGGCTCTCAACCTTCAAAGAAGAAGTTTTATTTTGAGGTATCAATTCTCTCTAAAACCCTGCGGCCATCTTGCTCGGGCTCCACAGCGCCCCCCCCCCGTAAATGGTTTTTAATCAGCAAACCAGCAAGCTGTTTGGGGGTGTTCTTAATGTTAAAGCATGGAAATAAGAGTAGATCAAGGATTTGAAACAAAACAAGGTTGGGTATAGTTACACCATCACCATGCATTTCAATTCCACAAAGAAAGGAAGCAGATGAACAACCAACAACATTACTACATTTTGGAGAAGGTAAGCAGTCAGAAAATGTGGAATTTCAGCTAGAAATAATATGATGTGAAAAGGGATGACAGTGTCCCTTTAAGTGATGTACCTTCCCCTCCAAACCCATGATTCTCAAATTCAGGCCCCATGCATCATGGGATTTAAAATAAGTGAATAGAGAAACATTTGCTGGTACTCAGCTGTGGTTTGGGACCTACTGTAAGCTTTCAGAGTGTTTGTGACATTTCCTACCTGCCTAGCAACAACATCCATATCCAGCACTGGGCAATTCCATCCAAACAGACGAAGGCCATGCTTCAGGAACATTTGGGAACAGTGTTTATTAGGTTCAGGTTCTGGCTGCCAATCAACCTAGAAAGAGAAAGACAGTCATTATGTAGCATCTCGTTTAAACAGTGATTTGCCACTAGGAGTTATAGGCCTTACTACTAACTAGTGAAAATACAGGTGTTATTCTACTGCACACATTATGCATTTCCTAATCATTTCTGCTTATGATAGGGCAACTCATGATAATAGTTGCACTGTCATCTCCAATTATTATTGCAGCTGAACAGTCACCATAATTTATTTATTTTTTTTGTTTTGTTTTACCAGGAGAGACACACTAAGCTGAAAGCTTGTTTACAGGTGCGACCTGGGAGCACAAGGAAGTTAAGTGGCTTGCTGAAGGTCGCACAGTATGCAAGTGGGAGCCGTGGGATTCAAACCCAGGTCTCCAGGTTTGCAGCTCAGAGCCTTAAACTACTGCACTATACTGCTTCCTTTCTCACTTGATCAGTCATCACATAAGCAATTAAACACTACAAAGTGTTAGTTTCTATTTGTAAACCGCACACCCATGTGCATGGTGAGGCACGAGGCACTTGCATTGAGTGCCTTTAACCACAGAAAGTGTGGTTTACAAATAGAAACCAACACCCCTGTTGTGTCTTATTGTGCCTATAAAATGGGTAACAAATTAATGAAAATATTTTTAAATGCAATTATGTATTTTTTTTAATATGATTAGGCATTTAAAACATGCTGTATAAAGAAAAGTCTATGATTAGGCCACGTCCACTAATGTGGCCTGCCTTTGCTGATAAGAGGAGAATTTGTGTTTCCGAAGGTGGAATTTTAATAATGGTCAGGCAGGATCATGCAGTAGTGCTGGAAACCACAACAGTTTTAATGCTCAGAAATACACAACAGTGTTGCACTCCACTGTGAACAGACACTACTGAAATACAGCAGTTTGAATTGCTGGTTATGAGGGTTGCTGGGGTCCACTGGAGCAAGCAAAATTCAGAAATGTATAGAACCTGTGATTGTGTTTGCAAGGGAGTGAGAGGGGGTCACAGTCCAGACTTATACGTTAAGTGAAACTGCTGTTGGTTTATGGTAACCGCTGTGTCCTACTGGAAAGGCATTTGCAAAGGATGTTCAAGTTCTAATCTTTTTTTTTGAAAATTCAGACTTGATGTGAAATACCAGCAGAGCTGGAAACAAACACAGCAAGATTAATGTCCACCATGTTGTAATTTCTATAGAACAACAGCTCATCTGTCAGGTTTGAAGCACTACCCTGAGTCCAAAAAC
Source organism: Neoceratodus forsteri (assembly GCA_016271365.2). Classification (NCBI taxonomy): domain Eukaryota; kingdom Metazoa; phylum Chordata; order Ceratodontiformes; family Ceratodontidae; genus Neoceratodus; species Neoceratodus forsteri. The sequence continues at coordinate 481,654,991 of JADMNL010000022.1, read as the reverse complement.
TTGGACTCCAGTTTCCGGTCACACCGCCAACTGACAACACGCTTTGCAAGTTTCAAATGAAATAAAAAAAAAAAAAGCTACAAGAGATAGTCAGATATGATGTCTCACTCAAGTGTGATTTTGTCTACACTGCCGTGGATTTTCAATGTCTTCTCCATCCTTTCTAATTGCCATTTGAGGGTTTGTTGGGTTCTCTTAAAGAAGCAAATATCAGCACTAGCATAGGCGCCAGGTTCTCCAACAACATTTTTTGAAGTGGGCCCAGCCCCACCATAGAATTCTAATATAAGGCTGTTTTCCTTTTTTTTTTTTTTTTTTTGGTGATGCGTGAACTGGGGCGCCGCCCTCTGTGATCTGCCCCACCTGGGAAGGGAGCGGTCAGCCACGTACATTGGTGGCATTTTTTTTTTTTTTTTTATTTGCCTGCACATGTGCCCAAAGGAGGACTTAAGCTGAGCGGGCAAAGTGTGAGGTGAGCAATTCAGTGAACCGGACATGATTGGCAATGTGAGGCAACGCCACCAGCAAGCAATCACTCCGTGGTGGAACAGTGAATGAACGAAAAAGCCAAGAGTCAGGACTCCAGGAGGAGTGAGGTCAAGGGCCGAGCATGGGAGGACATCCACTCAGGCAGACAGAAGAAGAGCAGGACAAGGGGGCGAGTCAGGCCCAGCGGGCGACTCAAGGGTGCTGAGCACTGGGGAACAGTTGTGCGGCAGACCAGCAATGTAGTGTGTGGATGCTGTGACACACCCAGTGGGGATGACCATGTGGCCATGGAGGAATTGTCAGGTATTGGCCGTAAGAGGCTGGGTGGGTCCATGACTCGTGTGTCATCATGCAGACGAGATGGGGTAGGCCACAGGCAGCTATTGAGGAGGTCTGATCGGAAGAGGAGTCAGACAGAGGAGGACCAGCCAGGAGGGAGGACTGGGATGACCAGCCAGGCCCACTCTAGCAGCAGTGTGTCGACCACTGGTGGTACTGATAACAGTAAATCTGCTGTGCATTTAGGTAAAAAAAGGGTGACTGAGTGGGCAGAAGGGATTTGACTTTGCATGGTGCTGGGAGTGGACAGTGCAGTATATTATAGGAGGGAGAAAATGGTGGTGCAATGCAGGGAACTGGTCTTAAAAGATGATGCAGCCATGTCCTTATGTCCCTCACAGGCTACTCAACCTGTCAAATAAGGGACAATCTGCCCCTTCCTTCACCAGATCCATGCTCTGAATGGTTGAGCTTGGGAGCGTCCTGGGCCCTTGTGGCAGTATTGGGGATGCAGGGGCACAGTGGATAGATAAAAAAAAAAAAAAAAACCTTTGGGCACAAAATTTGAAGGCTAGTATTTACAGTTTAAACACATTTTAATGAAAGTGTAAAAACGTGTAACCACCCAGTCCCCTGGTGTTACTAGAATCCTAGCAGAGTTAGTGTTAAGCAGGTAGCAGGCAGCTGGTAAGGAGCTCATTAGGGGCTTCTTACACAATGACAAAATTGTTTACTCAGCTAGCCTGAGGGAAGAATGATTATATCATTTGGAACTCTCGCAGCAGCATAACCCTTCTCTGGCACAACTGCTCTGGGGAGCTTTAGAATGTTCAGTGAGATTCAATTTGGGAGTGAGTGGCAGGAGGTCTGCCAGTGAGATCTGAGTCTAAGGCCCAGGATTGCTCACCTGAGTGTGGATTACAGTTTCCAGTGAAGTGGTGGAGACCTTTTCTACAGCAGGATTTCCTGATTTCTACTCCAACTGAAGTGGAAGGAAATGAAAATTACGTACCTACCGTAATTCTTGATCTTCTTGGACGAGTCTCAACCACTCATTCACACTAGTGGGATTAGCGCCGGAGGCACTAGGACCCATCGGGAGCAAACTTTTTGCTGGAGGGTCGGTGCAGAGATGGCGCCTCGCGAGGCATCGCGCGCATGAAACAGCGGCTCGAGCGTGCAATGACTATCTCGCGACTTCCACCTCCAACCGCCTCAGTACTTTTTACCAAGGAGGTGCAGCGCAACTAACGTAAAGAGTAAATCTAACCTCAAAAAACGGACATAAGATAGTCCGATGACCCGTGTAAGAAGGGTCAACAAAGAAGTCTTCACGGCCTAAAGATTTGAGGGAGGGAAGACCAACACAGCGGTGAGCTCGGGGGATGGAGGGTGGGCGTGTGAGATGAGTGGTGGAGACTCGTCCAAGAAGATCAAAATTCTGGTGGGTACGTAATTTTCATATCTTCCTGGACATAAGTCTCCACCACTCATTCACACTAGTGGGTGAGCGTGTGAGAGTACCAAGCTGATAATCCCCAAAAAAGGTGGCAGGAGAGCCAGAGCTCACGCGACTAAGATAGAAGTCCATTAAGGATAGTTCTGCCGAATGCAGAATGCCGCCTGGCATGAACATCCAGTGCATAATGCTTAACGAAGGTATGCACTGAGCTCCAGGTGGCGGCGTTGCAGATATCTGCAATTGGAACATTGCAAATTTCCGCTAGGGATGCCGCGACCGCCCTAGTAGAGTGAGCGTACACTCTACCTTCTAATTTAACTTGAGCCATGGAATAGCAATGTCGAAGGCATGCCACTAACCATGATGAGATGCATCTGATAGCGACAGGTTGACCCAGCCAGGTGTCGCTGAAAGAAACAAACAGTTGCTGAGTCTTGCGAAAATTCTTGGTTCCATCTAAATAGAACCGCAAGGCTCTCTTAACATCCAAGGAATGAAGAGATCGTTCCCCTTCATTTTGGAAATTAGCAAAGTAAGAGGGAAGTACCAGAGGTTGGTTTAGATGGAATTCTGACACAACCTTGGGAGAAATTTAGGATGAGTACGGAGAACTACCTTGTCTTTATGGAATACAGTATCCGGAGGGTCCGTATCCAGGCATGTATCTCAGAGACCCTGCAGGCTGAGGTAATGGCACCAGGAAGGCAGTCTTCCAGGTAAGAAATTTAGCTCACAGGTAGCTAGGGGTTCAAAAGCTTCAGTGTGAGCATGTCCAGCACCAGGTTAATGTCCCAGGCTGCAACTGGACGCTTAACAGGGGTCTGGTATGAAGAATTCCTTAGAAATCTCTTCACCATAGGTAACTGAGCCAGAGTCAAGGAAGAAACCGGCTCATGGAACGCTGAGATGGCACTAAGGTGAACTTTAACTGTGGAGTACTGGAGACCTGAGTTTGATAGGTCCAAAAAATACTCCAGAATCTTGTCAGGAGGACAGGAAAGGGATTCAAGAGGACTTTGCACACCAGAGAGAAAACGTTTCCATTTGGGCGTATGTTTTCGGGTGGCTGGCTCCGAGCAGCCAGAAGGATGTCTGAGACTCACGAGGGCGTTGAACAGATTCACTTCTACCTCTTCAGAGCCAAGCATGAAGGTGAAGTGATTTCAGGTTAGGATGGACCAACAAACCCTGAGTCAAAAGATTGATTTGCAAGGAAGTGGTCTCGGAGGCTGCCAACATACTGTTGAGTAGAAAACCATAGTTGCCGAGGCCAGGAGGAGCAATGAGAATCATTTTGGTCACCTGAGACTCGAACTTGAGGAGTACTCTCTGGATTAGAGGAAGCGGTGGAAAGGCGTGAAAGCGTTTGTCCACTGCAGCCTGAACGCATCCTGACAGAAAATGCCAGGCCCTGGATTTCTGGAGCAGAAGAGAGGCAGTTTTGCGTTGAGTGGGGATGCAAAAAGGTCCAGGTCTGGAGTCCCCCACTCTTCGAACAGTGACCGAGCTACGGCTGGATCGAGAGACCACTCGTGAGGGTCTGCCTCCATTCTGCTGAGGTGATCTGCTAGGTTGTTTTGTATATCTGGCAGATAAACCGGTTGAATCAGAGACTAGTGCTCCAAGCACCACTCCCACACCCTCATTGCTTCACTGCAAAGGGGATAAGAATGAGCACCGCCTTGCTTGTTGATGTAATACATCACAGCTTTGTTGTCCGTTTGAAGGAGAATGTTCTTGTGACAAAGGACATCCTTCAGAGCTCGGATCGCATAGAGGACCGCTCTCATCTCCAGGACATTTATGTGGAGATGAGTTTCGAACTGAGTCCATACACCTTGAGTGTGGAGGGAGTGACAGTGAGCTCCCCATCCCATTAGCGATGCGTTTGTGGTGATGGAGATCTGATGATCCGGGGGAGCAAAGGGGAATCCTTCCAGGAGATTGCTCTCTTGAGACCACCAGGTGAGAGACCTTTGAAGGGGCTCCGTCACCTTGATGGGATAAGACTGGGGGTGAGAGGTCGGAGACCACTGAGTGGAGAGCATCCATTGGGTGGTTCTCATGTGCAACCGGGCCAGGGGTACAGTGAACACCGAGGACGCCATGAGACCCAACATGCGTTGCATCGAGAGAGCTGTAACTGATTGGTTCTCCCCGATGTAACGGGCCATCGAAGGATGTCAGTCTTCTGTCCTCTGGAAGGAAAGCCTTCAGAAGAGGTGTCTAGAGCGTCCCTATGAGAGGAGCCTCTGGGAGGCTGCAGTTGTGTTTTTTAAATTCAGCAGAACTCCCATGGACGTAAGAAGACGAGAAGTCGTTTGCACGGCTTCCAAAGTCCCTTGGCTGTAAGGGCTTGCTAGAAGCCAATCGTCCAGGTAGGGAAACACTCTGAGTCCGATCTTCCTGAGATGCGCCGCGAGAACTGCACAACACTTTGTAAAAACTCGCGGCGCCGAGGATAGCCCAAAGGGCAGGACTCTGAACTGATAATGCTGACCCAAAGCCACAAACCTGAGGAACTTGCGGTGGGTCGGGTGGATGGGGATATGCTGGTAAGCGTTCTGCATATCCAGGGAGGCCAGCCAGTCATGCTGATGCAGCAAGGGTAACAGGGTACCTAGGGAAATCATTTGAATTTCTCCTGGGAGGAGTATTTTAACTTTGAGGTCTAGAATGGGTGCATCCCCAGATTTCTTTGGAACTAGAAAGTAAAGAGTAGAACCCTGTGTTTACATGAATCGGGCACGGTTCTATTGCCCTGTTGTTTAGAAGGCCCTGGATCTCGGCGGTGAGGAGGTCTGACTGAGAGGCCTACAACCTGGGTTGTCGTCCTGGGAGGACAATTCGGGGGGTTTCAAGAAATGAGAGAATAACCAGCGAATTATCCGAAGGACCCATTTGTCAAGTTATGGACTTCCACTGGTTGTGAAGTACATCAGGCGACCTCCACGGAGGAGAAGTTCCACCTCGGGCTCCACCTGAGGGCCAAAAGATAGGAGCCATCAAAGGCAGCGCGATTACCTGCTGCTGAGCATCATTCGTGAGGCCAGAAATCGCAGCCGGAATGGCAGAGTACGCTCTCTGCGGCCGCTGAGCGAGAAGCAGTGTTGAAAGCGTCCATGGCGCTTTGACCTGTTGGTTATTGGACTCAATACCTCTAATAACGGTCAGAAGAAGCTCTGACTCGAGTCCGAATCTGGAAGAGCTTCAACCATTCTTTGATAGAGTGCCACAGGATATACTCATACTGAGAAAAATAGCCTTGATAACTGGCAATACGCATACTTAGAGTGGAGGCAGCAAAGACTCTCTTACCTAATGTATCACTCTTACGAGATTCTTTGTTAATAGGTCGAGCTGTAGTAGTTTGAAGAAGAATGACCTTGTCATTCTCTGCCAGGACTACAATAGGATCCGCAAAGGCTTGGGATGCCAAAATGGGACGATCCTTGGGAGCTGAATACTTCTTATCAATGGATTTAGCCACTGAGGGAATAAGAGCAGGATTATTCCATACCATTTCAGACAGCATCTTGAAGGAAGGCTGGATCGGAGGAGTCAAATCCGTAGGGATCTCCGAAGCATGAAGATACTGGAGTCTTAATATCTTCCCAGGATCGATGTCTGTAGTCTGGAGAGAAACAGTGGATCTCAGGTTCCTCAACAGAGACTTAAAGGACAGGTCCTCGACCACAGGCTCTGTAGCAAAGAAAGATCCTGTTTCCTCCACTTCATCACCCAACTGAAGGTCTGGGTCAGGCTCAACATCATCTCCTGATGGTCCAGGAAGGACTGTTTGGACAGGAAAGGAGTGAAAATTAGGAGAGGAGGAAATAGCAGAGAAACAAGGAGAGTCCCGAGGGCCCCGGCGAGAAGGCAAAAGCAGGTTGAAAGCGGCACCGTGGAGGGCATGGCGAAAAGAGGCATGCGGCCGCCCGACCATCGGCGCCGCCGGCGGCGCTGCCAGACCAAGCGGCGCTGCGGAGGCGCCACCAGACCCAACAGCACCGGCAGTCGGCACCGCGAGACCAGCGGGTGCCAGGTGTCTGCTACCGCAAGGCCCAGCGGCACCGAAAACGGCGCCGACGAGCCGACAGACCCTGCGGAGGCGCCGGGAATGCCCCAGGAACCTGGAAAGCTAGAAGAAGAAAAAACAGGAGATAAGGGCATCGGTGTGGCCCCCTGCGCCGCAGCCATGTGAGGGGGAAAACACCTAAGTGCGGAGTCGCTGGCACCGAAGAAGGCGCCGTGCGACTAGGAAGGTCCAACCGCCCTACCTGATTGCCGGAGGAGCCCGAGGGCTCCGTGGCAACCGAGCCAGGCAGAAGAACCAACCTCCGAGCCCATCGCTCCATAAGAGCGGCCCAGTGATGAAACTGCTCATCTGGAGCCCTACCTATAGGCGGGAGGGGCTCGATGTCGGGACAATGGTTGCGAACTTGGCGACTCCGAAGGAGAGACAGCCAATATGATAACCGACAGTCGTCTTGAACATACCAGAGGGCGACCTCGAGTGATGCCTTCTCTTTTTTGACCTGTGGGCCGAAGAAGAGCTCGAGGCCAAACGGTGCCGAGAATGCGACCGTTTATTTTTATGCCGGCGGGGGGACCGCCCATCCCCCCGGGCATCGGACTGACTGTTGTCGGAACCCCGCTGAGGAGAAGGAGGCTGACCGGACCCAGCCCGGCTGACTGAACAGCTTTCATACAAAGTCTCCCTACCGTCACCTGACCTGCTCATGGTCGACTCCGTCCAGTAGAGACTTCTTCAAGTAAGTTAAATTTAAAATATTAGAAAAATTTAATGAAAATAGAATAAAACTAAGGATGCACTACTATCGTGATAATGTTACAAAAAATAAACTGAAAACTATCGCTAGTTTGAAGTTTGACTCGACAAGCGGCGGCGTTGTCACTGAAGCGCTTCTCGGCGGAGGAAAAAAGAACTGAGGCGGTTGGAGGTTCGTCGCCGAGACAGTCATTGCCACTCGAGCTGCTGCTCGTGGCGCCGTGCCTCGTGGCGCCATCTCTCGCACCGACCCTCCAGCAAAAAGTTTGCTCCCGATGGGTCCTAGTGCCTCCGGCGCTAATCCCACTAGTGTGAATGAGTGGTGGAGACTTATGTCCAGGAAGATCTGCTATCTCAGTGGGTCCAAGGGGCAATCCCCTGAAGATCCTGGTTTGTTTTCAGCTGCCTTTGGAAAGGACTTGTGTAGAGACTAATCTGACATGCTACCCAGGAAAAGGTGCCTTAGTTGTTCTATGCCCAGTGGAGGAACAACTGGTAAGTAAGCACTATTTTAGGAGACAAGGTCTCCAAAATTTAGGGGATTCATTTCTGGGTTGTGTGTGCCCTTAGAGAAGGCTGTATCAAGTTCAAGTTTATTGCAGGAAAGACTGTTGAGCAAGCTCATTCACAAGGAGGTCCTGAGGCACATACACATACAGTTCGCAACTGCATAGACAGGAGATATAAAATGTAGAACAACAAAGAAAAAAATATATAATACAAGAGGTATACACAACAGAAGTCCTTATACTATATAAGCAGTACATTCCAGCTTTAACCTTGCCCTAAATTATGCAACACATTTCAGCTTAATAAGTAGAGGGCCAGTTGGTACCTAGGAAGTTGACTTGGCGTTGGGGGCCTAGTAGCACCTACATATGTCTTAATTTAGAGATAGCTAGTGTTTTGTAGGAGTTAATTGATACAATGCTGGTTAGCTTCAGCATGGCTTGTAGTTGGTTCCAAGTGTTTGGGAGGTTGTATGAGACAGCTCTTTGGCCAGCTGTGGTACATGTCCTGGGAACATCTAGTAGGATAAGGTCAGATTTCCTTAGGGAGCAGGTGCTGTGCGAGATGTGTATGAGAGACGTTAAATAGACAGGCAGTTTGTGGAGTAGTGCTTTGAGGGTCCAAATGCCAGCATGCAGGAGGCGTCTGGTGGCAAGAGAGGTCCACCCAACTGCTGCATAAAGATCACAGTGGTGGGTCCTGTACGCAGTTAGTAATGAAGCGAAGAGCACGGTGATAGAGTACATCCAGTTTAGATAGGCTCAAGGTTGGGGAGGAGATAAAGATAATGTCTCTGTAGTCAAGCAAGGGAAGGAATGTTGCTTGGACAAGTCTTTTGCGGGTCGCGAGAGAAAAGAGGGTCCTATTTCTAAAGAAGAAACCCAAGTGTGCTTTAAGCCTCTTTGATACATCCTCGATGTGGTCACTGAAGGAAAGCTCGTTTATCCACATACCTAGATATTTAAATTTAGGTACGACTTCCAAGGGTTCACCTAGGGAGGTAACTATGAAGTTTTTAGGTGGGGTAGGTAGGGCACAAGACAAGGCAAGTCTCGAGAAAAACATTGTCTTGGTTTTTTTTGACATTTAAGAGAAGCTTGGCATTGATAAGGTTGCTTTCTAACTGGATAAAGTCAGCTTGGAGTGCTTCCCTGACTTCAGTTAAAGACGAGCCTGATGCGTACAAAACCGTATCGTCCGCAAAGAAATGTATGCTAGAGTTCACACCCATTAGTGCACCTCTTTTCACCCAAGTGAGTGAAAGAAATTCAGTGTTCACCCCAGTGTGTGAAGGAAGTGTTCAGTGTTCACCCCAGTGTGTGAAAGGGAATTCAGTGTTCACCCAGGTGTGTGAAATGAAACCTAAATGTTCACCCCAGTGAGTGAAGGAAATGTTTAATGTTCACCAAAGTGAGTGAATGAATTTCAGTGTTCACCCCAGTGAGTGAAGGACATGTTTAGTCTTCACCCCCGAGAGTGAAACAGTTCTGAGTGTGTGGCTTAGTGTTCCACGTAACTGCACTCATGGGAAGAAAATATGTTTGGGTGTATGGCTAGTTCTACATATGTGCACTAATGGGAATGGGAAAGAAGTTTGTGTTCTTGAACTGTACTGCATGCAAAGAGTTCATGGAAGTTTTACCCATCTTGCCTTGACCAATCCATGGGGGTCCACTACCTGCTTTAGTTCGCCGTCTGTTAAATAAAGCCATACTGCACAATCTCAGTTCCTGTTCTGGGCAATCTGGTTCTTCCTTCTGGCATGGAATTAATGGGGCTCCATCAGCAGTTCAGGTCTAGCATATGCCTAGCAACCTCTACCCTGGACCTGCTTACCCCTCTTCTTCTCTAGTGACAAGGCCTGGCTGCTTCTCCCTCTTCTTCTCTCTTATTACTCCCCCCACTCCTTTCTTCTCCACTAATAAAGTTATTAATTCTAGATAATTAAAGTATGTACTTTACTGTTTTTTAAACCTAGTCTTTGTATTACTGCCTCTATGTTTGTTCACCCCCCCACTGACGTGGAACCTTTGTAAATGAGTGCCTTGCACTCAAAGGTATTGTAATCCGAGACTGAATAAATAAATAAAAGTAATGTACAAAGGTTCATGTGTTTTTGTTCTTGCACCCCAACCCCTCTTCCTCTAGAGATGGGCCTGGTATACATCCTAATGCCAAGGGTGGTAACAACCTTTTAATTTTCTGCTAAATGTAAATGGTATGCCATATGTGGGTACTAGTGCCAGATTTTATGGGGGGTGTTCAACCTGCTAGAAGTGGCATGGGGATTACAAATATGAATGACATTTGTGGGTCATACAAGAGACTGACACTGAAATATGTCTGAAATTCTTTGCTGTGTAAAGAAAAGTAGAACATGAAAGCTAAGGGTAGATTATTTTCCCTTGCAATGTAGCCCTACTGCAGGTGTTTACATTTCTGATTAATACATTTACAGTACATTTTATAAGAAAGAGTCAGTTCTTCCTTGTGTTTATAATTCCAAGGTTCCTTTCAGGCTGTGAAATTCCTGTGCCTTAGGTGCCCCAGGGCAGGCACTTATCTCCAGACATCTACAGCTGTTCAGTGCAACGAAGGTCATTTTACACCAGTTCCTTCCCCCTGGGACTCATCATTGTGTGCGTATGTGTGTGGGGAGTGGGGGGGTGGAGAGGACAGCTGACGTGACTTGTGATCAGCTGACAGGGGCTTAGAGAGGCAGATGAGGCTGCTGTGAATGACAGGTTGATGCAAGACTGACACAGACTGTCCCCTCCTCCAATATGATGGGCTGTCTGAACAGCCTGCTGGTGTAATGGAAGGGGAATCAGGAGTCATGTTGTAGTCAGACAGACACCAATGGCATGGGTCAAATTCTCATGCTTCCTTCCTACTGTACTGTGTGTAATCTGTAAAACAGGCCACCCTCGCCTGTTCACAGTGAGACAGGTTGTGGTGGCACTCTTACCGAGTGCATAGCAATCTTTCATTCAGTATCAAAGAAGTTTTCAGAAAGCATTACAAAAATGAACAATAAAAGCTCTTTTAAGAGCCATCTTTAAAAGCAAAAGGAGGTAGTGAGCTGAGCGATAGGGAGGGAGTGATACAGGCGCTAGGCCATGGGCCCTTGACAGAAGGGAAGGGAGTTGGTTATTAAATCTCAGAGTCTGTGCAGACTGTGCTTATTTTATCGGAAATCTTTAAAAAAAAAAAAAATAAATAACTGTGCTGCCTCAGAGATGGTGCATTTGTAGCAGGCTGCAGCCGAGGGAGAGGAGGGAGGGACTCCATGTCCAAGAGTGAACTAGATACAAAAAAAAACTCAAGAGCATCTGGTAGCTAAGCTGGCTAAGATAGCCAAAATCTAAACAAATAAAAAAACCCTAACCTAAAATCTAAAGAGAAAAGCTCTTAAGAGCTGCTGAGGGCTCATCTAACTACGCTAGCTGAAATCTGAAGTAAAAAACTAAAGAGAAAATCTCTTTTATAAGTACCCCTGGGATACCAACTAAACCTTCAAACAAATTTGCTGATATTTCTGAGAATACCAAAACTCACTCTCAGTGTTAAAATGTGAAAACAAGATAAAATATTTGGGCATAATATTAACTAAGAACTGCTAAGAAACTACTCATTTAAATGCTACACTAATACAAGAAAAAAATGCTTAGAAAGCTGGGACATTGTTTTGATGCCCTTCATTTTGACATCCTTATGTGGCCTTATTTTATGCACAATGCCACACCTAATGTATTGTTTACAATCAACAGGCGAAATCCAATTACCTTGGTTTAATAGCCAATACATTTTTAGGTTTGATGCACATGTGCAACAAACCTTTTGTTATGAATGGAAGGGGATTTCAGAGGTGTGTCTGTGAGCCTATTGCAGTTAAAAACTAGGACAAAGCAGTCTAGACCAATACCCATGTACTTTGACACCACTCTTCTTGGGCTGAATGTACTTCAAAAGAACCAAGCCAATAAACTAGAGGGCTTCAGTCCTTTGATGTGAATGAAGCTACTCAAACAGCTGATGGGCTGTCAACACCAGTAGCCTGTCATATAAAATCAGCGACAATGACAAGCTGACCAGACTACATCAGAAAATTGAGATCTACAGAAAGTTTGAACTGTGTTGTACCAGTCTATTATGTTTGCTTGCATGCATGTGCAAGAAACATAGTGCCATTATACAAATTTTTGTAGGTATGCCACTCAGCTTCCAATGCCCTGTTCCCTTTTGCAAGCGTTGTCTCATTGCACCAATAAATGTCAGAGCTGTCTATGACAGCAGTTCAGATGCAGTGGCGTACAGCTGAAAGCGAAAAACCTCTGCACTCAGCAGTGGTAACGTGTAGGCAATTTGCATACTGTCTTCAGCAGTATGCAAATTGCCTACACATCACACTGCATCTTAACTGTCATAGACAGTTCTTCCCTCCCTGCCCCGAACACCTACGTAGCATGCTGGGAGCCCACCCCAGCGTGCTCATGCAGTCCCCCCACCCACACACTGTATGGCCGAGGGGGGTGCTCAATCCCCCGTCAGCTCCGCTACCCCCCAAAACAGATTTTCAGGTGCCACGCTGGGAGCCCACCACAGCGTGGCAAAAGTCCCGAGTCGTCTTCTAAAATTAAAAGGTCCCTCATTGACTGTCTTTACCTCCAGAGCCCAGTACGACGATCTTCAGTGGACCGGGAACATGTCTGCACTCTTCAAAGCCGACCGCGAACTGAAGAAATACTGGTAAGCTGTATAATGGTATACTTTTTTTTTTTTTTTTCCATCTTTGGTGCATATCTCTGCCATTTTGGGGATTTCTTTCACCGAATTTTCAACATGGGGTTCTTGGTGCCCCACCTCATGAACTCGGTCACTGTCATTTTGTTATTCAGTCCCAAAAGGAGATTTCACGGTCACTACGCGGAACCACCTTCCCCCCAACTGTTTAACCAGGCGAGACACACTAAGCTGAAAGCTTGTTTACAGGTGCAACCTGGGAGCACAGGGAAGTTAAGTGACTTGCTCAGGGTCACACAGGGTCAGGACAGAGTAACAAAATGACAGTGTCACAGTTCATGAGGTAGGCCTCCCAAAACCCATGTTGAAAATTTGGTGAAAAAATTCCCCAGAATGACCGTTTTATGAGCATGCGTTGCACTGTTCCTATGCACGCTCGTAACTTCGTGAATTTTTAATATTTTCACTCCAGATTTAACATTTCCATTTTACCACACCTCCTTATGAGCAGTACAGCTGTCATTTTTCACATCTCACCCAAAATGCGTTTTCGCTCATGTAGCGCACAATGGCGCGGTCAGTGTGAGAAATCAATGTTCAGGACAGATTAAGAAAATCACAATGACACTGTTCATGAGCAGAGGTCTTAAAATGGCTATGTTGAAAATTTGGTGACAAAAGTCCATAAAATGACTGTGTTATAAGCGTACATTGCACAGTTTCCACGCACCCTCGCAAGTTCACGAATTTGTAATATTTTCAGTCCAGATTTTCTACAGTGGCATTTTTCACACCTCCTTATGAACAGTACAGCTGTCATTTTCACAACATGGCCAGAATGTAGTTTTCACACTTCCGGCGCAGAAATGTGTGGTCGCTGTGGGAAATCAGTGTTCGGGACAGATGACGAAAATCACAGTGACACTGTTCATGAGCGGAGGTTCCAAAATGCCTGTGTTGACAATCTGCTGTAAACAATCCCCAAACTAATTACATTACGGATGTGCGTTGCGCAGTTTTTACGCATGCTCGTGACTTCCATTTTTTTTTTATATTTTCACTCCAGATTTTCAACATTGCCATTTTTACACCTCCTCATTAACAGTATAGCTGTCATTTTTCACATCCTGTTCAAAATGTATTTTCTCACCTGTGGTGCCAAATGGCGTAGTGGCTGTGCAAATCAGCTTTCGGCTAACAAACTGATATTGCCACTGTTCATGAGGTGGGGGTCACAAAAAACCCATGTTGAAAAATTGGAGTGAAAATACCAATGCCTGGGGCGTTAGGGTTTCCGGCCATAACACCCCACCCTGTAGAGACCGACAGGCATCAGGGGTGTGACTTGGGATTGTCGCCTATAATGCTCATACCATTCCACCCCCACCCATACCCTGCAGCCAGTGACAGGCATCGAGGTGTGCCTTGGACTCTTCGGCCTCAAAGTTCACCCCATTCTCCTATACTGCACCCATCTCACTATATTTCCTTATGGAATGGGGTGCGCATAAGGCCCAAAGACCCCACGGCACACCGTGACACTTGGTGTCTACAGGGTAGGGAGTGGTGAAATGGCGTGGCTGTTATGCCGGACGACCCAAAGACACACCCCAATGCCTGTCAGTCTCTACAGGGTGGTGGTGGAGGGGTTGGCTTCAGTTCAATACTTCACTACCATTCCTATTATGCATCTGTCTAACTCCTACACTACCAATGCCAGCAAGCAAACATTCGGCATTGACAAATGCTTGTTTTATTACTGTTAAAGGTATTCCTACTTCTGCCTAGTCTGTAGGCAGTTTGAAACTGGCTGTGATGCTCATATTACAGCCTTTTTTCCCCTCCTAAACTAGCAAGTCTCCTAAAGAAAATTAACCCTTGCCTGCCTCTCTGCAGTATGGAAGTTAGTCTCCTTACTGTGACAATTTTTAAATATAGGGAAAAAAATAATATACCTCCGTTTCTCTCCACCAGCAAGTGTATATTGCAAACAATGTTAACCTAGGAAAGACACATTCATTCTAAACTTTTTGTCAGTCTATATTTATGAATACCATTTTAAAGGTGAACCCACACTTATAGAACTGTGGATATATAGATATCACCAACTTTTGCAATCCTCTCCTGTCCCTTCCCCCTTATTTCCTTTTTCACCACCCCTCCTCCCATAACTCTTATGTTTCCATGCCCTAGCCAGCCATACCCCTCCCCTGTATGCTACCCTTACCTCTCTCTTTTTAGCTCTTGCATATATACTAAGACCTGCCATGATCTGAGTGATTCATAGATCTCAACATGGATATGATATCACACATACGGAAATTCAATAAAAAAGAATAACTGGCAGATCCTTACATATATTCTCTTTTTTTTTTTTTGTGCATAAGTTTTCCTTGCCATCCTTCCTGCAGTGATCCCAGTATTTGCCTTCTGTCCTTGGTGATCCTCTGCACCAGCTCTCTCCTAGCCTCAAGACAGTTATTCTCCTAAATGTCCTGTCTATTCAGTACCCTTGATATATGTCTAGGTGTAAAAAACAAAATGGAGTTTTTCCCCCAAGTGACTCATACGCATGTAGTGTTGTCCAAAGCATCCTGTAAAGAGCTGTTTGCCGTACCCAACATTATTTGCACTCGCAGTCCAAGTGCCCATGTAACATCTGAGGATGTACTAGTGCAAAGCATCAAACCCTCGGCATTGACAAGTGCTTGTTCTTAAGTTCCTCTGCTGTGGTGCCAATTCATGTATTGCCTGGACAAAAACAACAACCCAGCCAGATCTGAATGGGGTTTGGGATGCCATAGACAATATAATTATTACACAGCAAATAAAATTGTAAGAACTTATGGATTCTGGAATCCCTCTTGTACGGTTGCGTTGTGTTTGCAAAATAATTTCACTCGAGCCTTCAGATTTCTTCTAAGAGTTTATTGTGGTTATTCATCTTCACATGCATGTTCATTCTTTTCATCAATATTGGTGCTGCTTACTCAATTTACATAGCGTTTATATAAAGAATTGTCATCTTGAAAAATGCCAACACCCCATTATAAGCCAATCATAAAACAAAATAACATTAATCTTAGGGTGCGATATACCTTTTTCTCAGAACATAGGTATTACTTCATTTCTTACACATCGGAGGTGTTTACTACATTTCTTGCACAACTTTCCTTGATGCACACAACCCTCTTTGTTGCACACCTTCCTTAACAAGTGTACACCATCCTAAATAAGGTTATCATAGGACATTTTGGTGTTAAATGTTGTGAAATGTCAAATGTTATGCTACAATCCTCCCTTTCTGACCCGCTATAATTGGAGATCACACGAGATGATGTTGCCATTGTAACATTCGTATTTGTCTAATCATGCATTTCATCTTACGATACAATAATACTTGTACAATAATAAGAACACAAATTACTGCAATACTGCATCCCATCACTATTAGGGTTGGACTAGTACCCAAAGCAGCAGAGCCACAATCTCACCAGGATATAATAGGTATATAAGATGACCGCTTCTTTACCTCTAAAGCAGAGGCCTTTTGTGAGAAAATAAGTCCTTTACTTTGTTGACGATACAACAAGGCAGCAATTGTCATTTTACCAAATATGGGTAATACAAGATAAGGTGGAGTGGCCAAATCAGTGAGCAAGTCCAAAGGCAATACTGGAACCATCAATATGGGTAACATTTGTTTTGCTATAGGCAGGACGTTCCCGGAGGGTCCAATCTGCAACCCACCAGGTCTTATCACTACACCCCCATACATTCCAAGGTTGACCTGCTATTGCACACCATGATTGGCTGCATCTCATAGCTTGGCGGTATTCATTTGCAAATGTTAAGGTAAATTTACATTGATCAAGAAACCATGGGGCAGTTGATGTCTCTTCTCCACATATTAAGGTTTCATGTTCTTGTACACACTGTTTAGGTAATACTATTATCACAGTACACAATGAATATGTTGTATCATCTGGTATTTGGAGTCTCATGATCTGGTCATGTATTAATACTCCCAAATTACTGATTTGCCACGATATTTTTGGTGGTTCAAAACATACAGGTATTATCACTAGTATGGGAATCACATGTTGCAGCAAGTGTATATTGATTTGGTGAGTTCCATACTTTTACCATAGCTAAGGGTGGTAATATTACAGTGGGATGATCCAACAATCTAGTCACATTGGTTTTACCAATTCCTAAGGGTGACCTATTGGTCTCAATTCTATTTCATTTATTGACTAGATAAGCATGTGCTTCAGCAGCTAATTGAGATCAAGCTAGTTCTATATAGCTGTCATTAAACATATTAGAAAGTGAGCTATTTAAAAGCCTTACTATTTTAGTAATTCAAAAATTCTGTAAGGTTTCTCTAAAGGCAAACCAATCAATTTCTTCATTATCAGCTGCTAATCTCACAGTAGCTGATAATGGTCCAGTGGCCATATCCTTTAAAGTCATTTCTAAAGAGCGAATACACCCTTCAAAACCACAGAATCAATACCATTAGCAATTCCTAATCCTGAGCCTAACCAGCCCCACATGTCTCTTTTACGACGAGATAAGCCCGGTGATGCTTCTGCAGGAATTTTAAATGACCACGTTCTGTCTATCATGGTATTGATTTGAAGTATTATTATACAACTGTTGCCACAAAAATACTGAAGCCCGATCCTTGCATTGAGGCGGTAATCATGGAAAATGCAAATGTAGCAAAATATTATAATACTCTAGCTTACATGGTTAATATAAAGGATATACATTTTGCGTCAAGATGATACCATCTGATGGGGGCAAGAATTTTGGCCCCGATATAACTTGCTTTTGATATACAATATTCCATGCTGCAAAATTGTGCCATGTTGTTCGATTAACATTACATGCCATACCTGGCCACAATCCCTTATCAGTATATGTTAATAAAGGATATTTGTTAGAGGCAATACTGCAAAAAATTGCTTTAACCCTACTGTATAGTTCGCTACAATAGTTGTATTATATAAAAAATGCCGCATGTTTCGTCGTGATCCATAAGACGCATTTAACAGCTTTATATCAGAAGGATATTGCAACATGTCCTTTAATTTCATTTGCAACAAGTCTTGTTTCTCTTTCATTAAATTGGTTGCATCACCCAAGGTAGAATGGATATGGATCCCCTTTTGGGCTGTTGTGTTAACCACACACATCGCCGTGCCAGGCCAGGCTTCTGGTGAGCATCCTCATGTCACATTTTGACATTGTCCATAGCAAATGAAGTACCATTTAATAAGAAGATAACCAGCATGTTCATGTCGTTCTCCCAACAATACTTGGATACCCCATGCAGAACGATTGGCATAGGTCCTGCTATATAAACTGTTCCATATGTGTCCTGGGCATCCATATTTGTCAGAAGTTACCAGGATCAGTAAGGTACTACTCAGTATAAGTAAAGGGAACATCACTGTCTCACCTATTGGGAAAGACAGAGCAGTATCAGTTATCATTTAAAGGTTGATACAACTTACATTGGTTCACATGGACCCATTTGGTTTCTGCAGACCCCTGTTGAATTCAGACTTGGATGACCCATGGCCCCAAGACATTAATAACCATATAGGGCCCCATCCAATTAGCATCCCATGGTCCCTTTTGACCAAAATTTTTAATCATGACGTGATGACCCTTTCAATAGGCAGTATCACTTTTTCATCATATGTCTGTTTTTCCAATGAGTCTGTGCCATATTTCTGGCAGCATGGGGCAAATACAAATTTAATTGTTTCTACAATTGTTGTAAAAACACATCAGTTTTAATATGGTCTAACAGGTGTAGACAGATCTGTATCCGATGGATAATACAGCTGCATATCCCGTCCATTCATCAATTGATGTGGGTTATAGCCAGTACTCTTGTTTTCTGTACCTCTAATACCCATTAGGATTCCTGGTAAGTGCGTCACCCACCCTTTACCAGTATCCAACACTGCTTTTTTCAGTGCATTTTTCAGAGTGCAATTTAACTTTTCTACCATTCCCGAAGATTGTGGATGGTAGGGTAAATGCAAGCATTGAGCGATACCCAAGATGTCACACAAAGCTGTGATTTTCACGTAAAGTGAGTCCCTCTATCACTTTCAAGGACTGTGGGTAAACCCCAACATGAGAACACTTGTTCCCACAATGCTTTTGCAGTAGCATTCGCACTATCATTCCTCACTGTAGTGGTGCTTCTACTTATTGGAAAATATATCAACAATGACTAATAAATATCAGAACCCCCTTTTGCAGTAGGCAAGGGCCCCATGTAATCAATTTGTAAATTGGACCAAGGACTGTCCGCCAGGGGTGTACACCCTAACGGAACCCTTTTACCAGGTACTGGAGAATTCATCTGTGTACAAATGAGACAAGCCTCCAGGCATTGCTTGGAATCTTTTCCCATTTTTGGCCACCAATATTTTTTGAGCCAAAATTTTACAAGTTTTATGGAGCCCACAATGTCCCCCAATTCTGTGATTTTCCATGATAATATATCTTTTTTCTAAATGAAGTGGATGGGATCCACTTCCTAAAGCCCGACTGTCGTTCGCATATTACCTTATTTTCCCACATAGTAACATGTTTGGTGGTACATTGTCCTGCATCTTTCCACTGGTTCCGACAACCAATAAGCCAAGCATCAGTTTCTTGGATTCGTCCCAAACTAGAGACTTGTGATAATGCTGCTATCCATTTTGAATGATTTTTATCATACTTTTCAGCTTTCCACAATTGTGTAGAGTCACTTCCTAGAGGGTCTACCCATAAGTTTGTTTGTTTCACAGCTATTTGAGCCAAATTATCTACTAAACTATTATTTAGTTCATGTATATTTTTTGGATTCTTTTGCTGAGCTCTTACTTTACAGATAGCAATTCTCAATGAGGTTTGAGCTGCTATATCCCATATATGTTGTAATATGGAAGCAAAAGCCACGGGTTCACTGGTGGCTGTTCGCATTCTTCTTTTCGTCCAAATAGGAAGAAAATCTAACAGGGAATTGACAACAAAAGCACAGTCTGAGAAGACATTAATGGCCTCCTGTGGATATGCCGTAATAGCTCTGCGTACTGCCACCAATTCCGTTTGTGGGGCAGAAAATGACAATGGATATCGTACTAATATTTCCTGATTTGTTCCAGGGGTCCAAATGGCATACCCTGTATGGAAATGGCCATCATCCCAAAAGTGGGAGCCATCCACATACACATCGATACCCATAATATTAGGTTCAGCAGCAAAAATTTGTATTCAATACCCATGACTTCCCCACAGTCATGCGCATCTCCTTCCCATGTCATTAACTCTACTAACATGGGGGAGGTACATTTTTCTACAGCGATATTTTTCCCTTGTAGGGCCAATGCCCATTTCACCAGTCTCTGAGACGATACTCCCCATACATCCCTTTAAGAGAAACTTCACAGGTGTATGTGAGGTTTGCAAAACAATGCGATTAAACCCCACAATATGTTCAGTAGCTTGTATCGCCCAATATACAGCTAATAAGTGTTTTACACATTCTTCATAAGTTTCCTCTACTGAATCAATACCCAAGAACAATATCCCACTGGACGTAAAGTCCCCGAGCGCTTTTGTAACAGGACTGCATTGATCACTTGATCAGTGGCATGTACCTGTATTACAAAGTCTGATGACTCAGAAGGGCTAATGAGAGCAGGAGCCATCATTAGTGCTTGTTTAAGAGCCATGAAGGATTATTGATGCTCTGGTTACTATTGGAGGATATCAGTCTCTTTTCCTCCCTTTAACAGATTGTACAGTGGGTTCACGATACTAGAGAAAGCATCTATAAAATCCCTACAGAAACCTACCATTCCCAAAAACTGTCTAAGTGCTATTTTTGTTTTAGGTCGTGGTAACTGTTGTATGACCAGATTCTTATCTGGGTCTACAGTACGTCCTTCCTGATTAATACAAATCCTTAAAAAGGTGACTTGTGACTGCCCAATTTGAGCTTTGCTCGGGTTTAGTTTTAACCCTCCCTTTTTAAGTACTTGTAACAATTCACCAAGTACGCCAATATGTTCCTGATAAGTATCAGTTTGTAACAAAATATCCACGTATTGGATTATTGCTGCTGGCTGGAAAAATCCCAATAATATCTCAGCCAGACATTGATGAAAGAGTGTTGGGGATGAGTGGAAGCCTTCTGGCAAACACAGAAAAGTGTATGGTTTATCCTGGAAGGTAAACGCAAATTTATACTGACTATCAGGATGGACAGGGATGGACCAAAAGCCATTTGATACATCTAGTACAGTGTAAACTGTAGCCGTAGGAGACAGCCGCGATATAGAGTCAGGAAACCTCGATACCACTGAGGTGACCAAGGGTGTGACCTTATTTAACACCCTATAGTCCACTGTTAAATGCCAGGTACCATTGGGCTTCCGTACCGGCCAAAGAGGAGAGTTCACTGTGTAACATATGGGTCTAAGGACCTCTTGCACCTGTAACTGTTTTAGTATCACACATATTTCTTCATAAGCTTCTTTAGGAAGAGCATATTGTTTTTGTGTGTGGGGGGGGGTTCTGATCCTTCAATTTGGACTTCCATATTAGACACACTCCCACATTCTGTTGCATTCTTAGCCCATGTTGGCTCATGTTTTATTACATGTACTATCCATTTTAGTACATGTTTCCACAGATCTTCCAAATAATACATCTTTAATGATTTAATAGTATATATACTGTGAGAATCATCCACATTTGGTCCTGGGTTAGTAGTACTTCCTTTCCATAAAATCATGCTACTAAGACCTACTACCAAACCATGTTGTGCTAAAATGTCCATACCCATGATGGTACCTTCATGTGTATTACATTTCCAAACCATACATTTTAATTGCTGTTCTCCAATCTGGACCATAACTGGTTTTGTTAAATATGCTGTTAACACCCCCCCACCCCAAAGAAGCCTTGAAAACGCATTTGCTGCTTCCCATGGTTTGTTAAGGGCATATCACTATCTGTAGCTCCGGTATCAACCAATATCAGTCTGGCAGCCCCCGACCATAGCCGATACAGTAGGATGACCCTCCCAGTCCTCTAATTTACCTAGGACTTGGAAGGTGGGGGCTTTGTCCCATCATTGATCTAACTGTATCAGTTCTTCTTCACCAGGTTCCCTTTTAATGGCTGCCACAGCCTTGGTATTGACCAAATAACTGAGCATTTCAATACATTTTTGCAAGTCTGCCTTACCACCTGGTTTAGCATTATTACCAGGATTTTGTGCTCTTCTTTCCATCACCCGTTTTTGTTTTCCCTCCATGTCTCCTCCCTTTGCCCAACAATCTCATTTGAAGTGTCCCTCTCTCTCCCACAATTATTACAGGTATATCTACTCTTACCTTCTGTTTTGACAATAGCGGCTACTCGTCGCTTGTCCTTTCCCTTTTCTGGGCTTTGATCAACCTGTTGCATCCGCCAATAATCGGTAAGCAAGTCTTCCTTTTCTGCATGTCACTGCTCACTTACACAACATGCGTATTAACGCAGGGACTAAAGTAGCCTGCCAATCTATCAAACTAAGAAATGGCTCCCTATCTTTACTAGGGTTGACCACACCCCCATAGGTGGCGTATGCAGCGTATAATCTATTAATAAACATAACCGAGGATTCTTCAGGAAGTAGTAGTACTTCATAAATCTTTCCCCAATCTGTGTAGGACATGCCATGCACTGATTGCAACACCACTTGGATCTCATCAACATTTGTCCAAGTGCCATTATCAGAATTAGCCTGCATACCGACCATGTTAGCTGGAAGGCTCTGGAGTAACAGCAGGTAGAGAGAGCGTCACTACTTTGCATGCATCTTTGTTGGTCAGATTAAAATTAGCAACTAATGTTTTTAGCTTTGCACAATAGGGGACTGGATTCTGTCCAGGCTCCCATTTGCCTAACTGATCTACCAACTGCATAGACATCTGTATAGTAGAGTCTCTTTGGGAGAACTTTTGGACTACTTCTAACTTCTCACTAGCCTCTTGCAATGCCGCTTCTTCCTCACATGCCATGATATCTTCTTTTATTTTTTTCCTTCATTTTTCTCTTTCTCCTTTTCTAATAAGGCTATTTTTTCTTCTAATCCCTTTTTCTTGTGTTCATCAGTAGCTTTATCATACTGAACCACGTAGTTATCTATTTTTCGTTTAATTATCACTATTTTCTAGGGTCGCATCTTTTATTCTTTCGGTTTAATGAGGCGTTTACCGTTACGAGGTATTTTTGTAGATTATCCTGTTGCTTTTACATAAAATGGAGCCATTTTTCCCTTTCTCTTTTGTCCAAGTTCTTCCTCACTCTCAGAACTACTGGAGCTCGAGGAACTGTCTGAATCCACCTTGCAGCCACAACGATGTTTTGACTGAAAGGGGTGTTTAACCTGCACCGGAGTCATTTTATATTTTTGGACATCTTCACCCGAGGTAATTTGGTGTCGTAATTCTAAGGAGATCTGGCACTGTAATTGTGCCTCTGCTTGTTATGTATACAAGGACTGTTCCTTATATGAGAGGTCGTGGGCATGTTCTTGATTTGCATGATCTAATCTTTCTATTGCCTGCTGCAATTGTCTAGTTAGTTCATTAATTTGAGCCTGACTGTTTATTTACAAATTTAAGATTTTCTTCTGATTATTCTTAATTTTTAACCCACAAACCTCCTCTTGTGCCACATTTAATTTATACTCCATTTCTTTTGCATCAATGGCACATTTCTGCATCTCCTTCTCCAACTTCTCCTCCATACCCTTTGTTTCAGTAACACATTTTTGTAAAATTTACTTGGAGAACTAAACCTTCATTACATTTCTCTTCATTTTCTAACATCTGCCTCTTTGTGTTACATATTCTAGCTGTTATTTCATACTGATATTGTACATACATTTGACAAATGTTGGCTAACTTTGTTCCGTCTACTTTAACCTTTTCATTTCTGTTCATACATTGCTTAATAAAGCATTGATACGCATCTCCCTGCTGTTCAGGAGAGGGGTTCAGCCCTTTCTTTAAATGTGTTTCTAAAAATTTACGTAAAATGGTATCCATACTTACATCTATCTTGTGGCTGGCAAATCACAGCCGACTTCACACCAGTCCCTCTCAAGTCCCTTTACGACTCCCTTCTGTACTCGAGTGATCAGGTCAGGTGCAGTAAGGCGTTCCTCGCAGCTTGGCCCCTTCAGTTCGTTTGATGTTGTCAGCAACTGTATAGACCGTTTTCAGACACCCGAGTCACGGCACCAATTGTAAGGTTGCGTTGTGTTTGCAAAAGAATTTCACTCAAGCCTTTAGATTTCTTCTAAGAGTTTATTGTGGTTATTCATCTTCACGTGTATGTTCATTCTTTTCATCAATATTGGTGCTGCTTATTCAGTTTACATGCAGTGTTGATATAAAAAATTATCTTGAAAAATGCCAACACCTCATTATAAGTCAATCATAAAACAAATAACATTAATCTTTGGGTGTGGTGTACCTTTTTCTCAGAACATAGGTATTACTTCATTTCTTACACATCATCATAGGTGTTTACTAGATTTCTTGCACAACTTTTCTTGATGCACACAACCCTCTCTGTTGCACACCTTCCTTAACAAGTGCACACCATTCTAAACAGGTGTACTCCTTCCTTAAGGAGTGCACACCATCCTAAAACAAGGTTATCATAGGACATTTTGGTGTTAAATGTGAAATGTCAAATAGTACACTACACCTAACCTGCAGCAGTCAGAATGTAATTAAGCAAGGATGGTAAACTTCATTATTCCAGATTTCTCTGTAGAAATGTTTAGAGGCATGTTACTTTACCCTGAGGTCTATAAAAAAAATCAATTAAATCCTATTAATACAGTTATTAATGGAATTAGATTATGGAAAACGCATATTCCAGATACTATCCCTTGGTTACATAACTCTGAGATATGGTATAAACAGGATAAAAGGGGCAGAACCTAATATCTGGAGAGCTAAGAATGTAAGTATATATTGTTTGGGGCTCTATCGAATGATAGGTTTTAAACATCAGGATGAAATGAACCAGACACAATAAAAAGGTTAAAATGGCCGGCCCAATGGTGCAGAGGGTTGAGGCGCTGGATGCCATACCTTGCGCCACACTGGTGACCCGGGTTCGGGAACGAGCCCAGGTCATCGTGAGTCAGCAGGAAAGGGGCAGGACTGAGCATCCTAGGGACTGCTCTCCTTCCCCAGGAAGGGGAGTTTCCACCAGCTGAGGCACTTGCGACCTCTAGTGGAGGCTAGAGGCACCACAGTGCACGGCCACAGAAAGCAGGGGACTACAGCTGCAGCGGATGTCTTTTGGGTGTGCATGGGAGCGTGTACATGCAGAGCAGGACATCATTGCACATCCGAGCTTCAGAGAGAAAACAAGTAAAAAGAAATCCCCTTATCTAACAGGGAGGTGATGGCAACCATCAGTAGCCCAAGGCCACATGCTCAATGTCGTCTGTTTCTTTGTGCCTCCCCCTGGGGACTCCGGGGACTCTGAGGGGTCTGGAGAGAGACCGGGGTCCTGAAACTGATGTAGCTTGTGGAGGACAGTTCAGGTGGGCAGTGGAGCTGCAGAGCAGAGTATGGGGACCTGAGAGATGCCCCGAAGATAGGGTGCAAAAATAGAGTCCACACACAAAAAAAAAGTTAAAATGAACTTTATTAAATATGAATGGTTACAAAATGTGTGAGATCCACCTCAGTAACTTGAACAGCTCTTTCGTTTCTAGCCATTTTGGGGCTTAAGTAATGTGGAAATTGCCCCAACACTATTTGTGACAGCATTAACTCTATAAAATAGAGTTCAGATCCTGCGACTTCCCAGTTTTCTGGTGCCGCCCGCGCCCACGCCATCGCTTGCC
Source organism: Neoceratodus forsteri (assembly GCA_016271365.2). Taxonomy (NCBI): domain Eukaryota; kingdom Metazoa; phylum Chordata; order Ceratodontiformes; family Ceratodontidae; genus Neoceratodus; species Neoceratodus forsteri. Next base: position 481,629,770 of record JADMNL010000022.1, on the reverse strand, counting down.
GTTATGACACGTTGCTAGGAAAGCGTGACGTGTTTCCATTATAGTCTATTAGCAGCACCTTTCCGATTTTTTTTATATTTATAATGGCCATTTGGTGACAAAACACGGTCACTGGTTGACTAACAAGGGCCTTGTTAGTCGACCAGTGCCCTCATCATCAAATGGCCATAATATAAAAAACTGATCGGAAAAGTGCTGCCCATAGACTATAATGGAGCGCAACCCCGAGCTTTCCCTAGCATTGCGTCATAACTTACCAGAGCTCGGGGGCAGACCATGGGCGGCACCAGAAACCAGAAAGTCCTTGGGACCTGGTTTTCCTAATTTTACAAGGGTCATTACTTTGTCACAAATTATTTTGGGCAATCTCCACATTGCAAGCAGTCCCATGAGGTAAGGCACCTATATATCAGGTGCAGAGGCTGGTAAGCCTCTCTTTAACAAAAATAAAAATACAGATCATAAAAACAGCATCTTGGATTTATGTAATTAAACAGAAAAAAAGGTAAATGGGTTCAAATGAGAGAAAAGTGTTGAAAGCCATATATATTAAGCTAGCAAAATTAATGTCATAAAAAAATCCTTTTAAAATAGAGAAATGGCATGGGAAACAGTTGAAGATTAAAAATTATATATGGAATAAGAGGCACATAGAAGCAAATAATTTGCATAACAATGCTAAAAGCAAATTGTTACAGTACTAAATTCTATTGAGGGTGTGATGCGATTCCACTTCACAAAAGCGGGGAGCAGGGCAGAGGCAGGAAACTACAGACCAGTTAGTTTGACCTCAGTGTTAGGGAAAATGATGGAATCACTTCTGAAGGAAAGAATGGTTGAGTACCTAGAGGCCAGTGGGGCACAGGACCCACGGCAGCATGGATTCATAGCTGAAAGGTCATGTCAGATGAACCGAATAGATTTCTTTGACTGGGTGACCAAAGTAGTAGACCAGGGAGGGGCTGTGGTTATGGCCTACCTAGATTTTAGCTAGGCATTTGACACAGTCTCACACAAAAAGATTAATATGCAAGTTAGCCAACCTTGGAGTGGGTCCCAAGGTGGTAGCCTGGATAAAAAAAAAAACTGGCTGGACAACAGGACGCAAATGATAATAGTAAACGGAGTCCATAGTGAAGAAAGAAGAGTAACTAGCGGGGTACTGCAGGGTTCGGTACTGGGACCAGTCCTCTTCAATGCCTTTATAAATGACATTGGAGAGCACTTGGAAGAAAAGGTATGTCTCTTTGCAGATGACACAAAGATCTGCAACAGGGTTGATGCACAAGGTGGGGTGGAAAGGATGAAAAGGGACTTGGCAAGGTTGGAGGAATGGTCAAATATGTGGCAGCTCAGATTCAATGCAAAGAAATGCAAGGTAATGCATCCAGGAAACAAAAACCTAGGGGAAGAGTACACAAAGGGGGGTGAGTTAATAAAAATCGAAAGAGACCTAGGAGTAATATCAGATGACCTAAAGGTGGGCAAGCAACGTGAGAAGGCAGTAATGTGGGCTGGGGGGGGGAATACTGGGATGCATAGGGAGAGGCATCAACAGTAGAAACAGGAAGTTGTTATCCCTCTGTACAGACAGTTGGTGAGACCCCATCTGGAGTACTGCGTGCACTTCTGGAGACCACATCTCCACAAAGACATAGACAGAGTGGAGGCTGTTCAGAGGAGGGCAACCAAAATGGTGCAGGGTCTGCACCAGAAGACATACAAGGAGAGACTAAAGCAGCTTAATATGTATACCCTAGAGGAAAGGGGGGGGAGGACATGATAGAAACTTTCAAGTATCTCAATGGAATTAAAGTACAAGAGGGCAGCATCTTTCAGAAGAAGAGATGTGCAAGAACAAGGGGGCACAATTTGAAGAAAGAGGAGGGGATGGCTCAGAGGTAATGCTGGAAAGTATTTTTTCCACAGAGAGGGTTGTGGATGTATGGAACAGCCTTCCTGAGGAAGTTGTGGAGTCAGGAACAGTGGGAGAATTCAAGAATGCATGGGACAGGCATGAAGCAATTCTAGAGGGGGGGCTAGGAGGAAGTAAGCTGTTGATTAACTAGAATCTGCAGCTTATCCATCAGGAAGGGGGAAATGGGAAGACTAGGTGGGCCAAGCAGTCCTCATCTGCCATCAAATTCTATGTTTCTATGTTTATGAGGGCATATATGACCGCAAAAAGATAAACAAAAAATGAAATTTATGTACCTACCGTAATTCTTGATCCTCCTGTGTATCTTCACCATTCATCACTGGTGGATGTGAGCCGGAGGCGCAGCACCCCGCAGGAGCATTCCCCCCCCAAGGGGAGGAGCTGGCGCCACCCTCAAAGCAGATGTACATGTAGTGCTCGAGGATTGGCCAGTAATCACCGCCGATTCCTCCTCCACCTTAGTTCTGCTTGACGGAGAGTGGGGAAAAAGCAATAGAGGAAAAACAAGGGCGGGCAAGGGAGCCCAAGGGACAGCAAAAGGAAAGGATATAAACAGAAAAAGAAATAAGCCAGACAGAGGAGATCCTAGGGATCTGGGCAATGGGCCCCAGCCTCTGGGCGGCAAGCGAGAGAGGGGGGGGTGGGAGACCCCACCACACCGAACCAGGGATCCACAGCCTTCCTGGTACCTGGGAGAAAGACACTGCTGGCTCAGGCAGACCTTGTACGCAAGTTGTACAGTTTAAGGAGTACCCCACACTCCTAGTTTGAAGACAACAGTCAGAGAGCAAGCTAAACACTGGTCTAGCGAGACAGGTTTAAGCAGGAAAAACCTAAATCTCCTTTCCCTGGAGAGAAGTGGTGTGGTAAGGGTCTCCCCCCTCCCTGCCCCTTAATTCAGGGTGGAGAGATAGGCACCCTGGGACAGGATTCCCTCGGACCTTTGCTGTCGTGGACAAAACCCAAGGACTGAACCCTGAGGGTTCAAGAGGGGATACTGTCTGAAAAAAACTCCCCAGAGAATCAAGGAGAGGAGTTTTAAAATCACAAGAAAGGAGAAAGGGGAAAAAAAAAGTCCCTATGGGCTTTCCGACCCCTCACCCCAACAGAAATCCTCCCAGAGATAACAAATTGGTCAGTGGACCTAGACAGGTCCAGACCAAGTCATGGGAGGATCTCCACTGGGGCCTAGGGGAGTCCCAGTGAGGCAAGGGCAGGGAGCCCTACTTGCCCTCCCCCACAGGATGGGCCATCTGTCACTTCCATGAAGAAGCAGAGGGCCAGAGGAACCAGTGGGATTGGGCCCACAATTGGCCTCAAAGCGGGGGGGGGGGCAAGCAGGGAGGAGGCATCACCCAAAGACTGAGGCTCAAGAGGGGATGGAGGGCAGAAAGCAGTGATGAATGGTGAAGATACACAGGAAGATCAAAAATTATGGTAGGTACGCAATTTTCCTATCTTCCCAGTGTCAATCTTCACCATTCATCACTGGTGGGTGAGTACCAAGCCCCCCCCCCCGAAGGGGACCTGGCACCTCCCTGAGGGGAAGACTTTCCCTCAGTCCCCTGTGGGAGAAACATGGGGGGGGGCAGGGGGAGACGACCCATATGGCCAAACTAGGCCTGTGATTGGTCAGGGCGAGGCGGAATCACCTGTTGCCTGGGAGACTAAAGTTGCCTCTGTAGTTCATGCCTCACCCTGCGGGAGAAAAGGTGGGTCTCCTGGAAGGATGAGTCAAGCACCCTTCGCCAGGCCAGGGGTGTTAATTTTGAGAGGTGAAGCCACACCGTCCACCTGATGCAGATCGCAGTCTCCGCTAGTCTGGATGCTACCTCACTGGTGTCATAAGATGCCCTTGCCTTGTGCCTCGCAAGCTCTAGGCCCCGTGCAGAGAGGGCAATGGCTTGTCTGGCTGCCTCCAAATCAGGCAGTCCATCTTAGGGTAGCTGGTTCATTTCACTGGGGTGTCATACAGACGAAGCACACTGATGAGTCCTGGTAGGACGAAACATGTGTCGGAGTCTTTCTATTGGCACCATTTGCAAACTGTGAGAGAGGCCTTTTGACACCATGCATTTCTGCTTAAAGTTGAACTAGCATAATATTCTGTGGTGATTTGCATATACAGCCCACAATGCTTTGCATTATGGGGGTACGTGTGATTTTGTAGTTTTTGTAATGGTTGCAAAATTTAATTTAGGGTCACCTGTGTACGCTGATGCCAAGGTATATGTTATATTATACTTAGCAGCTTATAACTATTCAAACCATAGAGGAGGTGGTGTGTGCATCTGTGTCCTCTACTGGTAGTTGGTTTATTGCGTTGATGTTGATAGTGCAGTGATACTGTAGCAAGGTGCAGAGTTATAAAGTCTGATCACCCTACTGTAAGTTACATATTTATAACATTTCATGTGCAACAATAGTCAAACTGTGTGCAAGCAAGACAATCTAAGGTATGCATTTAGGAGGTAGGAGGAAGTAGGCTGTTGGTTAACTAGGATCTGCAGCTTATCCGTTAGGTAGAGAAATGGGCAGACTGGGAGGGCCAATCGGTCCTTATCTGCCGTCAAATTCTATGTTTCTAGGTTTCATTTAGATTCTGAAGTACCCATATGATGTAAGGATATGTCGAAGTGGGTTGCCCCTGGTCGTGCGCTATTCAGCCTCTGCTCTCCATGCCCTCCACCCTTTCCACCCCCCTCTGTTGGCTTTTTCTATCTACCAACGTTGTCGGGCTTTAGGTATTGCCCGTGGGGGGGGGGGTGAAGAACGGAGGCTGGAATGAGTGGGGTGCTCCTATTGGGGTTGTTAAGTTCAGTAGACTCCCTGGGGCGAAATGGAGTCTAGAGCGTGGGCCTCCATGTCTAGCCCCCATACCCAAGGGCACCACTGTTTGGGATGGGCTGGTGGTCGGGGCATCCCAGGAGTTCAGTCCGACTCGGGCGGTGTTGTGCAATGCCAGATTTGTCAGGAACAAGACCGCAGTGACTGCGGATTTTGTCTGTTCGGCAGATTTGGCATGCATCACCGATACCTGGCTGGATAACGCAGGCCCCATATTGGAGGCCGCTGTTCTGGCCAGGTATGCGGTGGTACACCATCCGAGATTGTACTGCGGGGGGGGGAGGTTGAGGTCTGTTTCAAGACCTAATTGGAGCTCACCACTGTTCCAGTAGAGGTGACCAGCTCATTTGAATGTGTTGCAGTAGCAGGTGCAGGCTATAGAATAGTTCTCATCTATCGTCCATCCGGTGATGGGAAGCTATTCTTTAAGGAAGTGGTGGACTTAGTCATCGATATGGCGTTTGAGTCACCCAGGGCTGATGGTCCTGGGTGACTTCAATGCCTGGATCGACGAACTCTCTCAATTTGGTCAACACTTCCTCCAGTTGATGAATTTACTGGGCCTGTCACAGGTGGTTACCACTGCTACCCATAAATGTGGCCATTCTCTTGACCTGGTTTTCCTCCTGGGGATCGAGGCCTCAGATGTGGGGGTGGAAGCAGTCGGTTGGTCTGATCACTTCACAGTGAGGTTCAATTTTGGCATCCCCCCTTGTAGGCTGTCCCCTGTGGAGATGGTCAAGTTCAGACCTTTACGGAATATTACTTCCGATGGCCTAGCTGTGGTCCTTGACCTATCTGAACTTCCTGTGGATTGCAATGATCCTGAAACCTTGGTCTTGGCATATAATACTGCCATCTCCTCAGCTCTGGCTACTATTTCACCTGTCAGTGTGCGACCTCTCCCTCCGCCCTCTGGCTCTGTGGTTCAATGGAGCCTTGAGGGAGTTGCGGCGTTTAGGTCGCAGGTTAGAATGTTGTTGGCAGAAATCTGGCCTGCATGCCGACCACCTTAGACTGTTAGAACATTACCAGTCCTATCAGTCAGAAATTTCCCGTAAGAAGGCAGAGTTCCTGTCCAGAGAAATTTCTGCCACTCAGAACCGACCAGCCCAGCTCTTCAGAACTGTGAACAGGTCATGCAACCCAGCCTGTATGCAGCTCCGGAAGAGCCTTTTCACAATTACAGTGTTATGAGCTTGCCCGGTTCTTTGCTGATAAGGTGGTTGACATTAGGTCAGAGATCCTTACGACACATTCTATGCGAGTTGTGGAGGATCAGGGCTTGGTCACTGTCCCTCCATTCTCCTGGAGTACCTTCGACCATCTGGAAGTTGTGGATGTTATGCCGATTGTCCAGGGGATGCGCCCTACATACTGTAGTTTAGACCCAGGTCCGACTTCCCTGATTATGGGCTGTGGTGATCTTATTGGCCTGGTTCTGGCACAGATAGTCTGGTGCTCCCTTGACTTCGGTGTCTATCCCTGTTCCTTGAAGAGGCGGTGGTGACACCATTGTTGAAGAAAGCTTCTTTGGACCCAGACTCTTGCAAACCACAGGCCGATGTCGAACCTCCCCTTTTTGGGGAAGGTGATTGAGAAAGTAGTGGCTGCACAACTGGAGAACCACTTGACCATCCATAACATAGATACATAGACATTGTTGGCAGATAAGGGCCTATGGCCCGCCCAGTCTGCCCATTTGAGCTGGTAAGTTCAGTTTATGTTTTCCAAGAAGTCTGTTGCCCCTTACCCCGACCTCCAGAATTCCTTTATGTCTATCCCATGCATTCCTGAATCCATGATTGTTTCAGCCCCCACCACTTCCTGGCAGGGTGTTCCCACTTGTCCACCATCCGTTCTGTGAAGAAATTCTTCCTCACGCTTCCTCTGAATCGTCCTCCTCCAACTTCATCCCATGCCCTCTAGTCCTGGAACATCTTTTTCGCTTAAAAATAGTGTATTCCTGCACCCTGTTCCTCCCTGTAAGATACTTGTATGTCTCTATCATATCCCTCTCCTCTCCTCCAGGGAGTACATGTTCAGTTCCTTCAGCCTGTCCTCATAGGACTTGTGATGCAATCCATGCACCATCTTTGTTGCCTCCTCTGAACCTTCTCTACCCTGTCTATGTCCTTACGTAGGTAAGGTCTCAGAACTACAGTGTACTCCAGGTGGGGCCTCACTAGTGTCTTGTATAGTGGAATTATGACCTCCTTTTCCTGCTGGTGATACCCCTGCCTATGCATCCCAGCATCCTATTTGCTTTACCTGCTGCCTTGTCACACTGTTTCCTGCCTTGAGGTCATCAGAGATGGTAACCCACGATCCCTTTCCTGCTTGGTGCATGCTATATCCTCACCCCCAACTGATATATATTGTGCCAGGGTTTTGTGCCCCATGTGCATTATCTTGCACTTCCTTGCATTGAATTTCAACTGCCAAACCCCTGACCATTCTTCAAGTTTCTGCAGGTCCCTTCTCATTCGGTCTACACCCTCTGGTGTGTCTACTCTGTTAGAGCTTTGTGTCATCAGCGAACAGTGAAATTCTGCCTTCTAGGTCCTTCGCAATGTCACTGATGAAGATACTGAATAGGACCGGTCCCAGCACTAATCCCTGTGGTACCCCACTGGTCACTCTTTCCTCTGTGGAGTGACAGCCATTTACCACCACCCTCTATGAACATCTACGAACCTCTCCAATCTGGTTTCCGGAAGAGGCATAGCACTGGGACTGCGCTGGTTCGGGTACTCCATGATTTCCTGATGGCGAGAGACCAGAGGAAACGGTCCACTTTGGTACTTTTAGATCAGTCATCAGCGTTTGACACTGTCGACCATGGGGTTCTGCTTGAGCGCCTGAGATTTATTTGTGAACACTCTGGATTGGTCTACAGATGGTTTACATCGTATCTCGCTGGAAGAACTCAGAGGGTGGTGTCGGGTTTTTTTTTTCCCCCTCTGATTCGATCCCTCTGTCATGCGGGGTCCCTCAGGGCTCAGTACTGTCCCCATGTTTTTACGATGTATATGCTTCCCCTCTGAGACATTGTAAGACGGTATGTGAGGTTTCATTGCTATGCCGATGATACCCAGCTCTACCTGTCTTTCGTTCCCGACCAGAAAGGAGCAGTCTCCGTATTTAATAACTGCCTCGATGAAATTCAAGATTGGATAAGTCCAGTTGGCTGAAGTTGAACCCTGGGAAGACAGAGGTGATGGTTTTGAATCAAGGTCGCTGGATAGGGGGGCTGGGGGCAGGCTGTACCCTGGGATTATTCCTAGGGGATGCTGAGCTCCAGGCCTTTGAGCAGGTGCGAGACCTGGGGGGGAGGTGTTAGACTCAGGGCTGACACTTCGTGTGCAGGTGTCAGCCATCATAAAGTCTTCTTTTTACCATCTTAGAAACATCGTCAGGATTAAGCACCTGGTTCCATCCGCAGACCTGCCTACATTGATCCATGCCTTTGTGACCTTGCGCTTAGATTACTGCAACTCGCTTTACTTTGGGCTACCGGGGGTTGATATTCATCACTTGCAGCTGGTGCAGAACTCAGCAGCCCGGTTGCTGATGGGGATTTCGAGATCTTCCCATATTACGCCGGTGCTGTGGGAACTGCACTGGCTGCCTGTTCAGTGGCGGATCTCCTTCAAAGTCAGGTTACTGACATATAAAGGCCTACAATGACTGGGCCCTGACTACCTGAAAGAGCTCCTTTATTCCTCATCTCCCTGAGTGACCACTCCGCTTGGCCGACGAGGGGTTGTTAGAGATTCCGAGGGTGACCTTAAAATCTGCAGGAGCCTGGGCATTTATGTTCATGGCCCTGACCCTCTGGAATTCTCTACCCCATCGGAATAGGGAGTGCACGACCTTGAGGTTTCAAGCAGGCTTTAAAAACATTTCTGTAGAATAAAGCATTTAGCGAAGGTGTCGGCTGACAATGTATTTATTGAATGTGCAGATGTTTTGTTTTATATGTTTTAACAGTTTTTATTGTTATGCACTTTGGTTATGAAAGGTGCATTATAAATAAAGAATTATTATTAATATTTGTATAATAAATTGCTAACTAAAAGTGAATGCACTACAACATAAGGTACAAACGCAGATAAAGTGTCGGCTATACAGTCTGCTCGCATGTGAGGACAGGGTGCACATGATGGACGCTTTGTGACTGGTTTGGGGATTTATTGATCTTTTAACAACAAAAATAGATAAAACTGGATGATTTTACTTTATTGGGGAACCTGAAAAAACAATATGTATACCACCTGAATGAGTCACCTGCGACTCGCGCATAAAACATGTGCAATCAGAATATTACCTTTTCAATTTTGGGCAAGTAATGAAAGTTCATAATACATTAGGTAAATAGTATGTGAGAAGTGTTAAAGCCCTTTAAAATGTTAATTATAGCAGCAGTCCACTATTCAGGAGCAATAAAGTATTGTTACGCAAGAATTTACCTTAACAGTATATCTTCGAGGTATGGTCTCTTGCAGTAGGTTATTACTCTTGGAAGTCTGCTACGTGGAGCCGTCACGTGCTACCTCCAGCAGTCTTTTAGAGGGCTGCCCCCCCATACATCACTTCCTCTGGCTGTGTATAAAAGGGGGCAGCCTCAGGTACACACTGTTCCCCAATGGCTGCAGCACACAAAAGGCAGAGGACCGAGGGAAACAGAGGGACCAAGGGAAACACCCATCCCAACATCCTGAGATCCAAGGACCCTGGGGAAAAAGGCATGGGGACGAAGGGCAGGATTCTACCTACTGCAAGAGACTGTACCGCGAAGATCTACTGTTACAGTAAGTTCTTGTGTAACGATACTATCTTCTATGGACAGGTCTCTTGCAGTAGATTATTACTCTTGGGAGAGTACCAAGCAGTTACAAGAAAGGGAGGATGTGCAGGAAGCCAGGATATAAGCACAACTCCAAGCAATGCCAAGACGACACATCTGTAAAAATGGAAAAAGAGGCGGCAAACATACAAGGCGGAAGCCATGGAGGAGCCGCAGAAAAGCCAAGGGACAGCCGTGTGATCCCAGACAAGGGATCAGTCAAGTCAATCAAGCCACACCCAGAAGGGCTGATAAGCCAAGGGTGGTGAGGACAGCAGTATACTACAAAGGGAGAATAGGAACAGGGCCATGCCAATGATTGAACCTGCCAAGCAGGGGTGCAAAAGGCAATGGATACAGCAAGTGCAGCAGGGCATCCAAGGCACCACAGAGATAGTCGGAGATCTGGTGAGGTGGAAAAAAAGGAGGAAAAGAGATACAGAAGGCCATGCACAGAGATGCAACCTGACGAGGCAGGGATCAAAAGGCCATGGCAAGAACACAGCAAATCCAGGACAGCACGCCAAGTGTGCAGCGCATGCAGGAAGTGGAGAGCACTGGGGCAAGGAGTACCGGGCAGGCCTCATCAAAGAACAGGGGGTTGCCAAAAGGACTGCAGAGAGGAGGGAAGCATCCAGGAAGAGGAAGCAGGCCTCCGAAGAAAAGGGCGAAGAGACACATGGGTATTCCGAGGCATGCAGAAGGAGGTGGGGAGCAAGCCCTGTACAGCGGTCAAGGAGGAGGAGGAGGAGGGGCAGGCCCAGCCCCACCATGAGGACAGGCTCGGGACGGGGGGCAGACGTAGCCGCCCCATGAGAGGTCCCACCGGAGACCCGAGCAGTACCCCAGGGAGGGGGACAGGAATGGGACATCCCGGCAGTCGAGGAAGATGATAGGAACCTGGGGGAGAGAAGAGGTCCCGGACTGACCATGGCATGACCAGAGGGCAGGCAGAAATCAGAGAGGCCTGGGGTTATTTTCTTTTTCTCTTTTTTAACAGTGTCCGTTGATGGGAAACATCCAGGAGTGTACTCAGTCAATGAGGAGTGGGGCAACGAAGGCCCTGTCAACGGGGGGAGAAGCCCCATCAATGATGAACACCCTGGAGATGGGGGGGATTGCCCCCATCAATGGCAGAAGATGAAGACCCCGTCGATGATGGAGGAGCCACCGTCGATGCAGCAGATTGGAGGAGTGAGGAGTGCGAGTCCTGCTGCCCGCGATGCCGGGAACAAGAGCTTTGGGCCGGAGACCCTTAACACGGGTCCCTGAGGTCTGTCCCAGGATGGCTGCCTTGTCAGCCATGGACAGAGTCCCTGACCCAGCAAGAGAGGCCTGGGCCAAGGAACAGCAGGAGTACTGTGATGAAACAGGCCCGCTGACACAAGGGGAGCCAGGGGTACTGTGAGCAGAACACAGACCCGGTCCAGAAAGAAGGTAGAAGAGCCGGGGTCTGGTAGTGAGCCAGAGGCCCGGCATAGAGAAGAAAAATCGGGTTCAAGTTCATGTCGAAGACAATGCAGAAGACTGAGCTAGCTGCCGTGCGGACTGAAGCTGGTGGGAAAATGAACAGTGTGTACCTGGGGCCGCCCCTTTTTATATACAGCCAGAGGCAGTGATGTATGAGGGCGGCCCTATAGAAAACTGCTGGAAGAAGCTACCGTGTGACAGCTCCACCTAGCAGACTCCCAAGAGTAATAACCTACTGCAAGAGATCTGTCTGTAGAAGATCAGCAGTTACACTGTAGTAAGAATGAATAGGGAATCCGTATAAATTGGTATGTGCTTGCATAGCAGTTAACAGCAACATATGTGACAAAGGGCTAGTAAAACAACTTGACATTTCCATTTTTCCGATACCTAAGGAGCTCAACTCCCAGGCACCAAAGTAAAGGGGGCTCTGCTCCCATAGACTTCTGCTGGGGCTTTGCACCCCTGACCCCTGGGCACCACCAAAAAGTTTACAAACCCGGATCCTATGAGCAGTAGTGAACCTGTGCATGAGTGCATTTGTGTTGGTTTATGACAAGGCTGCAGTCATGATATCAAACACGTTATAAAATAAAAAGTGACCAGAGTACAAGAAGTAGTGGAATGACCCTTTATTCAGTTCCTGCTTTCAAACTCTAATTGTCCAGGAAAGCATTTACTTGGTATACACCTTCTATTTTAAACAAATATGGTAACTTGATTTAAATAGCACAAAAAGTACTGCACTTTAAGCATTTGTTGCCGAATGTTTTGAACTGTGAGAAAGTTTATAGATGTGATTAACTTATGTTAAGTCCACTTTTTTGTATGTACTGTATTTAAATGTTTGATGTCTGACCTGGCTGAAAGAGCTGTGCTTATTCTGTTTCCTGGTTAAAATTAAAAACAAACAAATGACTTCCAAGACAATTTTGGCAGTGGTAAAAAGTGAAAATGCTGCCACTTTTAGCAGCGTCAGACATGCAACAAACTCTAGGATGGATGATCTAAAGGCCTTTTGTGTCAGGTAAATACACAAAAAAGGTTGAAGTAGGGTATTTACCATTTAGCTTAAATAGTTCATTGTGTGGTGGGTGATATTTGCCCAAAGGTAGTAAAAATGTTTTTCCTACGTAAAGGAAATGAGAGAGGATAGGTTTTCATACAGCATCAAGATGGCTGATAAAAATTTTTCAAACCATTTGCGACGGGCATTGATATTTTAATGCTCTGTGTTCTGATGGCTGGAAGTATAGCAAAGCCATGAGTTTTCTTTTCTAAACTACATGGCTTCAGAATTTTCTCTGACAGTTAAGATGCAGGAATTTTTTTATAACTGTAACAAAAAAAATCCAAAACCAGCAGTTCAAACACACACGACAGCAACCACAACAAACAGTAAATCGATCGCCAAAAATAAAAAGTTGGAAATACACTGCTGAAGCACAAATACAATACAAAACATCGGGAAACATTGTAAAATAAAAAAGTAACATATATCTAGCGCGAATAAAGTCTGTGCCTATACATGTGCCAGTACAGTAAAAAATATAGTCCACTGCAAAAATCGAATAGTTCATGGTTGCACCGAAGAGATTCCCCCCAGTGCTTGCAGAACCTGCTGACCTCACTGGTGACCATGCCACTTGTGCAGTCATCAGGTTTTGAAAGCACTCATTAAAATGAATCTGATATTTCCAAGTGCAGCCATGATATATCCCATATACAGCACTCTGTGGTAAGCATGTCACTTTTCTGCATTTAACAAAGTGGAGTAATTGTTTTTGGATTACATTGTTTTCCTGCAGTGTTCTGCAGCTTGTCACTCTGCAGTGGTTTAAGGCTTTGAGCTGCAAACCTGGAGACCTAGGTTTGAATCCCACAACCCCACTTACATACTGTGTGACCCTGAGCAAGTCACTTAACTTCCTTGTGCTCCCAGGTTGCACCTGTAAACAAGCTTCAGCTTAGTGTCTCTCCTGGTTAAAAAAAAACAAAACAAAACACTGGACTGCTCCATCATGGTTGGCTCCACTGTACATCACAGAAAATCTCACAGAAACAAATGGAGATTTCACAGTGATATGTAAGCAATAACCCACAACAGGGTGTGCAGTTACTGGGGATTAATCAACACCCCAAGTGCGGCCTCGTGCCCTCACAGCACCCGGGGTGTTGATTAATCCCCAATAACTGCACACCCTGGAGTGAGTTATTGCGCTTATAACATGGGGTCTGGTGAAAACAAGCAAAAAGCAACATAAAGTGGGGTTTTCCCCTCTTTAAAGACCAACAAGGGGCTGTATCTTGCCACATGGAAAAATAGTCCCCAACAAAAGGGAGGTTCAGGAGGTGGGAAGGGGAAGGAAGGCAGCCTATGGGCATTTCAAGTGCTCAAGGAGTGAAAGGGAATCGAGGGGAGTATGATCTGATGGCCAGAAGGGCCACTAGGGTGGTGAGAGCGGTTAAGCCAAGGAAGGAGCAGAACCTGCCCAGAGAAATTAGGAGGATCCACATGGGGGGGATCAAGGGAGGTGGCAGGGAACTACAGGCCCGTCAGCCTGACATCGGTGGTGGGCAAGGTGATGGAGGGCATTGTCAAGGAGAGGCTGGGGGGACCTAGAAAAGTTGGGGTGCCTGGACGATAGACAGCATGGATTTGTCCTGGGGAAATTGTGTCAGACAAACCTTGTGGAGTTCTATGACTGGGTGACGAGTGCCTTGGACCTGGGTAAACCGGTGGATGTCCTCTTTCTTGACTTCAGCAAGGCGTCTGACTCGGTTCCTCACGGGGGCCTGTTGGATAAGCTGGCAGAAATGGGGGTGGGGAACCAGATTATCAGATGGATAGGCAATTGGCTCCAGGACCGGACCCAGAGGATCGTGGTTGGTGGGTTAGTCTCATCCCCAAGGAGGGTCATTAGTGGGGTCCCTTAGGGATCAGTCCTTGGGCCCCTCCTGTTCAATGCCTACGTCTCTGACATAAGGAAGGGTATCAGGAGTGAGATGAGTCTCTTTGCAGAGGACTCAAAACTGGGGGCAGTGGTGGATGGGGAGGAGGGGAGGGTGGCCCTACAGGGGGACCTGGAGGCTCTAGAATGGTGGTCTAGAAAGTGGAAGCTGAGGTTCAATGCAGGGAAATGCGAGGTACTGCACCAGGAAGCCAGAAACCCAGGCCAAGTGTACACCCTGGGGGGGAGGTGGGGGAATGCTACAAGTCTTGATGGCTGAGAGGGACCTGGGGGTGGTGGTGGATGTCAAGATGAACAACTCAGACTTGCAGGAAGACAGCGGCCAAGGCCAACAGGATGCATCGCTAGGGGGGTCACCTCCAGAAGGAGGGAAGTGATACTCCTTCAGTATAAGTGTTTGGTGAGGCTGCACTTACAGTACTGTGTGCAGTTTTGGAGGCCACACTTAAAGAGGGACATTGAACTCCTGGCGAGGGTCCAGAGGAGGGCAACCAAAATGATCTGGGGCTTGGGGGACAGGACATATGAGGAGAGGCTCGTAGAGTATGTACACATTGGAAGAAAGAAGGGACCGGGGGGACATGATAGAGGTCTTCAGGTACATAAAGAGGGTAAATAGGGGAGAAGCAGTCAGGGTAAATAGGGGAGGAGGTGCTACTTCACTGAGAGGGTGGGGGAGCCATGGAATGTGCTGCCCAGAGGGCTGGTGGAGGCAGAGATGGTGAAGGGGTTCAAGAGGGGGTGGGACAGATACAGGGGAAGGGTTCTGGAAGCAAAGTCCAGTGCAGCAAGAATATCCGCGACTGGGAAGGGAGAAGCCAGAGAGGGTGAAGGGGGCAGCAAGGTCAGCTCCCAGGGTGGGGGCTGACCAAACGAGCAGACACGAAAGACCGTTAGGCCTATTCTGCTGGCATTTTAGTATGTTAGTATATTTCAGTGCTTTGATGCACATACAACTGTCAGAAATCCGTTGTTGAAATTATTTCTGACATTTGTTGTGCAGAAAAAGCTACTGTCTGCCACTGCCGGACCCCTGTACTGCGCCCCCCCCCCAGACACACTGCAAACTGAAGAGACACACCAGACACTGCCGACATTCACCACTAGCGCTCCTCATGCCACTGTGTGTGTGTGTGTCTCTCCATCATCCTTTTCTTCTGTCCCTGTACTGTGCACACACACACACACACACACACACACACACACACACACACACAGACATACTGAACAGTGAAGACAGACACACAGTGGGTACTGCCATTCACTGTGCTGCTGCAGCACGTCTCTCTCTCCCTATGCACATGGTTAAGTAAGCTGTGACATTCTCTCTCTTGCTCCCTCCTGCATGTGTCTCAGGCTATCTGTGTGTGTTTCTTGCTCCCTAAAGAAGAGAGAGAGAGAGAACGAGAGGGACAACTGCACCAACTGCCTCAACCCGCACAGCACATACAGGAATGCGCTTTGCAATAGTCACCCCGGTCAGGAGCTTACCGCTACTTTGGCTGGCATGTCCAGGTCCCGCTGTGTTGTTTTCAATCACAAAACTGCCGGTTGCTCTGGCGAATCAGAGAATGGGGAGCGTTGGGTCGGGTGGGAGGTGCTGCAAACTTGTACACGGAGTCATGCAGTCGGTCACTGGAGGACAGGGACAGGAGAGCATCAGGGGTGTGGCCCGCAACCACCACACACACAGGGAATAGTGCACAGGCTCTCAGCAGGGACTCTGACCCACTGGCACTACATTGCCTGCCATAACACTGGGAACACAGGCTGTCACAACTTGGGACAGACAGGCTGCCATGACTTGGGGGTTGAACTCAGGACACGGTTGACAGGGCTTTACTGAGTGTCAGGGGAGGGGAGAAACAGAGGGAAGCAGCAGTGGAGATGGGTAGTACAGAGACGCAGGACAGTCCGACGGGGTCAGTCTCTGTCACGCACACACGCTGTGCTCTCCCTTTCTCTCGCTTCAGCACTACAGTGAAAAAACTGCAGCTCAACTGATAGCAACGGTGCCCTGAGGTCTGCGGGGCAGATGGGTGGGAAACCACACAGCTGCACAAAGCCCACAAACGCTGCAGGTGGGGATGGCAGGGCACACATCACTATGGGACACTTGTCGTCCTGTACTTCTTGCTTCCATCAACTTACAAATGGCTGCTGTGCAGTTTGAATTTCTCCACTACACAACGAGTCCTGTTCAGCTCAGTGATCCTGTCTGTTGCCCCATCATACCAACTGTGCATATATCAGGGATTAATCAACGGTCACCTGATGGCTCTGTGCCAATCCGGTACCAGTCTTTCCCTACCCCATGTTATGACAACTATATTGCTACTTGCATAACGTGTAGAGAAATGCCACAGAATAAAAAGAACAGTAACGTAAGAACTTACCATCAACAGTAGATCTTCGAGAGAATCTCTCATCAGGCCACACCTTTGGAACTATACCTTCATCAGTACTAGGACCACATGGAAACTTTGCAAGCCAGGGGCCACCCACAATGTCGTCATTGGCCAGCATCTACATAGTGGGTGGCCTCTCCTCAGTTTCCCACCGGAGATCGTGCTCTGAGCACTTCCCTCTAGGGAACAAGAAGAAACCCTAGCACTTTGCATACCAAGTGAAACAGCATACTGGAAAAGACAGCAACTGAATAAGCAATACGAACATCCTCTATCGCAACCTTGAAGGGGAAGGGAAGGTGGGATGGCATGGCCTGATGAGATTCTCGAGATCTACAGTTACGGTAAGCTTTTACATAACTGTTCTATTTTCTTTGAGAATCTCTCTTTCATGAGGCCACATCTTTGGAATGAGTCCCAAATAGTACCAAAAGCTAACAGTCTGGGCGGCTGGAGCCTATAGACTTAAGATAGTAGACCCTGTAGCACAGCTAGGCCTCACTCAGCTCATCTATGAGAGACAATGTCCAGACTGTAATGCTTAGCAAAGGTGTGGACAGTACTCCATGGCAGCTGCACAAATTTCTGCAGCATAAACATTCCAAAAATAAGCTACAGAAGTGGCCATTGCCTCTAGTGGAATAACCACGAATCACACCTGGAAGTTCCTTACCATAATTCCTGTAACAGAACATAACAGTGTGCTAACCATTTGGACAAGCACTGTTTAGAAACTGGAAGCACCCTCTTTCTCAGGGGCGAACAAAACAAAAAGCTGGAAGGACTTTCTGTAGTCTTTTGTATGGTGTGCATCATATCTAAGTATTCTGTGCACCTCTAAGGCATGAAGCAATGCTTCCCCTGGAATGGCATGCACTGGGTGATACACTGGTAGGTGGATGGTTTGATTTCAAGTAAACTCAGACACCACCTTGGGAAGAAACTTATGATTAGTACTCAGAGACATCCTCCCTGTCTTTGTGGAAAAATCTAATAAGAAGGCTCACATGTTAAGAGCCTGCAGCTCTAAAATCCTTCAAGCAGGAGTGATAGGATTGCAACTAAAAATAATGCCTTCCCCAACAAGAGACTAAACTGCTGAGAGAGGACAACTCGCTCCTTACAAAGGACTGGGTGGGACAAGTAGTCCACTCGAGTGCCCCAACTAGGAAAGTGTAGTGTATCCATACTCCTTCACAAATCCCTGGCATGGACCCAACTGGCTCTCTTGACAGACACAGAGGGTAGATGGGTCATGGCCAATTACGACACTCCCACTGGTCTCATAAGTCTTTGCAATGTATACACCCCAAATCAAGATGATCCCTATTTCTTTCACATGCTGGCCGATGCTCTCAATAGCTTTATACCCTAGGTGCCCAATCCTGGTTTTGGGGGACTTTAACCTAACATTTGTTCCCCACCTTGATAGGAATGACACAGGCACTGAATCACACAGAGGGGGTAGGGCCTTGCAACAACTCATGTCCGACATAGGGCTTACAGATGTGTGGAGACTATTCCACCCCAGAGCAAGGGACTACTCAAATCACTCTGAACCAAATGCCTCATATAGCAGGCTTGACTTTTGGTTAGTATCCCAAGCCCTGCTCCAAAACTCCTAGGATGCCAGTATCCTCCCAAGAATTATCTCTGACCATGCCCCTGTCCAACTGCTGGTGACCTGGGGGTCAGGCTCCCACGGTCGCGATCATGGAGACTGGACCCGCTGCTAATGCGGGATACAGACTTTATCCCCTGGGCAAAGAACGAAGCCTCCCTTTTCCTTGAAAGGAACCTGACTGCCGATACCTCGCTCGGGAATACATGGGAGGCATTCAAAGCAACCATGAGGGGAGGGATCATGAGATACGTGCCTGCCAGAAGACGAGAAAGAAAAAAAAACTGCTCGATCTGGAGGAAAAGCTAAAACACACAGAAACCAACTACAAAGCCCTGCCCTCTCCTCCCCCCTGCTCGCCCACTGACAGAGAAATTCCCGGCACCAGGTTCAAAATAATCAGCTCCTAAGCAGGAAAGCTGAAGTAGCCATCCTCAGACTGTGCCATATGTTCTGGGAAGGAGGAGATGGGGGGGGGGGGGAGAAAGTGCTGGCATACCAGCTTAGAAAGCAGCAGGTGAGCAGGCACATACCTGGCTTGAAGGACACACATGGCAAGGTGGTAAGTTCACCCCTTGCCCTTAACCAGATCATGGCTGACTTCTACACCAAACTATGTGCATCCACCCACCCTATCCCTCCTACTGGCACATTACCCTTCTTAGAGAGGGCACTGTTCCCGAAACTTACCCCTGACCAAGCCCACAGCTTGGAACTACCAATCACAATGGAGGAGGCAGAAACAGCCATCTGCAGCCTGCAAGGGGCTAACTCACCTGGAGGGGATGGTTATCCAGCTGATTTCTACCAAGCCCTCTGGCAGATACTTGCCCACTCCTCATAGAGGTCTATGGCAAGGCCGAAACCACAGGGGTGCTACCCACGACCCTGAGGGAAACCAATATAACTGTTGTACCAAAGAAGGGAAAAGAACCCACCAACGCAGGTAGCTACAAGGCCAATATCCCTCATAAATGTGGACAGCAAGCTCTACGCCAAAATCCTGGCCACCAGGCAAAGTCCTCTACTGCCCACCCATCCCAGGTAGGCTTCATCCCAGGCCGGCAGAGTGCTGACCACATGAGGACCCTCTTAAACCTGTTTGCTGCTTGTAGTCTAGACACCCCCTCTGTAGCCACCATTACTGTCAACTTCGAAAAGGCCTTCGATTCGCTTGAATGGGACTATCTATACTCCACCTTTGCCCACTTCGGGATAGGAGATCAATTTAGAGACAGGGTACAAGCCATATACAACAACTCACTGGCCAGAGTAGCTATCAATAACACTATGTCAGCAGAGTTCCCTTGAGAGGGGGACAAGGCAATGCTGCCCCCTAGCTCCACTCCTATTTGTTTTAGCCGTGGAACCCCTTGCAGCAACAATCAGACAGCACCCGCATATCAAAGAGATAGGTATTGGAGGACACACCTACCCCACCCTTATGTATGCCGACTACCTACTACTACCACTGCTGACGCCGCATAGTCCCCCCGCCCTGCTGACTCCTTTGCAGGACTTAGGCTAAACTACTCCAAAATGGAGATTCTGCCCCTAAATGCCCTATGCACCCCACAGGCTGCAGTCACCATGGGATTGCTGTAGGTGCCTAAAGAGACCACGTACCTGGGTATAAAAATCCCCTCAAGGATAGAGGATATGTGAGGAGCCAGTCTGCAGCCTTGAATACACTCCACAAAAACAATTTCAAAGGTGGAAGCTGCTTAGATTCACCCTGGCTGGGAAGATCGCAGTAATCAAGATGGTAATGGCCCCCAGATTTTTCTACCTACTGGCCCATATCCCTATCTGTCCCCCCCAAAAAACTGTGTGCAGTCCATTGATAAACTAATAGGGGACCTTCTCTGGGAAGGAGCCAGACCCAGGTTTAGCCATAATAAGCTCAGAGTGTATTGGTCTCAGGGGTGGCTGGCGCCTACAATGGCTGGAAGGGTATAAGTGGGCCTTCTGAACCGTCCAGACCACTAAATGGTTCCACTCGACAGGCCCCCCCCCATCCCTGACACCCCACAATGGGTTCTCATTGAGAGACATGATGGGGGCCCTCTCCCTCTCCTCTTGGTTTCCCCACACAGCTGTGACCTCTTGCCCTGCTCCGCTAGCAACCCTGCTGACCATAACCGCACCAAGGAAAATCTGGTTCATGGCACATACTAAGATGGGCATGACCCCGAACTCGTTCTGCTCCCCCTGTGGCATAACCCCTGAATTCTCATAGGACACAAAACAGTCGGTGGAAACACTGAAGTAAAAAGGGCTTACTGAATGTGGGGGACATCACTGACACGCCAGCACTAAGGGTGGCCACATATCAATCCTTAGTCGGGACCCCGGGCCTACCGAAATCAGACTTCTGGAGGTACCTGCAGCTTCAGGCTGCACTGAAGCCCTTACTAGACCAACCCTCCTCCCACAAAAAATCCTATGAGCTACGGAGCTGGCTCCTATAGCAGAAGGGCCTGGCAGGAAAGATCTAAGCCAAGATCAGGGACAAGCGGCCCTCACAATCAACTGATGACAAAGCAAAGTGGGAAAACATGTTGGCAAGCACCATCACCACTGAGCAGTGGAACCGGGCCTGGAAAAACTCACATTCATGGTTTAAAGATGCCTGCATGAGGCTTATACAAAATAAAATATCGCACGCATGGTATAAAACACAAGCTGTTCTCCACAAAGCGAAACTTCTTGAATCAGACAGCTGCTGGAGGTGCCAGGCCCAGGGAGGAGACCTACTTCACATACTATGGTCCTGCCCCTACCTGCAGCAGCTACGGAGGAAGGTTCGACTCACTGCAACCAAAGTGCTGCAGAAGGACATTCCTCTCGCCCCCACCTTTTTCCTGCTGGGTATCAAAACAGACCTTCTCCCTCTTTTACTGCAGGAATGCAGATGGCTGGTTCCACTGGCCATTCAGACCAAAAGGGCTATGGTATGAAAATGACGCTTGCCAGTCACCCCCTCGCTTGGGGGGGGGGGGTATTGGCCTCCCTCTCTGGCCTAGCTGCACTGAACAGAATCTTGCACCTAGAGACCTATAAAATAGCCAAGTTCTTAGAATGCTGGGCACCATACTTACAATATAAATTTAAAGTCATTTTTATGGAATCAGGCATTCCCTGTTGTACTGTAATTTGTTTATTTTAAATATTTTATTGGCTGTATTGTCAGTGTATGTATTGATGTTATGATGTTTTATATAGTGCCTTGCAATATTTGAAAGGCGCTTAACTAAATAAATTTTATTATTAATATATGAACCCCCACAAGTATAGGCTGAAAGAGAGGACTTGTATAGGTCCGCAGTAAGGTTAGCACAAAGTCACAACAGGGAATGTAGGATAATGCCCTCAGGTGAGAAGATAGTGTACCCCCAGAGCACCACCAATGAGGCCGCAGACAGGCCTAGAGGCAGAAAAGAATAAGGTCGGGAGGGTAAATTGAGTTCTTCCCCCTGTAACATGTGGGTACAATCAATAATTTACAGAGAATACTAATGTAACTAAAGTCTTTGTGCCTACAGAATGATATCGGTCAATGTATCGCAAGAAAAGTATAAGTAGCAAGAACAATGTTCCTTTGTGTCTTTCTTATCTGTTGTTCAGAATTTGGAGCATGTCTGGACCATGCAAGATGATTCCATACCTACGTGGGCTACACCTGAAGCCATGATAAAGGTGATCTGCTACCAGGCAGTAGTGGGAGTCGGCCCAGTCGCACTCATGGTCCGCACTGTTCCAGGGGTTAAGTAACAACCCTCCCCCCCTTTTCTCTGACCTGGTACAAATGACCCCTATTTCTAGGTCTCAATGTGACAAATTCAAATATCCATCAGCTAGACAGACTGTTGCAGATCCTTAGCTGAAGATACAGTAGGGTTGTATGTGGGCACCAATACCAGAGCTCAGGTATACAGGAACTATGCTGTTCATTATATAACCCTGAACAGAATGTTATTTTTTCCCTAGGCGCCTCCTGACATCCCTTTCAATTCCCCGCCCCCCCCCCACCTCTTTCCTTCCCCTTGTTTTGGTTGAGAACATGTATTGATCAAGACATAGCTAATGTTCATACTGCCTGTAATGTGTCTGTCTAGGTTTGGAAAACAATAAAAACTGTATGTGTAACTCCCCTGCCAATGGAGGTTCCTAAAAAGCCTGCTTAGGATTACCTGCCACCATAGCCCTGTTTTCTGTCCCTTTTCTGCCGTTTCACCCGGGCTTCTCCCAATCTTGCCACCATTTTTTTGTGCCTCCAGGTCTTGTTTTGCTCCTCTGGTGCCCCATCCTGCAGCACAAATTAAAATCCAACCCCTCGGGGATCCAAACACCACTCGCGATCTCCCGCTGCAACAGTGCTGCCTCCAGGGCAGCGGGAATCATGTCGGTGCGAAAAGTGCCTTTGAACTTCAACTGCGCTGTTTTGCAGTCGCCTTGGGGACTGTGCAGTCAGTCCCTGGATCCCTGCCACCCGATTGGGACCCGATGACCACAGTCAGTCTGCTGGGGGGGGCGCCCCTGTAAAAATTGAAGGAGTTTGTGCGAGGTATTGGACCAGGGCTCATTTAAATATTCAATGAGCTGGGCCCCAGTCCTCTGAATAATTTATAAATGTGTCTGGCTGCCCCAGGGTAGCTATTCATGGCTTCGGCCGAAAAGAGAAAATAAATGTTTTTTATATAGTAACTTGTTGCTGCATGTGGGAAAAAGTGCATTTCAGGGGGAAGAGTGTTTAAATATTTCTTCCTGGCTGATCCAGAACTTTATTTTGGGACTCTAAGTGTCAGCATATCTGCTGCTGCAGGGGAGTGTAAATAAATGCAGTAGCGACAGGAAAACCAGCTGAGCCACACCCTTTCTCTGTGCAGAGACAGCAAGAATACCGCCAGGGCTAAATGATTGTGGGGCATTGGGGCAAATCTATTTCTTCCTGGCTGCACCAGAACTTATTAAGGACTGTATCTATTCTGCTATAAGGGACAGTGGGTTAAGAAGCCATTGCAAGCAGCCACAGCCAATTGGAAAGCTAGGAAAATAAAGCCAGGACTTGTGGGACATTCTCAACACCTCATGGGTAAAACATCAGGTGCTCATGGGGACTTACAGGGACATTTCAGGCACCAATTCACCAGACTAACTGTGCCTCGAGTTCTGCGAGTGACAGTCATTCAGAGGCCAATCACCCCATCATCTCAGCCAATCAGGAATCATAAAAGAGCCCTATAAGAGACGGTGTCTGCCAGCATTTCTTCAGATCGAGACAGAGGAGAGCTGGTTCCAGTCTGCTGGGAGCCCCCCCCACAGGGCTGGGGGCTCAGGCCCCTGCCATGCTTCCGGGCCTGGGCCTTCTAGTAAAGACCCTCCACCCCGAAGGGGGTGTTTGTTACTTTATTTGAAGTTAAAGTAATTCATTTAATTTTGCAACTGCTAGTCTGGAGCTTGCCAGAATTGTCCTCCAGGTGCTAGCCCTCTGTCCCATGTCGGGGAAAGATGTGGATCAAAGACCAGATGACATCAATCTTCAGTTATGCCAGATGACTGAAGCCACCAGGATGCCTTCTATTGTGGATACTACCTGTGGAGGACCTGCGCGAGTGCCTTTGTACCCCCCCCGGTGCAAGGGAGAAATTCTACTAGTGATCTTTTGGGTCTCAAGCCCATCCTTCTAGATATTTATCTGCTGAATTGTAAAGAAACCTTAAGAGCTATCAGTCTGGGCCATCAAGCCCCAAGAGACTGCATGTTTGGAGATTGTTCGGATGCATTTTGCCTGCCGCCCAAATGGCCCATTGCAGGTGCATCAAGATGTTGGGTAGTTAATCATATAAATGTGCTGATATTTGTCTGTGCCCTATGGGTTAGTTTCTGCCATCGTAGAGTTGCCAGCCAAAGTCACGTTGTCGCTTCATGGGACAGGAGGCCCTAGAGCTCATTTTGTCTGTATTATGCTTGGAAATTACCTATTTCTGATGTCGCCAGATTTCGTCTAAGAATGAGAATGCTTGATAAAACTGTTTAATCTCTGAATGTACTAGATGAGAGTTTGCCTATAGTAAAGATGCCTGTGTAGCATTTAAGTGTACTGGATGTGACCTCGTTCTAATGAACAAGGATGCTTGATAAAAGTATTGCCTTCTAATTATACTGGATGTGACTTTAATCTGTATTGTGCTGAATGTTCAGGATGTGGAATCCAAGAGCTAGCCAAGCTGCTTGTCCTGGAATATTCGGTTTCTGTGATACGAAGGGCAATCCCTGCCTTTCTGTGACCAGCAGGGCCAATCCCTGCCTACTTCATTAGCATCTGCAGTTATTGTAGGAGTATATAGTGTTCCAAGTTTTGCCCTTGTCTTCAAATCAAAAGCCGGCCAACTCTACCAGCTGCAACTTCCACCAGGCCTGCAACATCCATAACTTTGGTATTTGGATATCCAGAGTGTAGTGTTAAGACTGCAGGGTTTCATACTGTTCTGGGACTGGTACCAGTGTGGGTAAAGATAATTGTTAATGTAACATCTGATTGTAACTAGCAGCTGAGATAGCCGGGGCTCTGGGTATCAATGTCTGTTGAGAATGTGATTGATTGTTCTATTAGTATAGTAGCCACCCAGCTGGAAGGTTCACCAACAAAAGCCAGTCAAACCTTGTACATATGTAACTAGCCAATCAGCATAACCTCTATTCCATTTCCCCATTCTTAATTCCCATGTCCCCTAAACAAATCTGTTACTGTTTTGAAAAGCATCATCTTGTGTGTGAGCATATTATTAGAGACTCATTAAATGTGAAATGCTGAAATGTGGGGAAATATCTATTGGGTCATGTCTGGGGAAGGTAAATGGTACTTGTGGGTGGTATAACATCTCAGGGGGTTATATCTGGTAACAGCTAGCCCATGTAAAGCACACTGAGTGGAGGCACTGCACATTGTTTAGAATTGTTATCAGTTAGTGAACCCAAACCCCTTAGCCTATTGTCCAGAGTAGTAGGCAGGGGTGCAACTCTAGGGATAGCGCCACTTAGAGGTTACATATGCATTAAAAAAATAATGTTTTCCAAGACAGACAGTGTAAGCCACAACTCAAGGCTGTCTCAAAAGGAGCCAAAGTCAGCATTCCCCCCCCCCAAAAAAATATTCAGATTCCAAGCCAGAACTGGATTTTGAATGGGAGGCTTTATGTGCAAAAGGACTCAAGAACATATGGGCTATCTCCAGTTTAGCAACTGTAAGGCCATCCACCAGCATGTGGAAGGCTGATATAGAAGTAGTGCACTCTGGAGGAGTGCTGCAAGCCTGAATCTGCTGAAGACAAAGTATTCTAGAACCTGATTGACCAGACAGGTAAAGCAATTTAGGCTATGTGAAATGGCCCACAAAGCAAACACTTCCATTTCATAGAATAAGTGTGTCTGGTGGACTGTTTTCTGGCAGCCACTTTTTGAGATACCCAAAGTGAACTATGGCTGTGTTTTCAGGAGCCATGCATGCAGATGTACGGACTTCCAGTGCTGTTCCTGTGACAGTGGACCTTTACACAATGGCAGAGGTACTGGGGGTTCTCACTGTCCTCAGTGAGACGTTTACATGCTTTCTGAGCAAGCATTTAAACTAGCCCCGGTTGGGGGGGGGGTACTGTCAGGAGCTGGGGAGATGCAGACAGACCTCCCCCACAGATTAGGACACATGACAAGCAGAATCAGGACATTATGTCGGGGGCAGATTAACCAGTACCACAGGACAGAAAAGGCTGCACACAGGGCCATATGATATCATCAACAAAGGTAGTAAAAGGGAAGCACCACATAGAATACGCCAGGAATAGTAGGATGAAACGAGGGGCTAAACACAAGGATGGGCCGAGAGGATACTACTTTTCATGGAAAGTCATGCAGAGGAATGCCCGCAGTCTGGGGAACAAGGTCCCAGACCTGATGGCTGTAATGACAGAGGCTGATCTAGACATAGCAGCCATAACTGAAACATGGTACACCAGCAACCATAGCTGGGACATAAGTGTACCGGATTATGCCCTGTTCAGAAAATACAGGGATGGTAAAAGGGGAGGGGGGTTGCCTTCTATATCAAAGAAAGCATCAAGGCAACAGAAATTCAGAACAGGCATGAGGAAACCAAGGAAGTTTGGGTCACCCTTGAGCCAGGCAATGGAACAGCTATTTGCACAGGGGTCATTTACAGACCCCCCAGCTCAGGCAGAAGAAATTGAGAAACTGCTACTGGAAAACATGCATGGCAGCAAAGGGGGATGTACTGCTGGAGGGAGACTAACATGCCAGAAATAGACTGGTCCATCCCAGCAGGGGACTCAGCCAGGACTCAGGATAGGGTTGCCACCTGTCAGGTTTTTTACCTGGTGATCAGGTATTCAGGGTCCTTATCAGGTAATCCGGTTTTGCTCTGTGCTGGTCAGGTTTTTCAGCCATTTTGAGTGCTCACATACTTTTGAAACAAATGTTGTCATATCATTCATTGTTCCAACTACATGTCCAGGTTACAAACAACTTCTGTTGTCAGTATATCGCTTTGTTTGTGAAAGCAGTCAGCCTGGGAGGAGTAAAGTATGGCCATTAACACCATTAGCACTTATTTAACCTAATCTTTTCCACTGCATCTTAAAGTAGCACAGCAGCAAAGCTACCCCCAACTTTTGTAATGGCAACAGAGCCAGTTGTCTTCTACTTTCATTTGTTGGTGAACATGTTTATCTCAAACAGAATTTAAGCATTTTTAAATGTTTTAAATATTTTTTTCCCCTCAAGAAAAAAAGTATGGTCACTTCTTTGGCTTTGAAATAGTACTGTGGACATGAACAGGAAATGGAGCCAGAAAAAGATATAATGTACACATTACAGGAAACAATGTATTGTGCATTATTATATACCATGTATACTGTTGTATGCTATTTATAGTGTTTCCCTTGTCTCCCCCAGATCATATCTGTAAATGAGATTTCTTTTATCTCTGTGTGTTTATCTGGTAAACCAATGTCAATAAATACATAAATTAACTAGGAAGAATCTAGGAAAGTAACTTTAACAGGTACAGTACAGTATCTTAACATTTTTGTTGAACTGCTGCTTTAAGCATGGTCTTTTATTGATATAACAAATTACTTTCTAGGAGGAGCAATGCATGATGAGTCATGAAAAGGGGTGGAGCTTAGGGTCTGGTTTTTGCCTCATTCAAAGGTGGCAACCCTAACTCAGGACATTGTTGACTCCCTTGAGGGGGTTGGCCTTAGGCAACTGGTGCAGGAACCTACCAGAGACCAAGCAATCCTGGATCTGGTACTGACCAACAGGGACAGGATAACAGGGCTCGAGGTGGAAGGTCAGCTAGGGTCCAGCAACCACCATATGGTGTGGGTCAAGATGACACAGGGATTCAGTCAACTCATATGAAGGCAGGAGCCTTAGACTTCAGAAGGGCCGACTTTACCAGGATGAGACTTCAGCCTAGAGAAACCCTGGAAAAAAGGAAGACTGGGGGGGAGAGAAACGTTGAGGAGAAATAGGCACACATCAAGGAGGCCATAGCAGAGGTCAAAAACAATGTGTTCGGTCAAT
This sequence comes from Neoceratodus forsteri, assembly GCA_016271365.2. Classification (NCBI taxonomy): domain Eukaryota; kingdom Metazoa; phylum Chordata; order Ceratodontiformes; family Ceratodontidae; genus Neoceratodus; species Neoceratodus forsteri. Next base: position 481,602,058 of record JADMNL010000022.1, on the reverse strand, counting down.
AGACAAGAGAAAAAGGAGAAGAAAACCACTTTGGTTCTCAAGGGGGGTAGCTGAAAAGGTAAGGGCCAAGAGGCTAACCTTCAGGAGGTATAAGGAGACACAAAGACGAGGACAGGGAAATGCATCAGAAGTAGTAATAGTAAAAAATGTATTTTTATACAGGAGTAATACATGTCATTTGGATAATACAATCCAGTTTTCAAGACAGTCCTGTACAAACTCTCTAAGTTTCACATAATAAAAACAAGTGTCCAAGAGAGGCAGGAAAAGCAGTGAGAAGTGCTAAAGTGCAAACCGAGGAGCGAATAGCTCAATCAGCTACAAAGGGAGACCAGACATTCTTCAGGTACATCAGTGACAGAAGGAAGGCAAATGGGGGAGTAGCTAAGCTTTGAGGAGCCAAGGAACAGATAGTGGAGGAAGATGGGGAGAAAGCAGCAATCCTGAATGAATATTTCTGTTCAGTCTTCACTGTGGAAGCGCATGGGCAGGGCCCCTCAGCTAGAATTTAAAAGAATTGGAGGAAAAGGAGGTAAACACCCGGCCGTTCACAGAGGAGAGGGTCCTAGAAGAGCTTGCAAAGCTGAAGGTGGACAAAGTCATAGGTCCAGATGGCATATATCCCAGGGTCTTAAGGGAACAGAGAATTGAACTGGCAGCCCTGTTCAGTGAGCCCCTAGACACTGGAGTGGTCCCAGAGGACTGGAGAAGGGCAAATGTTGCCTCTCTTCACAACAGTGGGAGTAAAGAAGATGCAGGGAACTACAGACTGGTAAGTCTAACTTCTGTAGTAGGAAAGATAGACACTCCTCAAGGAAAGAATAGTGGAGTACCTAGAAGTCATGGGGATGTTGGATCCCAGGCAACATGGGTTCACCGCAAGGCAGTCCTGTCAAACTAATTTAATAGATTTCTTGACTGGGTGACAAACTCAGTAGACCAAGGGGTGGGGTGGGGTGGGGTGGGGTGTTGTAGACAGTTGCCTACTTAGATTTCAGCAAAGCCTTTGATACCATCCCACATAGGAGACGGATCAACAAGCTAGGAAGCTTGGGGATGGGATAAGGTGGTAAACTGGATTGAAAATGGATTAAAGGACTGAAAACAGAGGGTGGTGGTAAATGGAACCCATTCAGAGGAAAGGGAGGTGACAAGCTGGGTACCTCAAGGGTCCACTCCTCTTCAACATCTTCATCAGTGACACTGCAGATGGGCTGGAGGGAAAGGTTTGCCTGTTTGCTGATGACACCAAGATCTGCAACAAGGTTGATACCCCGGAGGGGGTGGAAAGGATGAGAAAGGACCTGGAATGGTTTGAGAGATGGTCAGATGCGTGGCAACTAAGGTCTAACACAAAGAAATGCAAAACCATGCATGTGGGGAGCAGGAACCCTGAAGCAAGCTACAGGTTGGGGGAAGAGAGCTGTTGGCAGTTACTAAGGAAGAGAGGGACTTGGGGGTCATAATCACAGATGACCTGAAGGCCTCAAGGCAGACGACCAAGGCGGTTGGGAAGGCCACTGGGTGCACTGGGAGGGGAATCATAAGCTGAAGGAGGGAGGTGATAGTTCCACTGTACAGGACCCTGGTGAGGCCTCACTTTGAGTACTGTGTCCAGTTCTGGAGATCACACCTTCGTAAGGACACTGACAAAATAGAGAGAGTACACAGGAGGGTGACCAAAATGGTGAAGGGTCTACATCACAAGTCTTATGAGGAAAGAGTCAGAGACCTTAATTTGTACATGCTGGAGCAAAGGAGGGAGAGAGGTGACATGACAGAAATATTCAAATACCTCAAGGACATGAACAAGGTGGAAGGGGACAACATATTACAGTTTAAAAGTAATGCCAGAACAAGAGGGCATGATACGAGACTCATGGGTGGCTGCACAAGGGGTAATGTCAGGAAGTTCTTTTTTTTTTTTTTAACAGAGAGGGTGGTGAGTGCATGGTATATAGCCTGCCCCAGGAAGTGGTGGCCGCCCAGATGGTGACAGGCTTCAAACATGCATGGGACAAGAATAAAGGAATATTAGAGATGGGACGAAAAAGCTAAAGCCAGTGACCACATAGGGTCACTGGCCGCTTTGTCAGGTAGCATAAATGGGCAGACTGGATGGTCCTGGTGGCCCTTATCTGCCAACAGTATCCATGTATGTATCTATGCTAGCTGTGGCAGCAGGGGATACCATATTTGCAGAGGCCATAGAGGAGCAATGAGTATTAGAGAGCTTCCCCCTCCATCTTTGGCTTGAGTAATACTCTGAAATAGCAGAAAGTGAGGAAGGCATACAGCAACCTCCCTTTTCAGGAGAGGGACAATGCATCTCACCAGAGGACTCCAGGTCCTGGTGTAAGTAAGCAAAAGGAAAAAATTACTCACCATAGTAATGTTGTTTCTTCTAATGGAGTCTTGCTGTATTCAGACATAATGCAGTTAGCCCCAGCACTTGAACTGCCCTGGAGTGGAAAGAGTTAACTCTATGCAGAAGCATAGAACATTGAGCTCAAGCTTGGTTTTCAAACCTCTGTCTGTGGTACTTCTCAGCGTAACCGTCAGATTCTTACGAGCACACTAACTAACATACTATAGTATGGAAATTGTTCAACATATAGCCAAAGGGCAAAAAAAATTTTTTGGGCCCAAAAGACAAGTCGAGAACCCAAGAAAGAAAGGTAGTGACAATATTTAAGTATAAAACACCAAAAAAATAATAACATCCACCCCACCCAAGAGGGAGGGTACAAGGTACACCCCTGAGGTGCAACACTGTACCTGCCAGCCCACTTCCCAAAAACCCAGGTTCTGAGAGGGGAGGCGGGGGTCCAAATACAGCAAGACTCCATTACAAGAAACATTACTATGGTGAGTAATTTTTTCTTCAAACAACATGAAGTCTTGCTGTATTCAGACATAATGCAGACTACCAAGCAGTTCCCTATGGAGGAAGGAATGCAGAACCTACTTTGGGAAGAGGTTCTGCAGTATTGCTGTGCCAAACCTAGCATCACTCCTAGCCTGGATGTCCAGGGAGTAATGCTTGGTAAAGGTATGTACTGTTTTCCAGGTGGCTGCTTTACAGATCTCTAACAAAGGTATATCTCTGGCCTCAGCTAGAGAAGCAGCTATACCCCTAGTCGAATGAGCCCTCAAACCTGAAGGGGGCATTCTACCAAACTTGTCATAACAGAATTGTATACAAGAAACAATCCACCTGGCAATAGTTCTTTTAGTGGCAGGTTTACCTTTCCCCACTTCACCATAAGTGAGAAACAATTGAAGACAGTCATTTATATGTGCCTTAGTATGCTCAATGTAGTAGCTAAGGGCCCTCTTAACGTCCAGACTGTGTAACCTTCTTTCACCTGAAGAAGAATGATCAGTGAAAAACACAGGGAGAGATATAGACTGGTTCAGATGAAATTCCGATACCACTTTGGGCAAAAACCTCTTATTGGTTCTTAGGACCACTTTGTCCCTATGGAAGGAGATGAAGTCAGGTTCAACAGACAGAGCCTGTAACTCACTAATCCGCCTGGCAGAAGTAATAGCTACCAGGAACAGTTTTCCAGGTCAAGTAGAGCTAGAGCCAGGCCTTGAGACTGAGAGACTGGAGATTGGGGTACCAGATCCGCCCCGGGAGGAGGACAGGAGATTGTATGTCCTGGGCAGAGACAGGGGATGCGACACTGACAAGGACAGCAGTAGAGGATACCACGGCTGTCTGGCCCAATCTGGAGCCACCAGTATCACTTTGCAGGGTTGAATCCTGATCTTGATCAGAACTCTGAATAGCAGAGGGAATGGAGGGAAGGCATAGAGAAACCTGCCCTTCCAGTCCAAAATGACAGCATCCTGGGGAACCGTCCCCAGGACTGGAGGTCTGCAACAAAACAAAGAAAGCCGATGATTGTCTGGTGCTGCAAAGAGATCTATCTCTGGAGTGCCCCACCTGGAGAAGATGACCTTCAGTATGTGAGAATCCAGGGACCATTCATGGTGTCCCTGTGCTATTCTGCTCAGAGCATCTGCTAGTATGTTGTCCTTCCCAGGAAGGTGAACTGCTACCGGAGAAGTCTGAAGACACTAGGCCAGAGACTACAGCTTCATGGCTTCTGTGCACAAGGCCGAGGCCAGAGTGCCTCCCTGCTTGTTGATGTACCACATTGTGGTGGTGGTGTTGTCCGTTCTGACTTGGACCACCTTGTCCTTGACTGAATCCGAGAAGCTCTGCAGGGCTAGGAAAACTGCCCCGAGTTCCAGGAGATTGATATGAAGGAGAGACTCTTGTGGGGACCAGACTCCTTGAGCTGTCAGGGCTCCCAGGGGGGCTCCCCACCCTAGGACAGAAACATCTGTAGTTAGAACTACTGATGGGATTTGAGGGAGAAATGGAACCTCTTGTCTGAGGTTGTCCTGGTCCAGCCACCACTGGAGAGCCTGGACCAGTGTCTGAGTCACTGGGATCAGTTTGGTAAGTGAATTCTTCTTTTGAGACCAAAAAGACCTTAGATGAAACAATGTTCCTCATCTGGAACCTTGCTCCCTGCACCACTGCCGTGGAAGCTGCCATGTGGCCCAGGAGCTGGAGGAACTGTCTTGCTGGGCGGGAGACCTTAGGTCGAAAGGAGGAAGCGAGATCCACTAGGGACTTCACCCTTGCCAGGGGAAGGAAGGCTTTTGCTTGTACAGTGCTCAACTCTATGCCTATAAAGGTGAGAAGTTGAACTGGTTCAAGGACAGACTTTGGAAGACTGAGGAGAAACCCCAAAGAGCTGAGTAGGTCCTGGGTAGTTCGAAGAGCTGACTTGACCTGTAAAGGTGACTGACCCACTAAGAGCCAGTCATCCAGATACGGGAAGATGGTGATACCCTGTCTTCTGAGGTAAGCCACCACTACTGCAAGGCACTTTGTGAACACCCTTGGAGCTGATGTTAGGCTGAATGGCATAGCTCTGAATTGGTAATGGGCTGAAGGCAACTTGAACCTGAGGTATTTCTTGTGGGAGCAGCTGATAGGAATATGGAAGTAGGCATCCTTGAGGTCCAGAGATGCTAGCTAATCCCCTGGCCTTAGAGAGGGAAGGATTATTCCCAGAGTTATCATTTTGAATTTGAGCTTTGAAATGTGTTTGTTCAAATACCTTAGGTCTAGGATGGGTCGCCACTCCCCCGTTTTCTTTGGGGTAAGGAAGTACCTGGAGTATAGTCCTTTCCCCCTGTGCTAAGTAGGAACCTTCTCTATAGCTCTGAGTGCTAGAAGAGAGGAAACCTCTGCCTCTAGGGCAATGGTTTCTGAGAAGTGATGCAGGTGGAAAAGACTTAGCCCTCTTTTTGGAAATTTTTCTGAAGCCGAGGGCCAGTCCCTGGCTTACTACTTCCAGGACCCACTTGTCTGAGGTCAGACGTCCAGGCATGGAAGTAGTAAGCCAGCCTGCCTCCTACTGAAAATGGGGAGTCAACTTGGGCCGACACATCAGGGTGTCTGCTTGGCAGGAGCCTTAGAGGAGGAGGGAGCAGCTCTGCTCATCCCCCTCCTGCCCCTTCCCCTCTGAAGAACCCCCTCTGTGGGAAGGGAGAGGAGGCCTGGGCTTGGTAAAATGGTCTTTGAAAGGGCCTGCCTCTGCCCCAGACTGCTGCTTGTGCGGAGTGGCTTGCCTTTCTTTGGCTTGTGCACTCCTGTACGTGGTCCTGTATTCATCCATTTTCTTCATGTAAGCCTTTGTCTGCTCCCCAAACAGAGAGTTACCTACTACAGGAAAATCCATAACCTTAGTCTGGGTATCCTGTGAAAGGCTAGTACATCTGAGTCAAGCATGTCTTCTGAGAGACACAGATGTAGCCATGACTCTAGATGCCACATCATTGGAGTCCACAACAGCATGAAATTGCATTTTGGATACCTCAATTCCATCAGCAGCCACCTCCTCCAGCTCCTTGGCTACCTGGGGAGAGGCCTGTTTAGCCAGTTCCAGAACTATATCCAGTCTGGATTTCTGGTACCTGGCTGTGTAGGCCAAATAAGTAGCCTGCCTGAGTCCCAAAGAGGATGCCAAATACTGTTTTTTGGCCATGGCATCCACTTTCCTGGAGTCCTTATCCGGGGTGAAGCCAAAGGAATGTTAGCCCTGTCACAGGCTGCAGCCTGCACTACACCAACATGGCTGCAATGACTATAAAGGAACTCTGCAGCTGAGCCTGATAAATACCTCCTGTCCATTCTTTTATCCACAGGAGGTATTGAATTAGGGGTTTGTAAAATTCTGTGTGTCTGTTTCCCCAAGGATTTATGAAGAGGGATAGACAGTCTTTGGACTCTGGGATGTCCATCATTTCCACAAAATCAGGCTCTTCATCCTCCTCTGCAGCTTCAACCAAGGGAAACTGCAGGGTTTCTGCCACCTTTTTGTCGAACAAAAAATGTGAAGGGGACTCAGAGAGCCTGGGAGGAGAGACATCCAAGGGCCTGTCTGGGGAGATGTCCGGTTCAATGAGCACATCCAGACCCCCCAGTCATCACCATCACCACCACCACCGGGATAGTCTTTGTCTCCCTCCCACTCCTCATAATAAGCATCTGGATCGTAATCTGGAGGAGACGGATCCGACCAAACCGACCGCCTAACCAACGCTACCGGTTCGGACGGAACCGGTCTAAGTGATTGAACAATGCTAATCGCTTTGGCTATTTCGTCCATAGTTGGAGAGTGAGATACCGGATCCGAACCGGCAGACTTGCGCTTCTTTTTTGATGGAACCGACCCCTTGGGATTGGCTCTCCTTGTGCCCGAGGAGGTATCACCTAGGTCAATAGGCACCTCCTCAGGTTCGGCCACAACCGAACCAGGCTGGCCATCCGGATCTACAGACTTCTCTGCCTCCCTTTCCTTCAGCCTACTCAGTCTTTTATCTAGAGTGGATTTAGGAAAGTTTTTACAGATTTGGCAGTCTGACTTGAGGTGATCAAACCCCAGACAATAAACACAGATGAGGTGGGGGTCAGCCTTAGCAAAGGCCTCCCCACACTCAGTACAGTGTTGAAACCCAGTGGGACCGGTTTTCTTCTTGGGTTTCTCAGACATGGCCAACCTAACAAATTACCCTATTGCAGATTTCAAGCCAGGTAATGCAATAACTAATCGGTTACAAACCGTGTCACGGGCTTTTTAAAAGAACTGGTAAAAAACCTTGGTTCTTTTTAAATCAATCAGTACCGGAACACCACTCTAATCCCAGAAATAAATTTAAACAGAATGGGTCGGTTCCAAACTGGACCGACCGGAAAGAAACCGAAGAAAAGAACAATTTCCAACTTTTTCACAGAATAAAACAGTCACTACCTATCTACACTCTACCTGTACCGTAGACAGAAGCTGGAAATCCAAAAATAACAAAAATTTATATGGTTTAAACCGACCGCTTTACTTTTACCGAACCGAGCAGAGGAAATCTCCGGAGTGACTTCACTGTTAGGCGGAGTAAAGAATCTGACGGTTACACTGAGAAGTACCACAGACAGAGGTTTGAAAACCGAGCTTGAGTTCAATGTTCTATGCTTCTGCATAGAGTTAACTCTTTCCACTCCGGGGCAGTTCAAGTGCTGGGGCTAACTGCATTATGTCTGAATACAGCAAGACTTCATGTTGTTTGAATGAGGCAGTTTTGTGTTGTGTGGGGACACAAAAAGGTCCAACTCTGGATGACCTCATCTTACAAAGAGGTCGACTACCACGGCCAGCAGTTCTCACTCATGCACCAACGACTAACCTGCTCATCTTGCCTGCCAAGATGTTCTGGACACCTGGAACATGTACTGCTGATATTTCCAGTCTGTGTTCCACAGCCCAATACCAAATTCTGATTGCTTCCTTGTACAACAGGTAAGAATGAATTCTGCTCTAGTTTGTTGATGTAATGCATCACACTGACATCTGTCTGTGGCCTTCGTATGAAGTCCAAACTATCCATTGCTTAGCCTGACACAAAATGACTGCTAGGAGATGAGTTAACAGAGGACCTGGGGACAAGTGGTCCCGAAATGCCTGAAGCATGTACAGGACTACTCTCATTTCCAGGACATTGATATGCAAAGCGTGCCCCACCGGGTCCCACATGCCTTGTGTCTGAAGTAGGTCCCAGGTAAGCACCCCACCTGGACCCCAAGACATCTGTAGGAAGGATCTGATGTGGTGTAGGAATCAGGAATGGGATGCCTTTGGGCAGGTTGCTGCATTCCATCCACCACTTTAGTGCTTTGCACGAGGGAAATGTTACCACCTGTTAACTGGTCCCACTGGACTCAGTCCACTGTGGGATCTGCATGTGCAGCCTGGCCAATGACACTATGACAATGAAAGGCGTAAAATGTCTTTGTGAAGACGTAACAGCTGTCATGTACCAGTTGTGCTTGTGCAGTCAGTCATTCTGCTCTGTCCAGCGGCAGAAACAGGGAACCCTGGGCTGTATCCAAGGCTGCCCCTATATATTGCAGGCGTTGGCAATCAGTACAGACTTTGGTATGTTGACAGTCACCTCTAGAGCATTCAGCATCTGTCTGGTTCGAGCTAATGTCTGCCGTAATTGGTCCCCAGAGTGGGTTTTTACTAGTCAGCCATCCAGGTAAGGAAAGACATTAAGGCCTTCCCTGCGAAGGGCTGCTGCCACTATTGCCGGTGTAACCCCTCTACAATTGGAAGTTCCTAATATGTCTTCCTGGGCTTGCCTAATGCCCACAGCCAGGCAGGTGTTCTGTGTCTAAACAGTTTGAATTGCCTGCAAGACCGCCCTGTTAGCCTCCATGCCTGTCTCTTTAAGAAGTATCTATTTTGTAGGATAGAATTGATCTAGGTGGGGGCCAAGTTGTTTCAGGCTACAGTCCTGCCCGGGCTGTGTTATAGCTGCTCCATTCTGCCACTGCTAAGTGCGTAGAGGGAGCCCTTGTAGGATCTGTGATTGTTTGCTGACTATCTGTATTAGTAATAATAATAATAATAATAATAATAATAGACATTTGTCTAACCTGCCTTCCTTTGCAGCATGGAATGTTTCGCTTAGAGCCACCATTTTGGTTCTGGACTGCCAGTTTGGACCAATCGGTACCTCGAGGGACCTTAAAATGGAGACTGTCCCCAGAGGTCTTGTGGATTGAATTTCTGTAGGAATTGTAGTTTTTACTGTTTGGTGCCTAAATGGACCTAGAAGGGGAGCCCTTTCTGTGACAAACAGATGGATCAACCAACTGAACCTTCTGGATCACTGGGAAATCCCATAGCTGCCTGCAGCAGTGTGTCAGTTGAGAGAGTGAAAAGCTCGAGCAATTCGAGCAGCTGATCCTGCGTGGTAGTGTGTGGATTTGGCAGGAAGGCTGTATCTGGCCTGCCTGCTACAATCTTTCCAGTGTGAAGAAGTCTGCAATTTAAATCGGACTATAACCGAATCTGTTTCTGAGACCTGAATCCTGAATTGAGAGAGAGTGAATTTCACCTGGTGTGGAATGAAGACTTGCTCCTGGAGCAATCGGCCTGTCAAGAATCAGAGAACTGCAGAGCATACAGTTTTTGCAGAGACCCTGCATAATTGCAACCGGACTGTTATCCGAACTGTGGTATCTGGCTGTTTTGACTATACGTGTGCTGAATGTGTAGTGTGGGTTGCGATTTGGTTTCCCACACCCTTGAATGTGTCATGCTAGCTGTAAGCTGCTCCAGCACTTAAACGTACTGAAATCTGAACCTTCCACCTGGTCTGGGCCTCACCATCTTGGCCTAGACTGCCACTCATGCTGCAGAGACTCATCAGACGAAAGACCCACTCGGGGATTTGGCTCCCTGCTTAACACCATCGAATAGGCATTGACCACCACGGTGTCTCATGTGGGCCCTGCTTCCCCTGGCAAACCAGCATACCATCCTGAGGTCTTCATCTCGTCAATCCTGTCTCCTGGTCTGGGTAGCGTGAGTAACCATCAGGGTAGCTCCCTGCAACAAAGCTCATATCATTGTGTGTCATCTGATTTTTATTGTTTGGGGTTGGTCATCACGAACTGAGCCATCCTATCCGAAATACAAATTATGTGTTAAAATGCATGTTGCTCGTTTTCTTTCCTAAGGGCCCCAACAGCTGCAACGTCGGCCTACCACAGGCGATGCTTCAGGCTAGCCTGAATAACAATTGGGTACCCAGAGTATGTGTGACTGTGCTAGAGGGACTCTTAGTGCATACATGTTTAATCTGACTAAATCAGATCTGAAGTCAAATGCTAGATTGCTGTCCCACCCTTGTTCATGTCCCCTGAATAAATCAGATTCTCTTCTTTCTGCATTTAACTTGGCTAGTGTGTACTTTTGTGGAGGGGATACTGTATTGCTATTGCACTGTTCTATTGCAGATCTTGTTTTACAGGGGGTCTCCAGGGCCAGTGCAGCTGATCCAGCCCTGGTGGTAAGTGTGCCAAGTGTGGGTTCAATATTGTGTTCCTATGTTAAATGTGATTGTTCATCTGCTGATCTGTGTGAGCCACTAGAGGTGTTAGAGGGGGTATACCCATAGCAGCTATGCTAGTCTTAAACCAACCCTCCGGGTGGAGGCACTGGTTCACCGAGCTCAGGCCCCTCAACCTGCGCCTAGTCACGCAGGCAGGGGTAGTATCCCTTAGGACAGCATGACCTAGGGGTTACACCAAGGACTTGGTGAATACTCATGGTGCAGAAGACCAGCCAAAAGGCAACACTCAGTTCCTATTCTAGGGGGAGCATTACCAGTTCAGAGACTTCTTGTGAGGCTTCCTGATTTTGATATGAAGAAAGAAAAAAATTACTCACCTTAGTAATTGTGTTTCTTCTAATGGAGTCTTGCTGTATTCTGACAATCTGCAGTTAGCTCCAGCCTTTAAACTGCCCCGGAAAGTATAGGGTTAATTTTCTATGCAGTGCTTAGAACATTGAGCTCGAGCTCGGTTGAGGTCTCTGTCTGCAGCCCTTTGAAACCCAACTGTCAGATTCTTATGAGCAAAGACTCACTAACTATACTATGTGGAAATTGTAACATTTTTAACTAGCCAACTGGCAACAGAAAGTTTTGGATTCCCAAAGGAAGACTCAAGTCAGGAAACCCAAAACCAAAAACCAATCCAAATAAGGATAACAATACAAACAAATACCCAAATAAGAAGGAGGGTGTGCAAGAAGCACCCTTGGGGTGCGGCACTGCACCTGCCCACCCACTTCCCAAAAAACAGGTTCTGAGAGGGGAGGCAGGGAGGGAGGTCAGAATACAGCAAGACTCCATTAGAAGAAACACAATTACTAAGGTGAGTAATTTTTTCTTCAAACAATATGAAGTCTTGCTGTATTCTGACAATCTGCAGACTACCAAGCAGTACCTCCATGGAGGAGGGAGAGAACCTACTTTGGGAATAGGCTCTGAAGTACTGCTGTGTCAAACCGAGCATCACTCCTAGCCTGGATATCCAGAGAGTAATGCTTGGTAAAGGTATGGACTGTTTTCCAGCTGGCTGCTTGACAAATTTCTAAGAGAGGGATATCCCTGGCAGCAACCAGGGAAGCAGCTGTACCTCTTGTAGAGTGAGCCCTCAGGCCTGAGGGTGGAATCTTTCCCAGTTTCTCATAGCAGAACTGTATACAAGACACAATCCACCTGGCAATAGTTCTCTTGGTGGCAGATTTGCCTCTCCACTTCCCCATAAGTGAGGAACAACTGGAGGGAATCAAACCTGTGACCCTTGGTATGCTCTATGTAGTAGCTAAGGCTTTTAACATCTAAACTGTGTAGCCCTCTCTCCTGAGGAAGAATGATCAGTGAAGAAGACAGGAAGAGAGACTGATTCAAGTGGAAGTCTGAAACCACTTTGGGCAAGAACCTCCTATTGGTTCCAAGGACCACTTTATCTCTATGAAAGGAGATAAAATCAGGGTCCACTGACAGGGCTTGCAGTTCACTGATACGTCTGGCAGAGGTAATGGCTACCAAAAACACAGTTTTCCAAGTCAAATACTTAAGCTCTGCTTAGGACATAGGCTCAAAATGAGGTTGCATAAGTTAAGCAATGCAAATATTTAAGTCCCAGGCAGGGGCAGGATCCCTAAAGGGAGGATTGGTATGAAGCAATCCCTTGAAAAATGTACAGAACACAGGATGAGATGATAGTGAGAAAGACTTCCCCACTGATAGAAAGGCAGAAACAGCTGACAAGTGTACCTTGAGAGTAGCTGGTTTGAGGCCTAGGCCATTAAGATGGACCATATAATCCAGAACTGTAGGCAATTCAGCAGTGTCTGGAGAATATGCTTCTTGGAACACCAAATGCTGAATCTTTTCCATTTGGAGTTATAAGCCTTTCTGGTGGAGGGCTTCGAGAAGCTTTGAGAATATCCAGAACCCCCACCCCACGAGACAGATGCAAATCTGCATACTCTAACTCTTCAAGAGCCATGCCTTGAGATTGAGAGACCGAAGATTGGGCCACCAAATCCTCCCCTGAGAGGCGGTTAACAGGTTGTAATTCCTGGGAAGATGGACTGCTAGACACAGTAACAGGGGATACCAAGGCTGTCTGGTCCAGTCTGGAGCAATCAGAATCACTTTGCAAGGTTGTGACCTTATCCTGACTAGAACTTTGAACAGTAGGGGAAAAGGAGGGAAGGCATACAGAAATGTCCCTTCCCAGTTCAAAATCAGAGCATCCAGAGGAACTGAGCCCAGGACTGGGGGTCTGCAACAAAACAGAGGAAGTTGATGATTGTCTGGGGCTGCAAAGAGATCTATCTCTGGAGTGCCCCACCTTGAGAAAATTACTTTCAACACTAGGGGGTCCAGGGACCATTCGTGATGGCCCTGGGAGATCCTGCTCAGTGCATCTGCTAGCACATTGTCCTTTCCTGGAAGGTGGACTGCTATCAGAGAGATCTGCAGGGAATAAGCCAGAAACCACAATTTCATGGCCTCTGTGCACAAGGCCGTAGATTGAGTGCCTCCCTGCTTGTTGATGTACCACATGGTGGTGGTGTTGTCTATTCTGACCTGAACTACCTTGTTCTGCACAGACTGAGAGAAAGCTTGCATAGCCAGAAAAACTGCCCTGAGTTCCAGGAGATTGATATAAAGAAGGGACTCCTGAGGGGACCACAGTCCCTGGGCTGTGAGAGCCCCCAAATGAGCTCCCCGCCCAAAAAGGGAAGCATCCATGGTAAGGACCACCGAATGAGATTGAGCGACAAATGGGACCCCTTGCCTTAAATTGTCCTGATCCTGCCACCATTGAAGAGCTCGGATCAGTGTCCGAGTCACTGGAATCAGCTTGGTAAGAGGGTCCTTCTTTTGGGACCAAAAAGCCCTCAGATGGAACTGAATGTCCCTCATCTGGAATCTTGCTCCTTGGACCACTGCTGTAGAAGCTGCCATGTGGACCAAGAGCTGAAGGAAGTGCCTTGCTGGTCGGGACACCTGACGGCTGAAGGAAGAAACCAGTTCTATAAGAACTCTTGTCCTTTCCAGGGGAAGAAAGGCTCTTGCTTTGACAGTATCTAGCTCTGCCCGTATAAAGGTAAGAAGCTGTACTGGTTCGAGGACTGACTTGGGGAGGTTGAGAAGAAACCCCAGGGAAGAGAGCACTTGCTGGGTCACTTGCAGGTCTGACTTGACTTGGTCTGGAGACTGACCCACTATGAGCCAGTCGTCCAGATATGGAAAAATGGAAATCTTCTGTCTTCTTAAAAAGGCCACTACTACTGCCAGGCACTTTGTAAAAACCCTTGGAGCTGATGTTAGGCCAAAGGGCATTGCTTTGAACTGGTAATGGCCTGACGGCAACTTGAACCTGAGGTACTCTGTGGGAGCACCTGATGGGAATGTGGAAGTAGGCATCTTTTAGGTCCAGGGAGGTTAGCCTGTCCCCTGGCCTTAGAGAGGGAAGAATTATTCCCACAGTCACCATCTTGAACCTTGGTTTTAAAAGATGTTTGTTCAGGTATCTTAGATCTAGGATGGGTCGCCACTCCCCTGTCTTTTTTTGGGGTAAGAAAGTACCTGGAGTACAGACCTTTGCCTCAGTGTAGGGTAGGAACTGTCTATGGCTCCTAAGGCCAGAAGAGATGAAACCTCTGCCTTTAGGGCAAGGGTTTCAGAGAGAATTGCACGTGGAAAAGATCTGGCTCTCATCTTCGGAAAATTTTTGAAGCCAAGAACCAGTCCCTGGCATACTACTTCCAGGACCCACTTGTCTGAAGTAACAGACACCCAGTCCTGGACGAAGTAAGCCAGCCTGCCCCCTACAGGGATAGGAGTCTCGACCCGGGCAGGCCCATCAGGGTGTCTGCTTGGCAGGGGCCTTAGGCTGAGGAGTGGATGCAGCCCTGCTCATCCCCAGTCTGCCTCTCCCTCTGAAGAACCTCCTCTGTGAAAAGGGAGAAGAGGCCTGTGCTTTGTAGAAAGGCCTATGAAAAGGCATGCCCTGCCCCTAGAATGCTGCCTTTGAGGAGTTGCCTGCCTCTCCTTGGCCTGTGCACTCCTATAAGTGGTCCTATATTCCTCCATCTTCTTCATGTAATTGTCTGCTCCCCAAACAGAGAATTACCTTCCACAGGGAAATCCATGGCCTTAGCCTGGGTGTCCTGTTAGAGGCTAGTACATCTGAGCCAAGCCATTCTCTGAAGAGCCACAGATGTAGCCATGACTCTCGACACATCATTGGAGTCCACAGCAGCATGGAACTGTACCCTTAGATGCCTCAATCCCATCCGCAGCCACCTCCTCCAGCTCCTTGGCCAGCTGGGGGGAGGCCTGTTTAGCCAGTGCCAGTACAGTGTCCCACCTGGACTTCTGGTACCTGGCTGTATAGGCCATATAATTAGCCTGCCTGAGTCCCAAACAGGATGCCATGTATTGCTTCTTTGCCAAGGCATCCATCCTCCTGGAGTCTTTATCTGGGGGGTGTGAAGCCAAGGGGACATTAGCCCTGTCACAGGCTGCAGCCTGCATGACCCCAACATGGCTGCATTGCTGGTAGAAAAACTCCATGTCTGAGCCTGATAAAGTGTACCTCTTATCCATTCTTCTATCAACAGGAGGTACAGAATTAGGAGACTTTAAAAATTTTTGTGTCTGTTTCCCAAAAGATTTGTGCAAGGGAATAGACAGCCTCCTGGACTCTGGGATGTCCATCATCTCTACAAAATCAGGCTCCTCTTGATCCTCTGTAGCTTCCTCCCTAGGGAGCTGAAGAGTTTCAGCCACTTTCCTGTAAAACATATAGTGGGGAGGGAACTCAGAGAGCCTAGAAGGGGAAACACCAGAAGGTCTGTCTGGGGAGATGTCCGGTTCAATGGGCACATCCAGACTTTCTGCTCCATCATAATCATCTTCATAATCCCCCTCCTCCTCAAATTCCAGTTCATAAAAATCTTCAGGGGCATATTCCTGAACCGGTGGAACTGACCGAATAGAGCCCCTAGCAAACGGAGCCGGATCGGGCGGAACCGGGCAAAGTGATTCAACAATCCGAATCGCTCGGCAATCTCATCAGTGGTCGGAACCGGCTGATTTGTCTTTCCTTTTCCTTTTTGTAGGAACCAATCCCTCAGGATCGGCTCTCCTCTTGCCTGAAGAAGTATCGCCCTGGTCAGAGGGCACTCCTCCTGGTTCGGTCGGAACCGAACTGGGCTGGCCATCCGGCTCATCGGACTTCCCGGCCTCCTTTTCTCTAAGTCTACCTAATCTCTTTTCCAGGGTAGATTTAGGAAAATTTTTACAAATTTGGCAGTCTGTATATCAAGGTGTTCAAACCCCAGACAATAAACACAGGTGGTATAGGGATCGGCCTTATCAAAGACTTCCCCACACTCTGCAGCGCTGAAACCCAGTGGGCCCGTTTTTTTTTTCCTTGGGTTTCTCAGACATGGCCATCCTACCCAAACTTACCCTTTTTTCAGCAACTGCCAGGCAAGACTCCCTTATTGGTTTCTAACCGTGTCACAGATATTGGAAAGAAACGTTAACACTTTTTTTTACAACCAATAAGGACCGGTAACCACACACTAAAGCAAAGTACAAGGATTCAGTACATAGGATCGGTTCAGCCGAACTGATCGAACAAACTTAAAATTTCCACAAAGTAATCAAAAATAACTATCTAGTACTCACGGTACCGCAGACAGAGCCTGAACCGACAAAGCGGAACAATTTCGGAATAATAATTTCGGCTTAAAACCGACACTTTAACCAACTTTTGAACCGAGCTGAAGAAGAAATCTCCGGAGCGACTGTTCAGTGAGGTGGAGTAAAGAATCTGACGGATGGGTTTCAAAGGGCTGCAGACAGAGACCTCAACCGAGCTCGAGCTCAACGTTCTATGCACTGCATAGAAAATTAACTCTATACTCTCCGGGGCAGTTTAAAGGCTGGAGCTAACTGCAGATTGTCAGAATACAGCAAGACTTCATGTTGTTTGAAGGCATCCATTATACCCAGGGATCATATCCAGTTCTCTGTTTGCAGTAGGGCAAGGAGACCCTGCAGAGAGACCATCCAAAACTTGTATTCTATGAAGTAGTAGAGGTCCCAGAGATCTAGAACAGGCCTCAGATCACCTGCCTACTTTGGGACTACAAAGTATCTGGAATAAAAGCCCTTGTGCCGGTCTGGGAGGCACAGGTTCTATGGCTCCCTTTTGAAGTAAGGTCTGTACTTTGTCATGCAGCAGGCATATATACCCTGGTGGGTATGTTGTCACAACTGGTGGATGATCTGGAGGGTTGTCCAGAGGCTCCAGAGAATGAACCTTCTCTATAATCTCCAGTATCCATTTATCTGTGGTAATTGCCCTCCACTGATCCAGATGGAGGGATAAGCAACCCCCTACGACCACCCCTGGATGTAATGTGGTGGGGGTGTTTAAGGAGTCATGCTGAGCTGGGGGGAGGGAACCACTGGCTCCACCACCTCTAGGTGCTTTTAAGTGGACACCTGGGAAGGGGGACTGGAAAGGTGCCCACACCTCTACCCTGCTGGCTATAAACCTGACAGCTGCCCTCAACAGCAGAGTGATGAGTTACCCTGCTCCTACCCCTTCCTTGAATATAGTACAGGACTATACTGACTTTAGAGTCTTGCCAGATGACTGAACGTTTTTCAAAGCTTCTTCAACATCATGGCCAAACAGTTTCCATCCCCTCAATGGGGCACTGAGAACTGTCTGCTGTACAACAATGGCAAAATCCGACACTCTGAGCTAGGAGTAGCATCTGAGAGATGCCACAGGCTGCAGCCCTTGCAGCATCAGAGACATCATATGCTATGCAGAGCAAGTGTTTACCCAGATCAGCACTGATGGCAAGAATTTTGACAAACTTGTTTTGCAGAACCCTCTGGCAAGGCATGTGCAGCAACCTTAGCCTCCCTCCATAGGGTATCCTGGTATTTTATCATATGGGCCTGGTAATTGGCAATAGGCAGACCCAACAAGGGAGAGGCATAGGTATGTTTGGCCAGTACATCCAACCTCCTGGATTCCTTATCAGGAGGGAGGAACTCGGGTGTCTAGATGCCCTGGCTTTATCATACGCAGCAATGGCCACCACTGCATCAGTCTCTGGCTGGTTAGAATAAGACTTTCCAGAAGGGGCAGAGTATATTTTGTCAGCCTTCCTGGAACAGCTGGTATGTTTGGCCTATATCAGACTGCATAAGCAGCATTCTCCAATGTTGGAAACAGAGGAGGAACAACAGCAGAGGGAGATTCTGCATCTCCAGAAATTCCAGCAGGTTTTTTTAGTAGAGTCCTGCTCCTCCAAGGTAAAGTCCATGGCAGTTTGCATTTGTTGTATCATGGCATCTCGAGGTGACCTTGGTGTATTCACTACAGAGTCCTCGCTACAGGGGGAAGACTGCTCAACTGGTGCCATGTATATAATGGCTATCTTCAGAATAGTCTTCCTCATCCTCCCCCATTATGTGGTCAAGATTGTATTCATATTCGTCTTATCTCTCAAATGGGAATGGATGACTGTGACAGTGGTGGCTGAGGAAGTCAATTCCAAAGTACATTAGGCTGCGGCATTGATGGGGTAGTTGTCATAGTAGTCCCCGTTGACAGGCCCACTACAGTAGCTAGCTCTGGCAGTAGACACCGTACCATGTCTGGGAATGATAGGTGTACTGCCTGTGCATCAAAGCCACTTGGGGTAGTGATTGTGATATCACTAGTCAATGGAGGTTGATTCTCCAGCGATAATGGTGACTTCCATATTAGGCCCGGTAGTGCCAATGCCAAGTCCTGATCTTGGTGTCTGGTTGACAGTGGTGGGGGGGAGCAGTTGGCACCACCACTGGAGTGGACGGCGTTGTAGTTTGAGACATACCTGTGGTCCACAGCAGTGACCTGGACCTCGCTGGGGGAAAAAAATAAATTACTTACCATAGTATATAAAAACATAGAATCTGACAGCAGGTAAGGACCGCTTAGTCCACCCAGTCTGCCCATTTCCCTACCTACTGCATAAACTTCAGATTCTATTTGATCTGCAGCTCACTTTCTGCTTCCCACTACTAGGGTAGCCTTCTGTCTATCTCATGCATTCTTGAATTCCTCGTTTTGCCCCTACGACCTCCGCAGGGAGGCTATTCCAAGCATCTACCACCATTTCCATGAAAAAATACTTCCTTACATAGCTTCCCCAGAGTCTCCCTACCTCCATCCTCAAATTATGACCCATTGGTCTTGCACATCTCTTTCTGAAAAATGATGCTGCCCTCTTGAACTTTGTTTATTCCCTTGAGGTACTTAAAGGTCTATCATATCCCCCTTCTCCCTCCTTTCTTCCAGGGTATACATGTCGAGGTCTTTCAGTCTCTCCTCATATGGTTTCTGGTGCAGTCCTTGCACCATTTTTGTTGCCCTTCTCTGGACTGCCTCCATTCTAGGTCCTTTCAGAGATGTGGTCTCCAGAATTGAATACAGTACTCTAGATGAGGTCTCACCAACAATGGAATCACCATCTCCTGTTTTCTACTGGTGATACTTCTCCCTATGCACCCCAGCATCTCTCTGGCTCTCATCACAGCCTTCTAGTAATGCTGTTTCTTCCAGGGATTGTGCACTATGCTTAACTACTCAATCAATCAATCAATCAATCAAAATCTTTATTTATTCAGGCGAACATCATTGAGCATAGCTCATTTACAAGATGGACCTGAGTGGTCATACAAAGAAGGATACAAGTTTATTACAAGGACATAAGAATAGCATAAACATTAGTACAAACAATAAATAAGAAATATATACAAAATTTACAGATATACAAGGCACAGTAACAAAACCTAACCTGTAACAATTAAGAGGATAATTGATATAGAAGGGTAATGATCAAATAGTAGGGCTTCTACAGGCTTTATGAAATGTGATAACTGACTGGGTAGAAGAGGAAATTCAACATAGTGGATTACAGAAAGGAGGGTATAGGTTCGGTGGGGACTAGGCCTTATGGAAGCAGTTGCACAGCTCTGGAAATAGGGTGGTATATAATTTTTGAAGGATGATAAGGGTAAGAGGGTATTCAGAGTCAGATTTTGGAGTGAGTTCCAGACAAATGCTAGGAATAGCTGATAGCAGCCCTCCCAAACCGGGTGCAGGTATTGGGAATCTTTAGCATAATGAGCTTATTAATCCTTAAGGTGTATGGCCTGATGTGATACTGGTGAAACAGTCTGAGATATAGGAGGAGTTTGCCTGATAAAGCTTTAAAAATCCAGATTGCAGCATTCTTTTTCTTCTGTGTTGTAGGGATGTCCAATTGACTGCCTTGTAAAGGGAGCAATGATGGGTGCTGGAGGAAGGTCTGTAATAAATCTGATGGATCTGTGATACAGGGTGTCCAGCTTATTTAAGATGGAGAGTGAGCAATGGCGTAGAGAAAGTCAGCATAGTCAATGAGGGATAGGAATGATGCCTGGATTAATCTTTGTTTGAGTCTCTGGTAAGGTAATGCTTTATTCTGTAAAATAGGCCAAGCCTTTGTCTCAACTTTTTTAATAGCTCTTCAATGTGGACAGAGTAATCAAGCTTATTATCAATCCAGACTCCAAGATATTTGAATTTATCCACAAATTCCAGCTTTTCTCCAAATAAGGTGGATAATTGTGGGATGATGAATGAAGGGGTAGTGGAAGAGCAATTCTTTGTAGCAAAGAACATAGCTTTTGTTTTTTTGGCATTTAGAAGTAATTTTTTCCCCAATAGGTTGTGTTGCAGGATGGAGAATTCTGACTAACAATTCACAGGCTTTTGATGAGGGATTGCTGACATATAATACAGTATCATCAGCAAACAGGTGAATGTTAGATTGAGAGAGGTTGGAGTCAATGTTATTAATATAAATGGCAAAGAGGATGGGGCCCAGGATAGAACCTTGCGGTACACCTCTTAGCAATGGTTTAGAGGTAGATAGATAATTTTCATTTTTTACCAATTGTAACCTTCAGAGAGATAGCACCTAAACCAATTGAGGGACAGTGAATCAAGGCTCACAGAGACTAAGAGAGGAGATTAATGATTCAAGATCCACTGTGTCAAATGCTTTACTCAAATCCAGGAACACAGCACAGATACTATTCTTTTATCCAAGGCAGTCTGCCAATCATTAGTGACTTTTGCTAGGGCAGAGATGTGTAGTGCATTGATCTAAACCCAGATTGTGCTGGATTTAGCAGGTTGTTGGTGTCCAGATAGGCCCTTAACTGCGAGTTTACTAGTTTTTCAAGCATCTTGGATAATACCGGTAAGATGGAAATGGGCCTATAATTGTTAAGGTCCATGGGATCACCTGATTTGAGTAGTGGAACTACTTGAGCTGTTTTCCATATAGAGGGGATGGAACCAGTAGCTAGGGAAAGGTTGAAGAGGTGAGTGAGGGGGGCAGATAAGGCATGCAGTGCCACTTTAAGAAAGTAGGGATCCAGGGAGTCTGCACCTGCACTCTTGGATGTATCTAAATTGGATAGGAGGTCTTCCACTTCTTTTAAGGATATTGGTTCAAAGGAGAATGTTGAAGCAGCCTTTTGTCCCACAGTGGATTGAAGGTTTAATGATGATCTCAAGAGATTTGCAGGTGAAGAGTCAAATGCTAGGCCAGCTGTAGTGAAATGGTCATTGAAGGCATTTAAGATTCCTTGCTTGTCAGTGATTTCTACATCACTTAGGAGCAGTTTGGAGGGTAAGGCAGGGAAGGATTTTGGCCTAGAATTCCTTTGATAGTACCCCAGAATCTGGATGGGTTAGTATAGGATGCATCCAATTCAGTTCTATAGAAGGGCTTGGCATTTCTTATTTGATTTGTGCATGAGTTTCTTGCTTTTCTGAATTGAAGCCAATCTCTGGTATCCTTTGTTTTCTTGCCTTTTTCCAGAGTTTGTCTCTACTAACAAAGCTGATTTAAGGTCAGCAGTGAACCAACGACAAGATTTTACTTTTGTTCTGACAGTGGTGATTGGTGCATGTATATTGACAGCATTAGTGATAATATCCTTTAAGATCTGGAGAGCTGTCTCAACTGAGGTTGTAAGGTAGAAATCTTGCCAATATGTAGTATTGCACAGATCATGGAGATATCCTGAGATGCTGAAATTCTTTTTTGACCTTTTATGGAGAAATTTTGCAGGATTGGATGGCTTGAGTGTAGATCTTATGCCAGCTATAGGACAATGATCACTTACGTCACTGGGTAGCACTCCAGCATGAGAATATAAGTGTTCACCATCATGATATCCGGGAGTGAACTGTTGGCAGTGTTTTTTAGGTTAATCCTTGTTGGATCTTTGATTAATTGAGTGAATCCACAGGTGTCACAGAAGGTTACTAGTGGTGCAGATGCATTAGATAACCAATTTAAATTCAAATCACCAAGGATGATGGTATCTTCAGGGCCTAGAGTGAGTATTGTTCCTAAATGGCATAAGAGTTTGAGGCCTGCAGAGGGGGGCCTATAGCAGCCAATCAATTTAAAGGAAGACATGTTAGGAAGGATATTTTGATTGACAAACATTCAAATTCTTTGGTCTGGATGTATTAATGAGGCAGGATGCAGAGATGGTTTCCTTGACGTAGATGGTTAACTTACCGCCCCTGGAAGGCGGTCTGATCTGAAGAGCTGATAATTGGGAAGGTTTATCTCACTATCTTTGTTGTAGATCTGAGCCAAGTTTCAGAGATAACCAGGAAGTCAGGTAGGGTATGTGCAACCCAGGCTTGTATTAAGGAGAACTTTTTTAGGAGGCTGCAGGCATTGAAGTGAAGGAAACTTAGGCCATTTATGGAGGATAGATCAGATGGGGATAAAAAACTTTCAATGGGGCCAGGATTGATTTCAATAGTACCAATACTGATCAGAAGGAAGAAGATTAGTTTGAGGAGGGCACTAAATGATAGGGATAGGGAGTGATCAGAACATTTCCTCCTCTTAGTGGGGAACCACTGTGTGGGAACTACTGCAAATCAGCTTGCTGGTTTGAGCTGCCCCAGGGTAGAATTTCATGCAAACTAGAGAATTTTGAAATGAAATTCAAATATCTGCTGTGTGGTCATGCTCCACTCTGCCCTCTAATGTCATATTTATTTCTGTAGTTAGGGGAGCAGCGACCATTAAACTAGCTAAACCTATACAAAAATAGAAAGCCCCAAAATTTGTCACAACATGGCAGATCAAAACTTCTTCAACAAAATCACCAAAAATCAGTTGTAGGCAATGCAAAAAAATGCTCAAGTGAAATAAAGAAAAAAAGAAAGATTCTTGGAGAACCTTCTCCATGTTCTAAAAGGGGAAGTAGGGTGGGACTGTTAAGCATAGTGAGGGATCCCTTGGAAGAACATTACCATGGTGAATAATTTTGTTCTTCAAATCCCAGGAATCCCTCACTATGCTTAACTACTGCAGACTACAAAGCAGTACCTTGGGAGGCTGGTTACAGAACCTATGTAGAGCAAAGGTTCTGCAAAACTGCAGTACCAAATTGGTCATCCCTTCTGGACTGTACATCCAGACAACAGTGCTTTGTGAAGGTGCGTTCCATTTTCCAGGTAGCTGCTTTACAAATTTCCAGCAAAGGAATATCCTTTCCAGCTGCCACAGAGGCAGAAGGGCAATCTGGAATGTGCCGAGGCCCATGGTGGTAGCTTGTCAGCTTTGCCATAACAGAACTGAATGCAAGACACTATCCAATGAGCAACTGTTCTCCTGGAGGCTGGCCTACCTTTTGCCAACTTCACCATACTGTATGTCAAACTGAATGGGAGGATCTGGTTTCCTTAGTGCAGTCCATGTAGTAACAGAGTGCCCTCTGACATCCAGATTGCAATGCCTCTGCTCACTTTTTGCAGAAAAGAACACTGGAAGGGAAATGGACTGGTTCAGGTGAAATTTGGACACCACTTTAGAAGTAATTTCCTGTTTGTCCTTAGGACTACCTTGTCCCTGTGGAAGACTATGTAATTTGGGTCTGTGCAGCAAGCTTGCGGTTCATAAACC
Source organism: Neoceratodus forsteri (assembly GCA_016271365.2). Taxonomy (NCBI): domain Eukaryota; kingdom Metazoa; phylum Chordata; order Ceratodontiformes; family Ceratodontidae; genus Neoceratodus; species Neoceratodus forsteri. The sequence goes on along the minus strand of JADMNL010000022.1, from coordinate 481,578,527 downwards.
CTTTTGGCGGGCGTCATGGCCACCAAGAAAACAGTTTTCCAGGTAACATACTTTAAGTCACCAGTAGCCATGGGCTCAAAGGGGTGCTCCATGAGCTTAGCAATGCACAAGTTCAAATCCCTTGCAGGGACTAGGTCCCTGACAGGGGTATGCAAATGAAGGAGCCCCTTAAAGAACTTTTTGAAAATGTGGTGTGAAGCCAGGGTTCTCTCTCTGCTGGCTGAAACATAAGATGCACCTGGTAGCAGTGTCAGCTTAAGGGTTGAGGGCCTGAGGCCCAGGGACTGGAGATGGTCCAGATAGTCCAGGATTGTGAGCAGATCTGCCTGCAAGGGCTGAGCTGCTTAGAAGAACATTACAGGGAAAACCTTTTCTACTTGGAAGCATAAGTTTTCCTTGTGGCTGGTTTCCTGGAAATGTAAGGACTTGCAAAACCTCCTTAGAAAGGTTAAGACCAGAAAACTTTAGCTCTTCAAGAACCATGCCTTGAGGTGCAAAATTTTAAGGTCTGGGAGGTCATCCTGCCCCGAGACAGGGTCAGCAGATTGTGTCTCAGAGGGAGGCAGCTAGGATGCTTGATGAAGGGGGCCAGGAGTAGGGAGTCCCAAAATTGCCTGGCACAATCTGGGGCTATTAGGATCATGGTTGCAGGTTGGCTCCTCCACTTCAACATCACCCTCAACAAGAGTGGGAAGGAGGAAATGCATACTGGAACTTCCTTGTCCAATCTAAAGTCAGGGCATCTGATGGGATCAAGCCCACTGCAGGTGGCCTACAGCAAAAGAGGAAACTGACAATTCTCCCAGGATGTAAACAGGTCTATCTCTGGTGTACCCACCTCCTGAACACCATGGCCAGAGCCCGCTTGTTCAGGGTCCATTTGAGATATCCCTGGCTGATCCTGCTCAGGGGGTCTGCCAAGACATTGTCTTTCCTTGGCAGGTGAACTGCTAATACTTGCACCTCTACGGAGCAGGCCAGATTCCAGATCTTCATTGCTTCTGTACATAGCTTTGAGGATCTTGTACCCCAGTTTGCTGATGTTGTACATGGTAGTGGTGTTGACTGTCCTGACCTGGACAGACTTGACTCCGGACATCCGAAGCAAAAGTTTGTATAGCCAGGTACACTGCTCTGACCTCCAGCAGGTTTATATGCTCCTGGGACTCTTGGGAGGACAACATCCAACTTACTGTTAGGCCATCCAGATGGGTACCCCTGCCCAGGCGGAAGGCATCTGTTAGTACTACTGTGGGTGACTGCTGTAGGAAGGTCACACCCTCCCGGAGGTTGCCCTCTTCTTTCTACCAGTCCAATGCTCTTGAGAGACTTTGGCACAGGTATAAGTCTTGAGAGAGAGAGGGACTCGCCTTTGAGACCAGTGGGCCCTCGGGTGGTACTGGATGTCTCATTTGGAACATGGCCTCGGCCACTAGTGCTGTGTAAAACGTCATGTGGCCTAATAGCTGGAGGAAGTCTCTTAGAGGGCTGGGCTGGTCGAGCCTGAAAGACTTTGCCAGACTTGCCAGGCTTACCAGGTTTCCCACTCTCTTGTGGAGGAAGGTCCTCACTTGGGGAGCATCCAGTTCTGCTCCTACAAATTCTAGATCCTGTATGGATTTTGATTGGGACTTCTGAATCTTTATGATAAAGCCCAGACCCTCCGGGGTATGCCGAGTGAGGAAGACAGAGGCCCTAACCGCCTGGTGTGATTTCTGTGACCAGTCAGTTTTTGAGATAAGGGGAAACTACCACTCCCTGCCTTCTCAGATGTACTGCCACCAAGGCCAAGCACTTTGTGAACACTGGGAGCTGAAGAAAGTCTAAAGGTGAGGGCGGTGAACTGGTAAAGGCCAGCCCCTACCCTGAACCTTAGGTATTTTCTGTGACAGGACCTGACTGAGATATGAAAATATGCATATTTTCGGGTCCAGAGACCCTAGTCAGTCCCCTTGCTGAAGGGCTGGGATTACTGCAGCCAGGCTTACCATCTCGAAATTTTCCTTTTCAAGGCATTTGTTCAGATATCCGAGGTCTAAAATGGGTCCCCACAATCCATTTCTCTTGTGGACCAGGAAGCACCTTGAGTAAAGGCCCTTTCCCCACTGTGGTGGGGGGACTTTTTCTGCTGCCTTTGCTTACAACAACTTCCCTACCTCCAATTTCAACATGACTTTCTCTGTTGGAGTGGGAGGTGTAACGTAATTGTGAATCTGCATTATTTGGAACCTTTTGATCTGCAGGGTGAGTCCCTGGCTCACTACTTACAGGACTCACTTATCCGTGGTGATGTTTTTCCACTCCTGAAAAAAAGTGAGCCAGCCTTCCTCTCGTTGGCAATGGGTGAGCGACCTGGACCACCTTGTCAGGGGTTCTGCTTAGGACGGGCCTTGGGTGCTGGGGTTGAGTCAGCATACTTACAGCCCCTTCACCTATGCCTCTGAAGGAAACTCCTCAGCTGGGAGAAATCATAGGCAAGGAAACCCTGGGGAAAATATCCCCTACCACTACCTCCCTCTTCCATAAGGCCTACTAGAAGTGGAGGCCTTTTCCTTTCAGTATTACTCTTGTAGGTGGCTTTGTACAATTCCACCTTCTTCATGTATGCCTCTGTCTTCTCACCAAACAGGGAATTTCCCTTACAAGGAAAAATACATAGCCTTCGTCCAAGTATCCTGGGAGATGTTGGTGGTCCTAAGTAAAGCAAACCTCATGGAAACCGCACGAGTCATGACCCTGGAGGCAGTGTTGTTGGCATCCACTGCCATATGGAATAGATATTTGGAGGCATCCATGGCTGTCTTAGCAATATCTTCGAAGTCTTGTGCCAGGCCACCAGATACTTTTTCACTCATGGCCAGAATGGAGCTCCATAAAGCTTTCTGGTACTGGGCAGTATAAGCCATGTAGACTGCTCGTTCTAGGAGCAAGGATGCTGAGGTATAGACATTTTTTCCCATGCTATCAAGCTTCCTAGAGTCCTTATCTGGGGCCTGGGTAGAGAGGGGAACTTTAGCTTTGTCACAGGCCACAGCCAGTACTACCCCTCATGGTCAAGGAGGGAGTAAAGGTATTTAGCACCCTGTCTGTCCAGCTGATATTTCTTTTCTATTTTCTTGTCAATACCAGGAGTAGAGGTTGGCATTTGAAACAACTTGCATGTTACCTGCTTTAGGGACTTCTGGACTGGCAGAAGCAAACTCTTGGTCAGGGTTAACCCCATCATAACCAGGAATTCTAACTCATCTTCAGCAGTCTCCTGGGGTGGAGAGATTGAAATGTTGACCATTTGCCTCACAAAGGAATAATTTGGAGAAGTCATCCTGGGCCTTGGAAGAGCAGCCAAATTCTTGTTCAGGGGAATTGTCAGGCTCAATAGGTTCTTCCCCATCATAATAAAATTCAACCCCTTGGTCTTCTGAGACCAGAGTATGTACTGAAACCAGGGAAGGAGGAATTGGCATGCCAATCAGCAAATCCACAGCCTGGAAAAAACTGCCATGATTTGGTTATGTCCTCTATTGAGGGATTTTACCTTTGTCCACCGACTCCTCCCCTTCAGAATGAGGTTCAGGAACTGTGACAGAGCTGCACTCTACCAAACAAATGGTATAGCACTCAGGGACATATTTCTATCTTCTCCCCTTCATTCTGCATTGTCTGTTGCAACATCATCCTTTTACTCCCCAATTTTTTGTCTTTTCATTTTTCTGCCTAGGTAGATTGGCCACCTACCTAAGTAACCTCCACTCTCGCTATCCTTTATCCTAGTATTCAACTTTTTTTTTTTTTATTTCTTTTTATTAGGATTTTCCATTAATTTTATGAGATAGTGCATACAATGATGTTCTGTTATATGATTCAGTATAACTTTCATAATGCATCGACAATCAAGTAACGACATATTGCAGTTATGTTTTAGAATGACTAACGCTGCAAAGAAAAGGAGACTGCAAGCAGACAACATTCCATGTAAGAGTTGAGAACAAAATTGCTCACTAAGATCCCCCCCCTTGCCCTACCTCTTTACCCCTTTTTATGGACAAAACTCAGGGTCTACCCCTACCTTATGTATTATCTATTTTTGCCATAACTTGGTGACAGTTGGAGACTGGTCATTCATTTTTGCTGTCAAACTTTCTATTTGATATATTATAGTCATGATACGCCTCCAGTCATGTATGGTGGGGATGTCCTTTGACATCAGTTTTTTTGCTGCTAGCATAAAGGTGGGTAACAGACACTTTGTCCACAGAGGGGAGCGATCCGGGTAAATGGCCAACAGAACCACTTCTGCCGTTAATTCTACACTTGCTCCCAGACATTCTGTGATCTCTTTTTTAAAGAGTGATCCAGAAAGGTATCAGTAGTGGACACTGCCACATTATGTATGCAATATCAGCCAATTTACACCCACATCCTCTCCAGCTGTGCCAATATTATACTGGTAGGTATTTAGTCAGCCTTGCCAGGGATCTGAAGTATCTCTACCTATACTTCGAGTATTCTCTCCATGTGTGTAACTAGGTAATCTTAACTACCTGCAAAGCTGAAGTGGTCCATTTTTCCTTTGATATGTTAAGATTTAAATCTTTGTTCCAACTTTCTAGTATTGGATCTGTTGATTCATTGGAAAGGTTTCTCATAATTTTATATAGATTTCCAATAAGATGATTCCAGTGATTGCCAAGGGAATGATCAGAGAACAGTTTCAAAAGAGGAGGAATTGATCCTAGTATTTAACTTTCACTTTCTGTCCCTTTGTTGTTCTGGAGAAAAGTGCTTATGATGCATAAAAGTGCAAGGTGCTTGTGTAAAATAATAAAAGCAATTGTTTAGTACATGCTTTATAAGAAAAAAAATAATTACCATAGTAATCTTCTTTCTTCCCAGTGATGCTCAGACATTCATAACTTTGTGCAGTCATCCTGATGGGTTGGACTGCCCGGAGAGATGGAACACATGCAAATGATGGAATTCTTTGCACGTGAGCATCTTTCAAATACTGCCTCTACCAACTGTAGTGTTCTAAGCCCTTCAGATTTGTAAGAAGCCTAGAAGTCAGGCAACATGGAAAAATCCGACAACTAATTAATGAAACTTTTTTTTTTTTTTTAGGATTAGCCTAATAAAACAACTTACTTCAAAAAAGCTCCAAGGGAGGAACTATATCTATATATAATAATGGTGTTCACCATACAATGAGAAAAACTATTAAGAGATGCAGACAACTCTGTTAAAATCTGTCTAGCATAGAGAAATGTATCCAGAAGGAATGGCTATGTGGCACTAACATGCAGAATGCAGAGGCTGAAGTTCTGGAAGGGGAGGATGGGAGGGAGTTATGAATGTCTGAGCATCACTGGGAAGAAAGAAGATTACTATGGTAAATAATTTTTCCTTCTAACCCCAGTAATGCTCAGACCATTCATAACTTTGTGCAGACTACAAAGCAGTACCCCCTGGTGGTGGGCACAGAACTTATTTTGGAAACAGACTTTGCAGGACTGCTGTGCCAAACTTGGCGTCACTTCTGGACAAAATATCTAAATTATAATGCTTTGTAAAGGTGTGTACTGATTTCCAGGTAGCTACTTTACAAATGTCCAACAATGGCACCTCCCTAGCAGCTGCAATAGTGGCAGCTGTTCCTCTTGTTGAATGAGCCCTCAGCCCAGCTGGGGACTCTCTACCTGCTTTAGTGTAGCAGAATTGAATACACTGGACAATCCACCGAGAAATGGATCTTTTTGAGGCTGGTTTGCCCATTCCAGCATCCCCATATGTAAGGAAAAGTTGTTTCTTGTCTTGCCTATGGCCTTTAGTAGCTGTCATGTAGTAGCTGAGAGCTCTTTTCACATCCAGACTGTGAAGCCTTCTTTCACCAGAACTTGTATGGTCGGTGAAGAAGACAGTCAGAGTGATTGATTGGTTCAGATGGAAATCTGAAACCACTTTGGGAAGGAATTGTCTGTTCTGAGGACTACTTTATCCCTGTGGAAGGAAATGTAGTCCTGGTCAACACAGATAGCCTGAAGCTCACTAATTCTTCTTGCTGAAGTAATTGCTACCAGGAAAACTGTTTTCCAAGTAACATACTTTAAATGGGCTGTAGCCATGGGTTCAAAAGGAGCCCGCATCAATCTGGCTATACATACATTAAGATCCCAAGCGGGCACTGGTGCCCTGTGAGGAGGGTGCAAATGCATCAGACCTTTGAAAAATCTTTTGAAAATGGGATCTGATGCTACAGACACCTTTGTCCTAGCAGACAGGTATACAGATACTGCTGCAAGGTGAACTCTTGAGGAACTGGGTTGCAGACCTTGTGAATGTAAATGAGTTAGATAATCCAACACCACTGAGACCCCTGCATCATTTGGGGTGAAGTTTTTACCAGAGCACCAGAAAGAGAATCTTTCCACTTAGCAGAATAAGTTTTCTTAGTAGAAGGCTTCCTATAACCTTTTAAGATGTTTAATACAGCCTCAGAAAGGTTCAGACCTGCATACTCTAACTCCTCAAGAGCCATGCCTTGAGATTAAGAGACTTGAGATTTGGGAACAGCAATGTTCCCTGATTGGAAGTTAGAAGATTGTGCCTGAGAGGCAAGCTTATTGGCTTGCTCACTACCATGGAGAGCAGAAGACAGTACCATGGCTGCCTGGGCCAATCTGGAGCTATCAATATCAGAGAAGCTGAGAGGGATCTGAGTTTCAGCAGTACCCTGAAAACTAGAGGAAAAGGGGGAAAGGCATAGAGAAACTTGCCTGACCAATCCAGCACCAGGACGTCCAGAGGGACTGTGCCTTGGGCTGGTGGCCTGCAACAATACTGAGGCAACTGGTGGTTCTGGTGGGATGCGAACAAGTCTATCTCTGGAACGCCCCACCTGCTGAAAATTACCTGCACCACCTGCTTGTTCAGTGTCCATTCGTGATGGGACTGACTGATCCGACTCAGTGTGTCTGCCAAGATATTGTCCTTTCCTGGCAGATGGATGGCTTGAAGGGACACCTTTAGAGAATATGCCAGAGCCCAAATTCTCATGGCTTCTGTGCATAGGGGACCTGATCTGGTGCCACCCTGCTTGTTTATGTAATACATAGTGGTGGTATTGTCCGTTCTGACTTGTACCACTTTGCCCATTACCAGTGTAGAGAAAACTTTTAGTGCTAGCCACACTGCTCTGAGTTCCAGCAAATTTATATGCTGGAGGGACTCTGCCCCAGACCAGGTACCCTGAGTTGTGTGCTCCCCTAGATGGGCACCCCAGCCCAGAAGGAATGCATCTGTTGTGAGGACCAGTGAAGGATCCTCCTTCTGGAAGGGGACTCCCTGCCTTAGGTTGGATTCCTTTTTCCACCACAAGAGGGCTTGTAACAGAGGCCTTGTCACTGGAATGAGCTTTGAAAAGGGATCTTTTTTCTGACTCCAATGAGTCCTGAGGTGAAACTGGATGTGTCATGTGAAACCTGGAACCCTGCACTGTGCCTGTGGATGCAGCCATATGACCAAAGAGCTGCAGGAATTGCCTGGCTGTTTTTTGACCGTGCAACTTGAAGGAGTTTGCTATGGCCTGAAGACTTTGCACCCTGTCTAGTGGTAAAAGGCCCTGGCCTGTAGGGTGCTGATCTCTGCCCCTATGAACTGTAACGTCTGTGTAGGGGTGAAGACAGATTTTTTCTGGTTTACTATGAAACCCAGGGACTCCAAAAGATCCTGTGTGAGCCTTAGAGAGGTTGCGACCTGTTCTGGTGATTTGCCCACTACCAGCCAGTCGTCCAGGTATGGGAAGACAGTCACTCCCTGTCTTCAAAGAAATGCCACCACAGCTGCTAGGCATTTTGTAAACACCCTTGGTGTTGAGGAAAGGCCAAAGAGTAGGGTTGCAAACTGATAATGACCTGATGGGAGTCTGAATCTGAGATATTTCCTGTAAGATTCCTTTATGGGGATGTGGAAATAAGCATCCTGTAAGTCCAGAGATGCCAGCCAGTCCCCTTTTTGGATTGTTGGCAAAATCCGAGCCAAAGTGACCATTTTGAACTTTGACTTTTTTTTAGGTGCTTGTTTAAAGCTCTGAGATCCAAAATTGGCCGCCACTCCCCATTTTTCTTGGTTGTTAGGAAGTATCTGGAGTAAAAACCTCTTCCTCTCAGGGTTGTAGGGACTAGTTCCACTGCTTTGAGCTGAAGCAGCTTCTGAACCTCTGCCTCTAGCAACGAGATTTGTGCTAGGGTGGGAAGTGAAACCTGGGGTGTCTTTGAGGAAGAAATTTGAACTGCAGAGACAGACCTTGCCCACTACCCCAATACCTACTTGTCTGTGGTGATGGTTGACCAGAGGGGGAGGAAATGGGACAGTCTGCCTCCAACAGGTAGGGAGGAGGCGGCTTGCATCTCAGGGGTTCTGTTTAGGCTGGGGTTGAGGTTGTGGCTGAGCCCCTCACCTAAAGCCCCTTCTACCTCTACCCCTTGAGTAGCCCTGTGGGGGGTACTGCTGGTATTGGGGCATGGCTACTGGCTGGAAAAAGGGTCTTGATAAAAAGGAATGACCCCAGCCCCCCTTCCATAGGGCCTAGTGGATGAGGAAGCTCCGTCTCTAGCACAGTTACTTCTATAAGTAGCCTTATATTCATCCACTTTTTTCATACAGGCCACCGTGGACTACCCAAAAAGGGCATTTCCTTCTAATGGGAAATACAGGGCCTTTTACTGGGTATCCTGAGTGAGGTTTGTAGCCCTAAGCTAAGCAAACCTCCTCTGAGCCACTGTATTAGCCATCCATCTGGCTGCAGTGTCATTTAGATCAGCAGCCATCTGGAACTGGTACTTGGCCGCCTCTAGCCCAAACCTGGCAGTTTCAGCCAGGTCATCTGACAGGGGTGGGATGGCCTTCATGGATATTGCCAGTACCGACTGCCACAGGGATTTCTGATACTGGGCAGCATAAGCTTGAAAAGTGGCCTGTCTCATGGCCAACGAGGCTGATAACTAGCCCTTTCCGGCCATACTGTCCAATTTTCTGGAGTCCTGTCCAGTGGGTGTGAGGACAGAGGACTTTAGCCTTATCACAGGCAGCTTGCTGTATTACCCCTTGATGATCAGGGTGGGAAAAAAGGAAGTCAGCTCCTTCCCTGTTGAGCTAGTATTTTTTTATCTATTCGCTTGTCAATAGGAGGAATAGAATTTGGGGTTTGCAGGAGCTTCATTGCATCCTTCTTGAAGAATTTATATACTGGGAGGAGGAGGGCCTTTGTGGGTGTTAAACCCATCATATTGAGGTACTCAATCTCCTCCTCATCCTCTACTTGTTCTGTTGTAGCAATATCCAGAGCATCTGCCATTTTCCTTACGAAAGAAAAATGGGAGGAAAAATCCTCAGACACTCTGGGAGGTGAGCCAAATTCCTGCTCAGGGGAAACCTCTGAGGGAATAGGTTCGTCCTCCTCATAAGGCTCAACTTCTTCAAAATAGTGCTGCTCAGGATCAGGGGGCAACACAGCAGCAGCAACCTGGGGACCCTGGGAAGGGGCAGGAGGCTGAGGGATGATGATCTGCAGAGCCTGAATAATTTTAAATGCATGGGCTATGTCCTGAGCCGAAGGCATTACAAGCTGCTGCGCAGAAGCCCCTGGTTTAGCAAGAGAGGGTTCTGCATGTTTGAGCTTCTTTAATTTCTTTAAGGGAACCGGAGAGTCAGCTGGTTCTTTCACTCTTTGTGCCCCTTTTTCGCCCGTATCAGGGGCAGGGGTAGAAGCACTTGTTAATTCAACCACAACAGACTGGGGTGTCAGCTGGTCAGAGCCTGAGGGACCCCTTGGAAACTTTTTATTAAGCCTTTCAAGGCGCTTTTCAACAGTTTTTTCTGGGAATGTTTTACATATATCACATTCCTGGTCCAAATGTTCAAAACCCAGACACGCCACACATAAGGTGTGCTTGTCTGCCTTGGCAAACACATCTCCACACTTCAAACAGTTTTTAAAACCAGGCTCCCTGGTTCTCTTTTTAGGTTTCTCAGTCATGGTGAAAGATAAAGTGAAAAACCCCCAACCACTAAATACCAAAGCTAATGCTGTAATTTAAACAGCTTTCCCCCTTTTTTTTTTGCAGTCGGTTCCGGAACCGATAAGGAACCGATGGAACCGAGAGAGGAGATGAAAAATGAACCGGTTCAGCGGTTCTGTAACCGATAAAAAGCAGTTACAAATAAAATCTTTTAGGACCAAATTTTAGCGATAATGAACAGGTTCTTTAATCAGAGAACTGAAACAAAGTTGAAATTAACTCTGATCCCTCACGGTTATACCGAACCGTGAGGAACCGAGAAAACAATTTAAACAATAATAACTAACAAATGAAACTAAAAATACTAATTTTTTTTTGATTGTGTCTTTCTTCTTTCACGCGAAAGAGGGCGACAGAGACTCCAAACGACCAGACTTTCAGACGGAGAGAAAAATCTGAAGGGCTTAGAACACTACAGTTGGTAGAGGCAGTATTTGAAAGATGCTCACGTGCAAAGAATTCCATCATTTGCATGTGTTCCATCTCTCCGGGCAGTCCAACCCATCAGGATGACTGCACAAAGTTATGAATGGTCTGAGCATTACTGGGGTTAGAAGGGGCTTGTATTGCCTTCACAAATACCAAAGAGCTACTAGATTTAAAGTGCAGAATGCACAATGCCAAGCTATTTGCTAGAGGCTGAATAATGTGCTCATGGGCTTTAAGAAAATAAATGCGTTTGTATATGCACACCTGTAGGACTTTAAAGTGCATGCAGTGTTGAATTTAAGCTTCAAACAGAAAAAGCTTTAAGAAATAAGGTGCCTAAATATACAGGTTAATAAAATGGATAGAAAGGTATAGAGCAAAGATAGCTAAAATGTATACATTTACAATGTGTGAACACCAGTAAAGAGAAAACATGCACATGTGCCTTTTGTGCCTTGGTTCTAAAGGGATATAAAGTACTGCTAGCTTACTTGCTGCCTGTTAAAGTGCTTGCAGTGCTTAATTAAACGAAAATGGATATGCATATAGTTAAACTGCCCCAGGCCATTTACTTTCAGTTTCTGAAAATAAATACTGACTTAAGTTCGTATGCTTGAGAGCCCCATTTGCCTAAATAGTGGCAGAAAGCAAAGAGAGAGACATGTTAAATGAAAAAGGCGCATGTTTACTTCTCTATTACCTTTAATACAAAAATAAGGACACTGGCAGTGTCTGTTCCAGAGAAGACCTGTTTTTATTAGTTAACCCCCCCCCCCCATTTTAAAAAACAGACTCATTAAAAGCAAACTGTAACCAAGTGAAAGGCTTGAAATAAAACTACTGCAATACTGTAAGTTGTTAAATACCTGAAAAAAAGCAACAAGAAGGGTTCTGTTTTTCTGTGTCTTTCTTCCACTCTTCTAGGCCAGAACTGGGCCTACCCGTTTCCTGGAGGTGAAGGAGTTCTCACTATAGGGGAGAGCAGTGCCCTCTTCTGACTATTTATAGTAGTAAACCTGCCACTCATTGTTGAGATAGGCATGATTAAGCACTTACTGAGTGCTTGTTACACATGCATGGGTCTATAACTAATGTCCTTTCAAGACTGTACCAAATGTGCTTATGGGGTCCTATGTAATCAATCAAAATATTTATCGAGGCGAACATCATTGAGCAGAGCTCTTTTTACAAGATGGACCTGGTTAGAACAGGGTTGGGTAACATTCATCATAAAAACATACAAATACATGTAAATAAGTATATAAACACAAACACAATGGTGCAGTAATAAGGGAGACAAAAGATAAAAGGAAGACAAGGCAAGCCATAACAGAGGAGGATTCAAATACAAGGGGGCAGGTCCACCATCGAACCATGCAACTGTACATAAACCATGTTCTCTGTATAGAAGTACCAGTTAGTTCATTTACCAGGGGCAGTCACTAGTACTAGCCATGAAAATGGCTTGGAGAACCACCAACTAATGGCAAATGGAGTACCAGGAGGGGTATGTAATATGTAAGCGAAGGATAAACATTGTGAGAAGTGAAGTCCCAAGGATAGGTCGATAGAACTGATGTGGCGGTGGGGACCTATGGGGAGAGGGAAAGGGGAGTTAGGACTTTTATAGTATGACTGCGTGTAGATTGTGGATGAGTGCAGTACAGAGTTGTGAAAAGAAGGCTGGAGAAATCAGGAAGATAGACCAGTATCAAAGGGAGGACAGAGGCATCAAGGTGTTACATGGAAGCATGATGACAGACCAGGACCAAGGAGGAGACAAGCACTGGAAGTAATTCGTTCATGGTTAAATGGTACAGGTTAGCATGATGACAATTCATGGTCATGGGAAACAATTGCACTGATCATTTCTGAGATGTGAATATAAGAGCTTGAAAGATGAGATGCCGATGGATGACCTCAGTTTCAGTTTTTTTTGCAATTTATTCCACAAGCAGGACAGTGTAAAGCTTATAGCAGCCCTGCCAAAGCGAGAGTTAACTTTGGGAACCATCAGTAGGAGAGATTTGCAACTTCTCAGGGCGTAATTGCCTATTGGTTTGATAGGAAGACAGTCTGTAATGTATTGGGGCAGTTTTTTTTAGATGGCTCTCAGGGTCCATAAGGCTGCATTTTTATCACGCCTGAATTGAAGAGAACTCCACCCCACTGATTGATATAGGGAGCAGTGGTGAGTGGAATAAGACAGGCCTGTGATGAACCTCAAAGCTCTATGATATAATGTGTCAAGTTTGGTGAGGCAGGAAATGGGACAGTGACTGTAGAGGATGTCAGCATAATCTATAAAGGATAGAAAGGTTGATTGTACCAGCTATAGTTTGGCATCTCTAGTTAAGAAGTGGGCTATCCTAAAGAACAGGCCAAGTCTCTGTCGTAAGTTTTTGAGCAATTCTTCAACGTGCTCTACAAAGGAGAGCCTATGGTCCAGCCATACTCCCAGGTATTTGAATTTAGGGACAAATTCCAACTTCTTGCCAAGAACTGTAGTAATCTGCTGCACAGGATCTGATAGGGCTGAATTTACCATTTGGGTAGAGGGAGAAAAGAGCACTGCTTTTGTTTTCTTGGCGTTAAGTAATAGTTTTTTGTTTAGGAGTTGGTGTTGCAGCAGGTTGAACTCAGATTGAAGGTCATTACATGCAGATGGTAATGACGGGTGGCTTACGTAAAGAACTGTGTCATCTGCAAACAGATGAATGTTGGCCTTAGTTATGCTTTGATTAATATTGTTGCTGTATATTGCAAATAAGATCAGTCCTAAGACAGAACCCTGGGGAACACCTCTTAGGAGAAGTTTGAGAGTTGAGAGATCGCTTTCCACTTTCACCTGCTGGAAACGATCAGAGAGGTAGTTGTTGAACCACTACAAAGATAATGGGTCAGCACCTAGTGAGGTCAGGGAAGAGAGTAGCAGAGAATGGTCGACAGTGTCGAAGGCCTTGCTCAGGTCCAAGAATACGGCACAGGTGTAATTCCTGTTGTCTAGCTCTCTTTGCCGGTCATTAGTCACTTTGGCAAGTGCTGTGATGGTGCTATGTTTAGCTCTAAACCCTGATTGGACTGGATTAAGCAGGTTATTAGCTTCTAGATACTGCCTCAGCTGGTTACTTATGACTTTTTCCAGTAATTTTGACAAGACCGGGAGAATCAAAACTGGTCTGTAATTATTTAGATCACAGGGATTTCCGGACTTGAACAGGGGTATGATGTGCACTGTTATTATGGTGGTTCATCCTGACACATTTGTCTTAGGGATAGTTAGTTATGTCCTTGTATTAGATAAGGGGCGGATCAGGTGGCCAGACCTTTTTGTATAAAAGCCCACTAGGGGCTAGATATTAAGATAGGGAGGTCAGTTGAACACTGACCATCTGAGGAGAAAGACCTCATGAGTATGCTTGACAAGCACTGGCAGATTGATTTCAGGCTGAAGCTAAGCTACTGTTTGTGGAGTATGACTAGCCACATTTTGCTTTTTGTAAACACTATTTTTCAATGTTCTGAGTAAAATAAAATGATAAGCGCATGACTGCATTTTTTATGCACCTAATGCTTGATCTGCTGCGTTATCCTTGACCCACACCCGTTCACAGCCACATGTTTTCTTTGTTTTTTTCCTTAGTAGGCACAGTCTCCAGTACCTGCTCAGAGGCCATCTCTTGTTTACTGCTTTTAGTGTTCCCCCGTTCAGGCACCCTGGACTCAGAGCGATCTTTAGCAGGCTTTGTCCATCTGCTTACTGTAAGGGGCTGGACCTTTTTTTGAGTGCTTTGGTGACACTGAGGCAGACTGAGAAGCCATAAGGTCTTCTAATGTTTTAGCTCTCTTTATAATAGTCTTGGGGCAGAATTTGATACTCCACTCACAATTGGAAAAAAGGTGATCTGGACCCAGGCATCTCAAATACAACTCATAGCAGTCTTTCTTAGCCAGGAGATTAAAACAGTTTTTTTAATTTTTGAAGCCTGTAGGCCAGGCTTTCTTTTTGGGTCTGTCAGACATGCTGACTGCAGCAAAGCTAAACCCGGTCTGGTTCCAAAAAAAGAGGAAAAAAAAAAAAGTAGTTTGCGGTTGAGTTCCTAAAAAAACAAACAAAAAACTGCTAGCTATTGGTTTTAACAGAGAAATTTAGATGAAAAAACAAAACAACCAATAGAATCTTGGTTCCCAGGAAAAAGGACCCAGAATGAAAACCAAATACAAAGCAGCAACGAAAGCAGTTATAAAATAGAAAATATCTTTATAATTTTAAAATGATTCCCAAAATGGGGAAACCAGAAGTCGAGGAGTTTTCTCCGCTTCCAGGGCACTGCGCAGGAAGCAGAGAATAGTGATAAGTTTAGAAAAAAGGGAAAACACACTAATACAGAGATTCAAAAAACTCAAACAAAACTATACAAACAAAGAGGAGAAAATAGTAAGTGCCTCCGCTAGGAATTGAACCCAGGCCATCCAGAATGCCATTCTGGTTGCACTACCAGCTGCACCACCAAAGCAACTGGATACTGGGCTGTCCCAGACCACATTACTCTTTCTCCAATGCACATCCTGGTGCTGCACAGATAATTAAATTTTCAATCACAAGAATGTGGTGTACATATTTGTGGAACACATACAAGAAAAAATTACTCACCATACTAATGTTGTTTCTTCTAATGCAGTCTTGCTGTGTAATGACTATATGCAGTTAGCCCCTGCACTTGAACTGCACTGGAGAGGAAAGAGTTAACTCTATGCAAAAGCATACAGTAGTAGCCACAGACATTGCCAGCTATTTCCAGATATTTCGTGAAATTTCTGGAGAGTTTCTCTCTGCTGCCCCTACTGTGGAAATGCAGAAAGCATCAGATATTTCTGGAAATATCACAGAAGTTTCGGGAAATGGCTAGCAGTGTCTGTGGCTACTACTGTAGAACGTTGAGCTCGAGCTCGTTTTTCAAACCTCTGTCTCTGGTACTCTGCAGTGTAACTGTCAGATTCTTACAAGTACTAAACTAACTAACTCAATAGATAGAATTTTTTTTTTTTTTTTTTTTTTTTAAATTTTGTGCCAAATGGCAGCAACAGATTTTTAGGGCCAAAAGACTCAAATTCAGACCCCCAAAAAGAATATAAGCAGGTAGTGAAACAACCAACATTCATAATTAAATAAAAAACCAAAAACAGAAAAACCCCTTAAGATAAGGGCATGCCAAGTACACCTCTGGGATGCAGCACTGTGCCTGCTCAACCACATTCCAAAACTACTAGGTTCCAGGAGGGGAGGAAGGGAGGGAGGTCAGAATACAGCAAAACTCCATTGGAAGAAACAACATTACTATGGTGAGTAATTTTTTCTTCAAACATGAAGTCTTGCTGTATTCCGACTATATGCAGACTACCAAGCAGTACCCCACTGGAGGAGGGAGTCACAGAACCTATTTTGGGAACAGGCTCTGCAGCACAGTCTTGCCAAACCTAGCATCACTTCGAGACTGAATGTTCAAAGAGTAATGCTTGGTAAATGTGTGAACAGATTTCCAGGTGGCTGCTTTACAGATGTCCACTAAAGGTATATCTCTAGCTGCTGTGACCGAAGTAGCTGTACCTCTGGTAGAATGAGGTCTCAGGCCTGAAGGAGGCTCTTTCACAAGTTTTGAATAGCAAAACTGGATACAGGAGACAATCCGCCTGGCAATTGTTCTCTTGGTAGCAGGTTTACCCTTTCCCACTTCTCCATAAGTGAGAAACAACTGAGAACAGTCATTCCTATGGGCCTTAGTATGCTCCACATAGTAACTGAGCCCTCTTTACATCAAGACTGTGTAATCTTCTCTCTCCAGAGGAAGAATGATCAGTGAAAAATAACAGGCAATGACACAGACTGATTCAAATGAAAGTCTGACACCACCTTAGGGAGAAACTCTCTGTTGGTGTGAAGGACCATCTTATCCCTGTGAAATAAAATGAAATTAGGTTCCACTGATAAAGCCTGCAATTCACCGATTCTCCTGGCAGAGGTAATGGTTATCAGGAATACAGTTTTCCAAGTCAAGTATTTCAGCTCAGCTGAGGATAAAGGCTCAAAAGGGGGTTGCATAAGCTGTGCTATACAGATATTCAGATCCCAAGAAGGGGAAGGCTCCCTAAAGGGAGGGTTAATATGTACTAAACCTTTGAAAAATTTCTTGAAAACTGGATGAGAAGCTAGGGAACAGCCGTTACCAGCAGAAAGGAAGGCAGAGACAGCTGCCAAATGTACCTTGAGAGTAGTAGGCCAGAGGCTTAAGCTATTAAGATGCACCAGATAGTCCAGTACAGTAGCAATATCAGCCAGCTCTGGCTGGACAGATTTCTGGGAACACCAAAACCCAAATCTTTTCCATTTGGAGTTGTAAGTCTTTCTGGTAGCAGGTTTCCTGCTAACCTTTAGAATGTCCAAGACTGACTGAGAAAGGTTTAGACTTGCATATTCTAGCTCATCAAGAGCCAGGCCTTGAGCCTGAGAGTCTGAAGATTGAGGGAAAGGATTCTCCCTTGTGAGGAGGTAAGAAAATTGAACCGTCTGTGAAGACAGAGGCCTTGTTACTGACAGTGACAAGAGAAGAGGGTACCAAGGCTGTCTGGCCCAGTCTGGAGCCACCAGAATCACCCTACAGGGCTGAGACCTGATCTTGATCAGGACCCTGAATATCAGAGGAAAAGGAGGGAATGCATACAGAAACCTGCTTGTCCAATTCAACGAGAGAGCATCCTGATGGACAGAGCCCAGAAGAAGGTCTGCAACAAAAGAGAAGAAGTTGGTGATTGTCCGGGGCTGCAAAAAGATCCATCTCTAGAGTGACCCACCTCTTAAAAATGACCTGAAAAATTAAATGATTCAGGGTCCATTCATGATGACCCTGAGAAACCCTGCTGAGAGCATCTGCTACAATGTTGTCCTTCCCTGGGAGATGCACAACCATCAGGGAAGTCTGAAGGGAATACCAGAGACCATATCTTCATGGCCTCTGTGCACAAGGATGAGGACCAAGTGCCTCCCTGCTTGTTGAGGTACCACATGGTTGTGGTATTGTCTGTTCTGATCTGCATCACTTTCCCTTGAACCATAGTTGAGAATGTCTGAAGTGCTTAAAAAAAAAAAACAGCTCTCAATTCGAGAAGGTTTATGTGTAGGAGGGACTCGTGGTGTGACCAGGCTCCTTGAGCTGTAAGCTGATCTAGGTGAGCCCCCCAACCTAGTAGAGAGGCATCTGTGGTGAGAATCCCTGAAGGAGCCTGACTGATAAATGGGACACCCTGTCAAAGACTGTCCTCCTCCAGCCACCACTGAAGGGCCTGGACTAGAGTTTGAGACACTGGAACCAATTTGGAGAGAGGGTCTCTTTTCTGAGACCAATAAGATCTGAGATGAAACTGAATATCTCTCATCTGAAACCTTGCTCCCTGAACCACAGCTGTGGATGCTGCCATGTGGCCCAGCAACTGTAGAAAGTGTCTGGCTGGACAAGAAACTAGAGGATGAAAAGAGGAAGCCAGGGTGACCAGGGACTGAACCCTTGAGAGAGGGAGAAATGCCATTGCCTGAATAGTGTCTATTTCTGCCCCTATGAAGGTGAGAAGCTGGGCTCGTTCCAGAACAGACTTTTCTAGGTTCAGAACGAAGCCCAAGGATTCTATAAGTCTTTGAGTGACCTCTAAGGCTGACTTGACTTGGTCTGAGGACTGGCCCACTAGAAGCCAATTGTCCAGGTATGGGAACAGAAGGATACCCTGTCTCCTGAGGAATGCCACCAGTACTGCAAGACACTTGGTGAATACCCTTGGAGCAGATGTTAGGCCAAAAGTCATAGCTCTGAATTGGTAATGGCCTGAGGTACTTTCGTGGGAATGTCAGGTAGGTATGTGGAAGTAGGCATCCTTGAGATCCAGAGAAGCTAGCCAGTCTCCTGGTCTCAGAGAGGGAAGAATTACTCCCAGAGTCACCATCCTGAATTTTGGTTTTGTCAGATGTTTGTTCAGGTACCTTAAATCTAGGATGGGTCACCACTCCCCTGTCTTTTTTGGGTAAGGAAGTATCTGGAATACAGTCCTTTTCCTCTGTGACAAAGAAGTACCTCCTCTACTGCTTGCAGAAGCAGGAGAGAGGAGACTCCTGCCTCGAAGGCCTTTGACTCCAAGTGGGAGGGAGGACTGAAGCACCTTGCTCTCATTTTTGGGAACCTTTTGAAACTGAGAACAAGTCCCTGGCTCACTACTTCCAGGACCCATTTGACTGAAGTAATAGACTCCCAAGCCTGGGAGTAGTGAGCCAACCTGCCCCCTACTGGAAATGGGGAGGCAACCCTGACTGACATCTCAGGGTGTCTGCTTGGCAGGGAGCTTAGACTGTGTGGATGATGGGGTCCTAGTCATCCCACGCCTGCCTCTTCCCCTAAAGAACCCCCTCTGTTGGAAAGAAGAGGAACAGGCCTGAGCATGCTAGAAAGGCCTATGAAAAGGCCTGCCCCTGCCCCTAAATTGCTGCCTCTGAGGAGTGGTCTGTTTTTCTTTAGCTGCAGCACTCCTGTAGGTGGTCCTACATTCGTCTATCTTCTTCATGTAGTTCTCTGTTTGCTCACCAAACAGAATTACCAGTTACAGGAAAATACATGGCCTTAGTCTGGGTATCCTGTGAAAGACTGGTACATCTAAGCCAAGCCAACCTCCTCATGGAGACAGATGTAGCCATGACTCTAGAATGGACATCATTCGAGTCCACAGCAGCATGAAACTGAACTTTGGATGCCTCTATACCATTCACAGCCACCTGCTCCAGCTCCTTGGCTAGCTGAGTAGGGGCATTCCTAGCCAGCTCCAGAACCGTATCCCACATCAATTTCTGGTTCTTGGCTGTATATGCCATGTAATTTGGTTGGCTGAGCCCCAAAGAGGATGCCAAGTACTGTTTCTTGGCCATGGCATCCACTTTCCTGGAATCCTTATCCGGGGTGGGGTGGTGAGATGCCAGGGGAATATTAGCCTTGCCACAGGCTGCAGCTTGCACTACCCCAACATGGCTGCAATGTGCTGTAAGGAATTCCGTACCAGGACCTGATACGGCATCCCTCCTGTCCATTTTTTTATCCACAGGAGGAATGGAAGTAGGAAATTGCATTATTTTCTGTGTCTGTTTCCCAAGGGATCTATGCAAAGGGATAGACACTCTCTGACTCTGGAACATCCATCATTTCCATATAAATCAGGTTCTTCCTGATCAGCTTCCTCCTCAGGAAGCTGAAGAGTCTCAGCCACCTTCTTGTAAAAAAGAAGTGAAGGGGGACTCAGAAAGCCTGGGAGGGGAAACACTGGAAGGCCTGTCTGGGGAGATGTCAGGCTCTACTGGCTCATCTAGGCCTGCAAACTCTCCTCTTTCATCATCATCTTCCTCCTCCCAATCGCCCTCATAATATGCCTCTGGGTCAATTTCTGAGGCACCAACTTCTGACCGAACCAATCACATTTCAACCGATGTCTGTTCCGTCGGAACCGGGCAAAGCAATTGCACAATAGAAATCGCTTTCGCTATCTCCTCAGCGGTTGGAACATGGGTTTTTGGATCCGAACTGGCTGATTTTCTTTTTCTCTTAGTAGGAATAGACTCCGCAGAGTCGGCTCTCCTCTTGCCCGAACAGGTATCGCACAGGTCAGTGGGCACCTCCTCAGGTTAGGTCACAACCGAACCGGGCTGGCCACCCAGCTCAGCGGACTTCTCTGCCTCCCTCTCCCTCAGCCTACTCAAACGTTTTTCAAGAGTGGCTTTGGGAAAGTTCTCACAAATCTGGCAGTCTTTGAGGTTGTCAAACCCCAGACAATATACACAGATGAGGTGAAGATCGGCCTTAGCAAAGGCCTCCTTACACTCTGTACAGTACTGAAACCCAGTGGAACCGGTTTTCTTTTTGGGTTTCTCAGACATGCCTAATGTTACCAAAAAGTCAACCTATACAGCGTTAAGCCAGACAACTGAAAAACCTATCGGCTCCAACCATGTCACAGGTCGGTTAAAAACATTCCACAAACCAGATTTTTTTTTTTTAACGAACCAATAAGTACCAGAAACCACAAAATGAACACAAATACAAATTACAATTTATTTCGGTTCTAAACCGGACCGACCAGAAAAGAATCGAAAACAAAAACAATTTCTAGTCAAATTAACACAACACTCACGCTACCTACTACTACCACCACTTATGTTACCGAGACACAGGTAAGAATACCGATAGGACTGCGGTTGAAAAAATGATGATTCAAACTAAAACCGAACTGAAGCGCAGGAAGGATCTCCGGAGTGACTTCACAGTTAGGCGGAGTAAGAAATCTAATGGTTACACTGCAGAGTACCAGAGACAGGGGCTTGAAAACCGAGCTCGAGCTCAACGTTCTATGCGTCTGCATAGAGTTAACTCTTTCCTCACTGGGGCAGTTCAAGTGCTGGGGCTAACTGCATATAGTCAGAATACAGCAAGACTTCATGTTTGAAACAAAGGAGAGAAAAGGGCCTCAGCTGGGACTTGAACCCAGGCATCCAGAATGCCGTTTCAGTTGCGCTACCAGTTGTTTTACCAAGGCAACTGGAAACTGGGCTGACCCAGAGCACATTATTCTTTCTTCAATGCACAACCTGGTGTTGCACAGATAATTACATTTTCAATCACAAGAGTGCAGTATGCATATTTATGTAATGCATACAAACATATTCCGAGTGGCCTAGGTTCACGTCCCAGCTGAGGCACTTAATTCTTTCTCTCCTCTGTTTGTATGTGTTCCATAAATATGCACACTGCACTCTTGTGGTTGAACAACAAAACAAAACCATGCAAAAGTAAATAAAATAGTAAAAATAACTATGATCAGATGAAGAGAGATGGAGAGCTCTTGGGGCGACTTTCTCAGGCAGAGAAATAAGTCTGATGTTACAGGGCAGAGCGAGCATGACTGCACAGCAGAGATTTGAATTTCATTCCAAGATTCTAATTTGCGTAAAATTCTACTCTCCGGGGCAGCTCAAACCAACAGGCTGATTTGCAGTAGTTAAGCACAGTGAGGGATTTCTGGGATTTGAAGCCTTTTCCCTTAACCTAGTGTTTGTGCTTGTGGCTCCCAAAGAAGGATTAGTCCTTGAATGGGGCAGGTAACACGGACTTGCCCTGCAGCTGCTGCTAAGGTCTTTTGAAGAAGGAATTTCCCCAGTGCTCCCTTCCAGTGTCGCCTGGTAGTGGAGTTGAATCGCCAGCAGATCTCATAGGCTTTCATGTTGGGAGAGGCCTAGGCAACAGACATATACCTTGTGGGCATCATCCTTGTAGATTTTCTCTCCACAGTCACAATATCAAAAAAGCTTTGATGGTCCTTTTGGCAGCATACAGGTCGACAAAAATCACTATAAAAGTGATTCAATTCATATATGGAAAAATAAAGGAAACTGCTTTTGCAGTAGCATTTCCAATGGTGGGTCCGAGGAGTCTGATCAACAGCGGAAAAACAACAGAGGGGAGGAAGGTTCACCCAAGTTTATGCAGACACTTCCGCATAATGTTGTCATGGGTGGCCCCTGGCTTGCAAAGTTTCCATGTGTTCCGAGCATTGATGTGAGTATAGTTCCAAAGGTGCAGCCTGATAAGAGATATCCTCTAAGATCTGATATTTTTGTACCCACTCAATTCATCAATTCAGGCAAGTTCTCTGCTTTTACTAGCCGATGAACTCACTGTAGTTTGGAAATGGTATAAGTCATAAAATACCACACATGGAGGCACGGGGAAGGGGGGGGAACAGACCTCACTGCCATCTAAGAAGGACTTGCTTTTAGCAGCTTTGTGCTGGATTCCCTCTAAACACTGAAATACATTATTTTACTTTAATGCGACTTTTCTTATTGAGGGAGAAGATGGCCATGGGGCCTACTCAGAGAATACTAGCAAAGCTAGTACGGTTGTCAGGCAGGCCAAGTCTAGGAACAGCTGCAAACTGCAGAAGGGTTCAAGGAGGGGTAGAAAGCCTTCTTGTGGTATATCAGTGAGAAGAGGGACATGTAGGTATGCACGGTAACGTTACAAAGGAGATAGGTGGAAGGCAGTAAAGAAGGCAGAAAGAACGAGTAATCCTGCTTTGTTTTTAATAAGGAAAAGGGTGGACCAGTGCCACAAGGGAGGATGGGGAAAGGGGGAGGAGGAAGACATGACTTAGAGCATATTAACAGAAGACAGGGTTAGGAAAGGGCTTATATCCCTGAAGGTAAACAAGTACCTGGTTCCACATGGCATGCACCCAAGGAGGTTGAGGGAGCTGGCAGTGGAACTGGAGAGTTCACTGGCAGATCTGTGCAACAGCTCATTAGATACCAAGGTGGTACCACAGGAGTGGAAACCTGAACACGTGGTAATGCTGCACAAGAGTGGGCCAAGGATGACCCTGGGTACTACATGCCAGTCACAGTCTGACCCCAATTGCCAGTAAACTGATGGAGACCATTCTGAAGTAAAGGCTCTTTGGGTTCCTTGAAGCAAACAAACTCCAAGATGACAGACAAGATGGGTTCACATCATGGAGATCCTGTCAAACCAATCTGATCAGTTTCTTTGCCTAGGTAACGAAGGCGGCAGACAAGGGCCAGGCAGTTGACATTCTATACTTGGATTTCAGTAAGGCCTTCAACTCGGTGCCCTCACGAGAGGGCTGATCAGGAAGTTTGAGGATCTAGGGATGGGAATCCATTAAGAAGGTTGGTGGCAAATTGGCTCAGTGATGGGACACAAAGAGGGGGGTGGTGATGGTGCTGGTGGGGTGCCCTCGTGTAAGGAAAATGGAAATTATGTACTTACCGTAATACTTGATCTTCCTGAACGAAGTCTCCACCATTCATTCACACTAATGGGAGTACGCCAGAGGTGCTAGGACCCAGTGGGAGCCAAACATTTTCAGGAGGCCGGCGCTGAGATGGCACCTAGAGGTGCGGCACGAGCCAGGCTCACGCGGTATAGACTATCTCAGTGTCAACCCTCCAACCCCGTCAGTATCTTTTTCCGAGAGGCAATGTAACCAAGCTAAAGAGGACTAATCTAAAAAAAATCGGACAAAAGACAGTCCGAATGACCCGTGTAAGAAGGGTCAAAGAATTAAGTCTTCACAGCCCAATGATTGAAGGGTGGAGATCATAAACAGAGAAGTAAGCTTGGGGGATGGCGGGCGGGCGTGTGAATGAGTGGTATCAAGAATTACAGTAGGTGCATAATTTCCATATTTTCCTGGACATAAAGTCTTCACCACTCATTCACACTAATGGGAAAGTACTGAGCTAAAATAATCCTGAGACGAGTGGCAGGAGAGAGAGGAGCTCACTTTTAGGACAGAAGTCCATTAAGAATTGCCCTGCCAAAGGACTGATGCTGTCTGGCATGGATGTCCAAGGCGTAATGCTTAACAAAAGTGTGCACGGAGCTCCAGGTAGCCGCACTGCAAATGTCTGCAATGGGGACATTACAAATTTCTGCCAGAGATGCTGCGACTGCTCTGGTAGAGTGAGCGTACACTCTGCCTTCCAGCTTGACCTGTGCCATGGAGTAGCAGTGAAGCTACAAGCGACAAGCGACACTGAAACACACCCAATAGCAACAGGCTGACCCAGTTGGGTCTTGCTGAAGGAGACAAACAGTTGTTGAGCCTTGCAAATTTCTTTCATTCTGTCCAGATAGAAATACAAAGCACTTTTTACATTCAAAGAATGAAGGGTACACTCTCCCTCATTCTGGAAATTAGCAAAGTAGGTAGGAAGGACTAAAAGTTGATTCAGATGAAATTCTGAGATGACCTTAGGAAGGAACATAGGATGAGTCCTAAGAACCACTTTGTCCTTGTGAAATACAGTATACGGGGGGGGCGGGGTCTGTGACCAAAGCGTGCATTTCTGATACTCTATGAGTGGAAGTAATGGCCACCAGGAAGGCCATCTTCCAAGTAAGGAATTTCAGCTCACAAGTAGCTAGAGGTTAGAAAAGTTTAAGGGTAAGCATGTCTAGCACAAGGTTAATGTCCCAGGCTGCAACTGGATGTCTAATGGAAGGTCTGGTATGTAGAATGCCCTTAAGAAAACTCTTAACTACCGGTAACTGAGCCAGAGACATGGAAAGTACTGGCTCATGATATGCGGAAATAGCGCAAAGATGAACTTTGACTGTAGAGTATTGCAGACCTGTGTTTGAGAGGTCTAAGAGATACTCCAGGACTTTATTCAGTGAGCAGGAAAGAGGATTCCAAGAGGATTTTGCACACCAGAGAGAGAAAAGCTTCCACTTAGCTGTGTAGGCTTTTCTGGTAGCGGGCTTGTGCACAGCTAAAAGAATATCTGAAACTCTACGAGAAACATTAAACCTGCTCACCTTTATTTTCTCAGGAGCCATGTGTGGAGGTGAAGAGACCTCAGGTTAGGATGAACTACAGAGCCCTGGGGTCAGAAGGTTCATCTGAAGGGGAAGCGGTTTCGGAGAGGTTTCAGATAGTCTGTTGATCAGAAGAACCCAGATCTGATGAGGCCAGAATGGGGCAATGAGTATTCTGCCCCCCTGTGCCTCAACTTTGAGCAGTACTCTCTGAACTAGGGGAAGGAGGAGGAAATGCATAAAGAAAGCGTTTTGTCCACTGCAGCCTGAATGCATCCTGATGAAAAATGCCAGGTCCTGGATTTCTGGAGCAGAAGAGAGGCAGTTTTGCATTGAGTGGGGAAGCAAAAAGGTCCAGGTCCAGAGTTCCCCACTCTTCGAAGAGTGACTGAACGATGGTTAAGTCGAGAGACCACTCATGAGGATCTGCCTCTGTCCTGATGAGATGGTCTGCCAGTTAGTTTTGTACTCCTGGCAAGTGAACCACCTGAATCAGAACACTGTGCTTCAGGCACCATTCCCACACTCTCATAGATTCCCTGCATAATGGGTAAGAGTGTGCACTGCCCTGTTTGTTGATGTAATACATCACCACCTTGTTGTCCATTTGAAGGAGAATGTTCTTGCGACAGAGTATCTCCTTCAAAGCTGCATAGAGGATGGCCCTCATTTCCAGAACGTTTATGTGGAGTTGAGACTCGTCCTGGGTCCACATGCCCAGAATGTGGAGATCCAAGCAGTGAGCTCCCCAGCCCATCAGGGACACGTCCATGGTAATGGAGATCTGAGGATCCAGAGGGGCGAAGTGATACCCGTTCAGAAGGTTGTCCTCCTTAGTGGTTCTGTCACCTTGATGTGAAAGGACCGAGGATGAGTGGTTGGCGACCACTGAGTACTGAGCGGTTCTCATATGAAGATGAGCCAAAAGCACCATGAACACAGAGGATGCCATGAGACCCAGCATCTGCTGTATCGAGAGAGCTCGAATTAAGCTGTGTTCTCTGATGAAGCAGGCCATCTGTAGGACATCACTCCTCCTGTCCTCTGGAAGGAATGCTTTTGTACTGGAAGTGTCCAGAAGGGTTCCTATGAAGAGGAGCTTCTGGGAGGGCTGCAACTGTGACTTTCTCAGGTTAAGCAGGACTCTCACGGACGTGAGGAAGTCTGAGGCTGTGGCCATGGCCTCCAGAGTCTCTTGTCTGGAGGGACTTGCTAGAAGCCAGTCG
The DNA here is from genome assembly GCA_016271365.2 of Neoceratodus forsteri. Lineage (NCBI taxonomy): Eukaryota > Metazoa > Chordata > Ceratodontiformes > Ceratodontidae > Neoceratodus > Neoceratodus forsteri. Next base: position 481,552,379 of record JADMNL010000022.1, on the reverse strand, counting down.
TTCAAGATATGGGAATACTTGAATTCTGATTTTCCTTAGATGCACCGTGAGACCTGCACAGCACTTTGTAAAAACTCGAGGCGCTGAGGATAGCCCAAAGGGCAAGACTCTGAATTGATAGTGTTGACCCAACACCATGAACATTAGGTATTTTTGACATTTTTGGGTGTATGAGAATGTGTTGGTAGGCGTCCTGCATGTCCAGGGAGGCTAGCCAATCATGTTGATGAATCAAAGGTAGCAGAGTACTGAGTGATATCACCTTGAACTTTTCCTTGCAGAGGAATTTAACTTTCTGAAAGCGAGAATAGGGTGCATGCCGCCAGTTTTCTTTGGAACTAGAAAGTACTGGAGTAGAAAACTGTTTCGCTGGTCGAGTGGAACTACTTCTACTGCCCTGTTGTTCAGAAGGCCTTGCACCTCGAAAGCAAGAAGGTCCGAGTGCACAGCTGACAGCCTGGGCTGCCGCTTGCGAGGATGATCTGGAGGGTTTTCCAACAGGTTGAGAAAGTACCCCTCGCGGATTATCCTGAGGATCCATTTGTCTGATGTTATAGACTTCCACTGGTCGTAGAACACAGTCAGATGACCTCCTACTGTTAAGGAAGAGTCCCCCTCAGACAGCTGAGGTGGAACCTGGGCTGGAAACTCAAGAGGGTAGCACTGGGCACTTTCGGGCCTTGTGCTTTCTGTTGCATTTTCTTTTGCAGCTGAGGAGTTTGGTTTCTGTTAAAACCTCCTCTGCCTTTGCCTCGAAAGGCCTGATGGTTATGAAACTGACACCCATTCCCACCTCCTTGAGAGGGAGCTGGTGGGGGTCTAGCTGTCTTAATGGCAGACCCAGTCTTCCGAGTAGCCTCTAGTGCTTGCTCCACTTGAGGTCCAAACAGATGCATACTGTCGAAGGGTAAGGCCATGACTTTTTGTTGGGCATCATTCGTAAAGCCTGAAGTACGCAGCTAGGAATGGTGATGGGTGCAAATGCCAGCCGCCGCCGCTTTGGAAGCGGTATCAAAAGCATCCATTGCAGGTTTAATCTGTTGATTATTGGACTCGCTACTTCTAGTTATGGTCTGTAGCAGCTCTGAGTTAACCTCTGGGCAGAGCTTCTACCATTGCTTTGAGCGAATGCCAAAGAACGTACTTGTATTGAGAAAAATAACCCTGGTAGCTAGCAATACGCATGCTCAGAGTTGAGGCAGCAAAGACTCACTTACCCAAGGTGTCAATCTTGTGAGATTCTTTGTTTATAGGACGGGCTGTGGTTTCCTGAGGGAGGACAGTCTTATTCTCTGCTAGGACCACAACGGCATCAGCAAAGGCTTGTGAGACCAAGATGGGATGATCCTTGGAAGGGGCATATTTCCTATTTATGGACTTGGTCACAGAGGGAATAGCAGCTGGATTGTTCCTCACCATCTGAGAAAGATCGCGAAAGAGGGCTGCACCAAAGGGGTTAAATCAATAGGGATTTCTGGAACATGCAGATACTAGAGGCGTAGAAGCTCCCAGGATCGATTTCCGTGGTCTGAAGGGAAAGTAGAATTTTAATTCTTGAGCAGAGACTTAAAGGAAAGGTCTTCGACCACAGGATTTGCAGGAGGATTGATCCCTGCCCCCAGGGCAGAGTCAGCATCGAAATCATCACCCAGCTAAAGATCAGGCTCAATATCATCTCTTGACAGTCCAGGGGGGACTGTATAGACAGGAAAGGAGTGAAAACCAGGAGGAAGGAGGAGGAGGAGGAGGAGACAGAATCGTTGTCGAGAACCTCTGGAAACCATACGGTGCCGAAGCCGAAGAGAGCGGCGCCGAGTACAGACTTGGCACCGCCACAGAAAGCAGTGCCACGTGTGACTCTGGCAGGATATGCAGCACCACACATGGTGCCAACACCACCCCAGACACCACAGGTGATGCTGAAAGGGGTTGCGGCACCACACATAGTGCCGCAAAAGACCTAAGCACCGGAGACGCCAGCATCACAGGCTGCAGCACCGCTGCAGAAGTCTGTGAACTATGATTTGAAGGAAAAGAATGAAACATGGCAGGAGATAGAGGCATCAGTGTGGACCCCTGCACTGTGGCCATGTGAGGGGGATAGACACTGGAGCGCGGAGGCGACGGTACGGAAGGAGGCATTGTGCAACTAGGAAGTCCTAACCGCCCTGCCTGCTGATCTGAAACGGACAGGCCTGAAGGCCCCGGCGATGGACTGGCCTGCTCGGTCAGTCGGGACAACCTCCGAGCCCACTGCTCCATAACAGTGGCCCAGTGGTGAAACTGCTCATCGGAAGCCCCTTCAATAGGCGGAGAGGGGCTCTGGTGTTGAAGAAGCCAGCCACCAGAGACAGAAACTGGCAACTCCGAATGAGGTGGAGACCAGTCTCTTGCCCAATAACCGACAGTCTCCTTTGGAGGCGGTACAGAGGCGACCTGAGGTGATGCAGTTTCTTCTTCGACTGGTGGTCTGAAGAACTAAGGATGAACGGTGCCGTGAATGGGACCGCTTTCTTTTATGCTGGGAGGGGGCGGGGACCGTCTATCCCTTCCCCTGAAGACTGGATCATCTGTTGTCAGAACCCCCCCTCCGGAAAGGGAGGCAGATCGGACCCAGCACAGCTGACTGAACAGCTTTCATGTGATGTCTCCCTACCATCATGTGCCCCACTCATGGTCGACTCAATGGAGGGCTGAAGACCTCTGTCTTGTACAAGTATATTTTATTAAAATGCACTCTACTATTCGTGATGATATACAAAATAATAAAACTGAAAACTAAGCTGCTGTTTGAAGTTTGACTCGAGGCGGGCGAATGACGTCATCACTGAAGCGCACTCGATGGCGGGGGAAAAAGAACTGAGGCAGTTGGAGGGTCGAAGCAGAGATAGTCTATACTGTGTGAGCCTGGCTTGCAGTGCCAGGAGGGTCGAAGCAGAGATAGTCTATACTGTGTGAGCCTGGCTTGCAGTGCCACTCCTCACGGCTCCATCTTGGCGCCAGCCCTTCTGAAAAAGTTTGGCTCCTGCTGGATCTTGGCGCCTCTGGTGACTCCCATTAGTGTGGATGAGTGGTGGAGACTTTATGTCCAGGAAGTTTAGTCACCAGTGGGACCTGCAAGGGTCAGTTCTCAGTCCAGTTTTATTTAATGTGTTCACTAATGATACTGTGTATGGCAAAGGCAAAATCTGCCTCTGCAGGTGACACCAAACTCTTTGGAAGGATAGACACAGTTAAAGGGGCGCATGAGCTAAAAGACCTTGCAAAGTTGGAAAGTTGATCTCGTATATGGCAGTTTGTGTTCAGTTCAAAGAAGTGCAAACCCATGTACATATGAGGAAAGAACCAGAAGACTGAATAGAGTTTTGGGGGGAGGGGTCAATGTCACTGAATCAGGAGGCAAAGGACTTGGTGACAGCCATTATCAGCTACCTTAAGCAGGCTACATAGTGTAGAAAGGCAGCAGCTAAGGCAAACAGAATGCTCAGCTGTATTGATAAAATGTTCTTGCGCAGAAGTGAGATAGTTAGACAGAGGCTGCACAAAGTCTTGGTGCGAGTACACCTGTAGTATGGTGTGCAATATCGGAGTCCCTACTTAAAGATGGCTATCACCCAACTTGAGGCAGCGAAGAGGACAGCAACAAAGATGGTTTAGGGGCAGCAAATTAAGGACAGACAGGGAACTCAATATGTAGTCACTTGAGGAGAGAAGGGAATGAAGGTGGATATCTGGGAACTTTTTTGTTTCTGTGAAAGCAAGACCTCAGGGAGGCACTGTTATATTGGCTCATGCCACATATTCAAACTGCTGCCCTTATCAGCTGCAACGTTCTATAAACGCATCAGATTTCTAAGGAGCCTACAAGGCAACCTATACCAAGACTAATTGTAGTTATCTAATGAAACACAACTAAGCTGACTATGACAGTATGAAACACCCAGAATATTATTGTAATATTATACCCCGAATGCCAGAATCGCCTGGAAAAAGAAGGAAATTATACATTTCCCACTACGGCTAAAACGATGCATGCCAGTGTTTTGGGACTTTATATTAAAATGCTCGGTCATGAGTGCAGAGGCTCTGGTTCTGGAAGAGGAGGCAAGGTGTGAGAGTTATGAATATAGAAGAATACCTTGGAAGAAACAAGATTACTAAAGTGAGTAATTTTTTCTTCTAACCACAGGTATACTATATTCCTAACTCTCTGCAGATTTCAAAGCAGTATCTTTGGAGGTGGGCAGAGAACCTACTTAGGAAAGAGGCTCTGCAGGACTGCTGTGCCAAACCTGGCATCACTTCTGGATTGTGTGTCCAAACTGTAGTGTTCAGTAAATGTGCACTGTACTCCAGGTAGCTGCTTTACAGATTTCCAAAGGACCATCTCTAGATGCTGCTATCAGCCCTACTGGGGGTTCCTTGCCAACTCTGGAATAGCAAAGCTGAATGCATTGGGCTATCCAGTGAGAGACTGACCTCTTAGAAGCTGGGGTGCCCTTACCTACATCCCCATAGTAAGGAATAGCTGTTTGTCATGTACATGATCCCTGGTGTGGATCATATAGTAACTTAATGCCCTTTTGACATCCAGACTATGGAGTCTACGCTCACCTGAACTAGTATGTCCAGTGAAGAAAACTGGTAATGTAATGGACTGGTTAAAGTAAAAAATCAGAAACAACCTTGGGGAGGAATTTCCTATTGGTTCTCAGCACCACTTTGTCATTATGGAAGGAAAGGTAGTCCTTCTCAACACACAGGGCTTGAAGTTCACAGATTATTCTAGCTGAAGTATCTGCAACCAGAAAAAAAAAATACTCACCATGGTAATCATTTCTTCAAAGGGATCACTCATTATGATTAAACTAATGCAGTCAGCCTCCTATGTTGGACTGCTCGTGGAATGCTATGCAAATGATGGAATTCTGATTGGCTTATGCCAATCTCAAACTGCTGCCCTAGCAACTGCTGAACTCTGAGTGCTTCAGTTTCTTATGGAGCCTAACTGGGTATAATGCCCCTAGCTAATCTTTACATAGACAAATAAACTGCCCCCAATATCAAAAATCCCCAAAAGACAGACCTAAAAACGAGACCACAAGGAAACCGACTGGTTTAAAGTGCGAGTCTCCAACCAGGCCTATATGTAACATTAAAGCAGAGATGCAGAACAAAGATTCCCTCTTTTTTTTTAAGAAAGGTTCTAAAAGGGGAGGCAGGGTGGGTGCTTTAATCATGAGTGATCCCTTTCAAGATACAAGATTACTATGGTGAGTGATTTTTTTTGTCTAACCCCAGGAATCACTCATTATGATTAAACTAATGCAGACTACCAAAAAGTACCTTTGGAAGTTGGGCAGAGAACCTGTTTGGGGAACAGGTTCTGCAGAACTGCTGTGCCAAACCTGGCATAATTTCTGGATGGTAGATCCAGGCTGTAGTGCTTTGTGAAAGCGTGCACTGTTTCCATGTAGCTGCTTTGCAGATTTCCAGTAGTGGGATATCCCTTGAAGCAGCCAATAACGCAGCTGTACCCCTGGTGGAATGTGCCCTTAGGCCCAGGTGTGCCTGTTTACCCACCTTACTGTAACAAAACTGAATACACGCACTTCACCATAAGTGAGGAACAGCTGTGTTTGAGTTGGTCTGTATGCCTTGGTTCTGTCAATGTAATGGGTCAGTGCCCTCTTCACATCAAGGCAGTGAAGTTTCCTTTTTGGAGAACTGGAGTTCTCTAAAGAAAACAGGTAGAGTCAGACTGATTCAAATGAAAATCAGATACCACTTTGGGTAGAAATTTCCTATTGGTCCCAAGGACCACCTCATCCCTGTGATGTAGTAGTCCACATCTGTACACAGGGCTTGCAGCTCACTTATCCTCCTGGCAGAAGTGACAGCCACCAGAAGCAGAGTTTTACAGGTGACGAACTTCAGTTCTGCCATTGCCATAGGTTTGAATGGTGGCTCCATCAGCTTGGCAATGCAGATATTTAGATTCTGGGCCAGGACAGGCTCCCTCAGAAGAGAGTGCAGGAGGTTGAGGCCCTTAAAGTATTTCCTGAAAACTGGATGAGAGGCCATGGATCTCTCCTTACCAGCTGACAGGTAAGCAGAGAGTGAAGCCAGATGGACCTTAATTCATTGTACCCAGTAGCTCAGTCTGAAGTCCGAACCATCCATTGATTCTCCTGATACTGTACAAAATGACCGCCCAGGGTATAATGAGCAAGGTGACTGTTTCTCCGTGATTCTGTGATCACTGATGGAATCACGGAATTCCTATTGGGTGCCAGAATTTAAAGCTTCCCGTCGCTGACTTATGGAACTCACGCTGCTAGCGTGACCTTTTGGGAGTCAGGTCCTTTAAAAGCAGGCGCATAGAGCTGCTTCTCCTATTTGCTGGAAAACCTGGAAGAACACACCGCAATTAGAGAGAATGCGGAACACTATGCGGTTTAGTCGCCAGAGACCTCGCTACCTTCCGCTGCTCTCGACCGCGACTTGTGACCTGCTGCTCTCGCTGTGCCGTTTTCTTGTTTTAAAAAAAGTATTTATTGCTGCCACGCTCGCCGCAACAACCACCGCAGCCACCACCCAAAGGATGCCCGGCTCAGAAACATCCATGCTGAAGTACACCAGGCCCAGTACCATCGTAACTCTACCTTACCACCAGGTACTAGTACTGGCTCCTCATTCTCTCACAGTAGTTACAATCAGTCCAGCCTGCAGCTTCACACTGGCCACATTAGACTAGCACGAGGGGATGCCTTTTTTCATTTTCTGTAATTATTTCAGAGGGGGAGAGAGAGAGAGAGAGGAGTGGAGATGACACATGCCAACACAATGTTGAAACACAAGCTAGAGAGTCCTGCTTGCTGCTGCACACCCTTGAGATGGTTACTGTCTGCAGCCTTAACACATAAAGACATCTTTAAAAATTAGAAAAATTCAAACATTCTCTGCAATAAGAGAATGGCTAGATTCAATGAGATCCACTGCCAACAATGAAAGAATCAGTTATTTGATTTCAGATCAAGCAGACTAGTTTACCAAGATCTGGAAATCATTTTTGTCATATGTCAAAAAACTCTTTTCAGATAGATGTCTGGCTTTGATTTATTGAATGCTTAACTTCTTAATGTTATAATGCCCAGCTGTACAATATCTGGCTAGGAATTTAATTCCAGGGTCTAGATAAAGTGTGTGTGTGTGTGTGGGGGGACTTGAACAAACTACTAAAAACGGAGAGCACGTGGCAGTGCAAAGACTAAATGCAGTGTTTAGCATTGAGTTATACCTTTTTTAAACAAAAATGAGGTCCTATTTGTTTTTGCTCCAACTCTGACAAATCCCATATTCTCATCTTTTGCTATGTCTTGTGGAACTAATTCTGGGGAAGTTCTGCCTGTTCATCACGGTCTATGGTGAAATTTCAGGTCCTGTACCAGCTTTGGCATTTTGATTATTGCCTTGCGCTTTGCAATAAAATTAAGTAACTAGTGTTTGTGAGGACACATAAGCCAGCATTCTTTTTAATGTGTAGCATTGTACACATTTTGGTCTGTTGGGTGGGTGCATCATTTCATTGCTTGCACAAATGCTGAACAAACCCTCCAAATATCACACAACGTGAGGAAGTATTTAGGGGCAATGTGAGGGAGTATTTTTTCACAAAGAGGGTGGAGGACGCATGGAACAGCCTTCCTGAGAAGGTTGTGGGGTCTAAAACTGTGGGAGAATTCAAGAATGCATGGGACAGACATAAGGCAATACTTGTGGGGGGTAGGAAGAAATGGGCTGTTGGTTAATTAGGATCTGCAGCTTATCCTGTAGGTAGGGAAATGGGCAGACTAGGTGGGCCAAGCGGTCCTCATCTGCCATCAGTCTATGTAGTTGGCCACTGTAGAAATGAACTGATCTCAGAAGGCCATTCCCTAATACAACAGCTCCTACAGCTACCTATGTGTGGGTGTCAACAATTCCCAATCCATTTTAAACTGCCCATATGCTCTTCCCTATATTTCTCTAGACCTGGGGGTTTTCTCTAGGGATTTTCATGGCTCGAGGTATAATGCCAGAGGGTACTTTACTGGGTGCTGAGAGTGGGTCGCTGTCCATTTTTGAATACGAACATACAAAATTTGCCAGCAGATAAAGGCCTAGAGGCCTATCCAGTCTGCTCGAATGTGCAGCTGTGTTCAGGAGTGAGAGCTTTTTAACAGAAAGAAATTGAGTGCTGTACCAAAAAAGGATGTACAGCTACTGTAAAGTACCTCAGTGCAGTGCACCAGGGAGCTGTACACCCTTTTTGGGTACTTGGGCATATTAGCCTTTCGGTGGGGGGGGTCTGAAGATTCCAAGGCAACTACTGTGTGTGCCCCAGAGCGTGTGTGTGTGGAAGGGGGGAGAATCCCCTAGCTTGCTGTGTGCACTAAAAAGTAGGGGGAGTGGCATATACACTACTGTGGGCATGGTTGGGGTAAGAGTTGGGGCATCTCTAACATCAGAGGGTCTGCATGCCCCAGAACAAGTGTGGATATGGGTTTAGTGCCCTTGTCTGCCTGCTGTCTGCCTCAGAGCAAGTGAGGCGAGGTGATGGGATGATGCAACGCACTACCATGGGCACGCTTGGTGGGTCAGAGTTCTCACTGCTGTGCCTCGCAGCACGTTTGAAGGTGCAGTGTTGGTTGCTGTGTGCCCACAGCAAGTTTGGCATGGGGTGTTGTGATTAAACACAGACTCCCAAGGCTTCCCCCCACTGTCGGGGCCAGTGGGGGTTCCCCAACCCCCACTGGGGTCCAGATTCAGTAGGCCAGTGCCGTGGCTAGCCAGGAGCAGAGCCTGCGAGACACCCTCCACCGCTGTGCTTTTTTTTTTTTTTCTTTTCTTCTTCTCTTCTCCCAGGAGTTGGGGTGTGCAATGATGCCCACATAAAGGAGCACACACACAACCACACGCGTACCCTCCAAGCATCTGCCCCAATTCCCACTTTCTGCAGTGCAGTGTCCTGTTCCCCAACCTTTGCTAGGGAGCTGACCACTGAGGACCCCCTTCCATGGAGAAGGAGAGCAGTCCATCAGACACTTAGTCCTTTTCCTTCCCTGCCAACCTGCACATTCCCTAACACAGGACACTGCCTAAGCGTGACGTAGAGTATCGAGCACCTCAGCCCTTAGCACCGCCAGGACTGCACTAACAATCTTTTACCTTGGAGATGTGCGTGTGTGTGTGTGGGGGGGGGGGATGAAGCCACCCAACTCAAAGAGCGGTCCAGAATAAGCTGATAAATAGGGCTCAGATTCCCTGCAATCTCTCACCTCGCCCCCTCTGTATTGAGAAAGTCAGACATGCTCCCACACTAGTGCCCCCAACATGGCTGCTACCAGTACTGGTTTAAAGGGCAATGCCAAAGTTTGTTCATCAAGAACAGTTAGCTATTTTGCAAAATTCATTTTTTTCCTGACAAATCAACTCATTCCAACTTGTGTGGCCATTTTGAGTCGGGTAAGTAAATGTTGATGGTTCAACGCCATAGGGCACTAGCGGTAAGAATGGGCTAAGTATCCTTCGTATCTGGTTGATCCTGCCTGTGTCATGCTGTTATTTCATGAGATTGTGCGGCATGCCTGCAACCACCCCAAGTGTGAGACATTTCATGCGGGGAACAGCAGGGGGGTGCACGCCCATAGACTGTCTAGTTAAAGGCAACCATTAAAAGCTCCAGCTTTCAAACTACATGCCCCAGCTGTATACCAAGATGACGAGGTATAGACTGGCACTTGAGTGGCTGTGGGCGCGCCATGCAATCATAAAAAGCCAACGGGGGGATTCATAATTACCGAGATTTGCAAGGTAAAAAAAATATTGTTTCAGCTAATTAGGGCACCATGCCTTACACTCAGGCACGGCCCAATTTTTGATGGACCAACTGTACTGCCTTTCGTGTGGCTCAGACAATGTGTGTGTGGTGGGAAGAGTGAGCAGGCAGAGTGTCTGGGTATTCTGTTGCTTTTTGTTTGCCCCAGAGAATATGTGTTTTGGGGGGGGGGGGCAAGGTGCCTGAGAGAGGTGCAGGTATATCCTGTTTGTGTCTCAGTTTATTACATTTTGCTTAGATAGAGGGAGGTTCTAAAATATTGTACTGGTGTCTATGCTTCTGTGAAGTTTAAAAGTAGTAACATTTCCCCAAGTTATGAAAAGGGTGTACAGATCTGTGTTTGCTTTATGTGGGCATACCAACAAAGCCCTTGAGTGCAAGAAGTTGATGTGTTTATATTAAAAAAAAAAAAAGGGGGGGGTCAGTGTCTGTGGTGGTGTTGGGGTCAGAGCTGGCAGTGGTGCATCTGAGCATGTCTGAAGGGGCTGTGCTGCTTTGTGTGTGCCCCAGAGCAAGCTTGGTGAGGGGTGCTGCTGTTACAGATGCTTGTTGCACATGTATGAAGCCCTTGCCTGCACGATTGCTCTGAGGCACTTGGAAATCTGCACAGGCCAGACTGACTGTGGGTGCTATCATCTTGTAAAAAAAAAAATATAAATATATATATATGTAACCCCTAGATGGCGCTATCCCAGGGGCTACTACCCCTGCCTGATTTGCCACTAACAGGTTGAGGGGCCTGGATCCAATGGCGGGTGCCTCCACCCAGAGGTCAGGGTTTGCAATACTTAAACTAACTTGGTCACAGCCCTCTGGGACACTGCAACCCCCCTTTCTTCCCACTAGTGGCCCACACAATATATCAGAATTACCTTCACAGTATACACTTACCCCAGGTCTGGTTCCGGCACTGGGACCTCCTGTGAAATGAGATACAGTGCAACAATCACAGTACAGTACTTTAACATAGACAAATACCTCAGGCAGTATAACTTTGCTGAAACAAGCAGCTCTGATTTATTTAGGGGATATAACAAGGACAGGGGAAATCAGGTTAATTAGCTTATCACTCTAATAATCTACCTATGGCTCTGTGCACAGGCCTATCCCTATCAGTTACTGTCCCTGGGTACCCAAGCCCTAGTGGCTAGTCCAAACCGTGGCAGCTGGTAGGGCCCTTTCACACAGAGAAAAGGAGAATTAAACAGTCAGCAGTACAGTAATTCCATTTGGAATTAATGTGGCAATTCAACAGGGAGCGACTCTGAATTAGTACTCACGACCTCCAAATAAGATAGGGTCCTTCAATGTCAGCAGGGCTCACTTGAGGTGCACAAACCTCTTCACACATCCATATAAAAAAAGCACTATACCAGGCAGGCTGCATCTGTATCCCGATCGCAATACTGCACAATACCGGGAGAACACACAGCAGATTCAGTTCCTGACAGACAGAGTGCAATTTTCAGCAATTCCTCCAGTCTTCTACAGGGTGAGCCTGGTTTCTACTCTTCAGAGATCCTTTGATTCTTTTCACAGGACAGATTCAGTCCTAACAAGCTGTTACACAAGCTGCAGACCGGAACTCTGGGCCTTGCACACGTTTTTTGACTAAAACTGCACACTGAAAAAGCACAGGGCTCCTTCCTTCTTCACTGCCAAAGCTCAACTGAAACTCCAACTGACAAAACCGGGCACTTCCTTTGAGTTCCTCCCAGTTCTTGACTGGATTGGCTGTCACCACAATAGACTGCTGCTGTTGGTCCAAAAGGCACTGAAGTCTAAACTACATCTCCCAGAGTCACTGCCCATACAATCCTCTTGTGGCTGGCTCAGATTATGAGTCCAAGTTCTGATTCGTCCAAGGCACCATTTTAGAGCTAGCTTACCCCACACTGATTGGTCCAGTTCAGCAGTTCAAAACTAGAATGGGGAACTAGCAGACACAGTTCTGACTGCAAAGAAGCAGGTTAGACAAACTGTAATTTCATTATTACTCTAAATAATTTCTAGCAAACAGTTACATCTTTCAGATAGGTTCCTTTGCACTCCTAGTGACTGCAAAACGAAGTGAACTGGCAGCAGCTCGAGTGGTACTCAGAGAAGCACACAGTCCCCCATACAAACTAATTATGTCTGCAAGCAGACAGCTCTTAAAGAGACAGTACCAGAGGCTCTAAAAACACTCACTGATAAATGGCTTAAATGCCAAACACCATTCAGGCTTGGAGCATTCAAGCAAGCTCCTGGAAGTCTTTGGGAACCCCCCATTTGTGGGGGTTACACCTTCCTGGCCTGGGAAAACTGGCGTCCGCGTCCAAGCAAGTACCCCATAAGTTTCAACTGCAACCATATACATTTGCATTAGGCTCGACATGTAATCATCAGTCAATATATCATTTTACCAAGAACACATTTCTGAAACATTGCAGTACGTCACTCTTTACACAGTATTACATACACATTGTACCATAACACCTGCTATTACCTCTTGTACATGAAACCTGAAGAGAGGGGCCCTTCCCATCAGTTACCTTGGGCTGGATGGGCAAGGCACCATACTTAGAGGGCAACACAAGTAACTTGGAGTTAGCACTGATGCTCAGTTTGGGCAATGAGCTCGGGACACATACACCTTTATGGACAACATTGAGAGGCAAGTCCACAGGCCTCCCAAGTGAATCATAACTGAGGTGCACCACAGGCTTTACAGCTCGACCAGTCTTTCTAGGGGGAACTGTTATAGTCTCTGCACTCTGAGCCTCATTTTCAGCATTGTCCTCACTTGTCAGGGAGTCTCCATGGGGTAGAGAGGCTAGAACTTGGGGCACTTTCAGCTCCAGGAGTTACAGTTTCTGAGTCCACAACATTTGGCTGCATGGAGAGCTTTCGGACACTGGCAGTGGACTGTCAGGGCACTCAAAATACTCTTCTTGTTCGGGTATCACCAGTCTGCCCCAATCTATCATTTTCCTCCCTGAAAGCTCAAACAGTTCAACCATGCACAATGATTCCATTTCATCTGATCTGATGCTTTGCACTTCACTTCTGGGGGTATTGTTCCAGGGATGAAGCTGGGGCTTAGACAGTCCAGAAGGCCCAGCTTCATCTCCAGTATTGACTAGGGATTGCCCTCAAACATTGACTCAGTTCAGTAAGAAGGATAGTATTCAAAGTCACTCTCACTTTCTTCCGATATGGACTGACAGTCATGCTCAACTGGGACTTGTGGAGGGAACACTTTAACTTTGCTTCTGTAGGTGCAGACTTTCTTGATCTTTTCTTAGCAGCAGCTCTAGTCACTGGTCCAGAGGGGGTCTTCTAGGGGCTCAGACTCAATTAAGATTTGTCCAATGGGCAGTAAATGATTTCTATGCATTGTTTTACATCTTTTGAATTATTCTCAGGCCTTACTTTGTACACTGGCAGATCATCTAGTTTGCCCACTACAATGTGAGGGAGATGGTGCCATCTGTCAGCAATCTTGTGCTTGCCATGCAGTCCCAGATTTCTTAGCAATACTCGATCTCCCTCCTGGAGTTCCTGTGCTTTCACCTTTTTATCATACCTTTCTTTGTTGGCCAGATTTCTTTTGGCAGCCATGGTTTGAGCCAGTTGGTACGCATGAGTTAGCTGGGCCTTTAACTTTGCACATACTGTAAATAGTTGTCAGCTTGAACCCCATCAGGAGAGACCCCAAAACACACATCTACTGGATTGTAGCTTTCTCTTCCAAACATCAGGCGGTAGGGGAGAATCCAGTGGCATCACTTTTGGTGCAGTTATAAGCATGTACCAGGGTGCTAATTTGTTGGCTCCATCTAGGCTTGTCCTTTGGGTGCAGGGTGCCTAGCATATCTAGCAAAGTCACGGTTGAAAGCGTTCAGGCTGTGGGTCCCCTGGGGGGGTAAGGAGTGGTTCTGGACTTCGCACTCCCACAGAGAAAGCATCTCTTTGATCAGACGACTCTCAAAGTCTCTCCTTGATCAGAATGGATTCTTTGTGAGCCCCATAGTGAACAAAAGTTTTCTACAAGTACTTTGGCCACAGTGGATGCTTTCTGGTCTTTGGTGGGAAAGCTTGGGCATATCTCATGAAATGGTCAGTGACCACCAGCACATTACTGATATTTCTTTGATCTGACTCCAAACTCAGAAAATCAATACAGACCAGCTCCATGGGTGCACTGGTGGTGATGTTAACAAGGGGCAGCCCTCAGGGCAAAGCTTTCTCTGTAAGCAGCGACTACAAGTTCAATGTGTTGCTCCACATCAGCCCCCATCTTAGGCCAATAGAATCTGGATCTCACCAAGTCAAGTGTTCTGTCTATACCAAGGTGCCCCATGTGGTTGTGCAAGGACCTCAGTACTGAGTCTCGAAGGCAGTGGGCAGCACTAGTTGTTGTTTGTCTACTTGTCCCCTCTGTCTACTGTTTCTCTGTATAACAGTTTATTGATCAGTTTCAACTTAGGACCTTCTTGTATAACAGTGCAGTTCTCAAATCAGTGGAGCGTAATTTGGACACATCTTTTCCTGCATAGAGGGCTTCTAAAGCTGCTTTGATCTATGGGATCGCGGGATTGATCCGGGCCAATACTGTCATTGTCCAGCTGAGGCAGTGCACCAATGTCTATTGCAGAAAAGTGGCAATAAGCAGCAGGTATGCAATTCTCAGAGGCTCCCAAGCAATCCACCATGCAGTCCACTGCGTCCGTGGACATTTGTTCCTCCCTGTCAAACTTCCGGTAGAGTGCCAATGTCAGGTTCTGCCAATCGGACCCAATCATTCTGGGGAACAGGCCTCCGGAGAGAGCATCAGATCTATGTGGTTCAGACCTGCTCGGTATTCGACTGCATAGTCATATGTAGATAATGCAGAAAGCCACCTATGGCCAGTGGCATCCAACTTAGCTGAGGTCTGCACATAGGTCAAAGGATTATTGTCAGTTTTACTAGTATTTTAGCCCCATACAAGTACTCATGGAATTGGTCAACAATAGCCCACTTCAAAGCTAGGAACTCTAACTTATGTACAGGATAGTTCTTTTCGGATGGGGTCAGGCTTCACTGGCAAAGGCCACTGGTCTCAGGCCATTCTCGTGTTTCTGGTACAACACAGCCCCAACCCTTGCAAGCTAGCATCAGTGTGCAGGACGTAAGGTTTTCTTGGATCGGCATAGGCCAGCACTGGAGCATGGGTAGTTGATATATGATCTCATGAAAAGCAGTCTCAATCAGAGTCCAGCGGCCCCAAATACTTCACTCGGATGAAAATACACTCTTTTCAGTCTTGAGGGACGCTGACTTTTGGTATTTTTTTGGGTTGGGGATACCCTTGAGTAAGGTTAAGTAAAGGGCGGATCACTCTGAATAGTCCTTGATGAAGCTACGATAATAACACAGAATCCCAGGAATCTTTGCAGTTCTTTTAGATTTTTGGGCTGTGGCCAGGTGGTCAAGGCCTCAACTTTACTTGGTCGGTCTCTATTCCTCGGTGGATACTATGTGTCCCACATACTTTACTGATGTTTGAAAGAATTGACACTTATCAATGGACAGTTTAAGGCCAAAGTCCTCCAGTCGGTCCAATACCTTAAATAATCTGCTCTCATGTTCCTCCAGTGAGCTGCCAAACACAATAACATCATCTAGGTATACCAGGCACTTAGTAAGTTCATGTCCCCACTGCACGCTCCATCAATCGCTGAAAGTGGCTGGGGCACCTGAAATCTTGAGGCATCCCCATGAATTCATAAGCCAAGCGGACAGATAAAGGCCGCCTTCTCACGGTCCTCTGGGGCCATCGATCTGGTAGTACCCATCTGGAGATCCAGCACAGAGAACCACTTGCTCCCGCTTAGGCAGTCCAAAGCATCCTGAATGCGGCATTGTGTACTGATCAGGGATAGTCCGCGGTTTAAAGTGCGATAATCCACACATCCTTACTGTTCCATTCTTTTCCTCACTACCACAATGGGGAAGCATAAGGGCTTCTGGATTCTTGTATTACACCAGCAGCTAACATCTCTTGCAGATGCCGTCTACATCATCTATGTCAGCAGGTGCCAGGTCGAGACCCTCACGAAATGGTCTTTCAGTCATGCAGCCGGATATTGTGCTCAGCTCCTTGCACGCATCCTACATCCCATTCCTTTAAAGAAAACACCTGGTCTCTCTGGGCAAGCTTCTCACTGATCCTCACTTTCCATTCAGCTGGCAGTGGGGAGTCGCGAAATCAAACAAGTCAGGCGTTACTCTGTCATTCTTCCCTTGAACTCTTGCTGCTGGGTAGCACTGCAGTGTCTGCACAATGCACATTAGCCAGGATGCAACCTCTGTTTACTCGAATGTCTCTTTCAGACACATTATGAACTTGGACCATTACCCTTCTGGCATAAGCATGGGCTCTAGCGGGCAAAATACTAGGCTTGACCAGCAGTCCCTCTGGCAATTTTCCATCGCCTGGTGCATCCAACATTAATATTTTATTCTTAACATCCTTTCTGATACGGACCTCTCCTGTAAGGTACACTGGGCATTTGGCGCCAGGATCAGAGACTCAGATCCTTCTTCCATACAATTCCGACCGGTTCCTCTGGTTCTATTTTTCAGCATCTCTCTGCCTCATAGGCCTTCTTAATTAAAGCCGAACTCTTAAAGCTCTACTAGTCTTTGGACCCCTGTTTTCATAACACAACTGTGCCAGCCTTCCGAACATATGAGCATTTGTTCCAATCAACAAAGGGACACCATCATACAGTCCAGTGGGGGACACACTAAGGCTAGGGTCTCTACTTGTTCGGCCACTCCAGCCACGGAGGTGGGGAAAGACAGCCAAATTCGGATATACCCGGAATAGGGGTAGGCCTTCTACTTAACCCCTTACATGCAGTCCTTCTAATGGTTGTAAGGTCATGTCTGACAAATGCTTCTGATACCAATCTGGAACATAATTGTCACTTGGGAGCCACTGTCTAATACAGCTCTTGTAGACACTCCATTCACCTTTACAGTGGTCTCCATGGAGGGACCCACTATTCTGGACCAGTCTGGAGAGGCGATAGTAGGGGCCTGGGCAACTGACCTTGCCACAAAGGACGTGAGTTAGCATTTTGGTGCCCTCACTGGGATCATTTTGTACCTCTTTAACCACTGATTTGTTCTCCAAGCTCTCCTTGTAGCCTATATGCAACTTTGTCAGTGTCTTTGGGACTGGCTTCCTTTCATGTGCCCATCTTTTCCACAATCTATAGCAAACATACTTTCTGGAGTTTGAGCTGGCCGAGGCGCCACACTGGGAGCCAGGGCGGGTATTACTAACTGGAAACCTGGTGCCATTCTGTTCTATATGATAAGCATTTGGAGACATCTCGTCAGTTTCTCCACTTCCATGGTCAAGGAATTGAGTTTGGAGCTGTTATCAGCAGGAGATACATGGGTGGGTACCCCCACCCCCATAGCAGATGCAGTCGGATATAGGTCAGGGCTCTGCACTTGCAGGCGTGGCCTTCATAAAGGGACTGTTTTGAATTCCCAGATCTCTCTCAACAGTTCGTCCCATTGTGGCATATCTTTTTCCTTGTCAGAGCACTCATTGACTGTCAACCTCTGCCCTGAACTTCACTGATGGGTCACCCCTCAGTCACTCGGGTCGTAGCTACAGCTGTTGGTGCAGGTACCTCCGAGGCCTTCTTTTCTCAACTCCTCGACTTCTCTCATTAATCTATCATAGGAGGGTGGGGATTCCAGCCGATTTTTGCCAGGCGAACTGAAGCAACAGCAGTTCTGAGAAGGGGCAGACTTAAGGATTCTGTCCAGTCTGGTTCGGTCCAGTTCAATCGCTGGCAAACTACCCTTTCTGAGGCATTCTTGCAACAATTTTTCCAGCCGAGAGACATACACAGACAACAACTCCTTGGTACTGTTGTGCATTCTTACTCTCCACCATAGGTCCTCATCAGAATCTGGGCCCCATACACATTCTCCAAGGCCTCAAGATAGGCCTGGCAGTCGCTTCAGGGTTACTGGCCCGCTTAGCACGGATGGTAGCCAGGCAGGACCTCCGAGGCCTCACTAACCCTCTTTCGCTTTCCGAGCATTGCCATTCTAGCACTTGGGGTAACATAGTCTATCCAGGTCTTCCCAGTCATCCTCCTTGGGGGTGGGAGGGTGCCAGAGAAGATCCTCAACCTTCGGTAAGAGTCGTGATTAATGGCAGGTGCAGAAATAGGAGTCTGCATTGGTTCAGCCACCATTACGGGCACTGGAGTAGAGAGGGTGTTGGGGAGGAACACCCCAGGTGGCAAGAATAGTTTCTTCAAGTCCTCCAAGTTTTCCCCTCTCCCAGCAACCATTCAGCAAATTTCTCTCAAAAGTTTCAGATAGTGGGGCTGATTCCCCGGTCTTTACTGTCCTTAGTTATCACTCTCAAGCAGTGAGGGCTCCTCTGGGGTAATGGTCTGTGGCACTTTGGAGCTATCTATGGATCCTTAAACTCTACTAGGGCCAGGAAAGTGTGGGTGAGCAGATTAGCATGCCACCACCACCACAGGGTTTTGTAAACCTTCCACCTTGGAAAGTACTCCTGCACAGTGTCCGTATTGATACCGAGGGGATGTCCAGGATAAGCATAGCATTTTGGGGTCGATCTCCTCCCCAGTACACCACTCCACCAGCCGGTGCACAGCCACTTCTGTCGGGTACCCTTTTTTCTAACAGTGGTTCAGAATATGGCCACTAGAGGACACACAATCCCAGCGGTGAGCCTCAAGATGTAACCCCAGATGGCGCTATCCCAGTGGCTACTACCCTGCCTGATTTGCCACTAACAGGTTGAGGGCCTGGATCCAATGGGGGTGCCTCCACCCAGAGGTCAGGGTTTGCAATACTTAAACTAACTTGGTCACAGCCCTCTGGGACACTGCAACCCCCTTTCTTCCACTAGTGGCCACACAATATATCAGAATTACCTTCACAGTATACACTTACCCCAGGTCTGGTTCCGCACTGGGACCTCCTGTGAAATGAGATATAGTGCAACAATCACAGTACAGTACTTTAACATAGACAAATACCTCAGGCGAGTATAACTTTGCTGAAACAAGCAGCTCTGATTTATTTAGGGGATATAACAAGACAGGGGAAATCAGGTTAATTAGCTTATCACTCTAATAATCTACCTATGGCTCTGTGCACAGGCCTGTCCCTATCAGTTACTGTCCCTGGGCACCAAGCTTCTAGTGGCTAGTCCAAACCGTGGCAGCTGGTAGGCCCTTTCTCACAGAGAAAAGGAGAATTAAAGATTCAGCAGTACAGTAATTCCATTTGGATTTAATGTGGTAATTCAACAGGGAGCGACCCTGAATTAGTACTCACGCACCTCCAAATAAGATATAGGGTCCTTCAATGTCAGCAGGGCTCACTTGAGGTGCACAAACCTCTTCACACATCCATATAAAGAAAATTATACCAGGTAGGCTGCATCTGTATCCCGATCGCAATTACTGCACAATACCCGAGAACACAGCAGATTCAGTTCCTGACAGACAGAGTGCAATTTTCAGCAATTCCTCCAGTCTTCTACAGGGTGAGCCTGGTTTCTACTCTTCAGAGATCCTTTGATTCTTTTCACCGGAGGATTCAGTCCTCAACAAGCTGTTACACAAGCTGCAGACCTGAACTCTGGGCCTTACACGCTTGACTAAAGCTGCACACTGAAAAGCATAGGGCTCCTTCCTTCTTCACTGCCAAAGCTCAACTGAAACTCCAACTGACAAACGGGCACTTCCTTTGAGTTCCTCCCAGTTCTTGACTGGATTGGCTGTCACTCACAATAGACTGCTGCTGTTGGTCCAAAAGGCACTGAAGTCTAAACTACATCTCCCAGAGTCACTGCCCATACAATCCTCTTGTGGCTGGCTCAGATTATGAGTCAAGTTCTGATTAGGTCCAAGGCACCATTTAGAGCTAGCTTACCCCACACTGATTGGTCCAGTTCAGCAGTTCAAAACTAGAATGGGGAACTAGCAGACACAGTTCTGACTGCAAAGAAAGCAGGTTAGACAAACTGTAATTTCATTATTACTCTAAATAATTTCTGGCAAACAGTTACATCTTTCAGATAGGTTCCTTTGCACCCTAGTGACTGCAAAACGAAGTGAACTGGCAGCTCGAGTGGTACTCAGAGAGCAACACAGTCCCCCCATACAAACTAATTATGTCTGCAAGCAGACAGCTCTTAAAGAGACAGTACCAGAGGCTCTAAAAACACTCACTGATAAATGGCTTAAATGCCAAACACCATTCAGGCTTGGAGCATTCAAGCAAGCTCCTGGAAGTCTTTTGGGAACCCCCATTTGTAGGGGGGTTACATATATATGTTTTTAACGAGACCTAGCTTAGTCTTGTTTTCCTTGTTCAGCTGAGAGAAGAATAAAGCATCCTGCCACAAACCGAACCATTTGCTTTTTTAACCCTGCTGTACTCTTACTTGAAGTACTGCACTTTACCAGAGCTATACACCCTTTTCTGTATAGAATATGCCCATGCTATACATTATTTCTGTACAGAGCAGTGGTTTGATTTCCGCTTGCAATGCCAGGAAACCCAGGTTCAGGAATGGACTCGGGTTGCTGGACAGCTGGCCGGGGAAGAAGTCTTGAGCATCTGACAACCGTTTGCCTTCTCCAGGGATGGGGGTGGAGATGCGGTCTAGCGCCTGTTATCTCCCGGTGGAGACTGGGGGTATAGCCGCATGCTGGCTGACTGACTAGGGGGCCATGGTGGACATTGGCATTTGGCATCATGGCACACCACGCCCCAGGGAGAACAGAGGAAAAACATCTTCTTTGCTTGACTAGATGACAACCATTTGGTCCCTCTGCCACCTCAAATGCCCTGGTCAGGCCCCAGAGACCACCTCAGCAGCACCAGAGGGGCCAAGAAGTTGTACTGGATGGCCCCCGCTGGCACCTTTCTCCTTGACAGAGAACCCACCAGGGTAACCAGCGGGTGGCTGCCAGCTAGGGTGGTGGACAAACAGGGTGGGGACACAAGTGAGTGGTGGGGAGAGAACATAGATGGACCGAAAGATAGGCCAATGGGGAGAAAAAAAGAAAAGGGTGTGTAGCTCTGGTAAAGTGCAGAGCATATGTGTGTGTGTGTTGGGGGGAGGTACAAGGATCCCTGAGTTTGCTGTGTGCTACTGAGTTATGGGGGACACTGCATGCTAGCATGGGCATGGTTGAAAGCTGGCATAATTTGTATAGGTGCAGCATCTCTGCTGAAAGCCTCTTAGACTTCTCAGAAAATGGCTGGCACACTGCATCCTCTAGCAAGTCCAAGGAGCTGTGGTGCCTGCTGTGTGGCCTAGAGTAAGTGGGATGAGGTGATGGTACCGCAGCACACTAGCTTGGGCATGATTAGTGAGTGGGTGAAATTTGTCAGTGCTGTATCCCTGAGCATGTCTGAAGGGGCATTATTGGCTGCAGTGTCTATTAGAGCAAGTCTGAGGACACATTGTTTTCTAGATCTTCGTGGAAATCTCTGTAGGATATCTCAAAGAACATGGTAGGCTGACATGGCAAGGCAGAGTTGCCATGGGGATTGGGGGGAGCCAGCCTCTACCAGCAGAAAAAACAACCTGCCACAGCAAATTGCAGATGAAATTACTACACCTGGGTTGGACCTCAGAGCGTGCAGGCAGGTGTGGAGGGCAGGGCCAAACTGGGTATCCAAACAAAAAAACACTTGTGAGAACTTACTATGACTGTAGATATTCAAGAGAATCTCTTGCAGCTGGTCACATCCCATGAACAAATCAGGCACCCAGAACACACAGAAAACCCTCCTGACAGCAGTACATCCAGGGTCATGCACGGCACTGTCATCACACTGATATCCTCTCTATGTAGCTGTAGGCGTCCCCAGATAGACCGCTAGAAACAATGTCTCCATACGGTCCTGGTACCTGATGGTTGCAGCCTCAAGATGCGACCTGCTGCAAGAGACCCTCCCAAAGATCCACTGCTAACTAGGTTCTCATACATGTCTTCCTTTTTCTGGGTGGGGCTGGAAGCCCCTGGATCCCCACTGTAACCCTGCACTCCACACCTGCCTACCACACCTCCGAGACCAACCTACATTAGGTGCAGTGGTTTTACCATCCCACTGTATGCAGGAACAAGCCATCCCCACTCGGGAAATGTGGAAATACCACCACTTCCCAGTGCAACAATGCCTTGCCATACCTGCCCACCGTGTTTGCTTTTGAGAGAACCAGGTAATACGAGCACAAACCCATGTTTTCAGACTGCAGAAAATCATGTACAGTAAAAGTGCAGCATGCTAAAAGTTCTGCACTTTTACATGATTTTCTACATTGTACCCTGAGAATGGTGGCTATAAGCTGCCCCTCTCCCCCCAACTACCATCACACCCAGAGGATGGAAGTCGCAGATTGCTGCTGCTGCCTTTACACCCGGAGGATGGGAGTTGTAGATTGCTGCTGCCATCTCACCTACAGAATGATGGTCATAGGCTGCGGCTGCCATCATATCTGGATGATGGGAGTCGTAGAATGCTGCTGCTGTCGTACCTGGATGTTGGGAGTCGTACAATGCTGCTGCTGCTGCCTTCACACCAAGAGAATAGGAGTCAGATTGCTGCTGCTGTCTTCGCACCCAGAGAATGGGAGTCAGATTGCTGCTGCTGCCTTCGCACCCGGAGGATGGGAGTCGTAGAATGCTGCTGCCATTGTACCTAGAGTATGGGAGTCGTAGATTACTGCTGCCACTGTACCCTGAGGATGGTAGTTGCAGACAGCTGCTGCCATCTCACTTAGTGAATGGTTGTCCCTGGCTGTTGCTGCCATCATACCTGGTGGATGGGAGTCATAGGCTGCTGCTGCCGCCATCATACCTGGTGGATGGGAGTCATAGGCTGCAGCTGCCATCATACCTGGTGGATGGGAGTCATAGGCTGCAGCTGCCGTCATACTGGTGGATGGGGAGGTCATGAGCGGCTGCTGCACCTCCTATACCTGGTGGATGGGAGTCATAGGCTGCTGCTGCCGTCATACCTGGTGGATGGAAGTCATAGGCTGCTGCTGCTATCATACTTGGAAGATGCGAGTTGTAGAAAGCTGCTGCTGTCGTACCTGGAAGATGGGGCTTTATGCGGTGGCTGCTGCTGCCATCATAGCCAGAGGATAAAAGTCATGGACTGCTATATCTATCCAGTGGATCTGAGTCTCCCATTTTGTTGCATTATCTTATCAAGCAATATAGTGGAACACACTACTAATAATTTTTTTTTGGTTGTGATTTCAGTATTTATACTTTCTTCCTGCGTGATGTCTGCTGCACCACTGAATAAGAAAGCCAAGCTCTGCTACACCTCAGCTAAGGGCGGCCCTCAGTTTAATCTGAAGGCCTCTATGAGGATGGGAAAACATTTCTGTCCATACTGCAACCATGTCCTGGACCATACCAGAAAAGATACAGTCAAAGATCATCTGTTCAGCAAGAAACATGCTAGGAATAAGGAACGAGCTGCTAGTGAAGGAAGACCAGCAAGGCAGGTGACCCTGACCAGCAGTTTCAGAGCTGCAACAGAATCCTTCATAGTAAGAAATGAGATGGTCATTGACACAGTTAAGGTATGGGGGGCTGCAAATATCCCGCTGGAGAAGCTGGATCATCCACAGCTGAGGGAATGGATGTGAAAGTATGTGATAGAGTGGAGCTGCCAAAGCAGACACCGTGAGGCACCCCTATCTACCTAAGGTAGAGAACAAATTGATGAAGACTTAGAGAAGCTGACTGGAAATCATTGTTCAGATATGTGACAAGAGCACAGATGCACAGCATGGTGTATTCTTAATGTCATCTTTTGTGTTGAAGGTGACATCTTGAAACAGCATATAACTAGACTTTACAACCATTCCACAGTGACTCATGTTTTCTTGAAGACTCTCCAGAGTTGTAACATTGATTTATGAATGGGTTTAATTTGTCAGCTATGTGCTCTATATGATTAAATGTTTTATGACGATCGTGGGTTCTTTGGCTATGTTGTGTTGTTGTTGGGCACATGTCTTGTCCCTTGTTGGATATATGGCTGCACCACTAAAAAGTTAATGAACTGGTTTAGTTGGTAAAATATGCTTTCAGCAATCACTAAATGTAAACAAGAATTCATCAGGATTTTGCAGGATCTGGAAGCCCCAGAGAAATTTTTGTTTGCCACCAGTTCCTGTTTTAACTAGATGGAACACATGGTTTGCAGCGGCATACCATTCAACACACCTGCACACCCTGAGGACTTTTCAGGGCGGATTAGAGAGATGCCACCTCAATAAATAATTTACGGGCATTACTGACAAAAGTGATGAGCCAAGCACACGGCATTTATTACAGATAACTAGTGATATTATTGCTGTAATAGAACTTTTTTTGAAAGGGGAGAAACTCTTTACATCCAATATGACATGTTAATGTCAATTAAGACGCTTGCGGCGAGGCACAACTAAAATGAAGGCTTGGTGAGAATCAGAGCGCACCTCTAAACTGAGGAATAAAGTCAGGGATGAGAACATCACAATGTTCAAAATGCTTTCAAGGTCAATTTGGAGAAACTGACAAAACACCTGCAGTCAAACCCATCTGTACAGTTTCATGGCCTGTCAATTCAAACCCACCAACCTACCAAACTCAATATGACTTAACGTACTGCCCTATGTCAGTGTTCACGTTACACAATAAGAATGCACTATTGAGGACTGTGAGATCTACATATGTGGCAGGATGTGGAACTACCAGAGACGAATCATTTGATCGTCACCAGTATTGACTTATGTCCTCGCATGTACCAACTCTGGCAAGGGCAGCCCTCCAGGCCATCTGGGTCCCTGTTTCAGTGTAGATGTGAGCGGTCATTTTGCACATGGACAAACCGACCGACCAATGGAGAAGCCTGACTGTGGACAATCCACTATTTTTCATGCTGCTATTCAACAGACCCAGAATCTCCCACTTCATTTGTGTATTGTGTGTTCTGATGCACTGTTGCATAAAAATGGTGCCTCAGGCACAAAGTGTAGATTGCGGATCAGTACAATGTTGGGAAACAAAGTGGAGCTCCATTGTGCAATGACACAGTTTTGCAGTATTAGGGAAAAATGGTGTTCTACTGTGCAATAAAGTAGACGGCATGTAGTTCTCTTATATATGTGCAGGTTAGATTTACTGTCCTTCACATAGTATGCTTTAGTTCATGTAGTCTGGGTGGCTTTATTTGTTTCACCCATTTTCAGTAGTTTAATACTGAATTGTGTTTTTGCATGTTTATCTTTGTACTTTTTTTTTTTAAATACACATGAATTGCATTTAGCCTTGAGAAGTTTTTATTGTACATGTCACAGAACACACTGTCAACATTAAAACAAAGCCTGATTTTGGTGTCATTTAGCCTGAACAGATTCAGAATTGGTTCCCGTGAGAAAATGTTGTTATATGAGATCATTATTTTCACCAGCTGTA
The DNA here is from genome assembly GCA_016271365.2 of Neoceratodus forsteri. Taxonomy (NCBI): domain Eukaryota; kingdom Metazoa; phylum Chordata; order Ceratodontiformes; family Ceratodontidae; genus Neoceratodus; species Neoceratodus forsteri. The sequence continues at coordinate 481,526,960 of JADMNL010000022.1, read as the reverse complement.
TTGATCTCAGAAGGAATATTTAATAATTATGTTGGTTTGCAATGGAATTCACAGTATTAGCCTTGATGCTGGTAGATGCAAAACGTAGCCAAATAACATGCAAGAGATTACCGTTCTGTTTTCTTGATGTGGTTTAAATCGTTAAAACATGACAAAACACTGATAGACAAATTTATTATTAAAATGAGAATAAGGTTTTGATTACTGAAAATCGAAATTGGATTCCACCAGTAAAATCCCAGAATCCAGGATGGTCAAACGAATTTGCTTTTTCCAAGCGAAAAACAGTGGCTTGATAATGAGTTATGTCGATGTCTCAGTCCTAATGAGTGCAAGTGAGCTGTAACCTGAGAACAGCAGTCAGCTCTGGATGGGTGGCACTCTTGCCTAAGCACCAAATGGGAGAACCTTCCATTTAGAGGAATGCTTTTTCAGTGAAGGTTTTCTGAGCTCCAAGCACTGTCAGATTTGCCCTGACAGTTGAGGTTAGGAAACTCCAAGTCCTCAAGAACCAGCTCGGTCTCAGTGATTGAGGTTGGATACAGGACCTGTTCCTGAGAGGAGGTCAGCAGGTTGTGCCTCCTGGGCAAGTGAACTGGGGAGGTCACGACAGTCGGTAGAAGGAATTGTGTGTCCTGCCCAGTTGGTGCCACCAGTATCATTCTTGCCAGTTGGACCCACTTTTGCCACCTGATTTTTATTATTGTGAAAGGAGGGCTACATGTTCCCCTGACCAATCCAGAGCCACTGCATCTAGGGAACCGCACTGTAGAGGCCTGCAGTACAGGGTACTAGATTTTCTGCAGAGGCAAAAGATCCACATCTGAGGCTCCACCTCTGAAACTGTGCTGAGTATCTGAGGTTCGATCACTGTGGCCTGACTTACCTGTTGAGAATTCCGCTAATACGTCCTTCCCGGAAGGTGTATGGGTTGATAGAGATAGCTGCTGAATATTAGACCATAGTTTCATTGCTCTGCAAAGTCGGCGACCTGGTTCCTTGTTTGTTGATGTAGTACATGGTTGTGGTGTTGTCGTCCTGACCAGCACCACTTGTTTTGCAGATGAGGCAAATAGGAGAGCCAGGGTACTGCCCTGGTAACAGATTTGTGCAATAGGGACCTGAGGAGACCATGCCACTTGCTGTGATCCACATGTGTGTGCCTCCAACTGAAAAGGGAAGCATCTGTTGTTAGAACTAGAGGCTGTTCTAGAAATGGTACACCTACTCTGAGGTTGGGGTTGTCCAGCCACTTGAAGTGCCAGTGTAGGCTGTGGATGATTGGAACCAGTTTACAGGGGTCTGTCCCTTGACCAGTACTGTCTCAAGGAAACTGTATGTTCATTTGAATTGGAACCTGGTACCACTGTGTGGTAGGCCATATGTCCCAGTATTCTGAGGGCCTCTGCTGGTTTGGGCTTGCCCTGCATAAAGGAACTTGCAACCTGTAGGATGCTGTCCACCTTCCTGGGGTAGGAAAGCTCTGCTCAGGCTGGTGTCCCTGCTCTGTCTAATGTCCAACATTTGTACCTGTCTGCTGTATTACTCATTTAGGAGGAAACCTAGGGATTCCAGTGTGATTTTGTAGTGCCAGTGACTGTCTTGCATGCAGTGATAGCTCACAAATAACCAGTTGTCCAGATAGGGAAGACTGTCATATCTTTCTTTGTGGTATTCGACTATTACTGGTAGGGATTTTGTGAATGCCTGTGCAGAAGTCAGACTGAATGGGAGGTGTAATTTGTAATGACCAGAGGCCAGTCTGGACCTTAGGTACTTCTGGATCTGACAGGAATGTGAAAATAGGCATCCCTTTAAGTCCAAGGAAGCTAACCAATCTCCTTTTGCAGTGTGGGATGATTATTGAGATATCATTTTGAACTTTGGTTTCAAATGTGCCTGTTCTGAAGTTTCCGTCCAGGATACATTCCAGTCCATTTTTTTTTTTGTAAGAAGTATTCGGAGTAGTAGTTTTTGCCCTTTGATTTAGGGGCACGTGGGTTCCACTGTTTTGATTGATAGAGGTGTTTTATCTGACTCCAGCAGGATTCTGTCTGCAGGTGACTGGGGCAATGTTCTTGCCTAGCTTGGGAAGTGATTTTAGCAGAGGACAGCCTAGTCACTACCTCCGGACCCACTTGGTGTGGTGATGGCATGCCAAACGGAGGTAGACCCATTTGCCACCCACCAGTGTGATGGTGGGGAGAACGCACCAGCTCATCAGGGATTTGTGTGGGCTGAGTCGACGGTGGAGGGGGGAGAGCCTGTCTGACTGCCCTCTGCCTCTCTCCTCTGAAACAGCCTTGGCTGCTGGTAGACCTGTGAAGTTTGCAGCCGGAAAAAGGTCTGGGATAGATCCCCACCTCCCCCATTTTGGGACCTAGGTGAGAGGGAAGGCTCTTCTTAGAATTACTTCTAGGTGGCCTTATACCACTCCACCTTTTCATTTAAGCCTCTGTTTTGTTTCCAAATAAGGAATTTTCTCAATGGAAATCCATAGCTTAGCTTCAGTGCCAGGGTTAGTTTGTAGCTCTTATTGTGTCTTGGTCCTTGTTGGAGATACATGGCTGCACCACTTCAAAAAAGTTAATGAACTGGTTTAGTTGGTAAAATATGCTTTTCAGCAATCACTAAAATGCAAACAAGAATTCATCAGATTTTTGCAGGATCTGGAAGCTCCAGGAGAAATTTTTGCTTTGCCACCAGTTCCTGTTTTAACTAGATGGAACACATGGTTTGCAGCTGTGGCATACCATTCAACACACCTGCAATACCCGAGGGACTTTTTCAGGGCGGATTAGAGAGATGCCACCTCAATAAATAATCTACGGGCATTACTGGACAAACAGTATGATGAGCTACAAGCACAACTGGCATTTATTACAGATAATTCAGGTGACATTATTGCTGCAATAGAACTTTTGCATTCAAAGGAGAAACCTCTTGCGACATCCACATATGACATGCTAATGTCAATTAAGAGACGCTTTGAGGCTAGCACAACTAAAAATGAAGGGCTTTGGTGAGAAGGCAGAGCTGCACCTCTAAACTGAGGAATAAAGTCAGGGATGAGAACATCACAATGTTCAAAAATGCTTTCAAGGTCAATTTGGAGAAACTGACAAAACACCTGCAGTCAAACCCATCTGTACAGTTTCTCATGGCCTGTCGAATTCAAAACCCACTCAACCTACCCAAACTCAATAAGGACTTCCAACTGTACTTGCCCTATATCCTAGTGTTCACGTTACACAATAAGAATGCACTGTTAAGGGACTGTAGAGATCTACATATGGCAGGATGTGCGGAACTACCAGAGACTCGTAATCATTTGATCGTCACTAGTACTGGATCTCGTGTCCTCACAGGTACTCAACTCTGGCAAAGGCAGCCCTCCAGACCATCTGGGTCCCTGTTTCTAGTGCAGATGTGGAGCGGTCATTTTCTGCACATGGACAAATCCTGACCGACCAATGGAAGCCTGACTGTGGACAACTTAAAATTACTTTTCAATGCTGCTATTCAATAAGTAGACCCAGAATCTCCCACCCTCATTTGTGTAATTGCAGTTCTGATGCACTATTGCATAAAAATGGTGCTCCCCTGTGCAATAAAGTTGTAGACATGCAGATCTAGTACAATATTGCAGGAAACAAAGTGGAGCTCCATTGTGCAATGACGAAGACATGCAGTTCTGGTGCAGTATTGTAGGGAAAAAATGGTGCTCCACTGTGCAATAAAGTGTAGACGTGCAATATGTAGTCTCTGCATTATATGTAGCTATGGGTTAGATTCTACTGTCCTTCACATAGTATGCTTTAGTTCATGTAGTCTGGGTAGCGTATTTGTCGACCCATTTTCAGTAGTCAATACTTGAATTGTGTTTTTTGCACATGTTTATCTTTGTAATTTTTTTTTTTTTTTTTAAATTAAACACATGAATTGCATTTTAGCCTTGAGAAGTTTTTATTGTACATGTCACAGAACACACTGTCAACATTAAAACAAAGCCTAGATTTTGGTGTCTATTTAGTACTGAACAGACTTCAGAATTGGTTCCTCTCTGTGAGAAAAATGTTACTGTTACATGAGACCATTTATTTTCACCAGCTGCATTGATCTCAGAAGGGAATATTTTAATAATTATGCCAGTTTGGCCAATGGAATTCCACAGTCATTAGCCTTGATAGCTGGTAGATGCAAAACTTGGGTAGCCAACATAACATGCAATATGAGATTAAATGTTCTTGTTTTCTGCTGATGTGGCTTAAATCTGCATAAAAACATGACAAAACACTGATAGACAAATTTATTACTTAAAATGAGTGAATAACAGTTTTGGATTACCGGAAAAATCCCGGAAATTGGATTCCCAAACACCAGTAAAATCCCAGAATCCAGGATGGTCAAAACGGAATTTGCTTTTTTCCAAGCACCGAAAAACAGTGGCCTTGATAATGAGTTAAGGGTCGAGGGCCTCAGTCCTAATGAGTGCAAGTGAGTCAGGTAATCCTGGAGAACAGCAAGGTCAGCCCTGGATGGGTAAGTACCCTTACCTAAGCACCAAATGGGAGAACCTCTTCCATTTAGAGGAATACGTTTTTCTAGTGGAAGGTTTTCTGGAGCTCCTAAGCACTGTCAGGACTTGCTCCGACAGCTTGAGGTTAGCAAACCCCAAGTCCTCAAGAACCAGGCCTCGAGTCTCAGTGATTTGAGGTTGGGATACAGGACCCTGCCCTGAGAGGAGGTCAGCAGGTTGTGCCCTCCTGGGCAAGTGAACTGGGGAGGTCACGGACAGTCAGTAGAAGTGAATACCAGTGTTGCCTCGCCCAGTCTGGTGCCACCAGTATCATTCTTGCCAGTTGGGACCTTAATTTCTGTACAGTCCTGATTATTATTATTGGGAAAGGAGGGAAGGCATACACAAACTTCCCTGACCAATCCAGAGCCACTGCATCCAGGGGAACCGTACCCTTGTGAAGAGGCCTGCAGCAGTACAGGGGCAATTGGTGATTTTCTGCAGAGGCAAAAAGATCCACATCTTGAGTGCTCCACCTTCTGAAAACTGTGCTGAGTATCTGAGGGTTCGGAGATCACTCGTGGTGGCCTGACTTATCCTGCTGAGAGAATCTGCCAATACGTTGTCCTTCCCTGGAAGGTGTATGGCTGATAGAGATAGCTGCATGGAATATGCCAGGGACCACAGTTTCATTGCCTCTGTGCAAAGTCGGGCTGACCTGGTTCCTCCTTGTTTGTTGATGTAGTACATGGTTGTGGTGTTGTCTGTCCTGACCAGCACCACCTTGTTTTGCAGATGAGGGGCAAATGCTAACAGAGCCAGGGTACACTGCCCTGAGCTGCAACAGATTTATGTGCAACAGGGACTCTTGAGGAGACCATGTGCCACTTGCTGTGTGATCCAGCATGTGTGCCCCCCAACTGAAAAGGGAAGCATCTGTTGTTAGAACTAGGGAGGGCTGTTCCCTTAGAAAGGGTACACCTACTCTGAGGTTGTGTTCGTCCAGCCACCATTGAAGTGCCTACAGTAGGCTGTGGATGACTGGAACCAGTTTGGACAGGGGGTCTGTCCTTTGTGACCAGTACTGTCTCAAGTGAAACTGTATGTCTCATTTGGAATCTGGAACCTGGCACCACTGTGGTGGTAGCTGCCATATGTCCCAGTAGCCTGAGGAATTCCCTGGCTGGCTTGGGCTTGCCCTGCATAAAGGAACTTGCAACCTGTAGGATGCTGTCCACTCTTTCCTGGGGTAGGAAAGCTCTGCTCAGGCTGGTGTCCTGCTCTGCTCCAATGAAGTCCAACATTTGTACTGGTTCTTGCTGTGATTTCTACTCATTTAGGAGGAAACCTAGGGGATTCCAGTGTGGATTTTGTGAGTGCCAGTGACTGCCTTGCATGTTGCAGTGACTGGCCTACAAATAACCAGTTGTCCAGATAGGGGAAGACTGTCATATCTTGCTTTCTCAGGTATTCGACCACCACTGCTAGGCATTTTGTGAATGCCTTTGGTGCAGAAGTCAGACTGAATGGGAGTGCTGCGAATTGGTAATGACCAGAGGCCAGTCTGAATCTTAGGTACTTTCTGTGAGTTGATCTGACAGGAATGTGAAAATAGGCATCCCTTAAGTCCAAGGAAGCTAACCAATCTCCTTTTTGCAGTGTGGGGATGATTATTGAGATGGTCACCATTTTGAACTTTGGTTTCAAAATGTGCCTGTTCAGAAGCCTTCGGTCCAGGATACATTGCCAGTCCTCATTTTTCTTTTTGGTAAGGGAAGTATCTGGAGTAGAAGCCTTTGCCCCTTTGATTTAGGGGCACTGGTTCCACTGCTTTGATTGACAGGAGGTGTTTTACCTCCGACTCCAGCAGGATTCTGTCTGCAGAGGTGACTGGGGCAAATGTTCTTGCTCTCAGCTTGGGAAGTGATTTGAAGCAGAGTGACAGCCCCTAGCTCACTACCTCCTGGACCCACTTGCCTGTGGTGATGGCATGCCAAACCTGGAGGTAGTGACCCAATCTGCCACCCACCAGTGGTGATGGTGGGGGAGTAACCTGTACCAGCCCATCAGGGATTTCTGTGTGGGCTGAGCCTGGATTTGTGGAGAGGGAGAAGCCTGTCTGACGGCCCTTCTGCCTCTCCCTCTGAAACAGCCTCTTGGCTGCTGGTAGACCTGTGAAGCTTGTGCCTGGAAAAAAGGTCTGGGATAGGATCCCCTACCTCCCCTATTTTGGGACCTATAAGAGAGGGAAGGCTCTTCTTTAGAATTACTTCTATAGGTGGCCTTATACTACTCCACCTTTTCATTTAAGCCTCTGTTTTGTTTCCAAATAAGGAATTTTTCTCACATGGAAAATCCATAGCTTTAGCTTCAGTGTCCAGGGTTAGGTTGGTAGCTCTTAGCCAGGCAAATCTCCTGAGGGAGACACATAAAGCCATCAGTCTGGCTGCAGTGTCATTAGCATCCACTGCCATGTGGAACTGATATTTGGTGGCATCAAGTGCAGCCCTTGCTGTTTCTTGCAAGTCGACTGCCACTTCCCCTGGGACTTCATTCGACAAAGCAAGGACAGAATTCCATAGTGCCGTCTGATATTAGACAGCATAGGCCATATAATCTGCCTGCCTAACAATGAGTGAGGCAGCCATATACCCCTTCTTTCCCATGGTATCCATCTTTGAGTCTTTTTCAGGGGGATGGGTTGCTAAGGGGATCCTGACCTTATCACAGGCAGCAGCCTGGACCACCCCTTCAGGATCAGGGTGACCGAACAGAACATCAGCAGTGGTTCTATGCAGCTGATATCATCTCTTTTGTTGTCCACTCCAAGTATCAAATTTGGAGTCTAATATCTGCTGCACAGCCTTTTTTAAAGATTTGTGTATAGGCAGTAGAAGGTGTTTTGTGGGAGCTAGTCCCATCATATCCTGGAATTCTGCTTCCTCCACATCCTCCTCAGTCTCTTGGAGGGGAAGACTGAGTATCCACCATGTTTTTTACAAAGGCATAATGAGAGGTGTAGTGTTCTGGTCCCCTGGGAGGGAAGCCAAAGTCCTGTTCTGGAAAGACCTCTGGTTCTGGGGGTTCCCCTTCATACTCCTCTGGATTACAGTACAGAGGTTGTGGTTCCTGTGGTGCTGGAACTGGCACAGGAACCAGTGTAACTGGTGAGGGAACCGGGGACCACAGACTGTAAGGCTTTTAAAATTTGTAAAGCCTTTGCAATGTCCTCAGTTGAGGGCATATTTTGCTTGTCTGCTGGGAGCTCCTTAGCCTTATCGGCCGGAAGTGCAGCAACATGTTTTTCTTTGTATTTTTTCTTAAGTGGGACAGTTTCAGCTACCATCTCAACAGCCCTTTTAGATTTACCTTGCTCAATCTTATCTGACCCCTTGTCAGTATCCTTGGGCTTAACCTTGTCCTTATTAGGGACAGAGGGAGAGGGGTTTCCTTCTGCAGAACTAGCAGATGCAGAAGCCATTTCCTCTAATTTTGTAGATCTTTTTTTCAGAGTCTTGGGAGAAAAGGTGTTGCAAATTTCACAGTTTGAAAAAATATGACTTGTTCCCAAACAAAACACAAAGAGATAATGCTTGTCTGCTTTTGCTATAACCTGACCACAAGACTCACAATATTTAAACCCCATGGGTCCTGTGCATTTTTTAGGTTCATCAACAAGAACTTCTGACACTGAGCAAGCACAGAAATTCAGATGTTTGCAAAAATAATCAGTTCCCTGGAACCAAGAAATTAAATATATACAACTGCTAGCGGTTCCTGGAACAGAGTGCTAATCGGTTCCTTGAACCAAAAATGAACTAAATTTAAATAAAATACAAGCGGTCAACAAAACCAAAAGGGAACCATCGAATATACAAAATTTAACTCTAAATTTGAGGTAAAAACCTCAGAGAACCACGAGTCCCTCGGTTCCATGGAACCGTGAGGGAACCACAAAAAAATGACAAGTAATAAAACACTGGAAGACTACATTAAACTAACTCATAAGGGCAGCAATCTAAAATTAATAACTTAAAACAGTACTTGTCAACCAAATTAAAGTGTTTGAAGTAAGCTGAAGGAGAGCTCTCCGGGACGTCTTCACTAGGCAGGCGGAGTAAAGAATCTGAAGCACTCAGAGTGCAGCAGTCGCTAGGGCAGCAGTTTGAAACTGGCATGAGCCAATCAGAGTTCCATCATTTGCACAGCATTCCATCTCTCCAGGCAGTCAAACACAGGAGGCTGACTGCATTAGTTTAATCATAATGAGTGATTCCTGGGGTTAGAAAAAAAATACAGGTTACTCACCTGTAACAGGAGTTCTAGGAATGGTATATGTTGTTCATCCACACTTATTGGCAGGTATCCTTGCCGCTTTAAATCTTGCCAGAAGGTCTTCAAGCTGGCTCCTCCCACCCACCCGGGTGGTATAACTCTCGGCTCGCCCCATGACGCCAGATCTGGCTCGCTGGAAGCTCTGTACAGCGTCAAGCCGGGAGGTCGTGGAGATTGTGGATGAACAATACATACCATTCCTAGAACTCCCTGTTACAGGTGAGTAACCTGTATTTCTAGGGACATGGATATGTTGTTCATCCACACTTATTGGCAGACTCCTAGCAGTTCTCCGGGAGGAGGGAGGCAAGACGACACCCCCAATACTTACTTGGGAAAGAGAGACTGAGAACCGAGGCCCCAAAACCAGCATCCCGGCGTGACTCAAGGTCGATGTGGTAATGGTAATGAAGGTGTGTGCTGACTTCCAGGTAGCAGCCCTGCAGATCTCCTGGATAGGGACATCCTGGAAGCAGCCACTCTCAGCAGTATGGCGGGTAGAATGAGCTCTTATCCTCTGGGAGGCTCCATGCCCGCCAACTTATAGCAGAGATCTATGCAGGAGGTGACCACCTGCTTATCGTCCGCTTGGCTGCAGGTCTGCCAGATGCGGCTTCAGCGTGAGGTGACAAATAGCTGGCGAATCTCTCCTCGACTTTCAGCCGTACATTTTTGTAATAGGCGAGCGCCTCTTCTAGGGTCCAAGTATGGAGCCTATATTCGCCTCCGAGGTGTGATTGGGTAGAACACCGGCAGAGTCAACACCTGGTTAAGGTGAAACTCCGACACCACCTTCCGGAAGGAATTTCGGTGGGGAGAGGACAACCTTGTCCCTGTGGAAGACCAGGTAAGGAGACTCGATGGAAAGCGCCTGGAGCTCTCCCATCCTTCTAGCTGACGGATAGCCACCAAGAAGGCGGTCTCCACGACAGGTAGAGAGAGCACACCTGTGCATAGGTTCGAATGGCTTGCCCATGAGCTTTGCCAGTACCAGCAGTAGATCCCACGGAGGTGGAGGTTTCGCACGAGGGGAAATGTGATCAAGGCCTTTGAAAAGCACCAGACCACCTTCTCCTGGCACACCGACTGCTTCCCGGCCCGCCTCGTAAGCAGAGATGGCTGCCAGGTGCACCCTTAGGGTCGCCGACCTGAGCCCTTGATTAGAAAGGGACCATAAATAGTCCAAGATGCTTGCCAAGGAACAGGAGGAAGGGTCCAAGCCCTTGCCCTGACACCAAATGGAAAACCTTCTCCATTTGAAGGCATAGCATTTTCTGGTCGACTCCTTACGGGACGCCTCAACTACATTGAGGACCTCGTCGGAAAGACCCAAGGCCTGGAACTCTAGCCGCTCAGGAACCAGGCCGTCAGGTGCAGGGATTGAAGGTCCGGATGGAACGCCTTCCCCTGATTGACTGAGAGCAGGTCCGGGCGAGCTGGAAGCTGCCGCGGAGTCCTGGAGCTGAGACTGAGGAGATCTGGGTACCAGAACTGGCGAGGCCAGTCTGGGGCTATCAGAATCACCTGCGCCTTGTCCCTCTTCGCCTTGAGAAGCACCTTGTGGATCAAGGGAAATGGGGGAAAGGCGTAGAAGAGGCCCGGGGTCCACTGCCTCGAGAAGGCATCCCCCTGCAGCGAGCCCTGCTGAGGGGGGCGGGCATGGAACAGCTTCAGCTTCGCGTTCTCCCTGGAGGCAAACAGGTCCACCTGAGGTGTGCCCCAATGGGAGAACAGATGCTGTACTACTCGGCAGGAAAGACCACTGTGGATGCAGCCCCTATCCGCTTAGGGCATCGGCCAGGTGTTGGAGGCTCCTGCCACATGAATGGCTAGGAGATCCGCCTCCAGGCTGCACATGAGGACCAAATGCGGAGAGCTTCCCTGCATAGAAGCATGGAGCTGGCCCCGCCTCTGGCGGTTTAGATAGTACATGGCCGTGGTGTTGTCCGTCCTGACTCGGACCACTTGACCTCGGAGGAACGGAGCAAAGGCGGTGAGAGCTAGGCGGACCGCTCGGAGCTCCAGCAGGCTGATGTGGCATCGACTCCGCGGGACCAGAGGCCGTGAGCCGGTGTTCCCCAGATGGGCACCCCAACCCATCAGAGAGGCATCGGTCGATAGTGAGACCGTCTGCTCGGTGAGACGAAACGATGCCTCCTGCAAAATGACCTGGAACGATCCACCACTGGAGAGCTGCCCACATCCCCTGTGTCACCGGCTACAAGCTGGTCCAAAGGATCGCAGCGCCAGACCACTGACTGGCCAGTCCCCACTGAAGGGGACACATGTTCCAGCGGCCCAACGGACCACGCTGGTGCAGGCTGCCATGAGACCCAGGAGGCGCAGGAAGTCCCGGCAGGGCACAATTGCCCAACCAGAAATGATTGGGCAAAGGAGGAAAGAACTCCTGCCCTGTCCGCTGAGCCGCGCCTGGCTCGAAGAGAGTCGAGCTGCGCCGATGAACAGAATCACCTGCTTCGCTCGAGTCTGACTTGGCCTCGCTTGATAGGAGGCCCAGTTGAGAGCAGACCTGGAGGGCCAGATCTCTGACCACTCCACCTCCTGCCTGAGGAGCTGCTATCAGCCAGTCGTCCAGGTAAGGGTACACCGGACCCCTCGGCCCAAGAGGGAATGCTGTCACCACTGCCATGCATTTGGTGAAGACCCTGGGAGCTTGAGACAAGTCAAGGGCATGGCTCGAACTCGAAAAGGGATCCTTCCGCTGAAGCGAAGGAATCTCTGGTGAGACGGACGGATAGGGACGTGAAAAACGCGGCCCTGCAAGTCCAGAGAGAGCAGAACCACACGCTGCTCCAAGGATGGTAGTATCTGAGCCAGAGTGACCATCCTGAAGGTTCGAGACCTTAGGAACTTGTTTAGGTCGTGTAGGTCGAGAATGGGGCGCCAGCCCCCCGTCCGTTTCGGAACCAGGAAGTACCTGGACACAAACCCTGGGTCTGAGGGGGGTCCGCTACCACCCTGATCACCTCCTTTCGGAGGAGGAGAGCGATGTTGGCTCGACGAGCCGACAGTGAGGCTACGGACCCCGGACCCCCCGAGGTGCGACGGCTCTGAAGGGTGGGGCCTGCTCAAATTCCAGAGGCAGGCCTTTTCCCACCACCTCTAGTACCCACCTGTCCGTGGTAACAGCGGACCAGGCGGAAAGGAAGTGTCGGAGCCGTCCCCCCACGGGGGGAACCAGGGGTGGGTGTGAGGGATGGGGCCACACCCTCAACCCGTCACTGGGCAGGCTTGGAGGAGGGACCGGCCGAGGGACCTCCTGGGCCTTTACCTCCCTCTCCTGTTAGAGAAGCCGGGCGGCTTGGGTTTGGGATGCCAAGGCCGAGCCTGCTGGCTCCCTGACGTAGGGCTGGGCTGCTGGGGCAGGGAGGACGCAAAGGGCTTAGGCTGTGGTTCATGCGGCCTTTGTCCTTCTGAGCGGAAGAGACCGAGTCCAAGGTAGCATTGGACTTCTCGATCCTCTGCAGGTGACCTTCCACCCCAGGGCCAAGAGGTCAGTCCCCAAAAGGAACATCCGCCAACTTGTGCTGGGTATCCAAGTAAAGGTGGATATCCTCAGCCAAGCCTGTCGACGATAGCCACTGCGGCCGCCACCCACCTGGCACATGAGTCCCCAATATCTAAAGCAGTCTGGAGCTGCTGTTTGGCCACTGCCCTGCCCTGGTCCCGCACCTGCTTGACCGTAGTCTGCAGATCCTCGGGAAGATGAGGGATGACCTCATCCAGGGAGCCCAACAGGGCATGAGAAAAATGTGCCATGAGGACGGCCGAACTGGCCTGACGAAGGCCGAGAGAGGACGCAGCATAGACTTTTCGCCCGACATAATCCAATTTCTTGGATTCCTTGTCGGGAGGTTTGTCCACATCCCTGGCGTTGCCGGCGCGCTGGAAAACGCTGTCGGTAACCAACCCCTCAGCAGAGGGGTGCTCCGAAAAACCAGACAGGGAACCGGTAGGGACCGCATACTTCCTGGCCATCCTGGCCAAAGGCGCAGGACAGGAAGCAGGGCGCTGCCAAAGCTCCAAGGCCGGACCCACTATGGCCTCGGCCACCGGAAAGGCCTCCGTTGGAGAATCCACCGGTCCAGAATCTCCGTGAGGATACCTGGCCCGCTTGGAACGGGTTCAGCTTCATCCCGGTGGACTCCGAGATGAGCCAAGCAGTCCTAGGAAGGACGACGGGCTATCGTCCATTGACTGTCCTCCTGAGGACTCCAAGTCTAGTCGCTTGGAGAAAAAGGAGAAATTATCCTCAGACTCGGACGAGTCCTCGAAGAGCTGCCTCTGGCCTGAGCCACCCTCTACCTGCCGAGGTCGGGAGTGAGGGTAACAGACAGCCTATGGGGTAGACCCTTAGCCGACCGAGAATCCCTGGTCGGAGCCCCAAATAGTGGCTGTGGAGGCGGAGGTTCCACCGGAATCGGTGGAGCAGCTGGTTTTGGCCGAACAACCGGCCTGGGTACAGGCTCCTCGGGTAAGTCGAGTGGTTGTGTCGGCTGCTCCGGTGACAGCCACTTAATGGCCGAGGAAGGCGACTGCGTCGGCTTATTCCCGGTCAGGAGGAACTGTTGCCACATGAGGTCCTCTGCATCCCGGCGTAACTCGCATGAAGCCTCCTCGTCCGAGGAGGAGGGACGAGGACGAAGCGGCGACGCTGCCATCAGGGTGCGGGACCGAGACCGCTTTATGACGCGGGGATCGGGCTGGACTGCCAAGAGGTCTCAGACTGAGACCGAGAGCCTCGGCTCTGAGGTCGGTAGCGGGAAGTGTCGGCAGGAACCGCACTCTTCGCTCGAGGGTTCATCCGAGGGCTCCGGAACCGGAGGCACAGGCAAGCCTACCGGATTCTCAACTCTCCGGGAACCGGGAGAGGGGAGTCTCTCGCTTATAGAAGTACAACCCGTCCAACGGATCGAGAAAATTCGACTTGCCGACGGGAGTCTCAGTCAACTGACCTGACGGGGACACCGTGAGACCAGTGGCGAAGCGGCGGTCGGCCGAAGTCGGCGGTCGGCGACTACGGGGAGGGACCTTTCCCGCCCCCAAGAGCCGTCGGAGGAGGATTTACCTTGTCCCCTTTTGGACCGAGAAAAGGTCCAGCAGACGCTGGCCCTTCTCCCTTAGTGGAGAGGGACAGACAAAGCTCCTCAAAGGAAGCTGTGTAGAAGAACCCAGAGACAGCGGGATAAATGCCGCGCGAGGAAGATCACGACCAGCGCCGGCCTCTCTTCGAGGCGATCATCTGCTCGAGCTGATCCGCTGAGCCCACCGGGCTGTGGACACCGCCGACCGGCCTCCTTAGACTTCACCGAGGAACGCTCGACGCCCAGATGCAATCGGGCAGCACGGTCTTCGAGGACATAGGCCGAAAAGGAAGAGCACAAGTCGCAGTCCCGCGGGTCGTGCTCAAGGCCTAAACAGTAGACACACGTGGAGTGTGGATCCGTCCGAGACATCTTCTGATTCGCAGGGGCATCTCCGAAAACCGAGTCGCATTTGTCCATCGCGTGAGTCATGTAGGGATCGTAAGACTGAAGTCTTTTTAGCAAAAACTTTCAAATTCGCAAAACGGAAGAAATAGGAACCAGTCTCAAACGCAGAGCGTTAAGGAGGGAACCTGAGCTTCCAAGCGGTAAGGAAGATCTGGCGTCATGGGGCGGAGCCGAGAGTTATACCACCCGGGTGGGTGGGAGGAGCCAGCTTGAAGACCTTCCGGCAAGATTTAAAGCGGCAAGGATACCTGCCAATAAGTGTGGATGAACAACATATCCATGTCCCTAGAAAAACAGTTTTCCAGGTAACATTTTAAATGTGCAGAGGACATAGGCTCAAAAGGAGGTTTCATGAGCCGAGCAATACATATGTTCAGGTCCCATACTGGTACTAGTTCCCTAATAGGTGGGTGCAAATGGCACAGACCTTTAAAGAACTTCTTGAAAATGGGATTGGATGCCAGGGAGGTACCTCTCCCAGCAGAAATGTAGGCAGAGAGTAATGCTAGATGCACTTTCAGGAATGTATGTTTCAACCCCTGAGGTGGAGTTACGTGAGGTAATCCAGGACAGCTGGGATCTCCACTAGAGTAGGATAAATCTCTTTGGACCCATATCAAATAGAAAACCGCTTCCATTTTGAATCATAGGTTTTTTTAGTGGAAGGCTTTCTATATTTCTTCAGGATATCCAGAACCCTTTGAGAGAGATTTAAGTTTGCATATTCTAAGTCCTCAAGAGCCATGCCTGGAGTCAGAGACCTGAGGTTCGGGTACAGAATCTTGCCCTGGTGAGAGGTCAACAGATTGTGCCTCCTGGGTAATTGTATTGGTTTGGCTAGTCATGGAGAGTAGTATGGGGTACCATGGCTGCCTGGCCCAGTCTGGTATTAACAATATCATTGATGCAGGTTGTGACCAGAGTATGATCAGGACTCTGAAAATGAGAGGGAAGGGAGGAAAAGCATACAGACTTCTCTCTGATCAGTTCAGAGCCAGAGCATCCAGTGGGATTGTTTCCTTGGCTGGTGGTATGCAACAAAAGAGGAACAGATGATGAGTCTCTTAGGATGCAAAGAGATCCACCTCTAGTGTGCCCCATCTCCTGAACACAGTCCAGCACTTGCCTGTTGATGGACTCCTCAGGGCATGTGTACCACTTTCCCTTGTACCAGATGGGCAAATATTTTCGAGGCCAGAAACACTGCCCTTAACTCCAGCAGATTTATATGCAGGAGTGACTCTGATGAACCAGGTTCCATGAGTGGTGTGTTCCTCTAAGTGAGCACTCCACCCTAACAGAGAGGCATCGGTTGTAAGACTAACTGATGGGGTTTCCCTTTGGAAAGGTACCCCTTTCCCTGAGGTTGTCTGCTTCCTTCCATCACCAGACAGCCTGCAACAAAGTTTTGTCAAATTGTCTTTTCCTAGGCACCAGTGTGCCCAGAGATGAAACTGCATGTCTCATTTGGAACCTGGCTTCCAGGACTGTGCCTGTTGCTGCGGCCGTATGTCCCAGAAGTTGCAGAAACTGTCTTGCTGATCATGGCTCGTTCAGCATGAATGAGGCAGCTATCTGCAGAATGCTTTGCACCCTGTCCTGAGGGAGGAAAGCTCTTTCCTGTACTGTGTTCAGTTCTGCTCCTATGAAATGCAGGACTTGTACTGGAGTAAAAACAGATTTTTCGTGATTTACCAGGAATTCTAGAGACAGTAACAAGTTTAGTGTTACCTTTAAATGGTCTTGTACCTGTTGTGAACTTCCCACCACTAGGCAGTCATCAAGATAAGGGAAGACTGATATACCCAACCTTCTTAGGGTGGCTACCACCACTGCCAGGCACTTTGTAAACACCCTGGGTGCTGAAGTGAGGCTGAAAGGTAGAGCTGAGAATTGGTAGTGTCCTGATGGAAGTCTGAGTCTTCCTGCGAGATTTTCTTACTGGGATGTGAAAGTAGGCATCTTTTAGATCCAGAGATGCTAGGCAATCTCCCTGCTGGATTACTGGCAAAATCATTGCCAGTGTGACCATTTTGAACTTTGGCTTTATTAGGTGCCTGTTCAGTAGGCTGAGGTCTAGAATAGGCCGCCACGCCCCCCACTTTTCTTTTTGGTGAGGACGAATCTTGAATAGAAACCTCTTCCCTTCTGATGAATTGGAACACACTCCACTGCTTTTAACTGGAGGAGGCTTTGAACCTCCTTCTCCAGGAGTTTTTTCTCTAGGAGGGAAGCTGGTTTGAACACCCTTGTTCTCAAGGGAGAGAAAGACTTGAAACTCAGAAATAAGCCCTGACTCACTACCTCCAGGATCCACTTTGTGGTGATGGACTGTCAAGCCAGGAAATAGTGAGCCAGTCTGCCCCCTACTGGTAGAGGAAAGGAAGCCTTGATCATTAAGTCAGGGGTTATGCTTTGCTTGGGGCTGAGCTTGGGAAGTTTGGGAACCTCTCCTAGAGCCCCCATCTACCTCTGCCCCTGAAATATCCAGTCTGCTGTGGGTATTGCTGATATTGGGGGACAGTCTGTGCCTGATAAAAGGGCCTAATACAGGCTGTCCTTCCTCTGCCTCCCCCTTCCGTAAGGCCTATAGGAGGAAGAAGGCCTCTCCTTTGAAGAATTTCTTTTATAGGTGGCCTTAAAGTCATCCACCTTCTTCATGTATACTTCAGTCTGCTGGCCAAATAATGAATGATCCTCTACAGGGAAATCCATAGCCTTGGCCTGGGTATCCTGTGTTAAATTAGTAGCCCTGATCCATGCCAGCCTTCTAAGGGCTATGGTAAGGGCCATTTATCTGACAGCACTGTCATTGGCATCTGCTGCCATTTGAAATTGATACTTGGCTGCTTCCAGCCCAAACCTGTCTGTCTCTGCCAAATCAGAGAGAGGTGAAGGAGCTTTCTCTGCCATGGCCAGCATGGACTGCCACAGTGATTTCTGATACTGTGCTGAGTAAGCTTGATAGTTAGCTTGTCTTACTCCAAGTGAAGCAGCTAGGTATCCTTTTTTTGCCATGCTGTCTATTTTGTGAAGAGTCCTTTCTCAGGTGGGTGAGATGCTAAAGGTACCCTCACCCTCTCACAGGCTACTAGCTGGACTATCCCCTGATGGTTAGGATGAGAAGAGAGGAATTCAGTCCATTGCGTGTCTAGCTGGTACTTTTTATCTGCCTTCTTGTCCAAAGGTGGGACAGAATTTGGAGTCTGTAGGATTTTAAACAAGTCTTTTTACAGAACTTGTTTATAGGGAGTAAGATTTTCTTTGTGGGTGTTAACCCCATCATCTCAATATATTCTGCCTCTTCCTCATCCTCTATGACCTCTGTGGTAGCCAGATCAAGGGCATACACTATTTTTCTTACAAATGAAAAATGAGGAAAAATCCTCTCGTCTAGGAGAAGAACCAAATTCCTGCACTGGTGAGATGTCATGCTCAGTAGGCTCACCATCATCCAATTTAAGGTAAATCATACTCCTCAAACTCCACTGTCTCCTGAGATGGGTTTGGTTCAGAGGGGAGGCCAACTGAGATTTGAACCGGTGCTGGGAGGGTTGGAGTAGGTATAAAACCCTGCAAAGCCTATAAGACCTTTATGGCCTGGGCAATCTCCTCTGATGATGGCAGGCTGTGAGGCACAGATAAAACCCTTTTGGTTTATCAGCCAGGGGCTCAACGTGCTTGGTTTTCTTAGTTGTTTTGGTGGTAATTGGAGAGTTAGCTGACGCATCCTTTTTCCAGTAGTTGTTTCACCCTTGTCAGGGGTGATCAAAGAAGACATAGCGGTTTCACCTGCAGGTTTAGAGGGTGTGGGTTGGTCAGAACCTGTAGCACCCTTCTCCAATTTTCTTTGGAGTCTTTCCATTCTCTTTTCTGTTTTCTGAGGGAATGACTTGCAGATATCACATTCTGCTGAAAAATGGTCATTCCTGAGGCAGACTACACATAAATTGTGCTCGACTGCCTTTGCAAAAACGTCCCCACACTTAAGGCAGTTTGTAAACTGTGGGGGTCCAGTCTGTTTTTTTCTGCCATCGTTCAACCGATGAAGAAAAACAGAACCGCAATAATTTATTTATTTATTTATTTTTTAAATGTGGTCTGTTCAGGAACCGATGAAAGTTCCGATATTCAATCGGGAACCACAGAAATCGAACCAGGTTAGCGGTTCACAGAAATAGAGTTAGCAGTTACAAATATAATAATTTGTTAACCTAAAATTCTCAAATAAGCAAAAATAAATACCGGAAATGGTAAATAAAGCTCCAGGAAAGAGTACTAAGACCTGGTTCCTCAATGGTTATACCAAACTATGAGAAACTGAGAAAATAAACTAACACACTAAAATAATGCTAACCAACTAACGGTAAGGTTATAAACAAAAAATAAAGGCAGCAGTAAGAATAATAATACAAGAAACTACTTGTATTCCATGAAGAACCACAAGGAATGACAGAGGAAAGTCTCCTGGGCATCTTGAATTGTCAGGAGAAAGAAACTGGATACGATGGTGGAACATTGCAGCTGATAAGGGCAGCAGTTTGAATACATGGCATGAGCCAATGATGAGGTCTGTCATTAGCACATAGTTCCATTATCTCTGGGCAGCTCTGCTTAGGAGGATGAATGCAGAGAGTTAGGAATATAGAAGAATGCCTGGGGTTAGAACACTTTTTTTTTTTTTTTTTTTTAACTATTTTTCTGGCCCTTCCGTCTCAGAACTCTCTCGGGCCACTGCACTCGCCTACTCGCTCTACCGCCCGCTGTTCCCCTACATCAATTTCGTCGTGGTTCCCCAGGACGGGAGGCAGCAACCCGGGGAAACTGCAGGGGCAGTGACGGGGAACCAGTGTTGAGCGTGTGGTGATGGCACTGACAGGGTTGTCTCCTATCCGAGGCGGATGGTATTTTCTAGATTTACGCCCTCAACAACGTTGGATGTGCTGTGCCTGCCCAGCCCATGATGTGAGTGCTCCCACCCACGTCCGGAAGGTAGCTGCCAACGTCTACCCCACGCTCATGAGCCCCTATGCATTGCAGCACCGCCAGTCTCCACCAGGGGTCACTGCTGCGCCAGAATTCCCCTGGATACCTCCCCATGACAGAGCAGAGCAGTCCTATGGATGCTCAATCCTCTCTCTCTGCGCCCCTGCTGACCCACAGCAGCCCGGGCTCGCTCCCGAACCCGGGTTGCCAGCGCGACGCGAGGTGTGGTGTCCAGTGCTTCAACCCTCAGCGCCACTGGGCCAGCTAGAACACTTCTTTACAGACCAAGTGGTGATTGGCTGGAATGAGCTCCCATAAGAGGTTATTCAAAAATATGGTAAGGGGGAATCAAGAGAGGGTGGGACAAGGTGAAGGGGAGGATCAGGGTTGGTTGGGGGGGGCACTGTAATCTCTCAATAGACCATTAGGCCTTCTTCTGGTGGCTGTTTTGTATGTTGGTATGTCAGCTGTTTAATTAGTACTTGCGTGCCTGCTGTCCAGTTAAGTCTGCTAGATAGGTAACTCCAAGCCCATGGTGCTGGTGGTGCTGTTTCAACAGAGTTGTAAGTAGGGTTTGGGGGTCAGGCTCTCTCATGGGAGCCAAGAGCCATTAAAGGGCTATATAATAAAGTCAGGCCATTCCACTACTATGTGTGCTGAGACAGACACTGATGAATGTGCAGCAAGTGCTGGAGGCAGGTGATGGTGGAAGTTGTGCCATGATGGAACACATGCTCCATGTCTTGGACTGCAATACACATTTCCCGCACTCTGCAGTCTGTAGATTTTGGTACAGCCACCACACTGGACCCATGTTCTAAACCTGGGCTGGCATCAATAATTAAAGGTGGGCATGAGCAGGCCCAAAAGTTGACTGATCTTCTAATAAGAAGGGTGCATGGAGCACAGATGCTAAAGTCACAGTTATCTAAGGCACAATATAAAACTCCAGAGACCAGGTGTTGCTACCACCACCACCTCACATGGAAAATGGGCTGAGAAAACATGCAAGGTAAAATAGAAAATCCCAACAAATCACCTTTGAGATATTTTGTATCGAGTGGGAGCTGAAGACATGGAATAAAAGGATGAGGAGGAGGCTGATGAGGCAGCAGGACTGCGAGCATTGCAACACATGGTAGATGCATATTTGGCGAAGGCACCTTTACATTGCACCTGACCGCTTGCTATACTGAAGCAGTAAGGTCACCGAGTGGCCAGCACTGACTTCAGTTGCAATAAAATACCCCAGCTGCCCACCCTTGAGTGTCAGTGTGGAGCAAGTATTCAGTTCAGCTGGGGCCATTGTGTGGAACAGGCACACCAATCTGCTACTTAAAAATGTGGGCATGCTAACATTTATAAAAGTGAGTGAGGGACACATTCCGAACATAATCATGGCTATGTTCCTACCACATGAAGGTGGTGGTGGCGGTGAAGATGAAGAGCAAGGTGTTGTTGGCATTAGCAAACTGCCTTCTACCGTGGTGGATGAAGCGGTAATGGAGAAAATTCCCATGTGGTGACAACTCCAGTCTGGAAGACTGTGAGGGGTGTTTCCTCAATGAGGCTGAAGCATAAAAAAAGCTGTGTCCTTTCCCGCCATTCCTCCTCACCAGCAGAATCCCTTCCTTTATGATTCACAATTATATTCAGTCATTTTACTGTTCCCCATTAGTTGTGCTGTTTCCCTGCCTCTAATTGATTACCTGCCTTGACCACCTCAATGTGGTTCCTAGAGACAATGCCTGCTCCAGACAGCAAGACAGCACTGCCTCCTCCTACTCTGGCCTGCTTGTGTCCTCCAGAGCTGCAAACAGCATAGGCCACAGCCTCCACACTGCTGCAGCATAAATGCCATTGCCAGCAGGCCTCATACCAGCCATCCCACTAAACAGCCCTCAAGCAGACTGTCCAGCTAGCCAGCCCTTCAAGGCAGCAAGACCTCTACTCCAGTTCCTCCATCTCCCTATAGGGCTGTTCCACTTCCCCATCGGTGTATGTAGGAGTTGGCTCTAAAGCCAGTCTTTCAGGCCCCCCCTGCAGCACCCAATTCTGCCTGTGGGTCCCACTCCCAGTTCCCTCCATCTCCCCCCTCCTGGACCAGCACACCTGACCCACCACATTGCTTTTTCTTGCCTGTCCCACCCTGTGGCATAGAAGAAACCAGAAGCACCACTTGCACCCCTCTCAGCGACTTTTGTCTGACTACGGACATGCTCCTCCCACTCCTGGTGGTGCCTCACTCCAAGGCGATTGTGCTGCCCACCTGTCCCAAAATGAGGACCCTTTTCCTATGCTGAACAGTTTTATATAATTTACATGCGACCAAACTGTTGTCAGTGGGGTCACTATTCAAGAAGTCCCGCACTACGGACGTCCACTGCTGATGAGTGGAGGAGCAAGATGGTCTCAGATGAGTCTCCTCCTCCTTATGGTGCGCAAGTGGTGGCGATATGACTGGTGTTTCCTTTAGTGTTGGTGGTGGTGGTGTTCTGCTGTGTGTGTGTGTGTGTGTGTGTGTGTGTGTGTGTGTGTGTGTAGGGGGTTGTGTGCTGCTGTCTCATGCTGCCATGGGTCTCAATACAGAAAGGACAGTTTCTCATTATTTGGCTGCATCAGAGTCCTGACCAGTCCCAGTCATTTTAATGAGAAAAAAACAAACAAAAAAGACTAAGTGATGAAAAAAAAAAGCACAAAGAAAAGTGGTGAATATAAAGAAACGGAAAATGACTCACCTTAGTAATCTTGTTTCTTCCAAGGCATTCTTCAATATTCTAAACTCTTGCAGTCAGCCTGTAGTGCTGAACTGCCCAGAGAATGGAAGGTATGTAAATGATGGAACACTCATTGGCTCGTGCCACCATTCAAACAGCTGCCCTTACCAACTGCTACATTCTGTAACGCTCAGATTCACTGCAGCCTACAAGGAAAGTCCCCCTAACTAAGCTATCAAATCTATACTAATAAGCACTTGGTAATAAAACTAACAACACCACCAACACCAACACCACCACCAACGCAAAAGGAATCCCCCAAACTGTCAGATTTGACCCAAAGAGGGGGGAAAACACCACCCAAAAGGATTCAAAAGCATAACACAATTAGGCTGAAACCCCCCCATCTATACAGGTATCCAGCTGAGATGCAGAGGCTACTGGTTCTGGTCAGGGGAGGCAGGGAAGGAGAGTTAAGAATATTGAAGAATACCCTGGAAGAAACAAAATTACCAAGGTATTTTTTTCTTCTAACCACAGGAATTCTTCAATATTCTTAACTCTTACAGCCTACAAAGTTGTACCTTTGGAGGTGGGAACATAACCTATTTTGGAAATAGACTCTGCAGAACTGCTGTGCCAAACCTGGCATCACTTTTGGACTGAGTGTCCAGGCAGTAGTGCTGTTTGAAAGTATGTACTGTTCTCCATGTAGCTGCTTTGCACATTTCCAGTAGTGGGCTGCCCTTGGCAGCTGCTATTGTAGCAGCTGTGGCCCTCGTGGAGCGGGCTCTGAGGCCAACTGGGGGCTCCTTGCCCACGTTTGAGTAACAAAATTGGATACATTGCACTATCCAGTGTAAGATAGTCCTTAAAGATGCTGGTTTTCCTTTTCCCGCATCCCCATATGTCAGGAACAGCTGCTGTCTGTCCTGCCTGTGGTCCTTGGTGTGAGTAATGTAGTAGCTCAAAGCTCTCTTGACACCCAAGCTATGCAGCCTGCATTCACCTGAACTGGAATGCTCTGTGAAAAAGACTGGCAAGGTAATGGACTGATTCAGATGGAAGTCCAAGACTACCTCTGGAAGGAACTTCCTGTTATTTCTAAGCACCACTTTATCCCTAAGGAAAGATATATAGTTCTGCTCTATACACAGGGCCTGGAGCTCACAAATCCTTCGTGCCGAGGTGATGGCCACCAGGAAGACTGTTTTCCGGGTTACATATTTCAGGTGTGCTGAGACCATGGGCTCAAATACGGGTTCCACGAGCTTGGCAATGCATACATTAAGGTCCCAATGTTGGCACTGGTTCCCTGTGAGGGGGGTGCAGGTGGGCTAGACCTTTGGAAAATGTCTTGAAAATGGGATTGGATGCTATGGGAGACACCCCTGCCAGCTGAAATATAAGCAGAGACTGAAGCCAGGTGAACCTTTAGGGTAGTGGGCTGCAGACCCAAGGAATGTAAATGGGCAAGGTAGTCCAGCAACACCACACAGAAAACCTCTTCCATTTGGAGGCATAAGTTCTTTGTTGAGGGCTTCCTGGATCCCCTCAGAACATTAAGGATGCACTCAGATTGGTGCAAGCCTGCATACTCTAGGGTCTTCAAGAGCCATGGCTTTGAGCCTGAGGGATTTGAGGTTCGAGTACAGAATCCTCCCCAGAGAGGAGGTAAGGAGTTTGTGCCTTGGGAGGTGTATTGGTGGAGCCAATGACAAGAAGAGCAGCACTGAGTACCATGGCTGCCTGGCCCAGTCTGGAGCCATCAATATCATTGTGACTGGCTGGGATCCAAGCTTAGATCAGTACCCTGAGCAGCAGTGGAAAAGGAGGAAATGCATACAGCTTCTTTCCTGACCAATCCAGCACCAGGGCGTCCAGTGGTACTGTGCTCTTTGCTGGTGGTCTGCAACAGAACTCTGACAAATGGTGGTTGTTGTGGGATGCAAAGAGTTCCATCTTTAGGGTGCCCCATCTTCTGAACACTACCTCCAGCACCTGTCTGTTTAGGGACCATTCATGATGGTCCTGGTTGATTTTGCTTAGGGCATCTGCCAGTGTGTTGTCCTTTCCTAGTGGCTACCAGTAAAGCCTGAAGTGAGCAGACCAGATTCCATACCTTCATTGCTTCTGTGCACCGAGGACTGGACCTTGTTCCTCCCTGCTTGTTTATGTAGTACATTGTAGTGGTATTGTCTGTTCTGACCTGTACCACCTTGACTTGTATCAGAGATGCGAAGGCCTGCAGGGCTAGATATACAGCTCTGAGTTCCAGCAAATTTATGTGCTGGAGAAACTCTGCACTTGACCAGGTACCATGTATGGTATGTGCTCCCAGCCAAGGTGGAGGAGTCTGTAGTGAGGACTATGGATGGAGACTCCTGCTGAAAAAGAATCCTTCCCTGAGGTTTCCGCTGACCTGCCACCATTGAAGGGCCTGCAGTAACGTCCTTGTTACCGGTATCAGCTTTTAAAGAGGATCCCTTCTTTGACACTGGTGTGCCTTGAAGTGGAATTGTATGTCCCACATCTGAAACCTGGAGCCTATGCCTGTGCCTGTTGCTGCAGCCATACGCCCTAGTAGCTGCAGAAATTGCCTTGCTGGTTTTGATTTGTTTAGCTTGAAAGCCCCAGCAATCTGGAGGATGTTACTTACCCTTTCCTGAGACAAGTAAGCGCATCCCCTCAGTGTGTCCAACTCTGCTCCGATGAAATGCAGTACCTGCACTGGTTGCAGGACAGACTGAGGTTGACCAGGAACCCGAAGGACTCCAGGAGGTCCTGGACTGCCCTCAGGGAATCCTCTTACCTGTTGTGATGTTTTCCCCACCAGTAACCAGTCGTCCAGGTAAGAGAACACTGATTCCCTGCCTTCTTAGGTATGCCTCCACCACTGCCAGGCATTCTGTGAATGCCCTTGGGGCTGAAGTAAGACTGAACGGAAGTGCTGAGAACTGCTAGTGACCTGAAGGGAGTCTGAATTGGAGGTATTTTCTGTGAGACTCTTATGGGGATGTGGAAGTATGAGTCTTTTAGGTCCAATAATGCCAACCAATCTCCCTTCTGGAGGGTTGGCAGAATCATAACTAAGGTTACCATTTTGAACTTTGGCTTTGACAAATGCTTGTTCAGTAGTCTTGGATCTATAATGGGTCGCCACCTTCCATTTTCTTCTGGGTCAGGAAGTACCTGGAGTAGAACCATTTTCCCCTTTGCTGTAGAGGAACTGGTTCCACAGCTCTTGACAGTAACACATTTTTCACTTCCCCTCTAATAGCTTCTTTTCTGAGGTGGAAGCTGGCCTGAAGATTCTTGTTCTTAAGGTTGGGGAGGATTGAAACTGAGGGACAACCCTTGACTCACTACTTCCAGGATCCACTTGTCTGTGGTGATGTTCTTCCATGCCTGGAAGTAGTGAGCCAATGTGCCCCCCTACTGGTATAGGGGAGGCGACCCTGGTAACCATGTCAGGTTGTGCTTAGGCTGGGATTGAGCCTGGTTAGCCTGGTTCCTATGCCTAGATCCTCTTCTCCTAAAGTACCCTGTCTGCTGAGGATACTGCTGGTACTGCTGTACGGCTTGGGCTTGAAAGAAAGGTCTGCCGTAAGTGAACTTACCATCTACTGCCATCTGGAATGGATACTTAGACGCCTCAAAGCCAAACCTAACCATCTCAGTCAGGTTGGCTGCCAATCCAGCTGGAGACTTGTCTGTCATGGCCATGACAGACTGCCACAGGGACTTTTGATATTGGGCTGTTTAGGCCATATAATTTGCCTGTCTGATAGACAAAGGCTGACAGGTAGCCTTTTTTGGCCATGCTATCAATCCTCCTTGAATCTCTGTCAGGGGGATGAGATGCCAAAGGAACCCCGGCCCTATCACAAGCTGCAGTCTGTACCACCCCTTTGTGGTCAGGATGGAAGAACAGAAATTCCGCCCCTGACCTATCCAGCCAATATTTCCAGTCAGCCTTCTTGTCCAAGGGTGGGACAGAGTTTGGAGTCTGTAGAATCTTCAGCATGTGCTTTTTGAGGAATTTATTGGTAACAGCAGCTTCTTTGTGGGAGTTAGTCCAATGAGGTCCAGAAACTCCACTTCCTCCTCATCTTCTACCACTTCATTGGTAGTTCGGTCTAAAGCATCTACCATCTGCTTCACAAATGTATAATGTGAAGAGAAATCTTCAGGTAGTCTAGGTGGAGATTCGAATTCCTGATCAGGGGAGACTTCAGACTCAATGGGCTCCCCCTTCATAATTATCATAACCTTCAAATTGCTCCTGGGTATTAGGATCCGGAACCACAAACAAAATAACTGGTTACTGAACCGAGGGATTTACCAATATCTGTTGAACCAAACTGGTATTAATCCCAGAGAAGTGGCTACTTGTAAAGCTTGAATAACTGTCAGGGACTGAGTCTCTGCTGTTGGCATATCCATTTTTACCACAAAAGTCCCCTTAGGCTTTCTAGCAGGGGGTTCTGTATGTTTGGTTTTCTGTTTCTTTTTTGCTGGTTCCGGTTTGTTAGATGGTTCTCTGGTTCGTTCGAGTTTTGATGGCTCTCCTTTATTTGGAGTAGACTGTTCACGTTCCATGGTTTTACCTGTATCAGTAGAGGGAGAAGGCTGGTCTGAGCCCTCATCTCTCGTATCAACCAGAGATGCCATCTTCTTTTTGTACCATTCCAACTTTTTTACAGCTGCAGTAGGCAGAGCCTGCAGACGTTTTGCATGTACAAAAGGAGTGATGTCATGTTTTTTGTCCGTGAAACTGACTGAAGGTGTAAATAGTCTCCTCCGCCTTACTCTCCTCCAAGAAATGTTTTCCGCCCTCAAATAAATATGCTTTCATGTTAGTCAATAGTTGCAGGGTACTGTTTTCTTTCTTAAATGGGCGATACAAGAACTGGAACCTGATTAGTGGGAGGCAGCATTGTTTTTTTGGGAGGAGTAAGATCCACCCCCACCTCCAGCCGAGAAGTTCCTAAAGATCCACCCCTTTTTTTTTTTTGATTCATGTGGGGAGGGGCATGAGGTGGATCTATCATGGTGAAACAAGACACATTAGTTTGGGATCTGGACCAAGGAACAGAACAAGTCTGTGGAGTCCCTGCATTTTATTAAGGACTAGGAGAACAGAAGATACTTAATGCCTTCAAATTGACTTAAAAACCCGTGGAACAAGTGATTTTCCTTTTGAGACACCAGGTGGCTCTGACAGAGTAAGTGTCTCAAACTACAGCTCCCAAGGAAAACAGACAGCGTTCTGGTTGAAACAGCCACAGGTTTTTCTTAAACATTTATATACTAAAAACAAAGTTCAGCTTTTGGGAAAGCACTGGCGTTAGTAATACATTTAGAAATACATGTTTTAATTGTCTTTATAGTTAATCATGCAGTTTCATGCGAGGGCACATTTTTGGGGGGAGGGTGTTCAAATTATTTTAATCATGGGCACAGTACTTTGTAAACACAGCCTTTGATTAAGTGTATTTTTTAAGTTTGAGAAGTGGGGTTGCCTTGCACATGTTAAAAATGCCAGCTGCAATTAACAACTACTTGTAGAAACGAAAGACTGGTGGTTGTTTTTTTTTTCCCTACTTTCTTTTCACTGATATAAACTAAGCCAGAAAAAAAGTAAGACTGAAACAACTACCAGAGCTGCCATCCCCCTTGACATGCCATTTATCACTCATTTAAAAGAACACAAATGTAGTTTCACATTTTTACTATGAGGGAAGCAAGAAGAAGAACCAGCATGATTAAATACATTCACTGACACCTGTGAATGAGTGGTGAGGTGTAGGTTTTTTCTAACATTCCTGGTGGTTTTAGTCTCTCTGGAACCTGCTATTCAGGTTTTTTTATTGCATCTTGTCCCAGGCAATCTTAGAGTGCAGTTTGCTCTGTTTAATATCTCCAGTGGAGGTCAGTGTCTTGTTACATTGTCAAACACAGACATCATGGCAGCCAAAGGAGACACTGAGTCTCAGGGTATGTACAGCATAATAAGTTTTCATATGCATAATCTTTCCAATCATGTTATTGCTAGACATACTGCAGCTAGCTTGGCTTGAGGAATGGTGAGCATGGTCCGGACCCCTTAGCAGTTGAGATTCATATGCAGCAAATAAGTCCAGATGCACTAACTGCCTGCTGAATAAGGAAGGGTTGCAGGAACCCAGGGAATGATTACTGGGGGTGGGGAAGGGCATGCTGATGGTCATCAAAATGGAAAGGGATTTTGGGGTAATCATACTGGATGACCTAAAGGTGGCTAAACAATGTACCAAAGCTGTGATGAGAGACAGTGGAATGCTGTGGTGCATAGGGAGAGGAATTACCAGCAGAAGGCAGGAGGTGGCGATGTCACTGTCTAGATCACTGGTGAGGCCTCATTTGGGATATGGAGTCCAGTTCTGGAAGCCCCATTTCTGTCACGCAACTTTAAATCACAAAAGGGTTAAATGGCTCTATTTTAGATTTCTGTCCCTTCCCCTACTTCTCCCACTGGTTAGCCATGTGGAACGCAACCAGAACATATCTTGGCTAGCATGATGAATGCACCTACACAAGCTGCTTCACAGTCTGCAGCACTATCTCTTTAAAATGCTAACTTCTTGTTGAAAATATGGCATCATTTTTTCATCTATGTTATTGTTAGACATACTGTAGCTAGCTTGGCTTGAGGAAGGGTGAAAATGGTTAGGACCCCTTAGCAATTGAGATGCACATGCAGCAAATAAGCCCAGAAGTGCTAACTTACCCTAGAACTGTTAAGTGTCACAGTTTGCATCTTCTTCTTGAAATGGTTACGTTTGCATTTATGTTTATTTTAAAATATTTAATATTCTGCCCATGTGGTTATATCATGGACCATAACTGATCTCCAGCCTTAACTCCCCCTTCCCCGTTCCAACGTGCATAGAAAATAGTGCTTGTAGACAAATCTAATCATTTTGCTGCTGTGTTCTGGGGGGTGTGTGTGTGACTGAAGTAAGAAATGTACAGCTGTCATTTTTTACATCCTGTTCAAAATGCGTTTTTGCACCTGTGGTTCCAAATGGCACAGTTGCTGTGCAAAATCTCCTTTCCGCCAATGAACTGACAGTGTCACTGTTCATGCAATGGGGTCACAAAAAGCACATGCTGAAAACTTGGAGTGAAAATACGAAGAAACGCCCAGGACATTAGGGTTTTTGACCAAAACACTCTACACTGTAGGGACTGACGGGCATCAGGAGTGTAACTCAGGATTGTCAACAGTAATGCTCACTCCATTCCATCCCCACCCTGCAGCCAGTGACGGGTATCGATGTGTGCCTTCGACTTCAGTCCCGAAGTTCACTCCATTCTCTTATACTGTACCCATTTCAGCATATTTCCTTATGGAATGGGGTGAATGTAAAGTTTGAAAACCCCAAGGCACACCTCGACTCTTGTCTGTCTGCAGGGTAGGATGAGGTGAAATGGCGTAAGCATTATGGGCAATGACCCAAAGGCACACCCCAATGCCTGCCCATGTCTGCGGGGGTTGGCGTCACTTCAGTACTTCACTGCCATTCCTATTCTGCCTGTCTGTGTGTGTCTCTCTCTCTATCTATATGTCTATGTAGATATCTATCTTTCTATTAATTACATGTATCGCTATTTTTACCAGTTTCTAAAACAAACCTGCATATCACATTTGTCTGCACTCTGAGCACATACTTAAACTGTGCATATTTGTACTCCACTTCTGCATAGACCTCATACTTTCCTAATATTCCCATTATCACAAGCATAACTACCTTGCCCTTATCAAAAGCGACCCCCTCTGAAAGTTAATATATTTTCTCTAACAGTCCATCATCATTACACCTGACTTCCTGACATCAACATATTGCTTAAATATAACTTGCATCTCCTCATGGACAAAAATCCTGTTTCTCTTAAAAAATAAATAAATAAATAAATAAATGTGTAAATAATCCCAAGGCTGAACATATGCCAGCCATTACTTTTTCATGTACTGTCACCTTCTGTACCATCATGGGGATTTGCATACGTTTCCCTTGATGCTTTGCATTATTGTGATATGTGTAATTATGTTCTCTTTAAAATTTGGCTGTCTGGCCAATATCATCCAGGATAACATACATCAGTTGCATTTGCTGTAGGGTACTTTTGTAAGCTTCCTATTCCTTCCATTAAAATGTACACCTCCATATATTTTCCTAATAATGTGTATGCCTTCCTTAGAACAGAAAGTAACACAAATCTAACTACTTACAAATCATTGTGTTCTTTCTTCATACCTCCCTAACAATTCCACACAACTTCACTAACGTCCTTATGCAGCAGTGGTGGATCTGACTTGAACTTGTTTCAATTGTTTAAGGTGGAAAGGTTTTGCAGATTTCACACTCAGCTGTGAAATGGGATTCCCCAAGGCAGACTACACACGTATCATGTTTATCTGCCGTAGCAAAAATCTCACATCACTGAGTGCAGTTTTTTTTTTCCACATTTTTTGGTATTTTACCCAGTTTTCGCCCTTCCCTGGGCAGGCATGTGCACGCTGTGTTCTGAGACACCCTCCCGACTTGCCGGCCCCTTCCACTTGCGCTGCCACTGGACCGCCACCTGGTGGCAGCGGAACTACGGGGGAGGGGAGGGTGACAACCTCCTCAGGAGAGGAGAGCTGCCATTAGGCTGCTTGATCCTGCTCCACCCCCCATGCCAGCGCCCCAATGACCCGAGGTCATTCCTGAACCTGGGTCGCCAGCATAGCGAGAGGTAAGGCATAGCACCTTAGCCCTCTGCACCACCAGGCCAGCCACTGAGTGCAGTTTCTGAACCAGTAGGGGCAGTTTTCTTTTTAGGTTTATCTGACATAGTAGTCCAAATGACAAAACTCAAACCCAAAAGTAACCACAAATACTTTTAAAAACAGCGGTTGGTACAAAATACTTTAAATAAACTGAGCTTTCCTGAAGAAAAAACGTGATTAAGAAGAAAAGAACAGCCAGCTTGGTGGTGCAGAGGGTTGAGCTGCTGGACGTCATACCTCGCGCCACGCCGATGACCCGGGTTTGGGAAGGATGAGCTCAGGTCGGCAGGGGAGGGAAGGGATCGAGCATCCGAATGACTATTCTCCCTTCCCTGAGAGGGTACCGGGTCTGCGCCACTCCTGGGAGGCCCCTGACAGGGGTCGGGGCAGCGCAAGGAACTTGCGGCACGAGCAGATGTGGGGCAGAGCTACAGCAGACATCGGCACATATATGATACTTACGTCATTGCATGTCTGAGCTCTGGGGGGCAAAACACAAGCACAAAATCCCCCTTGGACTGGAAGTGACAAGGGGTACAGTGGATTGCATCCACATCTTCAATGCTGGGCCGACTCCCCAACTGCTGGCAGAACCCCTCACCAGACGGACCCTCTAATTTCAGAAAGGCCACCAGGTAGGAGAGGAAGGCCCTACCCCGGGGGAGGGGGTGATCCAGGGGGCTAGAATGTCTGGTTGGGGGTTCTGGGAGGGAAAGAGGCTTCAAGAAGAGGAGTAGAGGTGCCAGCTTGAGTGACCACCTCTGAGAGATGACCAGACCAAGAGAGCATAAAGAGTTAACAAAAATAAATAAATAAATAAATAAATAAAAAGAAGAAGAAAAGAACCATGAAGTATCGGTTCACACAGAAAAACTAGTAAGAAACTATATAAAAATATAAAAGACAAGTAAATAAACCTAATGGTAACACTGGTTCTTTGACAGTTGTTGAGAACCAGGAAGGAACAATTAAATCAGCTAAATAAAACTAAACTAGTGCTAATTAAAGTATCAGAAAGTAAAGTCAGCAGATGAATAAAATTAAAAGTTACTTGTTATTGTGATGAAAAAAAAACAAGAAATATGACTGAGGAGAGATCTCCAAGGCGTCTTGACTTAGCAGGCAGAGAATGAAATCTGAGCGATATAGAATGCAGCAGTTGGTAAGGGCAGCAGTTTGAATGGTGGCACGAGCTAATGAGTGTTCCATCATTTACATACATCCATTCTCCGGGCAGTTCAACACTACAGGCTGACTGCAAGAGTTAAGAATATTGAAGAATTCCAGGGGTTAGAAATTACAGCTGAACAACTAATGACTCTCAAACTGTACTGTAAACACAAGATGAACAACAAGCAAAAGAAAGCTGAACTGTTTTGTTTGGTAGTGAAAGCAGATCTGTCCTCTTCCACTAACTCAGACTGCAAAGTGAAACTAGGGATGTCAATACATAGAGCAGTAGCAAGTGATCTGCAGGAGTTGTTTCCATGTGACCTGGCTACCACCAGTAGCTTTGCTTTGAACAGACGTCGCCAGTCTTTATGGCGAAGTTACAAATGAAGTCACTAGGTGAATTTTCAAGCTCATGGAAAAAATTCATGAACTGCTCCATGAAGGCGAAGTTGGTAACTTAGCCAGAACTTTGCTGGTGAAGTAAAAACTTCACATCTCTACTCCTGAATGGGATATTAACTTTAATAATGTAGATGTATTCTACTGTATTACTAGCTTTTTTTCGTTTTTTAAAATCACAGAGCGTTACATGAATTTGTAAGTTTAAAGTTATAAATTCAATAAAAAGATCTTACAGAAAAAGGAGAATGCAGTTACCAATAGCATTTTTTGTGTTTGTTTTATCCCCATCTCTGGTACAGATGGTTAGGCTATGTCTTACCTTCCAAGAATGCTTAACGAACTCCCACAGTTTGCTGTTGGTGTACCGGAGGTCAACTCCACTCACAATACCAGGGGCATGAAGGTGACCCAAGTGTGCAATGTCAGCAGCATTCTCCGGAATTTCCTACAAAGAGACAGAAAGATCAACAGGCAAACTGGAGTAACACCGACAGACATTTTTATAGTCCAGAAGCCCACCAGTGTGTCCTGGGCAGTTTTTTTTCTTTCCCAAAGGGCCGGTGTCGGCTTTATGTCCCCGGATAGTGACAGGCAAGGAGAGCTGGTATCCACTGGTTTAGCATTTGGCAACAGATGGGTGCAACTACAGTAGGAACTAGATTCACTCAGACAATCTTTGTGGCCGAAGTGGATTTAGCAAATCATGGCAGGTGCATCCAACTGCTGGATGCATGTTACCAGAAATCACAGCCAATGGTCATAAAAGAAAAAGTTGCTCACTGTGCTAATGTTTCTTCTCAGGGATCCCTCACTGTTTACACTCTATGCATCAATCTCCTAGGAGACAGATGCCTGGAGATAGAACCAGTGATTAAAGCGATGGGGAACTGGGGGCGGGGGGAGACTAGTCCCCCCATGCCCCTTCATGGTACATATTAGGGGTATAGTAGAAGTAGGGGTAGAGTTCCCTCTGTTTTAAATGTCTTCTTTAACCACTGGATAGAGCCAATATTCTAATTTCAAGAATTTAGAATATTGGTTCAAACTCTGCAACTACGCTCCACTCCGGCAGTTGCCCAGACTTGTTTCTATAGACAGTGTGGAGCAGTGGCCATTAAATCTAGTTAAGAGGCTAAGAAAAAATATTCAATTTGCAAAATGTTTTAAGGAAAAAAAAGAAACAAAAAAAATAAAAACACCCAAACTGAAGCAGACATGAACAAGCAAAATACAAGCTTTATAATGGTACAGTAAATTAACAGCAATGCTCAAGCAACCATAAATAAAAAAACTGATTCCTGTGAAAACCCATTTTCAGGCTCTGGAAAGGGAGTGTAAATATAGTGAGGGATCTCTGAGAAGAAATAACATTACAATGGTGATTATTTTTTTTCTTCTAACCCAAGGAATCCCTCACTTAATGTTTATACTCAGTGTAGACTCTGCAGTTGTACCTTGTGTCTGCAGGACAGCAGTTCCAAAACTGGCATCCCTCCTGGATGTATGTCCAGACATTAGTGCTTTGTAAAATTGTGCACGGTTTTTGAGGTAGCAGCTTTGCAAATATCTGAAAGGGATACCCCTCGTGGATGCCACAGAGGGGGAGTTACCCCTTGTAGAGTGTGTACTTAAGCCTCTGGGTGGCATTTTCCCAGCTTTTCATAGCAAAAATGGATGCAAGAGACCATGCAGTGAGAGACCGACCTCTCTGTTGCTAGTTTACCCTTGCCCACCTCACCATGGATAACAAAAAGTTGAGTGTTTTGGGACCTGGCATGTATCCTTTGTCCTGTCTGTGTAGATATCCAACTAGTTTCAGATCAAGGCTGTGCAATTTTTGCTCACCTAGACGGGAATGTCCTGCATTGAGCACAGGAAGTGTCACAGGTTACATATGAATTTTCTATCTGGCCCAGTGGTGCTGAGGGTTAAGGTGCTGGACG
Organism: Neoceratodus forsteri; assembly: GCA_016271365.2. NCBI lineage: Eukaryota > Metazoa > Chordata > Ceratodontiformes > Ceratodontidae > Neoceratodus > Neoceratodus forsteri. The sequence continues at coordinate 481,492,554 of JADMNL010000022.1, read as the reverse complement.
CCACACTTTGCACTGCACTGGTGACCCGGGTTCGAGAATGAGCATGGATCATTGGGGGTCAGCAGGGGGAGGGATGAGCTGGACTGAGCCAGTTAGGCAGCTCTCTTCTTGGAGGGCTGGACACCGATCTAACTGTGTTGGGAGGGGAGGGTGCTGTTAGGTGCTTGGCAGAATCCCACCTGGACCTTGGTCCTTTGTGCCAGCGTCCTGGGGGGGGGGGAAGAGGAGATCAGCACTTTCCATAGCTACTTCTGTAACCATAAAAAAAAATCCCCAACCATGCCCTGTGATCCTCACAAGGGGGGGGGGGGGATGGAGCGATGGTCGCTATGCTGCCAACGAGCCTCACCAAAATTCAGGGAAAAATGTCCTCATTAAAAAAAAAAAAAAAAAAGTACTAATAAAAAAAGATAGGAATTTCTTGTTGGTTCTAAGGGTAACCTTATCCTTGTGTAAGACTTAATTTGGCTCTGTGCAGAGGGCTTGGCAGTTCACTCACTGTCCTAGAAGTCATTGCAATCAAGAATATGGTTTTCCATGTGACTGACTTTAGGTCAGCATCATCCATAGGCTTGACCGGAGCCTCCATGAGTTGGACAAATCAGACACTGTGAACCCAAGGTGGGACCAGGTCCCTTAACTGTGGGTACAAATGACAGACTTTTCAAAATTCTTTTGAAAATGGGTTGTGAGGCCAGTGACTTTCCTCCCTGCTGATATGTAGGCCAACACAGCTGCTAAGTGCACCTTTAGTGTTGAAGGCCTCGGACCAAGAGACTGCAGATGTACCAGGAATTCCAGGACTATAGGCAACTCTGCCTCTTTTGGGATTATTCTTCAGAGGGTTCATCAGTAAGAAAATTTCCATTTAGAGCAGTCCATTTTTCTAGTTGCTGGTTTCCTTGATCCCACGGACCTAAATAACTACCACCCTATATCCATCCTTTCCTTGCTATCTAAACTACTTGAGAAGTTGGTGTCTTATTTGGACATTTACCATCATGATAAAAACAACTTAACTCCATACCAGTCAGGTTTCAGACCAGCCCACAGCACTACATCAGCCCTAGCCTCAGTTACTAATGACTGGCTCATAGCCATGGATAAAAAAACAAGTCACAGGAGCATTTTTTTTTGGACCTTAGCAAAGCATTCGATACTGTCAATCATACTATACTCCTAGACATGCTCCAGTGGCATAGCATCTCTGGACCCACACTAGCATGGTTCAACAGCTGCTTGACAAATAGAATGCAACAAGTGAAAGCAGGTGGTTCCCTCTCCCCACTCCTTCCTCTCCTCAAAGGCGTACCACAAGGCTCGATCCTTGGTCCTCACCTGTTTATGCTATACATCAATACCATTGGTAACAAAATAAACAAAGCAAAGCTGCACCTTTTTGTGGATGACACGGTAATACGTACATCCAAACCTTCAGCAGCCGAAGCCCACTTGGAGCTCCAGTCAGAATTTGACCATCTCCAGCTCAGCCTTGCTCAGTATAAACTTCTTTTAAATGCACAAAAAAAAAAAAAAAAAAAATATATGAAGGTCATGTATTTCCATTCCAGCCTTCAAACTGCCATTCAAAGAGATCTATTATCCCTGCCCCCTATAAAGACCCTTCTTGAAGACAAACTCTAGTTAGTTAGTCATTTCAAATATTTAAGCTGTGATCTAGACCAACATCTAACATTCTCTGTGCGTATCACCTCCCTTGCTAAGAAACTATGACAGAGACTTGGATTGTTCTATAGGAATAAATCTGTTTACCATTGATGCCAGACTTCGACTGGTGCAGACAACCTTTGTGCCGCTCCTCGACTACATGGACATCCTTTATGGCCATTGTTCAGGCTCTCTCCTTCACCAATTGGATACACTATACCACAGAGCAATGTTTAATTTCAAATGCTCATTGTCACACTCACCAATGCGACCTGTATGCCTCACTGGGCTGAACTTCATTAGCTACTAGACTGCTCTCACTTCCTCACCTGGCTATATAAAGCCCTCTTGCTAAAGCTCCCCCCAAATGTAAAACTCTTTCGCCAAACTACCTCCTTATACACACTCCATGGTACCATTTACATTATGCTAGAGGTCCCTAGCATCCTCACTCACGTTGGGGGCTCAGCCATAAGTCATGCCCTACCAGTGGTCTGGAACAAAGCAGCAAGCTCGCCGGGAAGGCCATGGGGTGCAGTAAGCTCGCCAGGAAGGCCATGGGGTGCAACAAGCTCGCCAGGAAGGCCATGGGGTGCAACAAGCTCGCCAGGAAGGCCATGGGGTGCAACAAGCTTGCCAGGAAGGCCATGGGGTGCAACAAGCTCGCCAGGAAGGCCATGGGGTGCAACAAGCTCACCGGGAAGGCCATGGGGTTCAGCATGCTCACCAAGGCGGCCATGGGGTGAAAGCTCACTGGGAAGGCCACAGGGTGCAACAAGCTAACCGTGAACGCCATGGGGTACAAAAAGCTCACAGAAAAGCCATGAGGTGCAACAAGCTCATCCAGAAGGCCATGGGGAGCAACACGTTCATGGGGAAAGCCATGGGGCACAACAAGATCATCGCAAAGGCCAGGAGTTGCAATAAGCTCTTTGGGAAGATGGTGAGTACAATAAACTCTCTGGAAAGATTGCAGGGTTCAAAAAGTGGACCAAAAAGCTGTTGGTAGAATGAGATCCTGGGAAATAGCAATTTCTGTAAATGAGATCCAGGAGGAGTTCACATGATGGGAATTAAATGCTGGCGAAAAGAATGTCACTCACACCACAGGATGGCCGAGATGCCCAGGAGATCCCTCTGAAACATGTTATTTTGCCTAAACATCTTTAAGCTGGGGGCATGGGTGTTTCCAGACAGCCATCATTGCCTCTTCTAGTGTTGTATGCCAAGGATTGACCACTACAGTGTCTTGACTAAGCCACAGTCAGAAACGTACAACAGGGTTGGTGGCCACCAAGAAAGCCACTCCAGCACCTCCTGCAGATCAAGCTTGTGTTTAGTACCTGAGCAAATGTATAGGGAAGGTTTGTTGTCCTCTTGAGGATGGAGACGGATAGGAGGCTGGACTCCTGAAAGAGCGAAGCCAAGGGAGGTACTGAGGACAGTTCTGGGTTTGTCTCCCCAGTCTGCACATTCTCCATCCCCTGATGGAGCTGTTGCCAAGATAAAGGACCCAAAGGTCTAGGGTCTCAACCACCTTGTCAAATAATGATTGGGAAAAAAGATGGAAGCCTAAAAGGCATGTTGGTGACAGAATGGTCCACCATGTGCCAGCTGCTTGTGATGCCGATGCCCCAGGTTCGGGATTGGACTCAAGGAGTTGGAGGGCAGGCCAGGAGCTTTTGAGGGACTGCTCTCCTCCTCCTCGGGGAGGGGGTTGAGCAGCTGGAGCTTGACTGACCCCTGGCGGAGGTTGAGAGGGGGAGCAGTTGCCAGAGCCTGGTAGTGGGGAGGCATGCTGGACATTGGCACCTTGAACCATTATATCATTGCATGCCATGCGTCCCATGGGGATCAGCATTTAAAAAAAACTGCCCGCCCTGATGACACCCCACTCCACTGGTCCCACCTGCAGCACTCTGTCTCCGACCTAGCATAGTGTTCCGGCGGGACTGATCCGACCCTGTGGCCCTACCCAGTAACAGGGGCCTGCTGGGAATCTAACTTGGTGTCTGTTTGGGAAGTGCCCACTCGGTGGCCCCGCCTTGGAGGGTAAGACTGGGAGGACCGGTGCTTGAGGTAAGTCATGGGGAAGCAGGGTGGGGGGCCCAAGGGAGCAGGGGGGCTAAGCTATAGAAGGGCACAGCACCAAACAAACAAAAAAAAAAGGTCCACCATACCCATACCTAGTCACAGACTGTGTGCTGGGCTTGGGGTCCTTGTGCAAAAGAAGGAGCAACCAAAGCCTCCCAGCCCCAGCAGCACCAATGCTGGTGGTGTCTAGTGGGAGGGTGTCCATGAGGGGAGCCTCTGGTTGGACGATGACTGGCCAGTTCTGAGAAGGCCCTGCTGCTAGGCCCACCCAGGTTCAGGGTCTACATCAATATCTGTGCTAGTAGAGGCTACAACACTGGGACTGATGGTGGCTGTTCCACCAACACCATGAGTGGTGTTAGCGCAAAGGCCTGCATCAATGCCAGGGTCAATAAACCCACCAGCAATGAAAAAGACATTTTCCCCCAGACGCCACCGAGTAGTGTCAACGCAGAGGCCTGTGCCAACATCAGCACAGCATGTGGCACTGATGCCCAGATCAGCCCCGACAGTAATACTATCACAGTGGAAGACATTGGCACCAAAGGTACTGACCTTGGCAAAACAGTGGTATGGTGCCCATGGCCACCTAGAAGGGACAGTGGAGCCAACCTGATGTAGCTACCACCAGAGATTCTGTCATGACCCTGGCTCGGTAGGGGGAGGGGCAGCTCAGAATATCAACCAGTTCCTCAGATCACTGAGAGGGATGGGGGACGGGACGGTTCACAGACCTACCCGAGCACTTCCTGGAACAATGCCAACACCAAAGGTCAAGCACGGGATGTCCCAGCCTGAAGGCTCGATACTCCAAAAGTCATGGTGAGGGTGATGCTCTTGCTGTACCTAGAACAAAAAGCAACCCCCCAAAAATCCCCAAGGGTTTTGTCTTTGAGATCTTGGCCTTTTCTACCCAGCATACTTTAGAGAAAAATATGAGAGTGAGAAACAAGACAGTTATTTGCTCCTGCAGTGCATGCTCGGTGGGAGGAAAAACAGAACTGGGACAACTAGGGCATTAACAGCTGTTACTGGCCTCAGTGCACCATGTCTGGGCTTCTGCAAACACCACTGTTGGTGCTGCCCAAGACCAAAGGGTTGGCTCTACGGAGAATATTTATTCTTGGAAGATCTACTGCTGGTTTAGAGGCATTCTCTTCAGACCCCCGATTTTGCTTTAGCAGTCACCCTTTCTGTTTACTCTATATATCCCCTTCCTAGTCCCTCTTCTCCCTCCACTCTGAAAGCCCTCTGAGAACATTTACCGCTATGTCTATGCCCCTGATCCCAAGCTGCATTTCTTCTGCCAGGTCTGTCAGTTGGATGTGGCTGACTGCTATCACAGCAAAGTTGTTATGTATCTTGAACTTTAATTCTTTTACACATTTTGTATTGAATTTCATCACTACTGTACTTGTACTTCCTTGTATTTGGACATTGCTTGTCACCATCTCATGCCTGTACCGTTTTGCAGTCACTAGCCTTGCAAAAAATTCACTGGCCATAGACATTTTCATGGGCCCAACTGGTGTACGTGGATATCTTCTATATGCAATTTTTTTTTTTTTTAATATTAAGCAGACAAAAACACTGATGTGGTTAGCAAAACTATTTGCCTAATACAAACTTTACCAAAGAGGCTGTTCCTGCACTCTAGTGCTAGAAAGAGTTGCTAGGTACATGCAAAAGGGAGTCACTTCCTGTAATTAAGACAAATCCAGAACTGCATACACTCAATTACCAAAAAGAAAAGGGCTGGCAAAGTCATGAGATACAAATTAAGTTCTTTTATTTTAAATTTAAGGCCCAAGCCAAGTCGTACCTTAAACTCTACCCCAGCGCTTTGCCTCCCAAATGAGTGCATGCAGTTCTGGACTTGTACAAACTGTACCAGCATTTGGCTAGTGGGCTGGTAAAAATATTGACCCCTGAATATCCATATGCAGTGAAGGCGTTCTTTCTCTGTGGAAGAAATGAAAATAATGTACTCAAATTGTTAACCTTCCAGAATATCCTCACCATTGATTCATACTAAGAGGTCTGGGGCTGGAGGCAGTAGGACCTGGTGAGAGCAAATTTTTTTGCAGGGAGGAAGCCAATGTCTACTATGGACAGTGCCTGGTTAGCTCACGTAGTGCCACCATGTGCCAGCCAATAACCGTTGTCCGCTCCCTCACACACCTCAGTTCTATTCGCCAAGAAACAAAAGGGGAGTGAAATAAGAGGGGACTAGATACTTTCTATCCCAAAGAGACAGCAAAAGGATATAGAAAAATAACCAAATAAAACCAGACTACCAACTACTGTACAGCCTAAGGGTTAGGCCTCCCAGGTAGCAAAAGGGTAGTGGGTCTAAAAGAAAACATTACTTACCACAGTAATCTTGTTTCTTCTAAGGGAATCTTACTATATTCTGACAATTGCAGTCTGGTCCAACCATAGACCTGCCTCAGAGCCGAAATAGTTACTAGAACCCATGCTAATGATGAAATGTTAGGCTCAAGCTCCGTTTTCAAGCCACTGTCCTTGGTTGCACTTCCTGTAACAGTCCGATTCTTACAAAGCATATAGAAGCTAAAAATACTAAGCTAACTTAACTAATCCTAATTACCCAAACTAGGGTGAGGAAACACCTTCAAATAACAAAGGACATTACTAAGACTCAAGTTAACAGATGCCCAAGATACTAATAGGTACCCACAGGTTTCCAACATCAGTAACAGACAATGTGCAGTGCCCTGTAGCTCCTAGCAGGGGAGGAAGGGTGGGAGCTCAGAATACAGGAAGATTCCCTTAGAAGAAACAAGATTACTATGGTAAGTAATGTTTTCTTCAAACCCCAGGAAATCTTACTGTATTCTGATAATTGCAGACTACCTAAGCAGTGCCTTTGGAGGCGGGCACAGTACCTATTTAGAAAACAGGCTCTGCAAAACTGCTGTGTCAAACCTGGCATCACGCCTGGGTATCCAAACAATAATGCTTAATGAATGTGTGTACTGTTTTCCAGGTAGCTGCTTTATAAATTTCGAAGAGAGGAATATCTCTTGAAGCTGCTATAGATGCAGCTGTCCCCCTTGTAGCATGGGCCTTGAGCCCTTCAGGGGCTGTATGCCCATTTTGCCATAACAGAACTGGATACATGCCACAATCCATCTTGCTATGGATCTCTTAGTGGCAGGTTTGCCTTTTCCCACTTCCCCATAAGTAAAAAAGGAGTTGGGTTTTATCCCCTCTATGACTTTTTGTATGTTCCAGGTAGCAGCCAACAGCTCTTAACATCCAAGCTATGCAGCCTACGTTCACCTGAAGTAGAATGGTCATTAAAGAAGACTGGAAGTGAGATGGACTGATTAATGTGAAAATATGAAACCACCTTTGGGAGGAATTTATTATTTGTCCCAAGGACCACTTTGTCCCCATGGAATGCCACATAATCAGGCTCCATGGACAAGGCCTGGAGTTCACTGATCCTCCTGGCAGAGGTAATGGCAACCAGGAACACAGTCTTCCAAGTCATATACTTGAGATCAGCTGTTGCCATGGGTTCGAAGGGTGGTTGCATAAGCTGTGCTATGCAAATATTAAGATCCCATACTGGAGTGGGAATTCTGTGAGGTGTGTGCAAGTACATCAGTCCCTTAAAGAATCTCCTGAACACAGGGTTTGATGCCAAGGATGATCTCTTACCTGCTGACAGGTAAGTGGAAACTGCAGCCAAATGCACCTTCAATTTGGAGGGCATTAAGCCTAGAGAGTGAATATGGGTAAGGTAATTCAGAACCACAGGTAATCCTGCCTGATTATAGTTCAGGTTTTTATTCTGACACCAAATAGAAAATCTTTTCCACTTGGAAGAATAAATCTTTCTTGTAGAGGGTTTTCTAGAACCCTGATGTCCTCCATGACACTTTGAGAGATGCAGATTGGCATACTCTAGGTCCTCAAGAGTCAGGCCTTGAGCCTAAGGGGACCCCAGGTTTGGATACAGGATCCTGCCCCGAGATGAAGTCAGTAGGTCGTGCCTCCTGGGAAGGCTGACTGACTTGGCTATTGACAGATCCAGTGCCATGGAGTACCAAGGTTGCCTGGCCCAATCTGGAGCAAGTAGGATCATTTTGGCAGATTGGGATCTGAGCTTGACCAGAACCCTTAGTAACAAGGGAAACTGAGGGAAGGCATACAGAAACTTCGCTGTCCAGTCCAGAACTAGTGCATCCAGTGGCGCTGAACCTATCACTGGTGGCCTGCAGCAATATTTTGGGAGCTGGTGGTTGTCTGGTAAGGCAAAGAGGTCTATCTTTGGAGTCCCCCACCTTTTGAATACCACTTGTAGTACTTGACTGTTCAGAGACCATTCGTGGTGGCTCTGATGCATTCTGCTCAATACATCTGCCAAGACATAGTCTTTGCCTGGCAAATGGACAGCTGACAACTTGATATTTAGTGAATAAGCCAGGGTCCTTATTCTCATGGCCTCTGTGCACAGAGGAGTGGACCTTGTGCCTCCTTGTTTGTTAATGTAGCACATTGTGGTTGTGTTGTCTGTTCTGACCTGTACCACATTCCCCTGAAGCATGCTGGCAAATGCCTGCAATGCTAACAAGATTGCCCTGAGTTCCAGCAGATTGATGTGAAACAGGGGCTCTTGCTTGGACCACGAACCGTGGACAGTATGCTCCTCTAGGTGTGGTCCCTACCCTAGGAGAGATGCATCTGTGGTAAGTACCCAGGAGGGTTGCACTTGTAGGAAGGGAACTCCCTGTCTGAGGTTCTCTTCTAGCCACCACTGCAGAGCCTGCATGAAGGTTTTGGTTACTGGGATCAGCTTTGACAGTGAATCTTTCTTCTGGAACCAGTATTGTCTTAAATGATATTGAATATCTCTCATCTGAAACCGTGTGCCTAGCATTGTAGCTGTTGATGCTGCCATGTGGCACATCAATTGTAGGAAGTGCCTGGCGGGCCCGAGACTAAGGTTTGAAAGAGCTTGCCAACTGTACCAAGTTGCTTACCCTTTCCTGTGGGAGAAAAGCTTTTCCTTTCACTGAATCCAGTTGAGCCCCTATGAATTCTAGGAGCTGCACTGGTTGCAATACTTACTTTCTGATTTATCAGAAACCCCAGGGACTGCAAGAGACCCCGTGCAAGTACCAGGGACTGCTTGATCTGTTGAGGAGTTTGCCCTACAACTAACCAGTCATCTAGGTAGGGAAATACTGCCACTCTGTCTCCCTATATGTGCCACAACTACAGCCAGACATTTTGTGAACACCCTTGGAGCAGAAGTGAGACCAAAAGGCATTGCCTGAGCTGGTAATGGCCTGAGGGCAGTCTGAACCCGAGAAATTTTCTGTGTGACTGTCTCACTGGGACGTGGAAGTATGCATCCCTGAGGTCTAGGGATGCCAACCAACCCCTTGCTTTAAAATGGGCAGAATTGTAGACAGAGTGACCATTTTGAATTTTGGTTTCAGTAAATGCTTGTTTAGATGTCTGAGATCCAATATGGGTCACCACTCCCCTGTTTTCTTGATAGTGAGGAAGTACCTTGAATAGAAGCCTTTACCCCCTATGTTGCAGGGGAACTGGCTCTATTGCCCCAAGGGATAGGAGATGCAATACTCACTTCTCTAGCAACAAGGTCTATGCTGGGGAGGAAGGTTGAAAAACTTTTGCCCTCAGCCTTAGTTTTAATTTGAAACAGAGCCAGACCTTGACCCACTACCTCTAGGATCCACTTGTCTGTGGTAATGGATTTCCATTCCTGGAGGTAGTGGGCCAACCTGCCTCCTACTTGTACTGGGGAGGCAGCCCCAGCAGACCTCTCAGGGTGTCTGCTAAGGTTGGGAAGCTGGCCAAGTGCAAGGGGCTGTCCGGTTGCCACCCCTTCTGCCCCTGCCTCTAAAGTAGCCTCTCTGCTGCTCGTACTGGGGGTATGCTTGGGGTGAAAGAATGGCCTATAAGGCCTGCCTCTGTGACCCCTGGCTTGCTGCTTATGGGGTGTAGAGGGCTTCTCTTTAGCATCAGCACTTTGATAAGCTGTTTTGTACTCATCCATTTTCTTCATGTAAGCCTCTGTCTGCTCACCAAAAAGACAGGCTCACAGGGGAAATCCATTGCTTTGAAAGTGGGTGTCCTGAGTCAGGTTAGTTGTCCTGAGCCAGGCAAACCTTCTTAAAGATATGGAAGAGGCCATTTGTCTGGCAGCAGTATCATTACTGTCCACTGCCATATGAAATTGCACTTTAGATGCCTCTATGCCCCCTTTTTTGCGGCTTCTCCTAAATCTGCTGCCATAGAGGCTGGAACAGACTGATTTCCATCACAGTGTCCCACAAAGTCCTCGGACACCTCGCAACATAGGCCATATAAGAGGCCTGCCTTATTGCAAGAGAAGACCCCACATACTGTTTCTTAGCAATAGAATCTATTCTCCTGGAGTCTTTATCAGGAGGGTGTGATGACAAGGGGACGCCAGCCTTATCACAGGCTGCAGCCTGTACCACTCCCTCATGGCTAGGGTGCCCAAACAAGAACTCTGCTCCACCCTTAACCACCTAGTACTTCTTATCCACTTTTCTTTCCAGGGGTGGAATGGAAGTGGGGGTATGCAGTACCTTCAGTACCTGTTTCTTTAGGGATTTATGGATGGGCAACAAAACCCTTTTAGAGGTTGGCACATCCATCATCTTTGTAATCTTGTTCTTTCTCATCAGTGGATTCTTGAGTGGGAAGATCCAAAGACTGAGCAACCTGTCTGATAAATTGGAAATGAGATGTAAAACCTTTGGTTCCCTTATCAGGGGAATCAGGTCTGTGAGGCTCTGGGGAGATATCCTGTTCAGTGGGCTCTTCAAAGTCCTCTTCATCGTCATTGTCAGCTTCTTCTTCCTCTTCATATTCCTCTCCATAAGTGGAGTGAAAAGTAGGAGGCAGTATGGTGCAGTGGTCTGAGGCTCTGAGCTGCAAATCTGGAGACCTGGGTTTGAATCCCACAGCAACCACTTGCATACTGTGTGACCCTGAGCAAGTCACTTAACTTCCTTGTGCTCCCAGGCTGCACCTGTAAACAAGCTTTCAGCTTAGTGTGTCTCACCTGGTTAAATAATTGGAGAAAAAAAAAAAAAGTGTCCAATTCAGGTTCCAGTGAACCGGGAACCGAAGTAGAACTTGTGGTAGACAAACACGGTCGTTTCTCAATTGAAACCAGACTGCCTTGAAGAGACAATTATATGAATAGCATTCCCTATTTCCTCAGCAGTTGGAACAGATGCCTTCGGTTGCGGTTCAACCACTGAGTGTTCTTTCTTTTTCCTTTTGCCTGAATGTGCCAGGTTAGTGGCCAGTTCGGCAGGTCTCTTTTTTGTAATTGAAGAGTCACCCTTGTCGGAGGGCTGGTCCTCCAATTCCTTTTGAGTGTCTGCTACCGGTTCAGTGGATTTCTCAGACGTTTTCTCCGCAGTCATTTAAGTCGCCTATCAAGCGTCGACGAAGGGAAATTTTTACAAATTTCACAGTCCTCCTTGAGGTGGTCAAACCCCCAAAAAATAACACAAATCAAATGAGGATCTGCTTTAGTGAACTGTTCCCCACACTCTGTACAATGTTGGAAGCCTGTGGCGCCCGTTCGTTTCTTAGGCTGTGACATTTATCGGTTGGTTAGAACCGAAGTGAACCGAGAATTACCTTGATAAAATTTACCAACAAGTTTTAAATAACTAAACCACCTTACTGGATGGTACCAATGTTAAAATAAGAAATTAAAATCAAAATATTGGTTCCTTCCCAGTTGGGAGAATCGTGGAGGAACCGATAAAACTTACCAAAACTAAGACTATCTAATTCTACCTGTGAACCAAGGACAGTGCTTCAAAAATCAAAAAAATAAACAAACTAGGTGTAACACCCCCCCCCCCCCAAATGGGGATTCCCGAAAAATCTTCCTCGAGCTTGCCTAAATGCTCACTGCCAGGCTGGTGTTTTGTGTTAAAGCAGTTTAAATGGTGTTGCTAAAGAGTGCCTGTGTAGCCTCTATGTGCTGCCACTTTAAGAGCCACCTAGTTTGCAGTAATATTAATCTGGAGGGGGGCTGAGTGTTTTAATGCTTGAGTCCCACCCGGACTGCTGGAAAACAGCTCAGTTTCTGCCGTCGCTAATTGTGCAGAGGGAGCTCTGTCGAGGGATGTAACTATTTGTTGAAAATAATTCAGTGCGAGAATGATAATGTAGTTTGTTCTAACCTGCCTTCTTTGCAGCAAGGACTGTTCAGATTATTTCCACCATCTTGGTCCCGAACCGCCAAATTGGACCAATCAGTACCTGGGACTCTAAAATGGAGCCTGTCTGAAAGGACAGAGTAGAATACAGGCTTGGGAATTGTAGTTTTGGACTGTTGTTGCCTTTTTGTAACTGAAGGGGAAGCTCTTGCTGTGACTGACAGCTTAACTGACCAACCAAACCTTTTGGATTTGAGGGAAATCCCCCGAGCTGTCTGCTGGTTAGTCAGATCTAAGCTGGAAGCTGAGAGAGCAGCAGCTTGTGACAGTTCGAGCAGTGATCTGTGTAGTTTCAAGTGGGAGAACTGTAGGAAGGCCAGAGTTGAGGCCTGCAAGTCTGCCCGTTGCCCTGAGGGGGAAGAGAGAAGTTCTTTCAGATTAAATCTGAGGTGGTGAGACCGAATTAAGCCACTGAAGTGTAGCCAAGCTCAACCTGCAAAGGACTGAAGATTTTGCTGTATGCAATCAGGCTGGTAGGAACTCCAGCTACTTCTGAGCTCCCTGTCTAAGCAGAGACTGAATGATCGTTATCAGGGAGCATTTGGCCTAGTACAGTAAGAATTCTGTGCATATAGATGTGCTGTGTACTGAAAAAGGATTGCAATTTAGTTCGGCTTTGTGTGAACTGTGTGTTGATTTGGTTCCTTTGAAGCTGGAAGCTGTAACCAGCACGAACAGACTGAATCAGCGGTTAGCTCCATGCGGCTGGGCCTTGTCATGAGGGTCCTGCCATGCTACCCTGCTGCACAGAGAAGAACCATCGACGAGAGACCTGCCTGGGGATCAGCCCCTGCTCCACGCTTGAACAGAAACGACGCCTCAGCGAATCATGTGTGCCCAGTTTCTCCTGGCACTCCAGAGAGTTCACCTGGTGTCTCAATTTTCATCCATTCCGTGTCCAGTCCTGGGTATCGTGATTAACCACTAGGGTAGCTCCCTGCAACTACAGTTTAATTTAAGTGCGTCATCCGATTGCTTTGTTGTTTCTTTTCCTTCACGAACTGAGTCATCTGGCTCCGGATTACAAACAGTGTGTTGTGCAAGTTTTTTCCATCACAGGACCCCCGTCCAGCTGCAGTGCCGGCCTACCCCGGGCAACGGTCCTGGCTAGCCCACCTTTCTTCCAATTGGGTACCCAGAGAGTGTAACTGTGTTAGGACTCTGACTGCATGCACAGCTGTGTGATTGATGGAGCAATTAAGCTAATTAACCTGATTACCCCCCTTCCTTGTTCAACCCCCCTGAATAAATCAGATCTACTTGCTTCTGCTTTCAACCAGACTGTGGTTCCAGTTTGTGCTTGAAGTATTGTACTGTTGCCATTTGCTCTGTCAAACCTTGCACCTGAGAAACCAGCCCTGGTGGTAAGTACAAACTGTGTGGGTACTGGTAAAGCATAACAGGGGTATTTTGAAAGTAATCATTGTGTACTGTTTTGGCCACTAGTGGGGAAAGAGGGAGGTTAGTGTCCCGGAGGGCTGTGCCCAGGCTAGTTTGACCACTACCATCCCTGACCTCTGGGTGGAGGCACCTGTTTCAGAACTCAGGCCCCTTAACCTGCTACTAGCCAAGCAGGCAGGGGTAGTAGCCCTTGGGATAGCGCCACCTAAGGGTTACATCTTGGAGGCACCACTGGGATTAGTGCCCCCTAGAGGTCAAGAATTACAAATTATTGTCAAACATAAATGGCTACCACAACCCAAATGGCTGTACACCAGTTGGTGGGGTGGTGTACAGGGCAGGAGACTGACCCTCACAATGCCCTGCTGATATTGGATATTCCCCTGAACATTGGTAAAGATGCTGTAGAAGGAGTACTTTCCAAAGCTGAATGTTCAACAAATGCTGTTGTGGTGGGGCGACAGGCTGATTTGACTGCCCAAACTTTCATGGCCTTAGTAGAGTGTAGTGACCCAGTGAACAGTTTCAAAGTGCCACAGACTATTGCCCCAGAAGGGGCCCCAGCCGCCTGGAGTGTGATAACTAGAGACAGTAAAGACCCCGGGGAGGATGAGCTCCTCCCACTATTGGAGACTTTTGAGGAGAAATTTGCCAAGTTGTTGCTGGAGGAAGGGAAAACCCTAGAGGACTTTAAGAAACTATTCCTGCCACTTGGGGGTGTTCCTTCCCCAACTCCCCTCCCACTCCAGAACCTGTTCCTGCTCCACTTTCTGTGCCTGTGCCAGTGCTGGCCCCTACATCTTTACCTGCCATTAGTCACGACTCCTACTGAAGGTTGAGAATCTTCTCGGGCACCCTCCCCACCCCCCAAGGGGAGGATGACTGGGAGACATGGATAGACTATATTGCCCCTCTAGTACTTGAATGGCAGTGCTCAGAAGCAGAGAAATGAAAGAGGTTGAGTGAGAGCCTCCGAGGTCCTGCCCTGGCTACCATCTGTGCCAAGCGGGCCAGTAACCCCAAAGCAACTGCACAGGACTATCTTGGTGCATTGAAGAATGTATGGGAGCCCGGATTCAGATGAGGACCGGTGGTGGAGTGTAAGAAACGACCAGCAGTACTCAGGGGAGCCATTGTCTGTATGTACCTCAGCTTGAAAAGCTGCTACAAGAGTGCCTCAGAAAGGGTAGTTTGCCATCAAATGAATTAGATCGAACTAGGCTGGACCGGATCCTTAGGTCTGCTCAGTTTTCAGAATTGTTACTGCTTCAGTTGTGCCTTGCCAACCAACTGGAATCGCCCCCCTCCTATGACGAGCTAATGAAAGAAATTCGGGGGGTTGAGCAAAGGTGACCCCATGGGGGAACTGCACCCATATCTGCTGCTACTGCGAGAGTGACCGAGAGTGATCAGCCAAGTGAGGTTCAGGGGCAAAGGTCAGTACCTAGTGAGCACTCTGAGAAGGAAAAGAACTTCCCGGCCTGGGCCCAGTTTTGGAATGACGAACTAATAAAGGAGGTTCGAGAGTCGAAGGCGGGCGCCTCTGCAAGGGTTTCCCCCGTGGAACAAGATTCTCGTTTTTCTCAGGCCGTGACTGCCATGGGGGTGGGAGTGCACCCTCAGACATCCTAAAATGAGGAGAGCTCACAGGCTGAAATCAAAGAATTGACTACCACCCTAAAGAACTATTGAGACACGCTGCACCCCTCTCACCACTGCCAGCAGATGTTGGACCCTGATCTCTTGCTACTACTTCAGTTCCTCATGCAATGTTCTCTCCAAAGATGACCCAGGAGTCTATCATTTGTCACAACTGTGGAAAGGATGGCCATATGAAGAGGGAATGCTGGTCTCAGGAGAACTTGGAGAAAGTGGTGAGCTGGCTTCAAGGTGAGCTTCGGAAAACGAGTCAGTGGTCATGGGGTGCACGAACTGACCGCAGAAAGGGTTCGAGAAACCCTAACTCAAATTTCTTTGTGGCTAAATTGTCTGTGCAGGCCTCAGCTGCTGTTCCTCCAGACTGGTCCAAAATAGTGTGTCCTTCGATGAAGACTACTGTGACTGTGAACAGTATTCCTACTCGGGCTGTGCTTGACAGTGGGTTGCAAGTGACCATTCCATTTCAAGACTGGTATGATAAACACTTATCTGCTGTGCCATTACAATCCCTGGAAGGCTTATATGTGTGGGGGCTGAGCGACAAGTCTTAACTCTACCTAGGATATGTCCACCTCTGGTTGTCGTTTCCTGCAGCTGTAACTGGAGTAGAGGATCAAGTTGAGACACTGACCTTATTGTGTCCCCCTGTTAATTGGGACCAACGCCCATATGTTTGGGAGACTGGCACAACTCTGTCACAAGAAACAAGGGCGACGGACTGGGAGGGCCCTAAGAATTCTGGCTCTAATCAAGAGGGCCTATGATTTGCAGCAGATACCCGAGGAAATAGACCAGGATGAACCGGCAGGGGTCGGGTGGAAGAAGGATCCCGATTCAATGGTGTTGGCCCCTAAAACCCAGTGTACCCTTCAAAGGGAGGTCCGCCTGAGGAAAGATGTCAAGAATACAATACTAATGTTGGATGTGCCAGGCGATGGAAAATTGCCAGAAGGATTATTAGTCAAG
Source organism: Neoceratodus forsteri (assembly GCA_016271365.2). Taxonomy (NCBI): domain Eukaryota; kingdom Metazoa; phylum Chordata; order Ceratodontiformes; family Ceratodontidae; genus Neoceratodus; species Neoceratodus forsteri. Next base: position 481,476,487 of record JADMNL010000022.1, on the reverse strand, counting down.
CCCAGCATCTTGCCCGCTCATGCCTATGCACGACGGGTGATGGTCCAGATTCACCTTGTGTCAGTTCGGGAGATTCGGGTGAACAGAGGCTGCACTCTAGCTATGGTACACTGCGCCGACACTGCAGTGTTACCCAGCAACAAGCACCCTGGTGAGACTGATAGAGTGACTCCCGACTTGTTTGACTTTGATGACTCCCCGTTGCCTGCTGAATGGAAACTAGAATCAGCAAGAAACTTACCCAGAGAGACCAAGTGCTTTCACTGAAGGAATGGGACATGGGATGTGTCCAGGGTGTGAAGCATCACATACACCTGCACGATTAACGGCCATTTCGTGAGAGGTCTTGGCGTTTAGCTCCAGCAGACATAGATTATGTGAGAAGACACCTGCAGGAAATGCTTGCGGTTGGTGTGATACAAGAATCCAGGAGCCCCTATGCTTCGCCCACTGTGGTTGTGCGCAAGAAGAATGGGTCTGTGAGAACGTGCATGGATAATCAAACAGTGAACCGGTGGACCATCCCTGACCAATACACCATACCCTGTATACAAGATGCTCTGGACTGTTTGAATGGGAGCAAATGGTTCTCGGTGTTGGATCTTCGTAGTGGGTACTACTAGATTCCCATGGTCCCGGGAGACCGTGAGAAAACAGCCTTCATCTGTCCATTGGGGTTCTATTAGTTTCTGAGGATGCCACAGGGGATATCATGTGCCCTGGCCACCTTTTAGCGACTGATGGAACATGTGGTGGGAGATGTGAATTTGCTAGAATGCCTAGTGTACTTGGATGACGTCATTGTGTTCGGAAGTTCATTGGAGGAGCATGAGAGTCGATTATTCAAAGCACTAGACCGACTGGAGGATTTCAGCCTAAAGCTGTCCATCAACAAGTGCCAGTTTTTCCAGACCTCCGTGAAGTATGTGGGGCACATAGTATCCACAGAGGGGATACAGACTGACCCCAGTAAAGTTGAGGCCCTGACCACATGGCCCCAGCCCCACAATCCGAAAGAATTACAATGCTTTCTGGGGTTCTGTGGCTACTACCGCAGATTCATAAAGGACTATTCCAAGTGATTTGCCCACTCCTGAATCTTACCCAGGGTTACCCTCCCACGAATCGTAAATACAAGAAAGGGACCATCCCAGGACCAGAAAGAGTATACTTCCGCCCAGGTGAACTTTGAGCCTCACTGGATGCCTGATTGTGAAGCAGCTTTCCACTAAATCATATACCAGCTCACCCATGCCCCCATCCTCGCCTATGCTGATCCTATCAAAACCTATGTGCTGCATACCGACGCTAGTCTACAAGGTTTGGGAGCTGTGCTGTATCAAGACCATGAGGATGGTTTGAGACCAGTGGCCTTTGCTAGTAAGAGTCTGACCCCAGAGCAAAATTACCCTGTGCATAAGTTGGAATTCCCGGCGTTAAAGTGGGCCATCGTTGACCAGTTCCATGAATACCTATAAGGGGCAAAGATACTGGTGAAGACGGATAACCCGTTGACCTATGTGCAGACTTCAGCTAAGTTAGATGCCACAGGGCATCAGTGGCTTTCTGCATTGTCTACCTATGATTATGTTGTTGAATACAGGTCAGGTCTGAATCACATCGATGCTGACACCCTACCCCGAAGGCCCACTTCCAAGAGCGATTGGGTCAGGCTGTCTAAGCCTGACATTCATGCTTTGTGCCAAAAATTTGATAAAGATGAACAGATGCCTGCGGACACAGTGGACTGTTAAGTAGATTGTTTGGGCCCTTCTGATACATGCATACCAGCTGCGTACTGTCATGTCTCTGCTCTAGATATTAGTGCACTACCTCAGTTTGACAATGACAGCCTTCAAAGGGCTCAATCCCAAGATCCTATGATTCAGCCAACACTTGACGCCCATCGGGCAGGAAAATGTGTGTCCAAATTGCGTTCCTCTGACTTGCGAACTGCTTTACTGTTTAAAGAAGACCCCAGGTTGAAGCTGCTTAATCAGCTGTTGTATACAGAGACAGTAGATCGGAGTTGCCAAGGAGATAAGCAACTGGTCCTGCCCACAGCCTTCAAAGATTTGGTGCTGAGGTCCCTCCACAATCATGTGGACCACCTTGGTATCGACTGAACCCTTAACCTAGTACGATCTCGATTCTACTGGCCCAAGATGGGGGCTGATGTTGGGCACCATGTAAGGACTTGTAGTCACTGCTTGCATAGAAAAGCCCTGCCCCACAGGGCTGCTCTCCTTGTCAACATCACCACCAGCACCCCAATGGAATTAGTCTGCATAGACTTTTTAAGTTTGGAGCCTGACCAGCAAAACATTGGTAATGTGTTAGTGGTTACGGATCATTTCACACGGTATGCACAAGCGTTCCCCACCAAATATCAAAAGGCATCCACTGTGGCAGAGGTGCTGGCGGAAAATTTCTTTGTCCACTACGGAGCCCCAAAGTGAATTCATTCTGATCAAGGTAGAGACTTTGAGAGTCAATTAATCAAAGAAATCTCTCTCTCTCTATGGAGGGTGCGAAAGTCAAGAACCACCCCTCATCACCTGCAGGGGGACCCACAACCAGAATGCTTTAATCGCTACCTGCTAGACATGCTAGGCACCCTTCACCCAAAAGACAAGCATAAATGGAGCCAGCAGATTAGCACCTTGGTACACACCTATAATTGCACAAAAATGATGCTACCGTGTTCTCTCCCTACCGTCTCATGTTCAGGAGAGAGGCTCGAGTGCCTGTGGATGTCTTGGGGTCTCTCCGGATGGGGCCAGAGTCGAAAATTATCTGCAATATGTACAAAAACAAAGCTCAACTGAATCATGCCTACCAACTGGCCCAGACAATGGCTGCCAAGAGAAATTTAGCCAACAAAGAGAGGCATGATAAAAGGGTAAAGGCTCAAGAACTTCAACCTGGAGACTGTGTGTTGTTGCGAAATTTGGGACTGCATGGTAAACATAAAATTGCTGACCGTTGGCACCATCTTCCCCATATAGTAGCAGGAAAGTTGGATGATTTACCCGTGTACAAAGTGCGCCTTGAAAACAACTCCAAAGCTGTCAAGACCATGCACCGTAACCATTTACTACCTATTGGCCAAGTCATGATTGAGGCTGAATCCTCAGAGATTGTTCCCCTGGACCAGTGACTCGTGCTGGTGCAAAACAAAGGCAGAGTCAACCTACCCCAGTGGTCAGAGACTTAAGGTTTTCTCCACAGCAAGCCCAGAATTATACTGACCGTCAGTCTACTTCTGATGAGAGTGTGTGTGTGTGTGTGTGTGTGTGTGTGTGTGTGCAACTATGCCTATTACCCCTCTTATGAACTGAGTCAGCTGTTCCGGCGTAACCAAATGATTAATTGTGGGGATGAAGCTGGGCCTTCTGGACTGCCTAACCCCCCCCAGCTTCGTCCTTGGAGCCAATGCTCTCTGAAAGTGAAGTGCAAAGCATCACATCTGAAGATGTTGAGTCTCTGTGTATGGTGGAACTGTACGATTTGTCTGAGGTGGGGGCGGATGATACGAGTCATTCTGGCGATATGCCAGAACCTGAAGAATACTCTGAGTATGATAATTCCCTTCCAGTGCCGGACTGCCTTCCAAGTGAGCAAGTGTTGTAGAAACAGAATCTACAGAGCCAGGTGCGGACAGTGCTCCAAGTTCGAACCTTCTTGCTTAGGGAGAGGCCCCCCTCATAAGTGACGAAAGCCCCAAGGCTGTTGCTGAAAGTACAGAGACTGTGGTTGTTCCCCCAGAAAGACTGGCTGAGATGTCAAGCCTGTGGTATGCTTTAGTTACGATTCCCCTGGAAGGCCAGTAAATCTGCCTCTCAATGTGGTCCATAAGGGGGTTTACGTTTCCCAGAGCTCACTGCCCAAACTGAGTCCAAGTACTACCAATTTCCGGTTGAATGTCCTGCCCTCTAGGTATGGTGCCCCTGCCCAGTCTAGCCCCAGGTTAGCTGATAGGGATGGGCCCCCCCTCACATTGTTCAATGTACAAGAAGTTATTACCTGATTCAGTATAGTAATGTGTAAATTAACTGTGTGAAAACTGCATAATGTAATTCAGAATGGATATCGTACTGTGATATGTATAGTAAAAGTTAAATATGTTGACTGATGCATCAGATGTTCTTTGCATAACATGCTAATAGTATATATGTACAATATAATTTGCATTTGCAGTTATTGTGATGGTACTGACTTGACGTGGACACCAAGTTTTCTCCAAGCAGGGAAGGGTGCAACCCCCCTACAAATGGGGGTTCCCAAAAAATCTTCCTCGAGCTTGCCTAAAAGCTCACTGCCAAGCTGGTGTTCTGTGTTTAAGCAGTTTAAATGGTGTTGCTAACCAGTGCCTGCGTAGCCTCTGTATTGCCCAGTTTGCAGTAATATTAATCTGGAGGGGGGGCTGAGTGTTTTCATGCTCGAGTCCCACCCGGACTGCTGGAAAACAGCTCTGTTTCTGCCATCACTAGTCGTACAGAGGGAGCTCTGTTGAGGGATGTAACGATTTGCTGAAAATAATTCAGAGTGAGAATGATAATGTAGTTTATTCTAACCTGCCTTCTTTTCAGCAAGGCTGTTCAGATCATCTCCACCATCTTGGTCCCGAACTGCCAAATTGGACCAATCAGTACCTGGGAATTCTGAATTGGAGCCTGTCTGAAAGGACTGAGTGGAATACAGGCTTGGGAATTGTAGTTTTGGACTGTTGGCGCCTTTTTGTAACTGAAGGGGGAGCTCTTGCTGTGACTGACAGCTGAACTGACAAACCAAACCTTTTGGATCTGAGGGAAATCCCCAGAGCTGTCTGCTGGCTATTCAGATCTAAGTTGGAAGCTGACAGAGTAGCAGCTCGTGAGAGTTCAAGCAGTGATCTGCGTAGTTTTGAGCGGGAGAACTGTAGGAAGGCCTGAGTGGAGGCCTGCAAGTCTGCCCATTGCCCTGAAGAGGAAAAGAGAAGTTCTTTCGGACTAAATCCAAGGTGGTGAGACCGAATTAAGCCACCGAAGTGTAGCCAGGCTCAACCTGCAAAGGACTGAAGATTTTGCTGTATGCGATCAGGCTGGTAGGAACTCCAGCTACTTCTGAGCTCCCAGTCTAAGCAGAGACTGAGCGATCATGATCGGGGAGCACTTGGCCTGGTACAGTAAGAATTCTGTGCATATAAATGTGCTGTGTACTGAAACAGGATCGCGATTTAGTTTGGCTTTGTGTGAACTGTGTGTTGATTGCTGGAAGTTGTAACCAGCACGAATGGACTGAATCCACGGTTAGCTCCATGCGGCTGGGCCTTGTCATGAGGGCCTTGCCATACTACCCTGCTGTACAGAGAAGAACCATCAACATGAGACCTTCCTGGGGATCAGCCCCCTGCTCCACGCTTGAACAGGAACGATGCCTCGGCAAATTGTGTGGGCCCTGCTTCTCCTGGCACTCCAGAAAGTTCACCTGCTGTCTTAAATTTCATCCATTCTGTGGCCAGTCCTGGGTATCGTGAGTAACCACCAGGGTAGCTCCCTGCAACTACAGTTTAATTTAAGTGAGTCATCTGATTGCTTTGTTGTTTCTCTTCCTTCATGAACTGAGCCACCTGGCTCCAGATTACAAATAGTGTGTTGTGAAATTCTCCCCCATCACAGGGCCCCGACCAGCTGCAATGCCGGCCTACCCTGGGCAACGGTCCTGGCTAGCCCACCTTTCTCCCAACTGGGTACCCAGAGAGTGCAACTGTGTTAGGGACTCTGACTGCATGCACAACTGTGTAATTGATAGAGCAATTATGCTAATTAACCTGATTACCCTCCTTCCTTGTTCAAACCCCCTGAATAAAATCGGATCTACTTGTTTCTGCATTCAACCAGACTGTGGGTCCAGTTTGTGCGTAAAGTATTGCACTGTTACCATTTGCTCTAACCTTGTTTTACAGGGGGTCCCCAGGGTTGCACCGGAGAAACCAGCCCTGGTGGTAAGTACAAACTGTGTGGGTACTGGTAAAGCAAATCAGAGGTATTGTGAAAATAATCATTGTGTACTGTTTTGGCCACTAGCGGGGAAAGAGGGAGGTTAGTGTCCCGGAGGGCTGTGCCCAGGCTAGTTTGACCACTACCATCCCTGACCTCTGGGTGGAGGCACCCGTTTCAGAACCCAGGCCCCTTAACCTGCTACTAGCCAAGCAGGCAGTGGTAGTAGCCCTTGGGACAGCGCCACCTAGGGATTACATAAGGTTTAAACAGAGAAAAATAATTTTCAGTTGAAGTGAAGGAGAACTGTCTGGAGAAGTCTTACTGAGGCAAGCGGAATAAAGAATCTGACGGTTGCAGGAAGTGCAACCAGGGACAGTGGTTTGAAAACCGAGCTCAAGCCTAACATTCCTTCATTAGCATAGGTTCTATTAACCATTTCGGCTCCGGGGCAGTCCCATGGTGGGGCCATACTGCACTTGTCAGAATAAAGTAAGATTTCCTGGGGTTTGAAAGAGCCAGACAGGGTGTGGGTAGTGATGGATAAAATGTTAGGGCAGCAGCCCTGAGCAGAAACTACAGTAAAAGTGGCTAAGGGTGGAAGTTTAAACCAAACCCCCCTTGTAAATGAGATAGCAATTGTGCCAAAAATGGAAAAATGACATCTAGAATCCCCAAAAAGAATAGCTCCATGCTACCAGATAGAACGTGGAGTAAACCCGAGAGTACACCCATAACCCTCTGTTCTCTGACAGATGGGAGAAAAGCAGGGATGAGGAGCATAGGAGCTATAGGACTTAGCAGTATTAGGGAGTCAAGATGCTGCTATCTTCTCTGGCATGCTCCAGACAGAATGGACAAAGCTCCAACGCACAGAGAGAAGTATCAATGGATGCCAATCAAAAGTTCTACTATGAGTGGAAGAACAGGCCCTGCTTCTCCCAGCAACCATAGGGATGTACCATGTATGAAGCTAGTACGTTGATCCATGCAACATGCACTGCACCCCTCCACACACAAGGCAGTTGCTCAGTGGGGTTAGACTGAAGCCCAGGGCACACGTTGCATATAGCAACTAACAGGGATATACCCTAGACAAGGAGAACAGGACAAGAAAAATGGAGTGAAGGAACCACCTACTCACACCATAAAAGAAAAACACAAGACCTTTTAGTTTGGGGGGGGGGGGCCACAAGTAACCCCCTTCCCATTTTTATTTACTTTTTTGGCGAGTGCTTGCACCAAAGTGCTAAACCCATTTCTTTTAATGAAACAAAAAACAGCCTGCTTACATGGGCCATGGCAGAGGAGATAAAGCAGACAAAAATGTGCCAGCACCCACTGGGTGAGCTCCCAGAGGCTCGGGCTCTCAGCTGCTGGGGGGTGGGGATGATGGTGGGAAAGCATGTGAATCAATTGTTAACGTATTCTGAAAGAACAATGATTGGAAAGATGTAATTTTCATATCTTCCAAGAATCAATCTTCATCATTGATTCATACTGATGGGTTCGAATACCAAGCTTTCCTAATTAGGGAGGAGCTGGCTCACCCTGAATGTAGAAGTTAACCCTCAGCCCTTTGCATGGAGAACACCTGAGGGCCAAGGACTCCTTACGGGTCTGGCGAGATCAGAGACTGGTCAACATCAGTTGGAAGCTCCTGTAGCACAAGAGCAGGAGGGTGTCAACATCTCTCGCTAGGAGAAAAAAAAAAAAGGAAAGGGAGATATTAGCAGCTTTCACCAGGCCAAAGGTGCCAGTCACGTGAGGCAAAGCCAAGCCATCTGCCAAGTGCAGACTGGTTCCCACCAGCCTGGAAGCCACCTCATTGGCATAATAGGATGCCCTTAACTGATGCCTTGCCAACTCCAGGCCCTTGGCAGAAAAGCAGATGGCTTGCCAGACTAATTCTAAATGAGGCATGGCAGCAAGGAGCCATGCTAGCTGTGCCTACAGGCGCCTGCTGTAAACTGCCTAGTGTGCCTGATCTGCAGCAATGCACTTCATGATGCAAGCCTAACAGAATACCTTCCTACTGAAGGCATTTGCCAGAATAGACTCAGCCTCAGGAGATTGGTCACATGCTGGGTGAGGTAGGAAGAAATGGCCCCTGCAGAATCCTTGGGTGCGCAGCATTAACTGGATATCCCTTGGGGCCGGATGGCATGCACAAGGACATGTCTAGACTGACCTTGAGCATGCGAAGGCCCTAGGCGAGGGAGGAATGACTGAATGGGCATTGCCAAAATCTCCAAGAAGTTCTAACTGCATGGTTACAGTACTGTGGCTTGTAATGGTGCCCACATCCAGTGCTTTCAACATATCCACCAGGAATTTGATACAGAAAGTACTCAGAAGCTGAGGACATATGAATGAAAGATTATGTGCCCTCTGAGGGGGATATGGATGGAAAGGAAGTGCTGGATGTAGAAGGAGGTGGTGCCAAGGGGCTGCATTGTAACTGAACCCAGTTGGCATGTCTATGATAGTGATACAAGGCACCAGCTGCCCTTCCATGCCCACTCTAGGTGATTGGCCCCAGAGGACCTATAATACCTGGGAATTCAGGCAGAGGTGGCAAAGACCAAACAGGGAACTGGGAGTCAGGGACTCCGGGGCCTGAGCCTGGGCAGTGAGGGATGATCAGGAGACCTCATCTGAGGGAAGGGCCTGGAAAGAGAGCTGGAGCACCCATACAAGGTTGGCCTACAGAAGAGGAATGACCAGGTTGGTGCTCATGGAGAAGACTCCTAGGTGAGGAAAGAGGAGCTGTAAAGTCCCATCGGGACAGCTCTCATCCTCACCGGTGGTGGGCTCAGTATGTGGGTCCAGAGAGAACTCAACACCCTGGTTGTTCTCTAGCCCTGAGCTGGTGCCACCTCACACCAGACCCAGAGCCAGGGATTAGCCTATATGTGGGTTACCCTCTGGCACCGCGGCTGGCACTGCCCTTGGTGCCTGGCCCAGTTTGATGTCAGACCCAGGTCCATCCCCACTCCAAACACTGCGAACAGCATCAGGAGCCGGCCTGGTACCACAAACAGCAAAGGGACCAGGGATGGACCTGGGAGGGGGGCCCCCAGGCACCTTCAACACACCCAGTGTCTGGTGTGGAAATGACACCAGGACCAGTGTTACATCCATCACCGGGGCAGGGCTGACCCCCTCCCCGAAGCCACAAGGACTGCTTGGGCACAGATCAACACCTCAACCTCAGTGATCAGACACCACATGGCCCCGATCCCTCTCCCAACACAACCAATGCTGTCAGAAGGAGTCACATATCATGGCTGGCGCCACCCTGCACATCAATACTGGGAATGGTATCAGCAGCAGGGGCAGTGACAGGCAGGACACAGAGGTGTCCATTGATGTGGAAGGAGTATATAGCTTCAGCCTCACCACCAGGAATGTCTGCTGCTCAGGGCAGTCAAATGGGGGAGGTGGTGGTGGTGTTGTGCAGTCAGCCGCCCAGAAGGAGCCACCTCTCCAGACACACCCTCAAGGGCCTTCAATACCTCAGTGAGATGAGATGGAGAAGGCCCTGTGCTTCCCTTGCATAGTAAGTACTGGGAAGGGGGCCCAGGGAAAGGCCCAAATACTGTGCTTTGGCCTCACATGTGTGATGTATGCCTCCGAAAGGGGGGGGGGGGAAATCAAAAAACCACACTTCAAAGCTCAGATCTCTAAGGTACAGTAATCCATGGGGAAGCAGGTGTTGCACACATCCATGTCGTGAGACAAGCCAAGGCAGGTCCAGCTCCACTGATGCCTATTCATTGCCGCAACAGGTTTCCCACAGGGGCAACAACACATGACGGGGGACTGACTGCTCTTCACTTTTTCTGGTTTCAGCATCTTTGAAAATGAAGAAAATGGCACTGCACAGAAAACTTGGCCTGGACACAGAAAAAACATGGTCAAAAATGAGGCGCTCTCAGTGTGCACTCAGTGGTGGGAAGAACAGAACTGAGGTGCAAGAGGAGCAGACGATGGTTACTGGCTGGCATGGACAACACCCTGCAAGGTGCATAGGTGCCATCAGTAGTCGATATCTGCTCCTTCCCTGCAAAAAATTTGCTTCTGCGGGGTCCTACTGCCTCCGGCCCCAGACATCAGTATAAATCAATGGTGAAGACCGACTCTTGGAAGATGATGCTTTCTCTCCGCCGTATTGAGAGTCTGACTTTCATAAGGTAGTCCTTTGTCATTTTTCTGTATCAGACCTGCACAAAGGCCAATGTCACTGATGCCTATATAAACAGTGAATAGCTTCCTTACATTTGGTAGGACCAGAACAGGTGTAGAAGTCAAATTAGTTTTCAATTGCTTAAATGCTCCTAAACATTTACGGTCCCACATGAATTCTGTGTCTAATCAATTTAGAGCTATAAATGATTCAACTAACCTTGCATAACTTTTAATATTGGTAATAACTAGCGAGTCCCAACCACAGACAGATCTGCTTCAACTTTGGGCTGAGGAAAGTTAGAGATGGCTTCAACTTTTGTTGAATCAGGTTTTGGGGGAGGGGGAAGAGAGATAGAGAGAACATGCCCTAGAATATTCATCTTGCCTGCAAAAATTACTTGCATCATCTCTGGGACACTCAATCTTCCTCCTACTGTCTCTTGAAAGATCTGAGCTTGGAGCGTGAACACAGCTTGTTGCCAATGTCATGTCTTCAGGTTGGCCATGGGCACAAATTTAATATGCCCCAACAAAAATATTCCAGTGTCACTGCCATTACATGAAGTTTCAAGGGATTGGAGGAAAGTATAAGCTGAGACAATTTTTAAAATGGGAAAAGTGAGGGGCATAGCAACAACTAACCAGTCTGCGTACTCTTAACTGTCTGTAAAATCTGGGCTAGATAAGGTATATAGGCATTCACTAAAGGATAAAAGGATTACTGGAAGAGGTCTGCTTGGATTAAGGAAAAGGAATAATTTTTTCCAGGACCCTGTACTTAAAAGTGTGCCAGCATAACCCTCAATTAGCCAATGACACCGCTGGTGTACCACCATCACTAAATAACAGTTACTTACCCAGACTGTAGATCTGAGAGAATCTCCTCCATTGAGTCACATAATGGAACTGTAAGCCATCGGTGTCAGGGTCACCTGGAAACCTTTGCTAGCTGGGGCCACCCACAATGAGAAGCATCGTCCCCACCTATATAACATGGATGGTACCATTATGCCTAAGTTCCTTGCCAGATACCAGCTCTGAGGATCATCAGATCAGCTGGGACCAAAGCAACAGGACCAAACCAGGCACACAGGAGAGGATATTATCAGGAATAAGAGGAGAATCAGCTTGCGAGAGCAGGCAGAATAACCACCGCCACGCAAAAAAGTGGGAAGGAGCAAGGGAGAGCTGTAGCTCAGTGTAGGAGCTTCTCTCAAAGATCTACAGCTACTGTGGGAAACTATTTTATCTTTTTCAAGGATGTCTCCCTCCACTAAGCCATATCATGGAATGGTTCCCAAGCAGCATCAAAGCACCGAGGGAGGAAAGAAGGCTCTAAATACCCTGAATAAGGAGGCCTTGCAGGACAGTAGGGCCAAATGCAGCATGTCTATGAAAGAATGACCACAATGTAATGTCTAGTGCATGTATGAACAGTACTTCAAGTGGCAGCAGCACGGATGTCAACAGCAGACATTGTGAAAACAAGCCACTGAAGCAGTCACTCCACGGGTGAAGTGGGCACAGACAGGACCAGGAAACAGATTACTGTTCTTATGGTAACAGAAATTAGTGCAGCAGGTCAACCATTTGGAAAGGCCCTGCTTAGAAATAGGGAAGCCCACCATCCTGAGGTTGAAAACCACAAGTATCAGAGGATGTTCTACAATCCCTTATATGATCAATGTATCAAGGCGTCTGGATGGACGTCAAATGTGTGTAGATGACATCTCCCACCGTCTGTGGGAGTCATAAAGTAAACTAGAAGGTCAATAATTTGATTTAGTGTTCTCTAAACTATCTTTGGCAGTTAACAAGGATTGGTACACAAGGTAACCTGATCCATGAGGAAAACATGATTAAGGAACCTCCATAAACCAAAGAATGCAATTCAGAATTGTGTCTAGCAGACTTCATGGCCATGATAAACAATGTCTTCCAAATGAGGAATCGTAGTATACAAGTAGCAGCAGACTCGGGGAGGTGCACCAAGGGTCCCTAGAACCAGATTAAAGTCTCACACCAGAACTAGACCTCGGGTACAGAAGCAGAAAACCTCTGGAGGAACCTGCAGGAACCCTCAAGCTGGATGACTGTTTTGCCATTGGTGAGGGCATGAGAAGCAGACACAGCAGCCAAGTAAATCTTTATTGAGGATTATCAGAGGCCTGCATCCATAAAGGCAGGAGGGCAGGATGTAGTCCATAACTTGACTGACTGGACATGTAAAGGGGTCCAGCTGACAGGCAGTACAACAAATGGAAAACGTTTCCATTTTTGCAAGCAGGTATATCAATTAGACTGCTGAAGAACCGCCAGCAGAATAGCAGAGTTCTACATCCTCAGGAGGTAGGTGTGGAGGTGCAGGAATTGAAGATGTGGATACACTAGACAGCCTTGTTTCTGTGATAAAAATGATGCTCATAGAGGAAGTGGGACAGGGGGTTCCACTGCCAACCGCTGAAGCAGAGGGAATGAAGTCTGTTTGGGTCAGTATAGGGCCATCAGAATTAGGGAAAGGAAAGGGAAAGGGGAAATTGTTAAAACCAGGAAAGGCACACTGCTGTACGTCAAAGCCCGTTTCCAGGTGTGCCCTGGGAGTACAAGGAAGTGACTTGCTCAGGGTCACACAGTATGCGGGTGGGGGCTATGGGGATTTAAACCATGTCTCCAGGTTTGCAGCTTAGTGCCCTAAAGCACAGCACTATACTGCCCCCTAATTAGAATTACAGTGTCAAACTCTGCCCACAACTTGACTAGAATCCTCTGTATCGGAGGGAACAGAGAAAATGTACACATGGATCTCCCTTTCCAAGAGAAAGTTGACAACACATCTCACCAAGAAACTAAAGAGCCTGGAGCAAGCAAGTGGAAAAGCAGCAGTTTTGTACTGTGTATGTGACAAAGTGCCAGGGAACAGGCTGAGATGATCCACAAGGGCGAAGAGGGTACCAGGCAGAAAGATGGCCAACAGAAACAAGTTTTATTCCACAGCCCAGTGCCAGACTCATGTCTCTGCAGAGAGGATACGAGTGGACTCTAATTTGGCAGTTGATGTAGTACATCACTGAAATGTTGCTGGCACAGGTCAACAGCTAGGTGACCGCAAAGGAGGGTATCAAAGTCCTGTAGAACAAGCAGAACAGCCACAGTCTCCAAAGTGTTGCTGTGCAGCACCGTATCTAAGGGGGACCAATGCCCCCCTCCCCCCAAGAGTCTGAAAGGGGCCCAAATGGGCACACCACCCAGAAACAGAGCCATCCATCGTCATCATTAGAAGAGGAGATGGCTAGAGAAAGGGGGATCCCATCTCCAGGTGGGAGCAATCCAACCATCAGAGCAGGAAGCAGCGTAACAGAGAAGTCACTTGTAAAAGACACTCCACTTCATCGTAATGCTGGGCCCACTGGGCATGGAGGAACCACTGTGTAATTCTCATATGCAGACATTCCAGTGAGACAGTCAGAATAGCAGCAGCCATGAGGCCTATCAATCTGAGGAGACATCTGGCTGACAAAGTCTCTGAAGAAACAGCTGAGACTCAGCAACCAGTGCCATAGATCCTGTTCTCAGTAAGCAATAATACCCAACAGGGTGGGCGGCATTGGGCAATACCAGATCGCCCAGGGGCGTAATGAGGCCCGATGCAGCAGGCGGAGGGCCTTATAGCCCCTGGAAGGTCTGGTATTGTCCTACCACCCACCTGAGTGGTATATACGCTAGGAAAATGGGCCACCGTTTATATGTGTTTGAAAAAATAAATGTTACTATTTAAATTTTAAAACTCTTATTTTGTAATAAAATAGTTCCTCCGCCTGCATTAAAATGCTGTTACTCCCCACCGCATACACATTTAATCACACACACATAAGCAGCACTTTTGTTTTTTAATGTGATAAATACATAACCTGTCAGTATTTACATAGCAGTCAGGATTGTTTCCGTCACCCTTCCCCAAACCCACATAGCCGACAACACCCCAACTCCCACCAGTAGTACCTTCATTGTGGGCATGCACAGAATTTATTTCTTGCTTTATTTAATAAAGGGATGGATAAGCGCAGCTACAAGACAGTCCTGACGGGATGACAGCTATAGCACAAGCGCGACCGCAAATCAGAGTACTTTTGTTTGTTTTTTAAATAGCAGTCAGAAGTGCAAGGGGGGAGGTTGACTCGTGGTAATGAACAATGAATTCTCCTCTCATGGCAACCAAGGACTACAGATCCCCTCCCTGCATCTCACCCACCTGCATGTCGAGAAAAGACTGAAGGATGCCTCTGAGGTGACTGAAAAAAAGAAACGTACAAAAAAATAGTTGCTTCAGTTTGGATCAGTGGGCAGGGTGGAAGCGGTAGAGTGTGTGTGTGCACTACGTTATTGGCCACAAGACGCAGCTCGTAAGGTGACTTTTTTTTTTTTTTTTAAATAAAACAACCTTACTAGTGCCTGTACTTAAGCAAGAAGGCGATTGTCTGAAAAATCACAAACTGAGTTTATAAATATAATGGTCTGTTGACAGTAGCTCATTTGCCAGTTCTGAAAGTGGATCAGTATCAGGACATGTGTGATACAAATGCAGTTGAGCTGCGGTGTCAGAAAGATGAAAAAAAAAAGTTTGAGGGCTAATGAATGGCACTCTACACACGGAGTTCATACAGAACATGGTTGCCGCTAAAGGCAGAGCACTTAGGTAGGGATCCGATGAAGGAGCGGTGGCAGCAGGGGTTTTACTCACAGAACAAAAAAATTAAAACTTTAAGCCTGACTTACAACCGGAAACCTGTACGCTGATCTGTTTTGGCCAGTTACTGGATGGAGTTTTTGTCTTTCTAGTCTAGGGAATGAGCATGTGGGTGGGGGCGCTCACTCTCGCTAAGCAATGAAATACAAATGGCGGCAGTTTGAAATTGTGTGAACCAGTGCTTCAACCAATGAGGAAGCAGGCTGGGCACAAGGATACTTCGCCGCATATGAGGAAGGTTTGGGCTGGGACTTCTTATTTGGTGGGCATCTATTGTCTGATAGATGCCCACCTAAATAAGTGCCTCAGCCAATCAGAACAGAGCATTGTCTTTGCCCATTTTCTAAGTTATTCTAAATTACCTCCATTCTGTCTGTGTCAGCTCGCATATACACATATATGCAGATGATACAGCCATCTTTACTTCCAGTCCCTCTACCACTCCTGTGAAAGAACTACTCTAGCGGGATTTCCACCACATCCCGTGCTGGTTCCTTTTCAACCATCTCAAGGTTAATACCAAAAAAGAAACAAAAAACCAAAAAGGTGTCCATGACTTTTGGTACCAGCCAAAAATTGGTCAAGCTCGAGCCTTCCGGTCTTCACCATACTGGATGGCTCCCCTTTTGAAGTGGTGCAATTATTTAAGTATCTTGGCATGCGGCCTGACAACAAGCTTGACTTCTCAGCCCATATTAGTGCTATCCATGCAAAACTCTGCCTTAAGCTAGGTGGCCTGTACTGCAACAAAGACTGCCTACCCCTGGTCTGCCATGAGCTGTTTACTAAAATGTTGCTTCTGGTCTTTGGCTATGCAGATGTGGTCTAGGGCACAGCCCCCTCCACCTCCCTAGCCAGACTGGTCACTCCCAGCAATGTCTTTTGCTGCTTTACAACAAACTCACCTCTATGTGCACACCACTGCTCACTATTCCTCCCTCTCCATCCCTTCCCCTACCCTTTATGTTGCCAGTTACACTGCTATTCCTTCATCTTCAAGTATGGTTTAGCTCAATTCCTGCCTACCTCTCCTCTCTCCTGCTCCCCCGCTCCATATTCCCTCCACTCCAGTGACCAGAGAACCTTCTCCACTCCTCACCTCCTTCCTCTGCTGTGCACTCATCCTTTTCCTATCACTTACTAACCCTCTGGAACCAGCTCCCCATTCTCCTCCGACATTCCTCCTCCAGCTCCTTTAGGCTCCAGCTGAAGCTCCTCCTGTCACCCAGCTGCACCAGTTTCCTGTAGGAGTTTCCCCCTAGTTATTTTTGGTAGCTCAGGTTTTTGGGTTCCCTAGTCCTTTACTGATCCCTGGAACACCCTACAAAAATCCCTAAACTGTCCAATATTATTCCAATTGCATCCTTTAAACAGCGTTGTACAGTTTTCTTCACAGAGAAATGCAGTTGCTATCGCTAGAGCTAGCTTTGTCATCTCACAAGCTCCCTCCCAAAAATTCACCATATATGGCATAATCTTTGTTCTTCAGTTCTCCCTCCCAAGCAGACACCCCATCTTATGGCACCAGTAATACCTTCTACCATCCTAGTATTACATTATGCTGTGTGTTTGCCATGGCCCCTTCACTGGGATATGTATACACTGTATATACTGTAAATATTAGCTCAACTTTCCTATAACCCACTTTATCATGTGAATTTTACTGTACATCACTGTGTTTATGTTTTTTTCCCCTGTATGTATAACTGTTTTATATACAGTAAGTGTATGATGTATCTGTTGTGTATCAACTATTGAACCTTGACCTTATCAGGTCCATCTTGTAAATGAGCCTTGCTCAATGATGCTCGCCTGAATAAATAAAGATTTGATGATGATGATAATGATCCCTGGTACACCGTATTGTTTGCCTGTGTACTGCTTAGTTGTTCAATTCCCAGTTTTCTACCTGCATGTGTATTTGCATAGCATGCTTGCACTTTAAATTTGTTCCAGGTTTGCCCCAAGGGTACAAATCAGACCTGGTTAATCTGTACCTTATTATGTATACCTGAAAATCTGAATAGGGAACCTCTGAAACAGATTTTTTGCCATGTTAACAAAAATCCTATGGACATTCACTGGTTATTACATATTTTTATTATGTAAGACAATGGGCAAAAATAAATGTTTAAGGATTAACTAAGTCTGACTGCATATTAATTATTTGCTCTATGTCTGAACTTTGCATTCTGTTCCATGTAATGTATTCTGTTTTTCTGTTTCCTCCAGTAACCATTACCCTGGGTCACACCTGTAAATGAGCCTCAACTCAATGTACTTCTCCCAGTTACCAATAAGTAAATAAATGCTCCTGGGGAAGAAAAGCCCAGCCCACCACCATGTCCAGAACTGCCCCTATGTATTGGAGATGTTGGCATGGAGTGAGCACTGGCTTTAGCTCCTTCACCAGAATATCCAACTGCTTGAAGAGTTGCCAGGTGTGGAACTGTAATCAATGGCTCTTCGATGGGGCTCTCAGAAGACAATCGAGGAGGTATGGGAAAACAAAGGTGCTCCCTTCTGAAGGCAGCTGCAAAGCATTTGTAAAGGCAGACGGCACAAAGGACCGGGGGCTGGAGCCCAAGCTGAGTGGCAGCAAATTCAAGCAGCTCCATCTACAATGCTTTTACAAGTTTTAAATTGCATATTGGAGTGAAACGTTTAAGGTATTTTGAGCATTTTGCAAGGGGCGAGAATTCTATCAGATGGACAAGGAGGAACGGGGGATCTAGCAGGATCTCAGCCCTTGAGGTCGGAC
Organism: Neoceratodus forsteri; assembly: GCA_016271365.2. Lineage (NCBI taxonomy): Eukaryota > Metazoa > Chordata > Ceratodontiformes > Ceratodontidae > Neoceratodus > Neoceratodus forsteri. The sequence goes on along the minus strand of JADMNL010000022.1, from coordinate 481,458,810 downwards.
CAGAGTGCACAGGCCACACTCCCTCCGGAGAATGAAGAGACCATCAACTCTTGGCTTAAAACTAGAGATTAATCCCCTCTGTGTCAGGTTTGAACACTAAAATGGACTCCTTTAGGGCTTGTGCAGGGGTCTGCAACCTTTTCGGGCCTGGAAGCCGCATGGCCAATGACCAAAAAATGGCCAACCGAAAAAGAGCCATTCAAAAATGTGGTCGTGACTAACATGCACATATACGTGCCAGACATTCTCAAAACATATCATTTTATGCAAAAAATGTATGTTACTTTGTTAAAAGAACAACACAGACTGCTATATTAAGAGGAATTTAGTTTTTATTGAATACATTTTCTGTGCAAATGAATTCACTGTTTCTTGAGCAATAAATAAACTGTGCAAACGAATGTGCTGTGTTTATTAAATACATACATTTGCTGTGCAAATGAATTAGCCGTTTCTGATGAATACATTCTGTGCAAATGTAGCAACCTCTTGTTTCAAATCCCATTTACCAAAATACAATAAGGTTCATGCTCCACTATCTGTGCCAGAGTCTAAACTGCAGGTTATTCAAGATCCCCGGTTCCAAAACTGACAGTACTGCTTAGGCACCATGTTTCTGTGGCAATGCATGAACTGCTGAACCCTCTTCCCATGATCAGACCAGTACTGTTCAGGTACCAGGTTTGTATTTTGGCAAGAGGGAGTTTGAATAACCAGAATTCACCTCTGTGCCCATGCACAAGCTGCTGGTTATTCAACACCCCTCTTACCAAAGTACAACCAGTATTGCTCAGCCACCAGTTCTCTGTACCAATGTATGAACTGCTGTCTACAAGAGAAATCCTTCTCTGCAGTACTTGTCAAGTCACCTCTTTTCTGTTCCATTGCACACACTGCTTGCTATTACAAAAGCATCTTCTCAAGATACAATCAGTACTGCTCTGTCACCACTTTTCAGTGCCAATTAATGAAAGGCAGGCTTCCCAAAAAAAAAAAAAACACCTTTTCCCCAAACTACAGACATCACTGTTCAATTCAGTACTTTTTATTAGTGCGATTTCTGGCCTTGCATCCCTTTGCTCAGCTTTTTTATATTTGGCTCATAGCTGGTTAGTTTAAGAGTACAGACATCCAATGATCCATCAGTGAGCTGAGAGCAGAATTTGTTTTTAATACAGTTCATGTGAGAGAACACTTGTTCGCACAGATAGGTGGAGCCAAAAACTGACAGCATGCCAAAAGCAAGGCGCTTCATCGTCTTGAAATTATCAGGGAATGCCATCCAAACTTGGAAGATGAGCCCATCTGTCTTTGGCAGCCTTTCCATCTCAGCCCACTTGTGTGCTGCCGCTAGCTCTGCCCTTCGCCTTTCCAGATGTTCTAGCTCTGCATTTAGCTGTCTAAATTTATCTGTCCAAATGTGCGACTCTTGAATTCAAGCCACTTCATCTCCAAGTCAGCAATGGGGATGTTAAAATGGTCCAGCCGCATTTCTTCAAGATTTGACCCGATCACGGCTGGGTCATAAACGGAAGGTTGGTACATATTTTCTGAAGTCATTAAATCTGTGACCGAAGTTTTTGATCAGCCCATTGATGGCTTCCTCAAGCACTGCAGTGTTCATAGTGAAGCTGGGTTCTGTGTCTCGTTGTCCATTTTAAATTCTGAAGGTATTCAAAGTGATATAGTGTTCCTCTTTTAAGTCATTCTGGAACACTTTCAGTTTTGACAAGAATGTCAGGACCTGTTCGCATGGGAGAACACAGTATTGCCGCTTCCTTGCAGCCCAATATTCAGTCTGTTCAAGTGTCCAGTCAGATCAACCAAGAAGTAAAACTTCTGGAGCCAAAAGCTGTTTGACAGTTCTTCTTGCACAATGCCTTTCTCATGTAAAAACTGCTTAATTTCAGTCAAGCAGTCTGCAAACCATTTCAGGACCTTATCCCGGGAAAGCCAACGAACATTGTTGTATATCAGTAGGTCAGAATATTGTGAATCCAGCTCTTCCAGAAGGTGTCTGAACGGACGATGGTTCAGAGCCCTGGCAAGAATAGTGTTTACAATTTTCACGACCAGTGCCATGACATCTGCCATCTCCTTTCCAAGGGACTGGGCACACTGACTCCTGGTGAAGAATGCAATGAAAAATAATAATTGACCATTGCAGTTTCTCCTCCAGCAGCTTTACAAGTCCTTTGTGACATCCAGTCATGCTGGGGGCTCCATCAGTACAAATACTCACTATTTTGTCAAGGGGCAGGTTCTCTTCTGAAAATACTACAGAGAGCACTGAAGAGGTCCTCTCCTCTGGTTTGTTGCTTCAGGGGCAAATGCTCACTAGTTCCTCTTTTACTCCGGACCCACAAACAAAACGAACCATTATTGCCAGTTGTGTTGTGTCCTTGACGTCTGTGGATTCATCAAGTGCTAAAGAAAAATATGAAGATGATACAATATCTTTCACTACCTGAGAATCCACATCCTGCATCATTTTTGTGTGCATGATCCTTCACGGTCTTGGCAGACATTGGCAAATCTTGAATCTGGCGAACAATTTTGTCTTTTTCCCGGAATTCTGCAAAGAAATACGGAGCCATTTCAAGAAACGTGTCTTTCAAAAATTCTCCATCCATGAAAGGCTTCCCTTCGCGAACCACCTGCAAAGCTCCAATGAAGCTGGCTGTTGTGAGATGATTTGCAGAGGACGACCATGATGTCAGCACAGTTTGCTCCTTCCCCAGTTTCTTTTCCAGATCCTCAAAGACCTTCCTTCGTGCTTGCCTTTCAGGGTATTTAGTTGCAAATGCTGTATGTTTTGTCGTGAAGTGACGCTGTACATTCGATTTCTTGTTTCCGGCAAGAGACTCTCGACAAATCACGCAGAACGGCAGTCCCTTCCTACTGATGAAGCCATAATCAAACCAGTCACCTTGAAATGTCCGGTTCTCATCAGCAATCTTTCTTTTTTTAGCCGGATGCACCATGTTTCTTTGCAGCATACACCAACCGAGATACTTTCTGAATAGTGGCCACAAAAAAACCAAAAGAAAGAAGTCAAAAAAAATTTAGAAATGTGATTAGCAGCAATAAGATCATTAAAATGGCACACCACAGCTTTGAGACACTTGAGGGAACAAGAAAAAACAGAATGAAAAAGTTCTGTTGCACGAAGTATGTGAACAGAAAAAATAAGAGCACCACAACCGGAAACGCATTGAGGAACGGGAACATCATAATACTCAATCTCTTTAAGAAATCTATGTGGCAGAAGTGCGCACAAAAGGAGTTCTACAACTTGCTAACATGCAGTCCAGATGAAGGAAAAGATCATGCCACGGACACAAGTGGGATCCAGAATTATATGTAGTCACAGGCATTGGATGATTGCAAGATGCAGAAACGGAATGTTTATGCTTATGCGAGACATTACTAAAGGGCACAACAATCAATATCAGCAGAGAAGCACAGTTTTAGGATGCAGAACCAATGAATGCAGCACAACAGAAGCCCCCCCCCAATATACACTCACCCCAAACAAGGCAGCAAAGCACATCATCTTATTTATTAAACACACAGAAATAACAATGCAGTTGCCAGAAGCCAGAGATAGGCCCAACTGTAAACACAGTGTCACGTCACCCCAGCCTACCCCACCAATAAAGACAGTTTACAAGAAAACTGATATTAACACAAATAAAGCAACACAGCAATCCAAACAACCTCCCACCCCTCCAACACAACAAACAGGCAAAGTGAAGTCTTTTGGTTTGGGTGTTTTGGGGGGTGAGGATATAGGCTTGCTATATATATGACCACAGCTAACGTTTGTATGTATATGAGTGGTGTTTCACACAAATATGCCATAATAAGGTACATCAGGTGTTGAAACCAACTTTTTCAGCCACCAGCCCACAGGGCTAGTGGCGTAAAAAAATCCACTGGCCCACCATGATTTTCACTAGCCCGGCACCACCGAAAACAAAACCAAATAAAGAAAAACGCACACACAAACTGGTTTTAAAAATAAATGTTTTATTGCCGGGGAGTCCCACAATGGGACTCCCATCCCCTCTTGAAGCCCTCCATGGTATTCATTTCCACCACCTACATGGGCGAGCCATTCCACCCGCCCTCCACTCTTCATGAAGAAAAGTGTTCACATCCTTTCTGACCCCCACCCCCATCAGCTTTGTACCATCATGTCCTCTTGTGGTGGACCCCTTGCAACACCTGAAAAGTTGCTGGCAGTCACACCCTGTTCATCTCTGAGAAACTTGAATGTTTCTATAATGTTATCCTGTTCCCTCTTGGACTTTAGCGAGTGGGTCAGACGGAATCTGAACCGGATTGGCATGGCACAGATTTGTTACCCAGAAATTACAAAATGGTTTCCAAACAATAATCATTTGCAGAAAAACAGCAGGGGAAACTATTAACTAAACTGGATTAGCTAGTACACAGATCCACAGATTAATGTTTGTATCCTGAGGCACTCCTGCTTAAAACGGTTCTTGGTGACAGACTGCTAAATAGACAAATCATTGTAAACAGTAGCAGGGGTGACCCAAGGTACAGACATTAATTTGGCCCTTCTAGGACGGTCTTTACACAGTGGACTGCGGCCTCCATCATGAACTGGGAAAATTAAACACAAGCTGCTCCCTCTCCCAAACACTAACATGACATTTTTAATAGCATGTCTCACTCTGAGGCAGACTTCAAACAAATTCAAATGTTAGTCATTAGCTCACAGTTCTGCCAAATTGTACTGGATGACATTCTGTCAGGCATAAATTGCCAAGTGTTGCCATTTGTCTTAATCCCTTCACAATTGATCTGTGATGAACTTACATGACAAAGTCTGAGACACTGATTACTCTGCAATTAGGATAACTTGAGACACAAACACAAAATTAGGCAGTACTTGACCACCTGAAATCTTTTGAATTTAAGCCGAAGTGTCACAGGAAGGACACCCCCCCCCTCAAAAAAAAAAAAAAATAAAGTCACTGTGCTCTTCAGTGTTTCTCCCCAGCAGATTGAAGCCGCAGTGGGGGTTTGGAGAAAAGGAGCATAATAGCAACAAGCCCCTTCCCTTCAGCAGTAAAAAAAAAAAAGCACCAACACAAAATGATATACTGCCTTTATTTAAATGTAGATTTACTTAAGGCAGACCACATTACAACCATGAAAATTACAAACTTTTACTGCCAAATAGTGTACCTGGCCATTCTGTCATGTAGGATTGCCAATATCATTCTAACAACAAAAACAACAAGCAAATACTGCCTCATTTTGCACAAACTAAATGTAGTGGCAGATGAAACATTTTAAATAGTGAAGTACAGTTACCAGCAACAGGCCCCCAAAAAAAAACCCAGAAATAACTGCAGGAGTGTCCCTGGATAAAAAAAATTCAATACCTGTACCTGATCTCTGTACCTGCTGTGTTTATTTCCCCAGCAGACTACAGCCTCTCTTCATTAACTGCTTGGGAAAGGAACATCCCCCCAAAGGAAAAAAAGCAATTGTGCACGCTTTAACAAACAAGATGGAAGCCAGGGCAACAAAACCATGCATGTACTGGTCCATTATCAGAGTTGAATGCAGCCCAGTAAGCCCCATTGATTTGTTCTTTGTGGTCTAAAAAAGTTTGACAATGATCATCACGTCATTTTGTGGTGGTTGTCCTCCTTGACAGCGTTTGTATTTAATCTGACATAAGTATCATTCTTTTCGTGCACTGCCTCATTTTGCAAACGAATATGACTCATGTCAGATTAAATACAAACAAATTACCAGCACCCAGCAATCTCCCAATAGAACACAAACTAGCAACCAGATCATTTGCTGAGAATGCGGTCAGGGAGAAAAGCCACCACAAAGTGACATGCCCAGTAATTTTCTAAAAGTGCAGCTCCCTCCTTGTCCTGTGCAGACTATGCTAGACTGAACTTTCAACTGGCAACAATATTGGGGTTAAAAGCTGCAGTTTTGTTCAGTACCACAGTAGTTTGCTTACCAAAGTGCAGCTCCCTGTCACAACAGTCCTATTCACACTGCCTGCAACAACATTGTGGTCCCTGCTAGCTAGACTGGCGACCCTAAGTTACTGATAAGGGATCACATACCTTACTTAGTGCTAGCGATCCCCTTCGATTTGCCAGCCGAGTGACCGAAGTTTTGACTTCAGTGTACTGCCAGGCTCTGTGGACTTAAATGGACCGCTGTCTGTTGAACCATCCGACGGCAACACTGGACAGAGGAGAAGCTGTTGTTGACGTCTTCAGCAGACATGGCACAACAACAGCTTCTCCTTCTTCCGATCGCTGCAGGGCTGGCGTTCCAGGGTCTCGGGGTAAAACAAACTTCACCCATGGACAGTACAGCAGGACAATCCCGAGACTCCGAGGCTCTCTGCTGCTGTTCGTTGCGGACTCGGTGATAGACATTTCTTCTATAAGTGAGCAGCAGTTGAGGAAATAGTAAGAAATGTGCCCGGAATTTAAATGCAGCGCAGCAATGAAGTAACGAACCCATCCTGATGTCACAGCCTATCCTGAGCATTATTTGGCCGGCGGACCCGATTGAGCTCTTCCTCCTGAAGCAGCTTTCCCCACCCCACCCTCCACTGAGGCAAAACAAAGGAAAAAGGTGCCAACATTTAAAAATAGTGCTGATAACCATGCGGTTTGGCTTTTTTTTTCTGCAAGGGACGCACTTTCACCTGGGCAAGCAGGGGAGCCGCAGCTTAGGGCAGGGAGAGCCACATGTGGCTCATGAGCCGCGGGTTGCCAACCTTTGGGCTAGGGTAATGACCATTGAGACAAGAGTGGAGCACTTAGAGTTTTGTGATGTTAAACAGCAAACAGAATTCGCCTCTGCCACTACTGCCACACTGATTAAGGAGAATGCACACTTTAGGGCCCAGTTGGAAACTTTATAGAATCAAATCAGAGCCTCTCACATATGAATTCTTAACTTACTGGAGGGGATTGAGGGCGACCACCCCATTTTGTTTCTGCAGGATTGGCTCAATGAGAAAATAGTGCCCTAAGGACAAACCATGCAATTTGGAATACAGAAAGCCTATCATATTACTCTCCGGGGCTATAGAGAGCAGACAGATATTCCCTGAACTTTGTTGGTGGTCATGGATGGTATAGGGGACCCATTTACATGATTCTCCGTATAGCCAGGCAAGCAGGACCCCTCACTCAGGACAACTGCACAGTGTATTTGTTCCTGGACATCAGTTATGCGACAAGGATGCATCGCAAGAAATTAGCGTCTGACAAAGGTTGAGGGAAGCTTCTATAGCTCATGCGATAATCTACCCGGCCAGGCTCAGGATTGTGCAAGAGAGCAAGGTCTGGTTGTTCTTGGACCCCATGGAAGCCGGTAAATGGTCCTCTCATTTCCAGCCAAAGCCCCAGAATCAGAGTACACAGACTGGGACAGAGAGTATTGAACCTGAAGAAGGGGACGATTGAATTGAGCTAAGTGTAGCTCTGTCTTCTCTATCATATGAGCCCTACACATAGCAGACTCTAGTTGGCGAGTACTGCGAAAAGTTCATATTCAGATTTAAGAGACATTACTGTTTTAACCTCTCTCCTTTTGTTAGTGAACTCATTCCAATGGTTCTGTCTACCTTCTTCTACTCATATATAAATAAATATCTGACAATGCCTAGTTCAGAATTAAGGTTCTTGAGTTTGAACTGTTTTAACTGTGGTGCAAAGTTTACTGGGGGCCATGTTAAAAAGCTCCCTGGGGTTATGTATCCTATCGTTCAGTGCCTGGGCCTTCTAAAAAAAACTTTTCAATCTCCTTAGATTGCAGGACTGTTCAACTTTTTATATGGATGATTATGCTGCTCTATTTTAAATACATTTGGTTTTCGCTTTCTTAAGGGGAATGCAAGACACCTTTAGCCCTATATTTAGGGCATGCAAATGCTGGATCTGTATTATGATCTTAAGTTTTAGGAATTAGTCATACTGCTCTTGGGCTCGTAATTGCAACATCTATTTAGATACATTTTCTCTTCCAGATAGTACATTTATACCCCCAAATGTGGTATTACAATATCTCAGACGCATCTCTCCTGTGATTAAGGAGGCTTTGACCTCCATAACCTGCATATCAGAGGTTTATGGACTATTTAAGATACAGAAATGTTTCTGTAACCCCCCTGCAAATGGGGGTTCCCAAAAGACTTCCAGGAGCTTGCTTGAATGCTCCAAGCCTGAATGGTGTTTGGCGTTTAAGCCATTTATCAGTGAGTGTTTTTAGAGCCTCTGGTACTGTCTCTAAGAGCTGTCTGCTTGCAGACATAATTAGTTTGTATGGGGGGACTGTGTGCTTCTCTGCTTGAGTACCACTCGAACTGCTGCCAATTCACTCCATTTTTGCAGTCACTAGGAGTGCAAAGGGAACCTATCTGAAACATGTAACTGTTTGCCAGAGGTCATTTGGAGTGATAATGAGATGACAGTTTGTCTAACCTGCTTTCTTTGCAGTCAGAACTGTGTCTGCCTAGTTCCCCATTCTGGTTTTGAACTGCTGAACTGGACCAATCAGTGTGGGGTAAGCTAGCTCTAAAATGGTGCCTTGGACGAATCAGAACTTGGACTCATAATCTGAGCCAGCCACAAGAGGATTGTATGGGCAGTGACTCTGGGAGATGTAGTTTAGACTTGGCGCCTTTTGGACCAACAGCAGCAGTCTATTGTGAGTGACAGCCAATCCAGTCAAGAACTGGGAGGAACTCAAAGGAAGTGCCCGGTTTTGTCTGTTGGAGTTTCAGTTGAGCTCTGGCAGTGAAGAAGGAAGGAGCCCTGTGCTTTTTCGGTGTGCAGTTTTAGTCGGGAAACGTGTCTAAGGCCCCGAGTTCTGGTCTGCAGCTTGTGTAACTGCTTGTTAGGACTGAATCCATCCTGTGAAAAGAATCAAAGGATATCTGAAGAGTAGAAATCAGGCTCACCCTGTAGAAGACTGGAGAAATTGCTGAATTGCACTCGGTCTGTCAGGACTTGAATCTGCTGTGTGTTCTCCCGGGTATTGTGCAGTAATTGCGATCGGGATAGAGAAGCAGCCTGCCTGTTTGCCATATAAATGTGTGAGGAGTCTTGTGGAGCTCAAGAGTAGCCCTGCTGACGTTGAAGGACCCTATCTTGTTTGGAGGTCGTGAGTACTAATTCAGGGTCGCTCCCTGTTGAATTGCCACATTAAATCCAAATGGAATCACTGTACTGCTGACTGTTTAAACTAATTTTTATTTTCTCTGTGGGAAAGGGCCCCTACCAGCTGCTACGGTTTGGACTAGCCACTGGGGCTTGAGTGCCCAGGGACAGTAACTGGTAAGGATAGGCCTGTGCACAGGCCATGAGATAGATGAGTAAAGTGATAAGCTAATTAACCTGATTTCCCCTGTCCTTGTTATATTCCCCCTAAATAAATCGGAGCTGCTTGTTTCAGCACAGTTATACTGCCCTGAGGTATTTGTCTATGTTAAAGTATTGTACTGTGATTGTTGCACTGTATCTTATTTTACAGGAGGTCCCAGTGCCTGAACCAGCCCTGGGGTAAGTGTATACTGTGAAGGTAATTCTGATATATTGTGTGGGCCACTAGTGGGAAGAAAGGGGTTGCAGTGTCCCAGAGGGCTGTGACCAAGTAAGTTTAACTACTGCAAACCCTGACCTCTGGGTGGAGGCACCCGCCATTGGATCCAGGCCCCTCAACCTGTTAGTGGCAAATCAGGCAGGGGTACTAGCCCCTGGGATAGCGCCATCTAGGGGTTACATTTCAATGTAACAAACTCTGGTCAGAGCAGATATGGCTGTGGAGAGCTTTTAGGAGTGGCAAGAGCGTGGAAAAGAATATGCAGTGCTTTTGCTGCAGCTGTACGTAATACTGCAGCGATTACAGAACTGCGCATGCGTGATACTCGCACATGTGCAGTTTGCCCTGTAATCAGCCCTGCTCAACATGGCGGTGCTGACATAACTATGTATGCATGAAAGTCATGCATGCACAGTTTAAGTCAACATCACCATGTTGCACATGGTGGCCGGCACTGCTGCAGTTGTGGAACAGAAACGTGGTTCACCGGGAAGTGGGTATGTTTATGCAGCCCATGGAGAAGGGCTGCATAAAACAGAATCACTGGAAACTATGTCAGAGCATTGTGGCAGCACATCAGACAGCGGTCTGGTTATGTGCTTACACGCTGCTCATACAAATCTGATGATGGCATAACATCTGTGGAGCTTCGCCTACGCAGCCGTACAAGTCAGACTCGGGAGGAGTCTATTAAACTAGAAATCTGGTCTGGGACTTGCTCGTCATCACAGTCACTTTCTCATTCTTTTCTAAGCAGTAATTTCTGGTAAATGTGCCTTAACCATATTGATCTCAGTGCTGGTAGACTACTTCTGGTTTTCCTCAGATTGTATTAAATGGGGGTAGTAGCAGTCTTGAAGTGGTAACTACTGGTGGCGGCACGCTCTGGAAAAAAGTGGTCCCCATGGTCATCTGCACATTTTAGAAATTATGCCTTTTCCTTGTTTTTGCTGTAAAGAAACTGACCCCTTTAACACAAAAACAAGGAGTCAATTACGGCCTCTAACCCCCTCCTTTTCGCTTCAAGTGAGGAACGTGATTATGGGTTTGCATCAGATGCACAGTGGCAGCCACAGATGCACAATATTGTTAAACAGTAATCAACTGTATGTAAAAGCTCTTTTTTAATGTGTGCTTTCTTATTGTTGTCAATACCACTCCACCCGTTTGTACTCTGCCCCTGGATTTCTGTGCTCCAAGTGCATTATTTGACACTTTTGTGTTTAGGACAAAAAGGTCTTTTAAATGAGGGTAGTCACTAATCTAAATTCTTTATAGCTTTTTGTTTCCTTGCACGTGCGCAAGAAACATCTTGTGGTAGAATGACATTTCAAAGGTGTGTCGGGGATGATATACAGTAAATAGTCCTAGCAGTAAAGAACAGATACATATAATTTATCCCCCCCCCCCCCGACAGACGTCCGCGTTGAACTTGTGTGTCTGTGTAACAGGAGTGCGTGTTCTGGTCCCTGAGCTCCTCTCTCTCTCTCTCTCCCCGGTGCTTTATCTGTGCCACAATGCCCAGCCTGAGCATTGTTCTCTGTGATAGTACCCACTGACCCATCCCGCGGATTGGAGCGAGAGTGCTGAGAAGTGATGCAGCAGTGCCTGCAGAGCTGTAGCTTAACCCTGGACTGCAGGAACAGACACGAGCTGAAGGGACAAACACTGAGAAGGACAGGCAGCAGCACTCCCCCCCCCCCGAAAGAGAACACAGGCTCTAAAGAGGTGGTGAGTGGCACCAGTGTCAGGGACAAAGCAGAGACAGTCTCCCTAAACAGTGACAGCAACATGCTGAGATGTGGGGAGTAAGTGGAATGAGAATGATCACCAGGTGACAGGCTGTCACTATTGCACCACCACCTTGGCACTGTGAAATTGGGAGCAGTGCAATGTAGTGACCATAACCATGATGACTGGTGGCTCCCAAACCTGCAGCTCAACAAACATTCATTTCGATGGGTGTCCCTTCCTCTAACAGTGTCTACTCCCTCATCTCCACCCCGAGACAGACAGCAACAGTGAGAGACGCATCCAGTGCAGCATATATGTGCAGGTCCAATCCGTTCCAGTCAGAGACAGTGTCAACCACCCCTTAAAAGAGAGAAGTGGAGTACAGTGTGAGCTCGAGCTCGGTTGCTATCCATTTTATTGCTACTCTCTTCCAGCACCTTTCTGTCGATCTAACTCTGTCTTTCTGAAGCCAGTGGAAGCAGACAGCACATGCAGAGAGGCAGAGAAAGTTGCAGCAAGAGTGCTGTGACCAGGACAGAGAGCAGTACTGCAGAGTTTTCCTTTTGTCGTGGGGGAGCAAAGGTCAGAGAGAGGGAGCGAGAGACCAGGAGACACACAGTGTAAAACAAACTTGGTGCATTTATTGCACCACTGCACAAGACGAGCACCCAGAGACAGACAGATATGTGGGTCATAGCTGCCCTTTCACATTGACTAGCACAGTGTAGGGTGGGCACTGGATGGACACCCCGGGCAATTACTGCCCGCTACACATCCAGCTCATATCAGCACATATGGAACAATCTGCATTAGCCAGAAACTGATGTAGGTTACTCATTTTCCCCTCCACAACAATTCCATTCCACACAGGCTGGCACAGTGATAAGATGACCTCCAGGTGGGCAGCCCAAGGCAAATAGTGGACTGTGGCCTGGTAGAAGTTGGTGATTAGTGCCCCCTCCACAACCATCCCACCAATGCACATTGGCTGCCCCAGCCAGAGACAGAAATGTGAGATGCACATTTGCCACACCACACCGGTTTCTATGTAGCTTGGTGGGCTCCAGGTGGGTGGAAATGGGGCTATGGTCCAGATCCACTGGGTGGCCCAAGGCCATTGGCACCCAACACACCATTCCACATCACTGCACATGTGAAGCACTTTCTCCTTCCATTCCAGCTCCTGCACATAAAGAGCACTCTGCAGGAGCCAATGACAGATGTAGTTCACACATCTGTCCTCTTCACCCATCCGAGTTCCATGAAAGCTGGAACTAGCACTGGGTGGCCTCCAGGAAGGTGGCTCTGGGAGAACGATGCCCCATCCCCCTCCACACAAGGGTAGCACTCTGCTGCAGCCATAGACAGAGATGCAAGTTGCACATCTGCCCTTTCATATCCGTCGCTGCTCCACCAGGGCTAGCACGAAGGCTGAAGTGGGCTTTGCGTGACTGGCACTTCCTCACCATATGCCACACATCTACACTCGCAGAACACTCTGCTTCAGCCAGAGGCTCTTCCACTTAACACGCTCTGCCCACGGAGAGCATCCTGAGATATAAAAATGTGGATCCTGTATCTGCCCTCCACAACTGTTCCCACTCTGCTGGGTGGGTGGGTGGAGTGGGGAAGATACAGTGGGTGCTCCGAGCGACTGATGCCCCTCTTGCACCCCATCTATCAACCCAATACTTTACAGCAGTCAGACAAGACATGAGGGTTGCACATCTGCACCATCATAAACTGTCCCCATTTCAAACCGTTTCACACAGGCTGGAGTGGGGTCTAGGATGGTGGTCCCTAAGCGACTGTCCCTCCCCCCCATCCCACCTCCACACATGGGGTGCACTCCTCCCCCTCCATTCAACCTCCACACATGGGGAGCTTTCCTCCCACTTCATTTCAGTTCTGTACATGGAGAGCAATCTACCCCTTCATTCGGAGCATTGCTCCTCATCCACCCCACTCCTACACATGGGCACATCTCCACACATTTGCATCACTCCTCAACCACCATCCCACCTCTGCCTATAGAGAGTACTCCTAACCCCATTCCACCTTGCATGTGGGAGCACTCTGCAACAGCCAGAGACAAAGATGTCTGTCAGGCATCTGCCTTTTCACACCTATTCCCACTCCACGTGATGAGCTCCAAGTTGGACAGAACATCGATGGGGTTAAGATGTAATGAGTGGGTTGCCCTGGGAGATGGTGCCGATACCCCTCACTACCTCTCTGAATGAGAGAAGTCCCTCCCCTGAATCAATCTTTACTCTTTTCTCCACTCGCCACTTTTCTGCTGATTATCCTCCAATTGGCTTGCCTTAACAGTTGCTTCCCTCCCAAGACAGGACTACCAGACACTAGGCCAGGGAAGATTTTTCTTTGACCTCTCCTATCTTCTCTTCGGACCACACCACCAGTCCAGCCAGCATCCAGCAGTCAAGATGAGGCACCCCCCCCCCATGTTACTCGCAGCTCAGCCCCAGATGGGTCTGTTCTTTCTGTGGTAGACCATACTTCAAGTACTCCCACAGTTCAACTGAGGCTAGAGAAGAGCAGCACACAGCCCTACTCTACCACCACGACAGTCAACGGGACACCACAACCTGCTCGGCACTGTACAGATGATGCAGCACAACAGCGTGCTCACTTGTCCGTCTCACCAGGCTTCTTCTGCTCTCTCTGTTGATGTCTCTGTCTCCCCTAGCCATCAACGGTCTCATGCATGCACACTGTGTTGCAGCTAGCTCCAGCCGCTATGAAGACTGCCGAGACACTGAGTGTTTTAGCTGCTGAGCCTGAGCCAACCCGAAAATAAAACACAGGAATTTGAAAATTTCTGAGATAATTTTTGGGGGTTGAACACACTGAGCACCCCCGCCTCGCCTATGCAATCCACAACAGTTTAGACACATGCAATCCTTACACTTAAAGGCACTCCTCTCAGCCCAGCTAGCCCCCCTGCCTGCCCCGGCACTCTAATGACCACCAACTGCTACCCCTCCCACTTCCTTTGCAAGCAGCGAGGATCCCTCGCTCTCAAGCGGTCAGTCCTGTACAAGTAGCAGAGTTGGGGGTCCAGGGTTGCAGTCGGACCTGTTGCTGTAATGGAGCTTGAGCCTTCCTGAATGCAACAGGACAGCTAAACTGGGTCCCCTTAATCTCTACAGATGGAGGGCTGCTGCAAAGATGATTGCTACAACCACTTAAGCACCATCGGGGATTTAAAACAAGAGATCCACCTCCTCCTACACGGACTGCTTGCAGCACTTGCCCAGCTCCTCCTCCGCTACCAGTGCCCACCAGTGGTCAGTAGTGTTGGTTGGTGACCCCTGTTGGGGTGGTCAAGCATGCTCCTCTACTTGTTACTAGCCCCCACACCGATACTCTACTTCCTTCCATGTCTGGTTGCATTTGCCCATTTCCAAACACCAAATACGTTTTTTCTAGTGTCTACTTAGATACAGAATATTAAATATATAAAAATAAAATATAATTGCTTTGAAGAAGACAGAAGCCTTTATTATGGCTCGGCTTCAATGTATTGTTGGAGAATGCTGAAATCTCATCTTGATTGTTTTACTTCCTCAGTGCTATTTCGCATTTTCAGGTTAAAATCAAATATCAAATATAATTTTTTTTGAGAAAATAGACGCTTTTATTATGCCTCTTTTTGGTTTGAAGCATTGACGCAGGGAGATCACCACGATTTTGGCAGCCTTGCACCATTCCTCTGATCCTAAAAATATGTATCACAATGGCTGTATAACTGTAGGTGTATATTCAAATGTCTAATTCATTATAATTACACACTAAGAAGAATGATCTTAATGAGTGCATTTAGGGTTTCATAATTTGACCTTTTGCAATTGACCTTCCAATTTGTTTTACCTAAACATTTCTTTGCTCAGTTCATCAATAGTCCAATAAGAGTTAGAATAAAATAACTTTAGAATAAAACTGTATAAACTTTGGGTTTGACTTTGCGTAAATATTAACTTCTCTCTGAGCTGAAAATGCATAGGAGATTAGTTGTACATACTTTCCTATGTCTCCAAACTTTTACTTTGGAAATTTGTAAAAAAAAAAAAATGATAAAATAACACTACCTTTTGCACTGGTCTTGACCTCCTATAAAGGGAATGGCTTTAAACTTATTTAGGAGTCATTCAAGAGTTATCCCAAGGTCAAATTTTAGTAAACTATACTATACACTTAATGTGTTTTAACAGTAGAAGTTGCCAAAGAGGAAATAATAAAATTAAAAAATAGTGGTGCAATATAGATGCCTAAAAGGTATCACTTGCTTCTAAAAGTTTCACAGACAGCCAAGTCTTCTTTATGTGTGTGAGCATTGTTTTCTTCTGTGCCTTCCTTCTTCCCCCTATCTGGTCAGTGTCAGCTTCACATATAGATATTGCTGGCTAATAATTACTAAAATGAATCCGCTGCTTTTTTCCTGAAAAGATTTAACATGATCGCATCCTGAAAAGATCTAATGTTGCCCCCAATAAGCAGATAATTTTATTGTTTCGAGCAGATTTTTTTCTTCATATTAAGAACTAAAGAATTTCATTGACGTGTTCTATATTCCTAGAATAACTTCAGGCTCTGCTGTTAAATTAGGCTTGACGAGATATAAACCATATGTTCTGGTCTCAGCGTAGTGGTTTCGGAAATCAGACCGTCAGAAATTCAATAGGAGTTATCCCAAACAAATGTAAATATCTCAAAAAAGTATAGGAGTTGCTCATAACCCATCAATATGAACGTTGTTCAGGACAATAGCTTTCAAATGAGCATATTCATTAATCTGCACAAATTATATTTTTTAAACTACTGTCATCTGATTACCTGAATTTTTATTTTTCTTCACAATTTTCACCTTTCCGATGGCTATATTTAAAAACATCTAATGAATTCAGATTGATAACTACCCTCATTTGAAAGGTAATTTTGTCCTGAACAACTTTCATGTTGGTTGTATATTGGTAACTTGTATACTTTCCGAGATATTTACATGCGTTTGAAATGACTCCTACTGTGTTCATGCAGAGAGAAACAAATTAGGTTGTTTGGAAGACCATATTTTACAAAACATAAAGAATTCAGATTAGTGACTACCCTCATGTGAAAGGTCTTTTTGCCCTGAACAGCTTTCACGCTGGTTGTTTTTGCACAACTTGAATAGTTTTGAAGATATGTAGATTTGTTTGGAAGGTGTGTATATTTGCTCTCAGAGAAAAGCAGCTTGGAGTTCTGTGTCCATCATTCTAAACAGAAAGAAGGGAGTATTTTTTTTAACTGCCATAGGGATTTGCAGTGTTATGGAAGGATACACTGAAAACTCCTAAAGATGTGTTCCACGGAAAAACCTCCCCCCCCCCCAAGGGAAGCAGGATGGCTCCACCCACAGCCATAAAAATGCTTGAAACTAAAAAATAAAGTTAAAAAGATAAAAGGGCAACACATGAAACTGCTAGCAAGAATCCTGGAGTAAAAACTGTAAGAATGTTCAGTGGGACTTGCGATCTTGATATGGAAGTGAGCATCCTTTACATCCAGAGCACACAGCCAGATATCCTTGCAGCAGCAGGGGAAGCAAGGTCTGAAGAGAGAGAGACCACACGGAACCTTTTGTATTCTATAAACGGGATGTGGCTCCAAAAGTCCAAAACTGGTCATAAATCTGCTGTCCACTTCGGGACAAGGAAGTACAGAGAACAGTAGACCAGATTAATTTATGCAGTCCGGACCTGCACTGCGACCCTCTTATGGAGGAGGGATTAAACCTTCCTTCAGCAGAAGGGCGCAATATCCCAGAGGTTAATGGTTTGGCTAAGGGGGATGTACAGGAGAGATAGAGAAGAGTTCCAAGGCATGTTGTTGCTGAACCACTTCCAGCACCCTAGGATCTGTTGTGGTCTCTCTCCACTTTGAAAGAAAGAGGGAGATTCAGCTTCCTACAAGAGTACCCCGATCTATAGGTGTTGGTGGAGGTAGAGGGGAGTCAGAAGGCTCTGGGGGTGGCTGACATACTGCCAACACCCATACCTTTGCTAACCCTGGCATGGGCACTGGGAGGAAATGTGGGTCTACTGGGAGGCGTGACCAGGTGCCCTGGAATAGTCTCTACCAGAGTGGTCATACAGCCTATGAAAAGGAACACCTGCCCTGACCCAGAGACTTTGGATTAAGAGACAAAGGGACCTCAAGGACATTTTAGATGTCTGTAGGTCCTTCACAGCATACTCATCAGGATCAAAAAAGCTGCTTACTTCTAAAGGAAGCATCATGGACAGACTGCTGGACATCAGTCGCAAAACCAGCCATGTGTAACCATGAGTGGTGGAGAAAGTAAATTCTAGATGCAGCCACACAAGCATCAGCATAAGAGGCATCATATGCCAACCTTAAGAGGTTCTTACCAGCCTCCATACCATGGGCAACAGTCTGTTGGATTTCAATTTTGTCTGGTCCATCAGGCATCTTGTCGGCCATGGTAGCCATAGACTTCCAAAGGTTATTCCGATATTTAAGCCTGGTTGTTGCCAATCCCTGGGTCAAGGGACAAGAAGAAAAAATTACTCACCTTAGTAATTGCTTTTCTTCTCATGGAGTCTTGCTATATTATGACTTAAAGCAGTTAGCCACAGCACTTGAACTGCCCCGGAGAGGAAACAGTTAACTCCAGGGAGACTGGAGTTCTAAAGCGCGAGAGTGCTATGCCAAAGCTCTATCTGGCAAGTTTCAAATGAAACTGTCAGATCTTTACGAACCTAATACTAAGCAGCAAGTCTGTGTGGAAAGCTCTACACTAGCCAAGTGGCTACCTACTAGTAGGAATAACAACAGCGAACACAACAACAAGAGCAATAATAATAATAACAATGATAATAATATTATTAGTTTCACCCCTAACAAGCACTATTAGACCCTCCTTCCCCAAAAGACTCAAGTCCCGGAAGGGGGCCATATATTACTTAAAAAACAGAAATACCTAGTTCCCTAACCCTAAATAAAAGGATGGGAAAGGGAAGAACTAAAATGGCATGACACAGTGCTTGCACTAATTTGCCAACCCCTACCCAAGTAGAAGTTCTGAGAGGGGCAGGTTGGGGGGGTGGTCATAATATAGCAAGACTCCATGAGAAGAAAAGCAATTACTAAGGTGAGTAATTTTTTCTTCAAACACCATGAAGTTTTGCTATATTATGACTTAAGGCAGATTACACAGCAGTACCTCCATGGAGGAGGGTCAGAACCTACTTAGGAAATAGGCTCTGAAGCACAGCTGTGCCAAAACGAGCATCTCTCCTGGACTGGACATCCAGGGAATAATGCTTGGTAAAAGTGTGAACTGTTTTCCAAGTAGCAGCTTGACAGATTTCCAGAATGGGAATATCTCTAGCAGCCACTAGAGATGCAGCTGTACCCCTGATGGAGTGAGCCCTCAGTCCTGAGGGGGGTTCTCTACCTAGTTTTTGGTAACAAAATTGGATACAAGAGACAATCCACCTTGCAATTGTCCTTAGTGGCAGGTTTCCCTTTGCCAACCTCGCCATAGGTAAGGAAGAGTTGGAGGGATCCGAACCTGTGACCCTTGGTGCTTTCCAAATAGTAGCTTAAAGCTCTTTTGACGTCTAAATTGTGCAGTCTCCTCTCACCCGAGGAAGAATGCTCAGTGAAAAATACTGGAAGAGAGATGGATTGGTTCAGATGGAAATCTGAAACCACTTTAGGCAAAAACTTTCTGTTAGTCCTAAGGACTACCTTATCTCTGTGAAAAGATATAAAATCTTTTTCCACTGACAGGGCTTGTAATTCACTTATGCGTCTGGCAGAAGTGATAGCCACTAGAAAAACAGTTTTCCAAGTTAGAAACTTGAGATCTGCTGAAGACAGAGGCTCAAAGGGGGGTTGCATTAACTGAGCAATGCAAACATTCAGGTCCCAGGCAGGAGCTGGTTCCCGAAAAGGAGGGTTAGTGTGAAGTAACCCCTAAAAACTTGGAAAACACAGGATGAGAGGAAAGAGAAGCAGGCTTCCTGCTGATACAAAAAGCAGAGACAGCTGCCAGATGAACCTTTAAGGTAGCTGGCCTAAGGCCCAAGGAATTTAAATGGACCAAATAGTCCAGTAAAATGGGCAAATCAGCAGATTCTGGGACAATTTGTTTCTCAGAACACCAGATGGAAAACCTCTTCCACTTAGAATTGTAAGTGGTCTTAGTGGAAGGCTTCCTTGAAGCCTTTAAAATATCCAGGACACCTTGGGAAAGGTGTAAATCAGCAATTCTAACTCCTCAAGAGCCAAGCCTTGAGATGGAGGGATTTGAGGTCCGGATACCACACTCTCCCTGTGCACAGGCCAGCAAGTCGTGGACTCTGGGCAAGCTCAGGGCAGGGTGGACTGTCAGGACAGAAGCAGAGGGTACCAGGGCTGTCTGGCCCAATCTGGAGCAATCAGAATCACTTTGCAGGGCTGAGATCTGATTTTACTAATACCCTGAAGAGAAGAGGGAAGGGGGAGGCATATAGAACTTCCCTTCCAATCCAACAGAAAGGCGTCCAGAGGGACTGAGCCCAGCACTGGAGGCCTGCAACAAAATAGAGGAAGTTGGTGGTTGTCTGGGGCTGCGTAAAAGATCTATCTGAGGGTGCCCCATCTGGCAAAGACCGACCCAGCACCTGAGGATTCAGAGCCCATTCGAGATGGCCCTGAGAAATCCTGCTGAGGGCATCCTCAGGACATTGTCCTTCCTGGAAGGTGAACTGCTATCAGGAGGTGTTCAGGAGTAAGCCAAAGACCACAACTTCATTGCTTCGGTGCACAAGGCTGATGACCGAGTGCCCCCTTGCTTGTTGATGTACCACATTGTTGTGGTGTTGTCTGTCCTGACTTGAACTACTTTGTTCTGGACAGAAGCTGAAAAAACATGAAGAGCTAAAAAGACAGCTCTGAGTTCCAAAAGATTGATGTGGAGCAGAGATTCCTGAGGGGACCACACTCCCTGAGTGGAAAGGTCGCCCAAGTGAGCCCCCCACCCTAGCAGGGAGGCATCCGTGGTGAGGGTGAGGGAGTGGGGAACGGGAATGAAGGGAACCCCTTGTGTTAGATTGCTTTGATCCTGCCACCACTGGAGAGCCAGGATCAAAGTTTGGGTCACTGGGACTAATTTGGTAAGGGGGTCCCTCCTTTGAGACCAATAGGCCCTCAAATGGAACTGAATGTCCCTCATCTGAATCTTGCTCTTGCACAACAGCTGTGGAAGCAGCCATGTGCCCTAGGAGTTGCAGAAAATGCCTTGCTGGTCGAGAGACCCGCAGGGTAAAGGAGGATGCCAGGGCAATGAGTCTGTCTACCCGTTCTGAGGGGAGAAATGCCCTGGCTAACTTTGTGTTCAATTCTGCACCTATGAAAGTTAGTACCTGAACTGGTTCCAGAACTGACTTTGGTAAATTTAGCAGGAATCCCAGGGAAGTGAGAAGCTGCTGGGTGACTTGCAAGTGGGATTTTACCTGATTTGGAGACTGACCCACTATGAGCCAGTCGTCCAGGTAAGGAAACACAGCAACCCCTTGCCTTCTTAAATGAGCCACTACCACAGCTAGACATTTTGTGAATACCCTTGGAGCAGAGGTAAGGCCGAAGGGCATTGCTCTGAACTGGTGGCCTGAGGGCAGTTCGAACCTGAGGTACTTTCGGTGAGAAGGCCTGATCAGGACATGAAAATAGGCATCCTTGAGGTCCAGGGAAGCTAGCCAGTCCCCTGGCCTCAGGGAAGGCAAAATCATTGCCAGAGTTAACATTTTGAACTTTGGTTTCAAAGATGTTTGTTCAGGTACCTTAAATCTAGGATGGGCCGCCATTCTCCTGTCTTTTTCGGGTAAGAAAGTATCTTGAGTACAGCCCCTTGCCCTGATGGCAAGGAGGGACCCTTTTCTACTGCTTTGCAGTCCAGAAGAGAAGAAACTCTGCTTCCAAAGCAAGGGCTTCTGTAGGATTTGCAGGTGGAAAATGTCTGGCTCTCATCTTTGGAAACTGTTTGAAGCTGAGAACCAGACCCTGGCTTACTACCTCCAGAACCCATCTGTCCGGTTAGGGACAGCCAGTTCTGGCTGAAATAAGCAACCTGCCCCCACCGGTACAGGAGAATCAGCCCTGGCACCCATCAGGGTGCCTGCTTGGCAGCAGCCTTAGGCTGAGGGGAGGGGACGGTTTACTTGTGCCCTGCCTACCTCTGCCTCTGAAGAAACCCTCTGTGCAAACGCAGAGGAGGCTTCTGAGATTGGTAAAAAGCCTGTGGAAAGGCCTGCCCCTCACTCTCTGGGAGCGTGCCTTTGTGGAGTGGCATGCTCTCCTTGGCCTGGGCACTTTTGTAGGTAGTTCTGTATTCATCCATCTTTTCATATAATTTTCTGTTTGTTCCTCAAACAGAGAATTTCCCACTACAGGAAAATCCATAGCCTTTGACTGAGTATCTTGGGACAGATTACTGCATCTGAGCCATGCCAACCTACGGAAAGCTACAGAAGTGGCCATGACCCTAGAGGAAATATCATTAACATCAACAGCAGTATGAAATTGAACTTGAGGCTTCAATGCCATCAGCAGCCACCTGTTCCAACTCAGTAGCCAGCTGGCCATGGGCCTGCTTGGCTAACTGCAATACTGTGTCCCATCTAGATTTCTGATATCTAGCCACATAAGCCATATAATTTGCCTGCCTGAGTCCCAAAGAAGCTGCCATATATTGTTTTTTCACAGAGCATCAATCTTCCTGGAATCCTTATCAGGAGGATGTGAGGCCAGGGAATATTAGCTTTGTCACAGGCTGCAGCTTGTACCACACCTACATGACTACACTGCTCAGTGAGGAAGTCTGTATCAGGGCCTGACAAAGTATACCTTCTGTCCATTTTTTTATCTACAGGAGGACAGAATGAGGATTTTTAAAATCTTTGTTGTTTGCTTCCTAAATGACTTACATAAAGGAACAGACAACCTCTAGACTCTGGTATATCCATCATTTCTACATAATCAGGCTCCTCTTGCTCATCCACAGCCTCCTCTAAAGGAAGCTGGAGGGTTTCTGCAACTTTTTAAAAACATAAAATGAGAAGGGGACTCAGACAGCATAGGGAGATTCTAAAGTCTGTCTGGAGAAATGTCCGGTTCAATGGCGCGCTTCAGACCCTCCCAGCCACATATACAATGATCAAATTCCTCCTCCCTCCTGTGGTTCATAAAATTCTCAACATCATACTCTTGAACCACTGGAACTGAACAAACCAACCTTTTGCTACCTGTTGGTGGTTCGACAGGTCCCTGAGACAGTGACTGGACAATCTGTATGGCTTTAGCTATCTCTGCAGCAGTTGGAGAGACAATTTTGGACTCCAGACCTGCTGATTTCTTTGTCTTTTTTACTAGGACTGGTTCCTCTGAACCAGCCTTCCTTTTGCCCGAGGAAGTCTCGCCCTGGTCAGAGGGCACTCCCTCTGGTCCAGTGGGTGCTGGATCGGTCTGGCCATCCAGGTCAGCGACGTTTTGGCCTCTCGTTCCCTGAGCCGGCCCAATCTCTTCTCCAGGGTGGCTGCAGGGAAGTTTTTACACACCTGGCAGTCTGACAGGAGGTGGTCAGCCCCCAGACAATAAACACAAGTGGTGTGTGGGTCAGCCCTGGCAAAGGCTTCCCCACAGACATCACAGTGTTGAAACCCAGTGGGCCCGGTTTTTCTTTTGGGTTTCTCAGACATAATGCCAGCCTATCCAAAAACTTGCCCTTTTGATGGCAGTGCCAGGCAAGACACCCTTATCGGTTCCTAACCGTGTCACGGGTATTTGAAAAAAACCCAAAAGTATAGGTTTTTTTAGAACCGATAAGAACCGGGAACCGCACTCTAAAAAGCCCAAAATATGAATAGAAATGCTTATTTTAGCAAACCGATCGGTTCAAAACCGAACCGATAATTAATTTTCCACACAGACTTTAAATCCTGTACTTACGGTTTACCAGATAGAGCTTTGAACCAAAATGCGGTAAAATAAATACTTTTTGCCGGTTCAAATGAACCGAAAATACTCGCTTGAACCGAGAAATGAACCGAGCTGAAGGAGCTGATCTCTGGAGCGACTGTTCAGTGAAGCGGAGTAAAGAATCTGACAGTTTCATTTGAAACTTACCAGATAGAGCTTTGGCATAGCGCTCTCGCGCTTTAGAACTCCAGTCTCCCTGGAGTTACTGTTTCCTCTCCGGGGCAGTTCAAGTGCTGTGGCTAACTGCTTTAAGTCATAATATAGCAAGACTTCATGGTGTTTGAATAACAAGTTCTCTTGCCCATGACATCCAACTTCCTCAATTCTTTCAAGAAGAGAACTCTTATCTTTCAGAGCTTTAGAATAGTCATGTGCAGCCACAATAACCACAGAATCCATTTCAGGTTGTGTGGAATAGTAGGGCTTGTCTGAAGGGGCAAAATATTGTTTATCCATCTTATGAGGCATGGCAAGCAAAGCACAGGGCCTGTGCCAAGCAGCCATAGTGGCATCCCACAAAGACAAATGGCTAGGAGGAACAATAACCATATGCAGTGCAGAAACCTCAAACTTCATAGAGGGTCTTCTTGGAGGAATCCTCTTCCTCCGCAGTAAAGCCCTGCTTGGCCTGCAACTACATAGAAACACAGAATTTGACAGCAAATAAGGACCGCTTGGCCCACCCAGTCTGCCCATTTCCCTACCTAACGGATAAGCTGCAGATCCTAGCTAACTAACAGCCTACTTCTTCCAACCTCCACCTCCTAGAATTGCCTTATGTCTGTCCCATGCATTCTTGAATTCCCCCACTGTTTTTGACTCCACAACCTCCTCAGGAAGGCTGTTCCATGCATCCACAACCCTCTTCGTGAAAAAAAATACTTCCTCACATTACCTCTGAGCCGTCCCCCATCTAGCTTCAAGTTGTGCCCCCTTGTTCTTGCACATCTCTTCTTCTGAACGATGCTACCCTCTTGAACTTCGTTGATTCCTTTGAGGTATTTGAAAGTTTCAATCATGTCCCCCGTCTCCTCGAGGCTATACATATTAAGATTCTCAAGTCTCTCTTGATATGTCTTCTGGTGCAGACCCTGCACCATTTTAGTTGCCCTCCTCTGGACTGCCTCCATCCTGTTTATGTCTTTGCAGAGATTGGGTCTCCAGAACTGCATGCAGTATTCCAGATGGGGTCTCACCAGCTGTCTGTACAGAGGGATAACAACTTCCTGTTTTCTACCGATTATGCCTCTCCCTATACATCCCAGTATCCCACCAGCCCTACTTACTGCCCTCTCACATCACTTGCTCATCTTTAGGTCATCTGATATTACTACCTCATGTCCCTTTCCATTTTTGTTGTTGCTAGTATCTCACCCCCCCCCCCACTATGTACTCTTCCCTTGGGTTTTTGTTTCCCAGGTGAATTACTTTGCACTTAGCATTGAATCTAAGCTGCCATACATTTGACCATTCCTCCAACCTTGCCAAGTCCCTTCTCATCCTTTCCACCCCACCTTGTGTATCAACTCTGTTGCAGATCTTTGTGTCGCCTGCAAAGAGACATACTTTTCCTTCCAGTCCCTCTGCAATGTCACTTATAAAGACATTAAAGACTACCTTAAGAAAGCCTGAAAAAAGGCATCCTCAGTCCTTGCCATAGGAAAAAAAAGTCAGGTTGCAACCCACATCCGAGGCGGGGTTGGGGGGGGTCATGCCTTCCTCTTCACAATACTCCTCCATTAGGTCTGGATCATATTCCAGTTTCTCTTCCTCATAGACGGTAATAAGCAGTGGGTCAAAGGCAAGAGGAGGCTGCACTGGAGGAATTGAAGACAGTCCACGTACTGACAAAAAGCTCCTGGTGAGGAGTAATTACGTGCATAGGGAGCACCAGTGGTAAAGTCAATAGCAGTGGAAATGGCAGTGATAAGTTTAGCATGGGCACCACCACCATGGACAGAAGCCTTTGAAACAGTTCAGACAGTCTGAAACCACATCTGCATGTCAATGGGCCCGGATGGTGTCATCGATGGGACAGTGTCCGATGGCGTAATCTGCTGTAAATTCTCTGGCGGGGGACTGGAGCTAGTGCCAGACCCCAACCTTGTTGTCTTAGAGTCAGGGTTAGCGGAACCCAAGGACATTGTCTGGGATCTGTATTTTGTTTAGCAGGCTTGCCTCTTAAGAGGACAGCAAGATCTAGCAAGAGAGGAATCTGTCATAATGTTGCTGCTTATCAATCAGCATGGTAGTTTTTTTCTGCCAATTTAGCAGCTTTCTTGTCTTTTATCAATGAGGCTACAAATGGTGCCATTAACCATGGGCAGCAGCAAGTCAGGCAAGTCAACAACAAACTGTGGGAGAGGGAGCAAGTGACTACAGGGAAGCAGCTTCCAATGCATGCTGATTGTCCTCTAGTGCTGTTAGTTTTAAATAAACTTTAAAAGCTTTCTTGTAATTTCTCTGTGTAGGTTGGTTAAAACCCTAGCAAATGCAGCTAGCAGTCATGTTGTGAGGGAGACAAAGATGTAGAACCATTAGCAATACTTGCAAAGTTCAATGGCGTCCTTCAGAAGCAGTGGACCAATGAGTGGTTGACGGCAGAAGAAAGAACTGAGGCATAATGGGGCTGTCCATGTTGTATAGGCTGCAATGATATAAGATGGATGAC
Organism: Neoceratodus forsteri; assembly: GCA_016271365.2. Lineage (NCBI taxonomy): Eukaryota > Metazoa > Chordata > Ceratodontiformes > Ceratodontidae > Neoceratodus > Neoceratodus forsteri. Next base: position 481,432,730 of record JADMNL010000022.1, on the reverse strand, counting down.
TCCAGCTAGCAAAAGTTTCTGGGAGGTCCTGATACTGACTGCTTACAGTTCCATGATGTGGATCAGTGGAGGGGAGATATCCTCGAACAAGATCTGAATGCTACCAGTCTTGATCTCTTACCTCAATGTGTGCATTGACATAATGTTCTGTGCGACCACGGTAGACCCACTTCTTCGCTGTGATCTCTTCCACTTCAGGAATACTCCAAGCTGGGTCAATGCCATCACAGTGATACCAAACAAATATCATCCCATTCAGCTCACAGGATGGCCAGGCCTTAATCTTGGCAAACTCTGGGACTGTGAAAACAGCAGGATAGACAGTTATTACAAAATTACTAAAAGCTGGTGTTATTTTTGTATTTTCTATTAAATGAGTACTACACCCTCGTATCTTGAAAATGTTATTGGTTTTCTTGTCAGACAACTCTTCATGTAGCTGCTGAGGATACATGTGTTTGCTTTAATTTATTTTCACTGTTCATACCAGTTTCTACAACTATCCTGGAGGGTCTCCATTTCATGGTTGGTGAAATCCCTTTGTACTCGAGAGTTGCATTAGCATATGATAACATGATGCATCAGCATCCTTTAGGCTTCACAGTATATATGTATCTATGTCTGCTTAATTTCAGTTCAACAAAACAAGCTGCAGGAAGGTGTGTAATATCGCATTTACCTTCAATTAACTTTACAAACTGTCAGATGTAATGCAGGGTTTTTTCCTTCAAATTTCATTCAATCTGTGTTTCTAGAGAGTTTTTTTCAGGTTATGTGTACTTTCAGCAAAGATACACAGTGTAAATGGGTGCTGTGGCATGTTTATTAAATTTTGTTAACCGGGTAAGCCCACTGGGCCCCGAAGGTCCCTTTTTCAGGGGCGAACCGGGGTTTGTTACATATGGTTTGAACACACAGACAGGTATATCAGCGTCAGACATATCGTACAGGGTTACTAGGACAGTATACAATTTTCCAATTTTTGTGTAAGAGGGCAGGAGGTACATGATATTAGTTGGTACAGTCATAGTACAGTGCAGTGTGTCTGATACGGTAATACAGAACAGTACATGTAAGGTTAGAGGTATATTACACTGATGAGTACAGTATGGCAGAGTAGTACAAATAATGCGGGGTTATGAGTACATCTTACAGTTTCTGTAGAAGAGGGCAGCAAGTACATTATAGCATAGAGTACAGCAGTGACGACAGATGGGAGTGAGGTGATAAGTGCTTTGAGTGCCTACAGGAGGTTCCGTACAGGGTAGACTACCCGCTTGAGCAGTTATTAGTCGTTACCCTTGTAGTGGAGCAATGTCTAGTCTGTACAGATTGACACTAGGTGTGGTAGTCTTAACTACTGGGGCATTGGCAGGGACTTGGTTTCATAAGGTGAGCACGCAGCCCCCTGAAAGAAGGCTAATGTCAGTGCCTCCTGAAGATGGCTGGGGAGATTGTTCCATGACTCCGGAGCTAGGTGAGTAAAGAATTTACTCCCTGCTACCGTGCAGGTCAAGGGAGTCTCCAGGAGTTTTTTTTAATTCAAGGAGCGGAGTAGTCGTCTGAGTGGCTTTGGGGCAAGTAATCTATTCAGACCTGCCGGAGGATGGGCATCCAGGAGCTTATAGGTCCAGCTTAGTAGGGGGTACTGGAGCCTATTGTGCAGGGATGGCCAGTTGAGGGCTGTGAGGGTATCACAATGATGGGTCCTCTGGTAGGATTTAGAAGCAAAGCGAGCTATTTTGTGATATAGGGTCATAAGTCTGCTGTGGTCCGTTTTGGCAATGCCGGGTACGATGGGGATGGCATAGGTTAAGGTTGGGAGAAGGATGCTTTGTGAGATAGCCAGTCTAGTCTCTGGTATCATGTTGTGGCTTAGGCGATAGAGAAGGCCCAGTTTTTGGTGGATGTTTTTTGTTACAGCGTCCACATGGGGCTTTAGGGTGAGCCCCTGATCTAGTGTAAGGCCAAGGTATTTGATGATTGCAACACATCTATTTTGGAGCCAGACAAGGTAGTGAGTGGCAGAAGATGGTCCCTGGAGAGGCCCAGGGATTTTGACCTGAACAGCATAGCCTTAGTCTTGGTGGGGTTAAGGACAAGGCGGTTCTCAATTAGCCAAGTCTCAGCCTTGGTGAAGTCTAACTGAGTTGAGGTCCTAGAACAGATGGTCATATGCTAATGCAGCTCTCAGGGATAATGAGATTTCAACAACCAGAACATGGAGACACCCCCCCCCCAAAAGCTAGTACGAACCCCCAGGCTAGTACGAACAGCGAAAAACAAAACTAAAGCAAACAGATATATCCACAACAGCTACATGAAAAGAGTTGAACTGTTGAAAGGAAACAAATAACATTTACAAGATATGAGGGTGTACTACTTTAAGAGCTTTCTCAGAAAGTGCACATACGCTTTAGGCATAATTTGGAGAACATATGAGGGACCAGAAGCATTTTTGATGTTTCCCAAGAAATTCCTGCCATTGAAATAGTGTCTATGTTATCTCCTCACTGGACAGTCCAGTATGTAATGACTGACTTTTTGTTATCTGCAGGTTCTCACTGGTGACCTCAGTCATTAGACCCATGGTCCATGGGATGTATTCGTTTCCTCAGCTGTAGAAAAACTGTCTGGTCCGTAATGGAGCAGCTAGTCCATCTAGGACATTTTATGCTGCCTTAGAGGTCTTATGTACTTACTGTCACTATACAAAGCGCAAATGTAACTGCATACTGTAAACAACTAAACCAGCCTGTGTAATGGTTTGTCTTGTATTAGGTAACAGGACTATGGAGACTGCCAAGGTATAGGGCTCTGGGGGTGGATGTCTTAAGGGGGGATTGAGGTATAGTTGTACCTTCCGCTGGAGTTCAGTGCAGGACAGAAAGCAGGGTGTTTGCCACTCTGTGGTAGCCGGCTAAGGAGAGATGCCCACTTTCTGTCAAGTTGATCTAGCCACCCCTGTAGTAGCAGGGTAAGATATTTCAGGATACATTTAAGCTAGAGGTCTGTGGTAAGAAAGAACAGTTATATACTCACCCTAACAGTAGATCTTTGAGAGAATCTCTTCCATTAGGCCACATGCTTAGCTCTACAGCCTTCAGGCTCTAGAACCACATGGAAACTTTTGAAAGCGGGGGTTGTCCATGACAACATCATGCATCAGCATCTACATAAATGTGGCAGCCCACCACTCCTCAGTTCCTTACAGATTAGGCTCAGAGGACCGCCACCCACGGAGAACCAGATCATCAGATCAGCAACAAGCATACAAGACTATACATGGTGCTAGATATAACAGCCATGGATTAGGATCAGGCACAATATCTAAGGCAATTCTCACTGAAACAGAAGGGAGAACAAGGGAGGGACAGCATGGCCTAATGGAAGAGATTCTCTCAAAGATCTACTATTACGCTAAGTACCGAACTGTTCCATCTTCTTCGAGGATATTTCTTCCATTAAGCCACACCTTTGGAATGAGTCCCAAGCAGTCCCAAAAGGCAATGGGAGGTCTGCACAGTCTCATACAGTCAAGACAGGAGGCCTTGCAGTACAGTAAACCCAAAGCCAGCATGTCTACGACAGACTACAGTATATCCTGACTGTAGTGTTTAAAGAAGGTGTGGACAGTACTTTATGTGGCTGCAACACAAATCAATAGCTGGGACATTTTTGAAACAAGCAGAAGAGTGACCATACCCTCCTAATAAAATGATCAAGAACCGCTCCAGAAAGTTCCATACCATACTTCCTAGAGCAGAATGTAATACAATGTGCCAGGTATTGTATTGACACAGGAGCACCCTCTTTCCTAGGGGCAAATGGAACAAAAAGCCTACAGGACTTTCTGCAGCCCCTGGTGCGAATCATACAATATCTCAGTATTTTATGTACATTTGAAGTATGGAGCAATGGCTTCACCCAGATCGGCATGCTCAGGATAATAAATGGGAAGGTGTATTGTTTGATTCAGTGTAAATTCAGATACCAAAATGAAAGCACAGGATAAGAGCGCTCACTGCACAAAAATTCAAAACAAATGTACCCCCCCAGTGGGCTTACCTGTATTGAGCCCTGTAGCTCAGGTGCTTCCCTATGGTGCTAGCATTCCATGACTCCAGGTGGGAGTCGCATCTTGCGACCCCCGGTGTGTGGCTTGCTGCTGCACATTCCCACCGTCTCTGCCCCTTGCAGGTTGGGCTGAGTGGTGGAGTGTTTCCTCCGTGCCTCCAGGTAGGAATGGTGGGCCTGGGTCCAGTTTGAGCAGGTCGGGCTCAGGATTGTCGGTAGATTTAAAAACTTCTTTTTATTAAGATGGATGACCAATGCACCAGGCGCATGCTCAGCCGCCACAGAGAATGACATTTATTGGAGTGGCTGCTTAGGGTCCTGTCTCCTGGTTTGGCCAGACTCGGGGACCCCTGCAAGGGGAAGATAATGATCTATTTTTAAAATAAATATTTGTAAATGGTGATGGCGGACCCATGCACAAAGCACATGCAAGGCCACCGGCTTTCTAAAATTTAAAGGAGCCAGTGCTCCTTTCAGGGGCAGTAGTTTTGGTGTCGGCTGCCACCTTGGAGCGCAGATGGTAGATATTGGAATCTGGACTACAAGTCCTGTGGGGCACTAAGATGAACAGGGGGTTTGGTGCCTGTGTGCATGGTCCCTGATTGGACCTTTAGTTTAGTTGCCAAACGTTGAGAGGGGATAAAAGGAAGTGCCATGCTGAATTGAGATTCTTGAGGGAGAGAGCAGAGGAGGCGGCCGGAGCAGGGCATCTGCCCACTTGGCTGGGTTGTTTGTTTTAAAATGTGTTAATGTTGCAGTAAGAGGAAAGCAAGAGTGTGGCAGTTGCCTTTTCAGTGGACCTCAGTGCTTTGGGCTGGACTGCAGATAGTTCCTGAGGAGAGAAAGAGTGGAAAGATGCTGCTGCTAAAACCAGAGACATGGTGTGAAGGGAGTCATGTGGGTAGAGCCTAATCCTTGGAGGAGTGCAGCAGGGAGCCAGATGTGTGGCTGGGCACTGGGCCTGGGATGGTCTATGGGAACCGGGTGTGCAGTCTCGTGGTGGCATGCACAGATTGTGCTGGGACTGAGGTGGCAGCTGGTCTCAGGGTCACCTGGATGAGGTAGCTGCTGCATGCAGAGGAGCTCCAGGAGGTATGCATCCAGAGGAGGCAAGAGGAGGCCTGTGGGTTGGTCATTGGGGCAGGAGGCAGAGTGGCAGGCTGTATCTTGATTTCTTATGGCAATGCGACCAAGCCCCACAAATGAGGCCATTCTGGACTGAGATAACTACATGAGGGATTTGCCCAGAGTCTTCGGGATTGCCAGGACAACAGACTCCCTGGGATGCTCGGAGTGGGCACTGCATCAGTGATCAGGTGCTGGACTGTGTTTGAAGGGTCTCACTCCTGCCCTTGTCATTTGTGGTGTACCGCTTCAATGGAAGGGAACCCCATTAACTCAAGGAGGCAGCAACCCAAGGTAAAGCTGTGCACGAGGAGTGGAAGGTGAGGGGGGCTGTAAGTGTGCTGGGCACCCCCCCTGTGATGTCCAAGCTCCTGGTAAGAAAGTGAAGATGGGAGACGTATTTAATGCTGCCTACTGTGTGAGGATCTTATTCAGCCTCGAGTTTACAGACTGTGTTTGGACTGTCTGGCCGCTTGGATACCTTGAGCAAATGTGACCCCTGGGTCCAGAGCACTATTTAACTGTTCATTGGGACCCCTCCGTCCAGAACACTGTTTAGCTTAATGTGACCACCCAGTCCTGAGTAATGTGTTTGTGCTTTATTGTTCCATGCAACCCCAGAAAAACCCTATATATCATGGTAGTTTACATTCCCGCCTGCAATCAAAAACTTGCCTTCGAAGCTTTCATGTCCTGCATCTCCCAACTTCCTTCCAATAGTGAGGTGATAGCCCTGGGTGACTTCAACGTCAGCTGGCTATCCCACTCTTCCACCACCTATAAGGACTCTATCCTGGCTGTTACTCTTACCCAGGTTGTCTAGTCCCCCACCAGATTCTACGTCAAAACTGGCACCTCTGTACTACTTGACCTCATTCTCACCAACTGTCCAAAAAATCTCTCCCAGGTCAGGGTACTCCCTGATGTTTTAAGCAACCACTCCCGTGTAACCTGCTGGTGGTCGAATAAACTCCCGACTGCCCCTCCTAAAAATCTCCATCCAATGGCACTTGAAAAAAGTGTCTCTTCCCTGCCCTCAACTCCTATATCAGGTTCTGCAACTGGTCCTCCATCTACGTCGCCCAGTCAGTTGACGCCACCCTTTCATTTCATCTCCACCTTTAACTCCGCTTACGACATCTTTGCTCCTTTCTCCAAACAACTCACAAAAAACAGACACCCCTTGGATCTCCCAGGCGCTACTTGACCAAATGCGACAGAGGGACAACCTCTGGTATAAAGCCTTGGACTCAAAACTCCCCCTAGATAAGCAACGTTACAGAGAAGCCAGGAACAAATGCACCTGGGCCATCTGGCAAGCCAAAGCTACTTATCAGCAAGCCCTCACCTCCAACTGGGGATCAGGGTGACAATTTTGGAGCGATATCAAAGAACTTAGTGGTAAAGTAGTTTCCCCTGCTCCTGCACAACTCATGGTTGAGGGCTCCATCATTCAAGACCCCCTGGCTATCTCCAACACCCTAAATGCCGCTTTCTCTGACCTCAGCCATGTCTTTCCACCAAGCTTCTTCGACCCACCCCCAACCCCGGATGCCCGCCAGACCCATACCCCAACCAATGCTCCCTTTTTCATCTTCGGACCATCTTCTCTTGAGAGGCCAGAAGCTATCTTTCCAAAGTCCTGGCCAAGTCCCACTATAGTGGAGATTCCCTCGACCTCAAACTCCTGTGCCTAAATCTAGACAAAGTCCTCCCCATGCTCACCAAAATACTAAATGTCCTTCTGCCTTGACAAATTCCTGGACACCCTGGAAACATGCCATAATTACCCCCATCCTTAAAAGTGGAGACCGCTCATCCCCCAACAATAACCGACCCATCTTTATACTACCCCCTATCTCTAAGGCACTCGAAAAAATAGTATCGGACCAGCTCATGGACTACTTGTCAAAGCACAACTTGCTGTGTCCTGAGCAGCATGGCTTTTGGAGTGGCTACAGCACCTCTACACCCTCCTAGAGTATACCTCCTTCATTCACAATGCCCTCGAACAGGGACACTTTGTTGGGTCGATCTACATCGATCCAACTAAGGTGTTCAACACCATCAATCACATGAAACCACATCCTGGTTTAAAGACTACCTCTCTGGCAGAACACTGGAGGTCAAAATCAACTCCATCATCTCTTCCACCCACCCAGTCCTCTCAGAAGTACCGCAAGGCTTAATACTTGGACTCCTCCTCTTTACCAGTTTCCTAAATTCCCTACCTAAATCCTGCAGTGGTAAACTCTTGCTCTACACAGAAAATACTGTTGTTTTCTGGAGCCACCCACACCCTATTACCCTCCAACATGCCCTCCAGTTTTTTTTTTTTTTTTTTTAACCGAAGTAGAAACTTGGTTCACAGCCCATCAGCTAATCTTGAACTACAAGAAAACCAAGACCGTGATCTTTGCCCTCTGCCAGAGCCCACACCGTGATTTCCCGCTGAACACCATTAACTCCCTAGGAACCCCCCAGAGCAGGTCACAACCTTCAAATATCTAGGTATTACCCTCAATACCTCACCTACCACCTCATCCAGCTCTATCTGCTTCTGTCAACTCCAGACTTGGTCTCCTCTACTGCCTGGCACTGCCCCCCGGGCTATCCACCTTGCTGTTTTTCCATGGTACTCTCCCTGGTGGACTACGGGATAGTGATATATAGCGCTATTGCTTTACACTGCATTAAAATGGCCCTCAACAAAGCCTGCCAGCTGGTCATGGGATGTGACAGACTGACCCACACTTGCGACCTATACAAACTCACGCAGTGGCTAAACTTTGAGGGGAGACAAGTACCATATTTGCCTGCTTGCCAAGAAAATTCACCACAGGCAAGCCCCCACCCCCAAAGACTTCACCCCCTTATCCAACCGGCCCCTCTCCTTAGGGTCTCCAGAAGCTCAGCCAAATCATCTCTTAGTTCCCCGCTGCAGGACCTCTCTGGGACAAAGGTCCTTCTTCCATCGTGCTCCCCTCTGGCTCAATGGCCTCCCGGCCTGTGTCTCAACGGAACCCAAGCTCAGCCTCTTTAAAACTAGCCTAAAGAATCTACTTCTTGATTCTGCTGCTTGTGACTGCTCTTAGCCTTCTCTCCATGCCCTTCTCCCCAGCTGGCCTTTACATTCAGTCTCCCGCTAGTCCCAGTCTCAGTACTGGGTACCTCTCTAAGCTACACAGCTTATGTTGGCTTTTCCTCATCTCTGAACTGTCTTATTTGCTCATTACTTTGAATTCTGTAGTATTGAATATGTTTCTGCAGACGCTGGGTTATCTGACCCTAGAGTTTGTGCAGTCAATTATGTCCACACTGTATTGTAATGTTCACAATGTTCTGTAACCACTGTACCAAGACACGGAGCCTTTGCAAAGGAGTCTATGACTCAAAGGGTTGTAATTCCAATTTTGATAAAAATATATAAATGGAGTGACTACTGCTCCATGGAGTGACTGTTTTTGTTCATTTTAACTGTTCATCAAATGGGATCCCATTTTCTGCAACTTTGCTGTTTGTCTCTTGTGTTTGGAGGAACTGATCTGCTGCTGCTAAAAGAAGTTGCCGCCACAGCCTCATCTCCAGTGTGTTCCAGGGTGGCATCCAGAACAGTGGGAACCAGACAACCACTGAGGAAGATGTCAGGCCAGCCTGGTGAAGACAGTCTACAATTGCCGCCGAGTGAAGTTGGCAAGGCTAGGCAGGTGGAGAGTCAGTGTCTTTCATCCCTCCTGTGTACCATCTCAGCGCTCTGAAGGTCCGAGGGCACCCCGATGGAGCCAATCCATCATCAGTATCACCCGTGTAGAATCCAAAGGAACATTGTTTAACCAGGAGTAGCACACTAAGCCGAAGCTTGTTTCCAGATGCGACCTGGGAGCACACAGGGAAGTTAAGTGACTTGCTCAGGATCACACAGTATGCATCTAGTGAACTGTGGGATTCAAACCCAGGTCTCCAGATCTGCAACTCAGAGCCTTAATCCACTGTGCTATACTGCCTCCAGCTGCCATTTTCCCATTCATTTCTGTACTGTGTTTACTGGGCTGTACAGCGCTTCCCCTTCCCCATGAACTTTACCATCATTATACCCCTAGACAGGGAAGTGAGGGTATTTACACAAGTCATGGCAGCTGCGACTTGTTTGAATTTTTGTGCAGTGAGCGCTCGTATCCTGTGCTTTCATTTTGGGTTTATTTTGCTTCAAGCTGTTTCTACCATTGTGCTGGACTTCTAGTGTTTGTTCTACTGTAAATTCAGATACCACCTTTGGTAGATGGATTTGTACGCAAATAAACTCAGTCTTTCAAAAATCAAATAAGGAGGCTCATGCATTGAATCCTGCAGCTTCAAAATCCTTCGAGAAGAAGTGACCAACTAAAAATAACATTTTCCATGACAGAAAACAGGACAACTCAAGGCTGGCTCAAATGGAGCCAAAGTCCATTTCTCAAGCACAAAATTCAAGTCCCAGGGATGGATTGGATTATGAATTAGAGATTTTATATGCAGAACACCTCAAAAAAAAGTATAGGACACCTCCAGTTGTGCAGCTGTACATCCATCAATTAGGTCATGGAAAGTTAATATATCGGCCAAATGCACCTAAAGGGAGGAATACTATAGGCAAGAATCTGACGGGGACAAAAAATAATCCAGCACTACATTTACAGGACATACTGTATGACTGGGTCTAAATTCTTGGAAACTGCCCACAAAGTGAACTGCTTCCGCTTCAATGAATAAGTATGTCTGATAGAAGGCTTTTGAGCTGCAACCAGAACATCAGCAACTTGGGATACTCCAAAATGTGCTATGGCTACATTTTTTGGAGCAATGCATGCAGATGTAGGGACTTCAGGTCCAGATGGACCAGGGAACCCTTTATCCTGTGACCGACCCCTGCACAACAGTAGAGAACTTGAAGGTTCCACTGCCAGTTGTAGGAGTGGAAACATATCTGGTGAGGCTATAATGGGGCGATGAGGATGATGGTAGCACCTTCCATCCACAATTTGAGGACAACTCTATTAGGGGAATGGGGGAAAATAAGGACAAGAATTTCCCTTTCCAAGAGGGAGACAATGCATCTCACCAAAAACTCCAGGCCTTTGAGCAAGTGAGCAGAAATGTGGCAGTTTTGCTTTGTGTGGGGATGCAAATAGGTCCAACTCTGGATGACCCCATCTTGCGACGAGGTAGCCTACCACAGAGGTCAGCAGTTCCGAATTGTGCACCTGGGACCATGAACTGCTTAGCGCGTCTGGTAAGATGTTTTGGGTACCTGGGAGATGCACTGCTGACAGAGGCTGTGGGACAGAGCCAGTATCATATTTTCATTACCTCCCTGCATCGGGGATAGGAATAGATGCCTCCTTGTTTGTTGATGTAATGCATCACACTGGCACTGTCCATCTGGATTAACAGATGACCCAGGGTTAAATGCTCCTGAAATGCCTGGAGGCTGTATAGGACAGTTCTCATTTCCCAGACACTGATGTGTAACTTGGCATCCACCTGGGACCATAACTTTTGTGTCTGGTAGGTATCCACAGGTGCACCCCAGCTGGAGCCTGAGGCATCCATGTTGAGTATTTGTATAGTAGTTGAGACTAAGAATGGAATGCCCTATGAGAGACTGGTGCACTCCATTCACCATAAGAGCCCCCTGCACAACTGGGACATGACAAAGACCCCTTTGGTCTAGCTTGACCATGAACTGATCCCCCTGAACCCTTAATGTCCACTGTGGGATCCACATATGCTAGAATGCCAGAGGCACCATTACAGTGGCTGCAGCTATGAGACCCAGAAGACTTAACATGGCCTGTGCAGGAAGAAAAAACTACTCACCTTAGTAATTATGTTTCTTCTAATGGAGTCTTGCTGTATTCTGACAATTGCAGTGATTCCCAACCTTTGAACTGCCCCAGAGAACAAAGACTTAACTTTCAATGAAGGGCATAGAATGCTGAGCTCGAGCTTGGTTGAAATCTCTGTCTGGAGTGTTTCAAACTTAAACCATTGGATTCTTACGAGCCCAACTAACTAAAAATTCTATGTGGAAATTGTAAAAATTCCAACTAGCCAACTGGCTGAAAAAGGTTTTGGATTCTCAGGGAAGACTCAAGTCAGGAAACCCAAAAACCAAAAAAACAATCTAATGCAAATAATAAATCGGCACCCAAACAAAAAGGAGGAGGGTGCAAGCAAAAAACACCCCTGTGGTGCAACACTGCACCTGCCCACCTACTTCCCAAAACAGGTTCTGAGAGGGGAGGCAGGGAGGGAGGTCAGAATACAGCAAGACTCCATTAGAAGAAACAATTACTAAGGTGAGTAATTTTTTCTTCAAACATGAAGTCATGCTGTATTCTGACAATTGCAGACTACCAAGCAGTACCTCCAAGGAGGAGGGACAGAACCTACTTTGAGAATAGGCTCTGAAGTACTGCTGTGCCAAACCGAGCACCACTCCTCGCCTGGATATCCAGAGAGTAATGCTTGGTAACGGTATGGACTGTTTTCCAGGTGGCTGCTTGACAAATTTCTAAGAGAGGGATATCCCTGGCAGCAGCCAGGGAAGCAGCTGTACCTCTTGTGGAATGAGCCTCAGGCCTGAGGGTGGAGTTTTTCCCAGTTTTTCCATAGCAGAATTGTATACAAGACACAATCCACCTGGCAATAGATATTTTGGTGGCAGGTCTGCCCTTTCCCACTTCTCCATAAGTGAGGAACTGGAAGGAGTCAAACCTGTGACCCTTGGTACGCTCTATGTAGTGACTAAGGGCTCTTTTAACATTTAAACTGTGCAGCCTCCTCTCTCCTGAGGAAGAAAGATCAGTGAAGAAAACAGGAAGAGACAGACTGGTTTAAATGGAAGTCTGAAAACACTTTGGGCAAGAACCTTCTATTGGTGCCAAGGACCACTTTATCCCTGTGAAATGACATAAAATCAGTTTCCACTGACAGGGCTTGCAATTCACCGATTCGCCTGGCAGAGGTAATGGCTACTAAGAACACAGTTTTCCAAGTCAAGTACTTAAGCTGTGCTGAAGACATAGGCTCAAAAGGGGGTTGCATAAGTTGAGCAATGCAAACATTCAAATCCCAGGCAGGGGCATGGTCTCTAAAAGGAGGATTGGCGTGAAGCAATCCTTTAAACAATTTACAGAACACAGGATGAGAAGATAGTGAGGAAGGCTTCCCCACAGACAAAAACGCCGAAACAGCTGACAAGTGTACCTTGAGAGTAGCTGGTCTGAGGCCTAGGCCATTAAGATGGACCATATAATCCAGAACTGTAGGCAATCCAGCAGCGTCTGGAGAAATATGCTTCTTAGAACACCAAATGCTGAATCTCTTCCATTTGGAGTTATAAGTCTTTCTGGTGGAGGGCTTTTGAGAAGCCTTGAGGATATCCAGAACCCCTTGGGAAAGATACAGATCTGCAAACTAACTCTTCAAGAGCCATGCCTTGAGATTGAGAGACTGAAGAATGGGGTACCAAATCCTTCCCTGAGAGGATGTTAACGGGTTATAATTCCTGGAAAGAGACTGGGAAGATGGACTGCTAGGGACAGCAACAGTGGGTGCCAGGGCTGTCTGGCCCAATCTGGAACAATCAGAATCACCTTGCAAGGTTGAGACCTTATTTTGACCAAAACTTTGAACAGGAGTGGGAAGGGGGGAAAGGCATACAGAAACTTCCCTTCCCAATTCAGAATCAGGGCGTCCAGGGGGACTGAGCCCAAGACTGGAGGTCTGAAACAAAAGAGAGGGAGTTGCTGATTGTCTGGGGCTGCAAAGAGATCTATCTCTGGAGTGCCCCACCTTGAAACACTTACTTTCAACACCTGAGGGTCCAGGGACCATTTGTGATGGCCCTGATAGATCCTGCTCAGTGCATCTGCAAGCACATTGTCCTTGCCTGGAAGGTGAACTGCTACAGGAGAGGTTTGCAGGGAATAAGCCAGGGACCACAACTTCATGGCTTCTGTGCACAGGACCATGGACCGAGTGCCTCCCTGCTTGTTGATGTACCACATGGTGGTGGTGTTGTCCGTTCTGACTTGCACCACCTTGTTCTGTACTGACAGAGAAAACTTTTAGGGCCAGAAAAACTGCCATGAGCTTTAGGAGACTGATGTGGAGAAGGGATTCTTGGGGGGACCACAGCCCCTGGGCAGTGAGAGACCCCAGATGGGCTCCCCAGTCCAGAAGAGAATCGTCCGTGGTAAGGACCACTGAACAAGGCTGAGTAACAAAAGGAACACCTTGTCTTAAATTGTCCTGATCCTGCCACCATTGGAGGGCTTGGATCAAGGTCAGAGTTACTGGATCAGTTTGGTAAGGGAATCCTTCCTCAGACCAAAAAGCTTTCAGGTGGAACTGAATATCCCTCATCTGGAATCTTGCCCCTTGGACCACTGCTGCTGAAGCTGCCATGTGGCCCAAGAGCTGGAGGAAATGCCTTGCTGGCCGAGATACCTGAAGGCTGAAAGAAGAGGCTAGTTCCATAAGAACCCTTGCCCTTTCTAGAGGGAGAAAGGCTCTTGCTCAGAGTGTGTCCAGTTCTGCCCCTATAAAGTTAAGAAGCTGGACTGGTTTGAGAACCGACTTGGGAACATTGAGAAGAAATCCTAGAGAAGTGAGCACTTGCTGGGCCACTTGCAGGTGAGACGACTTGGTCTGGAGACTGACCCACTATTAGCCAATCATCCAGATAAGAAAAAATGGAAAATCTTTTGCCTTCTTAGAAAGGCAATTACTACTGCCAGGCACTTTGTGAAAACCCGTGGGGCTGAGGTTAGGCCAAAGGGCATTGCTCTGAACTGATAGTGGCCTGAGGGCAACTCTAACCTGAGGTACCTTCTGTGGGAGCACCTGATGGGAATGTGAAAGTAGGCATCTTTGAGGTCCAGGGAGGCTAGCCAGTCCCCTGGCCTTTAGAGAGGGAAGGATTATTCCCAGAGTTACCATCTTGAACTTTGGTTTTAGGAGATGTTTGTTTAGATATCTTAGGTCTAGGATGCGTCAACACTCCCCTATCATTTTGGGGGTCAGGAAGTACCTGGAGTACAGTCCTTTGCCCCAGTGTAGGGTGGGTACTCTCTCTACAGCTCTTAAGGCTAGAAGAGAAGAAACCTCTGCCTCTAGGGCAAGGGTTTCCAGAGATTTGTGGAAAAGATCTGGTTCTCATCTTTGGAAATTTTCTGAAGCTGAGAACAGTCCCTGGTTTACTACTTCCAGGACCCACTTGTCTGATGCAATAGACATCCAGTCCTGGACAAAGTAAGCCAGCCTGCCCCCTACTGGAATAGGAGAGTCGACCCGGGCAAGCCCATCAGGGTGTCTGCATGGCAGGGGCTTTAGGCTGAGGAGTGGATGCAGCCCTGCTCATCCCTCTTCTGCCTCTCCCTCTGAAGAACTCCCTCTGAGAAAAGGAAGAGGCCTGTGCTTGGTAAAAATGCCTTTGAAAAGGCCTGCCCCTAGACTGCGGCCTTTGAGGAGTTGCCTGCCTCTCCTTGGCCTGAGCACTCCTGTAAGTGGTCCTCTACTCATCCATTTTCTTCATGTAATTCTCTGCTCCCCAAACAGAGAATTACCCACTACAGGAAAATCCATGGCCTTAGCCTGGGTGTCTTGTGAGAGGCTAGTACATCTGAGCCAAGCCATCCTCCTAAGAGCCACAGATGTAGACATGACTTGATAACACACCATTAGAGTCCACAGCAGCATGAAACTGAACCTTAGATGCCGCAATCCCATCTGCAGCCACCGCCTCCAGCTCCTTGGCTAGCTGGGGGGAAGCCTGTTTAGCCAGTACCAGTACAGTGTCCCACCTGGACTTCTGGTACCTGGCTGTATAGGGCATGTAATTCGCCTGCCTGAGTCCCAAAGAAGATGCCATGTACTGCTTCTTTGCCATGGCATCAATCTTCCTGGAGACCTTGTCTGGGGTGTGTGAAGCCAAGTGAATATTTGCCTCGTCACAGGCAGCAGCCTGCACTACCCCAACATGGCTGCATTGCTGATTTAAGAACTCAGTGTCTGAGTCTGAAAGTGTATACCTCTTGTCCATTCTTCTATCCACAGGAGGTATAGTGTTAGGAGACTTTAGAATTTTTTGTGTCCGTCTCCCAAAAGATATGTGGAGGGGAACAGACAGTCTCCTGGACTCTGGGATGTCCATCATCTCTACATAATCCGGCTCCTCTTGATCTTCCAAAGTCTCCTCCATAGGAAGCTGGAGGATTTCAGCCACCTTTCTGTAGAACATAAAGTGAGAAGGGGACTCAGAAAGCCTAGGAGGGGAAACACTTGAAGGTCTGTCTGGGGAGATGTCCAGTTCCACAGGCACATCCAGACCCTCACTTCCATCATCATCCTCAAATTCCCTTTCCTCTTCAAATTCCGGTTCATAAAAATCTTTGATGGTATAATCTTGAACCAGGGGAACCAACCGAACCGAACCCCTGCCAGAAGGAGCTGGATTTGTAATAACCTGACGGAGCGATTCCACAATCTGGATCACTCTGGCTATCTCTTCGGTGGTCGGAACATGAACCTCTGGATCCGAACCGGTCGATTTGTCTTTGCGTTTTCTTTTTGTTGGAACCAATCCCTCGGAATAGGCTCTCCTTTTGCCGAAGAAGTATCACCCTGGTCAGAGGGCACTCCTCCTGGTTCGGTCAGAACCGAACCGGGCTGGCCATCCGGGTCAGCGGACTTCTCGGCCTCATTTTCCCTCAGTCTACTGAATCTCTTCTCAAGGGTAGATTTGGGAAGGTTTTTACATGTTTGGCAGTCTGAATCAAGGTGGTCAAACCCCAGACAACACAGGTGGTGTGGGGATCGGCCTTAGCAAAGACCTCCCTACACTCACTGCAGTGTTGAAACCCAGTAGGCCAATTTTTTTCTTGGGTTTCTCAGACAGCCAACCTAACCAACTTACCCTTTTTATTGCAACTGCCAGGCAAGACTCCCTTATCCGTTCCTAACCGTGTCACAGGTATTGGAAAAAAAAGTACTAACACATTTTTTTTTTTTTTTAGAACCAATAAGAATCGGTAACCACACACTAAGTAAAACAACACAAAACACAATATTTCACTATCGAATGGCCGGTTCAGCCAAACTGAGCCGCACTTTTACAAGTTCCACACAGAAAATAACAGAACAATTCCTATCTAGTACTCATGGCACCACAGACAAAGACTGAACCACCTATGCAGATAACTTTTTCGGTTTAAAAAAATGATGAAAACTGAAACTTTAACCGACTTTTGAATCGAGCTGAAGGAGAAATCTCCAGAGCGACCGTCCAGTGAGGCGGAGTAAAGAATGTGACGGTTTAAGTTTGAAACACTCCAGACAAAGACTTCAACCAAGCTCGAGCTCAGCATTCTATGCCCTGCATAGAAAGTAAACTCTTTGTTCTCCAGGGCAGTTCAAAGGTTGGGAATCACTGCAGTTGTCAGAATACAGCAAGACTTCAGGTTGTTTGAACATAGTGACTTCTGTATACGAGCTGTACTTGGACAATCGGGCTGTCCATCCTATCCTGTGGCAGGAAAGCATATCCCTTCTCTATACTGCAGTCTTTGACAAGGAGCAGGACCAAACTAGGTACATTCACTGTGACATGCAAGACGAACAACTGCCTTGTTCTCGACAGGGTATGTAGTAAAGCTCTCTGGAGTTGGCCTTCAACAGCCAGTCATCCAGATAGTGGAACACATACAGGCTTTTCCTGCAAAGGGCTGCTGCCACTACTGCCAAGTTTTTGGCAAAGACCCATGGCACACCAAACAAGTCAAAAGGCAATACTCTGAACTGGTAGTGTTCCCACTCCAACATAAAAATGGAGATATTGCCTGTAAATTTTCCTGATCTTGATAGGAAGGTATGCATCCTTCAGGTCTAGGGAGCACAGCCAGGCTCTTTTTGCAAAAGGGGAATCAGAGCTTGCACAAATACCACACAAAACTTCTTGTATTCTATACAAAAGTTG
This sequence comes from Neoceratodus forsteri, assembly GCA_016271365.2. NCBI lineage: Eukaryota > Metazoa > Chordata > Ceratodontiformes > Ceratodontidae > Neoceratodus > Neoceratodus forsteri. The sequence goes on along the minus strand of JADMNL010000022.1, from coordinate 481,415,509 downwards.
AGATCTAAAAAAAAAAACTAGTACAGGACACAGATTCCCCATCCATTTTGGGACCAGGAAATATCTGAAATAGAATCCTTTGTTTCTCTGGGTTGAAGGAACTGATTCTATAGCCAGTTTTTATGACTGTGGGCGGAGCCGACAGCCATCCTGCTTTCACTCGAAAAAAGGTGTTTCCATGCAACACATCTTTTAGGAGTTTTCAGTGTATCCTTCCATTCTGCAAATCTCCACGGCAGTTAAAGAAATACTCCCTTCTTTCTGTTTAATTACAATGATGGACAAAGAACTCCAAGCTGCTTTTCTCTGAGAACAAATGTGCACACCTTCCAAACAAATCTAAATATCTTTGAAACTAGTCAAGGTGCACAAAAACAACCAGCGTTAAAGTTGTTCAGGGCAAAAAGACCTTGCTCATGAAGGTAGTCACTAATCAGAATTCTTTACATTTTGTAAAATATGGTCTTCCAAACAACCTAATTTCTCTCTCTCTCTCTCTCTCTCTCTGAGTGAGCACATTAGGAGTCATGCCAAACAAATGTAAATATCTCGGAAAGTATACAAGTTACCAATATACAACCAACATGAAAGTTGTTCAGGACAAAATTACCTTTCAAATGAGGGTAGTTACTAATCTGAATTCATTAGATTTTTGTTAAATATAGCCATCTGAAAGGTTACAATTGTGATGAAAAAAAGAAATGTAGGTAATCAGATGGCCATAGTTTAAAAAATATAATTTGTGCAGCTTAATGAATATGCTCATTTGAAAGGTCGTGTTGTCCCAAACAAATTTCATACAGGTTTATTATCTGCAAGTTGTATACTTTTAGAGATATATTATTTAGCATAACTCCTATTGTACTTCTAAACAGCCTCAGTTTTGCTAATTACTTCACTAAGACAGGATTAGTGCCATCAAAAGAAAGCTATCCCAAGGTCAAACTTCATTGATTTGAAAGGTCACTCCCTGATACAAGCTATAAACCAACTGAAGTTTCACTTTAAAACCCTCGGGGGGGGGGGGGTGTCTGTGCTAGCATTAGTAAATGCCAATGATTAAAAACACAAGAAAATATAAGCCCAAGGAATACACAGTAAATAATGTTAAAACGTCTTATAAATACAAAAATATATATGTTAAGTAAAAACTAGGTTAGAAACCAACCTGCCCTATTGTAAGTTAAGCATTCACCAGCTGTTTTGCACAGTGGTGTCAATCAAATTTTGCAGTGTAGTGTTCAGATACATTTTTCTTAAACTCTGTACAATAAGTCCATGTTACTCATGAATAGTCAAACTTATACCATCTTAAACAAGATGCATCTACTGTTTTGTAGCAAGTGACTAGTGTATATGTACATTCAAAAACCAAACTTAACAGACTCCCCCTTGTAACTGAGATATTGTTATCCTAATATGTCCATGTATCAACATGTGTCCATATGTACCTAATCTGCTGTTGTATTAAATAAAAGTTCTGTTAATCTAAAATCAAAACAAAACACAGCTGATAGCTTCAGCTTTTATTCAGGCACAGTTAAAATAGGGATTCTTTAGAGGTATGAATATAATTTATAAAAACAGACATTTCAAACAGCTGCACATAAGTAATCAGTTCCTATCTCCTTTAACTCAAGGGGTCATTTCTAAAATGTGCAGACGAGCATGGGGATCACTTTTTTCCAGAGCATGCCACCACTGGCAGCAACCACTTCAAGACTGCTACTACCTTCTCCTAATACAATCAGGGGAAAACCAGAAGTAGTCTACCAGCACTGAGATCAATATGGTTAGTGCACATTTACCAGAAATTACTGCTTAGACAAAAATGAGAAAGTGACACTGATGACGAGCAAATCAGAGAAAAGATCTCTAATAGGTTAATAGTCTCTGCCAGAGTTTAATTTTTACGGTTTTGTAGGGCAAGCTCCACAGATGTTATGCCATCATCAGATTTGTAAAAGAGCACTACGGAAGCACATAACTGGACCGCTGTCTAATGTTCTGCCCCAGTGCTCCAGTATTATTTCCAGCGATTCTGTTTATGCAGTCCTTCCCCTCTGTGGGCCGCATAAACATACCCACTTCCTGGCGCACTACTTTCCCTTTCTACAAGTGCAGACGTGACTGCCACAGTGTGCAACATGGTGGCGCAAACTGTGCATGTACAAGTATCATGCATATGCATGTAACCACCACACCATCTCTGGCTAGCTGGCACCCTTTAAAAGAACTACTGACAACTACATGGCATACAATGTTCTTTTGGCAGAGCTACACTCAGGGTACCACCCCTAGCATTGCAGTGTATACCAGGCTCATTATCTGAGATGGGGGGGGGTGGGGGTACATACTAAAATGGACCTTTTTATTTACAACCAGGTCCAGTGGGGCGAGGATGCTAGGGATATGCTAGACCTTACTGCTGAGGAGCCCCAATAATGTTCAAACTAGTAGCAATAAGCGGAATAACCAAAGTAGTAACTGGGATTTTGCAGTATGGCTTTATTTACAGATGTTACTTAAAGCAAGGGTGGTCTCCCAAATGTTTATCATTGCAATACATGCACACTTTTGTAGGACACTTTGCTAGGCAGTACTGTTTTCCACAAAAAAAAACTCTCTCTCTCTCTCCCCCAAAGTGTATATCTGTGAGATGTGCTACACACTTTAAAATCCTCCTGGTGCATGGTCAGTGCCCAGGGAACACTGGTGCCCATTCACGAACCACTTAGCCCTGCCTAAAACTCCAGAATTTAGCAGTTTTAATACAAATAAATTCACAAACGCTGCCTTGCTGGCCTGCCAAAATCTCTCTCACACATACACCTCATCCTTTGCCCCAAACAGCCTCTGGCACTCCTTCAGGGTTTATTTATTTATTTAGCTTTTGTTAACCGGGTAGGTACACTAGACAAGTTGTATGCCTATTTTCAGGAACGACCCAGGAGAGTACAACAGGTATTACAGACACATCATTACAGCATAGCAGGTGGACAAGTACAATATTGTAACTTAGCACACTGAGTCAACAAAACAACCAGGCAGTATAGGGATCATTATGTATGACAGACAATGGTAAAGTACATAATGAAAAAACATTAAGTAGCATTGAACACATGTAGCATAGGCAAGTGCATGAGAAAGAGCTGGACTGAGATCAGCAACCAAGTCGATTCAGTATGTGTTCCAGGTAAAAATATCGTGGAGTTACGGTACCTAGGACATAGTGCTAGGGAGGCTATGGGCCCCCACAGGGATTTCCGGAGACACTGATGGGAGGGGGCAGTGCAAACCTGCTCAGGAAACGTGTTCCAGAACCTAGGAGCCCATGCAGTGAAGTCACTGTCCCCCATAAGGGTGTGGGTTAGGGGTACTTTTAGTATCCCTGGACCCTGGGACCTGAGAGGGTAGGAGGAGCGGTCAGCTGGAGAGAGGAGCTGGGCAAGCCCGGGGGGGAGCCAGTACTGATCATCTTGCTCACCAGGCACCCTAGGCCAAAGTTTAGGTGATTAGTCAGAGAAAGCCAACCTAGCTTATCATAGAGTTCACAATGATGGGTGAGGCGGGGGGGGGGCGCAGGTCGAAACTGCAGATATTATTGTACGTCGTGTGCCACCGAGTGAGAAGGGCTTTCGAGGTACGAGCAAAATAGGTGGAGACCATAGCTGAGGGAAGGGAGTAGTACTCCCCTAGCAACAGCCAGGACAGCAGCAGGGCTTAGGTTGTATTTGGCCCCGTAGGCCAGTCCCAGCTTACAGTTCATGGCTCTGCAGACATTGAGGATATGGCTCCCTAGGTCCATTTGAGGGTCAAGCGTCACCCCGAGGTATTTAAGAGAGGTCACAGTGTGAAGGGGAGTTCTGTCTGCACATTTGATTCGCAGAGGGACTGGAGAGGCATGTATCTTGGCTGTTGAGCCAAATAGCATAGCCTGCATTTTTTTCAGGTTGGGGACCAACTTCTGTTGGGTTAGCCAAGCCTGGATATTTTTAAAGTCCTCAGACAGATGGAGATTGAGGGTGGCTGTATCCCGGGAGTGGGCTAGGAGAACCAGGTCATCCGCATACAGGGTGACCCTACATTTGGTTACTACAGCAGGGAGATGGGTTATACCAAATGAGTCTCCAATCCCAGTGAATTGCTAAAGACTCCCAAGTTTAACTTTAAATTCAGCACAGTTGTGTTGAAAGGGGTCCTGACCGGTGTGATCTAGCCTTATCTAGGGCACACACACCTCAGACAACTCCCTCAGAGAACAGTCTCAAATTCTGTACTCAGGTTAGTTGTTCCTTCCTCTCAGTCATGGAAAGAACAAAAGTCACCTTTTTTCCTCTGGCAGCTGTCAGATTCTACTCATTGTTCTTCCTTAAGGCAGCTAGGAACTTCAGGGGATTGCCCCTTGGATCCAAAAGAACTGCATTCCCACTCACTCCCCCTGGAGTGAAACTAAAGAGTCCTGCAGGCAAACAGAAGATTTTACCAAACAAGGGTGAGAAATACCAGGGCCCCCTTTGACAGAGCCCCAGTGGCAGACCTCTTGCCAGTCTAACTGCCACACTTGAACTTACTAATGAACATTCTAAGCTTCTCAAGAGTAGCGGACTCTAAAATGGTTATGCTGCTGTGAGTTCTAAATAACAATCATCCTTCTCTCAGGCTAGCTGAGTAAACAATGATGTCATTCCGCCATACCTCAGGGTCCAAGTCAAGAGGGCATTACATGTGAAGCCCTCCCCCACTCCCTGAAGCTATCACAGATGGAGGGATCAATTCCACTGCACCGCAGGGTCCAGGTCGAGAGGGCATTACAGGTGAAGCCTTCCCCCACTACCGAAGCAATCACAGGTACGGAGGCAGTTGCCGAAACCCGTCCCAGAGAGTGCTTTGGCGCCATTTTATTTGAATTTGTATCGACTAAACAGTGAAGATAGTTGTTGCCCGGGCAGGTTCTTTTTTTTTTTTTTTATTAAAAGAGTGCTAGGGCTTTTTAGCATTATTTGCACATGCACCTTAAAGTGAATCTAAAAAAATAAAGCATTACTTTTATGATTTTTTCTGTGCTGATTGAATCTAAGGACTTTTAGCCTTATTTATTAATGCACCTTAACTGTATTCATATCCAGAGTGGGGATTTATTGTGCTGTGATTGCTGTTATGTTAGATTAGGGCTCTTAGCTTTACAACTGAATATGCAACTCTAAGTTATGTTTGGTTCCCTCTTGTCCTTATTTAGCAGTTTTAATACAAATAAACTTACAAACGCTGCCTTGCTGGCCTGCCAAAATCTCTCTCACACATACACCTGGGGCTCGCATTATTACCCTGATCTGCTTTTTCAGCTATTCTATTACATAGCAATTTACAAACGCTGCCTTGCTGGCCTGCCTAAATCCCACATACGCAATTGGGTGGCTGCTGATTGCACATGTTGAGCTGGATATAAATAACCCTACCTTCTCTTCTCTCCTCAGATGGAGGGATCCGTTCCGCCACACTGCAGGGTCCAGGTCGAGAGGGCATTACGGGTGAAGCCCTCCCCCACTCTCCGAAGCTATCACAGGTAGGGAGGCAATTGCCGAAACCCATGCCAAGAGAGAGCTGGTACTGGAGAGTGCTAACTCCGCCCACCCCCCAATACCCTCCCACCCTTAGCTGGTGTTAGATATATAGACACTGGAGCGGAGCGACTCGTATCACATCTTGCAGGACTGCAGAACATTCTAATTCTATCTCCCTAGTTTGCCATTTGCTCTTTATTTTCTCTCGCCCTACCCATTCTCTGTTCACTGTTCTGGATAGTTCTGATCCTTCACCAGTTTTACTCCTCCCTTCCTAGCTGCTTACTCTCTCCCCCCCTGCTGTCTTCTTGTCTTTACTCCTGCCCATCATGACTACCTTGCCTACTCTCTCCCTTCTCTCTGTTGCACTCATACTATGGTTACTATCTGTTCTCTCTGGTTCAGTATCGACTACATCGCCCTCCTCTGGACACTCTCTGGATAACTTCTACTTCCCTAACCTCCTATCTGATCCTATCCCCAGTTCTCTCCCTAAAGCTGGACTTGTCCTGAAACAACTGGGGTTGTTTGTTAAATTTATCCTGCATAAGTTCTCCATCTCCCCTGGATGTATAGCTCGGGCCTATATTATTTCGACCCTCTGAATCTTTACCCTATCCATCACTCTTGCCGGGGATGTTGAAAAAAATCCTGGTCCCACTTTGGCCAACAATCCCACCCTGTCTCTTCACTCTCTCAGTCTGCCCCAGACCTCTGGTCTCTCTTTTGCTCACATTAATTCTAGGAGCTTCCTGGCCAACCTCCCTGACCTGGAAGCATGGACTAGTACCAACCACCCTGATATCCTAGCCATATCAAAAACATGGCTTAAGTCTTCCATTGCTGATTCCCAGTGCTCTCTCCTGGGATATAACATGCTACGGGTTGATCGCCCTTCTTCCAAAAGAGGTGGTGGACTCTCACTCTACTATAAACCTCAACTTAACATCACTTTATTGCATGTTCCCCCTCTCGCTAACTGCGAAGATCTCCATTCCCTGCTTCACATTTTTTATATTTATATTCCTCCCAAAAACTCTAGGCTTGGCCTTGAGGAGTTCCTGGACTATTATCAGTTACGGGGAAGAATGATATAATCTGTCTTGGGGATTTCAACCTTGATTGGTCTGGCCCCCACTCTGCTCTCCTATCCTCCTTGACTAGCAAGGCCAATCTTTCTCAGCTTATTCAGGAACCTACTAGGATCTCCTATGATAGTACTAGTGTTACTCTACTTGATTGGATCTTGACTAATAGGACGGAAGCCTTTAACTCAGCAGGTGTTCTCCTAGATGCCATAAGTGATCATTACCCTGTGTACTGTATATGGGATACCTCAGTCCCTTCACTCCCTTCTAAAGTTTTAACATTTTCCAATCTCTCCAACCTAAATATGGAGAACTTTGTTCATGATCTTAACTTAAATCGACTGGTCTCCCATATACTATACTGACGATATTAACATTGCCACTAACTTTTTTAACTCTTCTCTACTCTCGTTACAAAATAAACACATCCCAGTTGCAACGAGAAGGGTTAAAGGGAAAAATCACCAAATGGCCAAAGCGTCCACTGCTCCATCTTCTGAAACTCAGGGATAAACTGTGGTCCACTTGGAAGACCTCCAGTCTACTTGCAGATTTTGAAGCCTATAGATCATTACGCAACAAATGCAAAAAAGTGATTTGACTGGCAAAAAGCTCCTACTACAGGAACCTCCTAAACTCCTTTGCCTCATGTCCCAAAAGGTATTGGTTACAAATCAAAGAAATTCTTGGCAACAACAAGCCAACTACTCCTTCTGATATGTACATAAATGATGTCCACTGTAACCACCCTCTCACTATTGCTAATGCGTTCAACTCCTTCTCCTTCCTTCCTTCTCTTATCCCCCAGGGCCCCCCACACCTGGAACTGCCACTTCTCCTAGTTCAAATACTCCCCCTACCCTGGAGTTAGCTCAGGTCTCTTTCCTGGAAGTTCTAGAGCTACTCAAAACTATCCCTGCTAGTGGCAGCCCTGGTCCTAATGGAATTCATCCAGGGATTATTAGACTGTTTGCTGACTGGCTTGCTAGGCCCATAACCAGGTTTTTCAACCTTTCGGTTAGTACTGGCTCTGTCCCCTCGATCTGCAAATTGGCTAGAACTATACCGTTTTTTTTTTTTAAGAAGGGTGACACTAAACTATTGTCAAATTACCAACCTGTCTCTTCTCCCCATGCTCTGCAAGCTTCTAGAGAAACTTGTACATCGTCAGTTCTGAGTACCTCCTTAAATTTAATCTTCAATCCCCTTCCCAACATTGCTTTAGGGTGGGGCATAGTACTACCACTGCACTGGCCCTGCTCACGAGTGATATCAAAAGTAATATGGATAAGGGCCTGCTCACAGGTTGTGTTCACTCACCTATCTAAAGCTTTTGATATGGTTCACCACCCACTCCTACTGTCCAAATTACAGGCTTTGGTTGTCTGACTCTACCCTAGCCTGGTACGGTAATTATCTGGACAACCGCTCCAAGGCGGTTTCCTACTGTAAAGTTCTCTCCTCCTCTATCCTTATTACCCGTGGTGTTCCACAGGTTCTATACTCGGTCCTCTTCTCTTCTGCCTCTTCCTAAATGATATTCCTAGTCACTCCCTTCACAGTAGCCTACTCATGGACGCCGATGATCTAGTGCTATACTACTCTGCCAGGTCTATTGCTGACATTAACCTAAATCTCTCACATTACTTTCAATCCCTTCAATCCTGGCTCTTGGCTAAACAGCAAATTCTTAACATAGGTAAGACTCAGGCCATGCTGTTCAGATCATCTAAAAAAGTGCTCTCTGAATCTCCTAAGCTCTTTGTTCACTGTCGGGAAGGTAATGCTGTCACTAATACCGCGACTTTCAAATACCTTGGGATACGCTTGATCCTGCTCTTGATTTTTCCATGCATGTCAATGAGGTATGTAAATTTGTCAATACTAGAATTGGCACAGCATATAGAGTATGGCACACTCTCACCCCCACAGCCAGGATAGCTGTAGCTAGAGGCATGCTACTCCCTCAACTCCTGTATGCCCTCCCAGTTCTCTACCGTGCCAATGTTAGAGTGCTAAGCAAATGACACACATCCTATAACAATATCTGTAAGTTTGCCTTATCAGCTCCTCGGCTTACTCATCACTGCCTGCTCTACTCTGGCCTAAACTGGTCGTCTCCAAAAGACCTCAGTTTGTACTCCCTTGGGTGCTTTGTTGACTCCCTAATGAGACCACCCTTTCCAGACTCCCTGGGTGAAATGCTTACCACGGTCCCCAGTGTCCATATACTCAGGTCGTCATCCTCCCCCATGCTATCAGTTTGGCCTTCCACCACAAAAATGGTGGAACAGGCCTTCTCCTATTTTGCTCCTAAATTCTGGAACTCGCTCCCCCCCAGCTAAAATCTCCCCCTCCCACCTCTCCTTCAAGTGATCGTTGTTTGCCCACCTCTATGCACTAGGTAACTGCAATTGCAGCTAATTTTGGACTCCCCTCCCCATTTCTCCATGTAACAACTGTAGAGGTCTAGGAATAACTTTCTGGTTGTATCCTTGCTACTGTGTTTCTTTCCCCTAACTTTACAGACTACTCCAATTGTCTATCTCATGTTTAATTATGACATTATTGGCTACCACTACAGTGCTTGTATAAGTGTACTGTCATTATGTCTATTATGTATGTTCTCCCAGATTGTAAGCAATTATACCCATTTATATTGTTACTGAATTGTCCCGATGTTATCTTTGTATTATCTCTGTTGTACTCTCCCGGGTCGTGCCTGAAAATAGTCAGGATTGTTGCTTAGTGCACTTACACGGTTACCAACAACTAATAAACAATTATATTATGTAGCAAGTCCCTAATGAGCTCCTCACCAGCTGCCTTTTCCTACCTGCCTAAGACTAGTACTAATGGGATTCTTGTAACCCAAGGGAACTGGGTTGTTAAATGTAGTTATGTCAGCACCACCATGCTGCTCAAGGCCAACTCCGGGGCAAACTGCACATGTGCGAGTATCAAGTATGCGCAGTACTATAATCGCTGCAGTAGTACGATTGACTCCTGTGCAGCGAGAGCACAGCATATTCTGTTCACTGCTCTTGTCACTCCTAAAAGCTCTCCACAGCCATACTGGCTCTGACCAGAGTTTGTTGGAATAATGATTGCACTTCTTCCTTCAGAAGGGACAAACGGTCCAAAGGATAACTGAAGGGAGGTGGAGAATTATCTACAGGAGTAGCTAACTGCTCCAGAGCATGCCCCAGCGCAATTATCTCCAGTACCCATTTGTCTGTTGTAATCTCCTGCCACTGTTTTAGGTGCAGGGAGATCCTATCCCCCCCAACCACTCCTGGAGGTAAGAGTGGAAGTGGGGTTACAGTCTGAAAAGAATCAGTCGGAACTGGTGGGGGCAGAGCCATTGGCATTGACTGCTTTGGGTGCTTCTTAATGGGAAGCTTGGGGGAAGGAGGAGTTCTGGCAAAGAGCCACCTCCCCTACCTCTTCCTTGTTGACGGTGGGCACGACCACCTCTTGCAATGGGCTGAAGCAAAGAGCCCTCCCATATCCCCTAGAAGGAGCCAGGTAAAAGGACTTAACAGACCAGATGGTCATTTTGGATGTCTGAAGACTTCTGATCATCTCTTCAACATCATAACCAAACAGTTTTGTCCCCCGAAATGGGGCATTCAAAATTGCCTGCTGGACACCATTAGTAATACCAGAAACTAAACCAAGAATAGCATCTCATACAGATGCCTGAAAGCAGCAGCTCTGACAGAAGCATCAGAGACATCATAGGCAGATCTTAGCCAATGTTTGTCAACCTCAGTGCCGAAGTTAATGTTTTAAATCAACTTATTCTTGGCGGCACCCTCAGGCAAGCCTGGGCTGCAGCCTATGTGGTTCTCCACAGGCTATTCTGGTATCTGATAATACGAGACTGGTAGTTTACAATCCTAAGGCCCAAGGAGGGACAGGCATAAGCACGCTCGCCCATCACATCCAGCCTCCTAGATTCTTTGTCAGGAGGCACAGTACTCTGGTGCTTTGGGGCCCTGGACCCATCATAAGTAGCCATGTTAACTACCAAGTTGGTTTCTGACTGGTTAGCATAATAAGGCTTAGCATCAGCCTTTCTTGGAACTGCTGGCAGTGAGTTTGGTCTGTGCCATGCAAAGGTAGCATCCTCTAATGCAGGATAAATAGAAGGAATTACAATAGAGGCTGAGCAAGGAACCTCCAAAAATTCCATTCAATTCTTTTTGGTGGAATCTTCCTCTTCCACAGCAAGGCCCACGTCAGCCTACAGTTGCTGCATCATGGCTTGAAAAGTAGGATTCTCAAAAGATCTTGGGGTATATACCACAGAGTCCTCACTGCAGCATGAGGGGGTAAGAACTAGAACAAGGTGCCATATACTGTTCTTCCTCATATTCCTTCTCTAATGCCATGAGGAGGGGATTATATTCCATGTTCCCCCCACCCCATTGATGAGGGGAGCCACTGAAGTTGCCAGAGACAATGGTGGCAGTTGAGAAGGAGGAATTTACTGTGTGCTAGAAGTCCTCGATGGGAGCAGAGTACCTCTTGGCCCCATCAACAGAATAACAGCCTGCACAGGTAAGCCAGGCAGAGTGAGTTGTACCATCTCTGAAAATGATGCCAGCACAGCCAGAGCGTCAACGATACCCTAGCCAGGAGCCGTGACTACTTGTACGGAGGATGGGCCTGGGCCAGATGACAATGGTGTTGTACCAGCTATAGTAGGTACAGCAGTGCCAAAGCCAGACCCTGATCTTGGAGTCTAGGCGAAGGTCAGTGGGGGGCTGTCACCAGTGACATTGGAGCAGGCAACTATGCTGAAGGATTACCTTTGTCTCAGCGGCTACTGGGAAGGATTACCTGGTATCACCGGCGACTGGGATCTCAACTAGGAAATAGATCTCATCTCTATGCTTATGCTTGTGTCACGACAATGAGAAGGCTGTGATGATTGTTCCTTGTCCCAGTCCTTTGACCTCGGCAGCCATATCTCAGACTGCGATTTGGGGCCTTGGTCCTTCTTCATGGCTGCCAGTGCTTTTTGAAGAAGGAAATCTTTGAGTCTTCTTATGACATCGTCTTGTTGCCTGGTTGAAACTAGCAGATCTCAAGTCCTCACATTGTGAAACTGGTCCAAACACCATACACAAACTGTGTGCAAGTCTTTATAAAGTTTGTCTCCATACTTACAATACTGTAATAACGCGGATGCAGATTTTGACCGCATGCAGAGATGAGAGGAAAAAAAAATAAAACAGCTAGTCAATGGCATTTTCTCAGCAGGTCTGATGAGTGACTGGAGGGAAGAGAACGGAGGAGTGATGGGGCCACCCACGTTTATGTAGACTGACGCATGACATCTTCATGGGTAGCCCCCAGCTAGCAAAAGTTTCCATGTGGTTCTAGTGCCTGATAGCTGTAGTTCCAAAGGTGTGGCCTAATCGAAGAGATATTTTCGAAGATGATCCGCAGATGATGCCCTAGTGTTCAAGATGCACCTCCTAGCAGTAAACAGCACAATTCATTCAAGTGGATGTGTTCAATCCATTTAAGAATGGATTCTCTAGAATACACATTTTTAGACTAAAAAGGTTGCTCATTATTTACTTATCAATGCATTGTCGACTTTGAAAACAACTGTTTAAACCTGGAAAGAGTTGCCTCCAGTAGGGTAATGCAAACCCAGATCTTCAGATTCCTACTGCTCATGGACAGAAAAGACACAGAAAATTATTGCAGAAAAAGATCATTGTTCCATCCAGTCTGCCCATCATACCCTATCTTAATCCAGACACCAACTGTGTCTGAGGTTACTTATCCCACATATCCACACACACCCATGTTTCCTGTTTTAATACCAAGGCCTTGATTTTTCTGCAACACTTTGGAATCAAATTCTGTGGCTGACAGGATTACGATTCACCACAGAACTTCTGCAGTGGTGGTTTGTAATTTCTGCAGCAGTTCTGTGGCAACAATGAATTGCCACTTTGCAGCATCAGTTCGTCATCTGGACACTGCATCCATGGCAACAAGGAAGGGGGAATGTGCAAAACCACTAGTTCACTCAGCAACATACAAGTAGGCCAGTTCAAGTCTCTTGGTGAAAAGAACAGCGGAGTTAGAAGCAAATAAATTTATAAAAAAGTTCAAAAAATTCCACAGAATTTCATGGAAGTTGTGGAATGACAAGAATTTTCTGTGGAAGCAGAATTTGCTTCTTTCACCCAGCTCTACAGTTCAATCAACTACCATATGTTACTGGACCAAATTATTTCACAGTTCTAATACTGAATTGTTCTAAGAAGGAAAAACCCAAAGAACTATTAAGCCATTGTCCATAAATTTCAATAGAGACTTGTATTTGCAAATACATATTCAAATTCAGCCTGCCATAACAAGCTACATTTGCATTGCCTTGTATTTGTCTGTGGAGGCAACTTGTATGTACAACACATGCATTGTGCAGTGTCAGTGGCTCAGTAGGTAGCACACTCACCTCCGAGACCGGGAGATCAGAGGGCTGTGGGTTCAGTTCCCACATCTGGCACTTGGGTCAATATCCCAGTATTGACACTGTAGTGCAACATGAGAGGGGTGCTGCACTTCTGAGGTGCTGTCTTTCGGATGAGACGTTAAACCGAGGTCCCATCTGCCTGGATTGGTGGTAGTTCAGGTGGATGTTAAAGATCCCATGGCACTTATAGAAAAGAGTAGGGGAATTTCCCCGGTGTCCTGGCCAAATTTCCCTCATTCACTAAAAATACCACCAGCAGCTTAATCTGGTTCAAGGTCAGTTGGCATTCATCTGTATCCCCCTCCCCCGGGTCGTGCCTGAAAATAGGCAGGATTTGTCTAGTGCAGTTACCCGGTCAACAAAAACTAAATAAATAAATTGTCCACTGGGGTTCTCATGAAAATAAAGATGGTATATTCATTGTGGTGATCATGCTGAGCAGAATTTTAAGATAAATTGCTGGGATCAGTTTTGTATATATTCTCCTCACCGGTAATTCAGAAGGTTGTCCTGGTATGCACTCCTGTAGAAATGGACCCTATGCTTAACCTTATAACTCTTCAGTTGTTCAGTGCATGCATGCTTTCATATTCTGCAGTAAGGCCATGTCTAACCAGAAACAAGTGGCTGGGATCCTATTGAAGTACAATTCAATTTCAATGGAGGTGAAGGGGCATGATCCCAGTCTTGCGCTAATGCGAAGATGGAACAGGAAATACTGATGCCCTGTTTACATTTTTTTTTTTTTTTTACTTTTTTCTGGTCTCTATCAGTGCAGATCTCCTCTCCATCATTCTTGGGGTCGAGTGTGTCAAGTGAAAAGCTTTGCCAATGTTTATCAAAAGGCTTAAATTTAGCCAGCCCACCGATGCAAGGTCAGAGTGCCCATCTGCGATGCAGACGACCAGGGACATCAAACAGCCAGCAAGAGGGAGGAAGGGATTGAGCATCCTAGGGACTGCTCTCCTTCTCCGGGGGGAGGGGGGTAGAGTGTCCAGCACACCACAGCCCCATGGCAGAGGCTGGGGGCACCACCATGCTGGTGCCATCACTTCAGGAGGGCAGGGTGGATGCGGGATGCCCATCACAATGCTGACAACCCGGGTTCAGAAATGGACTCGGGATGTCAGATGGCCAGGGGAGAGAGAAGGATTAAGCATCCTAGGGACTGCTCTCCTTCTCTGGGGGGGGGGGGAGGTTGAGTGTTCGGCACACCGCGGACCCCAGGTGGAGGCTGGGGGCACCACTGTGCCAGTGCTGTCACTTGCAGGGGCGAGGGAAGATGCAGGATGTCAATGCATGTCCCCACCCCCAAGGAAGCAACACTGAAAAATACAGCTGCCACCTCTATGAGGCTCTGCTCTCCCCAGTTCCAGTCACACCGCCGTCGCACTCTGGGCCATTGACCCATTACGGCCTCTGGTATGGCCAGCCGACTCCATGCCCTGCCCTGGGCATAAGCCAGGAAGGAAATACTGGTAGTCTCCCCTGCCATAAGGCTTCCTCTGTCTTGTGCGGGTTCGCGCCAGACACACTGGCTCCAAGGGGTCTCTTCTGCCCAAGACGCGATGGGGTCCAGGATGGGCTGGGGCTGAGCCTTGGTGATAGCAAAAGGGCTTAAATCTGTTATTCAAGCTAGTGAGAATTTTATCAACCATGAGATAAGACAGGAGCTCCAGGTGCCATTCTCTGTAAGGCAAGGCAACTTTTAGTTCTTAGGTGCCCAATCCCGGTGGCTCTAGGTGCCGTACAGGTAGAAACATTAAATTGCATGCATAGATGCATAAATAAATTAAAGCAGAATAAAGATAAAAACAAGAGTAAAAAAAACAGACTATATCAACATTAGTTAGTGAGTAAATACTGACGTCCCCAAGTATCAATGTCTGGAAATGTCAAGGCAAATTTATTTTATTTATTTATTGAAGTCTAGGAATTACAACCCTTTGAGTAAGGGACTCATTTTTTTTTTTTTTTTTAAAGATTCCATGTCAGTACAAAGTGTGGCAGGCAAGTGTTACAGACATCATGAACAATGACAGCAATTATATACAGAGAAAAAATTATACAATAGGGAGTTCTCTAACAATGATGTAATACAATAAGCACTGTCAATTGACACAGGAGTAACCAAAATTGTTGAAATAAGTCAGAGAAGAAAAAATAAATTATTGGAGACAGGAGTAACGGAGCTATGGAGGAGAAAGTGAGAAACAGGCCCATGAAGTGGACCAAAAGATAGCTGGAACTATAGTAGAGACCAGAAAGCTGCCCAATGGGTGTGGTCATGGGGCTAATGTGCAGGGGAGAAAATAGTTGGAGGGTTCCAGGCAGTCACAGTTTGATGAAACCAGGATGTGGTCCCGCAGTTCTTTTTTGAAAGGGCCCAGCCTGGGTATGGATAGGAGGGAACCAAGGATGGAGTTCATCCATAAAGGGGCTCTATATTTGAAGGACCTTTGACCAGCAGTGGTTCTACAGAAGAGGACTTGGAAAGCAGTTTTGTTGATGTATCTGCCACCCGCCTGTGCTGCCCTGGAGAGAGGAGAAGATTACAACCAGGGGTGAGTGGCCCATAGAGATTTTTTTTTTTGCTAGTAGCCAAGTCTGATAGTATAGAGATGCACTTGGAAATTTAGCCAGGACCAGTGTTGATAGAGATTGCAGGTATGCGTCAACCTGTCGCAGCCTGGCTTTGTTTAAGGCAAGTTTAATTTTTCTCAGGGCAGCGTTAGAGGCAGACTTAGAGGACTATACCATAGTCTACCAGGGATAGAATAGAGCTGGAGATAGCCAGGGATAGAACAGAACTGGAGACAGCCAGTCTAAGAGCAGCAGGGGGGAGACAGGACCCAATTCTGTACAGGAGGCCAATTCTGGCATTAACAGTGGAGCAGGTAGCGGTAATGTGTTCATGGAAAGAGAGGGCAGGACCGAGGGTGATACAAGGTATTTAAAATAAGGAACAGATTCCAAGGGGGGTGCCATGAGAATTGAGGATGGAGTGTATGGAGGACTTGTACTTACTTTGGTGATGGCAGAATGGCATTACCTTTGTCTTTTTATAACTGAGAATAAGTTTATGAGCTGAAAACCAGAATTCAACCTTCTTGAAGGAGAGCTGCAGGTCCTGTTGAAGCAGGGTGGGGTCAGGGTAGTGACTGAAAATCACCGCATCATCCACTTAGAGGAGGAGACGTCCAGTGCAAGTCAAGGGGAGAGTGTTCAGGTACAAGATAAATAGGAGTGGGCCAAGAATGGAGCCCTGGGGTACCCCAGAGCAAACCTGCAGACTAGTGGATAGGGTGCCATTTATCTTCACTTGCTGGGATGTTCCTTGCAGGTAGTGGGTGAATCAGGCAGTGGCCTCCTGGAACAGGCTCGTGGAAAGGACAATCTCATAATAGGGAATGACAGACCTCACCAAGGCCTTTGATACGGTCAATGTACACAGCCCCAACCAAGGCACCTTGGTTGAAGGCGTCGTGGATGTACGAGGTGTACTCCAGGAAGGCAGAGGTGGTACTGTGGCCCTTCCTGAATCTGTGCCATTGCTGGCAGAAGAATGCGATTCCACGAAGTCAGTGAGTTAGTCGGCAATTTTTTTTTTTTTTTTAGCACTTTTGGGGCAGAATGGAGATAGGCCTGCAGTTATTGTGGGAGGTTAGGTCACTGGATGGGGTGACCACCGCCCATTTCCACTGGGAAGGGAACTAACCAAGACATAGCTGCATAGTCAAGATTTTGGTCAGGGGGGTTAGGACTGCATCTAGAGTCAGGTTGAGCAGCTTAAGGTCTAGTGTATCGCCACTCTGTCTGGATTTGCCAAGGAACTTAGAGAGGTAGGAGCAGGCAGCACTCGGGGAGATGGTCTTGAAACAGAACAGTAGGACACCAGTAGGAAGGGGGACAGGGACAGCCCGGGGGAGGGGGTTAAGAGTACTGAGCTAAGTTCAGTAAAAGCCTCATTAAAGGTGTTGGCAATCTGGTCAGGATTTTGGGTAGGGACTCAGTTTATGATCAGTAGCGGGGGAGGGGGGGAGGATTTACCACCAAGTGCCTTAATATTCTCCCAGAAATTATGTTCCTGCCCCCAGGAGGTGGTGAGTTTAGCTTGGTAGTAAGCAGCTTTAGCTTGGTGACTGGCCCAGGTACAGGAGTTTCGGGAAGCACAGTATAGTCGACTGTCCGCGGGACAGCCAGATTCCAGGGCTTGATGGTGCCATAAGTTGTCACGAGCAGCCATTTGGTCAATTATACACTGAATGACCCAGGTAGAGAAGCGATCTTTTACCACTCGCTTAACAAAGGGGGCCAAAGATATTGCAGGCAGAGTTAAAGGAACTAATAAAGAAGGACAGCGCATCGACAGATGCAGTATAGCCGAGCGGGGTTCAGTCAAAGTTGAGAAGATAATTGAGGAAATGCTCCTAGAGCACCTTTCCTAAGAAGTCGGTGTCCAGTGATACGGGGTCCAACTTTGCCTGTAGCAGGTGACTGGGAAGTGGTCGCCAAGCAAGTCAGATAAGACCTGGACATCGGAGATGCATTCAGGTGATTGGAGAAATGATCTGTTGCCCATGTTTGGTTAAGTCTGGCTGGAAAGGGGACCAGTTGAGTTAGGTTTTGGGCAGCAGTGGCATCTCTGAAATAGGCCGATTGAGGGGCAAGCCAATTTGTGTTAAAGTCATCAAGTGTGATGATCTCAGTTTTTTGGGGAGTTCGGCTGCGATGACTAGAATTGAAGTGAAAACCTCTTTCTGGTTACCAGGGGGTATGTATATAGACATCAGGTATACAGTTTTACTGGAGGTCACAACGGAAACTTTAAGGGTAAGAGATTGGGCGTTAGCAGTGGAGAGGGTAGTCGGGATTACATGACCTTGTAGTGCATTATGGAGATAGATGGTGCAACCCCCCCCTCATTTTTCCCATTCTATCTAATCTGTACAGGGTGTAACCAGATAGCAGGACAGCAGAGTCAGGGGTATTGTGGGGTAACAAAGTTTCAACTACCGCAAGAGCATCTGGGTTGTGGTGGCATAACCGGCTTGGCGTTGGGCATGCTTCTTCAGAAGGCTACAAATGTTCTTGGTAGCCAGTAGGAGGCCACCAGTATGCTTAAGTTTTTGAGGGAAGGTGGGCATATGGAGGGCCCAGATTGGGATGAACATTTCCAGAGAGAAGCACGAGAATGAAAGAGAACCTATACAGTAAATGTTTGGGAAGCTTCTTTAAGGCAAGTTGGGTGCCCCTAGAGGTGGGGCAGCTGAGCTAGTTTACAGTAGGGGATCGGATGAAGTCCAGGATTTCAGGGCCCCCAGAGGAGTTTTGGTTGGGACAGATACACTACAGGGGTACACAGGAGGGATGTCAATGAAACAAGAGAGGCAGAACGTGGTGCCGAAAGGAGGGGTAATGTGGCACGTAATGATAGGAGTACCAGGGGAGGCGAGCGATTTAGCGATGAAGGTGGGTAAGGGAAGAGAGGACAGAAGGAGGGGCACAGGAAGAAACAGAGTAGAAAGATTCATTATGGCAGAAAAGGCAACAGAAAGTAGACAATGTGGAGGGGGTGAAGAAAGGGGAGACTGACAGGATCAGGGAAACAGGAAGTAAAAAGTGGAGAGGGGTAAAGAAAGGGTGAATGGACAGGTTAAGGGGAACAGGATATAGGAACAGAAAAGTAGGAAGCATATGACACTAGCTAGTGGTATGGGGTAGGTGTCCGCCCTTTGGAGCAGAGGGTGGAAGGTTCAAGACCCAGCAAAGTAGCATAGCGTAGCTAAATGGGAGCCTGAGGCACTTGGGGTACTGCAAATAGGTATTGAGGTGGGTCTTAAAAATCTCGATTGAAACGGCCTCCCTCACAGATGGTGGTAGTGAGTTCCACAGGCCGGGACTGGTGACGCTAAAGGCCCTGTCGCCGGCAGTTTTTAACTTCGTCCTGAGAATCGCAAGGAGGCCCCAAGAGGAGGAGCAGTGGGAGCGGGCATTAGTGGCGGGTGTTAGGTCAGACAGGTAGCCAGGACCAAGTCAATGTAGGGCCTTAAAGGTGAGCAAGGCCTCCTTGAAGAGGATCCTCCACCTGACAGGCAGCCAGTGCAGTTCGCGCAACACTGGAGTAACATGACTGAACTTAGAAAGTCCTGTCAGCAGCCTGGCGGCAGCATTCTGCACTAGCTACATCGGTGGAGGGTACTTCCAGAGACCCCAAAGTACAGCGCATTACAGTAGTCGAGTCTGGACATCACAAAAAGCATGCACCAAGGTGGGGGAGGTCCCCAGGTGGAACTAGGGGCTTGATCCTAGCACTATTCCTCAGATGGTAAAAACGGCTTTGGACAATGGAGGACACTCGAGGTTCAAATATCAGTCCATCATCAAGGAAAATGCCTAGATCGCACACCCTAGAGGAAGCCTTCAACTGTGCAGGCCCCAGGGTTAAGCCTGTTGCCACACCAGAGTCAATCCTATCATTCCTTAGGTTCCACTCCACCACCAGTACCTCTGTCTTATTGGGGTTCATCACAACCAGCTGGAGGACATTCAGTTATTGATCTCAGTGAGGCAGTTTAGTACATCCATGGTGCCTGGTGTCCCAGAGGCAATGGAAAGATAACTGGGTATCATCTGCATAGCAGTGAAAACCCATGTTGTACTTCCTAATGAGCTCACCCAGGGGCAGCATGTACATGACCAACAGCATGGGTGACAGGACCAAGCCCTGAGGTACTCCGCAGGTCAGAAGGAAGGGGAGGAGGGAGGAAAAATTTCCCATCACCACCCGCTGCCTCCTATTCATGAGATAGGACTCAGAAGGGAGATGACAGTGCTGGTAAGTCTGCAGCACTCAGACAGTCGAGTAACACAACATGGTCCACCGTGTCAAATGCTGAGAAGAGACTGAGGAGAATGAGAATGGACCCCTCTCGTCTCTCTCTCTCAACCCGAGGAGGTTATTGTGCACCCGAACCAATGCTGTTTCAGTGCTATGCCTCGCACGAAACCCAGACTGGAGTAGCTCATAGATGTCAAAGGCCTCAAGATGCTCCTCAAGTTGTTGCGCCACAATTTTCTCTACAGGCTTACCTAAAAAAAGGAATGTTGGAGACAGGTCGATAGTTTGCCAAGATGTCAGGGTCTAAAGATGTTTTTTTCAGAAGAGGTCACACCAGTGCCTCTTTCAAGGAATCTTGGGAAATCCCCCTCTGACAAAGAGCACCGGACAATCAAGGCAAACACCGGACTAACGGAGTAGACACATGCCATCATGAAACGAGTAGACACTGGGTCTAGTTCACAATGTGAGCGCTTCAGCCTGGAAGCAACCTCAATTACCTCAGCCACCTCCACCAGTTTAAACTCGCCCCAAATAGGTGGAGTGCTTTTGTGATGCCCATGGTGACCGCTGCAGGCATTCCCTGCCAGATGGAGGACACCCTGTCAGAGAAACTGCGCAAACTACACACAAGGATTCAGAAAAGGCTTTTTTGGCTGAAGATGGACTGGGTTTAGCAGCCTATCCACTGTCCGAAATAGCACAGCCGGTCAGTTCTTCCCTGCAGCAATCTCCCTTGACAAGAACTCTCACGGTTGATTGCCCCCTGGTACTCACCATAGTGAGCATGTAGTGCCAGTTTATCCTCCTCTAGCCTTGTCTTCTGCCAGCAGCGCTCCAGCTTTTGACCCGTAATCTTCATCACCTTGAGCTGCCCATCAAACCAAGGGAACCTCAGGTGAGAGGATTTGGGTCATACACGGACCGGTGCAAGGGCATTGAATATGTCGGACATCGCCTTATTATAAGTGGCAATTGCATCACTCATGCCCCCTGCACATGCAGTACCTACACTAGATAGGTCAGCCACCACCAGGTAACCCTCTGGGGACAATCCCCTCAAAGGGCAGTAGCTGACCATCTCCACAGAGAGAAGGTTCTCGAGGGAGGCCCTTAACGAGAACTCCACCATGTAATGATCAGACCAACTGATTTGATCAGTCTTGAGGTTGTGAAACTCAAGCCCCAGTGAGAACACTAGGTCCAACATGTGGCCATCCTGATGGGTCACAGAAGTTAACTTATTGTGCCAGGTCAAGAGAAGACATTGAATATACCATTGTAATCTCCCAGGTCGCACCTGAAAATAGGCACTTGGTTGTCTATTGTGCTCACCCGGTTAACAAAAGCAAATAAATAAGTACCTTGAGAAGAAAGGAATCAGAGTCTATGAGAAGCTGTAGTCAGCCATAGCTCTCGTTTATTTATCCGGTTGTGTTTTTTTTTTTTTTTTAAATAAAAGCAAGTAGTAAAAGACAAGCGTCTTTCATTGTGGTTTTCTCCTCCATTGTTATGCTTTGTTTGAGATGCGCTCTTCTGGTGATCCTTGTGCCTGCGCATGTAACTCACTCTTGAGATTGCCTAGCTCATCTATGAATCTGTCAATCAGTGCTCACATGGACAAGCTTAGAGTGAGACAGAGCGCAATGTGGCTGAAGTGACTGTTTTAATAAATTGCTTTGATTCTGAACTTTCCTTATGCGGTTTGTTTTATTTATGAGCAAGTGGCCATTCCGTATACATCAGTGTGATACAAAAAATTTTTTTTATTATTATTTTTTTTTTTTTTTTAAATAGTTCAGTTTATGCGAGTGAACGGTATTCAGCTTGAAATAATCTTGGTACTGCAGACAGTAATTGTTAGGGAGAGAGGCATCTATATTTGTTCTATTTGTTACAGTAGAGGTTCTAACCTCCCCCCCCCACCAAACAAAACACTAATGAACAAAAAAATAAGATATGGACTTGACAGGTAATGTACAGTTTCACCACTGCCAACTACTACAGTTACAATACCGTAAAAGAGAGCCATATGCCAGGGCTTTAAAAAAAATTAGAGCTACCCTGACAACAAGTCATTGTGCTTGAGCTCATTTCAACACTATTTTTAAAATGTCATCTGGTTTCCACTACATTTACTTTCTCCTCATAGGGGTGATTCAATTTACAGCAAAATACTGTCCGCTTTTGAATGAGCGTGCCACGCACTCACAGGCTTCTACGGACACTCGCACGTTCAAGTCAATGGAAAGAACAGATGTGATAAATGATAAACTACGGAGATTTGCCTGCAATGCGCATGTCTCAGAAACGCAAGCTTTAAACATGGTGATCCTGGCAGGTCCGTTAACAATGAGGGTAATTAAATAGCAGAGACTCTGCATCGGACAGCAGTGAGGCATGGAAAAACGCTGCCATTCAAATTTATTTCCACAACCTAACACCACAGTACACCTCATGAGTAAATTTGTGATATTGCATCGTTGCATTAAGTTTGTAGACTGAGAATGGTCCAAATTCTGCTATGGTAGTTGAGCTGCTAATAAAGAGGTTCGGGGATGGGTGTCATGGAGTAGGATATTGTCCACATAAATGAATGCCTTGCAGTTCTCAGCACCAATAGTGATAACCTTGTATCTTCAGATTATTCTTAATTTTAAGGGCTGAAGGCTCTAGGTACAGATTAAAATGTGTTGAGGGGGGGGCAACCCTGTTGGGTTCCTCTTTGTAGTGCAATAACCTCTGAAGAAAAAAAAAAAAAACACACTGCAATATACTCTGGCATATGGGTTTGTACGGAGGACCTGGACCCATTTAATAAAGCCATCTGGGAAGCCAAATGTGTGTAGCATAGCAAAATAGAAGTCCCATGACACCCAATCAAAGGTGTTCTCAGAGTCTAGAGACACCAGCCTCGTGGGCGTGGCTGGTTCCCCTGATGTGGAGAATATGTGGGCGAGTTTTTTCAGATGGTCGAAGGAATTGCACCATGGCATGAAGCCCACTTTCTCAGGCCCCACCAGGACACCCCCACACCCCATTTACCCAAGTGGCTAGCACCTTCACTAGAATTTTCATATCCTGGTTGATCAGGGAGCCGAGTCTGTGGCTAGCAACCTGTTTTGGGTTCTTGCCAGTCTCAAGGATCAGCCTGATCAAGGCCTCAGTTAAGGATCTTTCCATTAGACCATATGCATATGAGCAAAGGTATGGGTAAGGAAAAGGTCAGTTCAGGCTTAACAGCATTTACAGAAACTGACTGTAAATCCATCTGGGCCAAGTACTCTGTCTGGATTAAGTGCTCCGACTGCAGCCTGCACTTCTGGTTTTTGCATGATGGGTCCTTCTAAAATGCTTTCATGGTCTTCCGAGAGAGTAGGAAGTGGGATAGAGTCTAAATAATTGGAGATCTTAATTGAAGTGAGTGGGTCTTTGTTCAACTCTTATGGAGTTTCATGCAAGTCCTTGAACTCCTGTGCTATTTCTCTGGCAATGTTTCAAGTGGGGTGGCCCTCTCTGATCTAATCTGCTTAACTAAGAAAGACTCCTCCTGTTTTCTAGGACAGGGAGCCATTAGTTTGCCTGCTTTCTCTCCTTGTTCAACAATACTTTGTGTGTGTTTTAAAAACTGCATGCTCTGCTTGTTCTAAGAATTTTTTCATATTGAGCCTACATTTCCTGCAAGCTAAGCCATACCCTCCTGTGGCGTTTTTATTCAACTTGGGTTCTATTTCCCTAATACTGCCTAGGGGCATTTGTGCCTTTTCGGCTTTAATGCATTTAATTTTTGATACCAATCAAGTCATTTTCACCCCTGAGGGAACATCTGAGGGCTGCCCAGATCACATCTAGATTAGATATAGAATTTGCATTTATGTTAAATTGTGTGATGAGCTCAGAGAGCTTTTGGACTATCCATTTGTCTGTTAACTGGTCATTTAGCTTCACTGAAACAAACAGAATTTGCAGACAGATCAGGACAGCTTGGCCCACAGTCTGCCCATTTTGTTCTTCAAGGTATAGTCTTTGTCCATTCCTTGTGTAAAGGCTTGTTGCATCAAGACTGGCAAGTGGGAGGGATACAGAGGCTTAATAAAGGGGAAGGAATGTGGGCAGAAGGTGACAGTGAAAAAGCAGGGATACTGAAAGAATATTTCTGCTCAGTATTCACAACAGATGAGGAGGGGGAGGTGCCTAAACCAAACAAGGGAGAAACTCTGAATTGGGGGGGGGGGGGGTCGCATCCAGTCCATTCACAGAAGAAAGGGTTTTGAAAGAACTCTTGAAACTGAGGGTGGACAAAGCAATGGGGCCAGATGGGATTCACCTAAGAATACTAAATGAACTAAGGGTAGAACTAGTAACACCACCGACTACTCTCTTTAACAAATCATGGGAGGATGGAGTGGTACCTGAGGACTGGAGGAGGGCAAATGTGATTCCACTTCACAAAAGTGGGAGCAGGGCAGAGGCAGGAAACTACAGACCAGTTAGTTTGACTTCAGTGGTAGGGAAAATGATGGAATCACTTCTGAAGGAAAGAATTGTTGAGTACCTAGAGGCCAGTGGGGCACAGGACCCAAGGCAGCATGGTTTCACAGCAGGAAGGTCACGTCAGATGAACCTAATAGATTTCTTTGACTGGGCGACCAAAGTAGTAGACCAGGGAAGGGCTGTGGATATGGCCTATCTAGATTTTAGCAAGGCATTCGACACAGTCTCACTAAAGATTAATATACAAGTTAGCCAGCCTTGGAGTGGGGTCCCAAGGTGGTAGCTTGGATAAAAAACTGACTGGACAACAGGACGCAAAAGGTAATAGTAAACGGAGTCCACAGTGAAGAAAGGAGGGTAACTAGCATGATACCGCAGGGTTCGGTACTGGGACCGGTCCTCTAATATCTTTATAAGTGACACTGGGAGAGCACCTGGAAGGAAAGGTTTGCCTCTTTGCAGATGACACAAAGATCTGCAACAGGGTTGATACACAAGGTGGGGTGGAAAGAATGAAAAAGGACCTGGCAAGGTTGGAGGAATGGTCAAATACGTGGCAGCTCAGATTCAGTGTAAAGAAGTGCAAGGTAATGCATCTGGGAAACAAAAACCCAGGGGAAGAGTACACAATGGGGGGTGAGTTAATAACAAAAATCAAAAGAGACCTAGGAGTAATTATATCAGATGACCTAAAGGTGGGCAAGCAATGTGAGAAGGCAGTAAGGAGGGCTGGGGGGATACTGGGATGCATAGGGAGAGGTATCAACAGTAGAAAACAGGAAGTTGTTATCCCTCTCTACAGACAGTGAGATCCCATCTGGAGTACTGCATGCAATTCTGGAGACCCCATCTCCGAAAAGACATAGAGTGGAGGCTGTTCAGAGGACAGCAACCAAAATGGTGCAGGGTCTGCACCAGAAGACATACGAGGAGAGACTAAAGCAGCTTAATATGTATACCCTTGAGGAAAGGAGGGAGACATGATAGAAACTCAAGTATCTCAAGGGAATTAACAAGGTACAAGAGGGTAGTATCTTTCAGAAGAAGAGATGTGCAAGAACAAGGGGGCACAATTTGAAGATAGAGGGGGGATGGCTCAGAGGTAATGTTAGAAAGTATTTTTTCACAGAGAGAGTTTTGGATGCATGGAACAGCCTTCCTGAGGAGGTTGTGGAGTCAGCAACAGTGGGAGAATTCAAGAATGCATGGGACAGGCATAAGGCAATTCCAGTGGGGGGCAGGAGGAAGTAAGCTGTTGATTAACTAGAATCTGCAGCTTATCCATCAGGTAGGGAAATGGGCAGACTGGGTGGGCCAAGCAGTCCTTATCTGCCATCAAATTCTATGTTTCTATGAGTGGTGTGACAGCACCCTCGGTTATATATGACCTCTATGGAAACCATGCACTAGTGACATCTCAGTTAGAAAAACAGTCAATTATAGAGAATAAGACCCCATGCTATCCAGCTTCCTGGAGTTCTTGTCCATAGGCTGAGTAGAAAACGGGGACTTTTGCCTTGTCACGAGCCACAGCCTGTACCACCCACTCATGGTTATGGTAAGAGTAAAAGTACTGAGCACCCTGTTGGTGCAGCTGGTATTTCTTTTCTATTTTCTTATCAATATCAGGGGTAGAGATTGGCATTTGCACTAGCTTGCAGGTTGCCTTCTTTAGGGACTTGTGGACAGGCAGAAGCAACCTCTTGGTCGGGGTTAACCCCATCATATCCAGGAATTCCACCTCATCCTTAATGGGCTCCTGGGTGGAGAAGCTGAGAACATTAATCTTTTGCCACACAAATGAATAATGTGAGAAGAAATCACCCCAGGCTCAGAGAGGAGAGCAAAATCCCTGCTCCAGGGAACCAAACGGGCCTGATGGTTTACCCTCCTTCTCCTCCTCCTCCCTCACTATCATAGTAAGATTCAGCCCCTTACTCCTCCGGAACCAGGGTAGGTATGAGAATCAGGGGAGGGGAGACAAGCATGCCCATAAGTGATCCCACAGCCTGGAAGACCTGGAAAAACTGCTATGCCTTGGTCATGTCCTCTACTGAGTGCGTTTTATTCTTGTCCACTGATGACTCCTTTCCTTCTTCAGCAGGAGGGGCAGCAACATGTTTTTCTTTTTTCTTTGCAGGCACAATCTCTGGAGCTTGCTCAGAGGCTCTTCTATGCTTAATGGTTTCAGGGCTCCCCTGTTCAGACACCTTAGACTCCAAGCGGTCTTTAGCAGACTTGTCCTTCTGCTTGCTTGTGAGGGGCTAGAACCTCTTCTGAATGTTTTGGTGAAGTGGAGGCATACTGAGAAGCCATAAGGTCTTCTAATTTCTTAGCCCTTCTTTTTTTTTTGCAGTTCTTTTATCCACCAGGTCCCTGACAGCTTCCCATCTTGTCGGGCTCCCCCAGCCCCGTTCCCTGCTTGCAGCTTACCCCTCCAGCTATCCCACGGCTTACCCCCCGTGGTGGGGCAGTGGGGATCCCTCTACCCGCCTAACTCTGGATCCGATGCTGGAGGGATTACTGCCCATCGCGGGGGCGGTGCCTGCAGGGATCCCATGTCACCGTGCTCGCCAGTACCACATTTTTCCTCCAGTATTTTTCCCCTTGGACCGGGCGTGCAATAGCGTCCAAGTGGTGCGCGCATGCTCTGTCACAGCGCTCCCTCGATCTGCCCAGTCTAAACTCCTCACTGAAGCTTTAGTGTGCCAGCCTCCTAGCCTCCCGCCAGGGCAGATGAACACCGAGATGTTGGTCCCCCGCCCCAGAGAAGGAGAGCAGTCCACGGACTCAATCTTTTCCTCCCTGCCGACCCCGGCGGCCCTGCTCGCTCCGAACACGGGTCGCTGGCATAGCGAGGTAAGGCAACCAGCACCCTCAGCTCCTCAGCCACCGGCCGGCAACTTAGCCTTCTTTTTGATAGTTTTAGGGCAAAACTTGATGCAAATCTCACAATCAGAAAAAAGGTGATCTGGATATGGACACCTCAAAAGGCAACTTGTGGCAATCCGCCTTAGCGAGGAGGTTGAAACAGTTTTTAGAATTTTTGAAACCTGTAGATCATGTTTTCTTTTTGGGTCCGTCAGACATGCTAATCGATGCAAATCCAAATTCGGTTCTGTTCCAAAAAGTGAAACATTTTAGTTTGCGGTTCAGTTACTCAAAAAAAGAACCACTAACTAATAGTTTAAAAGTGTAATTTTAAATAAAAAATAAACAAAAAAACCCACACCAACTGAATCTCAGTTCCCACAAAGAAGGGAACCGGAATGAACAACCACCACAAAGTGGCAAAGAAAGAAGTTAGAGAACAGAATAAAAAGTGTTTTTTTTTTAATATGTTGAGATTCCCAAAGTGGGTGAAAAAACCTGAGTCAAAGAATTTTCTCCAGTTCCAGGGAACTAGAAAATAGCCATAAAAATTAATAGAAAAATACCACAAATACCTAATGCAGAGATCTGAAAAACTAAAGTACTGTGAAAAATGTAAAGAAATTATAAAACAAAACCGCAATTAGCTGAAGAGAAATGGGAGCGCTCTTCTTGCTCAGGCGGAGAAATAAATCTGGTGTTAGAGGGCAGAGTGGAGCATGACGCACAGCAGAGATTTGACATTCATTATAAGATTCTCCAATTTGATTAAAATACTACTCTTAGGGGTAGCTCAAACCAGCAGGCTGATTTGCAGTGGTTAAGCATAGTGAGGGATTCCTGGGGTTTGAAGCAAGCGTTTTGCTACAATGCGGACATCCACTATCCATTTGAGCAAGGCAGACTGTTTCAGCGGGGCGGGTCTCTAAAAGGAAAAGTGGACATCTCATTGAACATTTGTGCACATTAATGTATGACCGCTCATTTGATACCCCTGTCGGAAAGTGGCTATACTGAGACAGTCCCATAGGATGTGCACAAGATGTGCTCCAGTCTGTTGGCACCTCCAAATCTGTTCTCCCGCAACAGGCCCAGCTTTACAAGGGCAGCAGGGGTGCAATGCCATCTGAGAAAGACCTTGTTATGGAGGAGGCAACTCCTTCTCTCCTTCCATCCCTACATACTGAGTGAGCTACGTGAAGGCAAAAGGACCATGCATCCTTGGTGATCTCTGTGCCTAGTTCCTGTTCTCATGAAAGTTTAGAGGGGACAGACTGATCTGGTAGAGCATCCTGTAAAAGTCTGTATATGAAGGTAGCTCTCCTCCTGGGAAGCCTCATCCTGCCATCAACAAGGACCAACCCGGGATCCAATATGCCCTCTGAACACTGGGCCCCTTCCCCATGGTCATGCTCTTGATCTGGAGGTACCGCTAAAAGTTTTGCTTAGGGACATCAAATCAGACTTCTAGGGCGCGTAAGCCTCTATGTGACCTGTCTGAAGTGAGGAAATCTCTAACCAGGAGAATGTCTTGACTAGCACAAGAGGGCCATTTTGGTGAAAGAGATGCCTATACAAAAAGTACAGTTGATCCATAAGGGCTCCAGAGGAGAGGAGTTGAGAGTAGTTTCAGGATTTTGTAAATTTGTCCCCAGGCCTTTAGAAAAATTAATAGTGGGATGACCCGAGAGGTTGTGGTACAGACCCATAAAGAAACATGGCAGCAAGGTGGTTCTGAAAGAGGGCAACAGGAACAGGGATACTCAAGCCCTCCCTCACGTGTTAGAGAAAGCAGAACAATGGAGCAGGAAGAGGAGTTGATAAAGGTTATCGGGGTTGAGCAGAGAGTAGGAAAGGAACTGGGAACACAAAAGAAAAATTTGGGGGGGTGGGGAGATGCAGGGGAACAAAAACAGGAAGAGAGAGAAGTCAGGCAGTAAAACATGGAAGGTCATGGTGACAAATGCACGCAGCCTGGGAAATAAAGTCCCAGACATGGAGGCCTTAATTGAAGGAGATCTGGACATAGTAGCAATAACTGAAACCTGGTACACAGCTACTCATGAGTGGGAAACAAATGTACCAGGATATGTTCTATTCAGGAGGTATAGGGAGGGGGAGTAGCCCTGTATGTCAGAGAGGGTATAATGGCAACACAGGTACAGGGTAGACGGGGAGTCACTGTGGGTCACCCTTCAACCTGGAAATGGCACAGCAATATGCACAGGGGTGGTATACAGGCCTCCAGGATAGGGAGAAGAACTGGACAGGGAGCTAGTGGAGGAAATACACGAGACAGCAATGAAAGGTGAAATTCTACTGATGGGGGATTTCAATATGCTTGACGTGGATTGGAAACACTGTGTAGCTGCTTCAGGCAGAAGCAGAGGCATCCTTGATTCACTCCAGGAGGCTGAACTCAGCCAGCTTCTAGCTATATGCTTGCTGCAACTACTTTTCCATTGTATATCTCCTCGAAGCTGTGGGTCTTAACATGACCTACTAGCTTGACTCTTACTTTGCTATTTTCCTCACAGTGATTCCTTTCTAATAGTCTCTGTATGTAGGCTGTAGGAGCATTTGTACTGTTTAGCCACTATTGGTCATACTTAAGGTCACCGTTTAGGTTTACACCATCTACCTTGAAAACTATGCTTTGTATGATATGTGTCAATTGTTTGTACATCATGCTACATTGTAACTCACTTTACCTGCTCCCCCAGGTCAGACTGGGAGACTAGCAACTTGTTCAGTGCACCTTGCCTGATGAAACTTTTCAATAAATAAATAAATAAATAATAAATAAACTTGTGCTTGATCCCACCAGAGACGGGGCAATTCTGGATCTAGTAATGGCCAATGGGGATCGAATCGCAGATGTCCAGGTAAAAGGGCAACTAGGATCCAGCTATCACAACATTGTGTGGTTCAGTATAGGGACAGAGACTCGCTCAAGTCATACTAGCACAAAGGTTTTGGCTTTCAAAAATGCCGACTTCGCTGAAATGGGGAGGCGTATCAAAAGAGCCACTGAGAGATGGGGGCAGGTCGGGGAGTGGAAGAGCAGTAGAAGCTTCTAAAGGAAGCCTTACTGGAAGTAAACCAATTCATCAGATTAATATCTAAAGGCAAAAGAAGGAGAAAGCCAATGTGGTTCTCGAGAGAAGTGGCGGTAAAGGTCAGAGCAAAAAGGAAAGGGTTCAGGAAATATAAGGAGACTCAAAGGGAGGACAGGGAGGAGTACCTAGAGTGTCTAAGGGAAGCAAGATAGGGAGTAAGGAGAGCAAAGGCACGGGCTGAGGAAGTTTTAGCACAGTCAGTTAAAAAAGGGGACAAGACATTCTTCAGGTACATCAGCGAAAGGAGGAAAAACAAGGGGGGATTGCAAGGCTCAAGGGAGAGGGAAGGGAATGCAAGGAGGGTGACCTGGAAAAGGCAGAAATACTGAATAAATATTTTTGTTCAGTATTCACAGAAGAGGGGGAAGGGGAGGGACAGGGATCACAGCAGTACAGCAGTTGCTAAAGGAGTGAAGAGGTGGACAATAGTCCATTCACAGGGGAAAGAGTCCTGCAGGAGCACACTAAATTAAAGGTGGACAAGGCGATGGGACTAGATGGCATACACTCAAAGATATTAAGAGAACTGCGAAGGGGAGAACCTCTGGCAGCCATGTTCACAGTGTCATTTAACACAGGGGTGGTACCAGAGGAGGGCACATGTGGTCCCTCAACACAAATCCGGCAGCGGGGAGGAGGCGGGGAACTATAGGCCGGTCAGCCCCACCTCAGTAGTGGGGAAGAGCATGGAGACATTGCTTAAAGAAAGGACAGTGGGGCATCTAGAAGCCATCGTAGCCCAGGACCATCAGCAACATGGATTCACAGCGGGGAAGTCAGTTCAGACAAATCTGGTTGATTTCTTTGACTGGGTGACAAAGGAAGTAAATCAGGGTGGGGCAGTGGACGTTGCTTACCTTGATTTCAGCAAAGTCTTTGACACCATCCCACATAGGAGGCTGATAAACAAGCTGGGTAGGCTGGACATGGGGGACAGGGAGGTAAACTGGGTTAGAAACTGGCTAACAGACAGGAGGCAGAGGGTGGTGGTAAATGTGGTGCAGTCTTGGGAGAGGGGGGTGACCGTTGGGGTGCCTTAGGGATCAGTCCTGTTTAATGTCTTCAGGTGACATTGCAGAAGGGCTGGAGGGAAAGGTCTGCCCGTTTGCAGATGACACCAAGATCTGTAACAGAGTGGATACCCCAGAGGGGGTGGAGAAAATGAGGAGGGACCTGGGGATACTTAAAAAATAGTCTGAGGACTGGCAACTAAAGTTTAATTCAAAAAAGTGCAAAATTATGCACCTGGGACACAGAAACCCTGGGGAAAGCTACAAGATGGGGGGGGGGATAAGGCAGCTGGGAAGTCCAGTGGCATGCTGGGGTGCATAGGCAGGGGTATCGCCAGCAGAAGAAGGGAAATAGTGATTCCATTGTACAAAACCATGGTCAGGCCTCACATGGAGTACTGTGTGCAGTTCTGGAGGCCATACCTTCACAAGGACATTAACAGGCTGGAGACAGTCCAGAGAAGGGAGACTAAGATGGTACAGGGCTTGCAACACAAGACTTATGAGGCGAGATTAAGGGACCTCAATATGTACTTGCTGGAAGAGAGGAGGGAAAGAGGGGACATGATAGAAACATTCAAGTACTTCAAGGGTATAAAGAAGGTGCAGGGCGGAGATATTTTCCAGTACAGAAGGAACACAAGAATGAGGGGGCATGACATGAAATTGGAAGGTGGGACGTTAAGAGGGAATGTGAGGAAGTTCTTCAGAGAGGGTGGTGGACGCATGTAATGGTCTGCCTCAGGAGGTGGTGGAAGCAAGCACTGTGGAAGGATTCAAGCATGCTTGGATCAGGCATATGGGAACAACGGAGATACAGCAGCGAGTGGGTCGGAAGCAGTAATCCAGTATAAGGGCTTACAGATAGATTAGATGGGCCAGGCAGTCCTCATCTGTCGACAATTTGTGTTTCTATGTTTCACAGCCAGAGGAGGGAAGAATGTGAAGATGGGAAGAACTAGCATATGGTTTGCACAGTAGTGAAGGCACAATGACCTCCCCTGAATCAAGACAGACCCCAGTCTCCCCATGTCCTGTGAGTACGTGCCTTCACTACTAAAACACAGTGGTTTTCCTTCCCATAGGTATTCTGGAACCATTTCAAGGAGAGGTTTATGGGTAGGTGTGAAAGGATGAGTGATACGAGACACCAATAGCATTTTGAGGGCATCTATCCTGCCAGCCAGGGAGAGATTCAGCAGTTTTCATTCGGCCAGCTTGGTTCTAATGGCATCCAGCAGTGGGGCCACATTCAACAGTGCAAACTTTCAAGTGGAGGGATGAATGGTGGCCCCCTGAGACCATTTGAGGCCCTTTTCTGTGAAAGGTTTTGCAGTGGTAAGGCAGCGCAAGGGTAAGACTGCTGTCTGATTCCCCCTCAGCCCAGAGACCCCTGTAAAGTGCTGGAGCAATTCTAGGAGGTGTTCCAGGGTGGTCTGTCTGTCCTCTTGCAGAATGAGGTCGTCAGTATACAGAGGAGCTCAGTATTCATCTCACTCTCTCAATACAATCCCCACATAAGGGATGGAGTCAGATGGCAATGGCTTGAGGCTCTATGATAAACACAAACAGTAGAGGGGTCAATGGACAGCCCTGCCTTGTACCTTTCTGTAAAAGGAAAACAAAAATCAGCCTGATGAAGTCTGTTTAGCCGAAGTGCTGGGGTTACTGATGCACCTTTGGCTGGTAGTTTGCCACCAATAAATACGTTTACTTTGGATTACACCTTGAGTGTTTGCGGTTGTGGAGTGCTCATATTGGAGAACTGTTCTCTTACTACTGGGCTGGCTGCCCTATCATTAGCACCCACCTCGTACTGCTGTTCATAGTAAGTAAAACTTTGAGCTCTGTAAAAGGAAAGAGGCATATCCCAGGCCATTGGTTAAAACAGAGGCTGCTGCTGTGCTAGGGCGCACTTGTATAGAAAGGAAGGTAAGCCCACTCCCCATACTCTCCATGGTGTTTAGACGGTACTCCCACTCTGCCAAATCAAAGGCCTTTTTGAGGTCTACTGCTATGGCAACTGCTTGTGTAGGGGCCTTTTGTATGGCATGCATGAGGTGATCAGAGCTTTGCCTACCCTTAATGAAACCTATCTGAGAGGGGTGGATACTCCCCTGCAACACAGACTCCAGTCGAGACACCAGAATCTTTACCTGGACCTTGGCATCAGCATTTGTAAGAAAGACAGGTCTAGACAGGTCCGGCAGAGTGTCATCCTTACCTTTTTTCTTTTTAAGGTAGCATTATAATTACTGCTTCTCACATTGTGGGAGGTAGGGCCCGAGTCTGCAGGGCTTCTTGAAACACCTGCAGTAACGTGAGGCTGACCTCATCAGTGAAGTGCTGGTATAAAAATCAATCTCTGCCATTGGCTTTGCTTTTATTCAGAGAGTGGATAGCAGACAGCACTTCCAATAGTGTTATTGGCTTGTCCAATGAACCGGTCTCTGTGGGTGTGACCCTGGGCAGTGAAAGCCAACTGAAGGAGAGAATGCCCTCTTTTGTGGGGAGGATTTGTGGAGGAGTACAAGTTCATGTAAAAAGACTGCATAATGGCATTAAGGGTTTCAGAGTCCGTATGAACCTTGCTCTTGCTATCCCAGAGTTCTGCAATATGATTTTCTGCTTGCCTTTTTTTCATCCTGTAGGCCAAGAGTTTTCCAGCCTTTCCCCCGCTTTCCAATAGGTATGTTTCAGGCAGAGAAGAGCCAGCTCAGGGTTTTGTAACAGCACCATTTGGGAAGGTGGCGTTTGTTGCTTGTAATCAGCCTCCACTTTACTGAGCTCCAATTTCAGTGAGCAAAGGTCCATCTCTCTCTCTCTGCATCTATAGGCAGCCTATTTACAATTCTTCCATGCGTGGTTGTTTTACAGCCACACAAATCTTTTTTTTTTTTGGTTACGTAATCCCATCATAGTTACGCTACATGAAGGTCTCAGTCTCCTGTTTTGCCCACTGTGTGAGCTTATGATCTCTTAACAGGAGGGGGCCTAGCCTCCAGGCCTTGGATGCAGGGGGGAACCCCCCCACACATAAGTGATATGGATATGGGGCATGGTCAGAGATGACCGACTATAGGTCCGATCTTGGTAGACAACAGATGATGGGTCACCTCGGGAGAAGTGAACCACATACTGTATCTATGTGGCTGGAGGTGGAGTAGGCGGTAGAAATGCAAGTTTAACCTTTTTCATGGGTTTTGTAACCTCCACAAATCCACTAAACTGTACTCCTTAAGTTCCCCCAGGGCCTTTTGTGCCCTCACGTGGGGCTTGTCCTGCCCTGTGCTGCAGTCTCTACAGGCCTCCATAACCAAACTGAAATCACCCCCTAGGATAATAGGGGCAGCTGTGGTGGCAAATCACAAGAGAGCATGCTTAACAGAATGAAAAAAGGCAGGGTCATCATTGTTAGGGTCACAGACACTGGCTAGGACTAGAGGGCCAGGGGTGTGATCATCTCCATTAGTAGCCATCTCCCCTCCTTATCCATAGTCGAATTCCATATAGACCACTGCAGGTTTTTATTAAGCAGGATGGACACACCACATTTCTTGACAGACTGTACTTGGCCCACCAGTCCTACCCAATCCCTTTTAAGTTTACCTGCTTCTACACTAGTGAGGTGGGTTATCTGGAGGAATGCAGTCTGCACCCAGACATATGTGAGGGCAGATAGTATCTGCTTTCTACTAAAGGGGAAATTGAGCCCTCTAACATTTCAGGTAACTGTGTGTAGGTCACCCAAGGTCCAACTCTCAGTGACTGTGGGTGTGGATGCGACTGCTGGGTTCCTTACACAAGGGAAGGCCAGTCAAACATAATGCAAACTAGTTTAGAGCAGTAATCATATAACAGTCTGATACAGTACCTAATAGTAAACAAAGTAAATATAGGTCTTACAAATTCAAAATTCCCAACGGGGGCCAAATAATGAATACGTGGTGCTGCCCCCATCTCCTCCTTTTTGCTTTCCTATCTCACCCTTCAGAGCCCCGCTTCCCCATCCCCATAATCTGGGAAAAAAAAAAAAAAAAAAACTAACTGTGCAAGTGTGGGATTTGATCTATCCATGAGCAGGATTCCCCACTCATATCCTCTACGAACACACACACACGTTCACAAGGAGAGTTACACTGTGGCCAGCTGGGACAAGCAGGGGAAAGCACAAAAAACTTGCAGCATGCTTCCCAATGTTCAAAATCCAGTTAGGGCTACTGAAAACAATGGAGAGTGGTCCCCGACCCTCGGGTCCCTGAATATTGGATGTACCGTGGGCCAGATTTGTGGGGCCTTGTAAAGCACCAACAGAAGCAGCCAGCCGGGGGCACCAAAGGAACTGGCTGTGAACAATGGGAGACTTTGCAGACCTCATCATGCATGGTTTTCTATGATGCTGGTCCGACAGCGAGGATGTTTGATGTTAGTCTGTCGATTTGGAATACAATAGCGGGGGGAACAGCATGCCCACCAAGTAAGAATGGCTGGATATCACAGAGGCAGAAGATGACAAACGTGAAGGTGAAACATGGTCAGAATCTGGCGTCTCTTGTTGGGCATTCTCCATCTTCTGCAGAAATGCATCTTGCCTTATGAAGTCTCCACATGGCACAGTTGAAAGCTTAGCAAATGGTGCAGTTCTGTATGTCATGTGTAACCCCCCTATAAATGGGGGTTCCCAGAAGTCTTCCCAGAGTTTGCCTAATTGCTCACAGTCTGGATGGTGTTCGACGTTAGACGTTTAAATGGTGTTGCCTGCGAGTGCTTTTAAAGCCTCCATGTACTGTCTCTTTAAGGGTTGCCTGCCTGCAGTTATAATTAGTTTGAATGGGGGGGTGACTGTGTTTCTGTGCCCGAGTCCTGCCCAAGCTGCTGAATAATTGCTCCATTTCTGCCATCGTTAAATGTGCAGAGTAAGCCCTTTTGAAAGAGGTAACTGATTGCTGGTAGATCGCTAAAATAGTAATAAAAATATATTTTTTGTTCTAACCTGCTCTTCTTGCAGCAAGGACTGTTCAGTGTTGCTCCACCATTTTGATCCTGAACTGCCAAATGGGACCAATCAGTACTTGGGACTCTCAAATGAAGCATGCCGAGATGGGGCTGTGTGGAGTGAGACTCTGGGAATTCTGGTTTTTGGACTG
Source organism: Neoceratodus forsteri (assembly GCA_016271365.2). Classification (NCBI taxonomy): domain Eukaryota; kingdom Metazoa; phylum Chordata; order Ceratodontiformes; family Ceratodontidae; genus Neoceratodus; species Neoceratodus forsteri. The sequence continues at coordinate 481,378,870 of JADMNL010000022.1, read as the reverse complement.
TTGGCGCCTTTTTGCACCTACAGAGGGAGCCTGTTGTGACGGACACCTGAACCGACCAACCACGTTGGAAGCTGAGAGAGAGAGAGAGAGAGAGCGCCCTGAGTGTTCGAGTGGCCGTGTTTAGTTTGCGCAGGAGAACCGTAGAAGGCCTGACTGCTGGCCTGCTAGCCTGATTTCTGCCCTGAAGGGGAGAAGAGGATTTTTGTCAGACTAAATCCGAATCCTGTGAGCACAAAGCAAGCTGCTGATTTGGGACCAGGCTTAACCTGTAGAAGACCGAGGAATTTGCTGAATGTGATTGGCCTGTCGGGAATTTCAGTTACTTCTGAGCTCCCAGTGTGTGCAGAGACTTGCGATCATGACTGGGGAGCATTTGGCCTGGTGCAGGTAGAATTTTGGTATATAAATGTACTGTGAACTAAAAGGGAAGCGCAATTTAGTTTGGCTGTGTGCTGCTGGCTTGTACATATGAATGTGTAACCCCCTTGCAAATGGTGGTTCCCAGAAGTCTTGCAGGAGCTTGCTTGAATGCTCCAAGTCTGGAGCTGTTCAGCATTTAAGCTGCTTGAGTGTGAGTGCTTTTAGAGCTTCTGGTACTGTCTCCAAGAGCTGCCTGCTTGTGACCATAATTAATTGAGGGGGGGGAACTGTGTTCTAATGCCCGAATCCCGCCCGGGCTGCTGCCAATTCATTCCGTCTTTGCAGTCACTAAGAGTGCAAAGGGAAAGCTGTAACTGTTTGTCTGTAATCATTTAGCAGCATTTGTGAAATTGCAGTTTATCTAACCTGTTTTATTGCAGCTGGGACTCTGTGTGTTTCCCCTCTATGTTGGAACTGAACTGCTGAACTGGACCAATTAGCGTGGGGGACCTTTAAAATGGAGCCTGCTGCTGGCAAATCAGAACTTGGACTCTTAAGTTGAGCCAGCCACACTGGGACTGTATGGCAGATGCCTCCGGGAATTGTAGTTTGGACTTCAGCGCCTTTTTGCACCAACAGGGGGAGTTTATTGTGAGTGACAGCCAGACCAGCCAACTGAACTGGGAGGAACTCAAAGGAAATGCCCAGCTATGTCTACTGTAAAGATCAGATGAGTTTTGGCAGTGAAGAGACAAGGAGCTCTGTGCTTCTGTGGTGTATAGTTTTGTGCAAGAATCACGTGTAAGGCCCAGAGTTTCAGTCTGCAGCTTGTGCAAGCGCCTGTTCGGACTGAATCTGACCTGTGAAGAGAATCAAGGAGCTCTGAAGAGTAGAAACCAGGCTCACCCTGTAGAAGACTGGAGAAATTGCTAAATCGCGCTCGGTCTGTCAGGAACTGAATCTGCTGTGTGTTCTCCCGGGGTATTGTGCAGTAATTGTGATCAGGGTAGAGAAGCAGCCTGCCTGGTATAGTACTTTCCTTTTACATATAAATGTGAGTAGTGCTTGTGGGGAATCGTGTTTCAAATCCCCCTGTACATTGAATTGAGTGCATGAAGCTGTAAGTAAACCCCAGATTAATCCAGACTACATCCATTTGCTCTAAACTGCAGTGGGGTCCAGTCACAAGGACCTTGTCCACATGGTCTGCTCCTCCTGGCAATCCAGGACAATCTGCCTTCCATCCAGTTTCCAGCATCGAGTTTGAGAGTACAAAGCAGGGCATACCTCTCAACCTCCCTCATCAAAAATCAGGGACAAGGCTTAATATGGTCAGGGACAAATGACCAAAATCAGGGACACATCTGAAAAAAATAGTAATATTAGTCCCAGAAGCTGTGTACAACATGCTTCTTAGTGTTAATAGCATTTTCTTAATGAGAACTAGACTGTAACACCAATGGCTAGCATTATTTTGTGATTCAAATCCCTACTTTTCAGTGACAGAAATGCCAAATTTAGGAGGGACAGAAGAAATTTCTGAGGCAAAATCAGGGACAGTTGAGAGGTATGAAGCAGGGTAGCTCCCTGCCATCTGTTTATCGAATTGCAAGTGTGTCATCTAATTTTTTTTTTTTTTTTTTTTTAATTTCATTTCTTCACAAACTGAGCCAACCGGCTCCGGATTACAATTTGGGTATTATGCCAGTGTTTTTCCATCACAGGGCCCCAACCAGCTGCACCAATCCAGGCTAGCCCCCCCATCCTGGGTACCCAGTGAAAGTGACAATTTGGGACTCTGAATATGCGCACAGTACTGTGATTATTAATGTGTTTAACCTAATTAACCTGATTTTCCCCTGTCCTTGTTACAGCTCCTTAAATAAATCAGATCTGTGTTTCAGCAAAGTTACATTGACTGAGGTATTTGTTTATGTTAAAGTATTGTACTGTGGTTTTTGCACCATGTCATCTTGTTTTACAGGGGCTCCCCAGAGTCCAGTCGACAGAGCCAGTCCTGGGGTAAGTGTACATTGTGAAGATATTCCTGATGCATTGTGTGGGCCACTAGTGGGAAGAAAGGGGGGTTACAGTGTCCCAGAGGGCTGTGACCAAGCTAGTTTAACTACTGCAAACCCTGACGTCTGGGTGGAGGCACTCGCCATTGGACCTAGGTCCCTCACCCTGTTAGTAGTTAAGCAGGCAGCGGTAGTAGCCCTTGGGATAGTGCCACCTAGGGGTTACAAATGTGCTTTGTGCTGAATGGGGACCTTGATCTAATTCTCTTTGCTGTGAACTGTGTGCTAGTTGCTGGAGGCTGTTCCCAGCTAATTATGGACTGAATCTGTTGTTGCCTAATGTAGATAGGTCCTGTCACGAGGACCCTGACTCCCTACCCTGCTGCACAGAGAAAATCCATTGACGAAGGACCAGCCAGGAGATCAGCCCCCTGCTCTTTGCCTGAACCAGAACATCGCAGAGGCAACTTGTGTGGGCCCTGCTTCCTCTGGCAATCCAGACCATCCATCCATTGGCCCTCCTGGGTACTGCAATTATCAAGGTAGCTCCCTGCAACTCTTCCCAAATCAAAAGTGCGATATCGGATTGCCTTGGTTTCTTTTCACGAACTGAGCCCTCTGTCTTGGGATTACAAATTGTTTGTGTGCATGTTCTTTTTCCGTCACAGGGCCCCAACCAGCTGCGATGCCAGCCTACCCCAGGCATCGGTCCTGGCTAGCCTTTCCCTCCATCCTGGGTACCCAGAGAGTGTGAATGAGTTGGACTCCAACTGCATGCACAGTAGTGTGATTATTGATGTGTTTAAGCCAATTAACCTGATTTCCCTCTGTCCTTGTTACAGACCCTGAATAAATCACATCTTTTGTTCTTTGAAATTTACATTGACTGTGGTGTCAATATATGTTGAAAGTATTGCATTATAGCTGTGGGCATTGCATAACCTTATTTTACAGGGTTTCCCCAGAGCCACACTGAAGGAATCAGTCCTGAGGGTAAGTGCTAGATTTATGTGTATGTGTTTTGCACATCTGGGGTATTGGGAAAGTTGCTCTTGCATATTGGGAGGGCCACTAGCTGGAATCGAGGGGGGTCACAGTGTCCCAGAGGGCTGTGACCTGGTTAAGCTGACCACAACCAACTCTGACCTTTGGGTGGAGGCACCAGTCATCGAACCTAGGCCCTCTAACCTGCCACTAGCCACGCAGGCAGGGGTAGTAGCCCTTGGGGTAGTGCCACCTAGGGGTTATACATGCAAGTGGCTCGAGCAGATACAGAGTGAATGTCAGCCTTGAAAATCTTCATGATGCACCGACAGATGAAAAAGTGGTTCTGGCTTCTCTGCAGCACCCAGTGATGACATGGAACAACAAAGTCGGGAGAAAAAGCATAAATGATGGCATTTTCCTTGTGGAACAAGCATTCAGTGAAAAATGAGGAAACTAATGAGGAGGGGCTGCCAAAGTTATACAGGCAGGGCAGACGTACATCAACATGGGCAGTCCCAGCTGGCAAAAATCTCTAAGTGATCCTGGCGCAGACTGCTTACAGTTCCAAAGGTGTGGCTCTACAGAGAATATATCCTCAAAAGACCATTTACTTATTTCTGTAATATACTGTTGTAGTCTGATAACTAAACTGCATTTGACATCTCTACTGAATTTGATAAACTGTCAAACAAGTGAAAATCAAAATTTCAGTTTTCATAATCTAAATCCCCAAACCGTGTTTTAAGACCCGTTAATGCTCCATCCTTGCTGTCTGGGGATGAACCTCTTAGCTCTTACAGACTCCTACCACCACCCCCAATCTGGCAACCCCCAGGCCTACCTGCACAAAATGAGGTCCTGTGGCTTGCCTGCCACAGCAGGACTCTCCCTGGGTCACAGGGGAGAGACCAGATGAAAACATTACTCACCTTAGTAATTATGTTTCTTCTATTGGAGTCTTGCTGTATTCTGACAAATGCAGTTAGCCCCAGCCTTTAAACTGCCCCGGAGAACAAAGGGTTAACTTTCTATGCAGAGCATACAATGCTGAGCTCGAGCTCGGTTGGTGTCTCTGTCTGGAGCCCTTTGAAATCCAACCGTCAGATTCTTACGAGCAAAGACTCACTAACTATTCTATGTAGAAACTGTAAAATTTGTACTAGCCAACTGGCAACAAAAAGTTTTGGATTCCCAAAGGAAGACTCAAGTCAGGAAACCCAAAACCCAAAAACCAAACCAAACAAGAATAATAATAAAACAAACACCCAAACAAAAAGAAGAGGGTGTAAAAGGAGCACCCCTGAGGTGCAACACTGCGCCTGCCCACCACTTCCCAAAACCAGGTTCTGAGAGGGGAGGCAGGGAGGGAGGTCAGAATATAGCAAAACTCCAATAGAAGAAACATAATTTCTAAGGGGAATAATTTTTTCTTCAAATAACTTGAAGTCTTGCTGTATTCGGATAAATGCAGACTACCAAGCAGTACCTCCATGGAAGAAGGACAGAACCTTCTTTGGGAATAGGCTCTGAAGTACTGCTATGCCAAACCAAGCATCACTCCTAGCCTGGATATCCAGAGAGTAATGCTTGGTAAAGGTATGGACTGTTTTCCAGGTGGCTGCTTGACAAATTTCTAAGAGAGGGATATCCCTGGCAGCAGCCAGGGAAGCAGCTGTACCTCTTGTAGAGTGAGCCCTCAGGCCTGAGGGTGGAATCTTTCCCAGTTTCTCATAGCAGAATTGTATACAAGACACAATCCACCTGGCAATAGTTCTCTTGGTGGCAGGTTTGTCCTTTCCCACTTCTCCATAAGTGAGGAACAACTGGAGGGAATCAAACCTTTGACTCTTGGTACGCTCTAGCTAAGAGCTCTTAACATCTACACTGTGTAGCCTCCTCTCTCCTGAGGTAGAATGATCAGTGAAGAAAACAGGTAGAGACAGATTGATTCAAGGGGAAATCTGAAACCACTTTGGGCAAGAACCTTCTACTGGTTCTAAGAACCACTTTATCCCTGTGAAAGGAGATAAAATCAGGTTCCACTGACAGGGCTTGCAATTCAGTGATATGCCTGGCAGAGGTAATGGCTACTAAAATAACAGTTTTCCAAGTCAAGTACTTAAGCTCTGCTGAGGACATAGGTTCAAAGGGAGGTTGCATAAGATGAGCAATGCAAACATTTAAATCCTAGGCAGGGGCAGGGTCTCTAAAAGTAGGATTGGTATGAAGCAATCCTTTAAAAAAATTACAGAACACAGGGTGAGATGATAGTGAGGAAGATTTCCTACTGACAGAAAAGCAGAAACAGCTGACAAGTGTACCTTAAGAGTAGCTGGTCTGAGGCCTAGACCATTAAGATGGACCATAAAATCCAGAACTGTAAACAACTCAGCAGTATCTGGAGAAATATGCTTCTTGGAACACCAAATGCTGAATCTCTTCCATTTGGAGTTATAAGTCTTTCTGGTGGAAGACCTTCGAGAAGCTTTGAGAATATCCAGAACCCCATCTCCCCGAGACAGATACAAATCTGCAAACTAACTCTTCAAGAGCCATGCCTTGAGATTGAGCGACTGAAGACTGGGGTACCAAAGCCTCCCTCGAGAGGAGGTTAACGTTGTAATTCCTGGGAAGAGACAGGGGAAGATGGACAGCTAGGGACAGCAACAGGGGGTACCAAGGCTGTCTGGCCCAGTCTGGAGCAATCAGAATCACTTTGCAAGGTTGTGACCTTATCTTGACTAAAACTTTGAACAGAAGAGGGAAGGCATACAGAAATTTCCCTTCCCAGTTCAGAATCAGAGCATCCAGGGGAACTGAGCCCAAGACTGGGGGTCTGCAACAAAAGGAAGGAAGTTGGTGACTGTCTGGGGCTACAAAAAGATCCATCTCTGGGGTGCCCCACCTTGAAAAAAAATCACCTTCAATACCAGAGGTTCCAGGGACCATTCGTGATGGCCCTGTGAAATCTTGCTCAGTGCATCTGCTAGCACATTGTCCTTCCCTGGAAGGTGAACTGCTATCAGAGAGGTTTGCAGGGAATAAGCCAGGGACCACAACTTCATGGCTTCTGTGCACAAGGCCATAGACTGAGTGCCTCCCCGCTTGTTGATGTACCACATGGTGATGGTGTTGTCTGTTCCGACTTGAACCATCTTGTTCTGCACTGACTGAGCGGAAGCTTTCAGGGCCAGAAAAACTGCTCTGAGCTCTAGGAGATTGATATGGAGAAGGGATTCCTGAGGGGACCACAGTCCCTGGGCAGTGAGGGGCCCCATATGGGCTCCCCAGCCTAGAAGGGAAGTATCCGTGGTAAGGACCACTGAATGAGACTGAGTGGCAAATGGGACCCCTTGCCTTAAATTGTCCTGATCCTGCCACCACTGAAGGGCTTGGATCAAGGTCCGAGTCACTGGAATCAGTTTGGTAAGGGAATCCTTCCTCTGGGACTAAAAGGCTCTCAGATGCAACTGAATGGCCCTCATCTGGAATCTTGCCCCTAGGGCCACTGCTGTGGAAGCTGCCATGTGGCCCAAGAGCTGAAGGAAATGCCTTGCTGGTCGAGACACCTGAAGGCTGAAGGAAGAAGCAAGTTCTATAAGAACTCTTGCTCTTTCCAGGGGAGAAAGGCTCTTGCCTTGACCATATCCAGCTCTGCCCCTATAAAGGTAAGAAGCTGGACTGGTTCGAGAACTGACTTGGGAAGGTTGAGAAGAAATCCTAGAGAAGTGAGCACTTGCAGGGTCACTTGCAGGTGTGACTTGACTTGGTCTGGAGACTGGCCCACTATTAGCCAATCGTCCAGATATGGAAAAATGGAAATCTTTTGCCTTCTTAGAAAGGCAACTACTGCCAGGCACTTTGTGAAAACCTTTGGGGCTGATGTTAGACCGAAGGGCATTGCTCTGAACTGATAGTGGCCCGAGGGCAACTCGAACCTGAGGTACTTTCTGTGGGAGCACCTGATGGGAATGTGAAAATAGGCATCTTTGAGGTCCAGGGAGGCTAGCCAGTCTACTGGCCTTAGAAAGGGAAGAATTATTCCCAGAGTTACCATCTTGAACTTTGGTTTTAAAAGATGTTTGTTTAGGTATCTTAGGTCTAGGATGGGTCGCTACTCCCCTGTCATTTTTGGGGTAAGAAAGTACCTGGAGTACAGACCTTTGCCCAGTGTAGGGTAGGCACTCTATGGCTCAGAGCCAGAAGAGATGAAACCTCTGCCTCTAAGGCAAGGTTTTCTGAGAGACCTGCAGGTGGAAAACATCTGGCTCTCATCTTCGGAAATTTTTTGAAACTGGGAACCAGTCCCTGGCTTACTACTTTCAGGACCCAGTTGTCTGATGTAATAGACATCCAGTCCTGGACGAAAATAAGCCAGCCTGCCCCCTACTGGAATAGGAGAGTCGACCCGGGCAGACCCATCAGGGTGTCTGCTTGGCAGGGGCCTTAGGCTGAGGAGTAGATGCAGCTCTGCTCATCCCCCTTCTGCCTCTCCCTCTGAAGAACCCCCTCTGTGAAAAGGGAAAAGAGGCCTGTGCTTGGTAAAGAGGCTTATGAAAAGGCCTGCCCCTAGACTGCTGCCTTTGAGGAGTTGCCTGCCTCTCCTTGGCCTGAGCACTCCTATAAGTGGTCCTGTACTTGTCCATTTTCTTCATGTAATTCTCTGTCTGCTCTCCAAACAGGGAATTACCCACTACAGGAAAATCCATGGCCTTAGCCTTGGTATCCTGTGAGAGGCTAGTACATCTGAGCCAAGCCATTCTCCTAAGAGCCACAGATGTAGCCATGACTCTTTAGGACACATCACTGGAGTCCACAGCAGCATGAAACTGTACTTTTTGATGCCTCAATCCCATCTGCAGCCACCTTCTCCAGCTCCTTGGTTAGCTGGGGGAAGGTCTGTTTAGCCAGTGCCAGTACAGTGTCCCACTTGGACTTCTGGTACCTGGCTGTAAAGGCCATATAATTCACCTGCCTGAGTCCCAAGGAAGATGCCATGTACTGTTTTTTTGCCATGGCATCCATCTTCCTGGAGTCTTTGTCTGGGGGGGTGTGAAGCCAAGGGAATGTTTGCCTTATCACAGGCAACAGCCTGCACAACCCCAACAGCAGTCTTTTGGATGAGACGTTAAACCAAGGTCCCATCTTCCTGGATTGGTGGTAGTTCAGGTGGATGTTAAAGATCCCATAGCACTTATCGAAAAGAGTAGGGGAATTTCCCCGGTGTCCTGGCCAAATTTCCTTCATTCACTAAAAATACCACTAACAGCTTAATCTGATTCAAGGTCAGTTGGCATTCATCTGTATCCCCCTCTCCCGGGTCGTGCCTGAAAATAGGCAGGATTTGTCTACTGCACTTACCTGGTCAACAAAAACTAAATAAAGTAAAAATAAAAACATGGCTGCATTGCTGGAATAAAAACTCTATCTGAGCCCGATATTGTATACTTCTTATCCATCTTTTATCAACAGGAGGTATAGAATTGGGAGACTTTAGGATTTTTTGTGTCGGTTTCCCAAAAGATTTGTGGAGGGGAATAGACAGTCTCCTGGACTCTGGGATGTCCATCATTTCCACATAATCAGGCTCCTCCTGATTCTCCATTGCCTCCTCCATAGGAAGCTGGAGGGTTTCAGCCACCTTTCTGTAAAAGAAAGTGGGAAGGGGACTCAAAGCCTAGGAGGGGATACACCCGAAGGTCTGTCTGGGGAGATGTCCGGTTCCACAGGCACATCCAGACTTTCACCATCATCTTCAAACTCCCCCTCCTCCTCAAACTCCGGTTCATAAAATTCTTCAGGGGTATAATCTTGAAAAGGGGGAACCAACCGAACCGAACCCCTGCCAAAAGGTGCCGGATCGGTCGGAACCGGGCAAAGCGATTCCACAATCCGAATTGCACTGGCTATTTTCTCAGTGGTCAGAACATGAACTTCTGGATCCGAACCGGTCGATTTCTCTTTGCATTTTCTTTTTGTCGGAACCAATCCCTCGGGATCGGCTCTCCTTTTGCCCCAAGAAGTATCGCCCTTCTGGTTCGGTCAGAACAGAACCGGGCTGGCCATCTGGGTCAGCGGACTTCTTGGCCTCTCTTTCCCTCAGTCTACCTAATCTCTTTTCAAGAGTAGATTTGGAAAAATGTTTACATATTTGGCAGTCTGTACCTAGGTGTTCAAACCCCAGACAAACACAGGTGGTGTGGGGCTCTGCCTTAGCAAGGACCTCTACACACTCACTGCAGTGTTGAAACCCAGTGGGCCCATTTTTTTCTTGGGTTTCTCAAACATAGCCAACCTAACCAACTTACCCTTTTTATGGCAACTGCCAGGCAAGACTCCCTTATCGGTTCCTAACCGTGTCACGGGTATTGGAAAAAACATACAAAAACACTTTTTTTTTTTTTTTAAGAACTGATAAGGACCAGTAACCACACACTAAAGAAATATACAGTATTACCACAAATGATAGGTTCAGACGAACCGATCTACACTTTTACAAGTTCCACACTGAAAAACACCACAAAACCTATCTAGTACTCACAGCACCACAGACAGAGACTGAACAGACTATGCGGAAATAAATTTTGGTTAAAAACCGACACTTAACCGACACTAACAGACTTTCGAACAGAGCTGCAGGAGAAATCTCCGGAGCGACTGTTCAGAGAGGCGCAGTAAAGAATCTAACAGTTGGATTTCAAAGGGCTCCAGACAGAGACACCAACCGAGCTCGAGCTCAGCATTCTATGCTCTGCATAGAAAGTTAACCCTTTGTTCTCCAGGGCAGTTTGAAGGCTGGGGCTAACTGCATTTGTCAGAATACAGCAAGACTTCAAGTTGTTTGAACCACCTTTGATTGCCTTGTCCAGTCATTCTGGGTGTCATTCGGTAGAGGATGGGAAGCCTCAGCTTCATTGTGCATGGCAGTGAAGGGCTTTTTGTTAGCTTGCTTGTTGCCTTGCAATCGATGGTGTGGACGTGCAATGATATCGGTGGCAAGCAGTGCACACTCCTGTGCACTGCTTGCCAATATCTGCCAATCCCAGCACTGATGAGGCTCACAGTGCAGCCAGGAGTCAGAATGTTGCAGACAGCCATCTCCCACCCCACCCAGAGGAGGAGAGCTGTCTGCCAGACGCTCTAGGCTCCTCCCCCCCAACTGAACCGCAACTGAACCGCAACGCACCAGGTTTGCTCCCAGATTCAAGCAGTCTATGCCACAACTGGTAGCCCTACTGTTGCACTGGCAGGCTGGCTTTCCTGGTTTTATTTTTGTTGTCATTAAAGAGTAAAATACAAAGCTGGTGTAGAGGGCCTGAGAGGTTACCTTTTTCAGCGTAGGGAATAGCCATGCACTTTCCATCTTCTCCTCGGAATTGCCATCCATGGAATGGGCACTCAAGACAATTATTCACAATCCTGCCTCCAACAGCAAGGTTAGCACCAAGGTGAGGACAATACGCATCCACAACATAGGCCTGCCCATCCTGGCCACGATACACAGCTACCTGCTCCCCTGTGAGGATGGGAAAAAGAGAACAGCATGATATTAGGATAAATGTTCACACATTTACAACTAGTAATATAAAATAAGGGGTGTAGAGCAGCATCACCCCGCCCCCATCAAAGCCCAAGACCAATGGTAACCTTTAGTTACTGGTGGAAGAGAGACCAGCAGTAATGTGCATGACTAACCAGTGATTGTCAGATATCATCCATCACCTGTGGCAAAGAGTGACTAACAATTCATCACCTAGGTAATGATCATCTAGGGAAGACAGACTAGAGGCAACAGGAAAAAAAAAAAAAAAAAAATCACTTTGCAACCCACCCCCACCCCAGAAAATACTGACAGTCAGTAACCAGTTTCTAAAGAAACGCTCCCAAAGACATCAGAAAACCAGCAGAACCAGTTTGAAACTTGCATGCTCATTGAACTCTTAGTTAAGATGGAACTGTTTCAGAAAGCCAGAGCAACGTGCACTTCAACAGGTACAGAAATTCAAAGCCTGGACAGCCACAACTGGTCATGCAAGCCCTTAGCAACACAACAAGCATATTATATATACACACGCACACGCACACATGCACAAACACACACACACACACACACACACACACACCAGCAGCACCGCTCCTTAGAGGGACAGCACCAGTGCCATCACCGCTCCTTAGAGGGACAGCACCAGCACTTCAAGGGATGGCATTGCCTGCATTGCTCCAAACCAGAGGACTTTGGGTATGAGGACAGTTGCATTTCATTACCAGAAGGAGCAACTTATTTAGTATCACACCTGTTTCTTATAAGACAAGGGACCAAACTAGCTGATGCACAAGTCCTGTCTCACTGGCCAGCATCAGTTTTTAAAAATTAATCCACCACCAGACCAACTAAAACCTCAGGTCATTAAAGTGTGTTTCCAACCTTGATAAAAGCAGCCATCACTCCCATATTGTGGTAGCCACCCTCCCCATCAGTTATTCTAGCCATGTTGTCATTATGAAATGTACCCCATATCTTTGAAATATTGCTCGTAATTGCGTTGTGGTGGTGGGCTGCCTGATCACTTCTGAGGGCTCCAGTCCTGCCACCATGCCCCCGAGCTCAAGCACGTAATGTGTGCCCAGGAAGAGAGTGGGGGCATGTTCCATTGAAGTGAATGGGGCTTGTTTTTCCCTGTCATTGCTATGGCTCAGGATGGCCAGTTTCAATGGGGCGTGCCCCCGCGCTCTTTTCCTGGGCACACATCATTACATGCTTGAGCACGGGGGTGTGGCAGCATGACTGGAGCCCTCAGAAGTGATCGGGCAGCCCATCACCACAACACAGTTACGAGCAATATTTCAAAGGTATGGGGTACATTTCATAATGACAACATGTGGCACTCCACTACACCTCATGCAACATTACACCTCTAGAGGGTGATTAACAGACCATTAACATAACCCCTGGTCATGCCTTTTTGCTTAATTAAGTCTTTCTTTCACTCACCCTCTTACACAACTCACCAAATAAAGAGGGACAGAAATTAAAGGAACTGGGTATATACTGTATACCATTGAATTAGAAAAGTTGAGAGGAGATTTGATCAGTTTCTCAGATACTGCACAGGATTTTAAAAGAAAGCAATAGTTATGAAAACAGGTCAGCATGGGAGGACAAGAGGTACTCAGGCAAATTAAGACTACATTTTAGAAGAATAACTACACTGTAATCCCACTTTATTAACAGGGTAATGGGGCTGTAGTACTCATTTCTACAAAAACTCATAGGCTCCTGGAAGATTAGGGAATTCAAAAGTCTTCAACTGCTATGACTTGATAAGAGAATTACTGGCTATCGTCACTGAGGAAAACAATTCCTAAATGATGCTAAATGCACACAACATTCAGTCTATTAATCTCTCTGAATATGCATGGCTAAACTGCACCTTCACTGGCCACACAGACTCAGAAGGTTCGTTACAAGTCTAAATATTCATGAGCCTGGGAAGGCTGCTGATTGGCTACTGGATTTGTCATTAATGTCTTAGAAATGACAGGTCCAGCTGCCAACTAGTGCTATGTGGCTTGCACTACTCTGCTGAAAATCTAAAGTATGTTTAAAAAAGTTTACAAAAGTTTTTTTTTGCAAATGCACTGAGTGATAACCACAACCACCACCTCAAAGCCAAGTCATTTGCTTGGATTAATGACCAGCTCAAGGGAGATGGCCCTCGGCTGCGCCTCAGGCCACCATCCCCCCAACCAGTTAATCTCTCGGAAATAGCCAGCTTCTCTGTTATTAAATAACAGATCACTCCATCCATATTTTCCATATTTACATTTATATATACATTCAGGGTTACACCTTTGAGCACTAGTGTTCATTTACAAAGATTCCACGTCATAGAGTGCAGCGTAAACAAAGAATTAAAAAAATTACATATATTCGGGAGGCAGTATAGAGCAGTGGTTTAAGGCTCTGAGCTACAAATCTGGACATCCAGCAGACCAGACCTGGGTTTGAATCCCACAGCTTCCACTCGCATACTGTGTTGCCCTGAGCAAGTCACTTAACTTCCCTGTGTTCCCAGGTCGCACCTGTAAAAAGGCTTTCAGCTTAGTGTGCTACTCCTGGTTAAACTAAAACAAAAAATAAAAAAAAAATAAAGATACACTCCTAGGCAGCACACAAAGGAGCATTGTCAGATATACAACAGTGTATAGTATTTAGCAAATACAAAATAGCAATGGAAGGGCTGTTCCAAGGAACACGGTCAGGAACAGAGCAGTTAGTGCAGATGGGGTATCAGCTGTAGCTATAGCAGTTGCACCTGAGGTCAGGCGTGAGAGGCTTTGAATTGTGATCATTTGGGGAGGCCCAACAAGGAATCTGGAATATCAGTGTAACCCCCCTGCAAATGGGGGTTCCCAAAAGACTTCCAGGAGCTTGCTTGAATGCTCCAAGCCTGAATGGTGTTTGGCATTTAAGCCATTTATCAGTGAGTGTTTTTAGAGCCTCTGGTACTGTCTCTTTAAGAGCTGTCTGCTTGCAGACATAATTAGTTTGTATGGGGGGACTGTGTGCTTCTCTGAGTACCACTCGAGCTGCTGCCAATTCACTTCATTTTGCAGTCACTAGGAGTGCAAAGGGAACCTATCTGAAAGATGTAACTGTTTGCCAGAAATTATTTAGAGTAATAATGAAATTACAGTTTGTCTAACCTGCTTTCTTTGCAGTCAGAACTGTGTCTGCTAGTTCCCATTCTAGTTTTGAACTGCTGAACTGGACCAATCAGTGTGGGGTAAGCTAGCTCTAAAATGATGCCTTGACGAATCAGAACTTGACTCATAATCTGAGCCAGCCACAAGAGGATTGTATGGGCAGTGACTCTGGGAGATGTAGTTTAGACTTCAGTGCCTTTTGGACCAACAGCAGCAGTCTATTGTAGTGACAGCCAATCCAGTCAAGAACTGGGAGGAACTCAAAGGAAGTGCCCGTTTCGTCAGTTGGAGTTCAGTTGAGCTTTGGGCAGTGAAGAAGGAAGGAGCCCTGTGCTTTTCAGTGTGCAGTTTTAGTCAAAAACGTGTGTAAGGCCAGAGTTCCGGTCTGCAGCTTGTGTAACAGCTTGTTAGGACTGAATCCGTCCTGTGAAAAGAATCAAAGGATCTCTGAAGAGTAGAAACCAGGCTCACCCTGTAGAAGACTGGAAGAATTGCTGAAAATTGCACTCGGTCTGTCAGGAACTGAATCTGCTGTGTGTTCTCCCGGTATTGTGCAGTAATTGCGATCGGGATACAGATGCAGCCTGCCTGGTATAGTACTTTCTTTTATATGGATGTGTGAAGAGGTTTGTGTACCTCAAGTGAGCCCTGCTGACATTGAAGGACCCTATCTTATTTGGAGGTCGTGAGTACTAATTCAGGGTTGCTCCCTGTTGAATTGCCACATTAAATCCAAATGGAATTACTGTACTGCTGACTGTTTAATTCTCCTTTTCTCTGTGTGAAAGGGCCCCTACCAGCTGCCACGTTTGACTAGCCACTAGGGCTTGGGTACCAGGGACAGTAACTGATAGGGATAGGCCTGTGCACAGAGCCATAGGTAGATTATTAGGTGATAAGCTAATTAACCTGATTTCCCCTGTCCTTGTTATATCCCCTAAATAAATCAGAGCTGCTTGTTTCAGCAAAGTTATACTGCCTGAGGTATTTGTCTATGTTAAAGTACTGTACTGTGATTGTTGCACTGTATCTCATTTCACAGGAGGTCCCAGTGCGGAACCAGACCTGGGGGTAAGTGTATACTGTGAAGGTAATTCTGATATATTGTGTGGGCCACTAGTGGGAAGAAGGGGTTGCAGTGTCCCAGAGGGCTGTGACCAAGTTAGTTTAACTATTGCAAACCCTGACCTCTGGGTGGAGGCACCATCATTGGATCCAGGCCCCTCAACCTGTTAGTGGCAAATCAGGCAGGGTAGTAGCCCCTGGGATAGTGCCATCTAGAGGTTACATCTTGGAGGCTCACGCTGGGATTGTGTGTCCTCTAGTGGCCATATTCTGAACCACTGTTAAGAAAAAAATGGGTACCCGACAGAAGTGGCTGTGCACCGGCTGGTGGAGTGGTGTACTGGGGAGGAGATCGACCCCAAAATGCTATGCTTATCCTGGACATCCCCTGGGTATCAATACGGACACTGTGCAGGAGTACTTTCCAAGGTGGAAGGTTTACAAAACCCTGTGGTGGTGGGTCGGCATGCTAATCTGCTCACCCACACTTTCCTGGCCTAGTAGAGTTTAAGGATCCCATAGATAGCTCCAAAGTGCCACAGACCATTACCCCAGAGGGAGCCTCACTGCTTGGAGAGTGATAACTAAGGACAGTAAAGACCGGGGAATCAGCCCCACCACTATCTGAAACTTTTGAGGAGAAATTTGCTGAATGGTTGCTGGGAGAGGGGAAAACTGTGGAGGACTTGAAGAAACTATTCTTGCCACCTGGGGGTGTTCCTCCCCCAACACCCTCTCCTGCTCCAGTGCCCGTAATGGTGTCTGAACCAATGCAGACTCCTATTTCTGCACCTGCCATTAGTCACGACTCTTACCGAAGGTTGAGGATCTTCTCTGGCACCCTCCCCACCCCCCAAGGGGAGGATGACTGGGAGACCTGGATAGACTATGTTGCCCCCCAAGTGCTAGAATGGCAATGCTCGGAAGGTGAAAAGCGAAAGAGGGTTAGTGAGAGCCTCCGAGGTCCTGCCCTGGCTACCATCCGTTCTAAACGGGCCAGTAACCCTGAAGCGACTGCACAGGCCTATCTTGAGGCCTTGGAGAATGTGATGGAGCCCAGATTCTGATGAGGACCTATGGTGGAGAGTAAGAGATGCACAACAGTACCAAGGGGAGTTGTTGTCTGTGTATGTATCTCGGCTGGAAAAATTGTTGCAGAATGCCTCAGAAAAGGTAGTTTGCCAGCGACTGAACTGGACGAACCAGGCTGGACAGGATCCTTAAGTCTGCCCTTCTCAGAACTGCTGTTGCTTCAGTTACACCTGGCAGATCGACTGGAATCCCACCCTCCTATGATGAGTTAATGAGAGAAATTCGAGGAGTTGAGAAAAAGCGACCTCGGGAGGACCTGCACCAATAGCTGCGGCTACGACCCGGTGACTGAGGGTGACCCATCAAGTGAAGTTCAGGGGCAGAGGTTGGCAGTCAATGAGTGCTCTGACAAGGAAAAAGATATGTCACAATGGGGCTGAACTGTTGAGAGAGATCCGGAATTCAAAACAGTCCTTTATGAAGGCCACGCCTGCAAATCAGAGCCCTGACCTATATCCGACTGCATCTGCTATGGGGGTGGGGGTACCCACCATGTATCTCCTGCTGATAACAGCTCCGAACTCGATTCCTTGACCATGGAAGTGGAGAA
This sequence comes from Neoceratodus forsteri, assembly GCA_016271365.2. Lineage (NCBI taxonomy): Eukaryota > Metazoa > Chordata > Ceratodontiformes > Ceratodontidae > Neoceratodus > Neoceratodus forsteri. Next base: position 481,362,091 of record JADMNL010000022.1, on the reverse strand, counting down.
ACTGAGGAGATGTCTCCAAATGCTTATCACGCCGCAGACCAGAGATGGCACCAAGGTTTCCAGTTAGTAATACCCGCCTGGCTCCCAGTGTAGGCGCCTCGGCCAGCTCAAACTCCAGAAAGTATGTTTTGCTATAATTGTGGGAAAGATGGGCACATGAAAGGAATGCCAGTCCCCAAAGACACTGACAAAGTTGCATATAGGCTACAAGGAGAGCCTCGGAGAAGAAATCAGTGGTTAAGAGGTGCACGACATGATCCCAGTGAGGGCACCAAAATGCTAATTCACGTCCTTTTGTGGCAAGGTCAGTTGCCCAGGCCCCACTACCGCCTCTCCAGACTGGTCCAGAATAGTGGGTCCTCCATGGAGACCACTATAAGGTGAACGGAGTGTCTACAAAGAGCTATATTAGACAGTGGCTCCCAAGTGACAATTATGTTCCAAGATTGGTATCAGAAGCATTTGTCAGGCGTGCCCTTACAACCATTAGAAGGACTGCATGTATGGGGGTTAAGTGAGAAGGCTACCCCTATTCGGGTATATCCGAATTTGGCTGTCTTTCCCCACCTCCGTGGCTGGAGTGGCCGAACAAGTAGAGACCCTAGCCTTAGTGTGTCCCCCACTGGACTGTAGATGGTGTCCCTTTGTTGATTGGAACAAATGCTCATATGTTCGGAAGGCTGGCACAGTTGTGTTATGAAAAACAGGGTCAAAGACTAGTAGAGCTTTAGAGTTCGGCTTTAATTAAGAAGGCCTATGAGGCACAGAGATGCTGAAAAACAGAACCAGAGGAACCGGTCGGAATTGTATGGAAGAAGGATCCTGAGTCTCTGATCCTGGCGCCAAATGCCCAGTGTACCTTACAGGGAGAGGTCCGTATCAGAAAGGATGTTAAGAATAAAATATTAATGTTGGATGCACAGGCGATGGAGAAAATTGCCAGAGGGACTGCTGGTCCAAGCCTAGTATTTTGCCGCTAGAGCCATGCTTATGCCAGAAGGGTAATGGTCCAAGTTCATAATGTGTCTGAAAGAGACATTCGAGTAAACAGAGGTTGCATCCTGGCTAATGTGCATTGTGCAGACACTGCAGTGCTACCCAGCAGCAAGAGTTCAGGAAGAATGACAGAGTAACGCCTGACTTGTTTGATTTGCGACTCCCGCTGCCAGCTGAATGGAAAGTGAAGATCAGTGAGAAGCTTGCCAGAGAGACCAGGTGTTTTCTTTAAAGGAATGGGATGTAGGATGCGTGCAAGGAGCTGAGCACAATATCCGGCTGCATGACGAAAGACCATTTAGTGAGAGGTCTCGACGCCTGGCACCTGCTGACATAGATGATGTGAGACGGCATCTGCAGAGATGTTAGCTGCTGGTGTAATACAAGAATCCAGAAGCCTTATGCTTCCCCATTGTGGTAGTGAGGAAAAGAATGGAACAGTAAGGACCTGTGTGATTATCGCACCTTAAACGGTGGACTATCCCTGATCAGTACACAATGCCCGCATTCAGGATGCTTTGGACTGCCTAAGCGGGAGCAAGTGGTTCTCTGTGCTGGATCTCCAGTGGGTACTACCAGATCCCGATGGCCCCAGAGGACCGTGAGAAGGCGCCTTTATCTGTCCGCTTGGCTTCTATGAATTCATGAGGATGCCTCAAGGGATTTCAGGTGCTCCAGCCACTTTTCAACGATTGATGGGCGTGCAGTGGGGACATGAACTTACTAGAGTGCCTGGTATACCTAGATGATGTTATTGTGTTTGGCAGCTCACTGGAGGAACATGAGCAGATTATTTAAGGTATTGGACCGACTGGAGGACTTTGGCCTTAAACTGTCCATTGATAAGTGTCAATTCTTTCAAACATCAGTAAAGTATGTGGGACACATAGTATCCACCGAGGGAATAGAGACCGACCAAGTAAAGTTGAGGCCTTGACCACCTGGCACAGCCCAAAATCTAAAAGAACTGCAAAGATTCCTGGGATTCTGTGGTTATTATCGGCGCTTCATCAAGGACTATTCAAGAGTGATCCCTTTACTTAATCTTACTCAAGGGTATCCCCAACCCACAAAAATACCAAAAGTCAGCGTCCCTCAAGACTGAAAGAGTGTATTTTCATCCGAGTGAAGTATTTGGGGCCGCTGGACTCCTGATTGTGAGACTGCTTTTCATGAGATCATATATCAACTACCCATGCTCCAGTGCTGGCCTATGCCGATCCAAGAAAACCTACGTCCTGCACACTGATGCTAGCTTGCAAGGGTTGGGGCTGTGTTGTACCAAGAGCACGAGAATGGCCTGAGACCAGTGGCCTTTGCCAGTAGAAGCCTGACCCCATCCGAAAAGAACTATCCTGTACATAAGTTAGAGTTCCTAGCTTTGAAGTGGGCTATTGTTGACCAATTCCATGAGTACTTGTATGGGGCTAAAATACTAGTAAAGCTGACAATAATCCTTTGACCTATGTGCAGACCTCAGCTAAGTTGGATGCCACTGGCCATAGGTGGCTTTCTGCATTATCTACATATGACTATGCTCTCGAATACCGAGCAGGTCTGAACCACATAGATGCTGATGCTCTCTCCGGAGGCCTGTTCCCCAGAATGATTGGGTCCGATTGGCAGAACCTGACATTCGGGCACTCTGCCGAAGTTTGACAGGGAGGAACAAATGTCCGCAGACGCAGTGGACTGCATGGTGGATTGCTGGGCCTCTGAGAATTGCATACCTGCTGCTTATTGCCACTTTTCTGCAATAGACATTGGTGCACTGCCTCAGCTGGACAATGACAGTATTCGCGGGCTCAATCCCGCGATCCCATGATCAAAGCAGCTTTAGAAGCCCTCTATGCAGGAAAAGATGTGTCCAAATTACGCTCCACTGATTTGAGAACTGCACTGTTATACAAAGAAGGTCCTAAGTTGAAACTGATCAATAAACTGTTATACAGAGAAACAGTAGACAGAGGGGACAAGTAGACAAACAACAACTAGTGCTGCCCACTGCCTTCGAGACTCAGTACTGAGGTCCTTGCACAACCACATGGGGCACCTTGGTATAGACAGAACACTTGACTTGGTGAGATCCAGATTCTATTGGCCTAAGATGGGGCTGATGTGGAGCAACACATTCGAACTTGTAGTCGCTGCTTACAGAGGAAAGCTTTGCCCCAGAGGCTGCCCCTCTGTTAACATCACCACCAGTGCACCCATGGAGCTGGTCTGTATTGATTTTCTAAGTTTGGAGTCAGATCAAAGAAATATCAGTAATGTGCTGGTGGTCACTGACCATTTCACGAGATATGCCCAAGCTTTCCCCACCAAAGACCAAAAGCATCCACTGTGGCCAAAGTACTTGTAGAAAACTTTTTGTTCACTATGGGGCTCCACAAAGATCCATTCTGATCAAGGGAGAGACTTTGAGTCGTCTGATCAAAGAGATGCTTTCTCTGTGGGGAGTGCGAAGTCCAGAACCACTCCTTACCACCCCAGGGGACCACAGCCTGAACGTTTCAACCGCACTTTGCTAGATATGCTAGGCACCTGCACCCAAAGGACAAGCCTAGATGGAGCCAACAAATTAGCACCCTGGTACATGCTTATAACTGCACCAAAAGTGATGCCACTGGATTCTCCCCACCGCCTGATGTTTGGAAGAGAGCTCGACTACCAGTAGATGTGTGTTTGGGGTCTCTCCTGATGGGGTTCAAGCTGACAACTATTTACAGTATGTGCAAAGTTAAAGGCCCAGCTAACCATGGTACAACTGGCTCAAACCATGGCTGCCAAAGAAATCTGGCCAACAAAGAAAGGTATGATAAAAAGGTGAAAGCACAGGAACTCCAGGAGGGAGATCGGGTATGCTAAGAAATCTGGGACTGCATGGCAAGCACAAGATTGCTGATAGATGGCACCATCTCCCTCACATGTAGTGGGCAAACTAGATGATCTGCCAGTGTACAAAGTAAGGCCTGAGAATAATTCAAAAGATGTAAAAACAATGCATAGAAATCATTTACTGCCCATTGGACAAATCTTAATTGAGTCTGAGTCCCTAGAAGATGCCCCTCTGGACCAGTGACTAGAGCTGCTGCTAAGAAAAGATCAAGAAAGTCTGCACCTACAGAAGCAAAGTTAAAGTGTTCCCTCCACAAGTCCCAGTTGAGCATGACTGTCAGTCCATATCGGAAGAAAGTGAGAGTGACTTTGAATACTATCCTTCTTCTGAACTGAGTCAATTGTTTCGGGCAATCCTAGTCAATACTGGAGACAAAGCTGGGCCTTCTGGACTGTCTAAGCCCCAGCTTCATCCCTGGACCAATGCTCCCAGAAAGTGAAGTGCAAAGCATCAGATCAGATGAAATGGAATCATTGTGCATGGTTGAACTGTTTGAGCTTTCAGGAGGAAAATGATAGATTGGGGCAGACTGGTGATACACCGAACAAGAAGAGTATTTGAGTGCCCTGACAGTCCACTGCCAGTGTCCAAAGCTCTCCATGAGGCAAATGTTGTGGACTCAGAAACTGTAACTCCTGGAGCTGAAAGTGCCCCAAGTTCTAGCCTCTCTACCCCATGGAGACTCCCCTGACAAGTGAGGACAATGCTGAAAATGAGGCTCAGAGTGCAGAGACTATAACAGTTCCCCTAGAAAGACTGGTCGAGCTGTAAAGCCTGTGGTGCACCTCAGTTATGATTCACTTGGGAGGCCTGTGGACTTGCCTCTCAATGTTGTCCATAAAGGAGTGTATGTGTCCCGAGCTCATTGCCCAAACTGAGCATCAGTGCTAACTCCAAGTTACTTGTGTTGCCCTCTATATGGTGCCCTTGCCCCATCCAGCCCCAAGGTAACTGATAGGGAAGGGCCCCCTCTCTTCAGGTTTCATGTACAAGAGGTAATAACTTGAGTTATGGTACAATGTGTATGTAATACTGTGTAAAGAGTGACGTACTGCAATGTTTCAGAAATGTGTTCTTGGTAAAATGATATATTGACTGATGATTACATGTGCGAGCCTAATGCAAATGTATATGGTTGCAGTTGAAACTTATGGGGGTACTTGCTTGACGCGGACGTCAAGCTTTCCCAAACCAGGAAGGTGTAACCCCTGCAAATGGGGGTTCCCAAAAGACTTCAGGAGCTTGCTTGAATGCTCCAAGCCTGAATGGTGTTTGGCATTTAAGCCATTTATCAGTGAGTGTTTTTAGAGCCTCTGGTACTGTCTCTTTAAGAGCTGTCTGCTTGCAGACATAATTAGTTGTATGGGGGACTGTGTGCTTCTCTGAGTACCACTGAGCTGCTGCCAATTCACTTCATTTTTGCAGTCACTAGGAGTGCAAAGGAACCTATCTGAAAGATGTAACTGTTTGCCAGAAATTATTTAGAGTAATAATGAAATTACAGTTTGTCTAACCTGCTTTCTTTGCAGTCAGAACTGTGTCTGCTAGTTCCCCATTCTAGTTTTGAACTGCTGAACTGGACCAATCGGTGTGGGGTAAGCTAGCTCTAAAATGATGCTGGACGAATCAGAACTTGGACTCATAATCTGAGCCAGCCACAAGAGGATTGTATGGGCAGTGACTCTGGGAGATGTAGTTTAGACTTCAGTGCCTTTTTGGACCAACAGCAGCAGTCTATTGTGAGTGACAGCCAATCCAGTCAAGAACTGGGAGGAACTCAAAGGAAGTGCCGGTTTTGTCAGTTGGAGTTCAGTTGAGCTTTGGGCAGTGAAGAAGGAAGGAGCCCTGTGCTTTTTCAGTGTGCAGTTTTAGTCAAAAAACGTGTGTAAGGCCCAGAGTTCCGGTCTGCAGCTTGTGTAACAGCTTGTTAGGACTGAATCCGTCCTGTGAAAAGAATCAAAGGATCTCTGAAGAGTAGAAACCAGGCTCACCCTGTGAAGACTGGAAGAATTGCTGAAAATGCACTCGGTCTGTCAGGAACTGAATCTGCTGTGTGTTCTCCGGGTATTGTGCAGTAATTGCGATCGGGATACAGATGCAGCCTGCCTGGTATAGTACTTTCTTTTATATGGATGTGTGAAGAGGTTTGTGTACCTCAAGTGAGCCCTGCTGACATTGAAGGACCCTATCTTATTTGGAGGTCGTGGAGTACTAATTCAGGGTCGCTCCCTGTTGAATTGCCACATTAAATCCAAATGGAATTACTGTACTGCTGACTGTTTAATTCTCCTTTTCTCTGTGTGAAGAGGCCCCTACCAGCTGCCACGGTTTGGACTAGCCACTAGGGCTTGGGTACCCAGGGACAGTAACTGATAGGGATAGGCCTGTGCACAGAGCCATAAATAGATTATTAGAGTGATAAGCTAATTAACCTGATTTCCCCTGTCCTTGTTATATCCCCTAAATAAATCAGAGCTGCTTGTTTCAGCAAAGTTATACTGCCTGAGGTATTTGTCTATGTTAAAGTACTGTACGTGATTGTTGCACTGTATCTCATTTCACAGGAGGTCCCAGTGCGGAACCAGACCTGGGGGTAAGTGTATACTGTGAAGGTAATTCTGATATATGTGTGGGCCACTAGTGGGAAGAAAGGGGGGTTGCAGTGTCCCAGAGGGCTGTGACCAAGTTAGTTTAACTATTGCAAACCCTGACCTCTGGGTGGAGGCACCCGCCATTGGATCCAGGCCCCTCAACCTGTTAGTGGCAAATCAGGCAGGGGTAGTAGCCCCTGGGATAGTGCCATCTAGGGGTTACATCAGCATAAGACGCTTGCATAAACACAAGATTAAAAACACAATGAATTTTTTATCCTGCTAGGGAAAGACTTGTGCTCTTTGGAATGTGGTTGGTTAACAGAGGCTGCAGTTACATCATGATGTTCATGACTGCTTCAGAATGCATACGGCAAAAAAAAAAAAAATTCAGAAAGCCATGAGGCAACGGATGGATTTAATAAGACTAAAATATCCACCTAAAAAGAAAAGCGGGACTAGTGGCAACAGCAATAGCAATTTCCAGCAAAATATCATCATGCCCTGCATTTAAAAACTCATTCCCATTCACTTTTTAATCAGCAAGATAGCAGTTCGGGAAAGTCACATTTTACAGACTCCAAGGCTTTCCACTGTATTTGGAAATGATATTTATCAGAATCACTGCAAGTTATTTAAAATTCAAACTGGAAGACTATTTTGGCAACTACACCAACTGAGCTTTGCAACAAAGCATGTTCAGAGTTCAAATCTAATTTGAGTAGCAGCTTCAAATCTCAGTCCTAATGATAAAAGTAACTGGTTCGGGCAAAACCAGCCAACAGTCAGATGGCTTAACAGTCACTACTAGTACAAAGTACCAATTACATATGGGGGTTAGTCAAACAGTACCAACCAACTAAAAGCAAAAGAAGTGTAAACACAAAGAAGATGCAAAACAATATGCAGTTTGAGTTTTTACTGCAAGTGCAAACACTTACAAATCTGCAAGAGTATATATAAGTCAATTATCTAAATATGTTCCAAACACAATCACTAATTGCAGAGATTAAGTTGCATGGTGTCCAGATGTAACCCCGGCACTGTCTATCACTAAGATAAATTAGACAAAAATCACTCAACCTGCTACACTACCCCTGCCTTAGCTGACATTAGATAAAAATCACTCAACCAGCTACACTACCCCTGCCTTAGCCGACATTAGATAAAAATCACTCAACCAGCTACACTACCCCTGCCTTAGCTGGCCAGACCAAAGCTGAGGGGTCTGGGTTCCTATCGTACTTTAAAACTGGTTCTTTCCCCAAGATAATAGAAATGTGCAGTGCCTCCACCCAGAGTTTACCTTTACGTGGGCTAGATTAATACCTGGTACAACACTCTGGGATGCTGTACCTACCCACAACACCACACAGTCACCCCAAACTTCACCCAATAAACAAATCCCCACATTTCAGGCAATTTTCAATTATTGACTCTCTCTAATAATATGTGCACGACAACAGATATATGCAAAACAACAATTTATTTACATGGGGAAGGGTTACAAGCAGGGAAATTGGATGCAGTGGTTAAGTTATTTACAATTGATTAGTGTGACTGGTTTAATCTGGAATCAAGACAATTATTTTGCATTTTGATTTGAACAGCAATCAAAGCGGTCACTCACCAACCTCAGATGGATTCAGATTTACCTAGCTACCTGGCTAGCTGCTTTTAGACATTTGGATAACACATGCCTTCTGCCCACACTGGTACCAGTCCCCAAACTGTATTAGGACCCCACAATCCTATACATTTAACCTAGGTACCTAGTACTAGAGTTCTTAAAGTTGCAGGCCTGTTACACAGTGCAGCTGTTGGCCAGTTGTTGGGGCCCTTGAAAGAAATAATCAGATTAATCTTAATTTTTTGTGGACACACATCTTGACTGTAGATTGCAGAACTTAGACCCTTTCAGATTTAGCATATTTAACTCTAGATACAGAACTTGGCAACACTTCAAACTATTTACAAGTCTCTCCAATTAACAGGGCTGGTCCCTGTGTACTCACTGTTTAGAAGTCATCATGGGTAAGTCACAATCTGGTTGTACAAGGAAGACTGAGATGATTGCAGCAGGTGGGCTGTGACTCTGGATGCCAAAATGCTGGGCAAATGCTTACTGCCAAGGCCCAAAACTGGCTGCAGGATCTTGCAGATAGAAAAACACATTTAGCTTCTTTTGTAGCACCCCTCTCTGGGCTGAAATCACACTCTGGACAGACCAGGACTAGGACCGGGGCTGGTACACTTCAAGCCCCATGTCTAGGCTATGCCTCTCAGGGGAAGCGCATATGGCAGCACACTACCAGGCTATGTTCCAGGCCGATCGGAATTCACTTTGTTGCACTCAGCATAGTTATACAGCTAGTGCATATATGAAGTTAGCAGTTGCTTTACGTAGTCACAGTCTTATTCCTGCCCAGCATGGCAGACATACAGTCATGGCCAAAAATATTGGCACCCTTGCAGTTTTTTCTAATAATGCACCATTCCTTCCAGAAAATTGTTGAAATTAAAAAATATTTTGGTATCCACATATGTATGTCTTTGGTTTGCAGTGGAATAAAACACAAAAAGCTGAAAAATTTACTAAGTCTTAGCTTATTCCACACAGAAATCCTTAAATGGTCCGGGCAAAATTATTGGTACCTTTTAGAAGTAGTTAGAAATAATTAGATTTCAAGCAGGTGATTCTCCTTCACTTTGGAACCGAACTCACCTGTGGTGAGTTGCAGGTGCCTGCAATATAAAAATCACTCAACCAGTTTGAATAGAGAAAAAGACTCATTCTCCTGTTTTGTGTCACTGTGTGTACCGCAATGAGCATGGAGAAAAGAAAGACAGCCAGAGAATTGTTTGAGGAGGTCAGACAGAAGACTGTAGCCAATAATGGACAATGTCAAGGCTACAAATCAATCTCCAGAGACCTTGATGTTCCTATTTCCACCGTACATAATGTTATCAGGATGTTTAAGGCCCATGGCACTGTAGCCAACCTCCCTGGACGTGGCCGCAAGAGGAAACTTGATCGAAGATTGCAGCGCAGGATTGTTCGAATGGTGGAGAAAGCACCTCGATCAACTGCCAAACAGATTCAAGCTGACCTTCAGACACAAGGTACGACAGTTTCAACTCACACCATCTGTCGCCAACTCAATGAAAGGGGGTTATATGGTAGGAGGCCCAGGAGGACCCCACTGCTGAGAGACATAAGAACGCCCCACTGGGATTTGCCAAAACACACCTGAACAAGCCAAAATCCTTCTGGGAGAATGTCCTGTGGACAGATGAGACCAAATTAGAGCTTTTTGGTAAAGCACATCATCTCTATGTTTACAGAAAACAAAATGAAGCCTTCAAAGAAAAGAACACCTTCCCTACAGTCAAACATGGAGGAGGTTCAGTGATGTTTTGGGGTTGCTGTGCTGCCTCTGGCACTGGGTACCTTGAACATGTGCATGGTATCATGAAATGTGGAGATTACCAGGCCATTTTGGAGCGCAATGTTGAACCCAGTGTCAGAAAGCTGGGTCTGTCGAAGGTCATGGGTCTTCCAGCAGGACAACGACCCCAAACACACTTCATAAAGCACCCAGGAATGGTTCAAAACAAGATGCTGGACTGTTCTGAAGTGGCCAGCAATGAGTCCAGATCTAAATCCCATTGAAAACCTGTGGAGAAATCTGAAAACAGCAGTTGGGAGAAGGCACCCTTCAAATCTGGGAGAACTGGAGCAGTCTGCCCAAGAAGAGTGAGCCAAACTGCCAGTAGAGAGGTGTAGGAAGCTCATCCATTGCTACAGGAAGCGGTTGATTGCAGTTATTTTGACCAAAGGCTGTGCTACCAAATATTAAGTCTAGGGTGTCAATTTTGTCAGTGCCATTTCTTTTCATTTTCTGATTTAAAAGGATATATTAAATTCTGAACAAAAACAAAGGTTCTGTAATATTAACAGAGAAATAAAGAATTGTGGAGACCAAATACTGTACTGTTAATTTCAACTTATGTTTAGTGGAAATTGAGAGTGATTTGAAAAAGTGCAAGGGCGCCAATATTTTTGGCCACGACTGTAACCCTTTGCTAGTCAAGTTAGAGTTTTAACACACAAGGCACACTTCCAATGATTTTAGGGACAAGCACCCACATTCCTACATGTGGTGTGCAACCAGAGCCCAGGTCATGGCTCCCAAAGCGGATCACAGGAGTCTTCGGCAAAACTTTGTCTTCATCTACCACAAACAGGAGCTTAAGGCATAACTTTTCACTAACGGACCAGACTGAGCTCGAGGTTTGGCACTCTACCACTTGAGACAATTAGAACTGGACAGAGCTTTATGGCATGGCTCCCCATCATTTAGCAGACTTTACTTGTTGGTAAAGCTGAAACTGTAGCTCCTCTTAAACTTGGAACTCTACTTGTTAGCAAAACTGATCTCTGTAGCTCTTTCAGGCTCCCAACACAATTTTACAGTCCCTTGTGGCTTTGCTGGCGTTAACAACTCCAACTTGGACATTTAGACATCTTCTGGCATCCCAGGCACTGTTTGGAAAAATCTACGCACGTTTAGGAAACTCCCCTTTCAATCCTGTAACACTTTACACAGTCACTAAACAGCAATTCCAAATCACTAGACCTTTTGCTGGTCACTTGCACACTTATGCACCCTTTCTTTACTTTGGTTAATATAGGGTGCAGACGGACAGTCTCAGCGTTAACTTGGATGGGTTTTTCTTTCCTTGTCTGGAAGTTGCAGATTCTTCAGCGCTCTAACTGCTGAGGCAGAAGCATTTCTTGCAGTTCTCTCACAGCTTAAGACAGATGCTGACTTCTTTTCCACATTTTCCTAATGTGGGAAGGAACTGCTAGCTCTGGAGGTCATTGTCTGGCAACCCCCAGGCTAATGACTCTTGTTGCTGGCAGCCACTGGTTTCTCTCTGACAGAGGTAGTAGTCCCCCTTCCCTGTGGAGGGACTCACGCTGGATTACTAGGCCCATTTTGTCTAGCTGGGGGTCTGAGCCCCCCTCCCTGTGGAGGGGCTCCTGCATGAACACCCGTTCAGCCTGGAAAACACTGGGTTTTATGGAGTCCTTCTGAGGCTCCAGATTGGCAGAGTCCACTGGTGTGTCTCACTATAATTGGCCGACTCTGCTGGTCAGTCCATAAAATAAATATTAATTAGCCTCACTCGACACTTGAGAGGCCTCCTGTTTTGGCACCTGAATTAGGTCCCTGCATTTTCCCCCACAAGCTCTTCGCAATGCCCCACAAGTCTCTGGCATTGTCCCAGCAATCCTTGCTTGAAATCCTGGCTTTCCGATTAGCAGCCAGCTAATGTATACAGTCCCAATGCAGATTACCACAGTCTCAAATATAAAGTTCTGGTGCAGCCAGGTTAATTATTTAATTCACTTCTTTGCCCCTCTGTGTAATAGTCATAACTGTGCCCTCTTCTAATCGCTGCCCATATGAAACATTTCGCTTCAGTCTCTGGCCTGTCACTGCTGTTGAAATTCAATGCCCCTAGGCAGCAGACAGGTAATCTATCAGAGTCCTGATGTTTGCTGTCTGGGCAGCCAGTTTAAGGAATTTATTTTAATTATTTCCCCCAGTGTTGATTAGCCCCTTAGTCTCATTTCAGTGCTGCCTTTTAAATATATTTACATTTTTACAGTGATGGCATCTGCCGAAATTTACAGCTCTTAGATGCGAAACAGACCTGCTCATGAATATTAATCCACCCTCATTAATATTCAAAAAGCTGGGATTGCATTCAAAGTGCATACTGCGCTCTATTTTATTTAAGTGGCAGCTCCCTCTGGTCCAACTCGAGTCACCAGCACCCACCCTGTGCCTTACAGGGACCGGGACCACCGGAGGAGCCACTCTTTATGACAAGGGCAGTGGTCAGGACTTCAAAAGTACTTTAGCACCTGCGTGACCCCTGCTAGCACCAGAGTGCTAATGCAAACTGTGGCTGGTCATGATCCAGCCCCAGAGTCAAAATGGGTCAAAATCAGCATGGGGCGATCTTGGGCACCTGGGCACACCCTCTGGACCTGGGCCAACAGCAGAGAAAATAGGGACAACACTCTGGGACACCCGCAGGCATTGGGAGGCACTCTAGAGATGGGAGCCATGGGAGACATGAAGGGCAATTAAGGTAAGCCCCCATTGGGGGGGGGAGCATTACACAGATAAAGGAGAGCACCGACATGAAACTGTATATTTGGCATATGCTGCCTCTAACCTTGTGCAAGATCTTTTTAGGGCTGCAGTGGATAGAGCCCTGCAGACCTCTTGCGAGCAAATGGACTACTCTGACCGAACAACATTTAGGAGTTGCTTCACAGTTGCTTCCATGCTCTGTGAAGCACTCTGCAGTGTTAATGTAACCTTCTCATAGGCACATTTTACTCACTGTGTTCATCTACTCAGTCTATCACATCAGCCCTGCCTCCAACACCCTCCCCCCCCAGAAACATAACAGTGACAACAGGGTGCCCAATCCCCCAGTGTCACCAGGTGGTATGTGAACCCCCTTCCCTGGTCCATCACCGTGTATGCATGGTCATGTCTAGGTATTTTTTTTTTTGGGATTTTCCCACCTACTCAACCATCCCTCAGCACCGCCCCCAAAAAAAAATAACAGTGACACTGGGGGTGTCCAATCCCCAGTGTCACGATCACGAATCCTCAGTCAGTTTTTTTAACCTGTGAAATGAAAACCGTCCATCAGTGTCTTTTGCAACTGTGACTGTCCCCCACCTGACACCCCACTCAACCCCTCCCCCAAGCCCTTACTTGCCCATCAGGGGGTCCAACGCTGTAATCCTCTCTGGACTGCAGACACATCTTCACTCTTCAAAGTCAGACCGCAAACTGAAGAAACAGGTATTTCAATGGTGTTTTGAACTTCGTGGCATAATTTGGCCATTTTTTCCCATATTTTTGGCCCAAATTTTCAACATGCCTTTTTTGGGACCCCACCACATGAACAACTGCACTGACATTAGGCAAATCTGTCCCAAAAGATGATTTTGTGGTCCCGGTGTGAAATCACCTCTCAGGCAGGAGTTGAACATTTTCTCTGCCCTTGTTCATGAGGTGGGGTCATAAGAAGGCTGTGTTAAAAATCTTATGTAAAAATATAAAAAAAAAAAAAAAAAAGTTGTGAGCCTACATTGAATTTTGAGGCCACAGGCTCATAACTTTGGCAATTTGCAATATTTTTACCCCAGATTTACAACATAGTCATATCTCTACAGCACCTCATGAATGTGACAGCTGTAATTTTTTTCAAATCCTGGGCAAAATGTTTAATATCCCGAAAGGTGATTTTGCGGTCCCTGCGTGAAATCATCTTTTGGACAGGAGTTGAAAATTTTCTCTGCCCATGTTCATGAGGCGGGGTTATAAGAAGGCTAGGTTATAAATCTGATGTAAAAATATCTTAAAAAAATTATGAGGCTATGCTGAATTTTGCAAACGCAGGCTTGTAAGTTTGGTAATATTAAATATTTTTACCCCAGATTTTCAACATATCCATTTCTTTACAGCACCTCATGAATGTGACAGCTGTCATTTTTCAGCTCCTGCCCAAAATATGTTTTTGCATACCAAAAGGTGATTTTGCAGTCCCTGCAGAAAATCACTTTTTGGCCAGGAGTTGAAAATTTTCTGTGCACTTCTTCATGAGGTGGGGTCATAAGAAGGCAAGGTTTACGATTTGTAGCAAAAATATTACAACATAAAGTTATGAGCCTGCATTCAAATTTATACAAACAGGCTCCTAACTTTGGTAATACATAACGCACACAGTGCATCACAACTCATTTACTATCCAAGGGCTTCTGTACCAGGGGCGAACATCATTAAATTTTTTGTGGTTTGTCTGTGGCATTATGCAATCTATGTCTGCCTATTTGTCTGTCAGCTATCAGTACATAGTTGCTACCTCGGCTGCAGCCCTATCAGCGCTGGCCAGAGTTTGTTTGCTTTGTGAGTTGGGTGCTGTTGCTCCCGTGGGCTCACCAGGCTGCTGCACGGAGTGCATCCTTTTTTAGATTTTAGTAACAGCCAACAGCAGTACTCCTCTCCAGTTTAACACAGGTTTATTAGCAACTATAAGAGTCATAAAAAAAAAAAAAATTACTCATATGTAGTAATGGTACTCTGTGTAGTAATGTTTCTTTCAAAGGGATCATTCACCATATTTAACTGCAATCGTTCCCCTGAAATGAGCAGGTCCAGAGCTTCTAGAATCTTATGCAAATTATGAAATTAAAAATCAAAACTCTTCTGTGTGGTCACACTCAGCCCTGCACTCTTAATATTTTTTATTTTATTATTATTTATCAAGTCTAGGATTACAAATACCTTTGAGCCTTGGCTCTTTTACAAAGGTTCCGCGTCGGAGAAATACAAATTATGGGGAACAACAAGACAGACATTACAACAATGTGGACATTGCAAACATAGTACAGATTAATACAATGTCAGATTTCTAAAGCCAAGGTGAGCTGTGACCACTAAAACTAGTTAAATGGCTACTAACATTTTTTACAATTTTACCAGACATACTTAGAGCTACCGACACCTCAAAGAAAACTTTAAAATCTTAAAAAAAAAAAAAAAAAAAAAAAATTTGTACACTTCTGCTTGCATTCCAGTTATATTTTATATAATTTCTTCCCCATAATTTATCATTAAGGAAATGTGTAGGAATGTATGATCACTGAACTTGGCATCTGCCTGTGTTGCTTACTCCCTACTCCAAGTCGTAATCCTCTATTGTGACGTCAGTCTGTTGCCATGGGAGTAACAGATGTAACAAGCAGTGCTCTATAACTTCAGGTAGGGAGAAAGCAGTAGGAATAGATACACTCTACAGGAGCAGAAATCCTGTTTTCATGCAAATGACCTCAGTAATAAATAAATGGGATGAGAAATACAGAACTAATGGGAAATACAAGCTGGACTGTGTCTAAATATTGTATTTTAAGTTCACCTGAATGTGTCACCATCTCTTTAAAAATAAAGGGAGAACAAGCATATTTGTTACAAAAAATAAAGTAATTCAGATCCACTTACCAAGAATTGTAAAGGCACTGTATCAAGTAATGCTCAAACAAGTGGGGTGGGGGACAGATTCTTGTCTGAACCTTTTACGAGGTTCTGGAAGGGGAGGCAAGGGATTATGGATTGTTGAACATAGTGAGGGAATCCCTTTGGAAGAAACATTGCTATTGTGAGTAATTTGTTTCTTCAAGCCCCAGGAATCCCTCACTTACATTTAAACAGCAGTCTCCATAGCAGTACCTTGGGAGGCTGGGTACAGATCCTATTTAGAGAAAAGGTTCTGCAAGACAGCAGTGCCAAAGCTGGCATCTCTTCTGGACTTTATGTCCAAAAAAGCAGCGTTTTGTGAAAGTGTGCACCGTGTTTCAGGTAGCTGGTTTACAGATTTCCTACAAGGGATACCCCTCAATGCTGCCATCGAGGTAGAAGTGCCTCTTGTACAGTGTGCTGTGAGGCCACTAGGAGGCAATTTACCAGCTTTGTCATAATAGACCTGTATACATGAGACTATCCAGCGAGAGATGGTTTTCTTGAATGCTGGTTTACCTTTCCCCACTTCACCATAAGTGACAAACAGCAGAGTCCTTTGAATGGTCCAAGTAATAACAGAGTACCCTTTTCACATTCAGACTGTGGAGCATATGCTCCCCTGAGCTGGAATTTCCTGGGAAAAAAACTGGAAGGGCAACCGACCGATTCAGATGGAATTTAGAAACCACTATGGGAATAGGACTACCTTGTCCCCTATGGAAGATTATGTAGTTAGGATCTGTGTGGAGGGTTTCCATCTTGCTTACCCTTCTGGCAGATGTTACTGCCACCAGGAAAACTGCTTTTCAGGGGACACATTTCAGTGCAGCAGTTGCCATGGACTTGAAAGGAGCCTCCATCAGCTGGGCAATACATACATTTAAATCCCAGGGTGGGACAGGCTCCCTCACTGGAGGGTATAGGCAATTAGGGCCTTTGAAAACTTTTTGAAAATGGATTGTGAGGACACTGACCTGTCTTTACTAGCTGATGTGTAAGCCGACACGAATGCCAAGTGTACCTTCAGGGTTGAAGGTCTCAGGTCCAGAGACTGGAGGTGGATTAAGTAGTCAAGGACTGTATACAGACCTGCCTGAATAGGGTGAATCTGGCTAGGAATACACCAGAAGGAAAATCATTTCCATTTTGAAGCATAAGTTTTCCTTGTTGCTAGTCTCCTTGACACATTCAGCACCTCTATTACTTTTTTTTCAGAAGGATTTAGCCCACAGAACTCTAGCTCTTCAAGAACCATGCTCTGAGATGCAGAGTTCTCAGATCTGACAATGTTGTTCTGCCCTGAGACACTGTCAGCAGACTGTATGCCAGGGGCAGGTTGATAGGTGGCCTGCTGGAGAGGGAAGAGAGGGACAGAAGGGACAGGAGCACAGGTCTGCCTGGCCCCAGTCTGGAACTATGAGAATCATTGTTGCAGACTCCCTTCTCAGTTTAATCAGTACTCTCAGTAAAGTGTAGGGAAGTGGTGCCGGGCCGCCGCGCAGCAGCTGGACGCTTGCACGCCACAACCCGGGTTCGGAAATGGACTCTGGTCATCAGAGAGCTGGCCAGGGGAGAAGGTTGGAGCATCCATAGACAGATCGCCTTCTCCAGGGGGGAGGGTGGGGATGTGAGTAGGCAACTGCTGGGCCCTGGCAGAGGCCAGAAGCATAGCAGAGTGTGAGGGCTCAAAACATCTGGGGGAGTGACTGACGTCGGCGTTCGCCATGACGTCACCTGCGGCACTCTCCAAGGGAGAAAGCCAGAAAAATTGGTTCCCAGGCTGGCCAGATGACGGCTCTCCGGCCGCCTCGCTGCCGTCATGGCCACCCCCCCCCCCAGCAGCACCTGGAGCCAATGCTGCAGTGCGCTGGATGACCCCACCAGTGCCTTCCCTCTGGGAGGAGGGGACCCCCCGTGAAGAGTTCTTGTGACTACTCGAGGGGGCTGCGATCTGGGGCTGAGGTAGGTCGTGGGGATGGCGGACAGATCAGGTAAGGACCTTGAGGGCCCGAAGGAGGTGCCAGCCAGGGAGCAGAGGAGGAGGGAAAAAAAAAAGTGGGAAAGGCATATATAAACTTCCCTGACCAGCAGAGGACTACAGCATCCTCTGGGGCTGAACCTACCTCGGAGTATCTGCAGCAAAATAGTGGGAGCAGACTGCCTCCCAGGAAGCGAAGAGATCCATTTCTGGTGTACCCCACCACCTGATCTCTGATGTCAGCATCTGCTGGTTCAGGGTCCATTTGTGATTTCCCTGCCCTGGCTGATCCTGCTCACAGAGTCTGCCACTACATTGTCTTTCCCTGGCAAACAAACTGTAGATAGATGAACTTCCAGGGAGTATGCCAAGTTGCAGATTTTCATAGCTTCTGTACACAAGTCTGAAGATCTTGTTCCTCTCTGCTTGTTTATGTAATACATTCTGGTGTCGTCTTTTCTGACCGGGACAGACTGACCCCTGATCTAGGAGGAAAAAAGCCTGCATTGCCGGGTACTGTACACTGCCCTAAACTCCAGGGATTTATGGGTTCCAGAGTCTCCCGTGTGCTCCAGGTTCCGCTCACAGTGAGGTCCTCAAGATGAGCGTCCCAACCTAGGAGGCGGGCATCTATTGTGTGTATAGCTGAAGGAAGGAAATTCCCTCTCTGAGGTTTCATTCTTTCTTTGCACCACAGCTAGGCACCTTGTGAATACTCTTGGAGCTGAAGCGAGGCCAAAGGGAGGGCTGTGAACTGGTATTGGCAGTTCCCTAACCTGAACCCGAGGTACTTTCTGTGACTTGGCATGACTGGTATGTGAAAGTAGGAGTCTTTCAGATCCAGTGACCCCTGACAGTCTCATGTTTGCAGAGATGGTATCACTGATCCCACTGTTACCATCTTGAATTTTTCTTTCTTTAAATATTTGTTCAGATATCTCAGGTCTATAATGGGTTGCCACTCCCCATTATTCTTGTGGGTCAGGAAATGTCTGGAATACAGCCCTTTGCTACATTGCACAGCATGTATTCTTTCCCCTACACTTGCTTGAAACAATTTCTTTACCTCCTTCTCCAACAGAATTTTTTTCTGTTGGGAGTGTGAGGCTGAAAAATCTTTGGGTTGTACAGTTCTGGGTATTTTCTGAACTACAAGGACAAACCCCGACTCACTATTTCCAGGACCCATTTGTCTGTGATAATCTGCGTCCATTCTTGGAAGGTGGCCATGGATGGGTGACCTGGGCAAACCTGTCGGGGGGGGGGGGTTGCTTTGGCTGGGGTTTGGGGGCTGGCATTGCAGTTGCATGCCTACTGTCCCTCTTACCCCTACCCCTACAGCAGGCCCCTTGTAGTGGGTACTCATAGGGCACATGATCACAACGATAGTATCCCCTTATCCCCACCACCCTTTCCATAAGGCCTGCAGGAAGTGGAGGCCTTTTCTTTCTCAGTATTGCTCTTGTAGGGGGTTTTGTACTTATCCACCTTTTTCATACAAGCCTCTGTTTTATCACCAAACGGTGACTTTCCCTCACAGGGAAAATACACTGGTTTTGTTAGTGTCCTGGGATGGGTTTGTAGTTCTAAGTCAGGTAAACCTCAAGGATACTGCATGAGCCATGACCCCAGATGTAGTACCATTAGTATCCACTGCCATACAAAACTTATTTTGTGGCACCTATGATTGATCTTGTGGTGTCTGCCATTTCCTATGTCAAGTCTCCAGTAGCTTTTTCACTCAGTGCCAGTATGGCATTCCATAAGGCCCTCTGGTACTAGGCTGTGCATGCTAAATAAGTTGTCTGCCTCAGAAGCAGGAAAGCTGATGTGCCAACCATTTTGCCCATACTATCCAGCTTTCTGGAATCTTTTTCAGGAGGCTGGGAGGAAACAGGCACTTTTGCCTCATCACAGGTGGCAGTCTGGACCACTCCATCATGATCAGGGTGGGAGTACAAGTACTCAGCACCCCGTTTGTCCACCTGATCTTTTTTCTCATATTTTCTTGTCCATGCCAGCAGCTGAGGTGGGTGCTGACACAACTATGAAAGTAACTTTTTTGAGGAATTTGTGAATAGGCAGCATCAATCTCTTTGTGGGTGCTAAGCACATCATTTTCATAAAGTCTACCTAATCTTCAACCTCATCAGTCTCATGGAAGAGATGTTGAGGTATTTATCATATTCTCTAGCAAAGGTACAATGTGAGCTACATTCCTCTAAAGGCCTAGGAGGAGAGCCACATTCCTGCTCAGAACCATCAAGTTCTATGGGTTCTCCCTCCTCCTCCTCGGAGTACATTTCAACCTCCTCTTCCACAGGCATTGAGAAGGGATCCAGAGCCGGGGGGGGGAGGGCAACAGGCATAATTATAAATGTTCCCATTGCTTGGAATGCCTGGCAGAGACTACCATGCCTTTGTCATGTCCTATAGCGGGGCATTTGTTGTGTGTCCACTGGCGACTCTTCCTTCTTCAGGAGAAGGGACAGTGAAATTCTTTTGTAGTTCAACGTTTTTTGTTTTCAAAGCACATGAACGTATAATACATTGAAATACGAAGTACATGCATATAAATGCCATTACATGAATAAGCACAAAGAGACAGTGAAGCCATGCATGAGAAGCAATACATACCAATGTGCAGGTGTGTTCAGCACGTACAATAGGTGGAGAGCAACGTTCTTCAGGAGGAGGGACGGTGACATGTTTTAGTTTTGTTTTTTCTTAGCAGGCACCATCTCCAGTGTCCACTCAGAGTCTCTTATTTTGTGGATTCAGGATTCCCCCTTTTGGGCACCCCGAGTTCTGAATCCATCTTAGCAGTTTCATCTTTTTTGGTCCAGTCTGACAGGGACTGCTGCTTACTCTGAAGGGCTGGACCTTCACCTGAGCATTTTGGTGATGTTGAGGCAGACTGAGAAGCCATAAGAGCTTCTATTTTTTTAGTCCTTTTCTTTTGTGCTTTACACAGATCACAACTGGAAAAATCATGGTCTGGATCCAGCCTTTGCCAAGAACTGAAAACATATACAGAGACATAGAAGTTGACGGCAGATAAGGACCGCAAGGCCCATCCAGTCTGCCCATTTCTTTTTCTACCTTATAAATGTGCCATCGGCCTTTGCTCTGTCAGTGGCCCATCTATTCATACTAATCTGTATTGCTCCCTTATGCCTATCCCATGCCTGTTTGAAGCCCTGCACTGTATTCATAGCCACCACTTCCTTAGGCAGGCCATTCCATGCATCCACCACCCTTTCTGTGAAAAAGAATTTCCTCACACTCCCCTTTAATCGGCCTCCCTCTACAAATGCAGAGCATCTAATGTTAGTGATTTTCTGAGATTTTGCAGATGCCTTTTCCACATAGTATGCCATTCCCACCCATGCTTCAGATGTTGAAGCTGTAATTTGTTTTGTAAAAAAAATATATATTTTTTTAAATCAGCACTTTGTTTCTGCCCGCCCTCCAGTTTTATGTGTGCAGCCACATCCCCAGAATGTTGCAACTCAAGGGAACAGTCAATGTTTTACATACAGCAACAAGGAATTCTGGGTAAATTATAACGTGGACTTAAATGTTCGTTACTCAGTGGTGCAGTCCCTGGTAGTGATGACTGCAGTATAGCACCTAATATGTATATTTATTTAAAAGTTTCACCTGGAAAGACATACTGAGGAGACAAGCTCATTTCCTGATGGGTCCTGGGGGAAGAGGGGAAAGGGGACACAGTAGGTGCATATGTAGCAAGGCATTCTGGGTACAATAAGTAGTTTTCCAATTTCCTTACTGTGAGGCGCAGTCTCATATTTCTGTAGTGACTTCAACAATAAAAGCTCTCATATGTTTATTTTCAAAACAAGGCATTGTGCATATAGTACAGTATCTAGCTGGCAAGATTTCTTTACTGAGAGATATAGTCTCCTATTTCTGTAGTGGCCACAGAAACAGCTTATTTTTCTGTCTCCCTAATCAAAGTGCAGTCTCCTATTTTGGTAGTGTTTACAGCAGTACAGTCTGTAGAAAAGTTTCTGGAAACATGTCTTTGTGATGCAGGTATGCCAAAAAGATCAATTGGTATTCTGTGTAGGATGTTTCACTTTTACTTCCTGCTGGCGAAGTGACAGGTCTGAAGTGACAGTTCCTGTCAGAATGTGGAGGCGGGATGATACTTTTCTATGTTTATGTTACAGGGCCTGAATGACTGCAAGTAGTTCACAGTGTAATTATAGGTCAGAATACTTATCTTTCTTTGGTGTCAAGCTTATGCTAGGAGTCCAAAATTGTGGAAGAAAAAGGATGTCTGCAATACCAAGACTAACCAACAGAAGTCTCTGCTTCAAAACTTTGTTTCCCTTGCATGATGTCACAGTTGGGGGTTGCAGCACTGAGAACAAAAAGGGGCAGGGTTATGCAAATAAAGCAGAGCACAGAAATAAAAGCATTTTTTCCCCCAAGGTCCCGTCATGTGACTGCAGTCCTGCGGGGTCTGCACTGGTTGCCGGTCAGGTGGCGGGTTCTCTTCAAGCTGGGCTTGCTCACCTATAAGGCCCTCTACTGTTCAGGCCCTGGCTACCTGTCAGACCTCGTTACTCCTGCCATCCCAATCTGCTCCCTCTGTTCCTCCACCCAGGGCCTCCTGGCAGTTCTGAGGACCGGGCTGAAAACCTCGAGTGATTGTGCATTCGGGGTGGCAGGCCCGGTCCTCTGGAACTCTCTGCTAGGACCTCTGAGGGAGGCCCCTACGGTGGAGGCATTTAGGAGGGGCCTAATGACCCACCTTTTTAGGCTCACTTATCCTGCTGATACATTTTAAATAGCCCTGAATAATTTTATGACTATTCTGCTGATTATTTATAATGCGATTTCATTATTCTGTTTATATTGTCTACTACTGTACGGCACCCAGAGCTCCTGGGATTGGGCACCTAATCAAATACATTTTACTTACTACTTTTCATGGAAAACAGCACTTTTTGGCAGTTTGAATGGTAGGAGATTGATTCACAACTCCTACAGGTTACTACTCCCATTTGTTATGGCAAACCTCAGAAAATCACTTTAAAGTACATAAAGGGACAGTGTCCACTTTTAGCAGATTTTTTTTTGGCCCACTTAATGATATCTGCACACATCCCTGGTAGTTCATTTCATCTATATAGTGTCCTGCTTACTATAAAATGATCATTTATTGTTTTACTATATTGACTTTTATCAACCGCTACACTACTTAATCCTGGGTGATCCGTCACTCCCGCGTGTGCACTTTTAACATGGCGCCGAAGTGCACGTAAACTCGTGCATTAATAAATTTGGATTTTTTAAAGTCAAGTCAGCAAAAGTTATTTTTGAAAAGACGATTTACTGATTTCCACAATGTAACTGACATGTTGAAACAATGGCTGTAACACGCTTTATTCTCTCTCTCTCTCTGAAATATAAAGCCCAGACGACAGGCATGCGCATTAGCATCAACAAATGTGTGTGCCCAGAATCACAGCTTTATATTTTAAATATAGAAATACAAAACTTCTCTGATAAGAAATTCTACCTCAAACTGAAAAAAAATTATTGATGCTGATGTGGGTTTTGAAAGGAGTAAAAATCACTGAAAGTACAACAATTTTTTTAAAAAGGTATCTTTAACTGCTAAACTGGTGATGCACACCCTTCCAAAAGTGCATAAATCCTTACAGCCCCCAACCCCGGCTGGTCCATAGTTAGTGGAATTGGGTCGGTAACCAAGCCTCTTTTTAAATTAATGACATGCACGTTATGCCCCTTGTTTTTGAATTAAGATCATATTTGAAAGACACTGGTGATGTATTAAGGATCTGAGACAATATCCAAGTGCACAGTGATTACATTTGGGCTACTTTGGATATAGAATCATTTTACTCAAATATACCCCATGAGGGAGGGCTATAAAGCTTTATGTTATTTCCTAGAGCAGGAAGATGTGGATGTGACAACTTCCACGGATTTCCTTATTAGAATGCCAGAATTACTGCTGAAATGTAATTGCTTTGGTTTCAAAGGGAGCAGCTACTTATTAGGTATTGGGAACTGCAATGGGGTGATGTTAGCTCCCAATTTTGTGAATTTATATCTTAGGAAGTGGGTGTGTGATGTCATACAGCTTTGATAGAATAAAAAAAAAAATAATCAGCTTGAATTATGGCAAGGTTCATTGATGATGTCACTTGTCTGGAAGGGTAGCCTGAAAGCCCTAATGAATTGATTGACTTTTTTTTTTACATACTATAAACCAGCACTTGAGATTCAGTGTGAAACAGTGTTGAAAAAACTGAATTTGTAGAGCAAGATAGTAAAAGTTGATGGGTGTAACTTGAATAGTTCACTGTTTAGAAAGACAACAGATCGTAACACAGTGTTGCTGACTAGCAGTAGTCACCCGAGGCATGTCATCCCAAATACACCCAAGGGGCAATTTCTTTGTGCTCGTCGATACTGCTGTGCAGAAAGGTTTTCAGGAACAGTGTAAAGACTTAATGAATTAAACATGGGAATGGTACTGAAATTACAGAAACAGCTGAAAGGTTTGCAGTGCACAACTAAGAAATAAGTTATTGTACAACCAGGACAATGTAGGAAGATCAACTACTACTGTCCAACATCAGAATAATGTGAAGTTTATTACCAAATGCTCTCCATGGGTATTTAATATGAAATATTATATGGGAAAATAGGGATATTTTACAAGCAGATTCGTGCCTCATGGGACTTGAAAAAATAAAAATGGTCTATAACCGGGGAAGGAATTTGAAGGATGTTTTGGTACTCAATGTCCAGTCAGCCTACGAGCCACAGAAGCTCTTAGCAGAAGCCCCAAAATGATCAGCATCATTTGGGACATGCAACATGTATCCGAATATCCATAGCGTAAAAAACAGTTTACTAACCTACTGACTAAACAGAGAATAAAATTGGGCAATTTAATTAGCTGTGACAGAAAGGGTGTCATATGATGCGATGTGAGATTGCGGAGTTTCTTTATACTCAAAAAGTAATCCAACATCCTTACCAGAATGAAGACAAACCCCTGAAATCAGATGGTTTAAATAACAGAGGACCTGCATCACTGGGAATCTGGTCCAGTAGCTAAGAACTGGATGGTGGCCATAAGGTGAGGCAAAAGCAGATCACTACATGGACAAATGCTATCTCCATCTTCTTCAGTGGATTCGGAGACTGTGTGTGTGTGTGTGTGTGTGTGTCTCACAGGAATAGTCAGAAGCAAGTATCCACCATGGGTTGTTCGCTAAATTCAGAAAGACCACCAATACTATAATCAAAATAGATGGTAAACTTGCCAGAATGCAAAAAGATTTTATGAAACAAGAAAAACACACAGCTGTAGTAGTCGCATTTAAAGGAACCCAGTACATATGGGTGATTTGGCAGTTGCACCATCAGCTCCAGGAGTACCCAATTTGAATAATCTTTTAGACCCACTATTTCCATGGTAATGGTCTCCCATTACTTATAGAACAGGGTTAGTCCCTCTCCTCTGACCAGAGAGAAATGCAGCACCTCCGGCAGCTGGGGCAGACATGAAGCTAGTGTTCTGTCACAGGGTAGTGCTGGGTGCCTTCACTGTTTGCACCTTCTGCTGCCAGTAGAGCTTAGGCTTAAAATGTTGGTGGAAGCCTCAGTGGGCAAGCTTTTCAATAAATGGCTGTTACTGCCAGAAGAAGCTATATTCTAGATCTCCCTGTGGGGGAGAGTAGACTTCTTTATATTCTTATGGGTTTTCTTTTCATTACACTTCTTAAGCACCTTCTCCACATGATGACAAAAGAAACATTCATAATGTTCTGCTGGGTGGAGGAAAACCCTGCAGTTCTTGACTAGGAGCATTTCTGGACACAAAGACATCCAAAGCAGCTCTCAGCTCTCTACGTACCAGCTGTAGTAGGCCCAGTAGCATCCAAGCTTGACCCCAGCCTTGGTGTCTGTAGTCACTGTCGCTGAAGCAGATGGAGACAAAGAACGCATACTTAAGGGCCACAACAGCGACTGGGATGTTGTAGGGAAGGACACCTTTTCCTTATCCTTGTATTTGTGTTTGAGTCAGACTTCTGTTCTTTGCAGTCTTTCTGCTTCAATGACCAAGCTCATCGAGGGAGCGAGCGAGCAGTGTAAAATTTTCGCCATGGCAGAGTTTCTCCATTGTGGCTGCCAATGTTTTCTTAAGCAGAAACATTTATAGGTCTTTCCAACGGTGTCGCCAAATGGCTTGGTTCAAGTCTTGGCAAATCTCACAGGCCCGGACATCGTGAGAGAGGTCAAGGTAGCAGAAACTCACTTTGTGGGTATTTATAAAAATCTTCTCTTCACACTCATTGTACGGAACAGCATAGATGGCTTGGCTTGGAAGTCATGCAGGGGTGAGGAGAAGAAACTTATGTGAATGGTGTCACAAACGCACTCCACAGGTCAGGCCCTCTGCACCCACAGTGCCACCCTCAGAGCGCAATAGTGTGAACAGGTAACAGACAGGGTAACCCTCCTGTCTGCTTTGGGTCCAAATCACCTTCTAGCCTAGAGTTCTGGAGGGATTCAAACTGCATACCCATGCATATGATAGCATACCCAATTAGCAGGCTTGGATACGTACCCTCTTTGGGGGATGCAGTTCAATCCTCCACCCAGGTTTCCAAAATGTGCCCTTAGAACTCTGAGACCTAGGTATTTCTTACCTTTTAAGTAAGCTTTAGTAACACCATTCAAGCTCTTATCAGCTATCAGCCTTAAATACAGGTTCAGCAAATCGCATGTAAAACAGAAAGAGCATAGTCAATATTTTAAAGAAAATGTTTACTAGAAAAAATGGTAACAGGAAAAATCAAATACAGGACAAATTATCTCACAAATCTCAGTCATCTACAAATGAAAAGGAAAGTTACAAAATGTAAACTCCTACCACAAATACTTAATTCTTTTCAAAGTATTACCTTTAAGTGTTTTCAGAGAGCTATCTCCTTTCAGAGAACTCTCTCTCTCAGTCTAGAATCACACATTTCCCAGATACAATGTTTCATTTTAACTATCTTTCCCCACCCCCTTTGGTGAGTCAGCTAGCTCCTCCCTTAGAGTTCTTTCTAACATAATTTCTACAAGGAGGCATTTTAATTAATGTGAACATCAGAAAAAAGCCATTTCCTACATATGACAGTCTTTAATCAAACATTTCTCTGAGGTTTTACAACCCCCACAATCTGTCACTAAAGTGTGAGAAAGCCAAGGGAAATCAGCCAAATTACATCCTTTCCCGGTGTCAAAATTCATATTCAGGAACAAACATCAAAGCAGCAGCAGTTGATAAGGGGCCATAAACTACCCCTCTGGAAGGAAAGCATGAAGTTTTTCCCTGGTCAGTTCAAAGACATTCTTATGAACACCATGAAGGTTAAAAACCAAACTGCTAAATTGTGTGAGAATTTTATACACAGACCATTGATTTATAATACAAATATTATACAGTAACCATAAGCAGATGGCAGAGCGTCACATCCTCCCCACCTAGACTGAATTTGGGGGCTCTATCCCCTGCATGGGATGAGCTCCCCAAGTCAGTTCATGTCATATTGATGTGAAGAGCCATCAGGATTTTCATTAGCTGCCCCTGCCCTGTGGGAGATCGTCATGTCATACCCTTGGCAAGGCAAGACTCCATCTTAGTAATCTACCATTCGTTTTACCCTTTTGTGCCAGCCAAACCAGGGGGCTGTGGTCAGTTTATACCTCAAAACGCTGCCCATATAAGTATGGCTCTAACTTCTTTAGGGCCCACACCATGGCAAGACTTTTTCCACAGTAGAGTAAGCCTGCTCCCTGGGAAGTAACTTTTTAGTTAGGTACACTATGGGGTGATCTTTCCATTGGTTAGATGTCTGACTCAGCATTGCCCCAATACCCACATCTGAGGTGCCAGTCTGGACTATAAAAGGTCTGCTATAGTCTGGACTTGTCAATACAGGAGCACTGCACAGTGCCTCCTTCAGTTTGGTAAAGGCTTTTTCACAGGCTGGTTTCCCAGGTAACTTTCTTAGGCATCCTTTTCTTTACCAGGTCAGATAGGGGAGCGGCCAGGGCACTGTAACTGGGTACAAATTTCCTATAGCACCCTGCTGTCCCCAGAAAACTCCAGACCGCTTCTGCATTTCTGGTCTGGGCCATGCCCTGATAGCCATATTTTTACTCGGTTAGGACAAAGCTGTCCCCGGCCTACAACATACTCAAGGTATGCCACTTCAGCCATGGCCACCTGGCACTTTATTTTATTTAGCTTTTGTTAACCAGGTAAGTGCACTAGCCATAAAATGAATATTTTTCAGGCATGACCTGGGACAGCAGACATGCAGAAACATACAGGGTAACAATTTATAAGTGCTTTACATACATTGAGTTAAGATAATACAATACATAACATACAGAGTAGACCATTCATAAGTTCATAGGTGCCTAACTATGCAATGAGTGGAAAAGACAGTGCAACAGATTAACAGGTGACAAATCATATTAACAGAACAAGGTGAACAAAAACAAAGCAAGTAAAACAAAAGGAGAAATAGCCATGGAATACAGTGGTGTCAGCGATAAAACGGTCCGTAAGTGAGGAAAAGGGGAGCAGACCAGGAAATTAGATTATGTGTGCATGTATGTGGAATAGGGAGATGCATGCAGGGCTAGATTATATATGAGCAGGGAAAGGGAGCTGGGACAGGCTGTGGCAATAAGTGGGTTATGGAAAGGTAAGGATACTATCCATCAGTCATTAGGTAGGGTGAAAGCAGGAACAGGTATCAGCAAGCAGCAGATTTGAGCACAATTCTCTCTTAAAGCATATGTGTGAGTTAGAAAGTCTAATGTCGAGGGGAAGGGAATTCTACAGCTGTGGAGCAGCATGCTCAAACGCAGCAGTTCCTTTCCTAGAGCGACACCTATGAATATTCAGAAAAGATTTATCAGCTGATCATAGACCATGGAGTATAGCCTGAGGAACAAGCATAGCCGCAAGAGACCTAGGGGTTTGATTCTGAATTACTGAATCAATAAGTAAGCCAAGGTAGTATTTCCTACTAGCAGAGGGAGAGAGCCAACCAAGGCCATTAGAGTTGACAGTGGTGTTTAAGCCCAGGAGCGGATAAGCTGTAGCAACATATTGTTGTACGTAACATCCCATTTGAGTAGGTCAGTTTTATGAGCAGCCCCCAGTAAGGGAGCCCCCCGTATGTTAGGGTTGGGAGCAGAATCCCCATAGCAATGGCCAGTTTAGCAGATGGCGTGAGCATATAGCTAGTCTTCTATGCAACACCCAGTTTATAGTTGACAGCTCTGCAAATGGACTGCACATGGAGACTGAGATCAAGAGATTGATCAAGTAGGATGCCCAGGTAGTTGAAAGAAGTTACACATTCCAGACGTGAACCTTCTAAGTCCTGAACAGTCAGTGCCATTGCACAAGCCCAGAGCTTCGGGGCTGATCCAAGCAGCATGGCTTGTGCCGAGTACCAGTTTGTGGTCGTATAGCCAGTTTTGGATATTGTTGAAGTCAGAGGAAAGGGTTGTATTGATACTGACTACATTAGTAGAATTTGTATAGATGACAAAATCACCATATAGAATAGCAAAGCAGGATTTTAGAGCAGCTCCAATGTTATTAATATATATAGAGAAGAGAAGGGGCCCAATGATGGAACCATGAGGTACACCAATGTTAATGGTGGTACTGTTAGAGAGGAATTAAATTTTACTGACTGAGTTCTATTAGACAGCTAGCTTCTATACCAGTCAACAAGACAGGAGGAGAAAAGCAGGTGTCGAAGCAAGGAGAGCTTCTCAGCTTTGACAGCGAGCCTGGCCCTCTGTATCCTGCCAAGCACTTCCGTAAGGTGGGACAGGTGTTCCTCCCAGCTGGCACTAAATATGGCAATGTCATCCAGATACGACACAGCATACTCCTCAGCACCATTTAACACCTGGTTCACCAACCTTTGGAAAGTGGCCAGGGCGTTCTTCACTCTGAAAGGCATTACTTTAAATTCAAATAACCCTATCGGAGTGATGAAGGCAGACCCCTCCCTAGCTCTGGCAGTTAACTCTACCTGCCAACACCCCTCTGGCAGGTCAATAGTTGCAAGGTATGTCGCCCATCCCAACTTGTCCAGGAGTTTGTTGGTCCGTGGCATTGGGTGGGCATCTGACTTCGTGACTGCATTCAGTCCATGATAGTCCACACAACAACGAGTATAGCCATCTGGCTTGGGAACAAGGACTACGGGTGAGGCTCAGGGGTTATGGATTTCTGGATTACCCCCTAAATCCAGCATTTCCTCCGCCTCCCTCCTAATGTCCTTTTGGACAGCCTCTGACATCCCCGATATGCTATTTGTCATATGGGCGCCTATGTCCCTGTCTCCACATCGTGCGTTGCTAAGGGGGTTAGTCCATGCTTGGCGTTAAGCAGTGGGGCAAAGTCTGCTAAAACCTCCCTTACTTCCTGGATCTGGTCCGGGGACAATTGGGACGACATTTTAATTGCCTCCACAGTGGACTCCCACTTGCTTTCTTCCAGCAAGTCCAGAAGGGGGTCTTTTTTCGCCCGTCCTCTCCCCAGGACTACACACTGCAAACACCATGCCAGCCCTATTAGCATACAGCTTCATCATGTTGACATGGTACATTCTCTGTGTATATCTTCTGTCAGTTAACTCTATAATATAGTTCATGTCATTTACCTTTCCGACTACTTTGTACGGTCCTGCCCACTCAGCCTGCAGCTTGTCTTTCCGGACTGGGATGAGGACCATGACTTCCTGACCCACTGGGTATGAGTGAGCTCTGGTTCTGCGGGCGTACCACACTTTTTGTTGGGCAGCTGCCAGGTTGATCTGGGCTGTCCCCATAAGCTCCTTCAGCCTTTCCCTAAACCCAATGACATAATCCACTATAAGAGTTCCCTGGGTGGTGTGCTTGCCTTCCCAGTCCTCCCGGATTAAGTCTAGGGGCCCACGTACCCAGCATCCATATAACAACTCGAAGGAGGAAAACCCTGTCGACTCTTGGGGCACCTCCCTGTATGCAAACTGGTGGGGAAGGTATTTCTCCCAGTCCCTCCCATGCTGTTCAGTTAACGCTTGGAGCACAGACTTAAGGGTACCATTAAATCTTTCCACAAGCCCATTGGCTTGCGGGTGATGAGGTGTTGTGCATCTCTGCACCACCCTATACTTTTCCCACAAACATTTCATCAGGTCCAACATGAAGGAACCCCCTCAATCGGTAATGACCTCCTGCAGAAACCCAACATGGGAGAAAATCCCAAGTAAAGCATCTGCCACTTGTCTGTCCTCAGTGAGGATAGGGCAACTACCTCTGGATGCCAGGTGGCGTAATCCACCACAGTCAGGATGAACCTCTTCCCGGAGGAGCTGGGGGTATTTAAAGGCCCCACAATATCCATTCTCATCCTCTGGAATGGCTCCTCCACTACGGGTAATGGAATTAGGGCGGCTTGGGTTTTCTTACCTGCCTTCTCTATTTCTTGGCACCGGTGACAAGACCTGCAATACTCCTTCACCTGCTGGGTGAAGTTGGGCCAATCGAAATTCTGGGCCAACCACTGCGTAGTGCGCATGGGGGTATAAATTTCCCCGGTAGCAATTAACCAAACGGCTATGGAGATATTCCCAGATGAACAGGCATGGGAATATCGTGTGCAATCTTGAGCAACTGTTCATGGTACCCCTGGGGAATGACAAGCTGCCTACCACCCCTCCATCTGTTTTAGCATCCTGCGTATACATCAGTCCATTATCTCAATAAACTATGTTTCCTGTCACCTCCCTGTGCTCTGTCAGAGTCTGCCCAAGCCCTCAGCTTCTCTAGACTACGGTAACCTTTCCAAGCAGCTGCAAACTCCTTGCACATTCCCAAGGCATGGGACAGGTCCCAGTCAGTGTCTAAACTAGTGTCCCTAGCTCTAGCATCGGGGCACTCAGTATCACTGTTATCCCTAACCCTCTGACAATAGGTCACACCTCCTTCCTCAGAGTAACCCTCCATAGCCGTTTGGTTAATTGCTACCGGGGAAATTTATACCCCCCTTTTATTAGTCTCCATCTCAGGGGACCCAGCCTCCCAGTGGTTTCCACAGGGGCTTCTACGGGGTCTAGGGAACTACAATTTTCCCTTGCTGCTTGGCTACGGGTAACTGCACACACCATCCCCTGTTTGAGATGGTTGCCAAGAATTACATCAGCCGCTAAAGTTTCAGCTACAGCAACCTGCTGCACAGTTCCCCTGGTCTAGGAGAACACTAGCGAGTGGCAATGTTTTCTCCTCCCCAGTGAACCCCTGTACAGTCACAAATTGATTGGGTATAAGCTGACCAGGCTCTACCAGATCCCGTTTTACCAAAGTCAGGGATGCCCCCGTGTCTCCTAACCCTTGTGTCTGTACACCATTCACAGTGACTGGGTGCATGTGTTCCCTCATGTTTGTTGGCATGTTTTCAGGGACACACAAACAACCCACTTCTTTGAGTACCACTTTGTGTACTGCTCACCCTTTTGGGACACTGTCTGGCCATATGCCCAGTTTCTTTGCAAACCCAACATTCATTTCTTCTCTCAGGAAAATCTTTTGAAACCTGGGGCTACCTGGTTTCAGTAGAGGCAGAGAGGGTTTTAGCTGCCCTGAAGGCGCACTTTTCCCTTTCTGCACTGCCACTCCCGCGCCATTTGCTCTCAGAGCAGGACTGCTCCTGGCATAGCGGTCCGAGAGATCAGCAGCCTCTTGCACTGGTTTTGGATCTTGGTCCTCCAGCCAGGTTTTCAGCTCTGCTGGGCATGCCCCACAAAAAAACTGCTCTAACAATACAGCATTTTAAATTTTATCTACAGAGTTAGCTTCAATTCCTTCCCACCGACGTTTTAAAAACTACGTTTTGTGGCTAGCTCCTCATAGCTCATGTCAGGGCTTCTCCTGAGCTTATAGAATTTAGCTCTGTATGCTTCTGCAGTTAAATCATATTTTTTTTTAAAAGTGCAGTTTTCAGTTTACTGTAATCATTACTGTCCTCATTGTCCATTTGACCCAATGCATCCTGAGCTTTCCTGGCAAGTAGCGGGGATAGCTGGAAGCTCCAGGACTCTCTAGGAATATTTGCCCGAATACAAACTTTTCAAAGGAATTTAAAAAGTCATCCATATCCTCCCCCTCTAAGTTCGGCTATCAATTTGGAATTTAATTTGTAACCTAGTCCTGTAGTTCCAGTTAAACCCAGGCCACTTACCTGCCCTGGTGCAGGTCTTGGGAGTTGTAGCTTCTCCAGTTCAAATGTCCACTGGCACTCTCTCTCTCTCTCTTGTTCGGCCTCTCGCTGATGCCGCTCTTCTCACTCGGTCTCCTGCTGTTCTCGCTCCCTCTTCTCCTCTTTTTCCATCTGCAGTTGGAACTTTCTGTTCAAACTCCAGCTCCATCTGCAGCCTGATTGCTTCTGACTCCAGAATGCTGGTGACCTTCCCCTGCTGCTGTGGCCCTTGGCTTGACACTGGCCCTGCTGTCCTCCTCAATGGATTCGGACACTGCAATGGGCCCTGGCCCCTCCATGCCCAAGGTTCGGTCCTTTTCAGTCGCAGACTGTGACTTGAGGCTCTGGGCATCTGCTGCTATCAGAGCCTCCACAAGGTTCTGCTTGTTGGCTTTCCCCTCATACTGGACTCCTCTGCCCTCGCACAACTGCCTCAAGTAGTCTGCAGTGTACCCACTGTAGTTGGAAGCCATCTTCTTCCCTTACTACGGCTACTCTAACTTGCACATGAAAAAAAAATAAAACGGGTAGGAACTTTGACTGTAAGCAAAATGAAATGAAATTAACCTTTATTTATATGGCGCCTTTCTCAAATCAAGGCACCTTACAATATTTAAAACAAACAGTAAGTAAAAACATAAATAGTTTATAAAAACACTAAATATATACAACACTAGGTCTGAGCTCCAATTTCATAATCAGTTAATTAAAATTAATCTTAGACCATAGATAGGTCTTGAGGGCTTTTTTAAACTCCTCCATGGTTGCACACTGAAAGCGGATGGGGTAGAGAATTCCAGAGGGTCGGAACAGCAAACAAAAAAGCACGAGCACCTGATGACTTTAGAGAAACCCTTGGAATCTCTAGCAACCCCTTGTCCGCCGAGCGGAGAGATCGCCCGGGGCGGTAGGGAACCAAAAGCTCTTTCAAGTAATCTGGACCCTATCCATGTAGGGCTTTGTAGGTCAAAAGACCTACTTTGAAGGTGATCCGCCACTGGATAGGTGGCCAGTTCAGATCATGTAATACCGGCGAGATATGACAGGCACAACATGTACCTGTCAATAATCGAGCTGCAGCATTCTGCACTAGCTGCAGGCTGTGGATATCAACCCCAGGAAGCCCTACATAAATGGAGTTGCAGTAATCCAGGCGTGAGATCACAAAAGCATGAACCAGTGTAGGAAGGTCAGCTGGCGGAACAAGGTGCTTAATCCTGGCGATGTTCCTAAGATGATAAAAGGAAAGCTTGACAACTGC
Organism: Neoceratodus forsteri; assembly: GCA_016271365.2. NCBI lineage: Eukaryota > Metazoa > Chordata > Ceratodontiformes > Ceratodontidae > Neoceratodus > Neoceratodus forsteri. The sequence continues at coordinate 481,327,907 of JADMNL010000022.1, read as the reverse complement.
TGACACCTACAAACGCAGTGTCAGTTCATTGTCAAAGATCAACCCCAGGTTCCGCACCCATTCTGAGGTAGGGAGCTGGATACCACCCAGAAATGGATAAACCAGCTCCCATCCCCTCTACCATGCGACATGGGTCCACAACTAATACCTCCGTCTTCTCAGAGTTCAACTTTAGCCAGCTTGCACTCATCCAGTCTTGGATCTCAGTGAGGCAGCTGTTAACGACAGAGAAAGTTCTATCCTGGTCGGGTGCCAAAGATAGGTAGAGCTGAGTATCATCTGCATAGCAGTGAAACTTCAGCCCATACCCTCTTACAATGTCTCCGAGGGGCAGCATATACACTGCGAACAACACAGGGGACACCACCGAGCCCTGGGGTACCCCACATGACAGTGAGAGTGGGCAGGAAGAATTGAATCCGGACACCACTCTCCGAGTCCTGTCAGTGAGAAAAGATCTAAACCAACCGAGGACTGTCCCTGACAGATCGCAGATAAACTCCAGGCACGCAAGAAGTACCCCATGGTCCACAGTGTCAAAAGCTGATGAGAGATCAAGAAGAATGAGAATGGAACGATTCTTCTGATCTCTAGCCATCAGGAGATCATTGAGCACCCGAACCAGCACTGTTTCGGTATTATGCCTCTTTCGAAAACCAGACTGGAGGGGTTCATGGATGGTTAAATGGTTCTCCAATTGTGCAGCCACCACCTTCTCAATCTTCTCAACAAAGGGAAGATTAGAGATCGGCCTGTAGTTAACATGGCAGTCTGGGTCCAAGGTAGCTTTCTTCAGGAGGGGTGTCACCACAGCCTCCTTCAGGGAGCTAGGAAACTCACCCATATCCAAGGAGCACCAAACTATCAGTGCTAGAACCGGGCCGATAGTCTCAAGACAACCCTTCATCAGGGTAAGTCGGGCCCGGGTCTAAACTACAGCACGTGGGGTACATACTTTGGACAATCCTCATGACATTGATGAACTCAGGCCGGTCAAAGGAACTCCAGGAGAGAACAGAGGAAGCAACCAAATGCCGATCAAAAACAACTTCAATAGAGGGAGCAGGTTGGACTGCTGCCCTAATGTCAGCCACCTTATCTGCAAAGAAGCGAGCAAGATCACACTCTAATTGTGAAAAGGCTTTCTGAACCTGGAGACAGGCTGGGCTGCACAGTCTGTCAACAGTTCGAAAAAGCTGAGCTGGTCGGTTCTGAGCAGCCGCAATCCCTCTGGACAGGAACTCTGCCTTCTTACGAGAGATAGTGGAATGACAGAATTGACAATGTTCCATCAATCTAAGATGGTCGGCATCAAGGGCAGTTCTCCCCCAACAACGCTCTAATCTTCGTCCTTGTCGCCGCATCTCTCTCAAGTCCCCATCAAACCATGGGGACCGAGGTCGAAGGAGGAGAGGACGAACACGGACAGGAGCAATTTCCAACTCCTGACCTGCCAAGTTAAGTCTTTGCTCAAGCACTTGCCTCCCACCCCTTTTTCCCTAGCACTTGCCTCCCACCCTCTACCCCTTGGATCTCCTTTCCTTCTGCCCTTCCTATCCCAGTTCCCACTGCCCCTCCTTACATCACCCTAACAGTCTGCCTCTGCCTCTCTTCTGCAGGATGCTGGCATACAATGTACTATGCCTTAGCACAATTTGTGTAACCGTTTGTCACTGCAACCCATGTACTGTTGAATTTTTTTGTACTCTGTATGTATAATTACTGTAGCTTTATTGTGTCTTGTGTTACTGTATCCGACGTGGAACCTCTCAATGAGCATCCACTCACAGGTATCATCCAAGAGTTCAATAAATAAAAAAATAAATAAATTGATCCTTCCTAGAACACCAGCTTCCAAATTGTGGGATCTGGGAAGTATTTTGACTTTCAAAAAAATTGGAATGATTTCCAGATTTTGACTCATGAAAGTATTAGACTTCCACTAAAAGTAAAATGAACCCCTGACCAAGGGAGATGGAAGAAATCAGGGAGACATTAACTGCATCTCTTCCCCCCCACCCCACACACACAAAGATTGAAGCAGAGAGAAGGGAGGACTCTAGGGGAGGTAAATCCCCCAGGGTGCAAATAAAGAACCAAGCAGAGTGGTAGAAATGAAAGGGGATGGGAACACAAGCTATAAAACGAGAGGGGAGAAGAAGACAGGGCAAAACGGAAAAAAAGAGGTTAGCAGGTAGCGTGGTAACATGTGGAAGTCCATGTGTGCAAATGCAAGAAGTCTATAAGTTCTGGACCTAAAGACCATCATGTTGGAGGCAGACCTGGATATCATGGTCATTACAGAGTCACGGTGCACAGGAAACCACGACTGGGACATGGCCATACCAGGCTATACTCAGTGCAGGAAAGACAGGGTGGGAAGGAAAGGAAGAAAGGTAGTGCTGTATGTATGTAAGGGAGGGTATCAAAGTGACAGACACAGGGAATCCAGGGGGGAATGGAGGGGATGGAATTATTGTGGGTCACCCTGGAGATGGTAAACAGAGCAACTATTTGCACTGGCATGATCTACAGACCTTCAACATAGGGGGACAAATCAGATAAGGTACTGCTGGAAGCCACTCTCATAATGGCAAAGAAGAAAAAATTACACACCTTAGTAATTATGTTTCTTCTACGGGAGTCTTGCTGTATTCTGACAAGTGCAGTTAACCCCAGCCTTTAAACTGCCCCGGAGAACAAAGGGTTAACTTTCTATGCAGAGCATAGAATGCTGAGCTCGAGCTCGGTTGATGTCTCTGTCTGGAGCCCTTTAAATCCAACCATCAGATTCTTATGAGCAAAAACTCACTAACTATCCTACGTGGAAACTGTACAATTTTTAACTAGCCAACTGGCAACAAAAAGTTTTGGATTCCCAAAGGAAGACAAGTCAGGAAACCCAAAACCCAAAAACCAATCAAAATAATAATAATAAAACAAACATCCAAACAAAAAGAAAAGGGTGTAAAAGGAGCACCCCTGAGGTGCAACACTGCACCTGCCCACCCACTTCCCAAAACCAGGTTCTGAGAGGGGAGGCAGGGAAGGAGGTCAGAATACAGCAAGACTCCAATAGAAGAAACATAACTACTAAGGTGAGTAATTTTTTTCTTCAAACATGAAGTCTTGCTGTATTCTAGCGCTACCGACAGCAGCGTGGAGAACAAAGAAGCTCCTATTCAGGAGCGCAATGCGGAGGACTCAACCGACTGTCTCCAAGCAGGTCCTCCCCAGAGCGCTGCCGACCGCAGCGCGTGGAGGAACAAAAGAAGCTCCTATTCAGGAGCGCAACGCTGACCCAGCCGACTGCTTCAGGTAACATAGGGCCTACAACATCGTGACTTCTGGGCATTATTGTCGGCCGTTGGATTGATACTCCTGGCTAACAGCTCCACAGCCCACTGATTGTCTCTGTGGACTCAGCTGTGGGTGCTAGCCTGCCCACCCTCCCCAACCACCCCCACCCAGGGGCGGCCCTTGTCTTATTGGCTCAGGCCACCACGTGCCACTTCCTGTGTCGACGCCTCCCGCGTCCAAGAATCTAAGTCCTCACTTTCCCATTTGCAGATTATACTGGGTGGCCACCAGGTGGGCTTGATTCCTCTCATCCCATTCCAGTCGCCTAACCTACCGCCTCTATACTATCCCTGTGTTCACCCACTGGGCCTCCAAGTCCTTATTCTGTCTCTCTCTGCAATCCCCTCCCCACCCCTAGCATGACTGTCATCCCTGGCCCAGCTTGTTCCCCACTCCCTCTCCTCCTTCTGATATTCTTCGCCTCTCCTAGGGTTACCTTCTGCCCACTACTCAGCTACACCTATGCCCCCAGTTGCCCCCCTGCCCTCCCCCTCCCCAGCCCCACCCCCCTCCTCCTTCACACCCCTACTCCCTCCCTCATCACCACTGTTCCCTTGGGCTCCCTCTCCCACCCCCTGCCCACTCTTGTATCTTATCTCCTAGCATCCCCTGTCTGTGCTACTCCTACCTATCCCTTGACCGCCTCACCCCGATGGCCTCTACCCCAATCGGTGTAAACTTCCTTCCCACCTCCTTCCTAGGGCTGCTCTCCTCCTTCTGCTTCTGTCTGGCAACATCCATCCCAATCCTGGGCCTGTCTTCAATGGTTCCCCACTAAAAATCGACTGGACTTCGTATCGCTTCTATAAATATATGTAACCTCCTCAAAAAACTGGACTCCCTACAATGCTGGGTGACTGTTCATAATCCGGATGTGACTGCCTTGGTTGAAACCTGGCTATCTGACTCCACCTCTGACGCCCAGGTCTCTCTCCCAGGCTACTCCCTCCACAGGCTGGACCGGATCGGTAGGAGAGGTGGTGGATGTGCTGTCTATGTTAAAGACCCGCTCATTGGTTTAGCCCTTCCTCCCCCAAGCCTTGACTATAAGGCCCAGGCCATAACACTAAAATTATCACCTGACCCCTCCAGGGGTCCAATCTTTCTAACTACAGCTTACATACCCCCAAAAAACCAAGCCCAGGCACTGGGCCCCCTAATTGACTATATTACCTCCCTACCCAACTCCTCTGACCAAATCCTGGTGGGTGATTTGAATATCAATTGGCTTTCTCCCAAGTCGTCTGCCTCCCATGAGGCTTTCGCTGCTGTTGATCTAACACAACTAGTCTCCCAGCCTACCAGGTTGAATCCTAGTAGGGGCACTAGCACTCTTCTTGATGTGGTCCTTACCAACAGGCCATGCCGCATCCACAATATTCAAATCCTCCCAGACTGCCTTAGTGACCACTCCCCAGTTCTCTTCAACTGGGTGACCTCCTGGTCCAAGCCCACTGTTCATAACACCCTTCGTCATCGGCTTAGACCTGGTGGGCTAAAAGACTTAAAACTCTACCTAGCCAGCACTGATTGTTCCCCTCTACTAAACACCCCTGACATTGACAAGGCTCTTGCCTGCTTTGTTTACACCTTTAACTCTGCCTGTGACATCTTCGCACCCTTAACCCCACGTAGATCTAAAGTAAAACACACCCCCTGGATTACTCCGGCCTTACGCACACTTCTTAAGCAACGGGATAACTTATGGCATATCGAGGTTGAAACTGGCCGCCCGGCTGACAGGCAGGCCTACGCAGCTGCCCGGAATAAGTGTACTTGGGCTGTCCGCAAAGCTAAGGCCAATTATTACCAAGCTTCTCTTACCTCCTCCTGGGGGAACCCCAGGTCCTTCTGGGACAATGTCAAGCAGCTAACTGGTGGAGCACGCTCCCCGTCACTTCTTGACATTGATGGGACCACCTCCACTGACCCTGCCCTCATTGCATCACACCTCAATAACTCCTTCACTGACCTTAGTGCAGTGCTCCCATGCAATTTCTTCAATCCTCCTCCCCGTGTCTGCCCCTCCCATCTCCCGCCCCCCTTTCCACCTTCGCTCTGTCACCACTCATGAAGTCAGGCCCTACTTGCTAAAAGCCCTAAAGTTCAACTCTATTGGCAATGACTCCCTTGATCCATGTCTCCTACGGCAGGTCCTGGATCAGGTCATCTCTCCCATCACTTGCCTCTTTAATAAGTCCCTCTGCCTTGGGCAATTCCCCTCTGTCTGGAGGGTCGCCACTGTTACACCTATCCACAAGGGTGGTAACAGGACGCTCTCAGGCTACTACCAGCCTATCTCTATCCTCTCTCCCCTCTCTAAAGCCTTAGAGAAAATTGTTGCTAGCCAAATTTCAGACTACCTCATGAAATATGATGTCCTTTGCCCTGAACAGCATGGTTTCAGAGTCGGTCATAGCACCAATACTGCACTCCTGGAGTTTGCTAACTTCCTTCATAACTCACTCGATGCTGGCTCCCTCGCTGGTGCGGTATTTATAGACCTATCAAAAGCCTTTGATACCGTCTTGCACCCTCTTCTGTTAGCTACCCTTGCTAGCGTGGGCTTTGCCACTGGTCCAATCTCCTGGTGCGCCAGCTACTTGACCAACCGCTCTCCAGCGTGTGGGATGGTGGCACTATCCGTGCCTGCCCAATTCGGCTCAGGGTTCCCCAGGGCTCCATACTCGGGCCCTTACTCTTCTCCCTTTCTCAACTCCCACCAACGCATGTGCAGGAAATGTCCTGCTCTATGTTGATGCTGCAGCCTCTTCGCCTCCGACAGTAACCCGTCTCTCTCCAGAACTCCTTCAGCTTGCCTACAACACTGCTGAAACCTGGTTCTCTGAACACCGTCTCATCATCAACCTCAAGAAAACTAAAACTATGCTCTTTACACACTCCCAAAATAAGTCCAGCAACTTTCCTCTCTCTGTCCACTCTGCCCATAATCACCCTATAGAACTTATTCACTCCTATAAATACCTTGGCATAATCTTCGATTCTGCTCTCTCTTTTCATGACCATATCTCTGCCCTGACCTCTGCCTCCAACGCACGGCTGGGCATCCTCTACCGGCACAAAAAAAGCCTCCCCCCAAACTCACTCCGCTTGGCTGTCACCTCCTCGGTTCTTTCCCTAATTGACTACGGCCTTCCTGTATATGGCACGGCAGACCAGACGGCCCTCCACAAGGTACGCCTAACACTCAAAAAAGCATGTCGACTTATTACCGGTGCCCATAGACTCACCCATACCTGCCTTCTGTACTCCTCGTCCTCCCTACTCAACCTTGATGAGCGCCTCATGTTTCTAACCTGCCAAGTTACCTATAAAGCTCTCCATGGTCTATCCTCCCCGGCCTTGCTAACTCTATTCACCGGAACTAACTCCACAGTGCCTTTCGCTCCTCCTGCAAGCTGCTCTGGTCATTCAAAGGCTCGGACCTCCCAGGGTCTGAGGCATTCCCTTATAGAGCCCCCTCCTGGTACAACTCCCTCCCCGCTGGCATCGCTGATGCTCCCTCACTTGCTTGCTTCAAATACAGTCTGAAAACTCACTTGCTCCTCACACTCTCCCACTGCCCTGACCTCCCCCACCTCCTCCCCAGTGACAAAGCTCCCTGAGCTGCATTCCCCCCGCAGGTCCTCTTTTCAACTCTGCTACCCCACCTCCTGATCACTGATCCTAAATTGCGGGTAGCAATATTATGTCCCGCTTTACTTGAAACTTGACTGTGCCTTATTGTTGAACTGTTTTTGATAATTGTCTCTTGTATGTATGTCTTTGTCCTCCTTGTGACGAAGTACCTTTGTAAATGAGCCTCTGGCTACAAAGTTGTTAAACTGATGTTAAAATAAATAAAATAAATAAATAAATTCTGACAAGTGCAGACTACCAAGCAGTACCTCCATGGAGGAGGGAAAGAACCTACTTTGGGAATAGGCTCTAAAGTACTGCTGTGCCAAACTGAGCATCACTCCTAGCCTGGATATCCAGGGAGTAATGCTTGGTTAAGGTATGGACTGTTTTCCAAGTGGCTGCTTGACAAATTTCTAAGAGAGGGATGTCCCTGGCAGCAGGCAGGGTAGCAGCTGTACCTCTTGTAGAGTGAGCCCTCAGGCCTGAGGGTGGAATCTTTCCCAGTTTCTCATAACAGAATTGTATACAAGACACAATCCACCTGGCAATATTTCTCTTGGTGGCAGGTTTGCCCTTTCCCACTTCTCCATTAGTGAGGAACAGCTGGAGGGAGTCAAACCTGTGACCCTTGGTGCACTCTAGGTAGTAGCTAAGGGCTCTTAACATCTAAACTGTGTAGCCTTCTCTCCCCTGATGAAGAATGATCAGTGAAGAAAACGGAAAAACTGACTGATTCAAATGGAAATCTGAAACCACTTTGGGCAAGAACCTTCTATTGGTTGTAAGGACCACTTTATCCCTGTGAAAGGAGATAAAGTCAGGTTCCACCGACAGGGCTTGCAATTCACCGATATGTCTGGCAGAGGTAATGGCCACTAAAAACAGTTTTCCAAGTCAAGTACTTAAGCTCTGCTGAGGACATAGGTTCAAAGGGAGGTTGCATAAGTTGAGCAATGTAAACATTTAAATCCCAGGCAGGGGCAGGGTCTCTAAAGGGAGGATTGGTATGAAGTAATCCTTTAAAAAATTTACAGAACACAGGATGAGATGATAGTGAGGAAGACTTTCCCACTGACAGGAAATCAGAAACAGCTGACGAGTGTACCTTGAGAGTACCTGTCTGAGGCCTAGGCCATTAAGATGGACCATATAATCCATAACTGTAGGCAATTCAGCAGTATCTGGAGAAATATGCTTCTTGGAACACCAAATGCTGAATCTCTTCCATTTGGAGTTACAAGTCTTTCTGGTGGAGGGCTTTCGAGAAGCTTTGGGAATATCCAGAACCCCCTGAGACAGATGCAAATCTGCAAACTAACTCTTCAAGAGCCATGCCTTGAGATTGAGAGACTGAAGATTGGGGTACCAAATCCTCCCCTGAGAGAAAGTTAACAGGCTGTAATTCCTCGGAAGAGACAGGGAAAGATGGACTGCTAGGGACAGCAACAGTGGGTACCAAGGCTGTCTGGCCCAGTCTGGAGCAATCGCAATCAATTTGCAAGGTTATGACCCTATCTTGGTTAAAACATTGAACAGAAGAGGGAAGGGAGGGAAGGCATACAGAAATTTCCTTTCCCAGTTCAGAATCAGAGCATCCAGGGGGACTGAGCCCAAGACTGGGGGTCTGCAAAAAAAAGGAAGGAAGTTGGTGCTTGTCTGGGGCTGCAGAAAGATCTATCTCTGGAGTGCCCCACCTTGAACAAAATCACCTTCAATACCAGAGGGTCCAGGGACCATTCGTGATGGCCCTGTGAGATCCTGCTCAGTGCATCTGCTGGCACATTGTCCTTCCCTGGTAGGCAAACTGCTATCAGAGAGGTTTACAGGGAATAAGCCAGGGACCACAACTTCATGGCTTCTGTGCACAAGGCTGTAGACAGAGTGCCTCCCTGCTTGTTGATGTACCACATGGTGGTGGTGTTGTCTGTTCTGACTTGAACCACCTTGTTCTGCAGTGACAGAGAAAGCTTGCAGGGCCAGAAAAACTGCCCTGAGTTCTAGGAGATTGATATGGTGAAGGGATTCCTGAGGGGACCACAGTCCCTGGGCAGCGAGGGCCCCAGATGGGCTCCCCAGCCCAAAAGGGAAGCATCCGTGGTAAGGACCACTGAATGAGACTGAGTGGCAAATGGGACCCCTTGCCTTAAATTGTCCTGATCCTGCCACCACTGAAGGGCTTGGATCAGGGTCCGAGTCACTGTAGTCAGTTTGGAAAGGGAATCCTTCCTCAGGGACCAAAAGGCCCTCAGATGGAACTGAATGTCCCTCATCTGGAATCTTGCCCCTTGGACCACTGCTGTAAAAGCTGCCATGTGGCCCAAGAGCTGGAGGAAATGCCTTGCTGGTCGAGACACCTGAAGGCTGAAGGAAGAAGCCAGTTCTATAAGAACTCTTGCCCTTTCCAGGGGAAGAAAGGCTCTTGCTTTGACTGTATCCAGCTCTGCCCCTATAAAGGTAAGGAGCTGGACTGGCTCAAGAACCGACTTGGGAAGGTTGAGAAGAAATCTTAGAGAAGTGAGCACTTGCTGGGTCATTTGCAGGTCTGACTTGACTTGGTCTGGAGACTGGCCCACTATTATTCAATCGTCCAGATATGGAAAAATGGAAATCTTTTGCCTTCTTAGAAAGGCAACTACTACTGCCAGGCACTTTGTGAAAACCCTTGGGGCTGATGTTAAACCAAAGGGCATTGCTCTGAACCGATAGTGGCCTGAGGGCAACTCGAACCTGAGGTACTTTCTGTGGGAGCACCTGATGGGAATGTGAAAATAGGCATCTTTGAGGTCCAGGGAGGCTAGCTAGTTCCCTGGCCTTAGAGAGGGAAGAATTATTCCCAGAGTTACCATCTTGAACTTTGGTTTTAAAAGATGTTTGTTTAGGTATCTTAGGTCTAGGATGGGTCGCCACTCCCTTATCTTTTTTGGGGTAAGCAAGTACCTGGAGTACAGACCTTTGCCCCAGTGTAGGGTAGCTACTCTCTCTATGGCTCTTAAAGCCAGCAGAGATGAAACCTCTGCCTCTAGGGCAAGGGTTTCTGAGAGACCTGCAGGTGGAAAAGATCTGGCTCTCATCTTCTGAAATTTTTTGAAGCTGAGAACCAGTCCCTAGCTTACTACTTCCTAGACCCACTTGTCTGATGTGACAGACATCCAGTCCTGGACAAAGTAAGCCAGCCTGCCCCCTACTGGAATAGGAGAGTCGTCCCGGGCAGGCCCATCAGGGTGTCTGCTTGGCAGGGGCCTTAGGCTGAGGAGTGGATGCAGCCCTACTCATCCCTCTTCTGCCTCTCCCTCTGAAGAACCCCCTCTGTGAAAAGGGAGAAGATGCCTGTGCTTGGTAAAAAGGCCTATGAAAAGGCCTGCCCCTGCCCCTAGACTGCTGCCTTTGAGGAGTTGCCTGCCTTTCCTTGGCCTGAGCACTCCTACAAGTGGTCCTGTACTCATCCATTTTCTTCATGTAATTCTCCATTTGCTCCCCAAACAGAGAAGTACCCACTACAGGAAAATCCACGGCCTTAGCCTGGGAATCCTGTGAAAGGCTAGTACATCTGAGCCAAGCCATTCTCCTAAGAGCCACAGATGTAGCCATGACTCTTGACACATCATAGTAGTCCACAGCAGCATGAAACTGAACTTTTGATGCCTCAATCCCATCTGCAGCCACCTCCTCCAGCTCCTTGGCTAGCTGGGGGGAGGCCTGTTTAGCCAGTGCCAGTACAGTGTCCCACCTGGACTTCTGGTACCTTGCTGTATAGGCCAAATAATTCACCTGCCTGAGTCCCAAGGAAGATGCCATGTACTGTTTTTTTTGCCATGGCATCAATCTTCTTGGAGTCTTTGTCTGGGGGGTGTGAAGCCAAGTGAATATTTGCCTTATCACAGGCAGCAGCCTGCACAACCCTAACATGGCTGCATTGCTGATATAAAAACTGTATCTGAGCTTGATAGTGTATACCTCTTGTCCATTCTTCTATTGACAGGAGGTATAGAATTGGGAGACTTAAGGATTTTTTGTGTGTCTGCTTCCCAAAAGGTTTGTGAAGGGGAATAGACAGTCTCCTGGACTCTGGGATGTCCATCATTTCCACATAATGAGGCTCCTCTTGATCCTCCATTGCCTCGTCCATAGGAAGCTGGAGGGTTTCAGCCACCTTTCTGTAGAACATAAAGTGGGAAGGGGACTCAGAAAGCACAGGAGGGGATACACCTGAAGGTTTGTCTTGGGAGATGTCCGGTTTCACAGACACATCCAGACTTTCACCATCACCATCTTCAAACTCCCCCTCCTCCTCAAACTCCAGTTCATAAAATTCTTCAGGGGTATAATTGTGAACTGGGGGAACTGACCGAACCGAGCCCCTGCCAAAAGGTGCCGGATCGGTCAGAACCAGGGCGAAGCGATTCCACAATCCGAATCGCTCTAGCTATTTCCTCGGCGGTCGGAACATGAACTTCTGGATCCGAACCGGTCGATTTCTCTTTGCGTTTTCTTTTTGTCAGAACCAAACCCTTGGGATCGGCTCTCCTTTTGCCTGAAGTAGTATCGTCCTGGTCAGAGGGCACTCCTTCTGGTTTGGTCGGAACCGAACCGGGCTGGCCATCTGGGTGAGCGGACTTCTCGGCCTCCTTTTCCCTCAGTCTACCTAATCTCTTTTCAAGGGTAGATTTGGGAACATTCTTACAAATTTGGCAGTCTGAATCGAGGTGTTCAAACACCAGACAATAAACACGGGTGGTGTGGGGATTGGCCTTAGCAAAGACCTCCCCACACTCACTTCAGTGTTGAAACCCAGTGGGCCCGTTTTTTTCTTGGGTTTCTCAGAAATGGTCAACCTAACCAACTTACCCTTTATGGCAACCGCCAGGCAAGATTCCCTTATCGGTTCCTAACCATGTCGCGGGTCTTGGAAAAAAACGTATCAAACACTTTTTAAGAACCGATAAGAACCGGTAACCACACACTAAAGAAAGATACAAGAATTCACCACAAATGATCAGTTCAGCCGAACCGATCTACACTTTTACAAGTTCTACACAGAAATCAGCACAAAACCTATCTAGTACTCACGGCACCACAGACGGAGACTGAACCGACTATGCGGAAATAAATTTCGGTTAAAAACTGACACTTAACCGACACTTGAACCGACTTTCGAACTGAGCTGCAGGAGAAATCTCTGGAGCGACTGTTCAGTGAGGCGGAGTAAAGAATCTGACGGTTATATTTCAAAGGGCTCCAGACAGAGACACCAACCGAGCTCGAGCTCAGCATTCTATGCTCTGCATAGAAAGTTAACCCTTTGTTCTCCGGGGCAGTTTAAAGGCTGGGGCTAACTGCACTTGTCAAAATACAGCAAAACTTCATGTTTGAAAAAGGGAGGTGCTGCTGGTGGGAAATGTCAATCTGCCAGATGTAGATGGTCTCCCAGCTGCAGCTTCAACTAGAAGCAGGGGCATCCTGGACTCCCTGCAGTAGGCATTTCTCAGGCAACTGGTCAGGGAGCCCACTCATGATGGGGCAATACTGGACCCTGGTGCTCACCAACAGGAATGGTATGGCAAATGTCAAGGTGGGAAGCCACCCGAAGTCCAGTGATCACCATACAGAGTGGCTCAACATAAGGACAGAGGTGGAAGCAAACCACAGAAGGATAAAGGTCCAGGACTTCAGTTGGGCAAATTTTAAGAAAATGGGTGAATCTGCCTCAGAGATTACCTAGTAGGTGGGGGGAGGTCTGGGTGGGGCAGAGGAACAGTAGGCTAAGTTGAGGCAAGGCATAGTGAATGCAACAAATATCTGCAGAAAGAAAGTGGGCAAAAACAAGAGAAAAAAAACTTATGTTTCTCAAAGGAAGTGGCTAAAAGATAAAGGCTAAAAGAGTATCATTCAGGGGGTATAGAGGTGCAAATGGACAGGATGTGTATCAGGAGAAGCTGAGGGAGTCAGGGAAAGAAATGAGGAGCACAAAGGTGCAAACTGAGGAAAAGAACAACAGGGAGGAGGCTGGCAACTTTAGACCAGTCAACGAGACATCGATGGTGGGCAAGTTAATGGAGTCACTGCTAAAGGAAAGGATTCTGAAGTATTTTGAATTCAGTGGGTTACAAGACCCAAAGCAGCATGGATTTATGGGAGTGGGCACATAGAGAATCATATCAGACAAATCTGGGAAATAGGTCAGGGTAGGGTAGTGGACGTGGCCTACTTATAGTTCAGTAAGGCCTTCAACAGCATTCCACATAGGCGACTCATAGGAAACTGGGCAGCTTATGGGTGGGTCCTAAGGTGGTAAACTAGGTAACAAATTGGTTAAGAGATTGGAGCAGAGGGTGGTGATAAACTGAGTTCACTCCAGGGAAGGGAAGGTGACCAGTGGGGTGCCTCAGGGCTCTGCACTTGGAGCAGTCCTCTAATGTCTTTATATAAGTGACACTGCAGATGAGCCAGAAGGGAAATCTGCAATATGGTAGACACTCCAGAGGGGAGCAAAAGAATAAGCAGAGACCAGAGAAGAGTGGTCACGGGCATGGCAGCTAGGTTTCAATGCGAAAAAGCACAAAATAATGCACTTAGGGCACAGAAACCCAGAGGCAGAGTACAAAATAGGAGAAGAGTTGACTGTTACCAAACAGGAAAGGGACCTGGGAGTAATCATATCCAATGATATTAAGGTGGTGAGGCAGCGTGACGAGGCAGCCTGTACAAGTGGAATGTTGCGGTGTATAGGGAGGGGGGCATCACCAGCAGGAGGAGGAAGCTGGTGCTGCCACTGTATAGCTCGCTGGTGAGACCCCCACCTGGAGTACTGTGTCCAGTTCTAGAGCCCACATCTCAGGAAGGGCACAGATACAGTGGAGGTTGTCTAGAGGAAAGCAACTAAAATGGTGCAGGGTCTGTATCAAAAGCCCTAAGAGGAGAGACTAAAGGACCTCAATATGTACACCCTGAAAGAGAGGAATTTGCTAGAGACCTATACATAACTCACTGGGGTACAGGAGGGGAGTATTTTTCAGAGGAAAAGATGCACAAGAACAAGGGGACATGCAATGAAGCTAGAAGAGGGTAAATGCAAGAGATGTGTGGAAATACTTAACTTTTTTTTGTGGTACTACCTTAGTAACTAGAAATCGTGTATGTAAAAATTCAAGACCTCAGATCATTTCATCAGGAGCAGAGAAAACTTTGCCAGCATTTCAGAATATATACAAGAGTTTGTGGGTCCTAGATTGCTTTTAAAGAGGAGGATGCAAAGGAACAAATTCAGTGTAGTACAGGCGACTACCAGGAAACAGACCTCATGATAACATTCAAAGGTTGAGAGATCAGACATTCAAATGGTGAGCTGCTTCAAAGTGATACCATAACAAAAGAGTCAATGGCTGAAAAAAGTTCCAGTAAGTAAGATGTGTAATGCTGCCAGTTCAGCTAATTAAGCAGTGTCTGCACATGTGGCTCCTTTAAGTCAATTATATCCCAACAGAGGAAAATTTTTATTTTTTATTGTTTTAATATTACTTGCTATTTATACTCCCCCCTGCCACCAGCACATCGACCCATTGGGAGTTGTCAAGGCATCCCCAAAGCCATCGTCCCCTCTTTATCTGGAGCCCAATGACCGATGTTGTCCCCCATGAAGTTGTATACCCCCCAGGCAAGGACGTAGTGGGGCCGGGCAAACTTGCCCTCGAAATTCTGGAGTTTCTGGGCCATGGGACAGGCAGGGGAGATCTGGATTGGTGCTGGGCACTCAGTCTTCCTGGCATGCTGGGGCCATTTTTCCAGTTTTCTCTAAAGGCGTGACGTGCGCCGTGATGTCAGGGAACATACACAAACGTCCATCATGCTTTCCCCTCTGCAGTCATGGCAGATGCTTGCTGTGCCACCTGCTTCCACCAGAGGCCAGTCAAGTCCTGAGCCTTATCCCACCCTCCCCCCTGGAGAAGGCGAGTGGTCCCTAGGACGCTCAAGCCTCATTCCCCCTGGCCGGCCCTCAGACTTCCTGGACTTGTTCCCGAACCTGGGTCGTCGGCATCGTGAGTGGTAGCGCTACCGCTGCACCAACCAGAAGATGATTTTTTTAAATAAAATGAATTCTTAATGGTAGGACCTAGAGGTGCAGTGGAAACTAGCAAAACTCAGTTTGGACTGTCCACTATATTCAGCGAACCATCTCTGATATCATACAGACAACCACTGAACCTGGGAAGAGCATTGGTCAGTAATTACACCCCCATAATTCAAATGGACACACAAGAAACAAGACCATGCAACAGGCCTAGATGCTAAACATGCAGCATGACTGATACATGTGGCTTTGCCTACTCTCCATTTACCAAACAAGAATACAAAATTAGAGGGCCTTTCTCGGGCAACACCAACAACTTGATTTATCTAAAAAGATGCCAAAAATGTTCACATGGGTGGTACATGGGAGAAATGAGACAAACATTTATTTTATATTTGACTGTGCCACTGTTGTAACCGGAGTTATCTTACTGTGTATGAGGTTTTTTGGAACAGATAAACATGGGCTGAACAAACATTTGTGCTTCCTCACATTTTACCAGATCCCAAACTGAGTTTTGGCAGTTTCCACTGCAGCTATGAGTCCTGCCATTGATATTTTATTATTTTTAATCCTTCTCCATTGTTGGAACATAAATCGATTTAAAGGAGCCACATTTTATTTATTTAAAAATTGGTAACTGGGAAAGGCACACTGAGCCGAGGCTTTTCCAGGTGTGACCCGGGGCAAGGGGCAAGGACACAGTTTACAATACACTGTATGAAAAATCACAAATTACATTGGTACAAGGTACAAATCACAAAAGGCAATAATAAAAAGAAAAATATGAAATACAGTAAACAATACAGCAGGAGTAGGAGCAGTAGTACAGAGGACTTGCATATATGCAGAAACCACTTAATTAACTGAACTGGCAGCATTACACATCCTACTTACTGGAACTTTTTTCAGCCATTGACCTTTTTGTTATGGTATCACTTTGAAGCAGCTCACCATTTGAATAGAAACATAGAAACAGACTGACGGCAGATAAGGACCACTTGGCCCACCCAGTCTGCCCATTTCCCTACCTACTGGATAAGCTGCAGATTCTAGTTAACCAACAGCCTATTTCCTGCAACCCCCCACTATAATTGCCTTATGTCTGTCCCATGCATGTTTGAATTCCTCCACTGTTTTACACCCCACAACCACTCCAGGAAGGTGGTTCCATGCGCCCACCACTCTCCGTGAAAAAGAATTTCCTCACATTACCCCGGAGCCGTCCCCCCTCTAACTTTAAATTGTGCCCCCTTGTTCTTACACATTTCTTCTGAAAGATGCTATCCTCCTGGACTTTGTTGATTCCCTTGAGGTACTTAAAAGTTTCTATCATGTCCCCCTGTCCCTCCTTTCATCAAGGGTATACATATTAAGCTCTCTCAGTCTCTCTTCATATGGTTTCTCATGTAGACCCTGCACCATTTCAGTTGCCCTCCTCTGGACTGCTTCCATCCTGTCTATGTCCTTGAGTAGATGAGGTCTCCAAAACTGCACGCAGTACTCCAGATGGGGTCTCACCAACTGTCTGTATAGAGGGATAACCACTTCCCTTTTTCTACTTGTGATGCCCCTCCCTATGCATCCCAGTATCCCCCTGGCTTTCCCTTCTGACTTCTCACATTGCATACCCACCTTTAGGTCATCTGATATGACTACACCCAGATCCCTTTCCATTATTGTTGTTGTTAGTACCTCCCTGCTATTGTGTACTCTTCTCCTGGATTTTATTTCCCAGGTGCATTACTTGCACTTTGCATTGAATCTAAGTTGCCATATGTCTGACCATTCCTCCAACCTTGCCAAGTCCCTTCTCATCCTTTCTACCCCCTTGTGTATCAACTCTGTTACAGATCTTTGTGTCATCCATGAAGAGGCATACCTTTCCTTCCAGACCTCTGCAATGTCACCTATAAAGACGTTAAAGAGGACTGGACCCAGTACTGAGCCCTGAGGTACTCCACTAGTAAACCCCTTTCTTCAGAATGTGTTCCATTCACTGTTACCTTCTGTGTCCTGTTGTGCAGCCAGTTTTCTACCCAGGCTACCACCCTGGGACCCATTCCCAGGCTGGCTAACTTGATTATTAATCTTTTGTGCGAGACTGTGTCAAATGCCTTGCTAAAGTCTAGGTAGGCCATATCCACAGCCCCTCCCTGGTCTATTACTTTGGTCACCCAGTCAAAGAAATCGATTAGATTTGTCTGACGTGACCTTCCTGCTGTGAATCCATGCTGCTTTGGGTCCAGCACCCCACTGGCCTCTAGGTACTCAACTATTCTTTCTTTCAGAAGTAATTTCATCATTTTCCCCACCACTGCGGTCAAACTAACAGGTCTGTAAGTTTCCCGCTTCTGCCTTGCTCCCACTTTTGTGAAGGGGAATCACATCTGCCCTCCTCCAGTCCTCAGGTACCACCCCATCTTCCCATGATTTGTTAAAAAGTGTGGTTAGTGGTGTCACTAGGTCCTCCCTTAGCTCTTTTAGGATTCTAGGGTGAATCCCGTCAGGCCCCATTGCTTTGTCCACCCAGGGTCGGACTGGCCTGGCCGGATACCCGGAAATTTCCAGGTGGGCCCCCCTGCCGTGCGTACTTCGCATATAGCAATGCGTATATGGAGGGGGCAGCTGTCAGAACAGAAACTGTTCAGAGCCAGGCCCTTCATGTACGCTGTGAGATGAGACTGGAACTGTCAGTAAACAGTGCAGGACGAGGGAGACCGAGATCAAAAGAAACGTCCGGTACAGCAAGTAAGTGTGACAGTGCCCTCTGCCTTGATCTTCTTCACGCTAAATGACTTAGCGAATTAAACACAATTTAGGAGTAGCCCAGAGCAGAGAAAAACAAAGGAAGGATTAAGACATGAACTCAGACACTGGCAAACACTGGCACCTTCCCTGCACGACTTTTGCCCAGTTGCCGTTCAGCTAATTGTAATTGGTCAACTGGTGTGAGGGGGAGTGGTAAGCACTGGTGGCGGGGCGGGCTCTTGCCTCTTCAAAATACCAGGTTTACCTGTGTCTGATTCCTGGGTCTGATTCTATTCGTTGAAATCCCTCTTTCAGTTCGGCACAAGGGCGCACCACTGGCGCAACATGCGGCTCACATAACTGGTCTCTCGAGTGAGTTTTTCTAACTAAATGGAAAAAATGTTCGCTGTCACTTTCCCTCTCTCTGCTGCCAGTGATGGGCCATTGCCCGGACCATTTCAATTTTACAGGTACTCTGCAATGCATATAAAATTTGAGACTGGAGGGACAGGGACTTGGAAGGGGTGAGTCAGAGTTGTGTTGGCCGACGGCCAATTGGTAGGCAAAAAGGGTGGGAGGCGTGCCTTACATAGTGAACTGTTGAGCTGTTGGGGGATCGGATTGTATTTGTACCTACTGATTGTGCATGGAAAACAGCAGCAGATGGTTTCTGGCGGAATCGGAGCTGCAGCAGCAGGCGCTTGGACTGAGTCACGCACAGGCTCCTTTCCTGCAGGTCAAAAAACCAAAGCAGGCTGCGGGATCGATTGGCACTTGGCTGTAGTCACAGCCGGCTTATATCAGGTTAGAGGGTGAGGCTCAAGGCTGTGGTTGAGCTTTGTGCTGGTGGATGGTGGTCATGACTGGGGGGATGGGTGGAGTGGATGCCATAGAATCTATGTGCTGGGGGGGGATTCCGTTTGGTGTAAGAGGCTGCTGCTGGTAGTGCAACTAGGTAGAAGGTTTTAAAAACATATATAGGGGGCTTGAAACTATCAACCATTGTGAGGTGGGGGTCGGGGATGAGCAGAGTCTGGTGCTGGGTTTGGAGATAGTCTGCTGTTGGTGGGGAATCTGTCTGAGTCTGCTTGGGGTGAGAGGGAACTGAGACTGCAGTGTGATTGTGTAGGTGGGGGCCAGGACTTTCACTGCTGTTGAGGGTAGAACCAAAGTCTGGTTCTGGATTGGGGATCATCTGCTGACTGCTTTTGACAAGGAATGTCTGGTTTGGTGGTGATAGTGGGCTGAAACTGTCTGCTGTGTATGTTAGGAGGTATTGAGAGACTGTCCATTGTTGGGGTGTTGAACCAGAGTCTGGTTCTGGCGGTTTGGGATTGTCAGCGTCTGCTGTTGGTGGGGAATCTGTCTGGTATGGGTTTGTGTGTGTGTGTGTGTGTGTGTGTGTGTGTGTGTGTGTGTGTGCATGTGCTTGAGCTTGTGACTGTCCACCGCTTGGGGGCAGAATCAGAGTCTGGTACTGGGGCTGGGGATCATCTGCTGCTGGCGCGGGGAATCTTTGTCTGTGTGTATGGGGGCTTGAGACTGTCCTCCACTGTGCAGCATTGAACCAGAGTCTGGTGCTTGGTTGGGGATCAACATCTGCTGCTGGTGGGAAGTGAGAGGGGAACCAAGACTGCAGTGTGTATTTTTGTTTGAAGGGGGGTTGAACCGAAATCTGGTGATGGGGTTGGGGATCATCTGCATCTGCTGTTGTCAGGGAATATTTGTCTCATTTAGTGGTGTGAGGAGTCTGAGACTGTCTGCAGTGTGTGTGTGTGTGTGTGTGTGTGTGTGTGTGTGTGTGTGTGGGGGGGCATTGAACCAGAGTCTGGTGCTGGGGTTGGGCATTATCTGCTGCTGGTGGGGAATCTTTGTCTTGTTTGGTGGTGTGCGGGGGTCTGAGACTGTCTGGGGCAGGGGATCATCTACAAAGAAAATCTGCGTGGTTGCTCACCTGCTCTGGGGAGGGAGGGCATCAGGACCCACTGCAATACACCCACCTGGGGTGGCAGGGATATCAATGGTATGCATTTCTTTTACTGTCTTACTTTCTATTTATTTTAACATCACCAGTTGAGATAAACCTTACATATTATTACTTGAGGAATTGTCCACTAACATCAGGCCCCATCTTAGTGTGAGGCAGGGCCCAGTTAGCATTTATAAACAGTTTTTTTAACTTCACTGAGATTAGTTATTTTGATTTTATCTGGTTGATCCTGTTGCCACTTGAAAGCAGTGAATGCTAATCTATACTTGAGCTTGACATAGAACTGAGACATCTACAGTACAAACTGGAGCCATTAATAGCTCAAATATACAGGACCCCATGCACTCTCCACGCAGCTGCTCCCTGGCTCATATGCCATTCTCGGGACAGCTGCAGGAGATTGTGATGTGCTGCTAGGAGGTGCTTGCTGTCAAAAATGCTGGGTGGGGGGATGGCAGGATCAACCAGATACAATATAAATAACTAAACTATGTGTGTTAAAAAAATTAGATTGTTTGAAAAATGCTAATCAGGCCCTAAATCATACTGAGGTGGAGCCGATTTCAAGTGGACATTTCCTTTAAGTCTTTATAACTGGTGCAGGAATAGTTTTCTTCCAAATAGGATACATGCTGTTACTTTATGGTTGAATATACAGGATACAGTTTGTATGCTAGGGCATACCATTGATGGTAAAACTGTGCAACAGTTTGTATATGAGGGTATAATGCGACAGGTACCAGGGCCCCTGTGACCCCACTTCCAGGTGGGCCCTTTGCTTCTCAGTCCGACCCTGTGTCCACCTTGAGTTTTAGAAGTTCTTTCAGTACTCTTTCTTCTTTAAATGGACTGGTATCAACCCCAGAGTGCTTCTACTGTTTGGTTTAGGTAACTCCTCCTCCTCTTCTTTTGTGAATACTGAGCAAAAGTATTCATTCATTATCTCTGCATTTTCACCGTCTCCCTCTGCCCACCTCCCCTCTCCTTTATTAATCTTCCCTATCCCTCCCTTAACCTTTCTATGTTCCCTAATGTACCTATAAAAGGTTTTATCCCCCTTCTTAACTGAGTTGGCTATCCTTTCCTCGGTTTGGAATGTCCAGTCTCTCACATTTGAATGACATGAGGCTCATTTCCTGGTTGCCACCTGTACTGTATTAAATTGCTTTCTTTACATTGTCCCTTTTGTTAAGCAATCTAGGTCCCAGAAACTATTGTATAAATGTTGAAATGCTGGTTAGTCTTCTCTGCACCTGAAGGGACCCAAGAGGTCTTGAAAGCTTGTCTAATATGGAACAACTGACCTATTTGTTCACTGAAACAGTGGTGGATGCCCAGAAGGTCTTCCAGTGCAGGTGGTGGAATTCAAAAATGCATGAGACAGGCATAAGGGAATCACAGTGAAAAGCAAGGGAGGGGGGCCAGAGATCAAGTTGGATCTGTGGTAATATAGGCAGAAAAAAAATGGGTAGACTGGGTGGGCCAACCAGTTCTTATCTGCCATCAAATTCTATCTGTTAGAAATATTTGTTAAACTAGTACTACTAAAGGTTCAAGTCCCTATACAGCCACAGTAGAAATTTACAACTTTCTATATTTTTAAATAAATAACTATCAAAAGAATGATCAAATATACATGTTTGAATGACAACTGCACATTTCTTACATTTTGATCTGCTTTCATAGTGTTTTAAATGTATGTTTTAACATAGGGTGAAACCATGAACCACTAATGATGTTGTAACAATGATGTTTATTTTGAGATGTATTTAAAGAAAAACTACACCCAAAACTTGAAAAAATATATGCTGTGCAGAGTGTTTTAATTTGTACGTGAAGTTCTAGTGTTTCCTTCCCTCTGACTGGTATTAGGAGTTTTTCCTAAATTAGCCTGCTAGCTTTAGGGTAGTTTTACGACCCCTGGAAATCACCATATCAAATAGCTTTATTGCATTTCTTTGTCCTACAATGCACCTTGTTTCATATGATGGTGATGTAGCAGAGCCCATAAATCCAGCAGAAAGCATTGCATTACAATCAGTTCACAACAATAGAGATGGCTATATTTTAAAACCTGTAGAATTCAGCTTGGTGACCACCCTCATCCTAAAGGCTTTACTGTCCTGAAAAACTTTGCTGCTGGTAATTTTTGTGTAGCTTATGAAGCTTCCAAGATATTTAGTTTGTTTGGCATGTGTGTGCTGAATGTTGGGTCTCTCTTACATCACAGTCACGCGAGACAAGATGCACTGTGGGAACAAGAAATACAATTACTCTATCAGGTATGAAGATCCCCAGGGGTCGTAAAACTAGCATAAAGCTAGCAGGCTAATTTGGGAAAAACTCCTAATACCAGTCAGAGGGAAGGAAACACTAGAACTTCACATACAAATTAAAAACACTCTGCACAACATATATTTTTTCAAGTTTTGGGTATAGTTTTCCTTTAAATGGCGTCTTGTGAGCCATAGGCCAGCCCCCTGATGAAGTCATAACAGACGCAGCACTGGGGCACAACCTTGTGGACACCAGGGCAATTGATTTTTCATGCACTGGCACTTTTTGTGAATGAAATTCACTTAATATAAATTTCTTAGTCTCTGCTCAATTCCTGCTGTGAGCGTGTTGATGTTTTGAACTGCTGGAGTAGAGGCTGGGACTGTAAGGTTGTCAAGGGATGCCTGAAGTGGGAGCAGGTGGCGAACAGGAGGCCACAGCTGAATGGAAGAAAAAACGTATGATCAATAGCTACTCAAAGTGCTACTGTCCCTTAACACTAGCACAAAAGTAGTTCAGAGAATTTTCATGTCTCCAACATTACAAGCTGATGTTACAACTTTGAGCTGTGCCAGTCAGTCCCTAGCAGGGGTGCATTTCACCCATTTGTCATGATGGCCCAGTGACAATGTCTAGTGCTACAGAACCTGCTACTCTAGCACTGTATTATGTGTCTGAGGCAGAAAGCCAAATCGAAAGTTCCTGGGGTTTAGGTCATAGCTAGGTGGCAGTTCATTCCAATGCCATGCAAACAGGCCGTGTTTATTATGTCAACCCTGGGAAGCATGTGCAGGGGTTGATCTTCACATTATATTACTGACCCAGGGCATAGTGCAAACTGCCCGGGCCAATGCAGTGCCCTCCCAACTTTCCCGGTTTGGCTAGTGCATTCTAGCCCATTTTGTGAACCTGGCCCTTTAAATGAAAGTTGTAAAAAAAAAAAAAAAAAAAAAAGGCGGTTCTGGGTTTTTTTGTGCGTTTGTAATTTTTTTTTGTAAATAGCCCAGCAACTGCTTCCGCCCTGTGATTGGAGGATCATTTTGGCTCCTGTCTGCAGCCCAACACCCCACCTTCAGAGCCTCCAATGTCGATCTCCACATGTGTCCTTAGCCTTTGATACACAGAGGAGAAACCCTGAGCCCTCTGAAAGAAGGTGTGATATGCGGCTGCTGAGTACAGATCATCCCAGTGGATGTAGGTGTGCTGCCCGATGCTCCTGATGCTAAGACAGCACAAAAAAAGTTTACTGCTTTTGACTTTAAGTTGCGGCTTAAAATAGTAAAGAAGGCCAGCCACCAGTGATGCCATCCTCTGTGGACTAGAATGATTTGTAATTGACTTTTGATGAAGATCAGCTTTTTTTTGGGGGGCAGTTTGCTGCGATTCTGACATCAATGTACCAAATTGTTTGTGCCCAAACAGAGTCATCAAAAGTCAATTAAAGAGCAGGCCCTGGGTGGTTTAATTTCATGGAGTGTCTGAGCAATGTGAGTCAGTCGTAGAGGCGGTTTGTATGCCAGGTAATTGTGTTTGCGCCTTGTCCTGCTTCGACAATGGTACTGTGCTGGGTGGGGTTCCTCATGAGTTGAAGGCAGCTGAGGAATTTGAGAGAAGAGACAGACACCGGGGTGGGACTGGGAGGGTGCCAATGAATGCCAACAGAGGAAGGATGTTGCAGGCTCTAGTCACTGTGCTGCAGCTGGGCTTTTCATCGTGCAAGCAGGATGAAAACTTGACGTGAGCCGACTGGAGTCTGGACCCAAATGCTAGCTGACCTGTGGGGATTGGTAATGGGCAGAATTGGCTCACTGTCTCCCCAACCAGCATTCCCAATTTTTTCCCTGACTGACACCATGGATGAGGAGTGGACTGGCTTGGGGGATTTTAGCATTAGGTCAGCTGCAGCAAAACATTATTTATGTGGCCCAGACCTCCCAGCTCACACTCAGGCTGCAATGCCAGCACAGGGCTGCTGGTTTTCTGGTTGGCTAGTGTGTATGGGAAGCCTGGTATTTTTTCATCAACAAGCCTTGCTGTGTATTCTGTAGCCTCCACCTTGCAGCAGTTGTGAATTCTGGCAGAGGAAAGTTTAAATATGCTGTCAGTGGTGGTGGTGGGGGGTGCACTAGTATCGGGATTGGATGTTTGCCACAGCCTAGCAGCTGCACCCCTTTTGTGAATTTACAAAGGTTTGAGCATGCTATTTTTGGATTTGTTGCAGTAGTTGTGGCCTGCTGATGCCGGGTATGTGTTTTGCTGGGTGATGCTGCTGGGGATTAATTCTGCACAGCAGGAACTCTGGTGATGCGGGGCTGAATAATGCTCTGCCATGGCCCGCACGGGGGTGGGGGAGGGGCAGGACGTGGGACGCTGCCTGCTCACCCCACCAGCCCAAGCACTGACTGCCAGCTTTAACATCCAAGCCAGCCAGGATAGTTTCTGCTTTGGGGATGCCAATGATTTTGTGTTCAGTGAGGCTTGGGATTGCAAATAAATTCCTTGCTGCAGTTTAGCATCCACCCGCAGTTAGCTGCCATCTCTGTGCAGCTACAGTGGCTACGTGTGTGCTTCACTCAGGTGTATGTTTGCTAAGGGATGCTGGGGATTTCTGGCCTGCAGGGCGTAGGGGCGGGACACTGCCCGATTGCTCACTGCACCAGCCCAACAAGCACTCACTGCCGAGCTTCAGACATACGAGGATGGAGACTTCTCATGGAGGCCTAGTTGCCTGCGGCTGCCATCTGTGCTACTCTCATGGCAGCACAGTCTGCTGCAGAGTTGTGTGTTTGCTGGGTGACGCTGGGGATTTCTGGCCTGCTGGTGATGCAGGAACTGGTGATGGGGCCAATGTACCGACTGGGCATGCATGATAGGGACAGGAGGGATGCTCATGCTCACCCACCAGCCCAACGCACTGCCAGCTTAAGACATCCGAGGGCAGACTGAGCTTTGGGGATTGGTGACGATGTGTTCTGGAGGCCTGTGATTCCAGCCCACCCACCTTGCCCAGTTTGCCCGTGGCTGTCATACCTACAGTCCAACACATCATGTCTGCTGCAGATGATCTCAGTGCGTTGCTTGTTAAGCTGGGTGATGCTGGGGATTTCTGGCCTGGCTGGGTCAGTGCAGGAACTGGTGATGACGCCAAGCTCCTGTGCTGGAGGTGGGGGTAGGGGCGGAAGATGCTCTCACTCAGTCACTGCTAGTCATTCCACCAGCCCAAGTACTGCCAGCTTCCATTGACAGAGAATGGAGTCCATGTCATGAGCATTGGGGATTAGCAAGAAGCCAGCAATTTATTTCTGGGGCCATGTCTCCATGCCAAGAACCACCAGACTTTCCTGGCGATCTGTGATCAAGCTTGCTGTTCTGGGTGGGTGGGGTGTTATTGGTCAGAGTTTTGTCTGAAGGCTGGCACAATCGACTGCACAAATCTGGAGCCTTGCAGCCACCACCAGCTTTGCCATGATGTGAGACACTGGGTGGGAGTGCCGGTGGACTTGAGGCAACAACTGCGCTCACCAGATTTCTGCTTCAGCTACATGCCAATGTGGGCTTGCTTGCTTAGGAAGCTGGGAATATTAAATTACTTTGTAAAATATTCTGGCTGCAGTCAGATTATTAACTTTTTTTTTTTTTCTTTTCTTCTTTCAGATTCGTCTTCAAGGAGATGATCCACGTCATCTGTTTCAATTAAAAACTGGCCAAGGTAAGTAAAAAGCTTTGTCAGCCATTTTACAATCAGAAATATGAATGTGACAGCAGAAGACCACCAACAGTCCAGTGCCCATTTCCTTATCTATCCTATTCCCTGGAACTTACTGTTCATCCGGGTAGAAAGCCTCCCCATCCTTCTCTTCCCCCTTAAAGTACCACTCTGTTCACACTTCATTTTTGTTCCAGCCTGATTTATCCGGTTTTGCACCACAGGATACCATTTCACTTATGGAACTTGGTACGCTGGTCTGGTGGTGCTGAGGGTTGAGGCGCTGGACACCACAGCTCACTCCACATCAGCGACCTGGGTTCAGGAATGAGTGAGGGTCGTCTGGGTAGGACTTATGATCGCGGGTCCGACAACAACTCTCCTAGGTCTGGGGAAAAGGCTGGGCTCATCATCAAGTTCAATATGTGGATTATGTTTGTGACTTCTGCCTTTTCATTTCAGATGGTGGTGTTGTCGATATTGAGATGCACTGAACACTGTCAGCAAGTGAGACGGGGTCCTGAGCGTGAGGAGAATTAAAATTAAATATAGGGAGGTCAGGGAGTCAGTGTGATTCAACTTTCAGCTAGTTTAGTTTAGATGTCGAGTATGTTTTTTCTGTTTTTTCTTTGCAGGTGCTTTGTTGTAGCAGCTGGAAGGAAGCCAGCACAGAATAATTGAAATCTGAACAGAGTCTGTCGTGACAGTTGGAACTTGCAGTGCTGAGTGGTACGAGGGGGAGAGACAGTGCATGGGCACAGAGAAAACAACTTTCAAGCACTTAAGTGACTCCAGACTTGACCTGTCGAGTCTTTGCTGGACTGTCTGCCTTGAATTGCTCTGAGAGGAAATTTGACTCATTCTGTGCACATTTGCTTGACCAAAAGAGACAGGCCTGCTGGGTCTTCTGGACTGCTAACCACAAGTTTGCACTCTGAGAGGACATCATTTATTGGACTCGCATGTTGTGCAAACTGTTGCCAAGATCCTGGTGTGGACAGTGTGAGAAATAAAGAAACTGGGACAAAGTTGTTGAAAAATATATTTAATATGCATCTTTAAGTCATGAGTGCCAAAGTTAACACTTCTGCAGATAAACAGAACAAGAAGTTTTATTTTTGGTGTTTAATTGAAACTTAAACTGTCATGAGAAAGTTTACTGTTCTGGTATACTTTGGGTTGGTAAAAAGTGGCTGTTCTGATCCCAGGCTGGCATTGGCCTAATAGCCGTACAAATACAATTTAGTAGCCGCTATTTGCATATTTTGACACATATTGGCTGGTAATTTTTTTGGCAAGTCTCAGTGCAAACTGAAAGAAACAGTAACTGAAATGAGTTGTTCTCTGGCATATTACTGGGTTGGTAAAAACTGGCCTTCCTGTCTGGCACTGGCCTAGCAGCCACAGCAAATCGAGTAAATCGCTGTCATATTCTGCTGGCTTCTTTAGTATGTTAGTATAATGAGACATTGCAATTTTCTTGATAGTCATTGCGAACTGAAGAGAGTACCTTAAATATAAAATGTTGCTGCTCTATAGGTTGCTCCATCACTGTGTAGCAGCGGCCTTACTGTTCCTGACATTTTTTTAATTTTATATATTACACACACACACACACACACACACACATATATATACACACACACACTTGCAAGGCTTAGTTTTCATGACAGTTACAATTTGTTCCGTCATGTACATCAGCCTCGGCTTGTCAATGCGGTAGCTACTCTCACTATCTCTATGGCTGGCGTCAAAATCACTTTTTGAATTGAATTATATTTACTGTCACATGACAAGTTGTCTCTTGTCCAAAACCGATTTAAAATTCTGTGATCTTTGAATATTTGCCCTCATGATCTGTAAGACACGTCATGGCTTGGCTCACAATCTGATGTTTTTGTGATTCGGAGACTACCAATCTCTGACAAATCTAAAACTTTGCATTTTTTGGAGGGGAGGGGGGTGGATGCAGTACAATCTTAGTTGTTGGTCTTCTTCAGACCCAACTCTGTGCTTCAGCTTTTCTTTTGTCATTGACACACTCTTCAACAATGTGGAAATACATTAAGTGTGTGGCAAAACCCAACAAAAGAAAACACATTGGAGATGGAGAGCAAAGAAAAAGAAAGACTTTTTGAAGAAAAGAAAAGGTCCCATAAATTTCAAACATCTTGGTTACAAACCTTTGCATGGTTGCGGTATGATGAAGAAACAGACCAAACGTGTTGTCATCTGTGTCAGAAACATGACAACATACATTCTGGTAAAGCCATTAATAAAAATAATTTGATATTTATTTAAGTCTAGGATTACAAATACCTTTGAGCGAAGGCTCTTTTACAAAGGTTCCATGTCAATTATAATACATCACAATACAACAAGGAGAAATACAATGGAATTGAGTGGATAGTCTGGACACAAGATGGAAAGCTGAAGGTGGCACAGAGGGGATAGTGGATACTGCAGAAGCACAGGGCAGCCAAAATTGAATTTGTCAAACAGAGGGGCGTAGAGGGTGACATATAAAGAACAGTATGGGGGGGTGCTAGAGTGGGGGAGGTAGGGGATGGGGAAAGAACGGGAAAAGAAAAAAGGGGGGTAGGGTATGATGTGTGGGGTATAGTAGGGTGTGAGAAGGCAGGGCAGGAAAGTGGGATTGGCCAACAGGAGAAGTGCCTGGTGTTGGTTTGAAGAGGACTAAAGGGGCCAGTTATATGTAGCAGTCACATGAGCTGGAAGCAATGAGATGGCGATGGAGCGTGATTTTGAAAAGGCCAAATTTTGACACAGAGGAGATGTCCGGACTGAGTTAGTTTAGCCAACTAGGTTCCCCCATGGGCAAAGGATCCTTGTCCCTGGGAGGTGTGGCAACAGGGGGCTTGGAGGAGTTGAGTTTCAGATTTCCTGGTGTTATGGGTATTCAGGCAGGGTTGCAGTAGTGCTTGGACACTGGGAGCTGCGAGGCCCATGGTAACTTTCTTAGCCATAATGCATGTTAGATACCTTATGCAGTTGGAGAGTTGTAGCCATCTGGTTTGCGCATATAGGTCACATGTACATGTCAGACGGTGGGCACCAGTGATGAGCCTACAAGCCTTGAGATATGTCGATATTCGGAGTGCAGTGGTTGATGCAGAACCATAGATGATTAGGCTGTAATCAATGATGGAGACCACTGAGCTCTGGACAGCGATCCTCAAGGCATCCGATGTAAGGGGACGTCTGTGGCTGTATGGTACCAACAATTTTCTTCTGGGGTCCATCACTGCACACCAGTCAAGTGAGGCCCATACTAGGGCAAGTTTAGCTGAGGAAGTAGCAAAGTCTGCCCCTGGTACTTCTAAAGCTGAAGTTATGCTAAAACATATGAATGAGGCAACCCTGGAAATGTTAAAAAAATTTTTTTTGAACATGCCATGCCATTGCAAAAAATGGTCATCCTTTCACAGACATTACTTGGATGTATTGTCATGATGAAGTGAAAGGCTTAGACATAGGAACAACCTACAGGAATGACAAAGCAGCTAGACGGTTCATTGGCTACATTGCAGAGGTTGAACGCAGGGCTCTACAGACAAAGATGGAACAGCTTTGTTTTCTGTCTTTGATAAGTGACGGAAGCACTGATGCATTCATTCCTGAAGATGAAATCGTATATGTTCACTACGCACTTTCTGGAATAGTCAATTGTCAGCTGACTGGTGTTCAGAATGTTAGGAAAGCTGATGCCATATGCATTAAACATGCAATCTGTGAAGTTGTTAAAAAGAATTTGCAGATTTCATGAAAAAAAAAAAGGTAGGGTTTGGTAGTGATGGTGCATCAGTTATGTTAGGCAAGAATAATGAAGTTGCCACACTGTTCCAAGAACATGCAGCCTTGCGTTCAATCAGTGCATTGTTTTGCCCATCGCCTAGAACTTGCCTACACGTCAGCATTAAAAAACACTGACTTGTTCAATAAACTCAGTGGACTTCTGTTGAACATGTACTACTTTCATCATAATTCTCCTTTAGACCATGGTAACCTCAAAAGTACGTGTGAGGCATTATCTTTGCATACATCAATTCCAACAGGTGTTGGAGGGACACGGTGGGTCCCACACATGCAAACAGCTGTTCAAGTGCTGATTAAAGGATATCTTGCAATTGTCACACATATGACACAGATGGTAGAGGTTCATCAGGGTGTGTCTGGTGAGCAGAAGAACAAGGCAAAAGGGATGCTCAAGTTTCTGCAACAAGAATTGTGAAGTGTGCACTTTTAATGTTCAATGTGCTTGGAGTGCTAGCCATTTTGTCTAAAGTGGCTCAAGAAAGAGACTCCACGGTTTCGGACATCTTTGCCACACTGCAGTCCACAGTTCAAACACTCACTGAATACATGGGTCGACCAGGTCCAAAGGAGCGTCAGGTTCTTGACATTACAGAATTTCATGGCATTCAACTCACAGGACATTCTTATTTCAATGCAACACGAGGCAGGGTATTTAACTGCCTTGTTCAGAGCCTCAATGAGAGGTTCACTGATACCAGCCCAGAGATCCTGAGAGCAGCAACCATGGCAAGCTTTAATTTGTGGCCAGATCAGATTAACATGCAAGAATTTGGAGAACAAGACATGGTCACCATAACAAAATACTACAAATCCATATTGGCTAATGCAAATGTAGATGTGGAGACAGTGGAATATGCTCAAGTCAGAGATTTATGAAAAGTTCGACAACATACAAAGTTTGAAATGGGACAAAATTAACGCTTCATATTCACAAAAGTATCCAAATGTCCTTGCAACTACTAATTTGATCCTGAGTCTTCCTGCTAGCTCAGGTGAGGCTGAACGTGGATTTAGCCAGATGAAAATCATCAAGTCACAGCTTTGCACAAAGCTTATGTCAGACAGTTTAACAGATCTGATGCTCATTCAGATGAATTCACCAGAGATGGACAAATTCAGTCCAGATAAAGCCATTA
The DNA here is from genome assembly GCA_016271365.2 of Neoceratodus forsteri. Taxonomy (NCBI): domain Eukaryota; kingdom Metazoa; phylum Chordata; order Ceratodontiformes; family Ceratodontidae; genus Neoceratodus; species Neoceratodus forsteri. The sequence continues at coordinate 481,297,143 of JADMNL010000022.1, read as the reverse complement.
TGCTGTGGAACATGGGAGCAGCGAGACGTAGGAGACCTTGTACTGGTTCAGTGCAAACTAGGTCACTGGCGTCCGCGTCAGTGTTTGATGAAGATGAGGATGGTGACTCCAACTCTGGGTCAGACTCAGAGTCCAATTGTTCAGTCAAAAGTGCATCATCTTGTGAAGGCAGTGATGTAGAAGACTTTCTTGAAGTTATTCATCTTGTTACACGAGGTCCCTGCACCCTAATTGATACCCTCAGAGGTACACCGTGGACAGCTAATGCTTATGCATAGGTTACACTAATACCTAGGGCTAAGGGCATCTACCGTACAAGAGTAGATGCCAGGATACGAATGCATATTGTTGTAATCCACTTTGCTTGCTAATGCACACATATTATATCATGTATTTTCTGTCTATTTCGTACTTGTCAGATGCCAAGACACCTGTCCTTGAAGTAATTATAATATGTAAGGCAACATTGCCATCCTTTGGTGATGTGCACCACTACACTTCATTATGTAAGATTCTGTATAAGAACTTCTTTGTTCTAAAACTGATGACTTTACAGAACTGTATAATGTTATCTTGGACCGTGGAGCCACCTCTAATTTGGCCAATAGGGCTCATCTCTGTAACTAGAAATGTTTCTATCTTACAGTAACCATAGTAATTATCATAGGTATATAATGTAATGCACAGGCTCTACACCTCAGAGACCCGAAAGATCCCAAGAGACTACAGAGAAACCTCGAGGTGTAGGGAACGCTTAGCACTGGCTCCTGGTTCGTATTGGTAAGAACTGCTTAGGGCAACTGTGATTTATCCCTTTTATAGTAATAAACTTGTTTATTACTTAAATGCAACTTGTCTGTGATTACTTGCATTTCCAATATCGTCAAGAATCTGAAGGCGACGCTTAGACCTCTCAACAAATTGGTGACCGTGTGCAGGCGATATTTGGTATTTGTAAGTTTTCACTTGTTGCTTAAACTTTGATCCCTTCCCACGGGGACAGTAGGTGTACATTCCCGTATCACCTCTCCCGTTTTTACAAAACCAGTTTATAGTCACTTGCAAAGTCTGGTTGACTTTCTGGGTGTGGTCGATGCAGTCTCAACCCACTCCATAGCAGCTTTGAATTGCAAGCCTGCAACTTATACAGTAGCCCGGCTGTATTTAAAGTACTTGTGTTGTGGATTGATACGCAACACGCTGTCTTTTTCACAGTTTGAATTTTCGTTCCCTCCCACACAATGGCCACAGTATCAGACATCTGCGCAGAACTGAGACTCGATGTCTCTAACTTCCTTGCCTCCCATGGAGGATGGGCTGACTTCGCGCAGAACGCAAGTCAATCCCACAACCCTGTACTGGGAATTTCAACCCAGTACGCAGACATACGACAGTCAACTAATAAGCGTCACGCTAAAGGGTTGATGGTCGCCGCTCTCTACGATGCTTTGGAAGCCTCCGGAGTGAGGTTTCACACCCTTGATCTGCAGATCGTATCTCTTAAGCAAGAGATGGGTTTACAGAAAAGAGAATGTATTAGACTGCAGCAGAACTTGGAGTCTGAACTCCAAACTCTGCAAAATGAAAAGGATTCACTATTGCATCAATCAGCGCAGGTTGGTAAACAAGAAATGTGTACTTTGAAGCAAGAGTGTGAAAGTTTGAGACAGGATAAGAGTCAAGTTGTGCAAATTAATGATTTGTTGAGTGCTGCGAATGCACAGTTGAGTGACAAAATGGGTGAGCTTCAGGATGAGATCAACCAGGTACGTAATGATTTAGAAATGGCCTATAGGGACAATCGCAAATTGAGCGCCGTGTACAGAGTTTTGCAAAGCAGAAGCAGGATCAGGTTGATATGGATGCTGTAAGTGTGAATCATGATTAATGTAGATCTAAGATGGCAAAACTGCGCCATCAGCGAGAGGTTTTGGCTGGCCATGTTAAGGCAATGGGAGGTGTAGCCCCTGCCTTTCACTAGTCATCAGAAGCAGAGTTATCTGATGACGTCTCACAGTACAACGCCCAGTCACGCCCCTACTATGGCCCAGAATCCCCACCCAGCCATCCACAGCATGGCGGGTCCCCACCCCCGACTCGCCAGGTCACACGTCGACGTCGTGACGCTCATCATGGGACACGCCAACATGGCGCCCATGATGGGGGAGCAGGCTCAAGCCTGGTCCCGACGGCGCCTCCGGTAGCCATTATTAGTGTGGAAGACAGGCAAGAGATAGAAACCATGATTGACAGAGCATTAGGTAATGTCCCTCTTCCTGAAAGGAGTATGAAAGCTATTAAAAGTCAGATTTTACAAATTTTCTAAGAAGCTGGCACTCGAGAAGGTGTTGTTCGCACTGCAGCAGAAGCGGCAGCTCACGCAGCCTTGGATGGTGCGTGAGACGTGTTACCTTTGCCTGATCGACCACCTACTAATCCCCTACAAATGGCCTACTCTGTCCAGCAAATTGCTGACAGTATCGGTCGGATGAGCCCGTCCGACAACCTCAGCTGTCACTTGGAAAAGGTGCGTTCTAAATGCGAGATGCTCAGTCTCGCTGCAGAATATCAGGTCCAAATACTATGCCAGACTATCGATCCTGGTTTATGGGCCAAACTCCCTGAAGCAGTTCGCCAGGATGGGAACGCTACCTTTAACGAGCTTGCAGCTGAGCTCATTTCCCCTCATAGCCCAGGTATAGTAGGAGTGATGCTGGCATACCCCGTAAAGCAAAATGCAAAAGAAAGCCCAGCGACCTACCACCAGAGACTCTGGATGGCCTACCGAGCAGGAAAACACCTGGCTCAAGAAGCTGCTGATGTAGATCTTATTGAATATAAGACCTTGTTCCTTAGGAACATGATCCCAGCAGTAAGAGAAAAGGTAGAACCAACCACTTACCCGAATACGGATAGGTTTGCTGATATTCTTCGGAAAGCCGAGAGGGTGTATCAACTGTACATCCGTGATTTGGGTTCCGGTTCCAAGAAAGTAGCTGCCGTGGAACCCGCCTCCAGGACCACGACACACTATGGTTTTACTCACATGTCACTCAAAATTAAGAGTAATTTAATCAGATCTCTCGAAAAAACTTTATCTGGAGCACTTGTTCAGATTTTTCAGTGTAATTTTAGACAAAGCCCTTATTGTAATTGTAGAAGTGAGAACTGAAGGTTGGTTCCGACTAGTATGGAAACAAATAACTCAGAAAACAGTGGGGAAAAAAAAAAAGTAATCCAAAATCCTAAATGCAATCTTGCTTTTCAGCTCTAAAAACTGGAGTCCTGTACTCTCCCCCCGGAATACAATAAATGACAGATTCAAATGTAGTGATTAAGGAAAACGTTCATCTGATGGGGCTCCCACCCCTGCAAGCCTTGCCTCCGGTTTAGCTTTTCAGTAAAAAGCACCTTTTTTCTTGTTCCGAAAAGTATTTCAATTTCATTATGAAAAGTCCACTACCCGGAATGGTGGACTGGGACGACTTCTGTTTAAAGGTGCAGCGCTGCACTGTGTGCTTCAGTGCATCTGCACTGAAGCGCATGATGTACCTTTACACATAATGGAGCTTCCCCAGCGTCCGCCATACTTCCGGGTAGTGAACTTTTCACAATGAAATTAAAATACTTTTTAGTGTAAGAAAACTGGTGCTTTATATGAAAAAGCGAAACCAGAGGTAAGGTTTGCAGGGGCGGGAGCTCCTGCAAATGAACATTTTCCTTAAAGAAAAATGAGTTAAATTGCACAAATCATCTGATCAAGAACTTACTGAACTCAGGGTCGTGATGGAAAACTCAAACAGTACAGTACAGTACAAAATCAAATATTTCAGTGTAATTTCAGATAATAGCCTATAGTAAATTTAATTGTATGAGAACTGAACTGGAAATAACTATAAAATTAATGTCTGTCACTGTGATCAAATCGTGATTCAGAATGGATTGTTCAATTTCAGACAAGAATTATCTGTTCAAATTGTGCTGAGTACTGAACTTTTGGTTTTCATTATAAATAACTCAGAAACACTATCAAACAGTAAAAAAAGAGACTTAAAACATCTAAACTTTGTCACTGTGTCCTTTCCATAAATTTGTGGATGTTATGTTGGGGCTAGTGCAATGTCTGGGGGGCCAGTGCAGCTGGGGCATCACTTGCCTGGGTGGACCAATGCAAAAAATGTTAAGTGTGACCCCTGATGTGCCTCAGACAATCAGAGTTTATTATACCAACTCTGGGGAAAAAAGTTTGCTAGACTAATCCTGGGAAGTCTGCACCTCAGACAAGCAGTGCTCGAAATCCTGACCCTCAAAAGCCTGTGCATTTGGACAAGGAATGTTATTTGATATCCTGACTCGGGAAGCCTGTGCCCAACACTAGCCATCTTCAATATATGGACCCTAGAAAGCCTGGCTGGAAGGTGCTGCTGCGTGGCAGCACTCCTAGCCAGGGGAAGGATGGGGTCTGGTTCAACCGGCCGCACTAGCAACCCCTAAAGCAGGCCAGGGTGCTCAACTGTCTCACAGGGACATGCTGGTGCATGTGAGGTCTGACAGAGCATGGCCCAACTCAGGTAGGGGAATATGTGGAAAATACCCCAAAGGCAGGATGATGCACTAGCCACCAGACTGGCCCTACTCCAAAATCTGGAAGGGGTGAGGTTAGGGATCATGGACCCTCCCTCTCTTGGCCCTCCCCTCGGGTGGGTGGGGGGTCATCAGAGCCAGATAAATCCTGGTGATGGTTGGTGACTGGGCTGGATGGGACAGATGCAGAAGTAGCTGGCAAAGAGAAGGGGGCACAAAGAAATGATGAATACCCCTTCGATATTTTACATCTAGTAAGAGCCAACAGACAGGTCAAATACGGTTAAAACATTTTTTAAATACGTGATGTATCCCAAATTCTAAAACTAGCCCAACATTTAGTGCCAGATACCCTACTGTGAAAGAGTGTCAGGTCCAGCTCTCAGATTTGCAACCCTTTGAGCCCTGAGCTGTAGAAACATAGAAACACAGAATCTGACAGCAGATAAGGACCGCTTGGCCCACCCAGTCTGCCCATTTCCCTGCCTACTGGATAAGCTGCAGATCCTAGTTAACCAGCAGCCTACTTCTTCCTACCCCCACCCCCTAGAATTGCCTTATGACTGTCCCATGCATGCTTGAATTCCACCACTGTTTTTGACTCCACGACCTCCTCCGGAAGGCCGTTCCATGCATCCACAACCCTCTCTGTGAAAAAATACTTCCTTAAATTACCTCTGAAGCACCCCCCCTATCTTCAAATTGCCCTTGTTCTTGCACACCTCTTTTTTTTGAAAGATGCTACCCTCTTGGACTTTGTTGATTCCCTTGCGTACTTGAAAGTTTCTATCATGTCCCCCCTCCCTCCTTTCCTCGAGGCTATACATATCTCCTTAAGTCTCTCTCTTCATATGTCTTCGGTGCAGACCCTGCACTTTTAGCTTCCTCCTCTGGACAGCTTCCATCCTGTCTATGTCTTTGCGAAGACTGGTTCTCCAGAACTGCACGCAGTACTCCAGATGGGGTCTGACCAGCTGTCTGTACAGAGGGATAATAACTTCCTGTTTTCTACTGTTGATGCCTCTCCTATGCATCCCAGTATCCCCCAGCCCTCCTTGCTGCCCTCTCACATTGCTTGCCCACCTTTAGGTCATCTGATATGACTACCCCCAGGTCCCTTTCCATTTTTTTGTTGTTAGTATCTCACCCCCAATTGTGTACTCTTCCCCTGGGTTTTTGTTTCCCAGTAGTATACAGGTCCGTTTCTATGTTTGGGCAGCAGGACAATTAAAAGTCTCATGGAAACAGCATGTTCTGTGCATCTCCTTGTTTATTCTTCCAACACACCCCTGTCACTGCACAATAGGAAACAACTTGCTGATCTCTGATATTGATCTTTATGTAGTTTACATAGCTACACTGTAACTACAACACAGTTGTTCTTAAAGAGTTAAATTCAATAGCTTGTGCTGAGTCACTGTGTGGTGGTAATTATACCTTTGTTGCTCTTTCATACCTGCACTCCATTGTACTCTGTTAATCTCCAGTATGCATGCTGGGCCCAGCATGCAGCAAAATGGCTACAATCCAAGCCTTAGACAATCAAGATAGTTCTAGAAAGGCTCATGAGGAAGACTACATGAATCAAAGGGTACCCTATCAAGGTAATGCCAAGCAGCACCCCTACACAACAGCTCTCACTTGTCACTGTATCCCATTTTATTATGGATGTGGGCAAAGCTCAGCTGGAAAATGGCTTACTGTGGAACACATGTTTTGGACATTTCAGTGTATCCTTCCACCATGCAAATCACTATGGCATTTGAATTAAATAATCCATTCTTTGTGTTTAAAATCATGTGCAACATTATTTTACTGCAAATGGTAGTGTTAATAAAGAAATGCCTTTAAAGCAATGCCCTAGTTGTTTTTTTAACCCTCTGCTTTACAAATACTGTAATTGTGTATGTTTGAAGCTTTGTTTTCCTCAGACTGCTTTAACTTGTTCCAGATGCTCTGCTAATCTGGGCTACCAGCGTCTGCGGCGTCATGACATCAGTGTGTGGTCTGTGAGCATTGCTATCTGTCAGAGATGCTGTTTCAACCTATTTCCTGGTCAGCAATGGGCTGCAGTTAGTACATTTTGGTTTGATTTAACACACTCTCCTTTTCCTTATACGGAGTTTTTAAATTTCTTTTAAGTTGTCAGATTTGTGTGTCTAAATCTATCATTGCAGTGTTTGTAATCGGAGTACTGGAGTGGCCTGTGCCAGTGTTTGACCTACTCTCAAAATGTATTGTGATTGGTTGGCATCTCATGGCACTCCAGACATTACCTCATGGGTTACAGCCCACCTGATAGGCTAATGATGCACATGACCTAGATCAGATTTCCAGTATATCCAGGTCCCAGGAACCCCTGCTCTCCAGTTCTAATTTGTGCATCTGAATAGGCAAGAAGCATCCAGAGAACCCCTGTCTGCTCTCATCCTTTAAGGTAGGAAATGCATTTTATTTAGCCTTCTTGGGCTGTTGTTCAAGAACTATGGATAGCATTTTGTGTTACTGTTATGAAGGAGCCTCTGGCTCGCAGAAATTCTGCATGAATACAGTCCATTCGTGTTAGGGGATTTCTCTTTGATGTGGCTAGTTATGTGCTTCACTCGTTTCCTGGAGGCCTCTCCAGGCATTTTGAGACCTCCTACAGCACGAAAGCGTCGTTCCCTGGTGGGCCCTTCAGACCAAAAACCAGCGTGCTGCCTTCCTCTGCAGCCACGCGGCACTGCGCGTTCCCCCTAGCAGGCCCACGCCGCCAGGAACGCTCCGCGAGTCTCCTCTGCTCACCGCGACTCCGCGGTCTTATCTCGGCCTCCGCTCTGAGGCCTTCTCCTCGTTACCTGCCGCGAGTCGCCTTTCTCCCCGTGACTCCGCAGCACACCAGCATCCCCCGCGAGTTGCCTCTGCCCCCGCGACTCCGCGGTCCCCCATCCCCAGGCCATACTAAAACGCCGCCTGGTTCCACGGCCTGTTGGTCGGCCCGCGAGTCGCCTCTGCCCCCCGCGACTCCGCGGATTGCCTACACCTCCTCCCTTGCTGCAAGGCCTGTTGCTAGGCCCGCGAGTCGCCTCTACTCCCCGCGACTCCGCGGGTCGTCTGGACCTACGCGGCCCCCCTTCACCCTCAGGCCGCGGCCCCCTTTTTAGCCTCGCGAGTCGCCTCTGCTCCCCGCGACTCCGCGAACTCTCGGCCACTCCCCGGGCCGCCCAAAAATTTCAGGCCTAGGCCTAATCCTCAGCCGCGAGTTGCCTCTGCTCCCCGTGACTCTGTGGCCTATACCCTACGCCCCGAGCGCGCACTCTGCCTAGAACTCCTCACCCCCCCCAAAGCCCTACCTGGGTGGGGGTGAGGACAGCGCGACGCTCCCGGGCCATCTACCGGAAGGAAGATCTTCCCTGACACCGGCCTACCGATCCACTCGGGGGAGCTCAGGGGACGTCCATCCGCCTCTATCACAGGACCCTAGCAGGGACGGGAACAGGAGCTGTTTATATGGTCTGGTGGAGGCAGTGTATGTTTCTTACTGCAGGATCCAGGTTCTAACCTGGGCAGCAGCTTTAGGGACGTGACTCAGCGGGCCCACGCCCGCACAGGCCTCTGCCTGGACCGCCTCTATCCCCCTCACTCCCTCCACGAGCAGGCAGGCGGTCTGGCCAGTGGTTTAGGGCCCTGCAGTGCACTCTCCGGCCCTAAGCTCCTCCCTGTGCGGATTTCCACTGTCTCCTGCGACGCCAGCAACCCCGTCCATGGACAGCAGCCTTTTTTCACAGGGGCCTCAAGCCACTCCTTGGCCTCCTTCGTCTGCAAAAAAAAAAACAAAAAAAAACCGTGAGACTTAACAGTTCACTTGGGTCCCTCCCATAGCGACCCCAGTTGGACACCGCAGAGCTACTGCCCGGGTACCTCTCACAGCGACCCAGGCAGATCCTGCGATCCCCATTCCCCAGCTCGGGGGGGCGTGGCCCCCTCCCACAGCGGGCCCGCTCTCCCGAGCAGGATCGCTAACCTGGGGATAAGGGGGAAAGGTTTCGACTAGAAGTCTCCACCCACGCGGCTCGGGATAAGGGCCCTCACACAGCGCCTTTACCACAGAAGCCTTCTAACTGGGTCTAAGGGGGGGAACAACGCCAGAGTCCTTTCCTCCACTCAGATCTCTCTCTCTTATCTTGCAAATGGTTAAGGCAAAGAAGTGCACTGCGTGCAGCGCGACCCTCCTCCCTCAAACTCCAGGGCCCCTATGCGCAGCCTGCCTCATGGACGACGAGCTGTCCTTAACAGAGAGAACTCCACCGCTGGCTCCTTCGCTACCCGGCTCCAGCAACTCGACATGGGTGGACCGGGCTCCCTACTGATTCAAAACCAACAAGCTGCGGTGGCCATGATGGAGAGCCAGCAAAACTTCATGCTGAAGATTATGGAAGCTGGAGTCACTACACAGAACAGAGCTAGACCGTCGCAGCGGGCCTCCCGTCAGACAGACCCTCCAGAGGAGCCACCGGCACCAGAGGACCCACTCCCCAGCATTCCCCAGGATGGCAACACTGAAGAGAGGGAGAAAGAGGACGAGTTCGAGGAGGAGGAGGAGGAGGAGGAGGAGGAGGAACACAGCATGGATTCGGACATAGAGGACCTCGAGCCAACCCCGTCCCTGACCTCTAAACTGTGCGCATTCGAGACTATTCCCGGTCTCATGAAGGTCATCAAGGCCACCATGGGCCTCGCCACGGAGGAACAAGGAGAGGAGAAGACGGAATCCAAGCTAGACCCTATGATCCAGCTAAGGACCATCACCCCAGAGACCTTCCCAGTCTGCCCGGCCATTGAGGAACTGATTCACACCGAATGGCAATCCACGGATCGGGCAGAATGCCGAACAGAAGGAACTTACTCAAAATGTACCGATTCAGGCGACAAGTCCGGCGCCTGGTGCAAGGTCCCTCCATCCGACCCCAAGTGGCAGCCTTGAGTAAGAAGACCGTGCTGCCGTGCAGCACCATAGCACTCAAGGACCCTACCGACAAGAAGATTGAGGACATGCTTAAAAAGACTTTCAAAATCGAAGGTACCATGGCCAAGGCAATGACAGCGGTGATCTATACCTCGAGGGCCCAGATCCGCTGGTTGGAGGAACTGCAGGAGCAGGGAAGTCCAAAGTCGAGGGAGGCTGAACTATTAGACTGTACCCTCGATGCAGCCAAGTACCTCGCAGACATGGCAGTGGACCCCTTGCGCCTCCAGGCCAGGACGTCCGCCATCTTAAATCGGGCCCGCAGAGCACTATGGCTCAAACTCTGGGACACCGACTCAGAATCTAAGACTTTGCTTCAAAATTTACCCCTTAAGGGGGGTCATGTATTTGGGGAAGGCCTACAGACTTATCTGAAACAGAGGGAAGAGGGTAGGACCTCTTAAGGAATAGATCAAGACCCTCACATCTACCAGCTGCTAGAGCGAAGGTTCTGGCCGGGGCCAGAACCAAAGCACGAGGGAACCCTACTCACAGAACCATTCCTTTCGGATCGGGTCCCCATCCTTCTCACGTACTCCTGCCTTCAACAGCTACAAGCCCCCTCCTCCTTCAGACCTAGAGGTCAAAGGTCAGGAGGCCGCGGAAGAGGATTCAGGGGAAAACAGTGACTCCGTTTCCCCGCGAACCCCTCGGTACCCCCCGGTCGGCCAGCAGTTGGCTCTGTTCGCCCACCGCTGGGAGATCACCATGTCAGACAGGTGGGTCCGGGACGTGGTCTCCAGGGGATACACCATAGAGCTGACTCACCAGTCCATACCCCAACAGTTCGTCTCGTCTCCCATCTCCAGAAGGAGGGCCCTCGCCACACCAGGTACAGAGTATCCTGGCAGATCTGATCAGAACAGGGCCATTCAACCAGTCCCAGTTCAGGAGCAAGGAGGCATGTACTCCATCTTCTTCCTAGTGCCCAAAAAGTCGGGAGCTCAGGCCCATCCTGGACCTAAAGCGTCTGAACAAATCACGTGCTCCTGCGTCGGTTCAAGATGGAGCGGTCCAGTCCATCCTCAGAGGATCAGAGTAGGCGACTTCCTAACCTCAATCGATCTAAGGGCGCCTACCTACATATCCCCATCATCAAGAACCACAGAAGGTTTCTATGCTTCCGCGTACTGGGTCCAGCACTTCCAGTACCGGGCACTCCCATTCGGTCTGTCCTCAGCCCCAGGGTCTTCACCAAGGTCTCCATCACCTTGGTGGCCAGGCTCAGGGAACAAGGGCTGGACATAGTTCTGTACCTAGCGACTGGCTCATCTGCGCCAGCCGGTCCAGAGGTCAGGCGCACGCTCATACAGAGCTTGCCGTATGGGCACTCAGGGACCAAGGTTGGGTGGTGAACGAGGAGAAGAGCCAGCTCTGTCCAACCCAACAGATCGCGCATCTGGGGGCCATCATCAACTCAGACGACGGCTGGGCAAAGCCAGCCCCAGTGCGGATCCGCAGTCTCTGAAAACTGGCCGGGCAGTTAAGGTCGCACCCTCGCACCACAGTGGCAGAGGTCACGAAACTCCTGGGCTGCATGGCCTCCTGCATCGACCTCGTCCCATGGGCCAGGTGGCACATGCATCCACTCCAACATTTCATCCTGGCAAGCGGGCGTAAGCAGGTTCAACCGCCCAGTACATCTGCCAGCGGAGTGAGATCTTCCCTGAGGTGGTGGGTCACTCCGGGAAATCTGACCAGAGGAGTTCCACTGGAAGCACCTCCCCCGATTCCAATCGAGACAGACGCGAGTCTCTCCGGTTGGGGAGCCTGCCTGGGGGACAAGTCAGCGCAGGGCACCTGGTCCCTAACAGAGGCCCTACTTTCAATAAACGTACTGGAGATGAGAGCGGTGTTCCACGCACTAAGGGCCTTCCACCACATCATACAAAGGCAGTCGGTTCTGATCAAATCAGACAACCGCGTGACGGTGGCATACATAGCAAAACAGGGGGGTACCAGAAGCAAGGCCATGTCACGGGAAACCGCCAGAGTAATGAGCTGGGCTCAAACTCACCTATCCCACCTAGGCGGTCCACTTAGCCGGAAACTGAACATAGGGCGGATTGGCTCAGCCGCCAACAGATTCATCCGGAGAATGGCGTCTGCACCCAGACCTGTTTCGTCTACTCCAGACAGCGTGGGGCCCGTGTCCATAGACCTAATGGCATCAAGGGACAACGCCCAGGCGGACAGGTACTTGTCCAGGTTCAGGGACGTGCACTCCCAGGGCACAGACGCCCTGTCTCAGGAGTGGCCTCGGCACGGCGCATACGTGTTTCCCCCGCTGCCCCTCATTCCTCAAGTCGTGGAAAAAATCCGGAAATCCCAAATCACTGTCATCCTGGTGGCCCCATACTGGCCCCGAAGATTGTGGTTCGAAGCGATCACAGAGATTGCCTTGGCCAGCTTCTGAATCCCGACCCGGCCAGATATGCTGTCACAAGGTCCCGTGATGCACCCATCCCCTCGAACTCCGAAACTCACGGCCTGGCTCCTGAGAGGGACCGACTATCGGCCTCCGGGTACCACGAGTCGGTCATAGGCACGCTCCTTCAGTCTCGTCGCGCCTCCACCACCTCCACATACGAGAGGCAATGGGCCGTCTTCTCACAGTGGTGCCAATGTCGAGGCTCGGTAGCGGAACAAGCTGATCTCCCCACTATCCTGTTGTTCCTGCAGCAGAGGGTGGATAAGGGACTGGCACCCTCCTCTCTGAGGGTGCAGCTGGCAGCCATAGGGGCGGCCAGAGGTCTGGTCGAGGGGCACCCACCAGGAGCCCACCCAGACGCAATCTGGTTCCTAAGGGCCGTGGACCTCATGCGACCCAGGGCCAGACCGGGGTCGCACCTGGGACCCTACCTCTGGTACGGACTCCCCTAGAGCACCACCATCACAGACCCCTGCAGAGCAGACCTCTTCTGGGTGCAGGTCTGAGGCCGCTTTTCTCGTGGCCATCTGCTCGGCCAGGAGAATGGAAACTGGTCGCTGTCTGCGCACCGCCCTACACCACCTTCAGCCCGAAGGATGCGACTTGGACTGTCCGGCATTCCAACCGAAGATCCCCACGAAGTTCCATAGGGAACAACCAATAGACCTATCCACCCTGACCCGCCCTACTCCACAGGACGGGAACAGTTCCACGGACCCTCTGGACGTCAGGTCAGCTCTCTCTGTCTACTTGGCCAAGTCTCAACCCATCCGCAAGACGGAAAGACTCTTCATCGTCTCGAAGGGTCAATGACAGGGGCTAGTGGCGTCCAAAACCACCATCGCAGGCTGGATCAAACGGGTCGTGCTCCGCGCCTATACGGAAAAGCGTCTTACCCCGCCACAGGGGATCAGAGCACACTCCACAAGGGCGGTCTCCATCTCTTGAGCGTAACGAGCACTGGTATCTCCTGAGGACATCTGTAGGGCTGCTACTTGGAGCTCCCTACACACCTTCGCGAGGCACTACAGGCTACAGCAACTCCAGGATTTCAGGCCGGCCTTCGCCTCTCACGTCCTTGCGGCGGCCCCATCTCTCGGTCCCTCCGATCCATCCGAATCCCACCCAGAGACTTAAACTGCTTCTTATCTCCATGAGGTATGTCTGGAGTGCCATGAGATGCCAACCAATCACAATGGGTGTTTACTCACCTGGTAAGTGATTGTGTTGGTTAGCATCCATGGCACTCAAAGCCCTCGGGTATGATCGGGCGTACCACAGAAAAGGAAAGAAGAGATTCTGGAGTCCCTACTCCTTCAAACTTATTCCGCTGCAACAGAACTCAAGTCGAACCATGGTTCAGGTGAGTGTGTACAGAATAGGCAATAAATTCAGGCCTCTGGCCCCATTATTATACCCTGTCGTTGCATATCTCATCCTTAATAGTCTCTAGTGTGTGCATTGCTTGCTTGTGTTATATTCTCTTCCTTTCAGCTATGGAAAATTCAAACTGGAGAGCAGGGGTTCCTGGGACCTGGATATACTGGAAATCTGATCTGGGTCATGTGCATCATTAGCCTATCAGGTGGGCTGTAACCCATGAGGTAATGTCTGGAGTGCCATGGATGCCAACCAACACAATCACCTTTACCAGGTGAGTAAACACCCATTGTGTATCCTGACAGCTTAAATGGTACCGCTTAGAGTGGCTTTGCTGCAAACAGTGAGAGTTCCACTGGCCTATTTACCAATCTAATCATTTTTTATTTCCCTGGTTTTATAATGCTATCAACTTGTTAAAGTTTTTTACAATATATTTTATTTTTTTCTTTCTCAAAAAGTGTGCACAAGGAAAACGTGGTGCTCTACAGTTAAATCACAGATGCATACCACAAACTGGAGCACTCTCACCCATCTTCAAATTCCACCAGGGCTCTTCAAGTAGATTATAAACTTTTATTGAGTATAAAAATGACACACATTGCCTGATGCATGTCAGATAGAATATACTTTCTCAAAGGCTGATAAATAAGTGAATCGCACATATATATAGATAGATAGATATAGATATAGATATATACACACACACACACACACACACACACACACACACACACCATAACTATGACATCATCATTACATGAGAAATAAAAACGTTATCATTGTTTTGCATCAATGATCCCTTAAGTGCAGAACACATACATCTATTTAAAATGCCCACAATAATGAAGTGTAAACAAGACATGAAAAGTGCAAAGAATTAAAGACAGAATTTTAGGACCTCCCTGAAAATAACTGCAATCTCTGTCATATAACAAAATGCACAAGTAATAGAGACCCCCACCTCCCAAAAGCTTACCCCTTGATTAAGCTTTCCACAAAGAAAAGTCTTAATTTGAGAAACTGCTACTTACTTTAATTTTGAAAAGGTCAGGAGTCAGGAACATGGCAGATGGTGTGCAGCTCCGTTTAGTGTAAAAGTGCAGTGCCGCACCACTTGCTGCAATACATCTGTACTGCAGTGAGCACTTTTACATTAAACACTGTACACCATCTTCGACTGTCTACCTTTTCAAAATTAAAATAAAGTAAGTAGCAGCTTCTAAAACGAAGGCTTTTCTTTGTGCAAAGCTTAATTGTGGGGTAAGCTTTTGGGAGGGTGGGGGATGGGGTCTCTATTATTTGGACTGCTTTACTTTAAGGTCCAATATAGGAAGAAATGTGAGGTGGTGGTGGTGTACAGACCACACAACCAGGATGAGGACAGGAAGAGAGAACGGAGTTCACAAATATTAGAAGCTGCAGGAAAGGAGAGGTGGTAATTGTGGGGGATTTCAACCTGCACAATGTGGACTGGAGAATGCCATCAATGACATGTGCTAGGAGTCAGATGATCCTGAAAGGACTGCAGAGTGGGTTCCTGTCTCAGGGTGTCACAGAACCAACAAAAGCAGAGGCAATGCTTGATCTTGTGTTAACAAATAGGGAGCACATACAGGAAATAACAGTTGGGGAGCCATTGTGTGGAAGTGACCGTTGCACAATGTGGTTCCAGTTAGATATGGGAAAGGAAAGCATCCTGACCAAGACCAAAGTCTTAGATTTTAGAAGGTCAGACTTCAGAATTATGGGTGAAGTACTAAGGAGCCTCCTGGCAGGCATCAGAGCAGGTATAGGGGTGAACCACAGGTGGTTCATCAGTAAGGAAGGAATACTGGTTGCCACAGAGGAGTGTGTTAGGCTCAGGGGTAAAAACACAAGGGCCAAAGTGCCCAACTGGTTCAGTTCTGGGGTTGCCCAGGCAGTAACAGAAAAGAGGCTGGCCTATAGAAAATTCAGGAAGGCCAAGACAGAGGCGGCTAGGGAACATTACCTAAGGTTGGCTAGTGAGGCAAGTAAGGAAGTCCTGCAAGCTAAAGCACAGAAGGAGCCGCAGAAAGCAGAAGGAATTAAGAAGGGGAAGAAATCTTTCTTTTGCTATACAAGTGTAAAGAGAGACAAGAAGGAAGGGATTTTCAGGCTTAAGAAAGGGGAGGAGATAGGTGGAAGATAATGGTGGAAAAGCAGAGATAGTAAAGGAATACTTCTGTTCTATCTTCACCAGGGAGAAGGATGGACCAGTGCCTTCATGAGGGAGGAGAGGAGCAGAGGAGAGGGTAACACAGATGTAGTGATACAGGAGGACAGAGTGAGGAATGGGCTGCTAGCATTAAAGGTGGACAAATCGACAGGCCCAGACAGAGTACATCCAAGGGAACTGGCCAAGGAGCTGGTTCACTGACAAACCTATTTAATAGTTCACTAGAGTCAGGTGTAGTAATGCTGGATTGGAGAACAGAAAATGTGGTGCCCCTTCACATAAGCTGCCTCAAGGATGACCATGGGAATTACAGACCAGCCAGTATGACCTCAATTGTAGGTAGGCTCATGGAGACCATACTAAAGGAAAGGTTGGTGGAATATCAAGAGGAGCATGGTCTCCAGGATTCGAGGCAGCATGGCTTCATGGGGGGGGGGGGGGAGATTGTGTAAAACAAATCTGATTGACTTGTTTGACTGTCACGAAGACTATAGATGGGGCCAAGCAGTAGACATCCTCTAACTGGATTTCAGAAAGGCCTTTGACTCGGTGCCCCACAAAAGGTTGATCAGAAAGTTAGTGGATTTTGGGGTTGGGGATAAGATGACCAGATGGATGGAAAACTGGCTGAGGAACAGAATCCAGAGGGGGTGGTGGTGGTGGGGGGAGACTTATCTGGCACTAGAAAGGTCACCAGTAGGGTACCACAGGGCTTGCTGCTGAGGCCAGTGTTATTTAATGTCTTCATTAGTGACATTGGGGATTGTACAAACAGCAAAATGCGCTCATTTGCTGATGACGCCAAATTCTGTGGGAGAGTGGACACAGCTGAAGGGATACAAGACCAGCATGATGACCTGGAAAAGCTGGGGAGGTGGTCCAGGATCTGGCAGCTTGGCTTCAATGCCAAGAAATACAAAGTTATGCATATTGGAACCAAGAATCCCAAGATACAGAACTACCTGGGTGGAGTCCTGGTATCTGCATCAGAGGAGGAGAGGGACCTGGGAGTGATGTTCACTAGTGACCTGAAGCACTCCACATAGTTCAAGAAAGCAGAAGCAAGGGCAAACAAGATGCTGGGATGCATAGCTAAAGGACTCAGTAGTAGGAGAGAGAGGTTATACTGCCCTTATACAGATCACTGGTTAGGCCACATCTAGAGTATGGAATTCAGTACTGGTGCCCAGACTAAACAAGGACATTAACCTGATGGGGAAAATACAAAGGAGGGCTACAAAGATGACAGTGAGTCAGCAGGGCAAGGTATACGAGAAGAGGCTGAGGGCACCAAACATGTACTCCATGGAGGACAGGCGAGAAAGAGGGGACATGATTGGGACTTGAAGTATTTAAAGGTATAAATAAGATGGATATAGAGGGTCTCAATTGAATGGCAACCATAATACAAGGGGGTACAGTGTTAAGATGGAGAGTGGGAGGTTTAAGAGTGGTTACGAAGCACTTCTTCAGAGAGGGTAGTAAACACTTGGAATGCACTGCCAGAAAAGGTGATCTTGTTGAACATAGTGGGAAGCTTCAAGAGAGACTGGGAAAGGCACAGAGGGGGATGCAAGGATCATGGGTAGGGAGGATTTGAGGAGTGGGGAGGGGGACAGGGACAGTAGCTCAAGCTCTGGACCTCGAAATATGAGCAGCCTAGATAGACTAATTGGCATTCTTCTGCTGGCTTCTTAGTATGTTAGTATGACTCCTACTGCGGTTCCAAACAGCCTCATTTTTTTCCTCTGAGCAAATGCATTAGGAGTAATGCCAAACAAATATAAATATGTCAAAACGTATACAGTTAAACATATACCACGAGGATGTGTGTTGTTCAGGACAAAAAGATCTTTCAAATGAGGGTAGTCATTAAACTGAATTCATTATATATTTTGTTTTAAATATAACCATCCAAAAGATGAACATAAGAAAAATGAAAATTCAGGTAATCAGATGGCCATATTTTAAACAATGTAATTAGTGCAGCTTAGTGAATAGGCACATTTGAAATGTCTTTGTCCTGAACTTACATAGAAACAGACTGACAGCAGATAAGGACCGATTGGCCTACCTAGTCTGTCCATTTCCTACCTATTGGATAAGCTGTAGATTTCAGTTGCCCAACAACCTACTTCCTCCTGCCCCTCACTATAATTGCCTTATGTCTGTCCCATGCATTCTTGAATTCCCTCACTCTTGTTGACCCCACGACCTCCTCAGGAAGGTGGTTACCTGCGCCCACCACCATCTATGTAAAAAAAAAAAAAATACTTCCTCATGGTGCCCCTGAGGCATCCCCCTCCATTATCTTCAAATTGTGTCTCCTTGTTCTTGTACATCTCTTTTTCTGAAAGATGCTCCTGTCTTGGACTTTGTTGATTCCCTTGAGGTGCTTGAAAGTGTCTATAATGTCCCCCCTCTCCCTCCTTTCTTCAAGGGTATACATACTAAACTCAGTTTCTTCATGTGGCTTCTATTGCAGACCCTGCACCATTTTAGTTGCCCTCCTCTGGACTGCCTCCATCATGTCTATGTCCCTGTAGAGATGGGGTCTCCAGAACTGCATGCAGTATTCCAGATGGGGTCTCGCCAACTGTCTGTACAGAGGGATAACTTCCTGTTTTCTACTGGTGATGCCTCTCCCTATACATCCTAGTATCCCCCCCAACCTTCCTTACTGGCTTCTCACATTGCTTATCTACCTTAAGGTCATCTGTTAAGACTACCCCCGGTCCCTTTCCATTTGTGTTGTTGTTAGTGTCACAAACTCGCTCAATCTCGTCAGCCCTCTACTCCCAAAGTACCAGCCTCTGAGCATATGATTTGTAGACAGTGAATAGAACAAGGTAACCTTCTTGTCTTTTGTGGGTTCAAGTCACCTTAGTCTCAAGTTCTGGAGGGATTCAAACTGATAACCTCTTGTTAGCGTACCCAATTATCAGGCTCAGAATTCTGTCTTGGGGGGGCCAGATATCTTTGCCTGCGGGCATCCAACCAGGCATTTCAAATGAACCCTTAGAACTATATGCAAGACTTCAGAGAACTCTATGTTTCCCAGTTTGGTATATCAATAAGCTCATACACAAATGTCAACTGTTAAATCAGCTAAATCAGGTTCGTAATACATTTAAAAATCAATCTTTAGATAACAAATTACAAAAACCAAAACATGGTTTAAATTTAGGAAAAACTGGTGCTAGAGATTTAATACCAAAGTTAAAAAAAATCGATTTAGTGAAATGACCCTTCAATATCAAGTAGCTAAAAGCTGGAATTGTCTTCCTCCTTTTTTACGTGAACTAACAACTACTGATCATGTTTTTAAAAATGGCCTGAATCACAAATTTAGTTTTTGTTGTTGTAATAGGTGAAATTAATGTAAATCTAAAAATGCTAACATGCCTGTTATTGATGAGTTTGTAAAACTCTGATGTATTGTTTTGTACTATTCTGTAACTTGTATTATTATAAATGTATAGTTGTAGTAATTTAGCATAATGTAAACAGGTAAGCCTTGTGAACATGGATTTTTGGAACCCTAATGGCTGTATCACTGTATAAATAAAATTTTACCATACCAACTGTAACCTTTTAAAAGCTCCACTTAAAAAGAAATGTCAAGGCACTCCAGGCAGTTTCCAGTGTAAAATATATCTTTACTTTAAAATATCAAAACAGAACAATAAATACAGAACAAATATCCCAAGCACATACAATCTTAAAAACAAAACAGGTTTTTAAAGTACAAACTAAGTTCTCTTATCCACATAATACTTATCTCCTACAGTGCTGATGTTGTCCTTCTCAGTCAGAAATAAAATGCGACTCTCTAACACTTGTTCAGTTGGATAAAAGCAGTCCTGAGCCAGCCTACTCTCAGATCATTAAACTCCGCATTGGAGTATTAAGAGTTATATTTTACAGCACAGGATGTCCCAAGATTAAAAAAAAAAAATGATAAGTGACATACTCAATTTCCTCTCCTCAGGTTAACTGGTCTGCGATACACACAACACCCCCACACACACAGTTTCTGTGATGTCCTTCCAAAGCATCTTGGGAATGTGTATTGGACCTTCCAAATTAGTCTGGATCCTTGTTATCTACACACCAAAGGTCTTTCTGATGTAATTCAAGGGCTCCTTGTGACACCCCTCCCAACACAGGTTCTTCCTGGCAACTATTGCATGTCAAAGGATCTCCCCGAGAGCATTACAAAGTGGATACTTTGGTTCCTGCCGTCAAAGAAAATGTAACAAAGGAATTGC
This sequence comes from Neoceratodus forsteri, assembly GCA_016271365.2. NCBI lineage: Eukaryota > Metazoa > Chordata > Ceratodontiformes > Ceratodontidae > Neoceratodus > Neoceratodus forsteri. The sequence continues at coordinate 481,277,272 of JADMNL010000022.1, read as the reverse complement.
ATTTTAAATACCTGCAGATTTAGCTATGTTCTGTTCTTTGAACTTATCCCTCTTTTTTGGATGCGTCAGTTCAGCAAGACTGTGGGTCTTCTGACTGTCCTTCCCTTACATAAATTATATGTAATACAAAAAAAAAAAAATTGATACATGGATCAGAATCAGTAGTCCAAGTGTGACAATTCCTCCCCACCTAGACTGAATTTGGGTGATCTATCCCCTACATGGGATGTGCTTCCCAAATCAGTTCATTCCTCATATATACACGGGACAAACCATCAGAGTTCTGATTCTTGGCTCCAGCCCAATGTACGATTTTCAAATCATACCCTTGTAAAGCAAGACTCCATCTGAGCAGTCTGCCATTGTTTTTCCCCATCTGCATCAGCCAAACCAGGGGGTTGTGGTCAGTCTGCACCACAAAAGGCTGCCCCATTCAAGTATGGCTCCAACTTCTTTAGGGCCCACACTATGGCAAGAAACATTTTCCACAGTGGGGTACGCTTACTCCCTAGGAAGCAGTTTTTTTACTCAGGCAAGCAATGAGGTGGTCCCTCCCTTCGCTGGATGTCTGGCTTAGTACTGCCCCAATACCCATGTCTGAGGTGTCCGTCAGAGCTATAAAAGTTTTGCTATAGTCTAGACTTGTCAAAACAGGAGCACTGCACAGTGCCTCCTTCAGTTTGGTAAAGGCTTCCTCACAGGCTGGGCCCCAGGTGATTTTCCTTGGCATTTTTTAGTTTGTCAGGTCAGACAGGGGAGCAACCAGGGTACTGTAATTAGGTACAAAACTTTCTGTAGTACCCTGCTGTCCCTAGAAAGCTCCTGACCTGCTTCTGGTCTGGGCCACGCCTGGATCACCTCCATCTTTATTTAGCTAGGACAGAGCTATCCTTGGCATACCACATGCCCAAGGTATGCCACTTCTCTCATGGCCACCTGGCACTTCTTGGCTTTGACAGTGAGCCCGGCCCTCTGTATTTTGCCCAGCACTTCCCTAAGATGTGAAAGGTGTTCCTCTCAGCTGGTACTGAAAATGGCAATGTCATCCAGGTACGACACAGCGTACTCCTCAGTACCATTTAACACCTGGTTCACCAACCTTTGGAAAGTGGCCAGGGCATTCTTCATTCAGAAAGGCTTATTTGAGTTCAAAGTAATGCCTATCGGACTGATGAAGGCTGACCTCTTCCTAGCTCTGTCCGTCAACTCTACCTGCCAATACCCCTTTGTCAGGTCAATGGTCGTAAGGTAGGTCGCTCTTTCCAACTTGTCCAGGAATTCATCCATCCGGGGCATCGGGTGGGTGTCTGACATCATGACTGCATTCAGTCCACGATAGTCCACACAGAAACGGGTTGAGCCATCTGGCTTGGGTGCAAGGACTACGGGTGAGGCCCAGGGACTGTGGGATCTCTGGAGCACCCCTAAATCCAGCATCTCCTCCACTTCCCTCCTAATGTCCTTTTGGACAGCCTCTGACACCAGATATGCTGTCTGCCATACAGGCGTCTGTGCCCGTCTCCACATAGTGTGTCGCTAAGGGGGTTAGTCCAGGTTTGGCACTAAATGGGGGTGGGGGGGGAAGTCTGCTAAAACCTCCCTCACTTTCTTGTTCTGGTCAGAGTTCAGCTGGGAAGACAATTTTACTGCCTCCACAGAGGACTCCCGCTTACTTTCTTCCAGCAAGTCAAGAAGAGTGTCTCATCCGTCCCCTCCCCATGACTACACACTGCGAACACCATGTCAGCCCTATTTGCATATGGCTTCATCATGTTAACATGGTACATCCTTTCTGTCTGTCTACGGTCAGGTAACTCCACAATGTAGTTTACGTCATTTACCTTCCTAACCATTTGTACAGTCCTGCCCACTCAGCTTGCAACTTGTCTTTGCGGACCGGAATAAGAACCATGACTTCCTAACCCACCATGTACAAGCGGGCTCTGGCTCTGCGGTTGTACCATACTTTGTTTCTGTTGGGCAGCTGCCAGGTTGCTCTGGGCTGTCCCCATAAGCTGCTTCAGCCTTTCCCTAAACCTTAGGATGTAATCCACAATGGGGGTTCCCTGGGTGGCATGCTTGCCTTCCCAGTCCTCCCAGATCAAGTCTAGGGACCCACATACCAGGCGTCCATAAAAGAGCTCGAAGGGGGAATATCCTGTTGACTCTAGGGGTACCTCCCTGTATGCGAACAACAGGTGGGGAAGGTATTTCTCCCAGTCCCTCCCATGCTGTTCAGCAAAATGCCTGGAGCATGGACTTTAGGGTACCATTGAATCATTCCACAAGTCCATTGGCTTGTGGGTAATATGGTGCCGTACATCTCTGCACCACCCCACACTTTTTCCACAGACATTTCATTAGGTCCAACATGAAGGAACCCCCTCGATCAGTGATTACCTCCTGCGGAAACCCAACATGGGAGAAAATCCCAAGTAAGGCATCAGACACTTTGTCTGTCCTCAGTGAGGATAGGGAGACTGCCTCGGCATACCGGGTGGCATAATCCACCACAGTAAGGATGAACCTTTTCCCTTAGGAGCTGGGGGTATTTAAAGGCCCCACAATATCCATTCCCATCTTCTGGAATGGCTCCTCCACTATGGGCAATGGAATCAGGGTGGCTTGGGTTTTCTTGCCCACCTTCTCTATTTCTTGGCACCGGTGACAAAACCTGCAATACTCCTTCACCTTCTGGGTAAAGTTAGGCCACTAGAAATTCTGGCCAACCACTGCGTTATGCGCATGATTCCCAGATGACCAGACAAGGGAATATCATGGGCAACCTTGAGCAACTACTCACGATATCCCTGGGGAATGACAAGCTGCCTGCCTAGCATCCCTCACTTGGTCTATACTGCCTAGGTATACATAAGTCCATCTTCCTAATAAACCTTATGTCTGCTGTCACCTCCCTGTGCACTGTCTGAGTCTGCCCAAGCCCTCAGTTTCTCTAAACTAGGGTCACTCCTCTGAGCAGCTGCGAACCCCTCACACCTTCCCAAAGCATGGGACAAATCCCCTTCGGTCGCTAAACTAGGGTCCATAGCACTAGCGTCAGGGCCCTCGGGATCACTGTCAATCCCAACCCGCTGACAAGAGGTCACCCCTCCCGCTTCGGAGTAACCCTCTGTAGCTATGTGGTTACTTGCTACTGGGGAAATTTCAATCCTCTTTTTATTAGTCTTCCCCTCTGGAGATGCAGGCTGGGGAACCAGCCTCTCAGTATCTTCCCCAATGGCTTCTGGGGGGCTCAGGGAACTACAATTTTCCCTGGCCGCGTGGCTATGGGTAACTGCACATATCATCCCCAGTTGGAGATTGTTACCCAGGATCACATCCACTGCTAATGTGTTGGCTACAGTCACCTGTTGCACAGTTCCCCCTGTTTCACCCCAGTCAAGGAGAACACTAGCGAGTGGCAATGTTTTCTTTTCACCAGTAAGCCCCTGTACAGTTACATATTTATTGGGTATAAGCTGACCAGGCTGTACCAGATCCCCTTTACCAATGTCAGGGATGCCCCTGTGTCCCTCAACCCCTGTGTCTGTATGCCATTTACCATGACTGGATGCATGTGTTCCCTCATGTTCACTGGCATGCTTCCAGGGACACACAAACAACCCACTTCCTTTCTGGTACTATTGTGCGCATTATTGCTTGCCCTTCTTGTACATCGTCTGGCAACGTGCCCAGTTTCTTTACATAACCAAAAAAATCTTACTTCAGAGAAATATTTTCTTTGAAACCTGTGGCTAACTGGTTTTGGTGGAGGCGGAGTAAGTGTTTTAGCTGCCCTGAAGGCAGGCTTTTTCCTCTTCTGCGCTGCCACACTCGCCCCATTCGCTCTCAGAGCAGGTCTGCTCTTGGCATAGCGGTCTGAGAGTTCAGCAGCCTCTTGCACTGTTTTTGGGTCTTGGTCCTCTAGCCAGGTTTTTAACTCTGCTGGGCATGCCAAATAAAACTGTTCTAACAAAATCACATTTTCAATTTTATCAACAGAGGTTTCCGCAATTCCTTCCCACCAAAGTTTTAAAACCTGACGTTTTGTGGCTAGCTCCTCATAACTCATATCAGGGCTTCTTCTGAGCTTACGGAATTTAGCTCTGTATGATTCAGCAGTTAATTCAAACCTTTTTTTTTTTAAATTTTATTTATTTATTTATTTTTAACAGTGCAGCTTTTAACTTGCGGTAGTCGTCACTGTCTTCATTGTTCATTTGACCCAATGCATCCCGAGCTTTTCCAGTAAGTAGCGGGGATAGCTGGAAGCTCCAGGACTCTCTAGGAATTTTAGCCTGAATACAAACTTTTTCAAAAGAATTTAAAAAGGTGTCCATGTCCTACCCTTCCTTAAACTCGGCTATTACTTTGGAGTTCAATTTGTAACCAAGTTCTGCAGTCCCAGTTAAGCCCAAGCCACTTACCTGCCCTGGTGCCGCTGGTTGGAGTCGTAGCTTATCCACTTAGTATTGCCACTGACACTTTCTCTCTCTCTCTCCCTCTCTCTCCCCCTTCCTCTCTGCGTTCTTGCTCTCTTCTCCTCTGCAGTTCGCTGGTGCTCACGCTCCTCACTGTCTGCCTCTCACTGTTCCCTTTCTCTCCTCTCCTGGGACTCCAGCTCCATCCTGCGTAACTCAAGTTGCAACCGGATAACTTCCGGATTCAGGATACTGGTGACTTGTCCCTGCTGATGTGGCCCTTCACCGACAGTGACCCTGCTGTCTGCCTCATCGTCTCGGGATCCCTTACTGGCCGCTAGCCCTTCCAGACTTTAGGTTTGGTCCCCTTCAGTCACGATCTGTGACTCGTTGTTCTGGGTATCTGCTACCATCAGGGCCTCTATGAGGTTCTGCGTACTGGCTTTCACCCCAAACAGGACTCCCCTGTCCCTGCACAACTGCTTTAAGAAATCTACAGTGTGCCTGCTGTAGTCGGAAGCCATTTTTTTCTTCCCTCATTACTAATACTATTCTGACTGGCACTTTAGAGAAAAAAAATAAAATTGGTGGGAACTTAACTGTAAGTCAAGGGATATAGTTCTGTTTCCTTTTGAAATAAAACACTGCCTTTTTTTTTTTTTGCAAGTGAGCTAAACAGTCTCAAGCTGACACGCTGAACAATGAAGCTTATACCACCACTGCCAACCAATCTGTCACAAACTCGGTCAGCCCTCTACTCCCAAAGTGCCAACCTCTATGTGTATGATTTGTGGACAGTGAACGGAACAAGGCAACCCTTTTGTCTTTAGTGGGTTCAAATCACCTTAGCCTCAAGTTCTGGAGGGATTCAAACTGATAACTTCTTGTTAGTGTACCCAATTATAAGGCTCAGATAATTCCATCTTCGAGGGGCCAAATATCTTTGCCTACGGCCACCCAACCAGGCCTTTCAAATGAACTCTTAGAACTCTATGTAAGACTTTAGAGAACTCCATCTGTTTCCCAGTTTGGTACATCAATAAGCCCATACAGAGTGTTAACTGTAACCTTTTAAAAGCTCCACTTAAATAAAGAAATGTCAAGGCACTCCAGGCAGTTTCCATTGTAAAATGCATCTTTACTTTAAAATATCAAAACAGAACAATAAATGCAGAACAAATATCCCAAACACATACAATCTTAAAAACAAAACAGGTTTTTAAAGTACAAACTAAGCTCTCTTATCCAGATAATACTTATCTCCTACAGTGCTGATGTTGTCCTTCTCAGTCAGAAATAAAATAAAATGCGACTCTCTAAGGCTTACTCAGTTGGATAAAAGCAGTCCTGAGCCGGACTCCTCTCTGAGGTCATTAAACGCCACCTTGGAATATTAAGTTATATTTTACAGCACAGGATGTCCCAACAAGATTTAAAATAAAATAAGTGACACTCAATTTCTTCTCCTCAGGTTAACTGGTCAAAACTGGTTTTTGTTCCGACACTGACACAGAGTTTCTGTGATGTCCTTCCAAAGCATCCTGGGAATGTGTATTGGACCTTTCAAATACGTCTGGATCCTTATTATCTACACATCGAAGGACTTTCTAATGTAATGCAAGGGCTCCCTGTGACACCCCTCCCAACACAGGTTCTTCCTGGCAACTATTGCAAGTCAAAGGATCTCCCTGAGGGCATTATAAAGTGGATATTTTGGTTCCTGCCTTAAAAGAAAATTTACCAAAGGAATTGCATTTTAAATACCTGCAGATTTAGCTACGTCCTGTTCTTTGAACTTATCCCTGAGGTTTTTTTGGATGTGTCAGTTCAGCAAGACTGTGGGTCTTCAGACTGCCCTTCCCTTACATAAGTTATATGTAATACAAAAAAAATTTGATACATGGATCAGAATCAGTAATCCAAGAGTGACAGTTAGCACCTCCCCCCACCACTGTGTACCCTTCTCCTGGGTTTTTGTTTCCCAAGAGCATTACTTTGCACTTTTTTGCACTGAATCTAACTTTTATGCTAGTTGTGTATGTGTAACTTAAATACTTTCCAAGAAAGTTACATTTGTTCTGCACGACTCCTACTGTGTTGGCCAAGAGGAAAACAAATGTGGCCGTTTGGTAAGAAATTGGTTAGGGGATAGCTGACAGACGCTTGTAGTAAATGGAGTTCACTCCAAGGAAGGGAGGGTGATGGGGTGGGGGTACCTCAGGGATCAGTGCTGGACCCAGTCCTCTTTCATGTCTTTATAAGTAAAACTGCAAAGAAGCAGGAAGAGAAGGTTTGACTCTGCATGATGATACTAAGATCTGCAGCAGGATGGAAAAGTATGAGCAGAGACCCTAGAAGACTTGAACAGTGGCTAAGGCTATAGCAGCTGGGTTTCAACACAAAAATGTAAAATAATGTACTTGGGGCACAGAAATCCAGGGGCATAGTACACAATGGGTGGAGTGGTATTGAAATTAAGAAAGCACACATAAAAAAATAAGCTTTACATACAGTGGATTAATATTATGCGTCTAAGGCTGCCACTGTACATCTGATGCAAAACCTATAATCCCATTCCTCACTTAAAGTAAAAAGGGGATGGGGGGTGAGGCCATAACAGACTCCTTGTTTTTGTATTAGAGGTTTTTTTTTTTTTTTTTCACACAGCAAAAACAAGGAAAGTGGTCATTTCTAAAATGTGCATACATGCATGCATGGGTACCACTTCTATTCAGACAATGCCACCACTGGCTGCTACCACTTCAAGACTGCTATAACCCCCACCTACTACAATCAGGGGAAAGCCAGAAGTAGTCTAGGAGCACTGAGGTCAACATGGTTAAGGCACATTTACCGGAAATTACTGCTTATAGAAGAATGAGAAAGTGACTGATGACAAGTCCTAGACCAGATCTCTAGTTTAATAGTCTCCTCCCGAGTTCAATTTTTATGGCTGCATATGCCAAGCTCCACAGGTGGTATGCCATCATCAGATTTGTATAAAAGCACTTTGGAATCATGTGGCCAGACCACTGTCTGATGTGCTGCCACAGTGCTCCAGCATAATTTCCAATGATTCTGTTTATGCAACCCTTTACCTCCGCGAGCCGCATAAACACCCTCCCTTCCTAGTGCACTACTTCTTTTCCCAATTGTGGAAGTGACAAATGTGGACAACATGGTGGCTCTGACAAACTGCACATGCACGAGTATCGTGCATAAGTGGTTATGTCAGTGCCAGCATGTTGCACATGGCTGACTTCTGGGCAACCTGCACGTCTGAGTATCATGCACGTGCAGTACTGTAATCGCTGCAGTACTAGTTACGACTGACTCCAGTGCGGCAAGAGCACCGCATATTCTTTACAGTACTCTTGCCACTCCTAAAAGTTCTCCACAGCTATATCAACTGATCAGATCTTGTTTAGTTTGTGTTGTAGCCACCAAAGCGCTAGCCCGAGGCTAGCCAGAATAATCCAACTTTTTCACCTAAATCGCAGGCTTCAACCATGACTGTACAAACTGCGGATATCAGAATATATCTGAAGAAATCAATTAGCACATTACTGTAATTAAAGTGGAATCCTCAAGGTTCCAATTACAGGCATAGGACCAGGAGGGTACCAATTTAGAAAGAAATTCTATCAAACTTAAAATCTTTTTCTTATAGCTCCAATGCTGTCACTGGGAGATCCTAACAATGGATTATATTAGGGTTGCCCAGAATCCAGACAGAATCTCAGATTCATCCGATTTTTTCCCCCCTCTGGAATTTCAGTATTCAAGCCCAAAAATCCAAGTTCTGAAAGTCTGGATGCAGAATCCGAATCTTATTCTGTCATCGTAGCATAGTAAAAGCCCCTCTCTCCCTCCACTTACCAACTGTTGCTGGGGTCAGACTCCCGACTCCCATCCTGTCTTGTGTGGAGCAGGCAATCCCAACCATCAAGCAGCTTTGTCTTGACCTTCTTCTGCTGCATCATCTTCTCTTCCTCCTCTAGTGCATTCAAAAATGACACCATCCCAGAGTCCCCAGCAGCAAGCCTAATAGTTCAAGATTTACCCCCAAAACCTGGTCAGAAGCATCCCCCCAAACATACTAATCAGTTCAATTTGGGGCAAAAATATCACTGTGTCCTGTCCATGACCCACTCTTCCAGTTTTCTAAAAAAAAAAAAAACAAAACAAAAAAAAAACATAAAACTTTAAGCTCATTACTGTGACATGCGCTCTCCCTTCAATGATCTGCCACTGCCACACTGTTCTCCCAAAGTTACCCAGAAGATGGCCAAACCAAGCAAAGCCCTGGGAGCAGGCTCTGCCAGATGCCTTTCACTATATGTATCGACAGAGCCTAGTCCCAGGGATTTGCTTCAAGTGGTTTCTGACAGCCTACATGGTGAAATGTTATTAGCGGATGCATTGGCTTCAGTTGGTTTGTATCCAGCACTTGGCACCTTCTTTGGAGTACTTTGTATGCCATTTTTAATTGTTGAAGGAGCTCAACTACGTATATTTGACAGACATTTATAAAGCAATGTTTTTCTAGTACAATATGGGGAGGGGAGTGCCACTTTAATTAATTAGTAACTTTTTTATATGCAGAGCACCACTGGGCCAGGAGCGCACACACACACACACACACACACACACACACACACACACACACACACACACACACAGCTTTGTTGAAGGATTATGCATTCCCAGGATGTTTTTCCTCCTTCAGGATAGATGGTATCTGTATTTCGCAGCATGACCACTACCTAGCAGAGACTGGGGGGGTGGGGGTTGCAGCCAGGACAAGAATTTTATGGTCAGACTAGGTGGGACAAGCATCCCTCATCTGCCAAAGTCTGTTTCTAAGAAGGATTGGGCAGGAAAACAGCCGGCATGTTGCATGCCCTTGTGTACGAGTCCCTGCAAGTCCTCTTCCTTTGGGCTATAATGGAGGCGGGGAAAAAACCCTGGTCTGCTGGAGAAGATGCAATACCCCCTCCTCCACCACCACCACCACCACCACCACCACCACCACCACCCACACAGGCTCTCACACTACTGATCTGGCAACTCGCCCATCACTTCAGCGAGTCTTGGGTAAGTGGTGCCAAAGCAAACCCAGGAGAAGGTAGACTGAACTGAAAGGTGCTGTCCAGCACCAAATATAGAAAATCAAACAGATAAAGGAAATGAATAGATTAATTACTAAATAAACAGTTTGTGGGAGCAAACCATCAATTAGCTTCAGGGTACTTATACTGAGCAGCGATTGGTACTGGTTCCCCCAACCTTTGTCCCATCCCTGGAATATATTTCATACTGCTTCTGGGATATGTATTTCAATGAGCCCTCTGGAGGAGGCAGGGGATAAGGCACAGAAAGCAACTCTGAAGTGCTGTACCTAAGTTAAGATGGCCCTTCAAGATGCAAAACGTTCTTCAACCCACTTCAGTACCACTCAGATTTTAGTTGATCACACCGGCATGCTTGCTTGGCACAAGGTTGGAAAGTGACCCCTCTAATTCAAGAAGAAAAAATTACTCACCTTAGTAATCAGGGTGCGAAATTCCTATATATCTTAGGTGCCCCAGGGCAGGTACTATTGGCTCAGGACACCTACTGTATACTAGTGCCTGCCCAGTGGGGCACCTAAGGTATTTGTGCACAGAGTTCTGTTTTTTTTTTTTCCCCCTTCCCTCCCATTGGGCGCCACTGTAGGAGCGTGAGTGTCAGTTTCCTCTGGACAGGGAGCCATTGTAGGACCACAGCGTTGACACCCGGTCACAGAGGCGCACCTCAGACCACCAGATGACACACAGGCAAAGGAGATGTACAAGAACAGTAAAAGATGCAGATCTCCCTGATTGCAGCACAGCTATCAGCTTGCCGAATATGCAAGGGGTTGGTCCATCGTTGCAGAAGTGGGTAACAGGTTGCAGCCAGGAGCCAGACTCCAATCGGTGAGTGTAATCTGATCGGTCGCCCACCCCCCTTCGCACTGTGTTGTGTGGTCCCTGCTGCAAAGCATGCCACTCTAACCTCCTCTGTAGGTGATATAGGTCGTGCTGCGAGTGGCGTGTTCGCAGATTGTGACACTTATTGAAATGCGTTACACAGGGATTGCCAATTGAACCGTTCATTATCCAAAGGGAAAAAAAGATCTTTTTAGAGGTATAGTTAAAACTTAATCCTCTTCATGTGTTACTTCAGAATATAAGGGTGCATTGTGCTTGTGCATAAGTGATAGGGAGACAGTGAGATCGCAAAGGATACTGACGGAGGAATTTAGCAGCAAGCAACTAATATAAAAAAATTAAGTTACAGCAATTTTGACAGGATTTAACTGTGGGGTAAAAGAAAAAAATTAGAAAGCCAGTACTATATTGAATACTCAGGCAGCCATCAAGCTCTGAAAAAATAAAATGTAAAGGGGAGTGCAAGAGAGGGAGAGGACATTCTAAGAGTCTGCAGGCTAAAGCAGTTTGCCCCCCCCCCAGTAGTCATAGTTGCTAGGAACTGATCTTGCCAAAAATCAAAACTTAAACAAGCATTTGTCAATGCCGACTGTTGCTTGCTTGAATGTGCTGTTTAGGTATTTGGAAGTGATAGTTCCATGCTTTCCTCCCAAGACATCCACTGTGTCTTTCCGTTCAGTATTCACAGAAGAGTGGGAGGGGCAAAGGCCACAACAGTACAGCAGTTGCCAAGGGGGTGAAGAGGTGGACAATAGTCTATTCAAAGGCAAAAGAGTCCTGCAGCAGCTCACTAAATTGAAGGTGGACAAAGCGATGGAACCAGATGGCAAACACCCAAGGATATTAAAAGAACTGCAAAGGGAGATAGCAGTACCTCTGGCAGCTATGTTCACTGAGTCATTCAACACGAGTGAACTGGAGGAGGGCACATGTGGTCCCTCTACGGAAGTCTGGCAGCAGGGAGGAGGCGGGGAACAATAGGCCGTTCAGCCTCACCTCAGTAGTGGGGAAATCATGGAGACATTGCTTAAAGAAAGGATAGAGGGGCATCTAGAAGCCATCGAAGCCCAGGACCATAGACAACACGGATTCACAGTGGGATCATGTCAGACAAATCTGGTTGATTTGTTTGACTGGGTGACAAAGGAAGTGAATCAGGGTGGGGCAGTGGACAACGCTTACCTTGATTTCAGCAAAGCCTTTGGCACCATCCCACATAGGAGGCTGATAAACTAGCTGGGTAGGCTGGGCATGGGGGAAAAGGGTGGTAAACTGGGTTAGAAACTGGCTAACGGACAGGAGGCAGAGAGTGCTGGTAAATGTGGTGCAGTCTAGGGAGAGGGGGTGACCAGTGGGGTGCTGCAGGGATCGGTCCTGGGACCAGTCCTGTTCAGTGTCTTCATTAGTAACATTGCAGAACGTCTGAAGGGAATTTTTCACCAAATTTTCAACATAGCCATTTTAAGATCTCTGCTCATGAACAGTGCCACTGTGATTTTCTTAATGTGTCCCATACATTGATTTCGCACACCAACTGCGCCATTGTGCACTACATGCGTGGAAACATTTTGGGCGAGATGTGAAAAATGACAGCTGTACTGCTCATAAGGTGTGGTAAAATGGCAATGTTGAAAATCCGGAGTGCAAATATTAAAAATTCGTGAACTTGAGAGCGTGCGTAGGAACTGCACAATGCACACTCGTAAAAGTGTCATTTTTAGGAATTTTTTCACCAGATTTGCAACATAGGCTTTTTGAGAGCCCACCTTATGAACACTGGCACTGTCATTTTGTTAATCGGTCCCGAAAGGTGATTTTGCGCAGTGGCAGTGAAATCACCCCTCGGGCCCTATTAACGTCATGACAGTGACAGAATTCATGAGGAGGGGTCCCAAAAACCCAATGTTGAAAATTTGGCGTCAAAATTCCAAAAAATGCCTGAGATATGCAGCAAAGTTGAAAAAACCCTATCTATCCCATTATACAGCTTACCGGCATTTCCTCAGTTCGCGGTCGGCTTTGAAGAGTGCAGACGTGTTCCCGGTCCACCGAAGATCATCGCGCAGAGGTCCGGAGGTAAGTATGGGGTGAGGGTGTGTGTGGGAAGGCAGGGTGCGCAGTGGGTGGGTGCAGGTTGTGGGAGGGAGCCAGGGAAGCGCCGAGGACAGTTTTGGTTATTTACAGTTTTTTTTTTTTAATAAGACTATGAGGATGTTTGCCACACTGGGGTGGGCACCCAGCATGGCAGCTGGAAGGCTGTTGGGGGGCTGGAGCCAGCAGAGTTGGACACCCCATCGGCCATAGCCTCATTTTGCCACGCTGGGTGGGCTCCCAGTGGCACCTGATTCTTTGGGCGTGCAGGCGGGGATTGGGCACCCCAGCCATAAAACATTTTGCCATGCTGGGGTGGGCTCCCAGCGTGGCACCTGACGCTTTGGGGGAGGGGAGTGCAGCCAACAGGGATTGGGCACCGCCAGCCATAAAACATTTTGCCACGCTGGGGTGGGTTCCCAGCGTGGCACCTGGATGCTTTTGGGGGGCGTGGAGCCGACAGGGGTGCATTTGGGGGGAAGGCACATGAGCACACAGTATGCTTGCGTGTGTGGAGGGGGGAGCTCTGCTCACTGAAGCGGAGCTCTCCCTTTCAACTGTACGACCACTGCATTTTCAACTGCTGTCAGACAGCTGCAGCAGAGATTGGGGAACTGGGGCCGCACCTGCAAACACACTGACTGCATTGGAAGACGGGTGCCACACCTCTGAAAACTCGGATGATGGCACTATGTTTCTTGCACATGCGTGCAAGCAACATAAAAAGTGGAAAATCAGTCTCCTGCTCTCCTCTCATTCAGCCCAATTACCTGAATAAAAATGTGTTTTACTTAGGTGGAGTGAACATTTGCAAACAACTAAATTAAAAATAACTACTGGGAGCTGAGGAAGCCAGTTGAAGTCTAAATAAAAATTTGGGAAGAGACAGAGCTAGTACTATGTTCTTTCTAAACTACCTAAAATCCAAGTAAAAACTGCTGCTGAGTTAGCTTAAAACTAATTCAGAAGCTTTTTTAAAGCAGCTCTTCTTGTAACCTATCTAAAATCTGTATCTACTGGCTGGTACCCTAAAGCGTTTTGAAAAGCTACTCTATTAGACTACCTTGAATCTAAATCTAAAAAAGCTATATAAAGTCAAGAGAGCTACTGTTCCTGTGGTCTGTAGTACTGACATCCAAGTAATCTACTAGAGATATGGGATACATGTACAGCATTTTGGACTGGAACATTGGACCTAAAATGTGTAATACACACACACTAATATATATACACACACACACACACACACACACACACACACACATTATATATACAAGAAAAGGCTCTCTGGAGCAAAAGTATGTGTAAAAAGGGGGTGGCATGTAAAAAGTTTTGTGGGCATGTACTTTTACTGCTTACGTGCCCCAGTGGGCATTTTTTTTTTTTTTTTTTACGAATGTCATGCCCTGTTAGTAATTCAAACCTGTATGTTGCACTTTGAAGTGTAACCGTCAGATTCTTACGAACTAACACCGATTACCCCCACTATGTGGAAATTGTAAAATTTACTAGCCAAAAGGCAACCAAATATTTTGGATCCCCAAAAGACAAGTCAAGAAATCCAAAACAAAAAACTAGGTAGTGAACAAATATAATTATCAAAACATATAAATAACCCACTCCCCGGAGAGTGCCAAGTACACCCCTGAGGTGCAACACTGCGCCTGCCAGCCCACTTCCCAAAAACCAGGTTCTGAGAGGGGAGGCAGGGAGGGAGGTCAGACTACAGCAAGACTCCATAAGAAGAAACACAATTACTAAGGTGAGTAATTTTTTCTTCAAACATGAAGTCTTGCTGTATTCTGATATTATGCAGACTACCAAGCATGGGGGAAGGTATCGAACCTATTTTGGGAATAGACTCTGCAGTACTGCTGTACCAAACCTAGCATCACTCCTAGCCTGGATATCCAGAGAGTAATGCTTGGTTAATGTATGGACTGTTTTCTAGGTGGCTGCTTTGCATATCTCTGATAAGGGTATATCTCTGGCAGCAGCCAGAGAAGCAGCTGTATGTCTAGTTGAATGACCCCTCAGGCCTGAGGGGGGTACTTTGCCTAGCTTTTAATAGCAGAATTGTATACAAGAGACAATCCACCTGGCAATAGTTCTCTTAGTAGCAGGTTTACCCTTCCCCACTTCACCATAAGTGAGGAACAACTGGAGGGAGTCAAACCTAAGTGCCTTAGTACGCTCAATGTAGCATCCAAGGCACTGTTAACATCCAAACTGTGTAATCTTCTCTTTCCAGAAGAAGAATGATCCATGAAGAACACAGGAAGAGACCTGGATTGGTTCAGATGAAAATCTGAAACCACTTTGGTTAAGAACCTCCTGTTGGCTCTATGGAATGAGAAAATCAAGCTCCACTGACAGAGCTTGCAATTCACTGATATGCCTGGCAGAGCTAATATCTACCAGGAACACAGTTTTCAAAGTCAAGTACTTAAGTTCTGCTGAGACCAAAGGCTCAAAAGGGGGTTGCATAAGCTGAGCGATGCAAACATTAAGATCCCAAGCAGCAGTAGGATCCCTAAAGGGGTGATTGGTATGAAGCAATCCTTTAAAGAATTTACAGAAAACTGGGCGAGATGCCAGTGAGGAGGGCTTTCCCACTGACAGAATTGCAGAAACAGCTGACAAGTGTACTTTGAGGGTAGTTGGTCTGAGGTCTAAGCCATTAAGATGAACCATGTAATCCAGAAGACAAAATTACTCACCTTAGTAATGTTGTTTCTTCTAATGGAGTCTTGCTGTGTTCTGATTATATGCAGTTAGCCCCAGCACTTTAACTGCCCTGGAGAGTAAAGAGTTAACTCCATGCAGAAGCATAGAACGTTGCGCTCGAGCTGGTTTTCAAACCTCTGTCTCTAGCACTCTGAAGTGTAACCATCAGATTATTATGAGCACTTACTAACAAAATTAACAGGTGGAAATTGTTTTAACTTTTGTAAGCCAAATGGCCACCACAAATTCTTTTTAGGGCCAATAAGACTAGAGTCGAGAACCCAAAAAAGAAAGCTAAAGGTAAGATGAAGACAAAATCAAAGTAGGTAGTGAAATTAAAACATTAATAAACCCATAAGATGGTGCAAGCCAAGTACACCTCTGGGGTGCAGCACTGTGCCTGCCCACCCACACCCCAAAACTACTAGGTTCCAGGATGGGAGGTAGGGTAGGGAGGTCAGAATACAGCAAGACTCCATTAGAAGAAACATTACTAAGGTGAGTAATTTTTTTCTTCAAACATGAATCCTTGCTGTATTCTGACTATATGCAGACTACCAAGCAGTACCCCCCAGGAGGAGGGAGTCACAGAACCTGTTTTGGGAACAAGCTTTGCAGCACAGCTGTTGCAAACCTAGCATCACTTCTAGACTGAATGTCCAGAGAATAATGTTTCGTAAATGTGTGAACAGTTTTCCAGGTGGCTGCTTTACAGATTTCCACTAAAGGTATATCTCTAGCTGCTGCGAGTGAAGCAGCTTTACCTCTGGTAGAATGAGTCCTCAGGCCTGTGGAAAGTTCCTTCCCAAGCTTTGAACAGCAGAATTGGATACAGGAGACAATCCACCTGGCAACAGTTCTCTTGGTGTCTGGTTTGCCCTTCCCCACCCTGCCATAGGTGAGAAATAACTGAGGACAACCATTCCTATAGACCTTAGTATGCTCCACATAGTAACTAAGGGCCCTCTTCACATCAAGACTGTGTAATCTTCTCTCCCAAGAGAGAAGCATGGTCAGTGAAAAACACAGGCAATGACACAGATTGGTTCAGATGAAAGTCTGACACTGCTTTGGGAAGAAACTTTCTGTTAGTTGGAAGGACCACCTTATCCGTGTGAAAAGAAATGAAATCAGGTTCCACTGATAAAGCCTGTAACTCACCGATTCTCCTGGCAGAGGTAATAGCTACCAGGAATACAGTTTTCCATGGTAAGTATTTCAGCTCTGCTGAAAGAGTGGCTCAAAAGGAGGCTGCATAAGCTGTGCTATACAGATATTCAGATCCCAAGGAGTAGTAGGGTCTCAAAAGGGAGGATTAACATGCATTGGACCTTTGAAAAACTTCTTGAAGACTGGATGAGAGGCTAGGGAAGAGCCCTTCCCAGTGGAAAGGAAGGCAGACAGCTGCCAAATGTACCTTGAGTGTAGTAGGCCGGAGGCCTAAGCTATTAAGATGCACCAAATAGTCCAATACAGTAGCAATGTCAGCCAACTCTGGCTGAACAGGTTTCTGGGAACACCAAAACCCAAATCTTTTCCACTTGGAATTACATATAAACATACTAAAATGCCAGCAGAATAGTCCTAACGGTCTTTCGTGTCTGCTGGTTTGGTCAGCCCTCACCCTGGGAGCTGACCTTGCTGCCCCCCTCGTCCTCTCTGGCTTCTGTCTTCCCAGTCCCAGATATTCCTACTGCACAGGACTTTGCTTCCAGAACCCTTCCCCTGTATCTGTCCCACCCCCTCTTGAACCTCCCCACCGTTTCTGCCTCCACCAGCCCCATGAGCAGCGCATTCCATGGCTCCACCCTCTCAGTGAAGTTGCACCTCCTCCTTTCTCCCCTGAATCTACCCCCCCTCCAGCTTCCACCCATGCCCTCTAGTTGCCCCCCCTTCCTTCAGAGCACCCTGACTGCTCCTCCCCTATTTACCTCCTTCAAGTACCTGAAGACTTCCATCATGTCCCCCCGGTCCCTTCTCTTCCAATGTGTACATATTTAGCTCTTCGAGCCTCTCCCCATAGGTCCTATCCCTCAAGCCCCAAATCATTTTGGTTGCCCTCCTCTGGACCCTCTCCAAGAGTTCAATGTCCCTCTTTAAGTGTGGCCTCCAAAACTGCACGCAGTACTCGAGGTGCGGCCTCACCAAGCAAGCAGTTATACAGCATCACTTCCCTCCTTCAGGAGGTGATCCCCTAGCGATGCATCCCAGCATCCTGTTGGCCTTGGCCACTGCCCTCCTACAAGTCTCAGTTGTTCATCTTGACATCCACCACCACCCCAGGTCCCTCTCAGCCACTGAGACTTGTAGCATCCCAAAGTGTGTACTCTTGGCCCGGGATTCTGGCTCCCAGATGCAGTACCTTGCATTTCCGCATTAAACCTCAGCTTCCACTTTCTAGACCACCTTTCCAGAGCCTCTAGGTCCCCCTGTAAGGCCACACTCCCCTCCTCCCCATCCACAGCCGCCCCCAGTTTGAGGCATCCACAGAGATACTGATTTCACTACTGATACCCTTCCTTATGTCAGAGACATAGGCACTGAACAGGAGGGTCCCAAGAACTGATCCGAGAGACCCCACTAATGATCCTCCTTGGGGATGAGACTATCCTGCCAACCTCGCCCCTCTGGGTCTGGTCCTGGAGCCAACTGCCTATCCATCTGATCACCTGGTTCCCCACCCCCATTTCTCCCAGCTTATTCAACAGGCCCCTGTGAGGAACAGAGTCAAACGCCTTGCTGAAGTAAAGATAAAGGATGTTCACCAGTCTACCTAGGTCCAAGGATCTCGTCACCCAGTCATAGAACTCCACAAGGTTTGTCTGACACAATTTCCCTGGGACAAATCCATGCTGTCTATCGTCCAGGCACCCCGACGTTTCCAGGTCCCCCCCCCCCCAGCTTCTCCTTGACAATGCTCTCCATCACCTTGCCCATTACTGATGTCAAGCTGACAAGCCTGTAGTTCCCTGCCACCTCCCTTGATCCCCCCTTGTGGACAGGCACTATATGCGCCACCTTCCAGTCCTGGGGCACCCAACCTGTCCTCAGAGAGATGCTGAAAAGCTCCACCAGGGGTTTCCCCAGGACATCCGCCAGTTCCTTCAGCACTCTGGGGTGTAATTTATCTGGCCCTGGTGCTTTCTTCATCTTAAGGGACCCGAGGGCTTCCCTCACTCTCTCTGCCATGATTTTCACCTCAGCTACCTCATTCCCCTGCCTTGCCTTCCCCCCTCCTGCTAGTGATGGCCCATCCTCTCCCCAGACCCGACAATCGGCAAGGATCCCCCCCTCAGTTTCCCATCCCCCCATGTGAGTGCAGCCCCCCATTTCCTTGGTGACAAGTGAAGTACTCATTTAGTACCTCAGCCTGCTCCCCAGATCTTGTGCCCATCCCTCCCCTGTTTTAATCCTGCTAATCTGCCCTTTCATCCTTCGTTTTTCCCCAACGTATCTAAAGAACCCCTTATTCTCTCTCCTAATTTCCCTGGCCAGGTTCTGCTCCTTCATTGCCTTAGCCGCCCTCACCACCCTAGTGGCCCTTCTGGCCATCAGCTTGTACTCCCTTCCATCCCTTTAACTCCTTGAGCACTTGAAATACCTATAAGCTGCCTTCTTTCCCCTCACCACCTCCTGAACCTCCCTGGTCCAGTAGCAGGGTTTATGGGCCCTACCACATTTTCGTCTTACTCTTGCACAAGTGCTGGTAGCATCCTGCATCCCCCTCCTGACGATTTCCCACCTGTCAGCTTCCATGTCTGGCCCAATCCCATCCAAATGCTTCTTAAGGATCCTTCCCATTTCCTTGAAATCCACCCCCCTGAAGTCAGTTACCTCCGTCTTTGTGCAGCCTTCTACCCCCCTCTTAGTTACAGGCAGAACCAGACCGTGGCATGGTCGCTCCCTGCCAATGGGTCCCTTACCTCCAGGCCCCCAATATGGTCACTGTCTGCCAGGACCAAATCCAGAATCTGCGCCTCCCTGGTCGGTTTCCCCACCAGCTGAGTTAGGAACGCATCCTGAAAGACATCCAACAACCTCTGTTCCCTGGTCACAGAGGATGTCAGTCTCCCAGTCCATTCCTGGCATGTTTAAGTCCCACAGCACCACCACCCTTCCCCTGCCCAGTCTGCAGTGTCTTCCAACATCTGCCACCAGACTCTCCTCCAGCTTCTCCGCCAGTGCAGGGGGTCTATACACCACTCCTTTTTTTACTCTCTTGCCCCTATTTGTTATCAAGGTGACCCAAATCGCCTCCACAGTTCCTTCCGCCTCCTCCTATGCCAATGCAGTTTTTGACTATTATTGCTACCCCTTCTTCCCTTCCCTTCCCCTTGTCCTTTCTGAACATGGTGTAACCCTCCAGGTTCAGGTCCAAGTCATGCCCTGTGGTGGCCCAGGTCTCAGTGACCACTGCCACATCCACCTCTCTCAATTAGCATTGCCTGGAGTTCAGGCATTTTATTGCCCAAGCTCTTGGCATTTAGTAGGACTACCTTCCACCCTTTCCATATACTTCCATTTACCCTGCTTGCGTTCCCATGGGGATTCCATCTTTCCTGGTCAGCACCTAACCAGTCAGCCTTTTCCCGCATTCCACCAGCTCCCCGGGGGGGGTGGAGACCGAGTCCCTCCTTTGTCGGACCCCCCCCCCCCAAACAGTCTTCTCTCCCATCCCTTGCAAGTCTTTCTGGTAGCAGGTTTCCTGCTAACCTTTAGAATATCCAAGACTGATTGACAAAGGTTTAGATTTGCGTATTCTAACTCTTCAAAGCCAGGCCTTGGCCTGAGAGCCTGAAGATTGGGGTAGAGGATCCTCCCGAGAGGATGTCAGAAGATTGAACTGTCTGGGAAGACAGAGGCATCGTCACAGAGTGAGAGTAGTAGAGGATACCAAGGCTGTCTGGCCCAGTCTGGTGCCACTAGAATCACCCTGCAAGGCTGCGACCTGATTTTGATCAGGACCCTGAATATCAAAGGGAAAGAAGGAAATGCATACAGGAACCTGGCTGTCCAATTCAATAGTAGAGCCTCCTGGTGTACAGAGCCTAGGAGAGGAGGCCTGCAACAAAAGAGAGGAAGTTGATGATTGGGGCTGCAAAGAGATCTCTCTCTGGAGTACCCCACCTCTTGAAGATAACCTGATGGACCAGGGAATTCAGAGTCTATTTGTGATGACCCTGAGAAATTCTGCTGAGAGCATCTGCTAAAATGCTGTCCTTCCCTGGGAGGTGCACAACCACCAGGGAAGCCTGAAGTAATAAGCCAGAGACCATATCTTCATGGCCTCTGTGCGCAAGGCCGAGGACTGAGTGCCTCCCTGCTTGTTGATATACCACATGGTTGTGGTATTGTTTGTCCTGATTTGTACTACTTTCCCCTGAACCACAGCTGAAAATGTCTGCAGAGCTTGAAATACAGCCCTCAACTCTAGAATATTTATGTGAAGGAGAGACTCCTGGTGAGACCAGGTTCCCCGAGCTGTAAGCCGACCTAGGTGAGCTCCCCAGCCTAGGAGAGAGGCATCTGTGGTGAGAATCACTGAGGGAGCCTGACTGATGAATGGAACACCTTGTTGAAGGTTGTCCTCCTCCAGCCACCACTGGAGTGCTTGAACTAGAGTTTGAGACACTGGAACCAATTTGGAGAGGGGGTCCTTTTCTGAGACCAGTAAGACCTGAATGAAACCAAATCTCCCATCTGAAACCTTGCTCCCTGGACCACAGCTGTGGAGGTTGCCATGTGGCCTAGTAACTGAAGAAAATGTCTGGCTGGACAAGAAACTAGAGGATGAAAAGAGGAAGCCAGAGTGACTAGAGACTGGACTCTTGAAAGAGGAAGGAATGCTCTTGCCTGAGTAGTGTCCATGTCCACCCCTATGAAAGTGAGCAGCTCGGCCCGCTGGCGCAGCGGTTAGATTTCCGCTTGCGACACCAGCGACCTGGGTTCGGGAGCAGGACTCAGGTCATCAGAGAGGCTGGCAGAGGTTAGAAGGATCGGCGTCCCGACTGCTTTCCTTCTCCGGGGAGGGTGCGGGCCGTCGTCGATGCATGAGGGACACCTGGTGGAGACCAGGAGAACCTCTCTCATACGGGACAACAAGCTTACTAAGGGGCGGGATGGATGCAGGCATCATTGCACGCTCCTGCCCCTCTAAAAAGGGGGGAAAAACCCAGCCTTCCTCCCACCGCCTTAATGATGCCCGTCCCTCGGGCTGCCATAGGCTCCTCAAAACCCGACTCCCGCCCTATCCCGTCGTGGCACCCTGGGGACGGGTGCCCGTCTCCGCCCTGGGGTAATCCAGAGTACCGGAGTACGGCTTAACGGGATGCCGCAGCAGGGGATCCGTGACCGGGCGGATGACATGGCGGTTAAAAGAGGAGGGGGGCGCAAAAAGTATAAATAAATAAATAAATAAAAAAGAAAGTGAGCAGCCGAGTAGGTTCCAGAACAGACTTTTCTAGGTTTAGAATGAAACCCAAGGACTCCAGGAGCCTTTAGGTGACCACTAAGGCTGACTTGACTTGGTCTGAAGACTGACCTAATAGGAGCCAGTTGTACTGATATGGGAACAGAAGAATACCACCACTACTGCTAGGCACTTGAACACCCTTGGAGCAGATGATACGCCGAAAGGCATGGCTCTGAACTGATAATGGTCTAAGGGCAACTCGAACCTGAGATACTTTCTGTGGGAATGTCTGATGGGTATGTGGAAATAGGCATCCTTGAGATCCAAGGAGGGTAGCCTGTCTCCTGGTCTCAGAGAGTGAAGAATTCTTCCCAGAGTCACCATTTTGAACTTTGGATTTGTTAAGTGTTTGAGGTACCTTAAATCTAGGATGGGTCACCACTCCCCTGTCTTTCTTGGGGTAAGGAATTAGCCGAAATAAAGTCCTCTTCCCCTGTGACAAAGAGGCACCTTCTCTACTGCTTGCATGAGCAGAAGAGAGACTTCTGCTTCCAAGGCCTTTGTCCACAAGGGGTAGAGGGGTCTGAAAGATCTTGCTCTCATTTTTGGGAACCTTTTGAAACTGAGAACAAGTCCCCGGCTCACTAGTTCCAGGACCCATTTGTCTGAAGTAATGGACTCCCAGGCCTGGGAGTAGTGAGCCAGCCTGCTCCTACAGGAATTGGGGAGGTGACTCGGACCGACACCTCAGAGTGCGTTTGGCAGGGGGCTTGGACTAGAGTGGATGCTGGGGTCCTGGTCATCCCTCGTCTACCTCTTCCTCTGAAGAACCCCCTCTGCTGGAATGAAGAGGAAGCCTGGGCTTGGTTAAAAGGCCGGGTAAAAGGTCTGCCCCTGCCAGCCCTATACTGCTGCATCGGAGGAGTGGCCTGCTTCTCTTTTGCTGCAGCACTCCTGTAGGTGGTTCTGTACTTGTCCATCTTCTTCATGTACACCTCTGTTTGTTCACCAAACAGAGAGTTACCAGCAACAGGAAAAATCCATGGCCCTAGTCTGGGTAACCTGTGACAAACCGGTACATCTGAGCCAAGCTAATCTCATGGAGACAGATGTAGTCATGACCCTGGAATGCACATCATTCGAGTCAACAGCAGCGTGAAATTGGATCTTGGATGCCTCAATACCATCTGCAGCCACCTTCTCCAGCTCCTTGGCTAGCTGGGGAAGGGCACTCTTAGCCAGTTCCAGAACTGTATCCCACCTTGATTTCTGGTACCTGGCTGTATATGCCTACAGCCATATAATTAGCTTGTCTGAGTCCCAAAGAGGATGCCAAGTATTGCTTCTTGGCCATGGCATCCACTTTTCTAGAATCCTTATCTGGGGGGGGTGGGATGCCAGGGGAATATTAGCCTTGTCACAGGCTGTAGCCTGCACTACCCCAACATGGCTGCAATGAGTAGTAAGAAATTATGTTCCAGGACCTGACAACGTATACCTCCTGTCCATCTGTTTATCCACAGGAGGTACAGAAGTTGGAAACTGCAACATTTGTGTCCATTTCCCCAGGGATTTACACAGATGGACAGACACTCTGACTCTGAGACATCCATCATTTCCATGAAGTCAGGTTCCTCCTGATCCTGTTCAGCTTCCTCAACTGGGAGCTGAAGAGTATCAGCCACTTTCTTGTAAGACAAGAAATGGAAGGGGGGACTCAAAGTCTGGGAGGAGGCACACTGGAAGGCCTGTCTGGGGAGCTGTCAAGCTCTACTGGCTCATCTAGGCCTTCATCTTCCTCTTCATCATACGCTTCTCCATCCCAGTCACCCTCATAGAAAGCCTCTGGATCAATGTCAGAAGCGACTATGTCCGACCGAACTGAACCTCTGAACTGTTGCCGGTTCGGTCTGAACCGGGCACAGCAACTGTACTATGGTGATCGCTTTTGCAATCTCCTCAGCGGTCGGACCATGGAAAGTCAGATCCGAACCGGCAGATTTAAGTTTCCTTTTACTAGGAACAGATTCCACAGAATCTGCTCTCCTTTTGTCTAAGGAGGTATCGCCCAGGTCAGTGGGCACCTCCTCAGGTTTCGGTTACAACCATACTGGGCTGGCCATCTGGGTCAGCGGACTTCTCGGCCTCCCTCCCTCTCCCTTAGCCTACTCAAACATTTTTCCAGAGTGGCTTTGGGAAAGTTTTTACAAATCTGGCAGTCTTCTCTGAGGTGGTTAAACCCCAGACAGTAAACACAAACGAGGTAAGGGTCGGCCTTAGCAAAGGCCTCCTTACACTTGGTACAGTGCTGAAAACCAGTGGGATCGGTTTTCTTTTTGGGTTTGTCTGACATGCCGAAATACTGATACAGTTACCCTTACCATCTTTTACGCCAGGCAACTAAAAACTGATCGGTTCAAAAACATCCAGAAAATCTGATTTTTTTTTTTTTTTTTTTTTAAGGAACAGACAAGTACCGGAAACCACAGCAATATTTCTGAATAAAACTCAAATAGAATGGGATTCTGTTCCAAACTGGACCAACTGGAGAAGAACCGAAGGCAAAAAATTTCCACAATAATACCAGAATCACAACAAACTACCTACTACTACCACTTACTGTTACCGAGACAGAGGTAAGAAGACTGAAAATAAAGAAGCGGTTAGATAAAACTGACTGATTCGAACTACACCAAACCGAAGTGCAGGAGGGATCTCCGGAGCAACTTCACAGTTATATGGAGTAAAAAATCTGATGGTTACACTTCAGAGTGCTAGACAAAAGGTTTGAAAACCGAGCTCGAGTTCAATGTTCTATGCTTCTGCACAGAGTTAACTCTTTACTCTCCAGGGCAGTTCAAGTGCTGGGGCTAACTGCATATAGTCAGAATACAGCAAGACTTCAAGTTGTTTGAACTGTAGACAAGTCAGCAGTATCTGGGGATATGTGCTTATTGGAACACCAAATGCTGAATCTTTTCCATTTGGAGTTGTACGTTTTTCTGGTGGCAGGTTTTTGAGAGGCTTTGAGGATGTCCAGAACCCCTGAGACAGATGCAAATTTGCATATTCTAGCTCTTCAAGAGCCATGCCTTGAGATTGAGAGACCAGAGGCTGGGGCACTAAATCCTCCCATGAGAAGAGGTTAACAGATTGCAATTCCTGGGGAGAGATAGGGGAAGATGGACTGCTAGGGACAGCAACAGGGGATACCAAGGCTGTCTGGCCTAGTCTGAAGCAATGAGGATCACTTTGCAAGACTGACATTATCTTGACCAGGAATTTGAACGGTAGAGGGAAAGGAGGAAAAGCATACAGAAATGTCCCCTCCCAATCCAGAATTAGAGCATCCAGGGGTACTGAAAACAAAGACTGGGGTCTGCAACAAAAGGTGAAGTTGGTGATTGTCTGGGGCTGCAAAGAGATCCATCTCTGGAGTGCCCCACCTTGAAAAGATCACTTAACACTAGAGGATCCTGGGACCATTTGTGATGGCTCTGGGAAATCCTGCTCAATGGATCTGCTAACACATTGCCCTTCCCTGGAAGGTGGACTGCTACCAGAGAGGTCTGTAGAGAATAGGCCAGGAACCATAATTTCATGGCTTCCATGCACAAGGCCATAGACAGAGTGCCTCCCTGCTGAGACTCCTGAGGGGACCACACTTCCTGAGCTGTGAGGGCTCCCAGGTGAGCTCCCAACCCCAGGAGAGAAGCATCCATGGTTAGAACCACAGAATGAGACTGAGTGATGAATGGGACCCCTTGCCTGAGGTTGTCCTGATCCAACCACCACTGGAGAGCCCAGATCAGAGTTAGAGTCACTGGAATTAGTTTGGTTAGAGGATCTTTTTTCTGAGACCAACAAGCGCTCAAATCGAACCAGATGTCTCATCTGAAATCTGGTCCCTTGGACCACTGCAGTAGAAGCTGCCATGTGACCCAGGAGTTGAAGGAAATGCCTTGCTGGTTGAGACACCAGAAGGTGGAAAGAAGAAGCCAGCTCCATAATGGCCTTTACCCTTGCCAGAGGGAGAAAGGCTCTTGCTCTGACAGTATCCAACTCTACCCCTATGAAGGTCAAAAGTTGCACTGGCTCGAGAACAGATTTGGGAAGACTGAGGAGGAATCCTAGAGAAGTGAGCACTTGTTGGGTCACTTGCAAATTTAACTTGACTTGGTCTGGAGACTGACCCAGAATAAGCCAGACATCCAGGTATGGGAATATGGAAATGTTTCGTCTCCTTAGAAAGGCCACTACTACTGCTAGGCATTTTGTAAACACCCTTGGAGCTGCTGTTAGGCTGAAGGTCATTGCTTTGAACGGATAATGGCCTGAGGGCAGTTCGAACCAGAGATGCTTTCTGTGGGAGCACCTGATGGGAATGTGAAAATAGGCATCCTTTAGGTCCAGGGAGGCTAGCCAGTCCCATGGCCTTAGAGAGGGAAGAATTATTCCCACAGTCACCATTTTTAATTTTGGCTTTACTAGGTGCTTGTTTAAGTATCTTAAATCTAGGATGGGTCGCCACTCCCCTATTTTTTTTCATGGTAAGGAAGTATTTGGAGTACAGACCTTTGCCCCTGTGAGGTGTAGGAACTTTCTCTATGGCTCAGAGCCAGCAGAGATGAAACCTCTGCCTGTAGGGCAATGGTTTCAGAGATGTTTGCAGGTGGAAAGGACCTGATCCTCAGCTTTGGAAATCTTTTGAAACGGAGGGCCAGTCCCTGGCTTACTACTTCCAGGACCCACTTCTCTGAGGTAACAGACTTCCAGTCCTGGAAGTAGTAAGCCAGTCTGCCTCCTACAGGAATTGGGGAGTTGACCAGGTCAACACATCAGGGTGTCTGCTTGGCAAGAGCCTTAGACTGAGAGGAAGATACAGCCCTGCTCATCCCCCTTCTGCCTCTCCCTCTGAGGAGGCCTGTGCTTGGTAGAAAGGCCTGTGAAAGAGCCTGTCCCTGCCCTTACAGTGCCACTTCTTAGGAGTTGCCTGCCTTTCCTTGGCCTGTGCACTCCTATCGGTGGCCCTGTATTCATCCATCTTCTTCATATAATTCTGTCTACTCCCCAAACAGAGAATTTGATAACAGGGAAATCCATGGCCTTAGCCTGGGTGTCCTGTGATAAGCTAGTACATCTGAGCCAAGCCAGTCTCCAAAGAGCCACAGATGTAGCTATGACTCATGATGACACATCATTGGAGTCCACAGCAACATGAAACTGGATTTTTGATGCCTCAATCCCATCAGCAGCCACCTTCTCCAGCTCATTGGCAAGCTGGGGAGAAGCCTGTTTAGCCAGTTCCAAAACAGTATCCCATCTAGACTTCTGGAATCTGGCTGTATAGGCCATATAGTTAGCCTGCCTGAGTCCCAAGGAAGATGCCATGTACTGTTTTTTAGCCATAGCATCCAGCTTCCTGGGGTCTTTATCTGGGGGGTGTGAAGCTAAGGAAATGTTAGCCTTATCACAGGCTGCAGCCTGTACGACCCCAACATGGCTGCATTGCTGTTACAAGTACTCCATACCTGGGCCTGACAACATATACCTCTTGTCCATTCACCTGTCCACAAGAGGTAAAGAATTTGGAGTCTTAAGTAACTTCTGTGTCCGTTTCCCAAAGGATTTGTGAAGGGGAATAGACAATCTCTTGGACTCTGGGATGCCCATCATCTCCACATAGTCAGGCTCCTCTTGCTCCTTGACAGCTTCATCCAGAGGGAGCTGGAGGGTTTCTGCCACTGTTTTGTAGAACATAAAGTGGGAAGGGGACTCAGAGAACCTAGGAGGGGAAACACCAGAAGGTCTGTCTGAGTAGATATCCGGTTCTATGGGCTCATCCAGACCTTCCACACCATCATTATAATCTTCGCCCCCCCCCTCCAAGTCCTGTTCACAATAGTCTTCTGGGGAACAATCCTGAACCGGGGGAACTGACTGAACGCTTACCGGGAGGTGTTGGATCAGCCGGAACCGAACGGAGCAATTCAACCATGCTAAAAATCACTCTGGCAATTTCCTCAGCGGTTGGATGATGCGGTTCTGGATCTGAACCAAACGATCTCTTTTTTCTCTTTTTGGCGGAATCAACCCCTCAGGATCGGCTCTCCGTTTGGCCGAGGGAGTCTTGCCCAGGTCAATGGGCACTCTCTCAGGTTCGGTTGGAACCGAACCGGTTGGCTAATGGCCATGGACTTCTCGGATTTCTTTTCCCTAAGCCTGCCCCATCTTTTATCCAGGGTGGCCTTAGGAAATGTTATTTATAATTTTTTTTTTTTAACGTATTTGGCAGCTTGAATCCAGGTGGTCAAAACCCAGACAGTGTGGGGGATCAGCCTTAGCAAAGGCCTCCCCACACTCACTGCAGTGTTGAAACCCAGTGGGCCCGGTCTTCCTCTTGGATTTCTCAGACGAAGCCATCCTACAACTTACCCTTTTTTCGGCAACATCCAGGCAAGACCCCCTTATCGGTTCCTAAACGTGTCACGGGTGTTGGGGAAAAAAACGATAAAATATTTTTAAGAACTGATAAGGACCGGTACCTCACACTAAATTCACAACTCAAAGAGAAAGTAAACAGACAACCGGTTCAGGCGAACCAATTGACATTACTTTTACTATTTCCACAAATTCAGCACTAGTCCTCTACCAAAAGTACTTACTATATCGCAGACAGATCTGAACTTAAAAATAATTGAAAATAGCGGTTTAAAACTAACGTTTTTTACTGAACTGAACAGACAGTGAAGGACAGATCTCCGGAGCGACTGTTCAGTTAGGCGGAGTAAAGAATCTGATGGTTACACTTCAAGGTACAGCAAACAGACGTTTGATCCAAGCTCGAGCTCAATGTTCCATGCTTTGGCACAGAGTTGACTCTTTCCTCTCTGGAGCAGTTTAAGTGCTGGGGCTAACTGCATAATGTCTGAATACAGCAAGACTTCATGTTTAAATAAGGACACAATGTAGCCACTGTTAGTTGCCATATTGGTAACAGGGTTTGTTGGTGATCTATGCTTCTGAATGGGAATACTGGGCCAACGTATAAATGACACACTGGATCAATCTGTTCAACTGAGCAATAGTGTGGGATAGCACTAGAAATCTGACTAGGTGAGAAGGGCAGCAGCAGGTTAGGGAAAAGACAAAGTGTGCAATGCAGCTCTTTTTTTCTGCCCAGTAAAAAAGTTTATTCAATTTCCAAATGAAAATAAAACACAACATATTGATACAATTTGGCAAGCAAATCATTCACAGAATGGAATAGTTAGAATATTTATGTGTTGGAATTATCCTGTTCCATCTACTGTAGCAATGCAACTCAACCCTGTGGCAGGCGTGACGTGACCCAAGCTACAGCAGGGATGTGGATGATGGAAATGACTCTGCTGCCCTACAAGACAACTGCCTAATTTCTTTGCAGGACAGAAGATCTACAGGAAGGCAAAATGACAAGGTGTGCAACACAACCTTTTCCCCCCCAGTAAAAAGTTTATTCAATTTCCAAATGAAAAATAAACCTAACATAGGCAGATTCAGTTTCCAACTTTCTATGATGATACTCGGTCCAGCTCAGGTGGACAAACAGCATCAGTTTTACAGCTTTGCAATTTGACAGTTATTACTGTTTTTAGTTTAGCAGCCAAAGTAAGCAAAATTAATGTGCTGGGAGGTGGGGGGGGCGGGGAGAGAAGTAGTACAACTGCAGAGCATGGACATGCCCAGGTAAACATTGGAGTTTAGAAGATCAAGATCCCTCTCAAACAAACCATTGCAGAGCACCGGGCAACCAAATTAATACCTTGGGCGAAAAAGGGAGGTGAAGTCTGGATATTATTCAAAGTTTATCAAGTTCACGTATTAAGATGATGTCCCACATTTCTTTTACAGTCTAGTTCTCAGTCAGGAAAAGGTTTCCTAATTAAACCAAATGTTGCAGTTTTTTGAGCAGATATGACTTTTTTTATGAAATAGGCATCATAAATTAAGAGCTCCGATTGGCTGCTAGGGATGTGATATTCATTCTGATGCACAGGAAAAATGTCCAGCACTGGCCAGTGGGCATTGATATAGGTGATGCTGCCCACTTCAGAAAGTTAACACAAAACGCAGCCATCTTGTTTGTGCCAGAAGTGGTGCCAGCCGAACTGTAAAAAATAAAATAAATACCTCCAACCTCCTCTTCACTTTGCCTCAGTGTTTGAGTATTTAGATTTTTTTAAATCCATCTGCCCATTTCCTCATGGATACAGCATGAAACGAACAGCCGTTCTCTCTCACAGCCCACCTGCTCAGTCATGTATTTAAAAAAAAAAATAAATAAAATAAAGAAAACTGAACAGCCACGATCTCTTCACCAGCCTGGCCGCTCACTCTTTAAACTCTATTTTTTGAATTTCAACAGAAAAAGAAATGAACATCTGTGATCTCTCTTCCAACCCGCCCGCTCCATCTATTAAAGAAAAACGGAACCGCGATCTCTGTACCAGCCTCTCTATCAGCCTACCTGCTCCTCTGTCCTTTAATTTAAAAAAGAAAAACAGCCTAATCTGTCTTATTTTTCTTCACGCAGCATTGGGGGGTAGAGGAGAGGATACTGCTATGATAACCAGACCTCCACGATCTCTGTACCAGCCCGCTCACTCACTGGCTCTCCATCAGCCCATCTGCTCACTTTTTAATTATACAAAAACTCAAAACATAAAGCTGCAATCTATCTTATTTCTCTCCACGCAGCATTTGAATTGGGGTGGGTGAGTGCTACTGCTATGACAACCAGACCTAAAGTACAGAAGCCTTTGTAGGACAAAATTCCTTCAGTCCAAACAAAACAAAACAAAAAAAACAAACACACACACACACACACACACACACACACACACACACAGCACACTTAGGCAGAGGAACTATTTTATTAAAAGTGACTCAAACACACATGTTTTTTCCTACTTAAAATTGGAAATTTAACCTACCAAATGCAGTTGAACAAAAGATAGCCATTTCGTAAGCACAATAACCACTCCAGGGTGTATGTTAGACAGTTTAATACACGGCTAGGAGGCTGGACACACTCGTCCGTTGGCCTCGTGCCTCCTAACCGTGTGCTAAACTGTAATGCACACCCTGTCGTGGCTTATTGCTTACATATCGTTGGTTTGTTCCCTGTCCAAAATCCTGGAAAGGTTGCTCTACAGTCAGTTTTAAGAATAATTGGAACAGCATCATCTGCTTACAGACAAGCAGCATGGTTTTAGAAAAAAAAAATCATGGCACTGACAGCACTGCTTAGGCTATCAAAATAATCATGGCACTGACACAGCACTGGTTAGGCTGTCAGGCATACTAGGAGCCATGAGCAAAGGGTAGTTGACAGGTGCTGTATTTACAGACCTTACCAAGGCGTTGACCTGGTGGATCACTGCCTCCTGATAGTTGAACTGAAACACTCTGGTCTTAACAGCCTTTCCTACCAATGGTTCTCAAATTACCTGGCTAAGAGATCCCAGCTGGTCAAGTGGTAAAATGCTCAAGCTATGCAGAAGCACTTGACAGATGGTGTCCCCCAAGGATTTATTTTGGGTCCACTGTTCTCCTTATTTATTAATGATTTGCCCCAAAACTGTGGTGGAGTGAATGTAACTATACGTGGACGACGCTGTGCTGTATCCACAGCACAGGCAAGTGGTCTTCTAGCTACTGATTTCTGGGAACTTGAAAACTGGTATTACTATATGCTAAGACGACCAAAGCTGTACTGTTTGGCCCCATGCACCTGGGCACCTCCAAACACCTGCTACGAGTGGCAACTTCCACTAGTATCCCTGAGGGTGGTAGCCTCAGTGAAATATCTTGGGGTTTACATGGGCCAGGATGTCCCTTTCAAACGTCATGTCAACTACATCTTCAAGTCTCTCCACAACAAAATTCAGTTACTGTATCGCCTTAATAGCCATCCGTCTAATGATTCTAGCCTTACCATAACCACCTGTACACTGCTCCCTGTTCTGCTCTATGGTGCACCAGTTCTGCTATCCTTAGAAAAGCACCTTTCCTGGTCCTTTTGACATGGATGCATAAATTCCACCTTCTTGTATCGATTCTTGTGTTGCATTTATTTAATGTCTGCAGTTTGGTTTTGCAATCTGAGCTGCTGAAAAATGCATGTTGTACCAGGGCTTCTGCACCGAGCCTGGTGTTGCTGTAGACCCACAGCTGTGCTGCTGACATCACTATATGGAGCAAGGCTTTCGCTAGGGAACAAATGCCATACCATTGTGTAAAATGTTCAGCATTGTTTCCCTCTTCCCCTCACAAGACACCCTGTTAAAGTATTAGCCTGTAATCAGTTCTGTGCATGTGATTTTCTGCAAAGAATTTAATGTCTACCTCTCTAAAAAGTGATGGTGAATGACAGTTTGAGCTGCTGGTACTGGACACAGTCAGCTTGGTCATCATCAGTGCCCTTATAAGCTGCAGTCAGTAATGGCTCGGAGTAAGTTAGAGGCGGAGCAGACTATTGTAGCTTATCAAATATATTTCTTGTAATAGTAAGACTTTTGAACATCTCCACCTGACCAAAATTTGCAGTCCGCTTCAAACAAACAATGCGCCCCTGACAGAATGTCACTGCATGAAGAGGAACTTGTGCATGAATGAGTTTGGTGATTTTGGTGGCATGTAGGGGGAAAAAAAAAAAAAGTTTAATTTTCCTATCTATCCTTATATCCACTATCAACAGTCTGTAAAAACAAGGGCCAATTCCTAGCATAATTCTTGTTTGAAGAGTGAAAGCGTGACTCCCTGTGTTTCACTTTTCAAACAATAATTATGCTAGGAATTAGACCTCATTTTTACAAACCATGTTGACTGTCTAATTTTCCTATCTGTCCTTATGTCCACATAGAGGATAATGCCTGATGTACAGGTGATAACCATAGTGTAATCATCTTGAGTGGTTGCTAGGGGATTAGTAAACCTTGAGAGCACAGCTCGAGAGGTTTACAATTGCCATAGCAACCATGAGAGATGATTACACCATGGTTATCACCTGTACATCAGGCATTGTCATTTATAGTGTATTAGAAAATGGGTTTCAAAAATCCAGTATTCCAATTGGTCAGTGCACTTGCTTTAGCGGGTGGGTATTTTTCAATAGAGCCTGCTAAAGAACAAGTGCCAATTCGGAGTGCCCCATCACTAACGGTATTCTTGGACACCTCAAATTTACAAATATATCAGCCGCCATGATTCCCGCTCGCTAAGAGACCAAAAGTAAATGAGTAGGCCAATGCCTCAATTTCTCCTGTGGCAAACATAAGAACTAAACTAAATTAAAAAGCATATACATCCTCAGCCCTAAGAAAAATATGCAGCAGAGCTTCAAACATGTAAAATCCAGAGCACCACGATGCATCAGAGCAGTGGCACTTTCTTAGTTTTCTGTACGGCAGATGGCCATCTATCTACGGGATGGGAAATGGAAAAAAAATGCCGTTGCTCTGTTGCCCAGTAGTGTCACTGACCCTCCTCGGTTTGTACACAATCATCCCCAAGACAAAAACCAACAGTTTCCACTGCATTGCTTTTTTTAAACTTAATTTCCATCTCTCACCTGCAGCACGAAGAGCCGCCCACTACTGCGTTCACACTCGCAACAGTTTTGCCAAAAATAAACAGTTCCTCACCTGACTCCCCTTACAGTCTTTCTGTCACTGTCCCAATCGCTGGCGGCAAGAGCACCATGTAAAAAAAAAAAAAAAAAACAAACTAAACTTTACTGCCACTGTGGAAGCTGTCAGCGAGTATCGGGAGCTTAGAGAACACCTTAAACCATACCATATGCACAAATGCTGACAAAAGGCAGGAAAATACTGGCGATCCCCCAAGCACCACAGAATCCTCCTCGGAGATGGCTATCGAAGCAACAACATGAAAACAAAGCATTTTCTCCAGCACACCATATAATTAGCCCCTGTAGCTGTTAAAAGAAGCAACAAAAAAAAAATCTCAAATCTCCCCCACAGTAAAATCGCGTAACACAGAACACAGTGAATAAGTTCAAACTGTCTTTTTGTGCCTCCCATTCCTGTTAGCATGGTCATGCCATGTAAAGCAGCATCTCCCATTGTTTACGCAGTCTCAGATTTTCCCCGTGACTGTGCTTCATACTGCTTACTTTTGAACTTATGGAATGGCAGGTACTCGTCCATGAATCTGTTACAGATAGTCTCTGAAGCCAAGATGAGAGGAGGCAGATGACAGGGTGGACTGAAGTGAATGCCAGACTTTATATCGTTTCCAAGATAGCTCTGCTTTCTTGTGTTTTAGCATTTTGCTTCTCCGTCCCCTCCTCCCTCTCATACTAATCTGTGCTGCTTGTTCTTGTGGATATAAACAACATCCAACCACACAGCAGCAAGAAGCGGAGGCTCATTACTACAACTCAAAATTATAAAGACAGCCCTATCTAGTGGGTGGGTAACCATGACAACCTGTTTCTTACACACAGTTACAGGGGATCTAGTAGGACAGAAGTCAGTGTCTCAAAAATACAGCATTCTAATGCAGGTGGAGGAACTATTTTATTACAAAATTACATCACAAAATTATTTATTTATTTTTTTTAAGTATTTAATTCAGTGCCCCATTTTCTAAGCGCAATAATACCTGACAGGGTGGGTGGTATTGGGCTATACCGGACCTTCCAGAGCTATAAGGCCCTCCGCCTGCGACATCGAATCCGGTACGCCTCACGGCTCTGGGCGATACTAGCTATACCGCCCACCTATCAAATATTGCTACTAAACTCTACATGAGAAGTTACCCCAGACACGTAAGCATTAATCACAGGCCAGTGGCATCTAATGGGGAGTTAATGCATGGTTGAGACCGTTGTGGCACAAGGCCGCAGGCAGAGTGCGTACAACGGTCCAACCATGCATTAACTCCCCATTAGATGCCACCTTCGGAGGGGATTAATGCGCTTGTAACATGGTGTGCACATCACTTTCCATGTCAGGGATGTGTTTGTACTGCTGTGATTCATTACACAATACCATTTCAGTTATTAAGTAAACTTCAGTGTTACTTTCAGAACTTTTCCTCAGCCTCTCTTATGTAGCTATATGTCTTTTCAAAACTTTTGCACATAACTATATGGATGTCTTACTTAACCATTGCTGTACGTTTTTTTCTATTTCTGCCGGCTGTTTGTTTTTTTATGCCTCTTAGGAGGACCCTGACTTCCTACTATTACTCGTTCCCATTCAAGCTGTGTGTCTCATTTGCATACAGCGTTCGCCTCGTACCACGATACTATTAGTTTCTTTCCCTGACACGCTGCTGTTTACACTACGCGATCAATTACGGCACTGACATTCTCCCGGTCTGTTTTTCGTGTTCTGTCTATCACTGCTATACCATGATTGCAGTTGACTTCTGCAATGTACTGTCAACGGCTTCCATTTCAATCCGCTTCCACATCCTCACTCTCATTGTGTTCCCCTTGGTTGCATGCCGTCTCCCTTGCCCTTCTCCTACTGCTTCTCTAGCCTACCTACTTGCTCTTAGAAAACTTGATCTCTCCCGTTTTGTTACCTTTCATCTTTCTCTGCACTGCTTGTTTTCCCACTCTGGCTGCTTTTTGTATTACACAAGCAACACAGCATTATCGTGCCATAATGCCGTGTTGCTCGTATACCACCTGATGCTATTGCACCAATCGTTTTGCTTGTTTCAGCTACTGTTCTTTTTGCCATGTTACAAGTAAGGATTAAGCCACGAGAAAGGATGGGTCTACTGTGGAATGAATCCATGGTTGGGTGGGTTGGCCCATGAGGCCAAAGGCCGAGTGGATCCAACCAACCATGGATTAATTCCACTGTAAACCCATCCTTTTGAGTAGCTTAATCCGCTTATAACATGACAATGACTAAGACTAATAGTCTTTGAATAAATGAGTACAATCACACTGATTTACTTTCAGAATACTGTATGTTGAGCTGTTAAACATGAAGTACACATACTTCAAAACAATTGGAACACACCTATTGGAAGTATCGTGGCTGCTATTTCACTTGTTAAAGTAACTTTCATTACAAGCTTTAAGCTTTCTAACATCAAAACATATTTTACAACTTTTCAAAAACTTGCAATTCACTTTCTATTCTAGGTGCTTTGATTTTCCTCTCTATGTATTAGAAGATTTGGTCTGCACTGCATGATGGGAGTGTGCCATGGTACATTTTAGTTTTCTTCCTGCAGTTCCTTTGCAGACCAATAGGTGGCTGTGAAACAATCCTAGTAGCACAAGCACCGTTTCTCCAAATGTACTGAATTAAGCCAATCTGAAAAACACTGTATTGAACAACTACTATTTTGTGGAATATTATTTTCACTTTTTTCCCCCCTCTAAACCATCTAACTTAGCAGGACATAGAACATCATAACATTTACTGCTTTCACCTTTCAAATACTTGTTTTGATTAGTATTGTAAGTCTGTTTCTTTGATTTCTTTTTGTTTCTCTCAATTTATTTTTCTTTTCACCCACAGAAGTATCCTCTCTGATTTTGCTTGGTTTATCTCAGTGTCTGTTTTTGCTTTCGGTTATAGAAGCTGCATGCTCATCTTTACCGCTGTGTATTCACCAAGAAAAGGCTAGGACAAATAATATTATTCAGTCATCCACAATGCATTGCACCCACAGTTGCTTAGAAAGCAGTAGATCAGAAGGGATGGTAACAGTATGTAAATGTTCACGTCTAAAGAAAGGAAAATTACGTACCTACTGTAATTCTTGATCTTCTCTTGTATCTTCACCATTCATTACTTCCTGGGTATGGCGGGCGCACCAGCAGGCTTTTTTTTTTTTTTTTTTTTAGTTTGCCTAACGGCACCGCCCTCGAGAGTGACGTCATGCGCGAGGGGCGGCCGTTAGCAGCGACCGACTCCTCCTCCAACTCAGTTCTGTGAGCCGGAGAGGCAAAAGTGAAAGCAGAGAATATAGATAGCGAGGCAAGATAGCCGAGGGATAGCAAAGCAAGGAAGAATGAACTGAAAAAGGAATAAGCCGATGGAGGAAGGACAGAGGAGATAAGATTATCCCTAGCCTAGGGACTGTAGGGCCTCCTTACCTGGGCGATTCTAGGAGGAGAGATAAGTAAGGAAATGAGAAATTAGAAGAAGAAGAAGAAAGAGAAGAAAGAGATGGGATGTTGAAGAGACCAGAATGTCCAACGAGCATAGTTAGCTTACAGCTGAAGGCTCGACTAAAGGGGAAGCAAGAATCCCCAGAGATAGAGCTGAAGAGAAGGTTCACCAAACCCGCTAGACAGACTCAGGAGGGCATAGTCCTCATCCTCAACATGCCATTGTTCTTGATACCCACTTCGGGCTCCTGGCCGCGGAAGGCCTTTAACTGGAGGACACCCGAGGAGGGAAGAATAAAACCCCGGCAGCATGAGAGCGCTGCTCAGGGGTTTAGAAATGGAGAATGTAAGCCTTTCAGGCGTTTTAAGATAGAAAAGGGACTCAGACTGACTGGCCAAGGCATAGGCAGGCTGGGATTGGATATAGTCAGCACTGCTCTTCTGTAAAAATTGTCCAGGAGGACACTTAAAGGGAGAAACCAATATGCAAACTAGCGAGAAGGATAGCCTACCTTCTCATTTCTCTTCTAGTTTGTTTTTCCCTTTTTTTTTTTTTTTTTTTTACAGATAAAATTTTTTAGACTAGATGCATGACCCCAATACCAAGATGCCTATAGCAGTCGAAGAGAGTTCCCTCAGCATTTTTCCCTTTTTTTTTGCAAAAGAAAAAAGGAATAGACGTGCCCGTTCCTCTGCTCTGCAAGGCAAGAATAGGGGAGGGGGATTTTGATTTCAGGGCAACTATCTGGAACACGGGATTGCAGGATCGAAACTGAATAGCCTGAGCCAGGCCAAAACCCCAGAGGTATCTCGCCAGAAGAATGGCAAGAGATAGTTGTGCAGTCTGATCGCCAATGCAATCCACGAGATGGCCCATGAATCTTAGAGTAAGTAATTTTTCTGGAAAATTAGAGCCCCCAGAAGATTTTTTTTGGAAAAATAAGAATTTTCCCTATATTTTAGGAAAACATTTTTTTTTTTTGCAGAGAGAGGAAGGAGACGGGAGGTGGAGAAGCCACAGGAAGAGGCCACTGAGGGGATGGTGGGCGGGTGTAAGTAATGAATGGTGAAGATACAAGAGAAGATCAAGAATTACGGTAGGTACGTAATTTTCCTATCTTCCCTTGTCAATCTTCACCATTCATTACTTCCTGGGTGAGTACCAAGCTCCTCTTCCCCTGGAGGGGGAAGAGGCCATACCCTGAGGGAACAAGACCCCCAGCCCTCTGTTGGTGAGAAACAGAAGGAGAAGACCCTGGCTTATTCAGAAAGCCTAAGTGGGAGAAGAGCTAGGAGGTGCCTCCCGAGGACGAGGAGACAGATGGAGCCCCTGTAAAAGTCTCTAGCTCTGGATGAGAAAAGACGGGTCCCCCGGAAGGCGGAGCGCATCACCCTACGCCGGGCCAGGGGTGACAACCTGGAAAGACGAAGCCATGCCGTCCGCCTGATGCAGATCGCTGTCCCCGCAAGCCTGGAAGCCACCTCATTGGCGTCATAAGATGCCCTTGCTTGGTGTCTTGCCAGCTCCAGGCCTACCGCGGAGAGGGCAACGGCTTGTCTGGTTTGCTCCGTGTCAGGCATAGATGCCAACAGCTGGGACATCATCGACCACAGATGCCGGTTGTAGGCAGCGTGGTGAGCCTGATGTGATGCAATGCATGCACTCGCACGAGAAGAAGAGAACACTCTTCGTCCCCAACGGTCGAACTGGAGAGAGTCCGAATCCGGTGGGCGGTCGTGCGCCAGGCAACGGCGCCCAGAAGGAGTATCCAGGTATACCAAACCTGAGGACGGGTTGGGAAGGGAACCTAGAGACTCAGAGGGGGCACAATACCTACGCTGGCAGTCCGCCGGGGCTGGGGAAGAAGCGGCAGGGAACTGCCAGGACCGGATAGACGCCTCCTGGAAGGGGATAGGCCAGGAAGGTACCACCAGATGCTGGGCACTGAATTCACCAAGGAATTCACACGTCTCCCGTTCGGTATTGTCTCTCCGAACGTAGGAAATCCGGAGATCCCTCACCATCCTCGAGAGGAAACGCTGATATTCTGTGAAATCAGCATCGGAGGACAGATGAGCAGGGGGTTCCTCTCCCTCAGAGGAGGGAGACGAGGATGATGGGGAACTGGAATGTCCAGAGGATTCCTGCGGCGGTGGGGAGAGTTGAAGACCCGCTCATGCATGTATCTAACACATGAGGGAAGGCATCAAGAGAACCTCTGAACTGCTCCCAGGATAACGGACCCGTAGGACCGACATGGCCCGGGAGCGGGGGTGGTGAAGGCAGAGAGATGGGAGAGGGGCACCTCCGAGGAGGCAACCGCTCTCTGCGAGGGCTCTGGAATATGGGGAAAGGAGCCCTAGTAGGTGGGATCCCGGATATCAAACCAGGCCACAGAACGGAACTCTGGGGAAGCGGAGCCTGGAAGAGCCCTGGGGGAGAAACTCCCCTGTGACGACGCCGGGACTGCATGGATCCAGAAGGGCAGTCCGCACAAACGCCGCCAGAGGACACCCTAGAACCCTGGGGGGAGGGGTGGGGCTCTGCACTACGGCTCCTGGCCACCCCCCCTGAGGTGGCCAAAGAAGACCGGGCAGCAGGCCGCCTGACCCTCAACCCCTCTGATTCCGAGAGGGCCCTCCTCCTCGACTGCAACGTCCCCCTGTCCCTAGAGGAGGCAACAGCACCCCGGGGGGTAGCTGTCACCGGGCCTCCAGAGAGGGGAGCCTCCCCCTCCGTCACCCCCATGTCTGCCCCCCGGGACTCTCGGCCACCCCCAGCCGAGGAACCCTCAGGAGACGACGGCAAGGGGGACAGAGGGAGGGGCCCGCTGCGCCGCCTGGTACCCCTAGCCACCGAGGACCCAGATTCCGAAGAATGGGGGTGCCAGGATGGGTCCACATCTGAGTCATCGTCCTCCGAGGAGGACGAGACCACCAGGACCTCAATGCTGGCCACCCCAGCGGTCCCTGAGGCCACGGGGCCGCGAACGGCCCCGGTACCAAGTGCGACGCCGCTCTCCCCACGCCCGGCAGCAGGAAGGCTAACCCCACACCCCAGCGGCTCCGGCAGGCCAGCACCGCCAGGGGAAGGCCGGCGGTGCCTGCAAGCAGCGTCCGGAGGCGGCGGCACCGTCCGGCGGCACCGCCATGTCCATCGGCACGCGAACGGGCGCCGAGGCAAAAGCTGCACCGTGAACGGCGCGCCGGGATCCAGCGGCGCTCGATCACCGGCGCCATGGATCCAAATGGCGCTGGAATGGCGCCACTCGATCACCGGGCACCGCCGAACGGGCGCCGATCCAAAACGGCGCCTGCCAGGCGCGCCGAGGTCCACCCGAGCCGGGCCCAGCCAAGGCCTTCGACATCGGGGAGCCTGCACCTCCGAAAGAGTGACTGCCGATGCGGTGTCAGCGCTCATGCCCTGGAGGGGCTATGACGCTCCCCAACACAGCGGAAGGGCCTCCTCCTCGGCAAGATAGGATGAGGAGCCCCTCCTCCGGACTGTATAGGCCGGGAGGGGACCGGGGAAAGGCCTAGAGATCTCGCCGAGATTCCGCGACGCCGCCCCCCGAAAGTCGGCGGGGCCTTGCCGAGCTTGAACGCGTGGACTTCGAGGACGCGACGGTCCATCGAGAAACAGGCGTCGCACGAATCCATATCATGGTTGGGTCCCAGGCAACGAAGACAAACGTCATGCCGGTCCGAGACGGAGAAATGCCGGCCACAGGAGCACCGACGCATAGGGGCGCGGCCCGTCTTCGACGAACGCTTAGCTCCAGAACCGGACATAACGCGAAAATAACGAGATCAAAACACAGTAGGAAATACACCCGGCGCCGAAAGAAAGAAAAAGAACAGTCTTACCGTATCGGCGTCGAGTGTCAGGAAAAGCGGGGAGTCGGTAACTACTACGCCAGATATAGCTTTGAGCGCTGCGGACAGGTGCTGCCTCGACGGCGGAGAAACAGAACTGAGTTGGAGGAGGAGCTGTCGCTGTTAACGGCCGCCGCGCATGACGTCTACTCGAGGGCGGTGCCATTAGGCAAATTTAAAAAAAA
Organism: Neoceratodus forsteri; assembly: GCA_016271365.2. Taxonomy (NCBI): domain Eukaryota; kingdom Metazoa; phylum Chordata; order Ceratodontiformes; family Ceratodontidae; genus Neoceratodus; species Neoceratodus forsteri. The sequence continues at coordinate 481,236,434 of JADMNL010000022.1, read as the reverse complement.
AAGCTCAGATGGGGCGCCCGGCTTACACCCAGGAAGTAATGAATGGTGAAGATTGACAAGGGAAGATATATTGTTGCAGCATAATTAACAGAATATGTGGAGTTTACATGTACAATCTTTAGTAAATCATGAACTTGTGTGGCAGTTACAACATAGAACAATCTTGAAAATGTCAAACACCCTGTGCCAGGTAAAACCTTAGCAAATACAAGCTGGGACAACTACAAACTACAAACTATTTGCATATTGCTTTCACTTGTGTACTGCTTCTTGCCTGTAGTGGATTGTCAAGGTATTACATCACAAACCATGATCTATTATGGTATCAGACCATGATTTCTACTGTACCACATGGTGTGTTTGTACCCGAGTGCTTCATTTCGTTTTTCTTTTTTATGCCATGTTACAAAAGTAATTTAGCCTTACCTTATTAATGAATCTGCACTACAGCCACATGATTGTGTACAAAAACAATTTATTAGGATACACGGACTGAATGACAGCGGGCCAAATAGCACCAGAGTTAAAATCTCTATCAGACAGAGATTGCTAGACTCAGTAATAGTAAACTGAGACAACTAGAATGTTATTTGAATACTGTACTGAGGCTAACAATCACATTCTGAGTGTGTAGAATATTGAATAATACTGGCATTCCGTTTTGTAAACCCACTGCTATGACATAGATGAGATATAGAGAATAATGGATGGGGAAGGGTTTGGTATGAGAATTTAATACACACCCGAGTTGTGGGATGCTACATAAACCCCGAGGGCAAAGCCCGAGGGGTTTATAAAAGCATCCCACAATGAGGGTGTGCATTAAATTCTCATATGAAACACCCTCCCATCTTTTATTTTTTATAATAACAGGCCAGCAATTTTTCTCCAGCAGTTTGAGAGACTGTTTGGCCCCACCCACATACAGAATGTTGGCCAATGAGGCAGCAGCATAGTTTGACTGGCATGGCTCATGAATGTCATAACAACCAGCCAGTTATGGAAAATATCAACCTGGTCAGTACATTGAGAGAAATTGCTGACCAGTTATCATATAGAGAATAATAGATAGGCAACTGTGCGCTATGGATTTATAATGTATGGTAGAACGTTGTTATACGTAGAAATCTACCTTTTTATAACAATGTTTTACCATCGATGTGACGTCACAATGTTGTTAACCTATCGATGTTACATCACATCAATGGGTTAACAACCGGGAACAGTCTGGGCATGCGCGCAAATGGATTGGACGGCCTAGAAACGGCCGCGGCAGTGAGGGCAGAGCAGCGGCAACATGAAAAAAAACTCCAGTAAGGAACTGCTTTCTTTTGTATAAACCTAAATTGTACCATACACTATAAAATATAATGTATGGTACATCGATGTGTAACCGTTTTGTTAACTCATCTCGAGGTTGCCAAGGCGACCTAAATCTCTCGAGCTTCGCTCTCGAGGTTTACGTGGTCACCCTGGCAACCTCTTGATGGTTAAACCGGTTAACCATTGATGACCATACATTATTTTTTTTTATATAAACACATTCAAGGTGTGTGATGATCCATAAACCTCGAGAGCGAAGCTTGAGAGGTTTATGAGGTCATCACACCCCGAGGGGGTGTTAAAAAAAAAAAAATCCATATATACACACACACACACACACACACGCCCATTTTTTATGTTTTATAATTACTGGTGCAGAGTTTGCTTTGTGTCTCAGTATATCTGCTATTTACAAACACACTGTCTCACAGACATTGACATTGACACACACACACACACACACACACACACACACACACACACACACACACACACACTTTCCCTTTCTCCTGCTCTGCTTTGACGTACCTTTTCTTTTAGGTGTTAAGCCACGGCAATATATATGGGGTCTGTCATGGATTTCAGTAGAAATCGGAGCATTTACGGTTGGGGGCACGGCGGATCAACCAGATATTTATTTTGTGTTCGGAAGGCAGGATCAACCACATAAAGATTAACAAATTAATAGAGAAGTGGATAGGGAATTAAACAAAAGCGGATCCTTGGTAAACGGAAAACCGAGTCGCCATTTTTGAAATCCTGCTCAGCCCACCCACAAGCAGAGTGCGAGCCAATGACGTGGCTCAATATGCTAGAGTGACAGACAATGGATACTAGCGGTGAAAAAAAGTTTAGTTAACGCTGTAATAACTTGATTTTGGGTTATGGCGTTTTTACTGTGCCTGAATTCTGGTTATTAAAGGGGGTCACCAGTAATTATAGATTTTTAGAAAACGGACAACATAAATACAATTGTCTGATTGGCTAACAGCATCACCTAGCTGGGCGGGTATCAGTGAATAGAGCCCACAAAAAAATAAGTCCCAGTCTCTGGCCCCCTGATGACCACGTAATGTAAATATATGTATAGAACGTTTGAAGGTATATAGCAGCCATTTTTTTGCCCTCGTCTAGCAATACACACACCCTGCCAAACCATGTTAAAACTAAAAACACATTTAAGAGCATGAATCACACTTTCCCTGCTGAAAAAAAAATCACTATTGCCCTCTATCTAACCAAAGCAATGGACTGTAGTGCAAGCTGTTTTATCATGGACCACAGGTGCAGTAAATAAAACCTCAGTAGCTGTTAGAAAAACAAAAGCTTAAAAGTAAAAACACAGTCCACAACGCATCACCCATTCCGACACCTGAAATCAACAGAAAAGTCAGCCTACCACCATGTTCACAAACAAATCAGGTTGTACCAGCGGTGGGAACTGATAGCCGAGACAGTAGTTTGAATCTATTGAAACAGCCTTTTACACTGTAAACGGCCTACTAAGTTCGTCGTGGTTCTGTTTGCTCCTACTATCCGTGCAACAACTGCTTCTTTTATTGTCTTCTGCATACGAGTAATGAAGTAAAAATCCAAAATAATGGAGAGCGTAGTTTACCCGGCTGATGTTTGGATGATTAGAGCAACCGTCTGATGGTACGCTTTCTGTGCCACTCCCCCTCCCCCCGCCCCGCAAACAAAACGAGCAGCTGCCAGAATAAATCAATTGAGTCTCCCCCCCCCCTCGCATGCCCTCACGAACCCTGTTCCCCGACACAAATAAACACGATTTTAACAATGTAAATAAAAATATGCTACTGCCTCCTTACGTTACAATTGTCCCCTGGCTGAAAGCAAAGAGGTAGCATTTCCGGCTGTTTCTTCCTCGCATAAAATGTAAAGTGACCGGGATCAGAACTGCAGTTGGTTTCCTTACACACAAATAAAAAAAGCTAAAGAGTGTCCATTTAGTCAAGCAATCGTACTAGCGTCACGTAAATAATGAATAGCAATGCTGATAAAAAAATGCCTTGTACTATCGCACTGACCATGACACCGCTGTCCCCTAGTGTCAAATGGCCATGCGAGCACCGGCATTTTCCTGAGTTTCCACACCGCAGATGAATGACCACCTGCGGCAAAGGAAAACGAGCAAAATACTGGTACTCTCATACACAGAAGCGTAACCCAAGCTAGCGTTGTCCGTTGCCACTAGCAACCAGTCTTACCCAATCAGAAGTACTACTGGCAGACATAAACAGTGTAAATTTCAAACAGAAACTGTCAAGGGGACAAAAAGGAATTTAAACTAAGAAAAAAAAATGTTGATTTGGCAATAAATTTTAATATGGAAGCAGAGACAACAATTAAAATGTTTCCCAGCAGTACAGTGGACCCACAAAAAAGAGAGGAAAAAGCTAGAAAAAATGTAAGTGAGCATTTTGTCTCCATAAGTGACAGCCAGCTAGACAAAACAGAAAGTGACAGGGTGGAATTAAACACACAAAAAAAAAAAAAAAAAAACACCAAGTGGGCAGTGGCAGTATATGAGGAATGGGCAACGCAGAGTAGCATGAACGTAGACTGGCATAATGACCCACTGGAGCAACTGAATAGCAATCTGCGAGGGTTTTATGCAGAAGTCAGGTCTAACCAGGGTCAGGAATACTCTGTGGCTGGATATTGTGCACTACGGGCTGGCATAAACAGTCACCTAAATAGTGTCGAAGTAGCAAGAAACAAACATGTTAAGTGACCCCCAGTTTAAATCAAGCAATGTGCTACAATCTGTCCTCAGAAAGCTTAGAAAGGCACAGAACACCACATCCAGCCACTACCCTGCAATCATCATCTGACCTACAGAAACTGAGAGCAAGTGCTGCAGTGTCACCCAATACTGCACCTGGACTTGTAAAAAGGCTATGGTTTGATATCCAACTCCACATGGCAAGGCGTGGGCGTGACGGACTACGAGACGTAAAGATGGATTCCTTCAAAGTAAAAACAGATGGCAGTGGCACTAAATATATAATCCTAAATCACAATGCAGACAAAAAAAAAAAAATCACAAAAATCCAACCGAAATAAAGAGAACACAAGAGGTTTTATTTTTGAAGAACCGGAAAACCCACATTGCCCAGAAAAATGTTCCTTAAAATATGTATCTAAAGTTCCTCCAAATGCCAAAGCGTTCTATGTACACCCCCGTAAGTGCCTCCAGGACTTCTTAGACACCCAGGCTTACTGGTATACTTGTGAGCCCGTGGGAAAAAACTAACTTGGTTCCCTGATGAGCAAGATCAGCAATGAAGCTCAGCTGTCATACAAATACACGAACCATAGCATCAGAGCTACAGCTGTCCAGATCCTTTCTGATGCTGGTCTTTCAAATCGCGAAATCACATCAGTGACTGGCCACAGACCTGAGACAAGTTTGTCTACATATTGGAGACCTTCCTCAACAGACCGCAAACATTGAAGCTCTATCCTAGGAAGTAGTAAGGCATGGCATCTACAGGTAAGGCAATATGTTTTTATTTGTAGCACCCTCATTAAATAGTGGTCTAAATTTTTTTTTTCTGTTTATATTCACAGAAAATAGCACATCTAAGTAACAGCAAAAGATGACAGAAGAACAAGTTGAAGACAGACAATCTACAGGACACAGTAGGACAGCCCGAAAATCAAAACATGGAAACTGAAGCCAGTAACAGTCTGTCAGGTCAGAGGGCCCAGGAACACAGAATTTCTTTAACCCAACATCCTGCACTTTCAGTTGCCCCATAAATTTTATCACCTATAACAAATAGTAGACTGACCATTGATTTAGGTATTTTTTTAACCTATTATAAAATAAAACCATTGATTTAGATTTTTTTTAACCTATTATAAAGTTAAACCAAAAGTAAGCATTGTTCTCTGCTTCATCCCACAAGGGACTATTTTTTCTGTTCTTATGATTTTGTTCTAAATAAATAAAAGTTTACAGATGTTTCAATTCCTTTATTTGTATTTTGTATGCTGAAAGGTTGTCCATTTTCTAAGCGCAATAATACCCTCCAGGGTTGGCGGTATTGGGCAATACCGGACCGGCCAGGAGCTATAAGGCCCTCCATCTGCGGCGTCTGGCCTCATTACGCCCCTGACCGGTCCGGTATTGCCCAATACTGCCCACCTTGTCGGGTATTATTGCTTGCATAAGGTTTTGACATCACAACAGTGGGATTACAAGGTTGTAATCTGATTTCAGTGGGTAATAAGGGCTACCCACACATTATAAATAGAATAAAGTATGGGGTGGCATGTGTAACAAAAATTTATAAAATGGCAAGAAAAAAATCTAGAAATCTAATTGGCCAAGAGACATCAGCTGACTGTACATTAAATCTCTATATACACAGTCATCCTAGTCCTAAACTACATCACACAATGAGCAAATCAGCCATCCTACAACCAGAACTATCTTCTATCAGTCCCCCTGAAACCAGAATTGATCTTCCATCACAAATAATGCTGCTACCTTTACACTGTAAAAACCGTCAACTGGGCCTAAAAAAATAAAATTACCTTAAAATAAAAAAACAAAACAAATTCATTAAATGTTGCTTACCTGCTCATCAGGGAAATTTCTTCTACTTGCCCAGACAGTGAGATCTGGCTCTAAAACAGACCTTTGTTGTCTGTGTGTACAGTATGTTAGGAGAGTAATATTCTACCAGTAGAACTGAGCAGAATTTTGAATCCCTGTATTCCATGGTAAACATTCCATGATAAACATTCTACATCATGAATGTGGGGAAAAACAGAAAAAAAAACAGGATAAAAAAATAGGCAATATAGTAATACTTTATAAACAAAGAGAAGAGGTGGAAAAACAGTTACATAGGCAGATCCAAACTGCTCAACTACACTGCTAATGTCTATAAAAGCAAGTACATTTGAATCATTTGTAGGTGTTTTCAGGAGAAAACTACCCCTCCCCCCACCACCAATAAAAAGGCAACTTGGCAGGTTTAAAGTTGTTTTGTTTTTTTTCTTACTAACCTTTCACCTCAATCCTATAACAGTTTTCCTTTTATGTACTAGACAACAACACACAAGTAAACAAAAAATTAAGAGAAGGTTGCCTTCAATAAAAGTATATAACTACAGTGTAATGAAAATTGAGTTTTAAACACTTATGTTTTACAAATGTATAGGTGTTAGTGCATTTACATGATAAATATTTTCTCTAACATATAAATTATTTTCAACCAACTCTATTAATAAATACTTTTACTGCAAAGTACTGTACTAACCTATTGCCGAGACATGCTATTTTATTCATTAATAGGGACTTTTTTCAGATTTTAGATGTTGCAGAGGTAATGTATTGTACACTCTTGAAAATAGTTAAGTTTTAATCCCAGAATAGATCAAACTAATTCTTTTATGATAGTGACCCATTTTATAAATGTGATAAGCCACTCCAGGGTGTGCATTAAAGGATTTTAATGCACTTCCCAGGGGCATAAGTACACTCGGCCTTTGGCCTCATGCCTTAGCATGCCCCTGGGGCATGTATTAAAATCCTTAAATCTTCGGCCAGTGGCGCTGAGGGTTCGAGCTGGGCGCACCTCGCGCCATGCCGGCGACCCGGGTTCGGGAACAGACTCTGGTTGCGGGGGTGCAGGGGAGGAGGAGGAGAGGAGGAGGAGGAGGATCAGGCGTCCCACGGATGCTCTCCTCCTCAGGGGTAAGTTCCTAAGGTGCTGTACGCACCCGGCCGCTCAAGGCAGGAGGAAGCCACGGGCACCAGGCACAAGGCGCCAAGAGCTGGAGAGGAGGGACGTCTGGGGCACTTGACAACGGCGTGCTAACGCACGCCGTCTGTCTGGATGTCAGTCCTGCGTGCAGACGTCCTCAGTGGGTAGAGGGAGAAAAACGGAAAAAACCCTCTGTGATCCTAGATGAAGACGGCTCCACCCAAGACCACCGAACTCAGGACAGACCCCAATGTGCAGAGAAGTAGGGCGGAGAGAGGCACTCTAGGGGCGGATCCTGGGGGAGTGGTGTAAAGGGGCATGAGCAGTCAGAAGGAGTGGACACTGAGGTAGGAAAGGGGGGATAAAAAGGAGGGTTTAAAAAAAAAAAAAAATCCTTAAATGCACACCCTGTCATGGCTCATTACATATACCCGAGGTGCTGGATGCCACATAAACCCTGAGAGCGAATCTTGAGAGGTTTATCTAAGCATCTAGCACCGAGGGTGTCTAAAATTCGAGTTTTTACTACACCACCCCAAATTTTATTTTGTATAATTGCTGGGTTTTGGTTTTTCGCCACAGCAATTATATAAAATAAGAGAAGATGTGTCAGTGCAGCTGCGGTCCCACTGGGTTTCAGGACAGCGGTCAGGATGAAGCTGCATGAAGAAAGCTAGTCTCTTTCTTTCTTGTTTTAAGAAGAGGCAGGCATTTTTTTTTTTCTTAAGTTAGTGTACTTCCCCCAAAATCTGAATAGTGGTCTGGTGTCTGGTCGTTGTTTGTTTTTGGTGGTGCAGAAGAGCGACGGTGGGCGGTGGCGCATGGGTAGAGCGAGGGGAACCCAGTGCGTGTTTGCCGTAATAAACACTCCTTTATTACGGCAACTTACAGCATGGGTTTCCCTATGGGAAAATTCAAAAGCCATTAATTATATAGAGGATAATGTATGGGGAGCAGTTAACCACGTTGATTCGCATCGAGAGGTTACCATGGTCTGTAAACCTAAAGAGCGAAGCTCGAGGGGTTTTCAGTAACCATTGTAACAGATGCGAATTCAATGTGGTTAACTGGTGCCCATACATTGTCTTTTATAGTGTATGGGCACAAGTTTAAGAGCAGAGAAAATGCCCCATTGTATTGCAATACAAAAAAAAAAAAAACATCTTTAAGCTGCACAATACCTTTCCTTGAAATGAAGATTTTTATGAGATTCTTTTGCAACCGGAAAGACAGGCTTTATTTAAACAGAGAAAAAAAAAAAAAAAAACTCACAACAGCAGTCAAATGCACACTCTGAGGTGGATGGTGAACAAAGGGATCAAACCGGGATGGGTCAAAACGGGTACATGACCTGTACGTTTTCAGGAAGTGTCACTAAATAAACAGTTCACTCACGGAGGAGATGCTTCAGGTCCATGCAGTGGAACTGCAATACAGATACCTGGAGAGAGAGTGACTTTTTTTTTTTTTTTTTTTATTCAGTACGGTGCGCACTCAACCGCCATTGCCGTTTAAATAGTGCTGTGTGGTAGTGACAACTGCTGAGTGCTGCTGCTGTAGAATGTGACAGACAGAGGCATTCTTTCTTGTTATGGTATTCTAGTCTACAGTGGTTAACAGCAAGAGACTGTTGGAACGATACCATAACATAGAGGATAATGTATGGTCCTCCATCGGTAACCGGTCTGTTAACTGTCGAGAGGTTGCCAGGGCGACTGTGTAAACCTCAAGAGCGAAGCTCGAGATGTTTACGTCGCCATGACAACCTTGGGATGGTTAACAGTGAACGGTTGCCGATATAGGGACCATACATTATTTTTTATAGTATATGGTCCCACTTAAAAAGTAAAATGGCTGCTTACTTTTTGAAAAAGTCACCACTGTGGCCGTTCAGTCCTTCCCTAACCACTGCGTTCATCCGTTGGTTCCCGTCTAAAAAAAGGCGCGCACATGCGCAAACTGATCGCTGTTAACCTATCAATGTGATGTAGCAGATAGGTTAACAACATTTCTACGTCACATCGATAGGTTAACAACCTTAGGAAATGATGATTTCCTAAGGTTAACAGCATTCTACCATATATTATAAGACTGTTTCTACTGAATTTTGGCAATAATAACGTTCTACCATATACTATAAGGTTGTAATCTGCTTGATTTCAGTGGGTTATAAGGGCTACTCATTTATCATAATGTTTTTTTTTTCCTACATGCCACCAAAATCGCCAAACTCATTCATGCACGAGTTCAGCTTCCCCAATGCCATTTTATTGGTCAGGGATGCAGTGTTTGGAGCAGACTGTGAATTTTGGTTGGGTGGGGATCTTCAAAAGTCTTATTATAAGAAATATATTTAATAAGGTATAGCAGTCTGCTCTAACTAACTGAGCCATTACTGACTACAGTTTATAAGGGCACCAACGATGACCATGCTGGCAGTGTCCAGTATCAGCAACTCACACGGTCATTCACCATCACTTTTTAGTGAGGCAGACATTAATTCCTTTGCACAGAATCACATACATAGAACAGATTACTTAGCCACTGGAGTTAAATACTTTATTGTTAACTGGATGTCTTGTGAGGGGAAAGGGGAAAACAATGCTAAACATGTTAAACAAAGGTATAGCATTTTTTCCTAGTGAAAAACACCGCTACTTCAATGTAAAACACTGAATCAGTCCTGCTCCATATAGTGACATCAGGGGGAGTGAGTGGCCAGGCAGCTGAACAGTGAGGACAAGAGCAGCAGGGCTAAAGCGCGGCTGCACAGCACATCAAAATATGGAAAAATGGGAGCACCTCTGACAAAAATAACAAATGCACACAACTTTTGAGGAATAGTATTTTATAAACTGATAGCAAGAATTCACTGTTTGGACCATCAGGGAAGGTGCTTTTTAAGGTGCTCCGATTTATTTTATTTATTAAGCTCTAGGATTACAAATACCTTTGAAAGGCTAATGGTTCTCTACAACCAAACTGGTAGATTTTCTGCTGGTATCCACTCTAAGGTTCACCACTGCGATGCCTTGTGCTCTTTGAATTGACCCTCATGTGAAGGGCGACAACTTCCCCTATGTTTGCCTCATATTTAGGCTTGTTAAGAGGTATCCCCCCCCCGCATCCTTGATGTCTTTGCTCATCCTTCAATACCCTGCTTGATATACCAAGGATTAGATCTTGTGTGATCAGAAGATCCTGTGTCTTTACAGCCCCTTCTCAGCGGAATGCTCTTGGAATCTCGACTGTTCCTCTCTTGGTGGCTTTGAAAAAGAGCTCAAGACTAATTTCCTGGAACATTCCCGTTGTACCTGCAATTGTTAAACAGAACCATCTTGCTTTATAACACAACATCCCACCTGGACTCTGATGCCCAATTATTTGCTGCTGCTACACTATGTTCTGATATCCCAAAGTCTACTGTTCTCCCCCCGCGTTTTTTTTTTTTTTTTTTTTACTCACGTTACCCTCTCTGTTGTCAGTAATCTAAGCTTACTGTGATTTCCATTGATTTTACCTTTATGTACCTGCACATGTAACTAATTCTGGGTCAACCTTGAGAAAGGGACTCCTTGTCTCAGTGGGCCTACCCGGTCAACACAATTCAAGAAATAGCTAAATAGTATCCCTGATTTTGGTAGTTTTTCCCCAATTTTGTTTTAACTCCTCTACCAGGATTTCTGAGGAAAGGGGCGTATAATGTCTAGGTTTGTGTTTGGGTATTCCACTTTTCCCACAACACTGCTGGTCACCTTAAACATGAGTAAAATCCAAATCTGTTGGAGAAATATAACCCCCCTACAAATGGGAGTTCCCGAAAAGTCTTCCTTGAGCTTGCCTAAATGCTCACTGCCAGGCTGGTGTCCTGCGTTTTAGCAGTTTAAATGGTATTGCCAGAGAGTGCCTGTATAGCCTCCATGTACTGTTTCTTTAAGAGCTGCCTAGATTGCAGTCATAATTAACCTGGGAGGAGGCTGAGTGTTTCTATGCTCGAGTCCCGTCCAGGCTGGAAAATAAATAGCTCCATTCTGCCATCGCTATTAGCGCAGAGGGAGCTCTATTAGAAGATGTACCTGTTTGCTGATCAATAATTAGAATAGTAATAATATTGCAGTTTGTCTAACTGCCTTCTTTGCAGCATGGACATTTCTGTTCATCTCCACCATCTTGGTCCTGGACTGCTGAAATGGGCCAATCAGTACCTTTGGGGACTCTAAAATGGAGCCTGTCCCCAGTGGCATTGTGGGAGCAAAATTCTGTAGGAATTTTAGTTTTTGCATTTTGGTGTCAAAACAGACCTGGAAGGGGAGCTCTTGAGCTGACTTGACAGATCAGCCAACCGAACCTTTAGGATCCTGGGGAAAGTCCAAGGCTGCTTGCAGCTAGAATCAGTCTGAATTGTGAAATGAAAGTGGTAACAGCTCGAGTGAATCAAGCAGCAGCCCCTGTGTAATTTGCACAGTAGAACTGTGAAAGGGCTGAGTTTTTGGCCTGCCTGCTGTCCCTGAGAGGGAAACTGAAGTTTATTCGGACAATCTGAATTGTGAGGACGATTTAAGCCATAGTACTGTGACCAGGCTATAACCTGAAGACCAAAGATTTGCTGAATGCGATCAGCCTGTCAGGATTTCCAGCCACCTTTGAACTCCGGTTGGTGCAGAGACTAATTGCGACCGGATAGCAATCTGCCTAGTACAGTAGAATTTCTTGCATGTAAATATGGTGTGTGCTGTTAGCGGGTTGTGATTTGGTTCCACACTGTGTGCTGAACTGTGTTCTGCTTGCTGGAGGCTGCATCCAGCTCCAACGGACTGAATCTGTATTCATCTCCATTGGGCCTGGGCTTTGCCACACTGGCCCAGCCAGACTACCCGCTACAAAAGGAAAGCCATCGACCAGAGACCTACCTAGGGATCAGCCCCCTGTTCACGCTTTTAACAAAAACGACACCTAGGTGATTTGTGTGGGCCCCGTTTCTCCTGGCACTCCACCTCAACAACCTACAATCTCGATTTCATCCTGCCTGTGTCCTACATTGGGTATCATGAGTAAACATCAGGGTAGCTCCCTTCAACAGCTAAATCTAAAGTGTTGTCATCCGATTGGTTTGTCGTCTTTTCTGTCGTGAACTGAGCCCTCTGGCTCCGGATTACAAATAGTGCGTGTTGTGCATGTTGCTTTTGTAACCCCTAGGTGGTGCTATCCCAAGGGCTACTACTCCTGCCTGCGCGGCTAGTAGCAGGTTAAGGGGCCAGAGTTCTGAAACGGGTGCCTCCACCAGGTAAAGGTTGGCAGTGGTCAAACTAACCTGGGCACAGCCCTCTGGGACACTGTAACCCCCCCTTCCCTTCTAGTGGCCTGAGCAATATACGATAATCACTTTCACAGTACCCCTTGTACACCATACTAGTACCCACACTGTTTGCATGTACCATCAGGGCTGGTTCCTCTGGCTCGACAATGGGGACCCCCTGTAAAACAAGGTTATGCACAGTAAACGGCAACAGTACAGTATTCTTGGCACAAACTGGAACCAGTGTCAGGTTAAACACAGCAAAAAAGTCAGATATGATTTATTCAGGGGACTTGAACAAGGAAGGGGTGTAATCAGGTTGACTGGCTTAAAGGCTATATTAATCAAACAGTTATGCATGCGCTTTAAATCCCCACACAATCACACACTCTGGGTACCCAGGTAGGAAAATGGTGGGCTAGCCAGGAACGTTGCAGCTGGTTAGGGCCCTGTGATGGAAGAAAGCAACATGCACAACACACACTACTTGTAATCCTGAGCCGGAGATTAGATTTAGCTGTTGTTGCAGGGAGCTACCTTGATGTTTACTCATGAAACGCAATACAGGACACAGGCAGGATGAAATTGAGACTGCAGGTTGTTGAGATGGCATGCCAGGAGAAGCAGGGCCCATACGAATCACCTAGGCGTCGTTCCTGTTCAAGCGTTGAGCAGGGGGCTGATCCCCAGGCAGGTCTCTCGTCAATGGCTTTCTCCGTGCAATGGGTAGTCTGGCTGGACTAGTGTGGCAAGGCCCGGGCGAAATGGCAATGAATTCAGATTCAGTCCACTGGAGCTGGATGCAGCCTCCAGCAAGCAGAACACAGTTCAACACACAGTGGGGAACCAAATCACGACCCACTAACAGCACACAGCACATTTACATGTAAAAAATTCCACTATACCAGGCAGATTGCTATCCAGTCGCAATTACAGAGTCTCTGCACACACTGGGAGTTCAGAGGTGGCTAGAAATCCTGACAGGCCGATCGCTTTCAGCAAATCTTCGGTCTTCTTCAGGTTAAAGCCTGGTCACAGTCCAGTGACCTAAAAAGTCCTCACAACTCGGATTCAGTCAGAATAAACACTATTTTCCCCTCTCTGTGACAGCAGGCAGACAGGCAGGCCAAAACTCAGCCCTTTCACAGTCCTCCCACGCAAAACTACACAGAACTGCTGCTCAGATCACTTGAGCTGTTATTCATTTCACGTCCCAACTCAGAACTAACTGAAAACTGCAAGCAGTCTGGGAATTTCCCCAAGATCCAAAAGGTTCGGTTGGCTGATCTGTCAGTCACAACAAGGGCTCCCCTTTCAGGTTTATTTAGGCACCAAAATGCAAAAACTGCAATTCCTACAAGTTTTGACCCCACCAAGCCCCTGTAGGCAGGCTCCATTTTAGTGTCCCAACAGTACTGATTGGCCCATTCTGACAGTCCGAGGCTAAGTTGGTGGAGATGAACAGAACAGTCCTTGCTGCAAAGAAATCAGGTTAGAACAAACTGCAATATTATTATCACGCTAATATTCAGCAAATAAGCACATCTTATGACAGAGCTCCCTCTCCGCAAATAGCGATGGCAGAACGAAGCAATTATCTGGCAGCCCTATCTGACAGCTTGAGCATAGAAACACTCAGCACACTCCCAGATTAATTCCAACTGCAATCCAGACAGCTCTTAAAGAGACAGTACACAGAGGCTATACAGGCACTCTCTGGCAATACATTTAAACTGCTAAAACACAGAACACCAGCCTGGCAGTGAGCATTTAGGCAAGCTCAAGGAAGACTTTTTGGGAACCTCATTTGTAGGGGGGTTACAACCTTCCCTGCCTAGAGAAAGCTTGGAGTCCGCGTCTAGTCTATCATTACAATATCAAAAATGCAATATAAATGAGGCATATCTATATCTATATCTCATTAGCTTGTTAGATCACTATACATTTCAATATACTTCACATTACTACATCCATATTGACAATACTTATGCATGTTTCATACAAGTAATACAGATTTGTTTAATGACTTCTTGAACATTAAACAATGTAAGAGGGGGCCCTTCCCTATCCGCTAACTTGGGACTGGATGGGGCAGAGGCACCACGGTGAGAGGGAACAACAAGTAACCTGGAGCTGGCCAAGCTCAATTTGGGCACTGAGCTTGGAGAAACAAACCCCTTTGTGAACCACATTGAGAGGCAAATCCACTGGCCTCCCAGGGAAATCATAACTAAAGCATAGCACTGGCTTGACAGCTCAGCCAGTCTTTCTGGGGGAGCGGCCACAGTCTCTGTACTTTCAGTACTAACTTTGGAGCTTTCATTACTTGTGAGGGTCGCCTCTGCAAGGATGGGAATGTCCAAACTTGGAGCACTGTCAGCTCCTTGCTCTGTAGGCTCGGTTTCCAAAACACTTTGCTGATCATCTTCTGACAGAGGCCCAGGGTTGCTCTTTTTGAGGAGGCTCCAGCACAACTGGGCTTTGTGGCACTGAAGGGGGTGCTGTCAACACTCTCACATTGTTCAAGTTCTGGTGTGTCACCAGAGAGACTCAGACCGTCAGCCCCTTCTTCGGGCAATTCACACAGTTCCATAAAACACAGAGTCCACAACTTCAGACATAATACTTTGCACTTCACTTTCAGAGAACATTGGCTCCAAGAAAGAAGCTGGGGGGTTAGGCAGTCCAGAAGGCCCAGCTTCATCCCCACAATTAGTCAGGGTTACCTTGAAACAGCTGACTCAGTTCATAGGAGGGGTAATAGGCACTGTCACACTCACTTTCGTCAGAGGTGGACTGACTGTCACTATCATTCTGGGCCTGCTGCGGGGGAACCTTAAATCTGTAACTACTGGGGTAGGTGGACTCTTTTTTGCAGCAGTATATCGTAACATTTCACAACATTTAACACCAAATGTCCTAGGATAACCTTATTTAAAATGGTATGCACTTGTTAAAAAAAAAAAAAAAAATGCACCTGTTTAGGAAGGTGTGCAACAAAGAGGGTTACGTGCATCAAGGAACGTTATACAAGAAATGTAGTTAACACCTATGATGTTGTGCAAGAAATAAATACCTATGTTTTAAGAAAAAGGTACACCACACTAAGATTGTAATTTTTTTTATGATTGGCTTATAAAGGGGTGTTGGTATTTTTCAAGATAATTCTTTATATAAACACAGTATGTAAATTAAATAAGCAGCACCACTATTGATGAAAAAAAATGAACATACACGTGAAGATGAATAACTTCAATAAGCCTTTAGATTTCTTCTAAGAGTTTGAGTGAAATTATTTTGCAAACACAATGCACCCTTACAAGCAGCATGAATCACCAGCCCAGGGGAATTAATCTCTGATGGTTCAGCCTCAATTATGACTTGGCCGATAGGTAGCAAGTGGTTACGGTGCATGGCCTTGACAGCTTTGGAGCTATTCTCTGGGTGCACCTTGTACACTGGTAAAATCATTCAACTTTCCAACTACTACATGGGGAAGATGGTGCCACTTATCAGCAATTTTGTGCTTGCCATGCAGTCCCAAATTGCACAACACACGGTCTCCAGGCCGAAGCTCTTGAGCCTTTACTTTTTTTTTTTTTTTATCATGCCTCTGTTGGTGAGATTTCTTTTGGTGGCCATTGTCTGGACCAATTGATAGGCATGGTTCAATTAAGCTTTCAGATTCTGCACATACTGTAGGTAATTTTCAGCTCAGACCCCAACTGGAGAGACCCCAAAGCAGACAATGGGCAATTGTGCCTCCTTCCCAAACATGAGGCGGTAGGGGGAGAACCCAGCAGCATCATTTTTTTGTGCAATTGCATGCGTGGAACAAGGTGTTAATCTGCTGTCTCCACTTATGCTCTTCTTTGGAATGGAGGGTGCCCAGCATGTCTAGAAGGGTGCGGATAAAATGTTCTCGTTGAGTGTCCCCATGTGGGTGATAAGGGGTGGTTCTTGACTTCTGCACCTCCCACAGAGACCGCATTTCTTTGATTAGCAGACTTTCAATCTCTCTGCCTTGATTAGAGTGGATCCACCGAGGGGCACCACAGTGGACAAAGAAATTTTCCATTAGCACCTTGGCCACGGTAGAGGCCTTTTGATTTTTAGTTGGAAAAGCTTGCACATACCGTGTGAAGTGATCCATAACCACTAACACATTGCCAATATTCCACTGATCAGGTTCTAAACACAAAAAGGCTATGCGGACCAGTTCCATGGGGGTGCTGGTAGTAATATTGACAAGGGGGGGCAGCTCACTGAGGTAGGGTTTTCCTTTGCAGGCAACGACTGCAGGTCTTTACATGGTGCTCAACACTGGCCCCCCATCTTGGGCTAGTAGAATCGAGATCATACCAAGTTGAGAGTTCTGTCAATACCAAGGTGCCCCATGGGATTGTGGAGGGACATCAGTACCAAATCTTTAAAGGCCGTCGGCAGGACCGATTGCTGCCTGTCTACTTGAACACCACAATCCACTGTTTCTCTGTACAACAACTGATTGAGTAGCTTTAACCTGGGGCCTTCTTTAAACAATAAAGCAGTTCGCAAGTCAGGGGAATGCAACTTGGACACATCTTTCCTTGCACGCAGGGCATGAAATGCAGACTAAATCATAGGATCTTGGGATTGAGCCCACTGAATGCAGTCATTGTCAAATTGAGGTAGTGCACTAATATCTAGAACAGAAAAGTGGCAATAGGCAGCCGGTATGCAGGTATCAGGAGGGCCCAAGCTGTCTACTAAACAGTCTACTGTGTTCGCAGATATCTGTTCATCTCAGTCAAATTTTGGCACAAGGCTCGGATGTCAGGTTCAGACAGCCTGACCCAATCTCTCTTGGAAACTGGCCTTAGTGACAAGGCATCGGCATCAATATGGTTCAATCCTGGCCTGTATTCAACAGCATAATCATAGGTTGACAAGGTGGAAAGCCACCGGTGCCCAGTGGCATCTAACTTAGCTGAAGTCTGTACATAGGTTAACGGGTTATTGTCAGTCTTCACCAATATCTTTGCCCCATTGAGGTATTCATGAAACTGGTCAATGATGGTCCAGTTTAGTGCAAGAAACTCCAGCATGTGCACAGGGTAGTTTCACTCAGACGGGGTCAAGCTCCTACTGGTGAAGGCCACTGGTCTCAAACCATCCTCAATGGCGTGATACAGCACAGCTCCTAGACTCTGCAGACTGGCATCCGTATGCAGCATATAGAGCTTGGTGGGGTCAGCCTAGGAGAGGATGGGGGCATGGGTGAGCTGGTATACGACTGAAATGCTGCTTCACATTTGGGTATCCAGTGGGGCCCAAACAGTTCACCTGTGTGGAAGTACACTTTCTCTGGTTCTTTGACAGACCCTTTTTAATATTTATGGTTGGTAGGAAGGTAACCCTGGGTAAGAATCAAGAGCGGGCGAATCACCTTTGAATAGTCTTTTACAAACCTGCGGTAGTAGCCACAGAACCTCAGGATACATTGTTCTTTCAAATTATGGGGCTGGGGCCAAGTAGTCAGTGATTCAACCTTGCGGGGATCAGTCTCTATCCCTTCTGCAGATACTATGTGCCCTAAATACTTCATGGAGGTTTGGAAAAAAAAAAATGGCACTTGTCAATGGACAGCTTGAGGCTGAAGTCTTCCAATTGGTCTAGGACTTTAGTCAGGTCTCATGCTCCTCTAATGTGCGTCCAAACACAATGACATCGTCTAGGTACACTAGACATTCCAGCAAGTTCATCTTCACCACCGCATGTTCCATCAGTCGCTGAAAGGTTGCTGAGGGGCCTGAAATCCTCTGTGCCATTTTCAGGAATTCATAAAACCCCAAAGGACAGATGAAAGCTGTTTTCTCACGGTCCTCCAGGGCCATCGGGACCTGGTAGTATCCGCTGCGAAGATCCAATACCGAAAACCAGTTGCTCCCATTCAAACAATCCAGGGCATTTTGTATACGGAGCATGGTGCATTGATTGGGGATGGTCCGCTGGTTCAGGGTTCGATAATCAACACACATCCTTACCGACCCATTCTTCTTACGCACAACCACAATGGGAGAGGCATATGGGCTCCTTGATTCTTGTATCACACCAGCAGTGAGCATTTCCTGCAAGTGTCTCTTCACATCATCCATGTCTGCTGGGGCAAGATGTCGGGATCTCTCTCAAAATGGCCAGTCAACACGCAGGTGTATGTGAAGCTCTGCTCCGTGTCCCATTCTTTTAATGAACATTTGGTTCCTCTGATTAAGTTTCTTGCTAATTCTAGCCTTCCATTCAGCTGGCTATGGGGAATTACCAAAGTCAAATACTGTAAATCCAGGGACACACTCTCCTTCTCGGCAGAGCACTTGTTGCTGGGCAATACAGCAGTGTAAGCACTGTGTACTGTAGCTAGGGTGCACCCTCTGTCCCCCCGACTCTCTCGATCTGACATTCTGAATCTGGACCATCACTCATCATGCATAGGCATGGGCACGAGCAGGCAAGATGCTGGGTTTGACCAATAATCCCTCTGGCAACTTTCCATCTCCTGGTGCATCCAACATTAACATTTTGTTGTTTACGTTTCTCTTTAGGCGGACTTCTCCATGGATTGTGCACTGGGCATTGGGGGCCAATACCAAGGAGTCAGGTTCCTTTTTCCACACTATCATCACTGGCTCATCTGGGTCCACTTCATCGGGTCTCTGCTGCCAGTCATAAGCCCTTCTTACTAAGGCTGGAATTTTTTGGGCCCGTCCAGTCAGCTGCCCTTGTTTCTTATGGCAGAGTTGTGCTAGTCTCCCAAACATGTGGGCATTTGTTCCAATTAACAGGGGAACCCCATCATACAGTCCAGTGGGGGGGGGGGGGACACACACACTAGGGCCAGTGTCTCTACTTGCTCCTCTATGCCAGTGACAGTTGCAGGAAAAGACAACCAGAGGTGGGAATATCCTGGATATGGATAAGACTTGTCGCTCAGCCTCCACACATGTAGGCCTTTCAGGGACTGTAAGGGCACATCAGATAAGAAAAAATTACTCACCTTAGTAATGTTTCTTCTAATGGAGTCTTGCTATATTATGACTAATGCAGTTTGTCCCACCATTAGAACTGCTCCGGAGGTGAAAGAGTTAACTTCCATGCAGAGCATGGAACTTAGAGCGCGAGCTCGGTTAGAAAAGCTCTGTCTAGGACATTTCAAACTGAAACTGTCAGATTTTTACGAGCAAAACTCACCAAGGCTCTGTGTGGAAGCTGTAACCTACACTAGCCAACTGGCTACTAAAATATTAGCACATTTTCTGGTCCCAACACCAAGACTCAAGTCAGGGGACCAGAAAGATGAGATAAAATAAGCATAACACCCAAACACCCCAACAAGAAGGTGGAAAACATAAAAGGGGCATCAATAATTGCCAACAGTGGAATGCCCACCCCATACCCAAAGTAGAACTTCTGAGAGGGCAGGTTGGGGTCATAATATAGCAAGACTCCATTAGAAGAAACAACATTACTAAGGTGAGTAATTTTTTCTTCAAACAACATGAAGTCTTGCTATATTATGACTAATGCAGACTACACAGCAGTACCTCCATGGAGGAGGGACAGAACCTACTTAGGGTATAGGCTCTGAAGCACGGCTGTGCCAAACCGAGCATCCCTCCTGGCCTGGATATCCAGGGAGTAATGCTTGGTGAAAGTGTGTACTGTTTTCCAAGTAGGTGCTTGACATATCTCTAAGATAGGAATGTCTCTGGCAGCAGCTAGAGATGCAGCTGTACCTCTGGTAAAGTGAGCCCTCAGTCCTGAAGGGGGAACCTTACCCAGTTTTTGATAGCAAAATTGGATACAAGAGACAATCCACCTGGCAATGGATCTCTTAGTAGCAGGTTTCCCTTTCCCAACCTCACCATAAGTGAGAAATAGTTGGAGGGAGTCAAACCTGTGACCCTTGGTATGCTCTATGTAGTAACTTAGGGCCCTCTTAACATCTAAGCTGTGAAGCCTCCTCTCACCAGAGGAGGAATGGTCAGTGAAGAACACTGGAAGTGAAATAGATTGGTTAAGGTGGAAATCTGAAACCACCTTAGGCAAAAACTTCCTGTTAGTCCTGAGGACTACTTTATCCCTGCGAAAGGAAATAAAGTCAGTCTCCACTGATAAAGCCTGTAACTCACTTATGCGCTTGGCAGAAGTGATGGCTACTAGAAATACAGTTTTCCAAGTCAAGTACTTAAGCTCTGCCGAAGACAGAGGTTCAAAGGGGGGTTGCATCAGCTGAGCAATGCAAACATTAAGATCCCAGGCAGGGGCAGGGTCCCTGAATGGTGGATTGGTATGAAGCAATCCCCTAAAAAACTTGGACAATACAGGGTGAGCAGAAAGAGAAGAGGGCTTCCCTGCTGAAATAAAAGCAGAGACAGCTGCCAAATGCACTTTCAGGGTAGCTGGTCTCAGTCCCAAAGAATTAAGATGGACCATATAGTCCAAAACAGTGGGCAAATCAGCAGATTCCAGGGAAATATGCTTCCCAGAACACCATATGGAAAACCTTTTCCACTTGGAGTTATAGGTAGCCCTGGTGGAAGGCTTCCTAGAAGCTTTCAAGATTCGAGAACACCCTGAGAAAGTTGTAGATCAGCAAACTCTAACTCCTCAAGAGCCAGGCCTTGAGGTTGAGGGATTGAGATTCGGATACCAGACTCTCCCTGGGCACAGGTTAACAGATTGTGGTTCCTGGGGAGACACAGGGAAGATGGACTGCTAAGGACAGAAGGAGTGGGTACCAGGGCTGCCTGGCCCAGTCTGGAGCAATCAGAATCATCTTGCAGGGCTGAGATCTGATTTTGACTAGCACCTTGAACAGGAGAGGGAAGGGGGGGAAGGCATAGAGAAACTTCCCTTCCCAATCGAGGAGAAAGGCATCCAGGGGGACTGAGCCTAACACTGGCGGCCTGCAACAAAAAAGTGGAAGTTGATGGTTGTCTGGGGCTGCGAAAAGATCTATCTGAGGGGTGCCCCATCTGGCAAAAACTATCCCCAGTACTAGGGGATCCAGTGACCATTCGTGATGGCCCTGGGAAATCCTGCTGAGAGCATCTGCCAGGACATTGTCCTTGCCTGGGAGGTGAACTGCTATGAGGGAAGTGTTAAGGAATAAGCCAGAGACCACAACCATCGCCTCGTGCACAAGGCCAAAGACCGAAGTGCCTTTGTTCGCTGATGTACCACATTGTAGTGGTGTTGTCTGTTCTGACCTGTACCACCTTGTTCTGAACAGAT
This sequence comes from Neoceratodus forsteri, assembly GCA_016271365.2. Classification (NCBI taxonomy): domain Eukaryota; kingdom Metazoa; phylum Chordata; order Ceratodontiformes; family Ceratodontidae; genus Neoceratodus; species Neoceratodus forsteri. Next base: position 481,214,798 of record JADMNL010000022.1, on the reverse strand, counting down.
GCAGAAAAAACCTGAAGTGCTAGAAAACAGCTCTGAGTTCCAACAGATTGATGTGGAGCAGAGATTCCGGAGGGACCACAACCCCTGGGTGGAGAGGTCGCCCATGTGAGCTCCCCATCCCAAGAGAGACGCATCTGTAGTAAGGGTCAAGGAGTGAGATAAAGGGATGAAGGGCACCCCTTGTCTCAGATTGCTCTGATCCTGCCACCACTGAAGGGACTGGATCAGGGTTCGAGTCACTGGGATTAACTTGGATAGGGAATCTCTTCTTTGAGACCAGAAGGCTCTCAAATGAAACTGAATGTCCCTCATCTGAAATCTTGCTCCTTGCACTACAGCTGTGGAAGCAGCCATGTGTCCTAGGAGCTGCAGGAAATGCCTTGCTGGTCGAGAGACCTGCAGAGTGAAGGACGAGGCCAGGGCCACCAGGGTCCTTACCCTTTCTTGGGGAAGGAAGGCTCTGGCCTGCTTTGTGTCCAGTTCTGCACCTATAAAGATGAGTACCTGGACAGGTTCCAGAACTGACTTTGGAAGATTGAGAAGAAAGCCCAGAGAGGTAAGCAGCTGCTGGGTAACTTGCAGGTGTGATTTGACCTGATCTGGAGACGGACCCACAATGAGCCAGTCGTCCAGGCAGGGAAAGATGGCAATCTTTTGCCTTCTTAAATGAGCAACTGCTACTGCCAGACATTTTGTGAATACCCTTGGGGCAGAGGTAAGGGCATTGCTCTGAACTGATAATGGCCTGAGGGCAGTTCGAATCTGAGGTACTTTCGATGGGAGCTTCTGATAAGAACATGGAAGTAGGCATCCTTGAGGTCCAGGGAAGCTAGCCAGTCCCCTGGCCTTAGGGAGGGTAAAATCATTCCTAGAGTCGCCATTTTGAATTTTGGTTTTAAAAGGTGCTTGTTCAGATCTTAGGTCCAGGATGGGCCGCCACTCTCCTGTCTTTTTTGGGGTAAGGAAGTACCTGGAGTACAAACCCTTGCCCTGGTGTATGGGAGAAACCCTTTCTACAGCTCTGAGAGCCAGGAGGGTTGAGACTTCTGTTTCCAAGGCAAGAGTCTCTAGAGGGTTTGCAGGTGGAAAAGATCCGATTCTTATCTTTGGAAATTTTTTTTAAACTGAGAACCAGACCCTGGCTTACTACTTCCAGGACCCACTTGTCTGATGTTAAAGACTCCCAGTCCTGGACGAAGTAAGCCAACCTGCCCCCTACAGGTAATGGAGAACCGGCCCTGGGCATCCCATCAGGGTGCCTGTTTGGCAGGGGCTTTAGGCTGAGGGGTGGGAGCAGGCCTGCTTGTACCCCATCTGCCTCTCCCTCTGAAGAGCCCCCTCTGAACATAAGCTGAAGAGGAGGCCTGGGTCTGGTAAAAAAGGCCTGTGAAAAGGCCTGCCTCTACCCCTGGAGGGCTGCCTCTGAGGAGTGGCTTGCCGTTCCTTGGCTTGTGCACTCCTGTAAGTGGTTCTATATTCATCCATTTTCTTCATATAATTCTCTGTCTGCTCCCCAAACAAAGAATTTCCCACCACAGGAAAATCCATAACCTTAGACTGGGTATCCTGTGACAAAGTAGTACACCTGAGCTAAGCCAATCTACGAAAAGCCACAGATGTAGCCATGACTCTAGAGGATACATAATTAGAATCCACTGCAGCATGGAATTGCACCTTGGATGCCTCAATACCATCAGCAGCCACCTGCTCCAGCTCCTTGGCAAGCTGGCCAGGTGCCTGTTTGGCTAAAGCCATGACAGTATCCCATCTAGATTTTTGGTATCTCGCAACATAAGCCATATAGTTTGCTTGTCTGAGTCCTAAGGACGCTGCCATGTATTGTTTTTAGCCATGGCATCAATCTTCCTGAGTCCTTGTCAGGAGGATGTGAAGCCAGGGAATATTAGCTTTATCACAGGCTGCAGCCTGAACTACTAACATGGCTGCATTGCTGTGAAAGAAATTCTGTATCAGGACCTGACAGTGTACCTCCTGTCCATCTTTTTATCCACAGGAGGCACAGAATTAGGAGCTTTTAAAATTTTTATTGTTTGTTTCCTAAAAGATTTATGTAAAGGAATAGACAATCTCCTGGACTCTGGGATATCCATCATCTCTACAAAGTCAGGCTCCTCTTGCTCATCCACAGCCTCCTCTAAAGGAAGCTGGAGGGTTTCAGCAACTCTTTTATAAAACAGAAAATGAGAAGGGGACTCAGTAAGCCTAGGGGGAGATTCTCCTAAAGGTCTGTCTGGGGAGATGTCCGGTTCAATGGGCACATCCAGACTTTCAAAGTCACATTCACACTGTTCATAATCATCCTCCTCCCCCTCCTCTGGTTCATAAAACTCCTGGAACTGGCTCCTCAGAGTCAGCTTTACGTTTGCCCGAAGAAGTCTGGCCCTGGTCAGAGGGCACTCCCTCCGGTTCGGTTGGCACCGAACCGGGCTGGCCATCCCGGTCAGCGGACTTTTTGGCCTCTCGTTCCCTGAGCCTACCAACTCTCTTATCTAGGGTAGCTGCAGGGAAGTTCTTGCAAATCTGGCAGTCTGCATTGAGGTGGTCAAACCCCAGACAATAAACACATGTGGTGTGTGGGTCAACCTTGGCAAAGGCTTCCCCACATACACTACAGTGTTGAAACCCAGTGGGCCCGGTTTTTCTTTTGGGTTTCTCAGACATAATGCCAGCCTAACCAAAAACTTGCCCTTTTTTTCGGCAGTGCCAGGCAAGACACCCTTATCGGTTCCCAACCGTGTCACGGGTCGTGGAAAAACGTAATGAAATCAGTTTTTTTTAGAACCGATAAGAACCGGGAACCGCACTCTAACAAGCCTTAAAACGCTTCAGAATGAAGTTTAAAAACAATCTGATCGGTTCAAACCGAACCGATAAACATTTACAAGTTCCACACAGAAAACCTATCTATTACTTACAATACTATAGACAGAGCTTGAACCGATCGGTTTGCGGTTAAAATAATGACAATCGCGGTTGAATTTAACCGAGAAAAAACTCTCTAAACAGAGAAAATGAACTGAGCAGCAGGAGGAATCTCCGGAGCGACTGTTCAGTGAGGCGGAGTAAAGAATCTGACAGTTTCGGTTTGAAATGTACTAGACAGAGCTTTTCTAACCGAGCTCGCACTCTAAGTTCCATGCTCTGCATGGAAGTTAACTCTTTCACCTCCGGAGCAGTTCTAATGGTGGGACAAACTGCATTAGTCATAATATAGCAAGACTTCATGTTGTTTGAAGTGTTTGTCATACCAGTCCTGAAACACAATGGTCACTTGTGACCCACTGTCAAGCACAGCCCGAGTAGGAATACCATTCACAGCCACATTAGTCTCCATTGAAGGGCTCACTATCTTGGACCAGTCTGGAGGGACAGTAGCAGGGACTGGTACAAAGTTGGCCACAAAGAAGCTGGAGTTGGAATTTCCTGAGCCTTCACTGCAGTTGTTTCCAGCACCCCTCGGCCATGGTTTCGCTTTCTGGAGTTCCCCTTGAAGTCTGTATACAACCTTATCCAAGTCTTTTGGGGACTGGCATTCTTTCTTCATATGCCCCTCCTTCCCACAATTATGACAGAGTATGCTTTCTAGAGTCTGGTGTGGCTGAGGCATCGCATTGGGGGCTGAGGCAGGGGTACCACCAGCAGAAAATCGTGATTCAAGCTCTGTCTGGTGAGCATGGGGAGACGCCGCAGTAATTCCCTCACTTTCATAGTCAATTCATCAATCTTTGAGCTGTTGTCAACAGGTGATGCCTGGGAGTGCACCCCCAACCCCATAACAGACACACTCAGAGGTTTGGGCCCATTTTATCTCTGGAATGGGCTTGTAGGGAAACTGTAGTCCTCATTTCTCGGACCTCTCAGTATCTCGCCCCAGGGTGGAGCGTCCTTGCTAGCCTCCCAATGTTCAACTGGCACTGTATTTCGCCCCCGAGCATCACTCACATGTGCATCCTCGGTCATCTGGGCAGCAGCAACAGGAGGGCCCCCCCCCCCCAACGTGGCTGCCTCCTCTCAATCCTCAATTTCCTTCTTCAGTTCGTCATAGGTAGGAGGCGCATCCAACCAAGCAGCAAGGCGTAGCTGGAGCAGCAGTAATTCAGAGAATGGGGCTGACTTGAGAAGTTGGTCCAGCCTATTCCAATCTAACTTAGCTGGGGCCATGCCACCTTTCTTTAGGCATTCCTGTAGCACCACTTTGAGTCAAGGCACATACACTGATAAGGGCCCCCCTGGGTATTGCTAAGTGTTTTTGACCCTACCACACAGGTCCTCATCCGAATCGGGACTCGTACACATTTTCCAATGCATTCAAAAAATCTTGAGCAGTTGCTTTTGGATTACTAGCCTATGTAGCGTGGAGAGTAAGTCCAGCAGGGCCTCTGAGGCTTTCAACCACCCTTCTCCTCTTCTCTGGTTCGGGGCACTGCCATTCTCGGATTTGAGGTGCAACATAGTTTATCCAAGTCTCCCAATTGTCTCCCCCCCTGGGGTGTGAGGAGGGTGCCTGAAAACATTCTCAGCCGGCGATACGAGTCATGACTAATGGTGGGTACAAATTTAGGGTCCAGCACCGACATGGGCACAGAAGGCGGGGCAGTAACAGGTGCTGGAGTGGGAGGGGGTGTTGGGGAAGAACACCCCCAGGTGGCAGGAATAGTTTCTTAAAGTCCTCTACGGTTTTCCCTTCCGCCAGCAACAACTTAGCAAATTTCTCCTCAAAAGTCTCAGATATTGGTGGGAGCTCATCCTCCCCAGGGTCTTTACTGTTTTTTGTTATCACTCTCCAGGCGGCTAGGACCCCTTCTGAGGCAACAGTCTGTGGCACTTTAGAGCTATCCACAAGGTCACTACACTTTACCAAGGCTATGAAAGTTTGGGCGATCAAATCAGCCTGTCGACCCACCACCACAGGGTTTTTTTTTTTTTTTGTTTTGTTTTTTAAACATTCAACTTTGGAGAGTGCTCCATCTACAGTGTCCTTACTGTTACAGAGGGGAATATCCAGTATAAGCAGAGCATTTTGGGGGTCGATCTCCTACCCAGTACACCACCTCACTAACTGGTGTACAGCCATTTCTACTGGGGTAGCCATTAATCTTTAACAATATGTAATTTTTCGCCACTAGAAGGCACAAAATCCCAGCGGTGAGCCTCCAAGATCTAACCCCTAGGAGGCACTATTCTGTCTGCCTGCTGTCCCGGAGAGAGGGGGGAAAAAAAAAAGGAGTTTATTCAGACTGAATCAGAGTTGTGAGGACTATTTAAGCCACTGGACTGTGACCAGGCTTTAACCTGAAAAAGACCAAAGATTTGCTGAATGCGATCAGCCTGTTAGGATTTTTAGCCACCTCTGAACTCCCGGTTTGTGCAGAGACTCTAATTGCGACTGGATAGCAATCTGCTTGGTATAGTGGAATTTCTTACATGTAAATGTGCTGTGTGCTGTTAGTGGGTCATGATCTGGTTAACCACTGTGTGTTGAACTGTGTTCTGCTCGCTGGAGACTGCATCCAGCTCCAACGGACTGAATCCCGAATTCATTGCCATTTTGCCTGGGCCTTGCCACACTAGCCCAGCCAGACTACCCACTGCATCGAAAAAGCCATCGACGAGAGATCTACCTGGGGATCAGCACCCTGCTCAACGCTTTAACAGGAACAACGCCTCAGTGATTCGTGTGGGCCCTGCTTCTCCTGGCACTCCCACTCAACAATCTGCAGTCTCAATTTTGTCCTGCCTGTGTCCTGTATTGGGTTTTCGGGTCGGACGTTTTTGCTGCATTTAACCTGACTGTGGTTCCAGTTTGTGCCAAGAGTACTGTACTGTTGCTATTTACTGTGCATAACCTTGTTTTACAGGGGGTCACCAGGGTCGAGCCAAAGGAACCAGCCCTGGTGATAAGTGCAAACAGTGTGGGTACTGGTATGGTATACAAGGGGTACTGTGAAAGTGATTATCGTATATTGCTTAGGCCACTAGAAAGGAAAGAGGGGGGCTACAGTGTCCTGGAGGGCTGTGCCCAGGTTAGTTTGACCACTACCAACACTGACCTCCGGGTGGAGGCACCAGTTTCAGAACGCTGGCCCCTTAACCTGCTACTAGCCGCGCAGGCAGGGGTAGTAGCCCTTGGGAAAGCGCCACCTAGGGTTTACATACCCTTGGGAACATCTATGCCTCTTGCAAACTGAGGCTAATATTTTCTGAGCAAACATTGGCCATACTGCAGAAAGTGCAACTTGAGTATTTGATCCTGGGTGGTAAATTGAACTGCACACTCTACCCACAGTTGGATCACTCCACCACAGGGCACAAACACTTAATAAGTAAGAGACTGGGGCTGCATGAATTTAGACTAGATCAGCGGTTCTCAAATGGTGAGGCTAGCCCCCCTTGGGAGGCCCCAACCCGTTCCAGGGGAGGCTCAAGCAAGTCTGAAAAAGTAATGTATTTAAATTGAGTTTTATGTATTTTGTGTAAAGCAATGAAGGAAACAGAGAATATAATAGTAGGTGAATTTTATGTATTTATTTATAATAGGTGACAAGGAAAGGTGAATGAGCCAAGGCAAGGAAGGGTAGGTAGTGAATACATTTCAAAAGGTAACTGCAAAACAATCAAGAAATACACAATGAACAACAGCGCAAACAAATACAAACAATAAACTAATGAGTGCTGATAAATGATCCATTTGTAGACTGATGGCAGAACAGCCCAAATACAAGGGTTGAGCATAGCAGTGCTAAGAGCAATAGCAGGAAGGAGCAAAGTAATCCCAGAGAAATTACTTAGGAGCAGGGAAATGATGGGGAGAGGCAAATGTTATTTCATACTGAGAGGAAACAGAGAAAGTAGTCTGACCCATGAAGGCACTGCAACAAGGGGTAACAATGGTTCAAGAATGAAAATAGAGCAAGTAGGCTGGCCTGTGTGTGTGTGTGTGTGTGTGTGTGTGTGTGTGTGTGTGTGTGTGTTACAATAAGCTGAATAATAATATTTGTTCATTTGTTATTCAGATAACACCTTTGAGTACAGGAGCTCTTTTTCAAAGGTTCCACATCAGTATAAGACAAATAACTGAATGAAAGAACTAAATGTGAGCCAAGTACTCAAAGGGGCTTCAATTTATTCATGGTGTACTGCGAAAAGTACAGAATGTTATTCTTCTTTGGGAAGGCCCAAGATTATTTCAGTTTTTTGGGGGAGGCTCAAAATCTTTTCCATGGATTTGGGGAGGCTCACTGTGACAAACTAAGCACTATTGGACTAGACTGACCTGTGCTCTATGGACACTTGCCAACCCTGAAGAAAGAGGGTACACCTTTTCTAACCCACATACATCCTGGTCCAAGACAGCCTACCCATCTTCCCTACAAAGTTATAGCACAGGGTTATAGGTTACAACAGTAGATATTAGTGCAACTATTATCTGATCATGCCTAGGTCAGATCAGCTCCCCACGGATGCGGCAGGTGGAGCACTCATGGAGCTTCTCAACATACCATCTGGCAAATATGGCGTTTTGAGAATACTTGAACACCACTGGGATTATTACATGCAAACAAATGCTGGTAGAGCCCCTCTCAAGGCAATCCATTGGGAAGCCAGGAAAATCTACATGAGGAGTAATAATCATCTCATTTAAGGCCACAAGCACACATAAAACAAGAACAATTGTCTGAACTGGGGGCTAAGCTAAACAAAGACAGAAAAGTAGACATACTCCAGCCCATAAGAGGACTACTTAGGGTGTCAAACAAGCAATACATTTACTTTTCACTGACAGGGCACATACTTCCCTATTCTATAAATGACAATGGCTCTACAGCACGAATAAGGAAATAAACCCAGCCCACTGTCGGCAACGCTAACCAAAGGTAGGAGAGTCTTTATTCCCACAGTTGGGAACAGTGTGGGTCATTGGGTAATCAAAACACAGATCAAGGAGGCTTTTGCACAATTCTTTGAAAAATTGTACACTGGTGAGTGAGAGCAGGACATGGATAAGGAACATGCCTTCTACTACAGGCAACCAAAGAACAGGTCACCCGACTAGCAGCCCCTATATCAAAGCTGGAACTACAATGTGTTATATTGCCCAGTTAAGGCAGGGGAAGGCAGTGGGCCCAGAAGCGCTGACTGGATAGTACTAAAGAACAGGAACAGATTTTATGTAACACATATCTGAGGAGGAGCGGGAGAATGGGATTTACTAGAGTCATGTTACCTTGCCTTGATCAGCGTTATCCATAAACCCAGGAAGGATGCTGCCCTTTGCTCCACTTGCAGACCTACAGTACATCACTCCTCCACTGTGATGCTAAAATCTTAGCAAAGATGGTGGCCTCCTGTCTGGAAAGCATCTTCCCCTAGTTGTTGCATCCAGAAAAGGACATGCTTTGTCCAAGTGCAAGTGAGGAGACTTCTAAATGTGGTGATTAAGGGTGCTCAGCATCGGGGGGGGGGGGGCAGTATTCATACTCTTCATGGATGCTAAGAAAGCCATCGACAGGGCTGACTTGTGCTATCCATTTGCTGCTCTGGGCTGGTTTGGTCAGGTCGGACTTCATCTAGATGCGATTCTCTGCTGAATTACCAAACTACCCAGGAGAGAAGTTGATAAATGGTGGGTCATACAAGTACTTTAATTTATGTAGTGGAACAAGGCAAGGTTGCCTCTTCTCCCTGCTCCTGTTTGCCCTTGTGATAGAACTGTTAGCATTGTATATTGGTTTATGTATGTACGTACGTGTGCACAAGACATTACAAGCAACCCAAAGTTCAGGGGCACAGGTCATAAATTAGACTGTTTGGATGATTTATTAATGTTTATACCCCACCACTACAGCATAACTAAGATGGGAGCGGCATTTGAAAGGTTCTCTGCCTACAAGACAAGAAATCTGAAATCATGCAATCAGCCAGTATGTCGCGATGCAGCTAAGGAGAATACCATATAGGGTAGTGCCCGCAGCCATACTGTAGGAGCTCAAGTTATGGTCCATCCAGTCTGTCCATGGCTCCCCTTCTAACCCCAGGACCTACTGTCCCTAAGAGTTCTAGACCTCCCTATCGACCCCTCTAATTCCCCTCCCTGTTATTGTCACCCTGATAACCACTATGCCCCTTTACTCTGTTCCAACTGTGCTTGAAACCATGGTTTTGGCACCCGCCACCTCAGCTGATTGACTGTTCCACGGTTCCACTAACCCTTCTGTAAAATACTTGCTCATATCCCTCCTGAACCTCCCTTTTGTCAGTTTTCACTTGTGCTCTCATGACCTTGAATTGCTACTCATGCTAAATAATTCCCTGCAGTTCACCTTGTTCATTCCTTTCGAGAATTTGAAGGTCTGCATCATATCTGCGCCCTCTTGCCTAATCTCCAGTGAGTACATGTTCAGTACTTCAGTGCCTTGAGACATACCTCATTAAGGACCACCCAGTTTATAGAACTGTAAAATATTAAAACGTTTAAACATTTAGTTTTCCAGTGAGGAAAAACTATGCTCTTTTAGCCCCTCTCTTATACCTTCCAATAAATTTGAGTAAGCATAACTGGAAATCTATGATGTAAAATAAAAGTTCAGCTGTCTGATTTCCCCTGTGAAAGAAGTGAACATTACTTATTGAATAAACTTTGGTGAAATCTGCATGGTATTCCCCGGGCCAGAACAATCATGCAACACAGCAATGGCAATGCCCAACTTCAGCACCGTCTGTCCAAGCAGAGAAAAATGCTCGCCAGTTCTTGGAAGTAGGGTGCCAAAGTTTGCGCAACACAGCGTTGGCGTTGCCCTATCACTCAAACCCAGAGGAACAACATGCCACATATAAAAAAAAAAAAATCAGTAAGGACAGAAAACATCACACTGCAAGGGTGGTTTAAGCAGTGGGAAAAATTACTTACCGTAGTAATGCTTCTTCCTAAGGGATCCCTCACTATGCTTGGCAAGAGCAATCAGTCCCCTGGAATGAGCTGCCCTGGAGCCTAGAATTTTATTCTAGTTAGAGAACTTTAGAATGAGATTTGAAACTCTGTTGTGGTCACTCCCCTGCCCTCTGATGGCAGACTTATTTTTCAAACTGTGGGAGAGCAGTGACCACTCAAAACATTCTAACCTAAAACACACACACACACACACACACACACACGGAGAACAAATGGGAAAAAACTCAACATTTTCATTTGTGAGCTGAATGCAACAGGAAATGCTTAACTTCATTAAGAACAGGCTGTTGAGAGAATTTTTTCCAGATTCAGGAAGAGAAGGTAGGGAAGGGATTGTCAAGCATGGTGAGGGACCCCTTAAGAAACATTACTATCAGGGGTGTAATTATGTGGGTGGGGCAGGTCCCCCCAACATTTCATCATTGCAGTCTTCAATAACTTATTGTAAAATATTCTTATGGTTGTGCCCCCCTGCTTCCCTGCTGTTATAAAGTTACTCCACTGTTTACTATGGTGAGTAATTTTTCTCTTCAAACCCCAGGAATCCCTCACTATTGCTTGACAAGTGCAAAGTTCATAGCAGTACACCTTGGCAGGCTGGGTACAGAGCCTATTTAGAGAAAAGGTTCTGCAAGACAGCAGTGTCAAACTGGCATCCCTTCTGGACTGTATGTCCAGAGAGTAGTGCTTTGTAAAGGTGTGTACTGTTTTCCATGCAGCTGCTTTACAAATCTCCTGGATGGAGACACCTCTAGATGCTGCCACAGAGGCAGAGGTGCCCCTTGCGGAGTGGGGCCCCAAGACCTTCAGGTGGATGTTTGCTGGTTTTGCCATAACAGAAATATCCAGCAAGCAATGGTCCTCCTGGATGCTGGCTTGCCCTGGCCTACAACCCCACAGTTGAAGAAGAATCAGCATTTATATAGCACTTTTCATACACAGTGTAACCCAAAGCGTAGTTGTGTTGAAGTGGACCGGACATCCTTAGTGTGGTCCAGGTAACCGCATAATGCTCTTAACATCCAGGGAATGCAGCCTCTGGTCCCCTAGTGTGGATTTTTCAGTGGAAAAACACAGGAAGTGTGAAACTCAAACTACTTTAGGAAGAAATTTTCTGTTGGTCCTCAAAACTACTTTATCCCTATGTAAGATAGCGTAGTTAGGATCTGTACGCAGTGCTTGCAGTTCGCTTGCTTCCTAGCTGAGGTGAGGTCTACCAAGAAAACATGGGCCTTGTTAGTTGACCGGTGCCCTTGATTAATCACCAAATGACCACTACAATATATAAAAACAGTGCGAAAGCTGCCTCCGTAGACTATAATGGAGCACGTCCCCATGCTCTCCCTAGGATCACGTCATAACTTGGCCAAGTGCAGGGGCAGAGCATGGGCAGCTTTTCACACCGGAAGTAAGAGTGATCCAGTGGGAGTAAATTTACGAGGGCTACTACATTTAAACTATTACAATATTTTTGGGCATCTATACATCAACATCATTTCCCAGAAGCAAGGCACAGATATTTCAGGTGCAAATACTACTTCATTTAACTGGGTGGATCTTTTTAAATAAAGATAAGAATCATCAAGTGGTGCTGAAGAAATCTGTACTGCTGCAAAATAAAAATGCAACACAAAGAAAAAGTCATTAAAGGAATTAAAATTGCAGTTCCACAAAGTGGGAACTGCATTAAAAAAAAATGAAGGATTCTCTGTTCCCTGGAACCACAAGGGACAGAGAAACACACACCAACTAAATAAATATCAAAAAGTAATTAAAAGAAATACAATACTGAAAAACAAAAGTAATAGACCAGAAATGTCAGCACTTTGAAGAGCGACTTTGGGTAATGTTTCCTCTCTGGTGGAGAAATAAATCTGCTGTTAGAGGGCAGGGAAGAGCATGCCCACAGCAGAGTTTTGAATTTTATTCTAAAGTTCTCCAATTAGCATATAATTCTAGGCTCCGTGGCAGTGCATTCCAAGGGACAGATTGCTTTTGTCAAGCAATAGTGAGGGATTCCTGGGGTTTGAATCATTCTTTACTGAATTAATATACTAAAAGCCAGCAGAATAGGCCTAATGGTCTGTCATGTCTGCTTGGTAGCCAGCCATCTGGTGGGTGCTCGCTTTCCTGCCCCCCCCCCCAGCCCCCGAGAGGGTCTTCTTTGGCTTCACTTTCCCCTTGTACCTGTCCCACCCCTTCTTGAAGCCCTCCACTGTGCCCTCCTCCACCACCAGCCTCCCGGGCAGTGCACTCCATGGCTCCGTCACCCTCTCAGTGAAGTAATGTCTCCTGCATTCCCCCTGTAATTTCCCCCTCCAGCTTCCACTCATGCCCCCTGGTTGTTCCCCCCTTTAACCTCAACAGCTCCTTGGTTATTCCCTCTACATATCTGAAGACCCCCATCATGTCTCATAGATACATAGATACATAGTGTCGGCAGATAAGGGCCTATGGCCCACCCAATCTGTCCATTTGAGCTTGTAAGTTCAGTTTATGTTTTCCTAGAAGTCTGTTGCCCCTTACCCCTGACCTCCAGAATTCCTTTATGTCTATCCCATGCATTCTTAAATCCCCGTGATTGTTTCAGCACCCACCACTTCCTCTGGCAGGGTGTTCCACTTGTCCACCACCTGTTCTGCGAAGAAATTCTTCCTCACGTTTCCTCCGAATCGTCCTCCCTCCAACTTTATCCCATGCCCTCTAGTCCTGGAACATCTTTTTCACTTAAAAATAGTGTATTCCTGCACCCTGTTCCTCCCCGTAAGATACTTGTATGTCTCCATCATATCCCCTCTCTCCCTCCTCTCCTCCAGAGAGTACATGTTCAGTTCCTTCAACCTGTCCTCACAGGACTTGTGATGCAATCCATGCACCATCTTTGTTGCCCTCCTCTGAACCTTCTCTACCCTGCCTATGTCCTTGCGTAGGTAAGGTCTCCAGAACTGTACACTGTACTCCAGGTGGGGTCTCACTAGTGTCTTGTATAGTGGAATATGACCTCCCTTTTCCTGCTGGTGATGCCCCTGCCTATGCATCCCAGCATCCTATTTGCTTTACCTGATGCCTTATCACACTGTTTCCCTACCTTGAGGTCATCAGAGATGATAACCCCAAGATCCCTTTCCTGCTTGATGCATGCTATATCCTCACCCCACAACTGATATATTGTGCCAGGGTTTTTGTGCCCATATGCATTATCTTGCACTTCTTTGCATTGAATTTCAACTGCCAAACCCCTGACCATTCTTCAAGTTTCTGCAGGTCCCTTCTCATTCTGTCTATACCCTCTGGTGTGTCTACTCTGTTACAGAGCTTTGTGTTATCAGTGAACAGTGAAATTCTGCCTTCTAGGTCCTGCGCAATGTCTCACCTGTCTCTCCTCCAGTGTGTATAGCCCAAGCTCTTCCAGTCTCTCCTCATAGGGCACCCCCCCCATGCCATGAATCATCCTGGTCATCCTCCTCTGGACCCTCTCCAGCAGTGCTATGTCCTTCTTCAGATGAGGTCTGCAGAACTGTACACAGTACTCTAGTTGTGGCCTGACCAAGACATTATACAGAGGGAGGATCACCTCCCTCCTCCTGGATGTAATCCCCCTGGCTATGCAGCCCAGTATCCTGTTTGCTTTGGCTGCGGTTCTTCTACAATTTTCAGAGTTATTCATTTTGACGTCTACCACCACCCCTAGATCCCTCTTGCCAAATGTGGCTTGCAGTGTGACACTCCCTGGTGTATACATGGCCCGGGTGTCTGACCCCCAGATGCAGCACCTTACATCTATTTATTATTACAAATTATTTACACAGACACACAGGAACCCGGTCCCCTAAAGCACACCTGGTTAGCACTGTACAGACAGTTCCAATCCGGATCCTGGTCTTGAGTCAGGATCTTGGGGTCCCTTTGCAAAGGCTGTAGCCTTAACACAAATTTTCCACCACCACCACCACCACCACCACCACCACCACCACCACCACCACCACCACCACCACCACCACCACCAAATAGGTAAGGTTATATCTCAGGCCAGAATCTATTCTATATAACTTTACCAGACTCTCCCACTAGGCTAAATGCCTTTTCTTCCTAATAAATCACCCACAAACACACTAGTGTCTGGTTAGCAGGTGCTGCAGGAGGCATCCCCACTGTAGGGAATTCTGTTCACTGATGGCATCCAGAGGTAACCATGCCAGGCTAATCTCCAGTGCTGGCTTTTTGTTTTTTTCTTTCTTTCTTATAGGCAGCTATTCTTCCCTTGACCCCAATCCCCAGAGCTGAGAAGCAGAATGGAGACACCATCACATGAGCACAGCAGTTTAGCACATCTTCATAAGTTCGCTGTTTACGTGCATCATTATGTGACCGTGGCTGATGTGCAATCCAAAGGGTCTGTGACACTGCGGGTGACTGGCTGTGGTGAGTGCTAACTGCTGGATTCTGCCCCATTACAACAGAGTAGGCAATGGAGCCAGAATGATCTTTGTGGTGCGACAGCTAAATTCAATGTTTTCTGCCCTTTTATGGACTGTTCTGTCCAAACAAAACCATAGTCCTTTGGCTCTGCTCCCCTAGAAACAAACAAAGCTATATTGAAAGCCCTTTTAAGGGTTAGAGATGGTCTGTTAAGGCAGGCCCAGGGGCATGGAAAAAGGAGAATTGGGCAAGGAAGCCCCCAACCAAGGACTTTGTGGGGGCAGCAGCTAACAATCACAGTTAATTTAAAAGCCCTCAAAGGCTAGTAAAGGACGACACTGAGCGAACCAAAAGGTAGGCAGGAAAATGATTTCAGAAAGAGCCCTTCTAGCATGCTAGCAGCAATAAGTCTTTTATGCTTGGTCCATTCATGACCAAATGAAACATGGGGAAAAAATGGGGCAGCATGCAACTCAGTTTATGGGCATGTAGATGTCTCACTAGGCAGGACATTTTTTCTGAATTTCAGTGAGTATATGTATATGTTTATGTGTATGAGTGAGTATTTATTTATTTTTCTTTATTCATTTATCGATTCAAGGATTACAATTACCTTTGAGCCCAGGGCTCTTTTACAAAGGTTCCACGTCATAAAGGTTAAACATCATGGGTTACAAGGTTTACACATGTTGCAAAAGAAGACATTCGATGAAGATAGGACAGAGGGGGTTAGGAGGTGAGGAAGAGGGCAGAAGCAGGGGTCAGGGAGGAGCAGGGAGGCAAGAGGGCAGGGGAGGGGATAGTGTGGGGGGTTGTAAAGAGTACGAGGCAGCCAGGCGGCATTGTCAGTGGCAAGTGCTGGAGAGGATGGTGTCCATGGAAGGTATGTGCGGTGGGCATGGGGCCCAGCAGAGGTGAGCGTAAGAGGATAGGTGAGGAACATTAGCCATGGCAATCACTGGAGCTGGAGGCAACAAGGGTGTTTCGGAGCCTGGATTTGAAGGCACCAAGGCCGGTGGTGGTGATAGTCTCATTTGCGAGACCATTAAACCAGGAGGGTGCCCTGTAGGCGAATGAACGTTGGCCTTGGCTTGTGTGGCAGTGAGGGATTCGAAGCAGCTGCGACTTGAATCCCCTGGTGGTTCTAGAGCTGTTTTTTGTTTGGAGAAGGGTGCAGACTTTGGGAGGGGCGAGCCCCAACTGAATTTTCTTTGCCGCCACACAGGTTTGGTATTGAATACGGTTTTCAAGTTGCAGCCAGTTTGTGTATAGAGGTCGCAGGTGTGCGTGAGGTGGTTAGCTCCAGTGATGAGTCGACAGGCCTTGTTTAGGGTGATGGACAACCTTCTGAGTGGCGTGCGAGTGGTGGCGCCATAGATGACAAGGCCATCTGGGAGATGATGGAGCATTAAAAGTGGCAGCGAGGGCCTCTTTGGTCAGGTGCCTCCGTAGGCAATAGAGTAGACCCAGTCTGCAGTTCGCAGTTTTTGCCACATTAGTTATGTGGGTAGCTTAGGACAGGTGGGAGTCTAAGGTGATTCCTAGATATTTAAAGGATTCAACCTGCTCCAGAGGGCTTCCTAAGCAGGTGTTCAAGGAGAGTTGGAGATGTTTGTGCTTGTTTTGGTGGCTGGTGAAGATCATGGTCTTGATTTTTTTCTGGTTAAGAATTACCTTGTGTTCTTTGAACCCGTTTTCAACCAAGGTGAAACCATGCTGAAGGGTTTGTTGTAGGCAGCTTTGGTCCTGATTGAAGGCAAGAATCAAAGCATCATCTGCATAGAGTATGATTTGTAGTGGACTGGAGGTGGGGAGAGGGTTGAGGAACAGGCTGAAAAGTAGTGGGCCCAGGATGGAGCCCTGGGGAACTCCCGAGCGCACTTTAGTGTCAGAGAGCACGTCCACTATTTTCACACATGGTCTGGTTTCCAAGGTAGCTGTCGAACCATGCCACAGTTTCAGAAGAGAGGCCAGAGATCTGTAGCTGACGAAGCAGGAGGCGATGGTGGACGGTGTCAAAAGCCTTTGACAGGTCTATGAATATAGCCCCCATTAGGAGACCGTGGTCTAGGGAGTTGTGGATGGCACCCATGAACTCAAGAAGGGTAGTGGTAGTGCTATGCCCTTTTCTAAACCCATGTTGCTGCTGGCAAAGGATGTTATGTTTGCTCAAATGGTCGGTGAGCTGGTCCACTACTATTGGTTCCAGGGCCTTAGAAAGGGGTGGGAGGATAGAGATAGGGTGGTAATTCCCATGAGAGGTCCGGTCACTGCTTTTGTGGATTGGAGTGACTGTTGCTGACTTCCATTTATCTGGGAGCTGGCTGAGAGAGAGGGAGAGATTAAAAATTCTGGTGAGAGGCTCCAGTACTTCCTCTAGTGTGAGGGACAGAAACTTGAGGTCCAGTGTATCAGCACTTGCTCTGGTGTTGCCAATGGCTTTGGAGATGCATTTCCTGACTATATTTTTGTTAACTGCTCTGAAGTGGGGGGGGGGGTTGGGTAGAGTCTGATGGGTGGGAAGAGGAGTGTCACTGACGTTGAAAAAGTTGGGGGTAGGATGCTGCTGAGGTCAGTGAAGGCATCATTGAAAGTATTGGCAATGACTTTTTGTCCAGGGTAATACTCCCATTAATCTTGGGAACAGTTGGGGGTGATTTGGACTCCTTCCCGGTGACATCTTATGAAATCCCAGAATGCTCTCCCATTTCCCCATGAGTCAGTGAGTGCTTTCTTGTGGTAGTCAGATTTCTGTTGGCGAATGGATTTGGTGCAATCATTTCTAGCTCTTTTGTATTCTTGAATGTCTGCTTGATTTCCAGTTGATCTGGCCTGTTCCCAGAGATGGTCCCTGTGTTTTAACTTCTTTAGGAGTGAGCCTGAAAGCCATGGGTTGCAGCGAGATTTAACTTTGCATTTTTTTAGCGGGGCAAAGATGTTATAGGCTTGTATGTGTGTGGATGTATATGAAGCCCTGAAGTATTTATGCTGCATTTTCTTGTATGTACCTACAATAAATGGGTTATTCTGTTTTTAGACTGTACGCCTCACATCTGTGGCAAAGGCTGCAATGTTTTTTGGGAGACAAAGAACCTCTGTGCGCAGACACTGAGGCAATGGTTACCCCAAAGGGCATTTGGCCGGGAAGCCAAGTTTCAAAGAAATACAAAATCACACATGCTCCCACAATGCAAAGCATCATGGGCTGCATATGCAAATCACCACAGAATATTATGCTGGTTCAACTTTAAATTGTTTTTTGTTTTCAATTAGGTTCACCACAACATAACCCAGATAGACCAGCTTAGGGTAGCTGGTTCATTCCACTGGGGTGTCCAACAGACGAAGCATACTGATAAGTCCTGGTAGGACGAAACACATGTCTATGTCTTCTGTTGGCACCCTTTGCAAACTGTGCGAGAGGCCTTTCGGCACCATGCATTTCTGCTTAAAGTTGAACCAGCATACCCATGATGTGTGATTTTGTCATGTTTTTTGTGCTTTCCTGTGGGTATAAAACCAAGTGCCCTGCAGGCCTTTCTCCAAAGCAGAACAAGCACACACGTAGTCATTAGGAAAGCTTATAAACTGGGCCATCATGCTTGCACAGAACAGCAAGGCAAAACATTCCACAGTCTATTTAGAAATGTAAATGGCTCATTCAACCATTAAAATTTTTTCTGATAGCTGGTACGCTAAATCACACATGTTCCATGGGAAGTGACCTAGTTACTGGAACATTACATTCAAGGAGACAATACTCCATGTTTCTACTCTCAGGAGAACAAGAGAAAGATTTCTTATCTGCCTTTCTATTGAAATGCAAACTGAAAAACCAGCTCTCCTAGATTTCACAATTAGGATCAGACATGGACTATTCCAACAAAATAAGCAAGTGCAATCCCCCACCCCACCGGCTAGGCACACATTAAAACCATCTTACTCCAGGTTATGGGGTGCTTAAATTTACTGCAATCCTCAGATTGTGGCATTTTGATGGTGGTGCTGGGGGCTTTCAGCATAGATGGTCCAGGATGGGGGTGGAGTGTGGAAGCACAGATAACCAGCACACCAGATGAGATTTTTCAGTGCAAATATTGTACTCCTCATTTTCAAATCAAGAGAAGTAAAACCAAATTCAGATGTGTACAAATTCCTAAATTGCTTTTAGTGAGTATTTTTTTTTTTTTTTTTTAAACCATCTATTTTTGTTAATACCACTGAAAAACCACATTTTCTTCACTGTCTCATTCATTGGCACGGTCACCAAGATGTTAAGCTTAAGAGAAGAAAAGAAGAAGATGTTTTTTGTAATATTTTCATTTACTATGCTTTTTGTTGCCATAGCTCTGTAGCTCAGCCCCCCACATCCTCCAGTCTCCACTCACCCCTTGGGATGGCGATGGTCCTCCCAGGCATACCCCGAGTGGGGCCACTGAGCAGACATGACCCATGGAAGACTGTATTCGGTTCCCGGCAGCCGCAGACTTCCAGTGGTCCTCCCTAGCTTAACCCCCAGAGCAGGGCCGCAGGACCGTGTCGAACCCGGTGGAGGGCTGTACTTAGTCATCAACTGAGTGTTGCGGGTGGGTGTGACAGGACCAGAGGAGTGCAGCATCATCAATGGCTGGCATTTTGGATGGCGTGTCCCCCCCCCCCCCGGGAGGCACTGCATACAATGATGTAGTGTGCTGACGTGCTGACATCTGGCAGGCATGCCTCCCTAACATCACAGCCTTGGCAGCAGCTCCCCCTGGCCTCTGCCAGGGGTCAGTCTTGTGCCAGATGCTCAACCTCCCCCCCACAAGGATGACAGCAGGCCATGGGATGCTCCATCCGCTTCCCCCGGCCGGCCCTCCAACTCCCAGATCTGTTCCTGAACCCGGGTCAGCTTCATGAGCAGTAGCGCTACCGCTGCGCCAGCGGGCCAGTCCAATGAGGAGATTTGAAAACCGAATACTGTGGTGTCATGTCCACATTACATCAATTTAAAAATATCTTTCTTTGGCTGGTCAATGTAATTTGTTTCCCTGCTGCTGATGATAGTGCACATTACATTTGCACACTGCCCAAGTAATACTGGCATAACATTTAAAAAAAAAAAAAAAGAATCACTGCACAAAACACACAAGTTTCAACAACACAGTACACAACAACAACTTAAACCCTGTGTGTTACATTTACTGTAATTAGCATAGTTCAGTCATTTTCCCCCTCATCATTTAGGTAATGGCAGGCCTGCCTGCTGCCCACTACTTACTGTGTAACCCCTTACCACTGTCACTGCCTGGTGCTCAGTGGTTGAAGGCCGCCACTCCCACCTTATTTCTTGCTCAGGCTATGGCTGGTCCTGGCAACGACAGCACTTCTCGTCCATCATTTGCACACATGCTGCAGGACTTGCTGAGATTTCTGTTATTCATGAAGTCGTGCCGCTTACTTGTACTGCTCACTACAAATGCCTGCCTGTCCGTCCTTGAGGTGTGCTGCCACTGCTCACTCCCATGCTCTCAAAGACTAAACAAGAAACAACATACCTCAACTGCTATGAATTTTGTACAGCGCTGTTATTTTCACACTCAGATGTACCTTTGGTCCGCATAGGTTAACTGTAATGTTAGAGCTATTTCTGGACAAAAACTATTAAATCATTGAACTAAGTTGATAGAAACGTTCCTTAACACTAACTATATGGGGCCGACCATCTGTAGAAATGCCATTGTTTAAAATAAGTGCTACACATTCTGTCCATCTGCTATGATTTTGAAGGCCAGTGGTACAATTTTTAATGCTGAGAAGTTGAGAGGTATGAGAAACATGCATGCACGCAACAGTGGGGGAGCAGGAAGATCGAAGATCAAAGATCATGCATGCCAAATGACAGAAATGAGCAAGCAGAAAAAGGAGCAGAGGTGGGGGGTGGGAGTGGTGATGAAAGGGAGTTGTGACCAAGGTAGGTAACAGATGAAACCAGCCCTTTCCTGGCAGGAACTCTGGACATCAGGCAGTTTTCATGGGGACAAAGACAGTATAACACTGTCAGCCCTGCAGTAAATGAGGCATACTTTGTATGCAGATCCTTAAAAAAAGGCTTGTAAATGCCCTTTTGAAAAGCTTAATTAAGGGCTGTACACACCTTATCTGGAGCATTGCAGATGGCAGATGTGGGTGATGGTAGTGGCACAAATGGTAGCCAGGGGAAGGGAGTACATTTGGCAGCTGTCCCGGTGGTCAGAAGAATGAAAAAATTACTCACCCTAGTAATTATGGTTCTTCTAATGGAATTTTGCTGTATTCTGACAACTGCAATGATTCCCAACCTTTGAACTGCCCCGGAGAACAAAGGGTTAACTTTCTATGCAGGGCATAGAATGCTGAGCTTGAGCTCAGTTGAAGTCTCTGTCTGGAGTGTTTTTTTTTTTTTTTTTAAATTTAAGTTTATTGGTATTCATTGGGTACATTTAAAATGGACCAGCCAGACAGAGTCAGTTCCAATTACAAAGACACAAACCATTTAGAGAAACAACCAGTGGTAAATTTAGTAGAAAGGAAGTGACCCACATCCATATATTTCAGGTATCATAAGAACATCTCCAGAATCTTAAGGGGACAAGACCCGTCAGGCTCTCCCTCAACTAATTAGGCCATCCCCGGCGGCTACCCCAGTCTGAGATTGTTTTTAGAGGTGTTTCCACTTAGCTTCGCCCTAGACCGGCAGAGATCCCCGGGCAGCGCCACCGGAGGGGCTCACCGGGGGAGCTCCACCTTCTAATCCCCGTCATACCTCCCATTTCGCCCATCTGCGGACATAAATCGGTAACCTACAATTCATCTTATAGGTTATTTCCTCCATATCCGCCACCTCCTGCACTACTCCAATCCAATCAACCAGGTTAGGGGGATCTTTTTTCAACCACAACCTAGTGATTGACTTATGGGCTGCCGCCAAGAGGAGGGACCAAAGATATAACACATCTGCTCCAGCCAGGTTCTGAGGGGGACTTCCTAGTATGAGATTTGTCCAATCCAGGGGAAGGCCCAGGTCAAACAGCTCTGCCAGTGCTTGAGTCACCACTCCCCAGAAGGGCTTAATCCGAGGACAGGACCACCAGACATGCAGATAGTTCGCCCGGGTCTCCCCACACAGCCTCCAGCAAACCGGGTCCCGATCAGGGGATCTTTTGTTCAGTGACAAAGGCGAAAAAAAATAACGTATCCTCACCTTCCAACTGAATTCCTGCCAGAAGGGTGAACAAGTAGTTCTGGAGGCCAGCCTAAATACTGACTCCCAGTTGATTTCCTGTGGGCCCACCTGCCCCTCCTCCAGCCACCTCCCTTTGACTTTAATCAGCGGATCCTTTCTTAATCCCATCAGGGCTTTATAAAGCATGGAATTGAGACCCGATGATTTCTGCGATGTTAATATTATGTGTAGACTCTCTAGAAGGGGAGCCGCCTTTCCCCCTGAAACATCCCTTTTTCGGCAGGAGAGGATATAATCTCTCGCCTGCAAATATCTGAAATGATCCGTTCTACGCAGTCCATATTCTCTGCATAGGGTTCCAAAATCCACTACCTCTCCTTCCGACAAACTGCCGAACGAAGATTAAGCCCCCCTTCTCCCAGGTCCTAAAGGTATGGTCAAGGAGGGATGGTGTAAAATCAGCGTCCCATGATAACCTATGCAGCGGCCATAAGGAGGTTCTTAATTTGTACTTCTGCCAGGTCCTATGGGTGGCCCTCAGAGTGTCCCTGACCGTCATTAGTGAGGGAGGGGGATGAGCTCTGTCTGTGATAAACTGTAAGGAACAAGGTCCTAACATTGGGCCCCGTTCCTCCTCCTCCTCCAGTGTCTCCATCTCCTTCCAATTAGCTGCATATGAAGGAACAGACCATTGTAGTGCCCTCTTCACTTGTGTGGCGAGGTAATAATCTTCAAGGTCTGGTAAGGATCTGCCCCCTTTTATCTTAGCCAGTTGGAGGATCTGAACATTTATTCTAGATTTTTTATTGTTCCAGATAAACTTTACGATCATTCTGTGCCAGTCAAAAAAATGAATTTTAGGTATAAAGGTCGGGAGGCATTGAAACAGGTATAGAAATTTGGGCAGGATATTCATGGAAATGGAGTGGATTCTCGAGTAGAGCGGAAAATTCAGCAAGGACCATCTGCCTAGGTCCCTTTGCACTTGGTTGGCGAGTGGTACATAGTTTGCCTTAAAAAGCTGTGCGTTATGTTTAGTCAAGGTAGCCCCCAAATACTTGATTTTGTCCGCCTGCCAGTTAAGCGGTAAGAGTTCCCTTAGTCTATGGGAAGGGGAGTAGTAGAAACAAAGCACCTCCGTTTTGGTCCTATTGAGGGCATACCCCGAATATTCGCCAAATTCTGACAGTACTGACCACACCTGAGGAATAACCAATTCTGGGTGGGACATGCAGAGCAAAACATCGTCTGCATACAACGATATGCTCCGCTGCTGCCCCCCCACCTCAACTCCCTGTATTCCAGGGAAGGTACGAATGACCTCTGCTAGTGGCTCTATATAGAGGGCGAACAACAATGGGGATAATGGGCAGCCCTGTCGGGTGCCCCTGTTGAGTGTAAATCTATCTGAAAGACCCCCGTTGACCCTGACACATGCTTGCGGACCAGAGTACAAAGACTTTAAACTATTAATAAAGGATTGCGGGAATCCCATCTTTTCCAAGACCGCAAATAGAAATGACCAGGAGACCTTATCGAAGGCCTTCTCCGCGTCTAAACTCATGAGACATGCGGGAAGCTGCATGTGGATGGTGTCAATTATATTGATCGCTGATCTAACCCAGTCTGGGGCCTGACGGCCCTGGACAAACCCCGTCTGGTCCAGATTAATGAGTGTTTGGAGAATTGGGTTCAATCTCGAAGCGAGAATTGAGGTAAAGATTTTATAGTCTGAGTTCAAGAGAGATTGGCCGATAAGATTCATAACGAGAGGGGTCTTTATTTTCTTTTGGTATGAGTGAGATTGTGGCGTATTGCCATGATGGGGGAATTGGTCGCGCCTCTCGCCATATCTCCGAGAAGACGCCTAACAGTATGGGGGCCGTTTCTGCAACAAAGGTCTTATAGAATTCGGCCCCAAAGCCATCAGGTCCTGGGCACTTCCCACTCTTCAGGCCCTTAATAGTATTTAGGATCTCCGCCTGTGTAATTGGCTTGGTTAACGCCTGGCCTTCTTCCCTTGTGAGTTTAGGGAGGGGGATTGTCCCCAGATAATCCATGATTGCCTGGGCTGGTGGCTGCGCCTGTGGGGTATACAGTTTGGCAAAGTAGGTGACAAAAGCCTCTGTAATCTCCTTCGTCTTATTGGTCATCTGGCCTGTGGTTGGAGAAACAACTTTAGTTATTGTGGCCCTGTCTTTATACTGTCTCAAGCGAGCTGCTAGTAATCTAGTCCCTCTGGGGCCTCCCTCGTAGTACTTTTGTTTGAGAAAGAAGAGACTTCTCTCTATCTCCTCCCTTTGCAACTTCTGATGTTCTGTCCTCAGCGCTTTAAGTTCTAGGTCTCTCTGCCTGTCCCAGCGCACTTTTTGTCTAGCTTCTAACTCCCTTATATCTGTCAGCAGATTTTGTTGCCTGAGGAGGCGTTCCTTCTTTTTCTGGGCGGCTATGCGTATAAAATGCCCCCTAACTACAGCTTTCATTGTGTCCCAGATAATCTGCGGAGACACCCCGGGGGTAGTATTTTCCTGAAGTGTATCCGAAAACACCCATTTAATTTTATCCAGGGTTTCTTTATCCCTAAGCAGAGAAATATTAAGCCTCCAGTGAGTTATTTTCCTAGGCAAGGAGAGAGCCACCTCCAAAAAGATGGGACTATGATCTGACAGAGTGGCTGTGCCCACCCACATTGAGGGGAAGCCACCCACTCTGTCTCTAAAGGTAAAAAATGTGTCAATTCGAGAATAAACTTTGTAACGAGAGGAGTAACAAGTGTAATCCCTCCCTCTTGGATATTTCTCTTGCCAGATATCTACTAGTCCCACCTGGTGCAGGGCTTGTTTAATCTTCCTCACCTTTTGCCGATCATTGGCCTTAGCTGAAGTGGTGTCAGTTTCCTGTCCCATACCAAGTTCCAATCTCCCCCCCATAATCAGCGTGCCCTGGACTTCTCCGCAGCCAGTCGGGCAATCGAGGCATAGAAGTTGCCGGAGAGTCGGTGGGGCATAAACATTAACTAAGGTTCAGGGGTATCCTGTACTTTGCCCACCACCATGATATACCTAGCACCAGGGTCTACTACGGTCTCTTCTGTTCGAATGGAAACGTAGCCGCCAACATAATGGCTACCCCCCGCTTGCGGCCCGCTCCGAGGGACGCAGAGAATATATGGGGATATGCCCTTGACTTCAATTTCAGTGTTTTAGGTGTGGACAGGTGGGTTTCCTGTAAGAATACCACCTCACAGTTTTGCCTGGCAACATACTTCTGAATTTGTTTTCTTTTAACCGGGCTGGAGCAGCCATTGATATTGTAGGAGAGCACTTTCACATTTCCACTATTCATTTATAATCAGCATTACTAACATTCTTGGGCAACTGCGAACTGATCTCAACATGTCTGCTAAGCGTATCTTGTCCCAACTGCATATGTACCCATTTAACTTTTCTAACCGGTAAACATTACAACCAGAGAACAGGAAAGTCAATAACCCCCAACCGTGGGAACAAAAAACCTGCACAGGACATTCCTCAACTGAGGGCCTGCGCAAAAATGATAGCAGGGCAGGTGAGTATTTCAACCCTCTCCTGCACCTGCTAGATGAAATAGTTGATGTACTTTCTAGGGAGGGCTGGCAGAATGTTTCCAGCCGTAGGGCAATTGCGCAGCCAATATTCCGAAGGGGACTCCAATCCAGGAGAATCTCACCCTTCCTTCGGGGGGGACCCCTATATGGGACACCCTACAGTCAGCGATCTGTAGGCTCCGTAAGATCCCTCCTCAGTCCTGGATCCTAAGAGATCCACACTATAACATTTGCCATCACTCTGTGTATCTACAAAATGACCGGCCCAGAGTGATGCACTATATGCATCTGTAGCGTTAAGCATCTGGAGAGAGAGAGAGAGAGAAAAAAAAACCCACATGCCTCTTCCCCAGTCCATGATGCTACATGATGAGATTGAAGTAGTCATCCAAAGTCTCAGAGCGCTCATGGCAATACCAGCTCCACTCCAAGTCACCCCATCAATATGTCTTGAAGATGACATCCATCGTTTCAGCTATGTCTAGACCGAGACAACTAGTGCAGGACACATAAGACAGATCAACAAGAGGTAGTCCCAAAGTACTCGTCGAGGCCAAGCCCTGCACATTAATTTACAAGATTTTGGATATCTGTATAATCTCCTCCTCTCCTCACCTCATCCAAGGAGCATGATCATCCCCGTTGCTTCCCCCTGCCCAAGCGAGCTTTGACCAAGCCCCAAGTAGGATTCCTGTGCCCTCCCAACAGGAACTCACTAACTTCAGTTACCAGGGGGGCCAAGTGCTCTGCTCACCTCGAGCAGGCATGCAGCGTAGAGCTCTGAAAATCAGAACCATCAGGGAGCGTCCCTAAATTACCAAAACTATGAAAAGTACCTCGACGGATAACCAGAAGAGAAAACCATAGGAAAGGTGGGAGTGGGGGGGGGGATCTGCGTTTACTTGAAGGGCTCCGCTCATGTAGTCACCAGAGATAGTCCAAAGTCCCAGTGGGTTCAGTTAGGGATACCGGGGAATCCGTGCCGCTCAGTCTGACGATGCACATTCAGGTCTCTGCGCCCTGATCCAGATCGCTATTTTGGGATGATCCCTCGCCTGCCTCGTGTAGATGTGGGGCCTTCTTATCCACCTTAGAAGGATCTCCAAATTGTTTCACCAACGATGCAATGTCTGCCGGAGGTTGTCTGCTGGTTTCCCAGGTCGGGCCACCTCGAGCCCCCTTCTGAGTGATGCTCCAAGCCGGCCGTGAGTAAGTCCCTTTCAGCTTCTCTTTTTGCAGGGGTGGTACAGCGATCCCCAACAACTCCAGGAAGGCTGATGCAGCTAATAAATCTTGAAGGTTTTGGACCTTGATCTGTAAAGATTTTGAGGCAGGCAGGTATAAAATCTGCGACTTGATATTCGGGCCCTCAATTGCTTCACTATTGGCACAGGGTTTTCTAGCGTCCTGGACTAGCGCCATGTGATCAGTGTCAATATTTATTCGGTGGCCTTTAAAGAAAGCGCGCCCTTGCTTCCAGGCTAGCCTGATTATCTCCTCTTTTGCCTGGTAGCTAGTCAGCCTTGCCACAATGGAGCACGGCCTCGCCTCTGGATTGTTAGGCCGCTGGACCAACGATCTATGTGCCCGGTCCATAGTTAGGTCCAGATCCTGTGGCAACGGGAGCATCTGTTTGAGGGTTGCTTGAAGGAAAGCCGTGATATTTTGATAACTATCTCCACCCTCCGAATGCCATATATTCTTATGTTGTAACTCCAGGCTACCTCTCTAGGTCATCAAGTTTATAAGCGAGTTCGCGGTCTCTGGCCATGAGGTACAGTAGGAGTCTGTCGTGATGGTCTGTTTGCTCCGCAGTACGGGCCATGCACAGCTCAAGTTGTTCAGTTTTATGATCAGTTTTGCTTAGGTCCGTCTTGAGATCACTTAGAGTCTGGTCTATCTTAGCTGCTGTGTGCGCCGTTTGGATTATTATTTCTTTCAGGGTCTCAGGAAATTCATCCGAAGCGGTCTCCGGCTGTTGTAGGCCCTCCCGTACCTCTTCCCGCTGGGTGCCACCTCTGATTTCCTCCTGTATCATCACCCTTAATTTCTGCATCGGAGTCGAGGGGGGCTTGCCCACTTTGTTTTTTTTTTTTTATTTTGCCGGTGAAGACATGCTGACCACGAGTGATGTATTTTGATTTTGTTTGAGGAGGGGACGGAGCCACTACTCTATGCTGCCATTAGATCGCTGATGTCACCAGAACTGTACCATCTGTCTGGAGTGTTTCTTAAACCGTCAGATTCTTACGAGGCCAACTAACTAAAAATTCTACATGGAAATTGTAAAAATTCCTACTAGCCAATTGGCTGAAAAAAGTTTTGGATTCCCAGGAAAGACTCAAGTCAGGAAACCCAAAAACCAAAACCCAATCTACTACAAATAATAAGTCAGCACCCAAACAAAAAGGAGGAGGGTGCAAGCAAAAAACACCCCTTGGGTCCAACACTGCACCTGCCCACCCACTTCCCAAAAACAGGGTCTGAGAGGGGAGGCAGGGATGGAGGTCAGAATACAGCAAGACTCCATTAGAAGAAATAGAATTACTAAGGTGAGTAATTTTTTTCTTCAAACATGAAGTCTTGCTGTATTCTGACAATTGCAGACTACTGAGCAGTACCTCCAAGGAGGAGGGACAGAACCTACTTTGGGAATAGGCTCTGAAGTACTGCTGTGCCAAACTGAGCATCACTCCTAGCTGGATATCCAGAAAGTAATGCTTGGCAAAGGTATGGCCTGTTTTCCAGGAGGCTGCTTGACAAATTTCTAAGAGAGGGATATCCCTGGCAGCAGCCAGGGAAGCAGCTGTACCTCTTGTGGAAAGAGCCCTCAGGCCTGAGGGTGGAGTTTTTCATAGCAGAATTGTATACAAGACACAATCTACCTGGTAACAGATCTTTTGGTGGCAGGTTTGCCCTTTCCCACTTCTCCATAAGTGAGGAACAACTGGAGGGAGTCAAACCTGTGACCCTTGGTACACTATGTAGTAACCAAGGGCTCTTTCAACATCTAAATTGTGTAGCCTCCTCTCTCCTCAGGAAGAAAGATCAGTGAAGAAAACAGGAAGAGAGACTGGTTTAAATGGAAGCCTGAAACCACTTTGGGCAAGAACCTTCTATTGGTTCTAAGGACCACTTTATCCCTGTGAAAGGAGATAAAATCAGGTTCCATTGACAGGGCTTGCAATTCACCGATACGCCTGGCAGAAGTAATGGCTACCAGGAACATAGTTTTCCAACTCAAGTACTTAAGCTCTGCTGAAGACATAGGCTCAAAGGGGGGTTGCATAAGTTGAGCAATGTAAACATTCAAATCCCAAGCAGGGGCAGGGTCTCTAAAAGGAGGATTGGGGTGAAGTAATCCTTTAAACAATTTACAGAACACAGGATGGGAAGATAGTGAGGAAAACTTCCCCACAGACAAAAACGCAGAAACAGCCGACAAGTGTATCTTGAGAGTAGCTGGTTTGAGACCTAGGCCATTAAGAAGGACCATATAATCCAGAACCGTAGGCAATCCAGCAGTGTCTGGAGAAATATGCTTCTTAGAACACCAAATGATGAATCGCTTCCATTTGGAGTTACAAGTCTTTCTGGTGGAGGGCTTTCAAGAAGCCTTGAGGATATCCAGAACCCCTTGGAAAAGATGCAGATCTGCAAACTAAGTCTTCAAGAGCCATGCCTTGAGATCGACTGACTGAAGAATGGGGTACCAAATCCTTCCCCGAGAGGAGGTTAACAGGTTGCAATTCTGGGGAAGAGACAGGGGAAGATGGACTGCTAGGGACAGCAACAGAGGGTACCAGGGCTGTCTGGCCCAATCTGGAGCAATCAATCAGAATCACCTTGCAAGGCTGAGACCTTATTTTGACCAAAACTTTGAACAGGAGTGGGAAGGGGGGGGGGCATACAGAAACTTCCTTCCATTTCAGAATCAGAGGCGTCAGAGGACTGAGCCCAAGACTGGAGATCTGCAACAAAGAGAAGGAGTTGGTGATTGTCTGGGGCTGCAAAGAGATCCATCTCTGGAGTGCCCCACCTTGAAAAAATCACTTTCAACACCTGAGGGTCCAGGGACCATTCGTGATGGCCCCGACAGATCCTGCTCAGTGCATCTGCTAGCACATTGTCCTTGCCTGGAAGGTGAACTGCTACAAGAGAGGTTTGCAGGGAATAAGCCAGGGACCACAACTTCATGGCTTCTGTGCACAAGGCCGTGGACCAAGTGCCTCCCTGTCTGCTGATGTACCACATGGTGGTGGTGGTGTCCGTTCTGACTTGAACCACCTTGTTCTGTACTGACAGAGAAAGCTTTTAGGGCCAGAAAAACTGCCCTTAGCTCTAGGAGATTGATGTGGAGAAGGGATTCTTGGGGGGACCACAGCCCCTGGGCAGTGAGGGACCCCAGATGGGTTCCCCAGCCCCGGAGAGAAGCATCCATGGTAAGGACCACTTAACAAGGCTGAGTAGCAAAAGGAACACCTTGTCTTAAATTGTCCTGATCCTGCCACCATTGGAGGGCTTGGATCAAGGTCAGAGTCACTGGGATCCGTTTGGTAAGGGAATCCTTCCTCTGAGACCAAAAAGCTCTCAGGTGGAACTGAATATCCCTCATCTGGAATCTTGGCCCTTGGGCCACTGCTGCTGAAGCTGCCATGTGGCCCAACAGCTGGAGGAAATGCCTTGCTGGCAGAGATACCTGTAGGCTGAAAAAAGAGGCTAGTTCCATAAGAACCCTTGCCCTTTCTAGAGGAAGAAAGGCTCTTGCTCTGAGTGTGTCCAGTTCTGCCCCTATAAAGGTAAGAAGCTGGACTGGTTTGAGAACTGACTTGGGAAGGTTGAGAAGAAATCCTAGAGAAGTGAGCACTTGCTGGGTCACTAGCAGGTGAGACTTGACTTGGTCTGGAGACTGACCCACTATTAGCCAATCGTCCAGATATGGAAAAATAGAAATATTTTGCCTTCCTAGAAAGGCAACTACTACTGCCAGGCACTTTGTGAAAACCCTTGGGGCTGGGGTTAGGCCAAAGGGCATTGCTCTGAACTGATAGTGGCCTGAGGGCGACTCGAACCTGAGGTACTTTCTGTGGTAGCACCTGATGGGAATGTGAAAGTAGGTATCTTTGAGGTCCAGGGAGGCTAGCCAGTCCCCTGGCCTTAGAGAGGGAAGGATTATTCTCAGAGTTACCATCTTGAACTTTGGTTTTAAGAGATGTTTGTTTAGATATCTTGGGTCTAGGATGGGTCGCCACTCCCCTGTCTTTTTTGGGGTCAGGAAGTACCTGGAGTACAGTCCTTTGCCCCAGTGTAGGGTAGGTACTCTCTCTCTATGGCTCTTAAAGCTAGGAGAGAAGAAACCTCTGCCTCTAGGGCAAGGGTTTCCAAGAGATTTGCAGGTGGAAAAGATCTGGCTCTCAACTTGGGAAATTTTCTGAAGCTGAGAACCAGTCCCTGGCTTACTACTTCCAGGACCCACTTGTCTGATGTAATAGACATCCAGTCCTGGACAAAGTAAGCCAGCCTGCCCCCTACTGGAATAGAAGAGTCAACCCGGGCAGGCCCATCAGGGTGTCTGCTTGGCAGGGGCTTCAGGCTGAGGAGTGGATGCAGCCCTGCTCATCCACCTTCTGCCTCACCCTCTGAAGAACCCCGTCTGAGAAAAGGAAGAAGAGGCCTGTGCTTGGTAAAAAGGCCTTTGAAAAGGTCTGCCCCTGCCCCTAGACTGCTGCCTTTGAGGAGTTGCCTGCCTCTCCTTGGCCTGAGCACTCCTGTAAGTGGTCCTCTACTCAACCATTTTCTTCATGTAATTCTCTGTCTGCTCCCCAAACAGAGAATAACCCACTACAGGAAAATCCATGGCCTTAGCCTGGGTATCCTGCGAGAGGCTAGTACATCTGAGCCAAGCCATCCTCCAAAGAGCCACAGATGTAGCCATGACTCTTGACGCATCATTAGAGTCCACAGCAGCATGAAACTGAACCTTAGATGCCTCAATCCCATCTGCAGCCACCACCTCCAGCTCCTTGGCTAGCTGGGGGGAGGCCTGTTTAGCCAGTGCCAGTACAGTGTCCCACCTGGACTTCTGGTACCTGGCTGTATAGGCCATGTAATTCGCCTGCCTGAGTCCCAAAGAAGATGCCATGTACTGCTTCTTTGCCATGGCATCAATCTTCCTGGAGTCCTTGTTTGGTGGGGTGAAGCCAAGGGAATATTTGCCTAGTCACAGGCAGCAGCCTGCACTACCCCAACATGGCTGCACTGCTGATATAAGAACTCAGTGTCTGAGCCTGAAAGTGTATACCTCTTGTCCATTCTTCTATCCACAGGAGGTATAGTGTTAGGAGACTTTAGGATTTTTTGTGTCCGTTTCCCAAAAGATTTGTGGAGGGGGAATAGACAGTCTCCTGGACTCTGGGAAGTCCATTATCTCTACATAATCAGGCTCCTCTTGATCTTCCACAGCCTCCTCCATAGGAAGCTGGAGGGTTTCAGCCACCTTTCTGTAGAACATAAAGTGAGAAGGGGACTCAGAAAGCCTAGGAGAGGAACACCACCTTCTTCTCCCTTCTTCTTCTTCTTCTTCTTCCTCTTCTCCCTTCTTCTTCCTCTTCTCCCTTCTTCCTCCTCTTCTCCCTTCTTCCTCCTCTTTCTCCCTTCCTCCTCTTCTTCCTCTTCCTCCTCTTCCTCCTCTTCCTCCTCTTCTTCCTCTTCTTCCTCTTCTTCCTCTTCTTCTTCATCTCAAATTCCAGTTCATAAAAATCTTCAAGGGTATAATCTTGAACCGGGGGAACCAACCAAACCAAACCCCTGCCAGAAAGAGTCAAATCAGTAGGAACCGGACGGAGAGATTCCACAATCTGAATTGCTCTGGCTATATCTTCGGCAGTCGGAACATGAACCTCTGGATCTGAACCGGTCGATTTATCTTTGAGTTTTCTTTTTGTCTGAACCGATCCCTCGGAATCAGCTCTCCTTTTGCCCAAAGAAGTATCGCCCTGGTCAGAGGGCACTCCTTCTGGTTCGGTCAAAACCGAACCGGGCTGGCCATCCGGGTCAGCGGACTTCTCGGACTTCCTTTTGCCCGCGGTCTACCTAATCTCTTCAAGGGTAGATTTGGGAAAGTTTTTACATGTTTGGCAGTCTGAATCGAGGTGGTCAAACCCCAGACAATAAACAAAGGTGGTGTGGGGATTGGCCTTAACAAAGACCTCCCCACACTCACTGCAGTGTTGAAACCCAGTGGGCCCGGTTTTTTTCTTGGGTTTCTCAGACATGGCCAACCTAACCAACTTACCCTTTTTATGGCAACCGCCAGGGAAGACTCCCTTATCGGTTCCTAAACGTGTCACAGGTATTGGAAAAAACTGCACTAACTTTTTTTTTTTTTTTTAGAACCGGTAACCACACACTAAGTAAAACAACACAAACACAATATTTCACTATCAAATGGCCGGTTCAGCCGAACCGAGCCGCACTTTTACAAATTCCACACAGAAAAAACAGAACAATTCCTATCTAGTACTCACGGCACCACAGACAGAGACTGAACCGACTATCGGATAACTTTCGGTTTAACGACGAAAACTGAAACTTTAACAGACTTTCGAACCAAGCTGAAGGAGAAATCTCCGGAGCGACCATTCAGTGAGGCGGAGTAAAGAATCTGACAGTTTAAGTTTGAAACACTCCGGACAGAGACTTCAACCAAGCTCGAGCTCAGCATTCTATGCCCTGCATAGAAAGTTAACTCTGTTCTCCGGGGCAGTTCAAAGGTTGGGAATCACTGCAATTGTCAGAATACAGCAAGACTTCATGTTGTTTGAAAGACAGCAACAGCACAGGAAAATGGCAGACCAGGTCATGGGGTCAGGAAGGTCAAACTGTGACTGAACTCCAAAAAGACATACTGCAGTCAGTAACTGATCAAGGAAGGATGCCTTCACAAAAAAATGCACTCCATTTCTCCCCCGACATACCGCTACTAATTGGAGAAACAGAGAAAGCCACCTCAATACCCCAGAAATGCAACTACAGTCAGGACTTGATCAGGGAAGGAAGGATGTGGTTAGACAGAAAGAACTCTGTCCCTTCCCAACACATAGCAAATTCCTTTAGAAGCCAGACAGATGCCCTGCTATCAACTTGCACTCTTCTACAAAATACAGAAATGTTTATTTTTATTAAAACTTTTGAACCAATTTTTTTTTTTTGTCTATCATCTAGACATCATTTGTAATGTTTCAGTTATTGAAAATGTACCCACTGGCTGCTACATTCACAGACTCCTGACCAGCAGGAGGCTTGAATGTTGTGGGCTATTTGGATCGACTAGACTGTTGATCTTCCTTAGAGTACGCCAGGAGGTCAGACATAGATTTGTATTTCAACGGTGTTCCTGCAGGATTGCCCTCTCAAGGACTTTGTTATGGGATCTCTCCATTTGCAGTTTTTGCTGGGCTTTTGTCGATACTGTTGGTGCTTGCTGTAGTTTTGATCCCACTCTGCTGCTGTCATCTAATTGGAGAGCCTTCCTTTTTTTTTTTTTTTTTGATTTCTGTGTTCATTTCTGCTTTGTATATGTTCAAATATTTTTAAATGCATTTCCTTTGGTGCAAAAGAAGCTGTCTGGCAGCAGGTTTAGAACTTGATGACATCTTATCCATAGCAATCAGTTGTTTGCACTGATCATGAACATTCAGACCAAAATTCTTTTGAGACACAAGTTCTCAAAACACAATTCTTTTTCTTTTACATATTTAAATTGCTGGAGAATGGATTACATACTTTAGGAGGACCCAACCAAAAAAGGGGCAGGGAACTCGACAATATTCACAGGTCTGCATGCTAAAATCCATTCCGGGGCAAGGCAAGAAAAGTATTCATACACTTACACACTCCAGACATGCAGGGGGACATTATTGGGCAGAATGGGTGGAGTGCATGAGCTGTGGGATGGTGGTGACCCAGACAGTCCTCTGGGAAAACTGCCACTGTAACTGATGGTTTCATGCCATAAGGTCTGAGGTTGCAACTGGGCTGAGATGAGTCACTTGAAGGTCAGAGAGGGCTGTAAAGGATACTACTGACTTCACCATCAGTGCCTTTAATAGTGCCTTCACAGACCTCAGCTCTGCTCTCCCCGCTGAATTTCTCCAGACCTTGCATGTAATGGATCCCACTGACCTAAACCCACCACTCTCCCTTAAACCTGGTCAACCACACTTCTACTTTACGCAAATTACGAGGTCACAGACCATTAAATATGTCAAAATGATGCTAAACAAAACCAGGATCTGTAGTGATTCACTAGACATGACGTTGCTAGCACTCACTCTGGAAGAACTGGCCTCTCCATTAACCAAACTATTTAACATCTCCTTGCTTACTGGAATCTTCCCAGACAGGTGGAAGACTGTCCTGGTCACCCCGGTGTTTAAGAGCAGGGATTGAACTGATATGGGAAACTATCGCCCTATCTCAATATTACCCCCTCTATCAAAGGCGTTGGAAAGGGTTGTTTCTGATCAACTCACTGAGTGTCTAAACAAGTGCAATCTGCTACACACACTGCAGCATGAGTGTCATCCCAAACACAGCACCATCACTGCCCTAACAGACTTTACCTCCCACATCTACGATGCTCTTGATTCAGGAAATATGGTGGGGTCCATGTTTATAGACCTCACCAAAGCATTTGACACCGCTAACCATCAAATCCGGCTAAGACACCTGAGGGCCATGGGACTGTCAGTAGATACCATCTCCTGGTATAACAGCTACCTATTGCATAGGATGCAGTGTGTTAGGATGGGGGTGTAACCTCCATCCCTAGAACGGTAACCCTAGGGTCTCCTTGGGCTCAATCCTAGGCCCACTTCTCTTCAGTCTCTCTATAAATTCCCTTCCCACTGCTTGTCCGGCTAAAATGCTGCTCTATGCAGATGATGCAGCGATCTCAGTGCCCGGCAGCAATGCATGTGAAATCTCAAAACCTGCAGTGTAGCTTTGCAATGCCAGAGACCTGGTTCTCTCAAATCAGACTCCTTCTGAACTATAAAAATAAAAAACTATGCACCTTACTTTGCCACACGCCAAAAGGAATGCCGAACCCCTGACTATCTACAGCCTAAAAGGGGATGGCATTGAACAAGTCTCCACCTTTAAATATCTCGGAGTACATACCGATGATAACACTCTCCTTTGTGCATCATATTAAAAACGTAGGCAAAACTGCTAATATTAAGCTCGGCATCCTCTATAGGCACAGGCAAACCATGACCCCTGAGGCTCTTAACCTAGTCACTCGTAGCTCTATACTGTCTAGCATAGACTATGCACTACTCATTTCCAGTGCTGCCACCGACAGCCTTAAAAAGAGTAAAACTACTAGCCAACAAGGCCTGCCACCTGGTACTTGGAGCCAACCAGCATACCCATACTTGCACTCTCCTCCTCTACAGGTTGGCTCCTGTTACACCTTAGGGCAAAGTACCAGGCTTGCCTAATGGGTAAAAAAGCCCTCCTGGGTCTCACTCCTGGTTCTACTGCTGCTCTGTTCCAGTGAAACACC
The DNA here is from genome assembly GCA_016271365.2 of Neoceratodus forsteri. NCBI lineage: Eukaryota > Metazoa > Chordata > Ceratodontiformes > Ceratodontidae > Neoceratodus > Neoceratodus forsteri. The sequence continues at coordinate 481,179,049 of JADMNL010000022.1, read as the reverse complement.
TCCTCAAAGGTCACATGCTTTGGCAGCGGTCACTCTCCTACCACGGACCCACCTGATTTAACTAACTCCCAACCACCTCACTGGAGCACACGAAAATTGGCCTCTTTAAAAGAGACCTGCTAACTCTTCTGACCCAAAGTAACCTATGTAACTGCAATTACTAAACGCAGGCAACTATTCACAAGGAGCTATGCCCCACAATTTCCTCCCCCCTCCCTTCTTCCCCTCCCCTCCTACCTGACAAAGCCACATGGCGTCTGTCCCCCAACTCCTGCTCCTCCCCTCCCCTCACCCCTCTTTCCTTCTTATGACAAAGCCCCTCAGGCTACTTCCTAGCTACTCTGCCCCCAAATTCAGCTTGATTCCTTGATGCCTTATCTGTACTCAACTATATATTAATCAGTCTGTCACAATGCACCTTTTATTCCTGTGTCAATACAGATATTGTACTGCCTAGTTGTCGAACTGTTCAGCCTGTTAGTATTCTGTCTTCCCGCAATGTTCAACAACCAGCCTGTGTAATTATGTCTCTTGTCTACCAGACATGGAACCTTTGTAATGTTTGGTCTTTATTTTCCTGACATGGAACCTTTGTAAAAGAGCCATCTGGCTCAAAGGTATTAATCTGCAATCTGAAATAAATAAATACGGCTCCTTAAGCCAGCAGACGTGGGTGGATAGTAGTAGAAGGAAGCAAATGGGAAGCTACTGAACATGATGTGTGCCTCCAACATGTTTCTACCTCCGTTTTCAGTCTCTTGGATGCCCACACTGAGTGAGAGGGGACAAGAATGCCTGAAAGAGAAGCACCATCCTTTTGTGGCAAGCGAGGAAGGGTGGGTGGCCTCCAAACATGGGCAGACAAAGGTACTGGTAATTGGGACTCAATAGTTACAGGGATGGGGAGTAAGTGGGTAGCAGACTGCCCAGAGGCAGTCTGCAGTTACCTGGTAAAAACCAAGAATTAGGGTGGTGGATTTCATCAGGACGGGGAGAGTGGGGGCACATAAGCACAAATGATCTGTGTAAGAGGTGCTCGAAGATATGAAGGAGAGCTTCTGCACCCTAGGTAGGACACAGAGGGAAAGAGCAGAGGTGGTAACCTCCTCTTGGGTCCTTTCCCAATCATGCTATAATGGTAGAAGCAGTTTATGATACCAGTTTTATGCATGACAGACCATTAGTGTGAGGAAGAAGGTTTCAAGTTCTTAAGGGGCCAGGGCCATACCTGGAAGGGCTGGAGACTGTTCAAGCAGGATGTTTTACACTGCAATGAGGACAGCAACAGGGTGTTCAGGCTGAGATTTACAGAGCACATCAAGATACATTTAAACTGGGGGGTTGGGGCAGAACAGCTGAAGTTTGGTACATTATAAATAATTGAGGAGGGCCTAAACAGGTCTCCCTCAGTAGTACAGACGCAGAGATGAAAGGCAAAAAAAAAAAAAACACAACTGTAGAGGGGGATTCAGTAAATGGAATTGGGGAAGTGGGTGTTGGAGTACAGAGTAATACGGGGGTGAGCAGGAGATGGTGGAGGGGCCCATAGAAGTACAGCAACCCCAATCGCTAGGGGGATCACCTCCAGAAGTAGGGAATTGATACTTCCTCTGTATAACTGCTTGGTGAGGCCGCACCTAGAGTACTGCGTGCAGTTTTGAAGGCCACACTTAAAGAGGGACATTAAACTCCTGGAGAGGGTCCAGAGGAGGGCACCCAAAATGATTTGGGGCTTGGGGGTCAGGACCTATGGGGAGAGGCTCGAAGAGCTAAATATGTACACATTGGAAGAGAGAAGGGACCAGGGGGACATGATAGAGGTCTTCAGGTACATGAAGGGGGTAAATAGGGGAGGAGCAGTCAGGGTGCTTCGAAGGAAGGAGGAGGGGGCAACTAGAGGGCATGGGTGGAAGCTGGAGGGGGAATATTCAGGGGAGAAAGAAGGAGGTGCTACTTCACTGAGAGGGTGGTGGAGCCATGGAATGCACTGCCCAGGGGGCTGATGGAGGCAGCGGCGGAGGAGGGGTTCAAGGGGGGGGGAGAGACAGGTACAGGGAAAGGGTTCTGGAAGCAAAATCCAGTGCAGCGAGAATATCCGGAACTGGGAAGAGAGAAGCCAGAGAAGGCGAGGGGGGCAGCAAGGTCAGCTCCCAGGATGGGGGCTGACCAGACACGAAAGACTGTTAGGCCTATTCTGCTGGCATTTTAGTATGTTAGTAAGGACAAGTTGTGCAAAAAGGGGATAGAAAAATGTCTGAGGAAAGGTATAAGCCGGAAGGGGGAGGGGCAAGGAAGGCTGTGTACAAATGCCAGGAGCCTGGAAAATGAGACTTGTGACCCAAAGGTGTTCATGGCTGAAGCCTAGCTGAACCTGGTGGCAGTCACATGGACATGGACAACACACTACCCTGACTAGGGCTTGACCATTCTAAGCTATGCATTATTGAGTAAAGATAATGATTAAAGAAGTGGGGACACAAATGCAATATTCATAAGTAAGGACATAATGATACAGAAGTCATCAAGGACACGGGGCAGGAAACTGTATAGAAAAAGTGTGGGTGCTGTTCAGGATAGGAGTAGTATATAGACCACCATCTTAGACATTGGTTAAACTGGAAACGTTTAGGTGGGGGAACTTTATAAATCATGACATTCTTAGCCAATGAAGATTAAGGGTATCTTGTGCACATAATTCTAAAATACTGAAGTTCTAAGTTCAGTTGGCACAGTCCATTTCCAACAAAAGGAATTCTAATATTTTGCAAAATAAAAACATTTGGATCTTAAAATTAATATTTCTTTAAACACAGGTGTTTAACATGATTTATGAAATGTTTATATGTGCTGTTCCTGTGTCTGAGTTTCTTCTAAAGTCCTTTGTGTTCCAGAACTGCTCAGCTGCACTTGGCAGTTCTCTTGCCCAAAGAAGCTGAGAATGCACTCTTACAACCATAAGAGACACAATAACTATACATGTAAACATATTTTCTAAGTGATGGAACTCTCCTATATTATAAAATGGGTTGGACACTTCCTGCTCCCTGATTGGCTAAACGAGTTCTGAGATCCATATCTTAATTTTCTACAATTGCACAGGTCTGAACAAATTCAGGCAGTGGGATCTGGAATCTGGCAACTCATACAGAACTTATGAATCACTTACACTTATTCCCATCACAAACATGGTTGCCACCTATACTCATACATAAAAACCTTTAACTAGGCCCCAAAAATAAAAATCCATTAAAACAAAATAAGTAAACTAGAAAAGAATGTGTATATTCTTAGAACTACTAGTATCTTCTGACCATTTCCAAAAATAGTCTTATAATATTTTGATAATGCTTGCCACATTTTGAAAGCTGTAACATTTGAACAGTTAATACAGTTCTCTTGTGTTGCACTGACATAATAAAAATGACAGGACTTTAAAAATGCAGTGAATCATTTTATTTTTTTATACTGATTTGTTTTATATTTTGTTGTTACTGATGTCACCAAGACAGTTTGTCATTTTCACCCCCCACTCCTGCTGTATACGTTTACTTAGCTGACTTCAAGCTTTTGTTAAAAAAAAAAAAATTCAAGTCTCTAACTAATGGTTCCAAAGTTATCACATTTTATAGAAAATATATTTCGATAGGTCTAACTCTGGAACTGTTGGGGCTGGAAACTTTTTTTTTTTATTTTATTATGAAAGCTTGGAGTCAGTCCATTAAGAAATGGTGTTATATCATTATTCAGCAGTAGTAATTACGTTATTGATATAGAAACAGGGAGTTTCTTTAGCTAGCTATATTGATTGTGCGCGCGCACACACACACACCAGAATCGTTTTTGTAAAAGAAATGTTGATGTACCTTTTCCACAACAATAAATGATATATCCATTTTTAGTATCGACATGGAACATTTCATGACAGTTTTAAAAAAAATACACATTTTTTTCCACTTTTCTGAATTTTAGTATTAGTTTCCATAATTTAATTGGTATCTATTAAAGTGCAATATCCATAAGCATTCATCATACCTTGAATCGTGTTGCTAACATTTCATCCTCTCCCCAAGCAGCACCAACTGGAGCTGAAATTGCACGCAAGCACAGGAGCGGCACACTCTTGTGCATGCATGAGATCTTTGCTCCAGCCACTCTTGCACATGTAACCCCCCCCCCACACACAAATGGGGGTTCCCGAAAATTCTTCCTTGAGCTTGCCTAAATGGTCACTGCCAGGCTGGTGTCCTGAGTTTTAGCAGTTTAAATGGTATTGCCAGAGAGTGCCTGTATAGCCTCCGTGTACTGTCTCTTTAAGAGCTGCCTAGGTTGCAGTTATTTATTTAGTTTTTGTTGACCGGGTAAGTACACTAGACAAATCCTGCCTATTTTCAGGCACGACCCATGGGAGGAGGAAAAAGATTAATGCCAACTGACCTTGAACCAGATTAAGCTGCTTGTGGTATTTTTAGTGAATGAGGGAAATTTGGCCAGGACACTGGGGAAATTCTCCTACTCTTTGATAAGTGCCATGGGATCTTTAACGTCCACCTGAACTACCACCACTCCAGGCAGATGGGACCTCAGTTTAAGGTCTCATCCGAAAGACGTTACAATTAATCTGGGAGGGGGCTGAGTGTTTCTATGCTCGAGTCCCACCCAGGCCGCCAAATGATTGCTCCATTCTGCCATCGCTATTAACACAGCAGGAGTTCTGTTAGAATATGTGCTTGCTTGCTGATCATTTATTAGAATAGTAATAATATTGCAGTTTGTCGAACCTGCCTTCTTTGCAGCATGGACATTTCTTTATCTCCATCTTGGTCTTGGACTGCTGAAATGGGCCAATCAGTACGTTTGGGGACTCTAAAATGTTGCCTGTCCCCAGTGGCTTTGTGGGGGCAAAATTCTGTAGGAAATGTAGTTTTTGCATTTTGGTGCCAAAACAGACCTGGAGGAGCCCTTGAACTGACAGATGGATCAGCCAACCAAACCTTTTGGATCCTGGGGAAAGTCCCAGGCTGCTTGCAGCTAGAGTCAGTCTGAATTGGGAAGTGAAAGTGGTAACAGTGTGAGTGATTCAAGCAGCAGCTCCTGTGTAGTTCGCGTAGGAGAACCGTGACAGGGCTGAGTTTTGGCCTGCCTGTCTGCCTGCTGTCCCCGAGATGGAAACTGAAGTTTATTCGGACTGAATCCGAATTGTGAGGACGATTTAAGCCACAGAACTGTGACCAGGCTTTAACCTGAAGACCACCGAAGATTTGCTGAATGCAATTGGCCTGTCAGGATTTCCCAGCGACGTTTTGTACTCCCGGTTTGTGCAGAGAGACTAATTGTTACCAGATAGCAATCTGCCTGCTACAGTAGAATTTCTTACATGTAAATGTGCTGTGACGGGGTCATGATTTGGTTCCCCACTGTATGGAACTGTGTTCTGCTTGCTGGACGCTGCATCCAGCTACCACGGACTGAATCCGTATTCATCTCCATTGGGCCTGGGCTTTGTCACACTGGCCCAGCCAGACTATCTGCTGCACAGAGAAAGCCATCGACGAGACCTGCCTGGGATCAGCTCCCTGCTCATGCTTTGAACAAGAACAATGCCTCTGATTCGTGTGGGGCCTGCTTCTCCTGGCACTCCAGTTCAACAACCTGCAGTCTCGATTACGTCCTGCCTGTGTCCTGTATTGTGAGTAAACATCACGGTAGCTCCCTGTAACAGCTAAATCTAAAGTGCTGTCATCTGATTGCTTTGTTGCCTTTTCTGTCATGAACTGAGCCCTCCAGCTCCGGATTACAAATGGTGTGTGTTGCGCATGTTGCTTTCTTCCATCATAGGGCCCCAACCTGCTGCGAGCTGGCCTACCCCGGGCAACGTTCCTGGCTAGCCCACCATCTTCCTACCTGGGTACCCAGAGTGTGACTGTGTAGAGACTCTGAAGTGCATGCATAACTGTCTGATTGATATAGCCTTTAAGCAAATCAACCTGATTACGCCCCTTCCTTGTTTAAGTCCTCTGAATAAATCAGATCTGTTTGCATTTAACCTGACTGTGGTTCCAGTTTGTGCCAAAATTACTGTACTGTTGCCATTTGCTGTGCATAACCTTGTTTTACAGGGGGTCCCCAGGGTCGAGCTAGAGGAACCAGCCTGGTGGCAAGTGCAAACAGTGTGGGTAATTGCATGGTGAACAAGGGTCATTGTGAAAGTGATTACTGTATATTGTTCAGGCCACTAGAAGGAAAAAGAGGGGGGGGGTTACAGTGTCCCAGAGGGCTGTGCCCAGGTTAGCGTGACCACTAACAACCTGGACCTCCGGGTGGAGGCATCCGTTTCAGTACCCAGACCCCTTAACCTGCTACTAGCCAAGCAGGCCAGGGTAGTAGCCCTTTGGATAGTGCTACCTAGGGGTTACACAGGTACGCAATTTCAGCTCCAATTTTAAAATTTATTTTGCCGCAGTACCACTGCTCGGTTTTTGCTTAAAGACACCAAGAATAATTCACTTTCAGAATATGTACTGAAGCAATATGTTTTTACATCAGGTGTGTAAAAAGTTGCACTTTGGTAGAGCACTTGCTGGCAGACGTGTTCTTGGCGCGGATACGCTTCCAGTGGGCGGCTGACTTCAGTGCAGACCAACCCTAAAGAAAATGAAAATCTGAGGTAAACTGATTATTTTTGTGATACATGGGGGCATTCTACAGTAACTGTGTAACATTTGCCTAGAGGCACACTGCTAAGATGTGATTGAAATTGGAGGGGCAAAGCTGACAGTGTCCCTTTACCATCAACTTCTCTATTTCTATGATCAGGGCAGGATAGTGTTTGAGAAAGGAGCTCTGCTCTACCAACATACTGCAGTAGGGAATCTATCAGTGAAAGATTCTGTTGAGAGTGCGCCCCCCCAACCCCAATACCACAGGAGGAAAGGATGCTCACAAAAGTTCAGATTAAGGAACACGGACTCACTTATTCATACTCACTCTGCAGTAGGGAGTCTTATCAGAGGTCTGTCAAAAAGGAAGAACTCCACCCCTCACAGAGAAGGGAAGGATCAGTTTAGAATGCTGTTGCACTGGAATGTCCCGATTTACCAGTACTGTACTGCTCTTAGTAGCTTTGTGTAATCTGTCTGCAGTCCCTTGGGGCCGTCTCCAATTCCAGATAGGGCTATTTTCTGTGTTACGATTCCTTTGACAAAGGTGCAGAACCAAAAAGCTGATCAGCATTCAGTCCAAGACACCTCTAACCACATCTCATTCTTCAAGCTGACCATTCCCCAGACTAGGGTTGTCAGAACTAGTTCTAGAAAGATTCGAACCCTACTTGAACTCTGGTGTTCGAGTTCTAAATTAGAACTCGAACACCAGAGGGTTTGCATAGGGTTCGGATCTTTTTTTTTTTTTTGCTCACCTCCATGCCCACCACTCAAGAATGCAACCCAATAATGCAGCCGGCATTCGGCACAATGTGTTTTTTGACTGGAAGGGTCAGTGAAGTCACGAGGAGGAGCCACAGATGAGTTTGGGCTGGCCACTGCGCGTTATTCCCTGTTTTTGTGCAAACATCGGTGCCGCACTCAGCCAAACTCTCCCCAACCTTCACAATTCAGCTTGTGCATGCCTAGAAGGTCAGGATCAGGGACAGACCAATCAATGTGTAGCAGGCAGCAATTCAATTTTGGCGCCTTTTTGCCTACGTGAGTTTTTAGTTGTGAGGTCGTGGTCGTCAGCTGATGAGCTGGCCGAGAATGGAATGCATTGTCTCCAGTTAAAAATCAGCAGCAGTGGAAGGGTGAGTCATTTTTCAGCACAAAATCCATTTTCTGCCTAGAGCTGTAGACTGGTTGGTTACGGTACTATTTTAGTACCGAGTGCTGACCAGCTGCATGGGTGGTGCGGTGCCATGCGGTATTGACTAGTGAGGCAGCAAGCAGGACTCAGTGTGTTTAATAGGATGAGGAGGTACAGCAGATCCTACAATGCTTGCATCATTGGGCAGGTCCCACCATCCCACCCAGAGACAGTATACTCTATATTCTACTGTAATCATTCAGCAGAGGCTGGAAGCAGGAACTGAGCCTGAAGGTCAGGATCTGGCTGCAGTTTTTTGCCACTAGTGCCACAGCCCCTGCCCACAGACAAAATGTCAATGACCAAGTTTGTTTATTTAGTACAAAAAAAAAAAAAAAAAATAGTCGTGAGGGATGGAGTAGCCAGGTTTTGGGGGTTATGGCATAGGAAGCATAAATCATATGCTTTCAAAAATCAAACTGTATGACTGCATGGCAATAATAAAGAGTTAAAAAATAAAGAAACTCAAAGCACACCAACACATTATACAAAGCCAATCAAATGCACAGTTGGTATGTATGCATTGTCATTTATTTGGCACGGTGTCCTTGTGTAATGTTGGCTAAGAGGCTATTTATTGGCTGTTGAGTCGTTACTTATTTATAAAGTATGTTAATGTGTTTGACCTTACTGGTTGGTGTGGTGAACATAAATGTTTTAAACATAGCAATGTCATTCATTTAATGCAGGACTTGTTGCAGGAGTCTGTGAATGGTGTTTTAATGGTGTATTGATTGGCTGCTTCATTACCATGTATTCAATGATGCAGGAAGGCTGGCTACAGTTTAGGCTACTGCTCCTGGCTGGCTGTTGCCTACCCTTGGTGCTGAAAATGGGAGTGAGATGACAGTGCTACTGGAGGGGGGAGGAATTGGTTACTGCTGTGCATAGGGCCCACAGCAATGTAAATCTAGCCCTGGCCACACTAGTAAATCCCCACAGAAATGCCCCAATGAAGAAATAAAACAGTCCTGAAGACTGCTGCTTGCTTCCACTTCCACTCTCCACTCAATCGCTGTTGACAAAGTGCGGGAGCAGCCAGGGAAGCAAGCAAACTGCATCAGCAGTATGCAACCAGCCAAGGGAGCAGGAAAGATGTTTGCGCACTATGTGTATGCCGGATTAAGGATAGTAACAGTGATTGGATGGCCAAAGGAGAAAGCAGTCAGCCATGGCATGGCATGGCATTGGGAAATGGCTCAGGTGCAGTCAGCGACTGAGGCAGCAGGCAAGCAGTCGGTTGCAGGAACTCTTCAGTCAGTCAGACCAGGATGTCCAGAAGATAAAGGTTAGTTTTAAATGAGGAAATAAAAGGATGGATGAGGGAACCGTTGGAACAAAACAACCTACAGTATATGCAGTAACCTATATGCACTGGAGAGTTGAAACCCCATAATGGGGGGACAGGATGAGATCTGTTGTGAGGAGGGTAAGGCATAGGAAAGGGTGGATGAAGATATATAAACTCGGCAGGAGGAGGCAGAAATGTATTAACTAGGGCAGAGAGGAGTGGATAAATGGGAGAACTAGGACATGAGGTTGATCTGAAATGAGAAATCTGGAGTAGAGAGGGGGCCAAAATGTAAGAAGTGGGGCAGGGAGTGAGATACACTAAGTGAAATCTAGAGCAGGGACAGGGCAGATATGTGAGAGCTGGGGCTTGAAGGGGCAGAAATGTGAGAACTGGGGCACATAGAAGGCAGGGATGTTAGAACTAGGGCAAGTGGGGTAGCAGCAGATTGTGGGATCAGATGATGTTGATACTGTACAAGGGCAGGGTAGAAAAAATCCTTTATTTAAAATTATACAATGGTAAGAACATTTCCTGGACTCTGATTGGTCAGTGTGTGCCTGAGACAGTGATGTTATTACACAATAACATCACTGTATGGATTTGGCAGATGTCGACCTCTTATTTTTCAGAAAACAAAGATATATTGCCACACTAAAAATCTACTAAAACGTTTTAAAAATATGTTTTTTTATTTTGTATAACATCGAGCTATTGTATATTTGCAATAAGACACTCCAAGATGTGTGTTATCGTGTAATAACGTTACTCCTGGGGTGGTGGAAGCACTCGGCTTTGCCTCGTGCTTCAAGCCACCCCAGGAGTGACGTTACACGATAACACACCTTGTCATGCCTTATTGCTTAAATATCTGTCGACTCCTGTGGTATACTTTATCACGTTTGCTGTGAGACTTCTGGGACTACACTGACTTTACCCAGTGTGTGTGTCTGTGTGTTTGCCACGAGCATTAAGTGTGTGGAATTTTGCTAAATAAATAAATCCTAGAAATATTTTAGGTGACCAGAGGGAAGAGAAAATCTGTTTTCGTTAAAAATATTTGTGAATCCTGCATGGTGTACTTTCCATCTGTGCTGCTGCTGTGCCCCATTTGACTGCACTTTATCCAATGTGTGACTGTGTGCCAAATGGCACCAAGTGTGTGGCATCTAATATGTGTGGGTGGGTCGGTTGTTCTGTAAGCACCAGTTAGTGACTGACTTACTACTAACAAAGGAGAAGAAACCACAGATAACCCTAGCTAGAGTCATGTCAAAGTCACAAATGATCATCTCTCTCTCTCTCCTGTTATAATGAACAGATTTAGTTGTTTTTGCTATCAGTTTCATGACATGTATGTCACTATTATCTTCATTTTGGAAGCACAATTAAAAAAAAGGGTTAGAGTTCTAAAAAGTTCTAAAAAAAAGATTAGAACCCTAGAACTTTTTCAAAAGTTCTAGACTAGAACTAGAACCCAGAACCTCAGAGGGTTCTGACAACCCTACCCCAGACCATGAACACAGAAAAGTTACTGAAGCAGGAGCAGAGTTTTTGGTTTGCGGTCTCCAGCACTTACCATGTCTACCTAACAAACAGTTTGCACACCCAGAGAACAGCAGGTGTTATCAATACAAAATGCTTCCCTGTGTGAATCCTTGTAATTAGTTCTCATTAAAATTTATTGGAGTAGAAAGAAAAAAAAAATGCAAGCCAAGCAAACTGTGCTCAGTGCACAAAGCGTCCATACTGAAAGAGGCCTCCACACTCACTCACATAATGTGGGCATGCCCTACAATACAGCCCTCACTGCAGTACCAGGAGGGGGCTATCAAAAAGGTACTCCACACCCAAGTTAATCTAATGCCAGCCTAGCCTAGTTTTGTCAATACTGAAAAGAAAAGAGATAGACATGTTAAATATTTACTGGGCATAATGATCCTGGCAGCCAAAAAGAGAAAAAGTATCACCAAGAAACGACCGACAGCTGTACAGATAGACCTGGCCCAGTGAAGGGAAATTGTCAGTAATATACTACAAGGTTGAAAAAATTGCATTTGGCCTAAATAAGAAACTGGAGGTGTTCTCCTCCAGATGGAGCATATGGGTCATGTATGTAATATCCCATGACCCCGCCTTTATACCGAAGGCACATCCACACAAGCCTGGCCAACAATTAGGCGTCATGGTGAGGGTTATGGGGTCTATACACTGAAGAGATGGAAATCCTCCTGGCAGCAACTAGGGCCTCTCCCTGCTTCATTTTCCCCCGGGACACATGATGGTTGTCATGGGTGGGCAGTAATGGCCTCAGTGTAGAAAATGGGAGATGGTGGTAACAGCAAAAAGGGTTCAGCACAGGAATCTGAAGCAGCATCAAAAGCTTGAAAGCTCACAAACCTGGAAAAAAGGGGGGTTAGCAGCACTGAAAGAGGCCCCTCAATACTGGAATCTGGGGCTACAGCACTAAAATGAGATAGCTGTACAAACCAGGGGTAAGGGGTAGCTACACTGAAAGAGTCCATTCAGTGCATAAAATGGGAGTGGGGTAGCAGCAATAAAAAAAAAAAAAAAAGGGCTCAGCACATACAAAAGGCCTCAGGAACCTGGGGGGGTAACAGCACTGGAAGAGGCCTCACCATGCTTCAGCTGGGGGTAGTGGCAATGAAAGTCACCTCGCTGAGCAGCAATTGAGACAAGCTGCCCCAAAGAAGACCTCTCAACCCTTCACTTGTTTCACTGTTTTTTTTGCATCTACAGTAACAGCCATGCAATGTACAGTAGCATGTCCTTTGCTGTTGGATCCTGCTTCTACCCAGTTTTAAGGCTAAAGGGACAAAAGTAAAGGAAGGTGATCTGACTTGCTCAAGGTCACACAGTGCACCAGAGGCTGCAATGGAATTCAAATCTATGATCCGTAGTTCATGGTCATTGCTCTGATCCCCACATTGCATCAAACACCCCATCGTACAGAAAGAGGGAGCCGTCTCACATTATGTAAACTTGGAGCAGTTTGCAGTGGCCATATGGGAAAGCAAGCCTTTGCAGTAAGGGCTCCCTCCGGGCTCAATGCACTCCCTTTTTCTGCTAACAGCCACATAAGCCTTAGCCACTTCAAAACCGAACTAAAAAATTCATCACGCCCCCTGAGCAGTGCTTCTGCCACCTCTAGCCACCTGTGGGCACTAGCTCCCCAAAAGCTTGGCCCAGCCCAGATTGCACGCTCAATTCTGTTGCCTATGCCCCCTCCCCTATTGTCTCTCCTGTCTCCCTACCCAACTTTAACTCCCCCACTATTTACCTCCCTTAACCTCTAACACTGCGTCCACAACTAGCTAACCTGCTGGGTCTTGTCACACTCTCCCATCTTTCTTCTGCAGCACACACTAGTTAGACCCAGGCTCATTCCTAGTGCCGCTGCCACTATCTACTCACTACTATTCAGTTCCTGTACCTTTCTGACTTTGCACTTTTCCTCCTCATCATGGGTGACAGCCCTTGTAATCTGGTGTTTAAAATTTATGTCACCTCTGTAATATTGATGACATTACTGAGATACTGTATACTCTATGTATTTAATACTGTTTATTTTGACAATGCCGCACAGCTGCATATGTTCCCACATGTCTCGTCTCCCCCTCCTTTTTACTGTATGATGAGGATCCTTCGTAAAGCAGCTTTTAGCTCAAAGGATATACTTCTGACTTTCATAATAAAAAAAAAAAAAATAAAATATCCCATGATTATTTTTTGAAAGAAAATCAGCAGTTTTAGATACGTCTTGTTTACATGTACGCTAGAATGAAACTGGAACTCCAATTTTGATGGAACTAAAGCAGCAAGCCTCAATTGAAAGCCCATGTAATACATTCATCCTACAATGCAGGCACAACTTAGGGCAGGCCTCCATCAGGTACTTTTATTTTTATTTACTCTTCGGAAATGATTTTTGAGCTAGGAGCTCTTTTACAAAGGTTCCACGTCAAGGGACAATACAACAGTTACAATGGCACAATTCACAATAGGCAGAAATACAGGTAACTAACATAAGAATGCTAGCTGGACAAAACAGTGGCCATGTAGTTGAATAAAAGCAGTCACAATTAAGAATGAGTGGTAAAAACCTGCTGCCTTGGGACAGGCATTGTCACAAGTTTCAGGTCCTAATTCATCAATATAGTAGCAGGTGAGTGGACGAGGGAGTGGGGCTCATAGGGCTCAGTCAAATTGAAGGGCTGGACCAACTAGAACTTTGAGAGCAACAGGTGATAGGCGAGGTAATAGAAACATAGAATCTGTCGACCGATAAAGACCATATGGACCACCTAGTCTGCCCATTTCCCTACTCACTGCTGCAGCCCCTGATCATATTTGATCTGCGGCTCTCCTGCTCTGCACATTTCCAGGGTACCCATCTGTGCAGACAATTTCTATGTTTCTATAAGCTTGAGAGGGGAGGGAGTGATGAAGCCATTGATCACATAGGGTCAGTGGCCACATACAATGCATAGGGCCTGCGGACACACTGGATGGGCCTAGTGGTCCTTATCTGCCAACAATTTCTATGTTTCTACGTCTGTCCCATGCACTTGAATGCCCACATTGTTTTCACACCTACCATTTCTGCTGGAAGACTGTTCCATGGCTCCATCACCCTCTCAGTGAAAAAGTACTTCCTAACATTACCCCCAGCTTTCCACCCTTCAGCCTCATATCATGCCCCTTTGTTCTTCTGCAGAGTTTTCTCCGAAATATGCTTTCCACCTGTACCCTACTTATTCCCCCAAGGTACTTGAAAGCCTGTATCATATCTCCCCTCTCCCTTCTTTCTTCCAGTGAATAGATATTAGGGTCCTTAAGTCTTTCCTCGTAGGGCTTCTGGTGCAGTCCATGTACCATCTTTGTTGCCCTTCTCTGGACTGCCTCTATTTTGTCAATGTCCTTTCAGAGATGTGGTCTCCAGAACTGGAGACTACTCCAGCTGAGGCTTCACCAGTGATCTGTACAGTGGCATCATCATCTCCTTCCTCCTGCTTGTTATGCCCCTCTCTATGCACCCCACATTATTTGCTCTCCCCACCGCTTTACACTGCTTGGTCACCCTCATCTCTCATTGGACTTCAGTGGCCAGAATTTCCCCACCCATCCTGTACATCTCCCTTGGATTCCTGTGACCCAGGTGCATGATCCTGCACTTTTTAGCACTTAAACTCTAACTGCCAGACACCAGACCACTCCTCTAATAGGCTTAAGTCCTTTCTCATTTTTTCCATCCCCTCCGCTGAGGCCAGTCTGTTGCAGATCTTGGTGTCATCAGCGAAGAGGTACACTTTCCCTTCAGATGCTCTGCAATGTCGCTATCGAAGACACTGAATAGGACTGGCCCCAGCACAGACACCTGTGGTACCCTGCTGATCACCTCCCTCTCAGAATTCATGCCATTTACCACTACCTTCAGAGTCCTATCCCTTAGCCAGTTCCGGACCCACTCCCAGGCTCCCCAATTTATTTAGTAATCTCCTGTGCAGGACGGTGTCGAAGGCCTTGCTGAAATCCAGGTAGGCTACATCCATTGCCCCCTCCCTAATCTACCATCCTGGTTAACCAGACAAAGAAATCTATAAGATTTGTCTGACAGGACCTTCCTGCTGAGAATCCATGCTGCCTTGCTATCCTCCAGAAACTTCACAATCCTCTCCTTAAGTAAGGACTCCATTAGTTTCCCCACTACTGAGGTCAGGCTTACAGGCTTGTAAGAAAAAAATGACTTACCATCGTAATCTTGTTTCTTCCCAGTGGTACTCTGGTATTCATAACTTCTGCAGTGTCCCTTTAAGACAGAACTGCCTGGAGAGATGGAATGCTATGCAAATGATGGAATCTTTCGGCGTGCTATTTTTCAAATGCTGCCTTGAACTAACTGCCCTGGTTCTAAACTCAGATTTCCTTGGAGCCTGGAAAGATGGGCCTCAAAAGCTATATATATTTATAAAATGGATGATACATAAATGGTGAATTAAAGCAGAGCATTGGACAAACACCATTAGGTGACCGTGCGTATATCAGAGCGCAACCACACACCTGCACTTTTACCCCCTGAATAACTATTTTGACATCTTATAAGGTAGATAAACCACTCTGAGGTGTGCGGTCATGCTCCGATATATGCATGCCTTGGGTGGTTGACGCACACCAAGGCGTGTGTGTGTATATAAGAGCGCGACTGCACATCTCAGAGGGGTTTATCGACTACGTTACTATAATATACACATATACATACACACACACACACACACACACACACACATATATATATATATATATATATATATACACATACATACATATACACACATACACACACACACACACACACACCCACACGCCAAGACAATTTTGTTGAATTATAATAAAATACCCCAAAACCCCCAAGAGGAGAACAAAAACACCAAAACAGGAGGTCATAAAATGCAACAATACCCCTGAAATTCACAAATCACCTGAAGGGAAAGAAAATAAGAAGAACCCAAATTACAAACAATGGCGCCCGATTGTAGCACCCATATAGTAAGTCAGAAAAACATTCCCAGGAATGCAGAGGCTACTGGTTCTTGAAGGGGAGACAGGGTGGGAAGTTATGAATACCCGAGTATCAATGGGAAGAAACAAGATCACTATAGTAAGTAATTTTTTCTTCTAACCCCAGTAATACTCAGGTATTCATAACTTCTGTAGACTACGAAGCAGTACCTTTGGAGGTGGGCACAGAACCTACTTTAGAAACGGACTCTGCAGGACTGCTGTGCCAAACCTGGCATCACTCCTGGACAGGATGTCCAAACTGTAATGCTTTGTAAAGGTGTGTACTGTTTTCCAGGTAGCTGCTTTACAGATGTCCACTAATGGAACATTTCTGGCAGCTGCTAAGGTAGCAGCTGTGCGTCTTGTGGAATGGGCCCTCAACTCTGTTGGGGGTTCCCTTCCAGCTTTAGAACAGCAAAACTCCAGTGAGAAATGGACCTTTTAGAAGCCGAGTTACCTTTTCCCACATCCCCATAAGTCAGTAACAACTGTTCTCTGTCCTGCCTGTGGTCCTTAGTGGCTGTCATGTAGTAACTAAGAGCCCTCTTAACATTCACACTGTGGAGCCTCCTTTCACCAGAAGTGGAGTACTCACTGAAAAAAACAGGCAGGGTAATAGTTTAGTTCAAGTGGAAATCAGAAGCCACTTTAGGGAGAAATTTCCTGTTTGTTCTCAGGATCACTTTGTCGTTGTGGAAAAAGATATAGTCCTGATCTATGCAAAGAACCTGTAGCTCACGGATCCTTCTAGTGCAAGAGTTCTCAAACTTTGTCACAGTGAGCCTCTCCTAAGCCATGGAAAAGATCTTGAGCCTCCCCCAAAATACTGAAATATTTTTGGGCCACCCCGTAGAAAAATAGCCTATTTGTCACAGTACATCATGAATAAATTGAAACCTCT
This sequence comes from Neoceratodus forsteri, assembly GCA_016271365.2. NCBI lineage: Eukaryota > Metazoa > Chordata > Ceratodontiformes > Ceratodontidae > Neoceratodus > Neoceratodus forsteri. The sequence continues at coordinate 481,162,421 of JADMNL010000022.1, read as the reverse complement.
TTGCATAGCTGGCTCTCATGTTAAGCTTATTGTAACCCCACCCCAAACAAGATAACCTACTTGCTCCAATACTTTGAATCTCGAACCACTGTTACCCCTTACTGCCACACCTTCATAGGTCAGACTGCTTTTTCTGTTTCCCCTCTAACTGAAATAAACTTCCTGCCGACCTCTGCTAATCCCCCTCTCACCCCGCTCTTAAGCAACTTCTCAGGGATCATTTTGCTCCCTCCTGCTCTTATTCCTAGTACCTGTATGGTTAACTCTTGTACGTGGACAGTTCTGCTGCCAGTCTAATGATCAATTGTTTCTCGCATCATTAGTGTATTGTTCGTAATTTGTTTGCACTTTTATTCATTTTGTATTGCTCGAGTGTTTTGCAGTTACATTTTGAATTGCATTCTCTCTACCCTTCCCTGGGTACACATGAAATAAGCCATGGTTCAGTGTACAGTACCTTCCCTGGTCACTGACTTGTGAGTAAATACATAAATTCACCTACTATTACCCTCTTTCAGTTTGCCTTATCCCTTCACACAAAATCTATAAAGTTCAAACTTGCTTGAGCCTCCCCTGGAACAGGTTGGCCTCCCCAGGGAGGCAGGCCTCACCATTTGAGAACCCCTGTTCTAGCGGAAGTCATTGCCACTAGGAAAACTGTTTTCCATGCAATGTATTTTAGATGAGCTGAAAATATGGGCTCGAAAGAGGCCCCATGAGTTTGGCTATACACATACTGAGGTCCCATGCTGGCACTGGCTCCCTGTGGGGGTGCAAATGGGAAAGGCCCTTGAAGAATCTCTTAAAGATAAGGTCTGAGGTGAAGGAAAACCTTCGCCTGGCAAAAATGTAAGCAGAAGCTGCAGCCAAATGTACCTTCAGGGTACTGGTCTGAAGGCACAAAGAATGAAAGTAAGAATCCTGCATGGCTGGAACCCCAGACAGTGTTCGCTCAATTTCCATCTAGTGTTCCACCCAGAATAACCTTTTCCATTTTGCAGCACAGGTTCTCTTAGTGAAGGGCTTCCTGTAACCCTTCAAAAATGTCCAGGACACCTTCAGAATGGTTTAGGCCTGTATTCTAGGTCCTCAAGAGCCAGGTCTTTAGCCTGAGGGATCTGAGGTTCAGGTACAGGAGCCTCCCTTGATTGCAGGTTAACAAATTGTGCCTCCTATGAAGGTGAATTGATTCAGCCACAGACATGGAGAACAGCGAGAGTACCACGGCTGCCTGGGGCTGTCAAGGATGCTGACTGGGACATGAGCTTGAGTAAGACTGTACACCAGAGGGAAGGGAGGAAAAGCATACAGGTGTTTCCCTGACCAATCCAGAAGAAAAAATTACTCACCTGTAGCAACCTTGTTTCCTCCCAGGCATCCACTAATAAATACTCTTTGCAGTTCTCTTTGAAGTCAGGACTGCCCCAGAGAGAATAGAAGGATATGCTAATCTTGGAATGTTTAGCTAATGCATCTATTTTCAAACAGCCTTGTGCCAACTGTCTACATTCTGCCTCAGATTTCTTCGAAGCCTGCAAAGAGGCCATAACAACGTGTGAATTATAATCAAATAACCATAAAAGAATTTTAAATGCCCAACATGGCCATTTCAAATGAGTAGCCAAGGGATAATTGAAGCAAAAGTCCCCCTTTTTAAAAGTCAGATATGCTCTACGAAAAGAACCTAACAGGTATTATCAGAATGTGCCAACAAGTGGCATACCACTCCAACTGTGCATCTTAACTGTGGAGAGTATTTTTCTAGTTATTGATTCTGAAGGGAAGGATAAGGGAGGGAAGTAATAATATTAGTGGATGCCTGGCAAGAAACAAGATTACTACAGGTGAGTAATTTATCTTCTAACCCCAGGAATCCATGAATACTCTTTGCAGACTATGTAGCAGTACCACTAGGAGGTGGGCAGAATCTATTTAGGAAAAAGACTGCAAAACAGTTTTGCCAAAACTGGCATCACTACTAGACTGGGTATCCAGACTACAGTGTTTAGTGAAGGTGTGGGCTGACCTCCAGATAGTTGCTTTACATATTTCCAATAAAGGTACCTCTCTGGAAGCTGCAACAGTGGCAGCTGTGTCCCTTGTAGAGTGGGCTCAAAGACAAGAAGGAGGAACCTTGCCTGCTTTTGAGTAACAAAAGTGAATACATTGGACTACCCATCAAGACAAAATTCCTTTTCAAAGCAGGAGTACCTTTACCTGCTTCCCCATATGTGAGGAACAGCTGTTGTCTGTCCTACCTGTGGTTTATAGCATGAGTCATATAGCTACTCAGTGCTCTTTTGACATCCAGGCTGTGCAGTCTACGCTTACCTGAGCTGGAGTGCTCAGTAAAGAAACTGGCAATGTTATTGACTGGTTCAAGTAGAAGTCAGGACCACCTTAGCGGGGAACTTCCTATTAGTTCCACACACTACCTTATTCCTAGGAAAAGAAACAGTCCTTTTCCACACAAGACCTGTGGCTCACTAATCCTCCTGGCAGAAGTGACTGCTACCAGAAAAAAAGATTACCTTCCAGGTAACAAATTTAAGCTATGCAGAAAATCATAGGCTCAAAGGGCAGAAGTATAAGCTGGGCAGTGCAAACATTAAGATCCCATGGTGGCACTGGTCCCCTGTTAGGGGGAAACAAGTGAGAGAGCCTCTTAAAAAAAAAAAAACCTTTTGAGTATGGGATTCAATGCCACTGAGGTATCCTTTTCGGTGAGAGGTACGCTGAAACTGAAGCCAGGTGCACTTTCAGAGTCTAGTGCTGCAGCCCCAAGGAGTGCAAATGAGACAAATAATCCAGAAGGGTTGGGATCCCAGCCTGGGCTGGGGCTACACCCTTATTGTAACAGATGGAAAAATCTTTTTCACTTTGAGGCATAGATTTTTAGTGGAAGGTTTCCTGTAACCCCTAAAGACTTCCAAAACTGCTTAAGAGAATTGGCAGTCTGCATATTTTATGTCCTCAAGAGCCATGCCTTGAGCTTGAGACCAGAGATTGGGAATGCTACCCTCCCTGAAAGGAAGTCAGTAGACTGTACCTCTGAGGAAGGCGAATCAGCTTACTCACAGGCACTGAAAGCATAGGGAGTACCAAGGCTGCCATACCCAGTCTGGTGCCACCAGGATCATCGAGCTGGTTATGACCTGGGCTTGATGAGAACCATGAAAAATCAGGTGAAAGGGAGGAAAGGCATAAAGGTACTGTATTTGCCTGTCTAATTGAGAACAAGGGCATCCATTGGAAATGTCCCTTTCACTGGGACCCTGCAACAATAGGGAGCAAGTGGTGATGTTGGTGGGAAGCAAAAAGGTCCATTTCTGGGATCCCCCACCTCATGAATACAGCATTCACCACTTGCCTGTTCAATGCCAATTTGCGGTGGACCTAAATTATCTTGTTCAAGGCATCTGTCAGGGTGTTGTCCTTGCCAGGCAGATGAATTGCTTGTAGAGAGGTGTTTAGGGAGTAAACAAGGCTCCATATTGTCATTACCTCTGTACAAAGAGGAGTGGACCTTGTCCCTCCTTGTTTGTTGATGTAGTACATTGTTGTGGTATTGTCTGATCTGACTTGTACCACCTTCCCCAGAAGACTAAAATACTAAAATGCCAGCAGAATAGGCCTAATGGTCTTTCACGTCTGCTTGTTTGGTCAGCCCCCACCATGGGAGCTGACCTTGCTGCCCCCCTCGCCTTCTCTGGATTCTTCCTTCCCAGTTCCAGATATTCCTTGCTGCATTGGATTTTGCTACCAGAACCCTTCCCCTGTACCTGTCCCACCCCCTCTTGAACCCCTCCACTGTCTCTGCCTCCACCAGCCCCCTAGGCAGTGCAATCCATGGCTCCACCACCCTCTCAGTGAAGTAGCACCTCCTCCTTTCTCCCCTGAATTTTCCCCCCTCCAGCTTCCACCCATGCCCTCTAGTGGCCTTCTCCTCCTTCCTTCAAAGCACCCTGACTGTTCCTCCCCTATTTACCCCCTTCATGAACCTGAAGACCTCTATCATGTCCCCCCGGTCCCTTCTCTCTTCCAATGTGTACAAATTTAGCTCTTCAAGTCTCTCCTCATAGGTCCTGTCCCCCAAGTCCCAAATCATTTTGGCTGCCCTCCTCTGGACCATCTCCAGGAGTTTAATGTCCCTCTTTAAGTGTGGCCTCCAAAACTGCACGCAGTACTTGAGGTTTGGCCTCACCAAGCAGTTATACAGAGGGAGTATCACTTCCCTCCTTCTGGAGATGATCCCCCTAGCAATACATCCCAGCATCCTGTTGGCCTTGGCTGCTGCCCTCCTACAAGTCTCAGAGTTCATTTTGACATCCACCACCCCCCCCCCCCGGGTCCCTCTCAGCCATCGAGACTTGTGCATTTCCTCCCCCAGGGTGCACACTTGGCCCAGGTTTCTGGCCCCCGGGTGCAGTACCTTTCATTTCCCTGCATTGAACCTCAGCTTCCACTTTCTAGACCATCTTTCCAGAGCCTCCAGGTCCCCCTGTAGGGCCACCCTCCCCTCCTCCCCATCCACCACCACCCCCAGTTTTGAGTCATCCACAAAAAGACTCATCTCACTCCCGATTCCTGTCCTTATGTCAGAGATGTAGGCATTGAACAGGAGGGGCCCAAGGACTGATCCCTGTGGGACCCCACTAATGATCCTCCTTGGGGATGAGACTATCCCGCCAACTACGACCCTTTGGGTCCGGTCCTGGAGCCAATTGCCTATCCATCTTATCATCTGGTTCGCCACCCCCAGTTCTCCCAGCTTATCCAACAGGCCCACATGAGGAACAGAGTCAAATGCCTTGCTGAAGTCTAGAAAGAGGACGTCCACGGCACTTGTCACCCAGTCATAGAACTCCACAAGGTTTGTCTGACACGATTTCCCTGGGACGAATCCATGCTGTCTATCGTCCAGGCACCCTGACTTTTCCAGTTCCCCCCTAGCCTCTCCTTGACAATGCCATCCATCACCTTGCCCACCACCGACGTCAGGCTGACAGGTCTGTAGTTCCCTGCCACCTCCCTTGATCCCTCTTTGTGGATGGGCACTATATGCACCACCTTCCAGTCCTGGGGCACCCACCCTGTCCTCAGAGAGATGCTGAAAAGCTCCGCCAGGGGTTTCGCCAGGACATCCGCAAGTTCCTTCAGCACTCTGGGATGTAATTTATCCAGCCCCAGTGCTTTCTCAGTCTTAAGGGACCTGAGAGCTTCCCTCACTCTCTCTGCTGTGATTTCCACTTCCGCTACCTCTTCTTCCTGCTTAGCCTTCCCCCCTCCTGCCAGTGATGCCTCCCCCTCTCCCTCTCCCCAGACCCGCCGATCGGTAAGGGTCCCCTCCTCCTCAGTATCACCGTCTCCTGCCATGTATGATGCAGCACACCCATTTTCCTTGGTGAAAACTAAGGTGAAGTACTCATTTAGTACCTCAGCCTGCTCTCCTGGGTCTTGTGCCCATCTCTCCCCTGTTTTAATTCTGCTAATCTGCCCCTTCACCCTTCGTTTTTTCCCCAATGTATCTAAAGAACCCCTTGTTCCCTCTCCTAATTTCCCTGGCCAGGTTCTGCTCCTTCCTTGCCTTAGCCGCCCTCACCACCCTAGTGGTCCTTCTAGCCATCAGCTCATACTCCCCTCAATCCCTTTCACTCCTTGAGCACTTTAATTGCCTATAGGCTGCCTTCTTTCCCCATGGCACCTCCTGGACCTCCCTGGTCCACCAGCAGGGTTTTCGGGCCCTATCGCATTTTCGTCTTACTCTTGCACAGGTGCTGGTAGCATCCTGCACCCCCCTCTCCTGAAGATTTCCCACCTACTATCAGCATCCATGTCTGACCCAATCCCATCCAAATGTTCCTTAAGGATCCTTCCCATTTCCTTAAAATCTTCCCCCCCCTGAAGTCAGTTACCTCTGTCTAGTGCAGCCTTCAACCCCTCCTAGGTCCAGGCAGAACCAGACCGTGGCATGGTCACTCCCTGCCAACGGGTCCCTTACCTCCAGGCCCTCAATCTGGTCGCTGTCTGCCAGGACCACATCCAGTACCCACGCCTCCCTGGTCAGTTTCCCCACCTGCTGAGTTAGGAACGTGTCTTGAAAGACATCCAACAACCTCTGTTCCCTGGTCACCGAGGATGTCAGTCTCCCAGTCTGTTCCTGTCATGTTTAAGTCCCCCAACACCACCAAGACAACGTGAGAAAACCTGAAGGGCCAGGTATACAGCCCTCATCTCCAGCAGATTTATGTGCAGGAGTGAATCTGCACTGTCCCAGGAGCCATGAATGGTGTGATCCCCTAAGTGGGCACCCCATCCTAACAGGGAAGCATCAGTTGTGAGAACCCGAGAAGAAGTTCCTGCAGAAATGGAACCCCTTCTCTTATGTTTTCTAGTTCTTTCCACCCTTGGAGGGCCTGTAGCAAAGTTTTTGTTACTGGTACTGGCTTTAAGAGTGGGTCTCGCCTCTGGCACCAGTGTGCTCGGAGGTGGAACTGGATATCGCATCTAAAATCTGGCACCTATGACTTTGCTTGCTGCTGAAGCCATGTGCCCCAATAGTTGAAGGAAATGTTTTGCTGGCTTTGGCCTGCCCAGGGCGAATGAGCCTGCCAAGAGCCAAATAGCTTCTGCCCTCTCTTGAGGCAGAAAAACTGTTCCCACTACTGTAACCAGTTCTGCCCCTATGAACTGCCGAACTTGCACTGGGGTCAGCACTGACTTTTTGGTATTGAAAAAGGAATCACATATCCTGGGCTACCTGTAGGTGGTCTGACACTTGTTGGGATTTCGCTACGATTAGCCAGTCATCCAGATAAGGAAAGAATAACACCCAGTCTTCTAAGGTGTGTCACTATCACTGCTATGCACTTGGTAAAAAATCCTTGATGCAGAGGTGAAACTGAAAGGCAGTGTTGAAAACTAGTAGTGGCCTGAGGGGAGTCTGAATCAGAGATACTTTAGTTGTTAGGAAATATCTGGAATAGAACCCTTGTCCTCTTTGGTTGAGAGAAACAGGCTCGACTGCTTTTGCCCGTAATAAGACCTGTACCTCCGGTTCCTGCAATTTTCTTCTTGAGAAGGAAGCTGGTACAACAGTTTCAACCCTGGAGAAGGGACTTGACACAAAGGGAGAGACCCTGACACATTATTTCCAGAACTCATTTGTTAAGTTTGATCATTCCTGGAAATAGTGGGAGAGTCTGCCCCCTACAGGATGGGGAGAAGGAGCCCAAAGGGAAAAAAGACATGGGCTCCATTTGTTGTGGCTAGTACTGCTGCCGAGTGACAGCCTATATCTGTAAGAATAGGTCTCCTAAAAGAAGGCCTGCCCCTGCCTCCCCTAGAATAAGACTTAGAAGGAGAGGGTGTTGAGTTACTTTTAAAAGTAGCTTTATATTTTTTTTGTTTTAAATGTAAGCCTCAGTCTGGGCAGCAAAAAGCAAGTGGCCCTTGACTAGAAAATCCATTCTTAACTTGTGTGCCCTGGGTGAGGTTGGCAGCCCTCAGCCAGGCAAATCTCCTCAGGGCTACTGCACCAGCCGTCCATCTTGCAGCAGTATAATTAGTTTCAGCTGCCACCTGAAATTGGTATTTGAAAGCCTCCAAACCCAATTTTGCTGTATCCAATAGCTCTGACACAGTTGAAGAGGGGTTAGCCTCATCATTGTTGACAACTGACTGCCAGAGAGCTTTCTGGTAGAGGGCTACATAGGCCTGGCAACAAGCTTGCCGGAAGATTGCTAGGAATACCGAAAGGTACCCCTTTTTAGCCATATTGCTGAATTAGGAGCCTTAAGGATTTCTAACACATTTTCAATTTATAGCTAGGTAACAAGAGCCTTTTTAAGGGAGTCAGCCCCATAAGCACCATATACTGTGCCTCCTATTCATGATGGATCTCTTCAGCCGTTTGTAGATCCAGGTTCTCTATCATTTCTTTCACAAAAGAGAAATAGGAAAGAAATCTTATGTGGGTTGGGGGGTAACCAAAACCCTGTTCTGGTGACACCTCAGGTTCCCCCTCCCCCTCCTCACCCAAAGTAGTAACAACAACAGCAACAACCACCACCACAACCGCCACCACCACCACGTCTATTTTTACGGCACCTTTCCAACTAAGGCGCCTAACAAAGTTTAAAAACACATCAAACATCTCAGCATCTTAGAAAATATATAAAAGCAGTAGGCACCAGAGGGGCAACAGTTGCTTTTTCAGCAGGAGTAATCACAGGCTGCTGAGGAGAAAATAACCCCCTGCAGCACCTGGAGTAAAGCTAAGGCCTGTTAGATCAGCAGGAGAGGGAGCTTTAATAGGAACCTGAGGGTCCCCTTGAGGTGTTTCAATCAGGGTGTCAGAGTGCTCAGTTTTCTTCAGCTTTTTTTTTTTTTGGCAGGCACCAAATTGATTGCCTCTCTTGCCAGAGCCCTCACCCGTATCAGGGGTGGAAACAGAGGCTCTGGAAGGACTTGCCACATTCATGGAGGGGGGGTGGACTGGTAAGAGCCCAGGGCACCCTCCTAAAGCCAGAACCCTCACCCGTATCAGGGGTGGAATTAGAGGCTCTGGAAGGACTTGCCACATTCATGGAAGGAGTGGACTGGTTAGAGCCCAGAGACCCCTCTTCTAGTTTCCTTTTAAACTTGCCACAATCTTGGAGAGGGTGGACTGGTTATAGCCCGGGGACCCCTCCTCTAGTTTCCTTTTAAACCTCTCCCTGCATTTTTCCCACCGTTTTACCAGGGAAAGACTTAAATGTGCCACAATCTTCCTAAAATTGTTGTTGCCAAAGGCAGATCAAGCAAAGAGCACGTTTATCTGGCTTAACAAACAGCCCAGCAACTTCAACAACTCTTAAAACCAGAAGGTCCTGTTGGGGAAAAAAAAAAAAAACAAAAAAAAAAAAAAAAAAAAACACATTTTAAGCAGGTATTTACTCTAAAAATTGATTAGCTTTTTGGTCATAAGTGCTAAAACAGTGTGAGAAATGCATAGCACTTGCCTCACTTTGTTAAACACCACTTCTAGAAAAACTATATAAATACTTCGTTTACAGTTAGTACTGCTAATCAATTATATAAAAACCCTGCTATGAGGAAAAACAGTAAATAGACAAGGTAGTAATGAAAAATAAGACATAAATACTTAAGTTTTTTGGTCTCAACAGTAATCAGATCTTGAGAGAGAGAGATATCTCTAGGACATCTGATGTCTTCAGCAGAGAGAAGAAATCTGAGGCAGAATGTAGACAGTTGGCACAAGTCTGTTTGAAAATAGATGCATTAGCTAAACATTCCATGATTAGCATATCATTCTATTCTCTCTGGGGCAGTCCTGACTTCAAAGAGAACTGCAAAGAGTAATAATATTAGTGGATTCCTGGGGTTAGAATTAGAGCATCCAGGGGGCTGTTCCCCGCTCTGGTGGTCTGCAACAATATTTTGGCAGGAGGTGGTTCTGGTGGGATGTGAACAAGTCTACCTCTGGATTCCCCCACCTCCTGAAAACTACTTGCACCACTTGCCCGTTCAGAGTCCATTCATGATGGGCCTGAGTGATCAGACTCAAGGTATCTGCCAAGATATTGTCCTTGCCAGGCAGATGAATGGCCTGTAGGGAAACTCCCAAAGAGTATGCTAGACTCCATATTTTCATAGTTTCTGTGCAGAGAGGACTTTACCTTGTCCCTCCCTGCTTGTTTATGTAGTACATAGTGGTGGTATTGTCTGTTCTGATCTGTACCATCTTTCCCTGTAGCAGTGGCGTGAAGGCCTTGAGTGCCAACACTGCTCTGAACTCCAGCAGGTTGATGTGCATGAGTGACTCTGCACTTGACCATGTGCCTTGGGTAGTGTGATCTCCCTGATGTGCACTTCACCCTAGCAGTGAAGGATCTGTTGTGAGAATTACTGATGGAGGCTCCTGCTGGAAAGGAAGCCTTTCTCTCAGACTGCTTTCCTCATTCCACCATTTGAGAGCATGTAACAGAGTTCCTGTTACTGGAATCAATTTTGAAAGAGGGTCTCTTTTCTGGCACCAGTGAGCTCTGAGGTGAAACTGGATGTCCCTCGTCTGGAATCTGGATCCAGTACTCTGCCTGTGGCAGCTGCCATGTGGCCCAAGAGCTGAAGAAACGGTCTTGCAGTTTTTGATTTGTTCAGGTCAAATGAGCCTGCCGACTGCTGGATGCTCCTTACTCTGTCCAGGGGCAGGTATGCCCTGCAGGGTATTTAACTCTGCTTCTATGAACTGCAATACCTGAGCAGGCTGAAGGACCAACTTTTTCAGATTTTAGGAATCCTAGAGATTCCAAGAGCTCCTGAGTGAGCTGCAGCTGCTCCCTAACATGCTGGGGTGATTCTCCTACCACCAGCCAGTTGTCTAGACACGGGAAGACTGCCACCCTGCTTTCGAAGGTGTGCCACTACCACTGCCAGGCACTGTGTGAACACACTTGGTGTTGAAGTGAGAACGAATGGCAGAGTCGAGAATTGATAGTGACCTGAAGGGGAGTCTGAGCCAGAGGTATTTTCTGAGAGATTCCCTTATGGGGATGTGGAAATAGGCATCTTGTAGGTCCAGCGACGCCAACCAGTCTCCTTTTTGGAGGGTTGGCAAGATCAGTGCCAGAGTTACCATTTTGAACTTTGGTTTTGTTAGGTATCTGTTTAAGACTCTGAGGTCTAAGATGGGCCACCACTCCCCATTTTGATTTGTGGTAAGAAAGTATCTTTAATAAAATCCCTTTCCCTTTTAGTTGGTTGGCACTGGTTCCACTGCTCGAGATAGAAGCAGTTTTTGAACCTCTGTTTCCAGGAGTTTTCTGTCTACATTTGAGGATGGTTTGAAAACTCGAGTTCTTAAGGGTGGAAGGGCTTTGAAAGTTAGAGACAGTCCCTGACCCACTACTTCCAGGACCGACTTGTCTGTGGTGATGTTTTCCCAGAGATGTGAAAAGTGAGCCAGTCTGCCTCCTACAGGCAGTAGGGAGGTGGCCTCTACAGACACATTAGGGTGCCTGCTTTGCCTGGGACTGGGAACCACACCTGGAACCCCTTCTGTCCCTACCTCTGAAGTATCCCTGCTGTGGATACTGCTAGTATGGGGTCATAGCTATGGCCTGGAAAAAGGGCCTGCTTTGAAAGGATCTACCCCTGCCTCCCCTTCGGTAGGATCTAGTGGATGGCGAAGCTTTCTCTTTTGCAGAGTTGCTTCTGTAGGTGGCCTTATATTCATCCACCTTTTTCATGTCAGCCTCTGTCTTTTGCCCAAAGAGGAAATTTTCCTCTAATGGGAAATCTAATGCCTTGGTCTGTGTATCCTGGGTAAGGTCTGTGGCCCTTAACCAAGCAAACCTCTCAGACATAGTGTTTGCCATCCACCTGGCAGCTGTGTCATTCGAATCAACAGCCATCTGAAATGGATATTTGGCTGCTTCCAGACCAAATCTAGCTATTTCAACTAGGACAGCTGAAATAGGAGACTGCACCTTATCTGACATAGCAAGGACTGATTGTCAGAGAGATTTCTGGTATTGTGCAGCTTAGGCCTGGAAGTTGGCATGCCCAATAGCCAAAGAGGCCAAAAGGTAACCCTTTTTGGCCATGCTGTCAATTTTCCTTGAGTCCTTGTCTGGAGGATGGGAGGCTAGTGGAACCCATGCCTTGTCAGACTGCAACTTGCACCACCCCCCGGTGGTCAGGGTGAGAACAAAAATTCAGCACCCTGCCTTTCTAACGGATACTTTCTATCCAACCTCTTATCCAGAGGTGGAACATTATTTGGTGTATGCAATATCTTTAAGGCATCTTTGAAGAATTTGTTAATGGGAAGAAGCAGCTTCTTAGTGGGTGTTAACCCCATTATTTCCATTTAAAAAAATGGCAAGAAAAAAATATTGCAATCTCATTGGCCAAGAGACATCAGCTGACTGTACAGTAAATCTCTATATACGCACAGTCATCCTGATCCTAAACCACATCACACAAGGAACAAATCAGTCCTACAACCAGAACCTTTACATCAGTACCTCTGCAACCAGAGCTGATCTTTCATCAAAAACATGACTACTACCTTTACATTAAAAACTTTCAACTGGGCCCTAAAAATACAACTACCTTAAATAAAACAAATTAATTCAACATTGTTTCCCTGATCATCACACTCTTGATACACACAAACAAATTAGAAACAAAGTATTGTTTATAGTTTTCATTACAACTGTTTCTTTACCAACAATGAAAAAAAAACCCTCCTGTCTTTACCTGCTTATCAGGGAAATCTCTTCTGCTTGCCCTGACAGTGAGATAATTGAGTCTGTGGCTCTAAAACAGGCTTATAGTGTATGGCAGAACGCTGTTGAGCATGGAAATCCATGCTCCCAACAGCGTTGTTGTGCTGCACTAGCTACATAGCTAGTGCAACACAACACCGAGAAGGTGTGTGCGCATTCATGGAAGCGGGATGTGCAGGCGTGACTGGGCAATTGGCGATGCACTAACAACGGCCATGGTGGTGAAACGGGCCGGAGGAACAGAAAACCACACCAGAATCTAAAGAAAAATAAGGGCAGACTTTTTACGAGCTACCATACACTATAAAAGTGTGTGTATGATAGCGCTCATACACAACTAGGGTATTTTTCAACTCTCGAGCTTTCCATGGTAATGAGACCTCTCGAGCTGCACTCTCGAGGCCTCCACTTACCATGGAAACCTCTCAAGTGAAAAAATACCCTTGTTGTGTATGAGCGATCATACACAATCCTCTAATTGTTGTCTGTGTGTACAGTATGTTAGGACAGTAACATTCTACCAATTGAACTGAGCAGAATTTTGAATCCCTGTATTCAATGGTAAACATTCCATGATAAACATCCTATGTCTTGAATGAGGGGAAAAACAGAAGAAAAAAAAAAAAAAAAAAAAAAAAAACACAGGATGGGGAAAGTAGACAATACAATAATACTTTATAGACAAAGAGAAAAGCTTACATAGGCAGACCCAAACTGCTCAAATAATACATTGCTGATGTTTATAAAAGCATGTACATTTGAATCGTATATAGATGTTTTCAGGTGAAATCTAACCCCCCTCCTCCCCACAAAAAAAAAACAAAAAACAAAAAGGCAACCTGGCAGGTTTAAAGTTTTTCTGTCCTTACTAACCTTTCACCTCAATCATATAGCAGTTTTCCTTTTATGTACTAGACCATAACACATAAGTCAAACAAAGAAAAGGCTGCCTTCAATGAAACTATGTAACTACAGTGTGATAAAAATTAAGTTTTAAACACTGCTTATGTTTTACAAATTTACAGATGTTACAGTGCATTTATGATAAAATTTACATGCTAGAGAAAATATTTATTTTTCAACCAGTTCTACCAATAAGTGCTTTTACTGCAAAGTATGGTGATAGTTAACCTATTGCTGAGATATGCTATTCTATGCATTAATAGGGACTACTTTTTTCAGTTTTTAGATGTTTAAGAGGTAATGTATTGTACACGCTTTTGAAAATAGTAAATACATTTTAATCCCTATCAGAGTAAATCAAACTAATTCTTTTATGATGGTGGACCATTTTATAAGTGTGATAAGCCACTCCAGGGTGTGCATGAAAGGATTTTAATGCACTGCCCAGGGCATAAGGTCACTCTGCCTTTGGCCTCATGCCTTAGCACACCCTGGGGCGTGCATTAAAATAATTTACTGCACACCCTGTCGTGACTTATTACATACATATTCAACTTCTTCATCCTCAATAATTTCACTTGTGGGGGGATGTCTAATGCATATACCATCTTTCTTACAAAAGGTAAAGTGAGAGGAAAAATCCTCTGATGCCCTAGAAGGAGAACCAAATTCCTGTTCAGGAGAAACCTCCGGTTCAGTGGGGTCTCCCTCCTCCACATCAAAATCCAGATACTCCTCTTGTTCATAAAGAGAAGACTGAGAAGAAGATCCAGTCTGTTTGGCTGGAGTCTGAGGCAAAGGAGCAGTCAGGCATTGTAAAGCCTGGATAACACAAAAGGCCTGTGCAATCTCATCTGCACTTGCCATTTTTACCGCAAGCACAGACGTTCCCAATTGCTTCTCAGCTGGGGTTTCTGTGTGTTTTATCTTTTTAGTTTTTTTAAGAGGGAACTGGAGAGTCCGCCAGTTCAGCAAGCCTTTTTGAAACTGTTTGTGTACCCGTTTTAGGGGTGGCAGTTACAGATGTTGAGATCAAAGTGGTTTCACCCACAGGAACAGAGGGTGTCGGCATGGGCGTAGGCAGGCATACTCCAAGCACTCCATGGTATGCAATTTTATTTAAGGGGGGTAGCAAATAGGCTTTGAACTGCTTCCTTTTTCCATGAAAACTAACAAAGAAAATACTGAACCTTTCTGTAATTTTATTCATAGGAGTCAAAACTAGGACTGGTCACTACTATTCTTTGCATTCCAAGGATAATACAACTTTACAGGATCTGGGCTGGTATGTGGGTGTCTTGGGGAACAATGCATGGCATTTGTATTTACCCATGCATGGCAACAACCATTGTCATGAGATACAAAATTTGTATTTATTGTGCCAAATGAGGCAACAAACATGGTCCTGATGTACATTTGTATATTGTCTGGCTACACCCGTGGGGTAACTCACCCTAACAAGTGGGGGGTGGGGTAGCAGCCAGTCTACTTGGTGTGCAGATCTGAAATCCCTGGCTACACCCCTGGTTGTCGGCTGGTCAGAGCTTGAGGGACCCTTGGAAACAGACATCTTTTTCTTGAGCCTTTCAAGGTGCTTTTCTACTTTTTTCTGGAAAGATTTACAAATCAGTCTGTTTTTAAATGTTCAAAGCCCAGACAGACAACACCAAGATTATGCTAGTCTGTGGTGAGATTTTTGCCATAACAATCAGTACAAGGTTCGAAACCGGGTTCACCGGTTCTTTTAGGTTTTTAAACACATTCTGAATTAAAAAAAGTGAATAAAATCAATAAGGATTTTAAAACCTAGCACTTGCAGTCAGTTCCTGAACAGAGGAAAAAAAACTTTTGGAACCGAGAAACGAACCGGAGCTAGCAATTCAAGAACCGGGATTCGCGGTTCACATTTAAATATAGAAACTTAAATTTTAAATAAAACTAAGGGGTTCCTTAGTCAGGGAACTCCAAAAATCACTAAGAAAAGCCCGGTTTGCCCACCGGTTAAACCACACCAGGAGAAACCACAAAATAATTATTCTAACACTAAAACAGTTTAGCGAAACAAAAACACTAGCAAAAGGCAGCAAAAGAAAAAGGTATAAATAATACTAATGTATTTTTTATAACTTATTGTGTCAGGACTAGTAGATGAGGAAAGGATCTCCAAGTCTCTAGTCTTGACAGGCGGAGGGTGAAATTTGAGGGTTTAGAACCAGGGCAGTTAGTTCAAGGCAGCATTTGAAAAATAGCACATGCAAAGATTCCATCATTTGCGTAGCATTCCATCTCTCTGGGCAGTTCTGTCTTAAAAGGGACACTACACAAGTTATGAATATCTGAGTATTACTGGGGTTATAACTGCCTGCCTCCTCTCTGCTTCCACTCTTGTAGAGAGGGACATTTGCCCTCCTCCAGTCCTTGGGTACCTCTCCTGTCTAAGTGATGCGTTGAAAAGTTACCTTGTTTTACATTGTACAAATTGAACAGAGATGTCAGAAAGGGAGGAGGTGTTGCCTTTTTTTTTTTAATTTTTATTTTATTAATAGTAACCGGGGATCACTGAACGTATCAGATAAAATCAGATATAATGACGAGAGAATCCATATGGATTAAACTTTTACTCAAGGAGAATGAACACATAACTGGGGTATGCTATAAACTGCTCAGTTCTACCACAGAAATCTCTGATGACACTACTGGAACTAGAAACAGCTTGTGAATTGGGTAATATTTGTATGGGAGATTTCAATCTAGGGGATATTTCGTGGAACTCCTCTACTGCTATTTCAGGTCCAGGCAAAAAAAACTATCGACTTGCCATCAACTCAGTTTGAAGTAATGTGTCAATCAACTGGCGAGGGGTAAACATATTTTAGACTTAGTCTTTCACAATGAATATTTGAACTTTTTAGAGTGTCTTAAATCTCCGATCGGAAACCGTGATCATAATTCTATTTCTTTCACTTTAGACATAAAGGGTGGGATATTCAAAAGTGTTTCACATGGCGCAACACACCAATGAGGAAGTTGTGCTGCGCAACATGTCCCTTTGAATACTGCGCCGGGGTGCACCAGTAATGTATGCAGCGCAAGTGCAGGGGGCGTGCCCATGCATATGCGGCACATCCTGATATTCAGCCCGGGATGTGCGGTGCATATGCTGGCACATACCCACCATGTGCCGCTCAGAGGGGGCGCAATGTTGAGCCCGGCAAAACCAGGGTCAAGTCCTGGCCATCCACAGGCAAGCTGCCATATTCCAAGGTGCAACAAGGCAGTCGCCTGTTGTGGCTAGCCACCCGACTACTCAGGACACAGTCCACTAGCCCCCTGCCCAGGGGTGACGTGCCTCCCCTTGCCCGATCTCGGGCAGGAGTCAATTATATCCCTGGTGGTCCAGTGGACCAAACCCAAATGCCCAATCGCGGGCAGCTGTGTGAACATGCCCTGGTGGACTGCTAGCCATTGCCCGATCACGGGCATCTGTACACTTTATCCCTGGTGGTCCAGTGGACCGATCCACATCGGCCGAACGCAGCCTTGAGTTAAAACTTCCTGGTGGTCCAGTGGAAGCCCCCCACCCAGTGCCTGATCACGGGCGGAATGACCATAGGACACCCTGGTGGTCCAGTGGTCCTCCCCACCCGCCCACTGAGTCCCCAACCATCGCGCACCTCCCCCAAGTCAGCAGCCGATGGGGATCAGTCCACTGACCACCAGAGAGATATTACCCAATGCCCACGATCGGGTGATGGAGTTCAGTCCACTGGACCATCAGGGTTTAACATTACACATGCCTGCGAACGGGTGCGGGACCCGCCGAGGGGCAGGAGGGTGTTGGTCCCCCACGGCTACAGCCTGGCAGGGCGCCGGGCACAAGTCACCTGGGATCGGGGCACCATATGCAAATGGAGCCATAATGACATGCAAATGGCCCCATTTGTGCCTTGCATGCATAATGGCCTCATTTGCATGCCCAGTGCTGAATATCGCGGTTGATGCACTTGCGCATCCCCATGCTCCCCTCCTGCAACTTGCACTGGTGCAGTGCCACTGCGTGCATGCTCAGTGCCATATTCAACGGTGCTGAGCCATGGCGCAGCACCACTTAATATCACCTGGTACATGCCCCGGCTCATCCCAGTTGCACTGCACCCAGGCTTGCGCCCCTGCCTGGCGCAATCTGAATATCCCACCCCAAATCTATTAGTAGTATCAATACCACTAAAATATTTCAATATTTATTTATTTCATCTCAGCATATAAATACCTTTGAGCTAAACATAGCTCATTTACAAAGGTTCCACGTTGGTGGGATTAGGGTAACAAACAGATGAAGGGAAGCCAAAATAAGCGATATACATGCAACAAAAATTGGCAACAAAACATATTAAACAGCAAAAGTAGAAATGTTTTGATATGATAAATATATGATAGGATAAAGCTGATATGCAAAATATAAAAAGAGAACTAGCAGCTTTAATCCGGGACCACATTTTTTCCACTCAAGTCTATTCAGGAAAGCAGAGAGCTGTTTAGAAACACGTTAGTTTGAGACAATATATTCCCTTCAAACTATAATAGGAATCAACACCTAAAATGACTGGATAAGTCCATTTGTAAATTACTAAAAATGAAAAATAAAATATTCCACATATTTAAAATCACACAGAGGAAAATTTGGCATCTTTTTTTGTATTTTTATATAGGCTGCCCATCTAAAATACGCAAATCAAAAGCTTCATGGGAGTATAATTTAGCAAGTACTGCAAACAAAAATAGCAAATCTTTTTATTCAAAAAAAACTCACTCAAAAAAACCTGCTTGTCAAATTGGCCCTTATTAGATAATACCATAGTCTATGAACTACAAAAAAGGCAGACATTCTTCATTCCAATTTCTGTAACGTCTTCCATCGTCCAGATACTGACATATGAAAAAGTGGACAGTAATGATGATTTAATAAGTATTTCTGAAGACGCTATCCATAATAAATTAAAACACCTAAAGAGGGAAAATGAACCCTGGTCCAGATTAAATCTCTGGTCATTTTTTTTGTATCTTTTGATGGATAGCATAACCCATCCACCAAGGCTTCTCTTTGAAGGATGTCTGGCGTATAATTTTGTTCCCACACAGTGGAAATCAGCATGTTATTTCTCTACATATGAAAGGTCCCAAGACAAATTGGGAAAATTACAGACCAGCAAGTCTTAACTTCTACTCTTTGTAAAGTGTTAAAACAGTGTTATTAAGGATTTAATTACTCCAATTCTTAATACAGTAGATCAGGAACAATATGGATTTAAAAAAGGCAGGAGCTGCTTAAGCAATCTGTTATGCTTCTATGAACAAGTCAATCTTCATCCTGATAACAGCACACTGTATATAATCTACATTGATTTCCCCAAAATGTTAGACGTAATGCCACATAGGTCATTAATTACTAAACTATACACTAGTAATAAAAACATTATTAGTTGGATTGAGAATTGGCTTAACTGTAGATCCCAACAAGTTTTAATCAATGGTCATTTGTCAGATCCTAGTAGGGTTACAAGTGGGGTTCTGCAAGGGTTTGTATTAGGCCCTTGTTTATTCCAACTATTTATATCTGATTTAACAAAAAACTGTATTTCATCATCTATTAAGTATGCAGACGATATTAAAATAGGTGGCTCTTGTAACCACTCTGAAAATACTCTAAGCATTCAAAGAGATCTTGATCATATTACAAAATGGGTTTATTGGGGCAGGAGACCAAATACCTCAAAATGCAAAGTCATGCATGTAAGGGTTAACAATCCATTTAGATTACTACTTAGATGGTACCCTTTTAGATGCTACAATAGAAGACATGGGCGTACTGATTTCTAATGATCTTGACTATAATAAATCAATACTGCCATTAATAAAACTAATAAGGGATACGTAACAGGGACCTGTGCAATACAGGATTTATTTTCACAAGAGCTGTTTGACCTTGGGTAATCTCACAAGTGGCATAAGCCACGAGTGCTGTGCCCAGGGTCAAACAGCTCTAATGAAAATAAAGCATGTATTCCACAAGGTCCCTGTTACATATTTCAGTTATGCAATAGGGATACTTTAGGATTGTGTAAGGAGTTTTGTTTTAAATTGTTTATTTTTTTCATGTTAACATACATGGACTTTTTGTGGTTTTCCCAGGGTAGCTTGGCTTAGCATAGTGGTTGCTAAGCAGTTGCTATGGATGCTCTAACTTTAAATTATGGACAGTACATAATGAAAATGTTTGATGCACAATTCTTTTTTTTTACATTTTTGTGGGGAGGGGAATTTATCAAAAAAGTTAATAAAAACTACATTTTCTGCCATTTTTTGCTGATAAAAAATCTAAAAGGCATCTATATATGAAGCACCTCATTTTGTAGATAATTTTGTGCTGAACTTTTGTGCTCAATGTACAATATTATCAGTTTTTGTTTTAAAGTTATTTGTATTTGTCAAAGTGACAAGAAAAAACTATCTGCTGTTTTTCGCCAACTCTACAAAAACTAAAAGGTATCTATAAATGAAACACCACTCATTTTGTAGATATTTTTGTGCTGGACAACTTTTGTGCTCACACTGCCATTCTATCATATTTTGCTTTAAAGTTATTTGGATTTGATTATGATTAGTACTGCTACAGAGGCCAAACATTCTAAATTGGCTGACATAACAACTGTGTATATAAATGAGTGATGACATAGTAACTATGTACATAAATGAGTGATGACATACTTACTATACATATAAACTTTTATTTACACAGTAGCTACAATACACTTTTTATGGCATGCATTTATTGTTCATACCTGTTGCATAAATAAGGGATACATAATAGGGACCTGTGCAATACATGATTTATTTTCACAAGAGCTGTTTGACCTTGGGTAATCTCAAGAGTGGCATAAGCCACGAGTGCTGTGCCCAGGGTCAAAAAGTTTGAGTGAAAATAAATCATGTATTCCATAAGGTCCTGGTTACACATTTCATTTATGCAATAGGGATTATTTAGGATTGTGCAAGGAGTTTTGTTTTAAATTATTTAATTTTTCATGTGAACATACATGGACTTTTTGTAGTTTTCCCAGGGTAGCTCGGCTTAGCATAGTGGTTGCTAAGCGGTTGCTATGGATGCTCCAACTTTACATTATGGACAGTACATAATGAGAAAGTTTGATGCACAATTCTTTTATTTTTGGGGGGAATTTGTTCTTCAGAAAAAGTAAATAAAAACTGAATTGTCTACCATTTTTTGCCGATTATAAAAAAAATCTAAAAGGTATCTATATATGAAACACCTCTCATTTCATGGATAATTTTGTGCTGAACAACTTTTGTGCTAAACATACAAATGCTATCAGTTTTCGTTTTAAAGTTATTTGTCGGAAAAGTGCAAAAAAAAAAAACCCTCAATTTTCTGCTGTTTTTTGCCAATTCTACAAAAACTAAAAGGTCTCTATAAATGAAACCACTCATTTTGTAGATATTTTTGTGCTGTACAACTTTTGTGCTCACAGTACCATGCTATCTTTTTTTCAATTTAAAGTTATTTGCATTTGAATATGATTAGTACTGCTACTAAGGCCGAACATTCTGATTGGCTGATGACTATACAACTGTGTATATAAATGAGTGATGATATAGTAACTATGTACGTAAATGAGTGATGACATACTTACTATGCACGTAAATGGTTTTATTTACACAGTAGCTACAATACACATTTATGGCATGCATTTTATTGTTCACACCTGTTACATAACTAGTTATATGGGACATAAAAATAAATATCGTTTCTAGGGACCCTAGGGTCATGATGCCACTATTTAGGCCTTATGCAAGGCCACACCTAGAATATGCCACTCAACTGTGGAACCCTTATAAAAAAAATCTGAAATTTCTAGTTTGGAAAGGATACAGAGAAAATTTACAAAACATATATCCAGCCTACATAATTTACCATATGAGGATAGGGTAGAAGAACTGGCCCTTATGTCTCTGGCAACTCACCGTCAACGGGTGACCTATTATTACATACTAACATACTAAAATGCCAGCAGAATAGGCCTAACGGTCTTTCGTGTCTGCTCGTTTGGTCAGCCCCCACCCTGGGAGCTGACCTTGCTGCCCCCCTCGCCTTCTCTGGCTTCTGCCTTCCCAGTTCTGGATATTCTCGCTGCATTGGATTTTGCTTCCAGAACCCTTCCCCTGTACCTGTCCCACCCCCTCTTGAACCCCTCCATCGTCTCTGCCTCCACCAGCCCCCTAGGCAGCGCATTCCATGGCTCCACCACCCTCTCAGTGAAGTAGCACCTCCTTTCTCCCCTGAATCTTCCCCCCTCCAGCTTCCACCCATACCCTCTAGTGGCCCCCTCCTCCTTTCTTCGAAGCACCCAGACTGTTCCTCCCCTATTTACCCCCTTCATGTACCTAAAGACCTCTATCATGTCCCCCCAGTCCCTTCTCTCTTCCAATGTGTACATATTTAGCTCTTAGAGTCTCTCCTCATAGGTCCTGTCCCCGAAGCCCCAAATCATTTTGGTTGCCCTCCTCTGGACCCTCTCCAGGAGTTTAATGTCCCTCTTTAAGTGTGGCCTCCAAAACTGCACGCAGTACTCGAGGTGCGGCCTCACCAAGCAGTTACACAGAGGGAGTGTTACTTCCCTCCTTCTGGAGGTGATCCCCCTAGTGATGCATCCCAGCATCCTGTTGGCCTTGGCAGCTTCCCTCCTACAAGTCTCAGAGTTGTTCATCTTGACATCCACCACCACCCCCAGGTCCCTCTCAGCCAGAGACTTGTAGCATTCCCCCACCAGGGTGTACACTTGGCCTGGGTTTCTGTCCCCCAGGTGCAGTACCTTGCATTTCCCTGCATTGAACCTCAGCTTCCACTTTCTAGACCATCTTTCCAGAGCCTCCAGGTCCCCCTGTAGGGCCACCCTCCCCTCCTCCCCATCCACCACCGCCCCCAGTTTTGAGTCATCCACAAAGACTCATCTCACTCCTGATACCTGTCCTTATGTCAGAGATGTAGGTGTTGAACAGGAGGGGCCCAAGGACGGATCCCTGTGGGACCCCACTAATGACCCTCCTTGGGGATGAGACTATCCCACCAACTACGACCCTCTGGGTCCGGTCCTGGAGCCAATTGCCTATCCATCTGATCATCTGGTTCCCCACCCCCATTTCTCCAGCTTATCCAACAGGCCCACGTTAGGAACAGAGTCAAATGCCTTGCTGAAGTCTAGAAAGAGGACATCCACTGGTCTACCCAGGTCCAAGGCACTTGTCACCCAGTCATAGAACTCCACAAGGTTTGTCTGACACGATTTCCCCAGGACGAATCCACGCTGTCTATCGTCCAGGCACCCTGACTTTTCCAGGTCCCCCCCCCAGTCTCTCCTTGACAATGCCCTCCATCACCTTGCCCACCACCGATGTCAGGCTGACAGGCCTGTAGTTCCCTGCCACCACCCTTGATCCCCCCCTTGTGGATAGGCACTATATGCGCCACCTTCCAGTCCTGGGGCACCCACCCTGTCCTCAGAGAGATGGTGAAAAGCTCCGTCAGGGGTTTCGCCAGGACATCTGCAAGTTCCTTCAGCACTCTGGGGTGCAATTTATCCAGCCCTGGTGCTTCCTCGGTCTTAAGGAACCCGAGGGATTCCCTCACTCTCTCTGCTGTGATTTCCACATCAGCTACCTCTTCTCCCTGCTTAGCCTTCCCCCCTCCTGCCAGTGATGCCTCCCCCTCTCCCCAGACCCGCCAATCAATAAGGGTCCCTCCTCCTCCTCAGTATCACAGTCTCCTCCCATGTATGATGCAGCATCCCCATTTTCCTTGGTGAAAACTGAGGTGAAGCACTCATTTAGTTCCTCAGCCTGCTCCCCTGGGTCTTGTGCCCATCTCTCCCCTGTTTTAATCCTGCTAATCTGCCTCTTCACCCTTCGTTTTTCCCCAATGTACCTAAAGAACCCCTTGTTCCCTCTCCTATTGATGTTCGATATCATCCAGGATCCATATTTAATTACAGAGTTGGGCCTGGAGTTTAAAAGTGACCACTATTGTACTAGGGGGCACCCACTTCAGCTCAAGAGGAAACGTTTCCGGCATAATAACCAAAAATATTTTTTCGCCCAAAGAATTATTAACCCTTGGAACAGATGTCCATTAGACGTTATTACTAGTAAATCAAAATCTGAGTTTAAGCGTCATCTTGACGTTCATATTCTTGAGGGATTGGATATCAGCTATTATAATTAGTTAAATGGGTGCAGTCATGGGCACATAGCCTCCTAGCACCTTAGACATTAGTGCACCTTAGTGAACCAGTGGTTCTGCCAGCACTTTCCAGAGTTCTTTTAGTACTCTGGGGTGGATCCCATTTGGCCGCGTTGCCTTAGCCGCTTTTATTTTCCACAGTTCTTCTAGGACTCTTTACACTGTGAATGGGCTGGTGTCCACCTTCCTCCTCTGAATACCTCTATGAGTCTTGGTCCCTCACCCTCCCCTGGTGAATAC
Organism: Neoceratodus forsteri; assembly: GCA_016271365.2. NCBI lineage: Eukaryota > Metazoa > Chordata > Ceratodontiformes > Ceratodontidae > Neoceratodus > Neoceratodus forsteri. The sequence goes on along the minus strand of JADMNL010000022.1, from coordinate 481,138,673 downwards.
TGAACAAGAGTACTTGTTCAGTATCTCAGCTTTTTCTAGGTCAATCAATCACTTTATTTAACCAGGCATAAACACCATTGAGCAAGCTCATTTTCAAAGTGGTCCTGGGCATTAATACAATACAGTACACTTCATAAGATTACAATTACGGTGGACAACGGTGCAAAAAGAAAAAACATTGTGAGGTGCCAGTCAATATGGGCCTATACATACCGGTCAACATGATTAACATGCAAAGGTACATAATGATAAGCTTTACTGAAATGAGAAGAGACAACAATCCCATATAGTCTCCGCTAAGTAAGAGCTCATACCTAAATGATAAAAAAATAAGGCGGTATTAAGGAATAGGGTAGAAATTGGGGTGAAAGAGTAGGCAGCCAAAAGGGAGGCCAGAATAGGTAAAAGGTAGAGAATAGGCAGGGCCATCTTGGATTAAGGGAACTAGGCTTGTAGGGCTTAGGTTTCTGTTAGGAATGTGGGGTGGATGAGATACTTAGGCGTAGGATTTGAGAGTGGCACCCGGGGCTTAGGGGTCATCGGCGTCTGAAACAGTTGCATGATTCCTTCAGATAATCCGTTAATAGAGCTTTGAATGTGAAAATGCTTGGAAGTGAGGATAATTTTAATGAGTCTTGCACAGTGTTCCAAAGTGATGGAAGTGAGAAGTTGATTGCTGCTGAGCCAAGAGTAGTTTCCTCTAGGAATCTGGAAGCAGATTAAGGGAAGCGTCTCAGGCCATAGGAACCTTTAGCCCATTTGAAGATGTTCGAGATGTATGCAGGGAGGTTATCAGATAATGCTCCAAAAAACAAAGAGGAGAGCATTCCTTTTTCTTCTAGTTGAGAGTGAGGTCCATCCCAAAACCTGGTATAGACGACAGTGATAAGAACTACGGGGTAGATTCAAGATAAATCTTAAAGCCCAGTGGTAAAGGGTGTCCAGTTTGTTTAGCATCGTTGATGGGCAATGACTGTAAAGGAAATCAGCGTAGTCCAGTATAGGTAGGAATGTAGTTTGTACTAGTCTCATTCTAGCTTCTAACATGAGTAGGTGTTTAATACGATAGAATAAACCTAATTGCTGTCTTAGTTTCTTCGAGGTTTCATTTAAGTGGCACAGAAAGTTGAGCTCGTTATCCAGCCAGAACCCTAGGTATTTAAAAGATATCAACTACTTCAAGGGGTTCATCCAAGTGTGTTCGGATCTGTGTGATATGTGGACATCCGGAAGTAGACTTTGGTGAGAGAATCATTGCTTTAGTCTTTTTGGGGTTGAGGAGGAGCTTATGAGTGAGAAGGTTGTATTGGAGGGTGACAAAGTCTTTCTGTAAGTACTCAAGGGCCAGATCCAAGGATGAATTTGTGGTATAGAGTACAATATCATCTGCGAATAAGTGCACATTTGCTGTGCCCAGCTGCGAGTCCAGATTATTGATGTACATAAGAGGATAGGGCCCAGGATGGAGCCTTGTGGGACTCCTCGTAACAAGGATTTTTGTGGGGACAGATCTCCTATAGCTTTGACTTGTTGTAACCTATTGATTAGGTAGCTGGTGAACCATTTAATGGCAGAACTATCAAGTCTGATGTTAGTGCAGTAAGCATGATGGTATGATCCACAGTATCGAAGGCCTTACTTAGATCAAGGAAGAGGGCAAGTACATGCTTCTTAGAGTCCAAGGCCATTTGCCAGTCTGTAGTTACTTTGGCAAGAGCCGATACTGTACTGTGTTTGGCTCCGAAGCCGGACTGAACCGGGTTTAGCAACTTTTGTGAATTCAAATGTTCTCTAAGTTGGATGTTGACAATTTTTTCAAGTAATTTAGAGAGGACGGATAGTATAGAAATAGTCCGGTAATTGTTCAGATCACTTGGATCCCCAGTCTTGAATAATGGTAGGATGTGGGCAGTTTTCCACAAGACAGGTAGCTCACCTTGAATCAGAGAGGTGTTGAATAAGTGTGTAATGGAGGCGGTCAGATGGGTATGGCCAAGCTTTAGAAAGTAAGGTTCAATATCTGCACCTGCACTCTTTTATCCAGAGAAAGGAGGAGGTCCTCCACTTGCTTGAATGTAATTGTGAGGAAGCTGAAGGGGGTGGGATGCGGTTGGTTATGGTTGTGATTATCAGTGAAGCCAACAGTGTAGTCTCTTGCCGGGCTAAGTTTGCTGATAGGTGAGGTGTCAAAGGCAAGCCCTGCAGTGGCAAAGTGATCATTAAGCTTCTCTATTATATCAGCTTTGTCCATATAGGTGGTACCATCAGACACAATTTTGTTTGGAGGGGGTGTTGCAGTGGACTGACGTTCGACTTCTTTGAGGATATTCCAAAATTTGGCAGACTTGTTTTTATCGTCTTATAGTTCTTTTTGGAAATACCTAGCTTTTTCTGACCTAATTAGCTTGGTACAAGCATTCCAACTGGTACGGAATGCTAACCAATCAGTCTCCAGGTGGGATTTCCTCGCTTTTTTCCCCACCAGTAGTCCCTATCCCCAAGTGCTTTCTTCAGGATGGGAGAGAACCAGCCAGGAGTTTTATTTTTTGATTTGATCAGTCTTAGTGGGGCGTGTTTGTCTATTAGCCCCAGTAAGAGGCTGTGAAAGATGTTAAATGCCTCATTAAAGGTGGGGGCTAGATAGAAATCCTGCCAACAAATCATGCTTAGATCTTTCAGGAAAGTGTACTGGCAGAACTTTTTCAGGAGTCTTTTCAGTTTGAATTTGGAGGCAGTTTTTATTTGGGAAGGATGTCTGATGCAGGCAGTAGCACAATGGTAGCTTAAATCATTGAAGAATACTCCAGTATGTGAGATAGTGTGAGGTTTGTTTACTAGCATAAGGTCCAGGAGGGTGCTGCGCTCAGGGTTTTTTCTGTTAGGTCTGGTTATAGCAGTCGCCATTTGTAACAGACCATTAACATCGCATAGATCCTTCAATTTCTTAGAAGTGTCATCATTCCAATTTACATTGAAATCCCCCATTAAAATACACTCAGTATTAGCAGAGTTAAGAAGGTTTTGAAGGTGTGGCAGAAGTACCCAGCCACCAGATGGTGGAGGGTAGCATGCTGCCATAAGGAGTGATGTCTCGCTGGAAAGTGATAATTTTATAGCAAGGCATTTAAATTCCTTAGCCTTTGAGGTACAGTCAAATACTGACTGTGAATTTGCTTTTCAATATATTGCAACCCCCAAGTCAGTCTATCACAGCGGTGAGCGATATATCCGATACGTTGATAGATTTGTCCAGGGTAGAGGGTGTGAGCCAGGATTCAGTTATCATGAAGAAATCAGGAGATGCATGTAGAGCCCAGGTCTGTTTAGAGTCAATCTTTAGCAAACTACAGACATTGACATGGAGAAAGCTAATCCCTTTATATTGAGGGAGGTCTGCAGGGGCGTCCAGAGAAATAGGTGGACCTGGGTTTAATTCAACATTTCCAGAACAGAGTAGGAGAAGCAGTAGTAGTTTAAGGTGGTGTCTTAGCCTGCTAAATATTCTTTTGTTACTCCTAGCCTACACTGGTTTAGCGGTGGCTGTGATAAGGGCAGGATTGCTATTTGCTAGGGATAAAACAGAGAACTGATAGAGCAGACACCATCCTTGGGAACTGCATGGGTTCTATAGTTATGGCCTGGTGGGAGGAGGGGAATGACCACAGAGGAGACGTCCCTGATGTAGGATGCCATGGTCTAATGTGGGAGGCTATATCTTGGGAGATGATAGAGGAGGAAAACTGGCCTTTGTCCAAGTTGCAACCAGAAATTTTGGTTAGAGTATAGCAAAGTAATATAAGGCAACTATAGAGAAGGATAGGCACAGATGGCATTCTTAATGTGGAGATATTTCCTTTTACCAGTAATAAACTCAGGATTTGCAACAGTTCCTTAAGAGGGCCAAGGAAATGAGTGGATCTTGTGGGAGGATGGGGTACCAATGAAAAATTAAGGCCTAGATAACTAATGAGGCGTGGCTGGCAATAGCCAGTAGGAGTGAGCTAGAAGGCTGGGGCGGGATTTGTGTGTATTTAATCAGGACTGGGGGTGGCTGGGCAAAAAAAAAAAAAAAAATTTGGCAGCTAGGGCTCCCTTCCTGGAGGTAATCAGTCCCTGAGGGCAAGGCCGTACCTGCATTTCTGTGAGGGGCTGGTGGCTTCAGACCTGGACTGCGGGTGGCAGTCTGGCAGGTCGGGTTCGTCAGAGAACCACAGCTATGGCTCTCAGACTACCTGGAAGGAGAAGGCAGAGGAGAATTAAATAAGAAAGTCAGAGGGGGTGGGGCTGCTCATGGAGCTAAAAAGAAATGCAGACTGGCTTAAATAGAGGGGTTGTTACAGACCAGAATGTTAGACAAGGTGCCTCCAAGTCTGAGTGGGCAATAACAGGGCTATTTAAAACACAATACTAGCGTTAAAAGGTAAAAGGGGGGGGGTTCAAAGGCCTGAGCTGAGATCGCTACTGGTCTTATGAGGAACACAATACTGGCATTTACATTAAATCAGAAAACTTCAGCTATAAAATACAAACAAGACAGTTTTAACAGAAAACATTATCTAGCACAATATAGTCAAACATTAACAGTGTGGAGCTATATGGAGCCAATTGGAGTGCTCCTGGGGCTGACTGCAGCCAGTGGGCCACAGCAGCAAGAAACTCTGGATTTAAACCCAGATACAACTGTCCTCATGTAAAGAAAGCAAAAAAATTGGCAGCTAGGGCTCCCTTCCTGGAGGTAATCAGTCTCTGAGGGCAAGTCTGCACCTGCGTTTCTGTGAGGGGCTGGTGGCTTCAGACCTGGACTGCGGGTGGCAGTCTGGCAGGTCAGGTTCGTCAGAGAACCACAGCTGTGGCTCTCGGACTACCTGCGTTTTTCTCCTCCTTCCTTCTTCAGCCTAGCAATCCCATTTCTGGTCTTTCTTCTCGCTAATGTATCTGAAGAAGGTCTTGTTGCCTTTCTTAACAGCCTGGGCGATACCTTTGCCTGTGCTTTAGCCCTTCTAATTTTCCCAGAATCCCTCTGCTTTTCCAGATATTGTTCTCTGTCCTCATCCTTTTGCATTTCCTTGCATCTTCTGAAGACTCGTTTCTTTTCCCGTACTTTCTCAGCCACTACCTTCGAGAATCATAATGGTCTTTTCTTTCTTTTACTCTTGCTATGCATTTTGACACAGTGACCCGTTACTTCTGTCATGACTCGCTGGAGTCTAGACCACTGTTTTTACACATCTCCCCCTGTACCTTCTGCTACTAGGGCTCTTTTGAGATTTCTACCCATCTCCATAAAGTTAGCCTTCCTAAAATCTAGGACTTTTATCCTTGTATGGCTTGCCTCCTCCACTGTGGTTACCTTAAACCATACTGTCCTGTGGTCACTGGTACCAAGGAGACTGCCCACCTCAACATCTGTGATCCGGTCCCCATTGGTCAGGACCAAATCCAGTATAGCCTCCTCGTGGGTTGGTACTGCAACAAGCTGTCTTAGGTTTGCCCCATTTGGGACAGCCATGAAGTCCCTGCCCCTTGTGTACTCGCAGTCTGAGTGCTCCAATCTACCTTAGGCAGGTTGAAGTCGCCTATTGGTAGCAGTTCCCCTTTGACTGCCATTTTGTGGATGGTCTCCATAAGAGCTTCATCCAATTCCTCTCCCCGTGCCAGAGGCCTTTAAATCACTCCAGTGTGAATGACTGTCCTTTTTCCTACTTCCAGGGTGACCCACTATCTCTGCTCCTTCATGTGACCCTTGAGCCTCTGTTGCTTTAATCCCCTCCTTCACATAAATAGCAATCCCCCTTCCCTTCTCCCTTCCATATTCTTCTGAAAAAGTGTATCCTGGTATGGCTATATCCCAGTCATTGTTCCTTGTGTACCATGTTTCTGTAATAGCTACTATGTCCAGGTTTGAGTTTTTACGAACACCATTAGGTCTGGGATTTTGTTCCCCCAACTGCGGGCATTTGTGTACATAAATTTCCAGCTTGTGCGCCCACTCTCCTTTTCCATTTTTGTGGCCCTGTGATGTTTTTGGGTTACATCTTCTATCCGCCCCACAACTGTATCCAATTTTTCGGGTTGGATAGTGCCCTTGTGCTAACTGGATTCTCCCTTATTTCAGATATGTTATGTGGCAGGGGGAAGGTTACCTTTATCCCCCCCTGACCAATTTTTCTCCCCCCCTTGGCCAGTTTAAATGCTCGTGGAGAAAGCATTTGAACTTTTCAATGAGATACTCCCTCCCCCGATAGATGTAGGCCATATGGTGAATACAGTCCTTCATCCCTCCAGGTGAGATCCCAATCTCCAATGAAGCCATGCCTTTTCTCTCTACACCATTTCTTCAGCCATGTGTTGAATTCCATGGTGCAGATGTCTCGACCATCTCCCTTGCCATGGACAGGTAGAACCTAGTAATGAGGAGGAGAGTGTAAGGTAGGGGCAGGTTAGGGTGGCAGGTCTGTAAGGAGGGGAAGAGGAAATGAGCAGGATGAATAGTCACAGGAATGGGACTGAATTAATGGATCTTGGGCGGGGGGGGAAGGACGAACAAGGTAGGGGTATGGTCTAATCTGCAAGGTTTAGGAGGTACAGGCTCCCCATCATATGACAAATCCAAAAGAAACAGCAGTGTCAAGGAATGTTGAGAGGGGTGCTCCCACGGGGCTGGCCACCCCCAAATATATGATCAATACCACGAGAAGAAGCACTCTAAAGAACTCAAGGGACTAGGAATTCAAGTTGCCCATTTATCATGGAAAATTTCTGAAATCAGTGCACCCACACAGCAAGCACTTCAGCACTTCACCCAAAAGGGCTTCATCAGGAAGTGGAGACTGCTACAAACCAATCCAGTTTAAAAGCAGTCTCTGTTACATCATTTAATTCAACCAGTCAATGTGTCCATTTCACAGCATCATAACATGCATGTTTAAGGAGGCAATGCTCTGTTGACAGTAGGTTCTAAATACCCTCATGTTTATTAAACAGATTCTAGAAACATAGAATTTGATGGCAGATAAGGACCGCTTGGCCCACCTAGTCTGCTCATTTTCCTACCTAACAGATAAGCTGCAGATCCTAGTTAACCAACAGCTTACTTCCTCCTACAGAAAAAAAATGTCATGGTTTAAAACAAAAGTAAATAAAACACACATCAAGACAGTCTTGGTGTAAGCACACTTTTAATGTGTCTAATGCCAAATATATTGTTAATCACCCATTTAAGCAGTGCAACGAAAAAGGGTTAAAATTTGATCCCACCATTTTTTCTTCCTAATTGATGCTAGACATCTTCCAGTTTATTTTGGTGGTGAAATTGTCAGTTTTCATCATTTAAGAATTTTATGAATGTTTAAAAGTGATTATTTCTCAAGCAAAAAATATGGCCTCCTCATTTTTGCATGGAAATAATACTGAGGACCCGAAGAGGATAAGAGTCTAGACAAAAGGGCAAATGTACAGTACACAGCATAGGAAGCATCCAGAAAACCCAAATAAACAGTTCTGCTAATCATTTGTATTACCATAGCAGAAAATTAGCTTTTTGGAATAACTTTTTCCATTGCACTGCTGCTTTAATTGCAGGCAGAAAAATCCCTGGGGATCCACAGTAGTTCAGCTTCTGGTAACCAGTCCAGTCCTTGTTATGTAGCTCTAGACCCAGTGAGCCTAAGAGAAAACAAATAGTATTTAGAAAAAAGTTCTTATTTATACCCAACAGCAAAATAGCTTATTTACATTAATTACTACAGGAGTACAGTAGCATACTATCTTGAGGCTACATAAAGTCATAAGGACCTTCTAACGAGGGTATTCCATATCGAACAAGGGGGAGGTGGGTTGTGTTGAAAGAGGGGGACTGAAATCTCTACCCAGAAATTAAAGGCATATAGCAGACTGGAGTCCCAGCATCAAAGTAATTTTATCTATTTCTTAAAAATGGTTTTAAATTCCAGAATTCATCGAGTCCTAGTGGGTTAGCTGTCTCTAGCTTAAAGATGCAAAGGCTGTCTCTTGAGTAATAAATTGGTTCCATCACCTCCACGTCTTGTGCTTTTACAGTGTCAATTGCCATAAATTTCAGACATGAAAGGTCGCTATTGTGCGATTCCAGGAAATGGCGTCCTACAGGTTATCTACTTTTTCCATTAACAATGGACTGTATATGTTCATGCAGTCTTCTTTGCCATCCTAACCATTCTGCCAATGTAAAAAAGGTTGCAAGTGCACAACAATTTATGTAGTCTCAAGATAGTATACTATTGTATTCGTTTATGTAAATAAGCACTTTTGCGGTTCAGTATAAATGAAAATTTTCTAAATACTGTTTGTTTTCTCTTAGGTTCACTAGGACTAGAGCTACAGAAGGCTTGGACTGGATGTCAGAAGCTGAACTACTGTGGAACCCCATGGATTTTTCAGCCTGAAATGGGTGATCACATTATATTAGACACAATACAAGTCTATTCTTAAAAGTATGCTTGCATCCCAGACTATGACTATGTGTTTGGATCTGTTTTACTTACTTTTTTTAATACACAAAGTGTACTTTTTCTTTTACCAGAATCTGTTTTGTAACACGAGGGTATTTTTAGAACCTGCCGTTAACAGAGCACCGCCTCCTCAGACATACATGTTATGATTCGAGGAAATGGATACACTGATTGGTTGATTTAAATGATGATGTAACAGACTGCATTTAAACTGGATTGGTTTGTAAGTCTCCACTTTCTGACAAAGGCCTTTTAGGTTAAGTGCTTGCTGTGTGGGTGCACTTATTTTGGAAATTTCCCATAATAAATGGGTGACTTGAATTCCTAGTCCCTCAAGTTCTTTACAGAGCGTTTCTTCTCGTGGTATTATTCCCCAACATATGAGCAGCTTCACCATCAAGTTCACTACCACTTCAACTTCCAATCAGTTAAGACCTTGATCAAGGTCCTGCCACAACTGCCCCATGACCCATCCATGGTCCTGCCCCTCTGATATAGCACCATGACTGAGACCTTGTACAGACTAGCTCATAGTCAAAAAGTATCAATTACAAATCTAGTAGTATGTACAATACTTCTGCTCTTTCACACCATAGCTACTTTGACCTTTTGAAGAGTATGTTTTGAAACTTATCTGCACTGTGTTCCTGGATATATTCCTCTCTGGAAGTCAATATGGTTGACTGCAATGTAAATTGTATTTTTTGCACGAAATGTGTATGCATCTCCTTTATTTCCACACTTCATATGCATATATAACCTCTGTCATCCTATATTCCCCTCCCCATCCCTAGGTCACAACTGGAAATGAGACTCTTGGGCTCTTATTTAAATTGTCAGTTAACTACACAAACTGCATTGCAACTGCAATGTAGTTGCATGCAAACAAACATGTAACTACTGTGTAATCACCCTGTTGCATGTAATTAAATGATTAGTTACACTGCAACACAGTGTAACCCATGATTTAAACAGTATGATTCTGGTTTTCATTTGAATCAGATTCAGCTGAAGCATTTCACATACTTTGAGTGTTTTGTATCCTGTTACTCTGTGCATGTAAACCTGGTTGAGAGTGGAGCTGATCATTTGTTCCATTTAAAACCCAACAAGAGAAAATAAAATTGATTCACAATCCTCAGTTGCTGCGATGTTTACATGCAGTAGTTTGTTCTCGGCCCTGAGGATGGATTATAGAAAGATGGTGGGGGGGGGAGAAGACACCTCAGATAAACTGAGTGGGGGTATGGGGTGGTTCTTTGGAATTTACTACAACCTGTCTGAAGCTGGTTCAAAAGAACAAAAACACAAAAAACAATCAGTTGTACAGGATAATAGAAGCAGCTGTCCGGGCAAAGAGAATTGGATTCAAAAAGGTATAATGGGGAATTATCAGTGGGTAAAAGGGAAATGTACTTCAGGAAATGGAGTCCTAAGGAGAACCAAAGCAGAAATGGAAGACAGCAGAGGGAGTAAATGAAAACAAGGCCTTTTCTCACTACACCAGGGAGGAGGTGGAACCAAAGAGGGTATAGTGAGGTCTAAACCAGGTAATCACTGGATACGGCGAATGGGAATAATGCTGATGAGAATGATCTTTTGCAATCTTTACAGTGGAAGTGGGAGCACTTCCAGACTGTAAAGTGCATCCTGAAGAGACAGGTGAAGAGTGAACTGGAACTGGTGCTACAGAAAAGGGCACAAAATGAATAAAGGATGGTTGGGGTGGACAAAAAGAGAGATCAGGGTAGACCCAGAAAACTACAAGTCAGTTAGCTTGACCTCTGTAGTGCGGAAGCCCCTGAAGACTATCATTAGCAAGTAATTTAGTGGACTATTTCTATGGTCATTGTGTTATACCTAAACTTCAGTAAGGCATTTAACTCTGCCCCACAGAAAGCTTGCTGAGAAGCTGGGATCCTAAGTGGCAGAAAGCTAACCAGGTAGTAGCAAACTGGCTGCCAGAAAGAATCCAGAGGGTGGTAGTAACTGGGGAACACACTATGAGGTCAGAAAGTCATAAGTGGAGTGCCACAGGGATCAGCACTTGGCCCAGTGTACTTAATGTGTTCATTCATAAAACAGGCAATGGGATCAAGAGTGAAATCTGCCTCTTTGCAGATAACACCAAACTCTGTGCAGGGGTAGACACCAAAGAGGGGAGATTTGGGATAAGAAGAGGAACCTAAAAGTACTGGATGGGTGGTCCAAGGAGTGGCAACTTGTTAAATGCTGTGCACAGTTATAAGCACAAGGGTGGTGGCAACTGGTTATTGAATTGGGGAAAAAAATAATTTGGATCTTTTACAACAGTCTGTTCCCTGTGCTCTGTTGAGCACTCACTTGGTAATGATTTTCATTTTCGCTGTACTATTACCCTATAATGTGCTCGTTTTTTTCTTTGTTTACATTTCTACCACCTACCATGTTGAACTAGAACCCTCTGATGCTAACCGCTAATGTGCCTGACTCACAGTGCTACACAGGGACAGTGGGAACGCGGAGCACAGGGTCCCACAGAAGTAAACAAAACAGACGTGATGCGACATGAGGGGGAGCTCTGCTGCAAATTAGGCACCAGCCATACTTGCTGTGGATCCACAACAATGGAAATAAAGTTTAAATATTTCCAACACTAAAGATCACTAGAAAAAAATATTTACAGATATAGAAACCGGAACTATGGCTGCATGCTTCCAGCCAAAAAGCAGAATTTTGATGATCACGTCCTGATTATTCAGTACTGCTGCTTTAAGCTAGAGGTTGATTTTAACTTTGAGAACGTAGTGGTCACTGGGCAAGTAACCAAGCCAAAATTGTTGGCCCAGAGAAAAACCAACTGGGAGATGCAATTGCCTTTTAGTAAAGAGCAAATGTTATAATTAAACAATGGTATTTTGTAAACCTTTTAAACAGCAGGGCTCAGGGTTTTTTTTACGTTTAAAAGGTAGGATGTACTTTAAGCAATAAGGCACAATAGGGTGCAAGCTGTGCTGGGATAATAGCAGTCCTTGGATGGGTTTAAGCATGAGAGTGAAGGCAGAAAACTTCCATTATTTGAGAAGTGCCATTATCACAACACACCCTGAAGTGTCTTACTGAGATTATGAAATGGTTCCCATTCCCATTACCAAACAGAATATTTAAGAAAATGAAAATAAACAAGCATTTGTCAATGCCGAATGTTTGCTTGCTGATATTAGCACTGGACATGCAGGAGTTAGATGCAGAATAGGAATGGCAGTAAAGTACTGAACTCACGCCAATCCCACCTCCACCCTGCAGAGATTGACAGGCACTGGTGTGTGCCTTTGGGTTGTCACCCACAATGCTCACGGCATTTCACCTCACCCTATCCTGTAGACGCTGACAAGTGTTGAGGTGTGCCTTGGGGTGCTTAGCTTCACAGTCACCCCATTTCATAAGGGCATTCGCTGAAATGAGTGCAGTATAGGAGAACGAGGAGAGGTTTGGGGCTGAAGAGTCCAGGGCACACCGCAATGCCCATCACTGGCTTCAGGGTGGGGGTGGAATGGCGTGAGCATTACAGCCAGCAATCCAAAGGCACACCCCTGATGCCCGTCAGTCTGCACAGGGTGGGATGTTATGATTAGAAACCCTAACGTCCTGGGCATTTGTTGGTATTTGCACTACAAATTTTCAACATGGCCATTTTGTGACCCCTCCACTTCATGAAAGCATTTGGGACCTCTGCTCATGAACAGTTGCCCTGTGATTTTTTTTTTTTTTTTTTTTTTAATGTGTCCCAAACTTGGACTTCCCACAGCAACTGTGCCATTCTGCGCCAGATGTGCGAAAACACAGATCGGGCAGGATGTGAAGAATGACAGCTGTACCATTCATAGGGAGGTGTGAAGAGATGGCAATGTTGAAAATCTGGAGTGAAAATATTACAAATGCTAGAACTTCGGAGCGTACGTGAAAACTGCGCAACGCATGCTTGTAACAGTCATTTAGTGGAATTATTTCGCTAAATTTTCAACACAGGCATTTTGTGACCTCTGCTCATGAACACTATCATATGATTTTCTTAATCTGTCCTAAACAATGATTTCCCACAGTGACCGCACCTCTGTGCTCCGGATGTGCAAACATTTTGGGCAAGATGAGAAAAATGACAGCTGTACTGTTGATAAGGAGGTGTGCAAAATGGGCAATGTTGAAAATTTTGAGTGGAAATATTACAAATCTTTAAAGTTAGAGTGTGCGTGGAAATTGCGCAATGCACGCTTGCAACAGTCATTTTATGGACTTTTGTCACCAAATTTTCAACATAAGCATTTTAGGACCTCTGCTCATTAACAGTGTCACTGTGATTTTCTTAATCTGTCCTGAACACTGATTTCCCACAGTGACCGCGTTATTCAGCACCAGAAGGATCATTTGTAATCCTAGTAATACATAAATAAAATAAAAAGTGCGAAAACACATTTCGGCAAGGATGTGAAAAATGACAGCTGTACTGTCATAAGGAGATGTAAAAAAAATGCCAATGTGGAAAATCTGGAGTGAAAATATTACAAATTTGGGAACTTACAAGTGTGCGTGGAAACTTCAGAATGCACGCGCCTAACAGTCATGTTTTGGAATTTTTTCACCAAATTTTCCACATAGGCTTTTTGAGAGCCCACCTCATGAACAGTGACATTGTCGTTTGGTTAATCGGTCCCGAAAGGTGATTCCGTGCAGTGACTGTGAAATCACCTTTCGGGACAGACCACCACCATGACAGTGATTGAATTCATCAGGAGGCATCCCAAGAACCCCATGTTGAAAATTTGGTGCCAAGTCAAAAAAAAATGGCAGAGATATCCACATAGGTTGAAAGAAAAAAAAATATATATATTTATGCCATTATACAGCTTACTGGCATTTCTTCAGTTCCCGGTCGCCGGTCCACCAAAGATCATCGCGCCAGGCTCTGGAGACAAGTGTGGGGGGGGGGTTGGAGGAGGAGGAGGGGGCAAGAGACTCAATGAGGGACAGTAATATATATTATATTTTGTGTGCACACTTTCAGCTGGTCCCGAGGCTGTGCACACCCCCGTCTGCTTTGACTGGGAGAGGCTGGCGGCGGCTCTCCGTTGGCTTCATGGGGACAGAGATCAATGGAGAAGCAGTTGCCATGTTTATAGAAACGGGACACCAGACAATGCAGCTGTAATTGGCTGCTGCAGTCAGGGACTGCCCTGCAAAACACAGGTGATTATTCAATGATGAGGTGCTCCCGGATTGCAGTGGTCAATTTTTTTGAGCATAGTGGCATGCGTATTAACTGCTGTCATTGACAGCATGCTCCTCTATTGGTGCAGCAGAGACCAGCCCCAAAATGGACTGCTGCCATTCGCCACAACACTGCCACGCTTCAACAACCTGCTACTGAAGGAAGCTGATGCAATGTGTTTCGTGCATGTGCGCGCAAGCAAACACAAAAATGTAACACACAGGTTTTAAAAGAAAAGTAGTTTTATTTGAACAGTGTAGGGTTGACTCCTGTCCAGCAGTTGAAGTCAAAGTTGCATAGGAGAATCTGTACCTAAATTATAAAAGTAATGGCAGCAGCAAGGGCAGGTAGTGACTTCAAATGATGGTGCACAGTTAGCATTTAACACCGTCTGAATGTGTGCATTTGGCAGCTGCTTGTAATGATTTTAGCAATTTCTGCCACCTGAGCATTAGATGACTAAACTCCACTGTGGGTGAGCAAGTGCCACTAAGATGGGTGGCATGACGACAACGGAAGTTCATGTCAGCGAGCGAACACAGTGCTGGTTCCAGACAAAATGAAAGGGTGGCATAAGAGAGTATGGCAGTGACACTGAAAGTTCCTGTAAAAGAGGAGAGTTCATTTGAAATGGAGAAAATATATAAAAATGCACACAAAAATTGGTGCTGGGAGCCGAAGCAGAGGCGTAGAATCTATTTTTTTTTTGGGGGCTGTTTTGATCTGCACCAGTACAGACAGAGCAGGACTTCCGTGACGCCACCCTCCCGATGCAAGCCTACTTAGGTGAGCTCCTTCTACAGCCAACAAAACCTCTGTTTTGGCCGCTAGATAATTAATGATTTAAAGTTACACCATACCAAGAGGTGTAATCAATGAAACGCGGGGAGAAAGCAGGGACAAAGTCATCTGTAATCCCAGATGAGGGCGGATTATCTGATTCGGGCAGCGAAATTTCACAGGCCTCTACGACCTCACGTAGGAGTGGGGGGGGGGGATTATCTGGCCAGCCCCCTCTAGCTACACTGCAAAGGCAGATGACGCAGGTCCTCTCGGAACTTCGGGACTTCCGAAACGAATTCAGAACCACCACAGCTGTCCTTAGAACCGACATAGGAAAGCTAGAGAAACAACAGGAACAGCGGAGCAACATACAACAGACTCGGACACTAGAATTGACAGAGCGGAACAGGCCATAGCGCAGCTAAATCAAAATATCCAGTCTCTACAGGAGCGAGCTGAAGACGCCGAAAGTCGTAACCGCCGCAACAATATACGGATCTCGGGGATACCAGAGGGTGAGGAGGGGAACGATCCCCATAAGTTTATTCGTCTTCTCCTGCGGCAACTGCTAGAGCTCCCGGCTGAATCCACCCTAGAATTCGAAAGACTACACCGCACTCTTGGCCCAAGGCCCCCTCCTAGTTCTAGGCCTCGAGCCATTCTGGTCCGCTTCCTGTGCTTCCAGGAAAAAGAGCTCACCTTACATACAGCTTGGAAAAAGGGTCAGGTCAACTATAAGGGGCAACGACTGTTTTTTGAAAACGACTATGCGACCGAATTAATGGCCAGACAGAAAGCATACATACCCGTATTAAAGGTGCTGAAAACTGCAGGTCTACGCTTTCGGACCCCCTACCCGGCCAAGCTGATTGTATTTCATCCAGATGGGCAACTTACCTACTCCTCGGCAGAAGAAGCAGCTGAAGGCCTTCAAAAATACCAAATCGAGATCCAAAAGCCACCCACTCGTACTCCTAAAGGTACCCTAGCTGCAAAACTATCACAGCAGGTCTGGCAATCCGGTCGGCGCGAGGCTAGGAAGCGTCAAGGGCTTGAGGCAGTGAGCAGCATAGTCAGCTCCCTATGAGAACAGTCCCAAGGGAAAAACCTGACTTTCCGACTGGAGACATGTAGCAATTGTATATTTGGCTGTTTAGCCCAGTGGACCATGCTGACTCTAGGCCATGATCGTCTAGACCAATTCTGAAATTGACTGGCTGGTCATCCTCGCTATTACTATGCTTCTCACCTACTCTTTGCTTGGCTTTACTTTACTACTCCTCAGATAAGTCAAACTTTTCAATTATCACTCTAAACCCCTGCTTTATTTTACCATTAGTGTTTGATTCCCTTATCCAGATCGCTAACAACCCTCCCCCCCTTTTTTTTTTTTATTTGTTTTGTTCTCTCTCTGTCTCTCTCTCAACACACTCTTTGTAACGCTTTTCTTTCATGGTTATCTCCTCAGTTATGCTTTAACTGCTAATGTTTAGTCCTCTTCCTTTCCTACCTCTTGCTTTTCTTAACAGTTACACCCAGTGAATGACTAAGTTTCAGCCGAAGTGCTATTAGACACCATTTTGTCTACTTGCCTAGGCACCTGCGGGCCACATGCATGCCTTAGAACAGGAACTGCTGGTGCACAAACAGTACTCCCCCCTTTTGTCCTTTTTTTTTGCTCCCCAGACCATTCTTTGGATACCAGCAGCTAGTGTCTCCGTGATTACAACCTATGCGGGCAGTTGCTCATGCTGAAGCCTCTAAGTATTGAATTTAAGCAACTTGCCCCTCCGGGTAATCTATAAAGTCATGTACTTCGACCCACCTCACACTGTTATGTTACTCCCTCCATGGCATATACTCCGCTGTGGTATGTTGATCTCCCTCAGCTACCCAGTAGTATTACTCCTCCCTTCCCCCCCCTTTACAGAATTTTAACTCACATGTGGTATACCTCGTTTACCCTCTTATTAGAATTTATCTTACAAGTTCATATAGAGTTAGAACCTATAAAGCAATTGAATTTTTGGAACTGGAGGGAATCTGACCAACATGCCACTGTGTTTATTCCCTTGCTCTCTCCCTGTGATGTAATACACCTTCTCGTTTGGCTGAGAACCGGGAGTGTGACTAGCCAATACCCCCTTCCCTTCATCCCGTTAAGGCATTAGAAGTGCCTAGGGGTCTCTCTAACATAGACACCCCCCCTTCTGAAGTGAGGAATTCCTCACTCACGAGAACTCTGGAAGCTCCAGACATCTGGAAGTTACTGTTAATAACTTCAGTTTTTCTAGTTAATGTTTAATGGTTAAGGTTATTGCCAAGTTGGCTCTAGCTTGCTGTAAGTTTATTACACCGCTTACCCACTGCTTTAAATTAATCATTATTGTCTTGATTACTCTGATTTTGCTAAATTGCCAGTTGAAAGGCAATCAAGTTTGCTTTGACATCTATGTAAAACTTTACTGCAATAGCTTCATATATGCGGATTATCGATGTCTATTTAGTTTCTGCTTTCATGTGGTAGATGAGACATGGGGAGGCCCTGGGATCCATGTGGCACACTAATCTTAAACCTTGATCTTATTTCTGCCTTGATATGGCTGAGACCCCGTGAGATTATTATCTTGGAACGTTAATGGGCTCTCCACCCCAATTAAACGTACAAGGGTTCTCTCGCAGATTAGAAAATGTAAGGCTGATATAGTCTACCTGCAAGAGACTCATCTAAGTCGCACTGAGCATGTTAAGCTGGGGAGGATTGCAAGAGGCGAGCTTTTCGCTTCAACTTTCCGGGGTGGGAGGAGAAGAGGCGTGGCAATAATTATCCCACAACATACCCCCTGGCAATTGCAGGCTAAATGGGTGGATCCCTTAGGCCGGTTGGTACTGCTTAGAGGGCAACTGGTGGAAACTGAGGTCACCTTAGCAAATGCATACATCCCAGCAGACTCATCGGTAAATGAAATTAAGGGATTACTAGATAGAATAGCACAGTTCTCTAGAGGTGTTTTATTACTTGAGGGAGATTTTAATATATTACCCAACCCTGAGCGTGACTCCTCAAGCCCTAACACCCCAAGGAAAACCCCGCAGCAGAAGCTCCTGAGCAGGTTTCTATCCGAAGTGGGATGGACGGATACTTGGCGATAGTTGCACCCTCATTCCAATGATTATATGCACTATTCAGCAGTCCATCGCACCTAAAAAAAAAAAAAGTCTCGACAATGCTCGCTGAGCAGCACTCCCACCCCCCTGCTCCTGCTTTCCTTCTCCCCTTAACATCCTCCCTCACTCTCCTCCCCATCCCTTCTCCCTCTTACCGTCCCCTCCTGTCCTAACCTCACAAACATATGTATTTTGCCTACTGTAACCCTCAATTGTAACTTGCTTGAATCTGTATTAACTGTTTATTGTTCTGCTGTCTGTTGTCCTCTATGTGACGAGGTACCTTTGTAAATGAGCCTCTGGCTCAAAAGGTTGTTAAACTGATGTCTAAATAAATAAATAAATACTCCAGAATTGATTTATGTTTAACCCAAATTGAACACCTAAACTTATTGCTAGATGTCCAGCTGGGAGATATCTCCCTGTTGGATCATACACACATAACCAGTTCCTGGAAGTTGGGCCTACAGAGAAAGACCACAATGTGGCGTTTAAATCCCTTCCATTTCAAGTCTAAACACTAAGGAATTTTTAACTGACAAGGTCTCAGAGATACTGGAGGATAATGCAGTTCCTGGAACCCCCCCAGGTATTCTTTGGGACACTATAAAAACTGTACTTCGGGGACACCTCATTAAATACACATCATAACAGGCTAAAGCCCATAGACAACATAAATCTACCTTAGAGGAAACCTTGCACTTCCTACAGATAGCGCATAAACAGGGGGGGACAACTCTGTCCTTCCACAGCTTAATCAGGTTAAACAGGATCTTGATAGGCTGGCATTGCAACAGACAGAAATTGCCTTGACTTTCCTTCGGCAGAAATACCATGAGGTGGGTCCCAAGGGCCTCTAGGCTATTAGCTTATCAAATAAGGAAACAAAAGAAAGCTACGGTCATAACTACGATCCAACACCCAACTGGGGGTGGACCTCTGAATAAGGTCTCTGATACAACTGAAGCCTTCACGCGTACTATTCCACACTATACACCCCAGAATATCAAGCAGCCCCAGAAAAAATAAAAATTTCTACAGCCCCTGACTCTTCCGAAGCTCACTTCGGAGCAAAGGGAACAGTTGCTTAGCCCAACTACAAGACAGGAACTAGTCTATGCTATCGCCCGAGCTAAAACAATGAAAGCTCTGGGACCTGATGGCTATGGAGCAGAGTTCTATAAAAACCACCAAAGAATTGCTCTTGCCGACACTTCTGGGCACCTGTAACTCGGTTCTGGATGGAGATCCCCCACACCCCACCTGGGCCTATGCTACAATCTCCGTTATCCCCAAACCTGGTAAAAAAAAAAAAAAAAAACTCTGTGAATCATACCGGCCAATTTCGGTCCTAAATACCGACTACAAGATATTTATGGGAATAATAGCCCACAGATTGGAAACAGTGCTTCCGCAGATAGTACACAGGGATCAGACTGGATTTGTAGGAGGCCGTACAACTACAGATAATATAAAGAGAACCTACCACATAATCCGTAAAATGAATTCCTTGGATCACCCTGCGGCCTTGGTGAGCCTTGACGCAGAAAAGGCCTTCGACGGAGTGCACTGGTCATTTCTATACTCAGTCTTAGAGGTTGTGGGATTGCCCAATTCATTGATCCAGGTAATTGCAAATATATACTCTGCCCAGAGGGCCTTCGTCTGAATCACAGGACATCATTCAAATCCTTTCCCTCTTTACAGGGGTACTAGACAGGGATGCCCTCTGTCCCCCCTTTTGTTCGCCTTATTTATGGAGCCCCTAGCACAGCTGGTCAGACAATCGGAAGACATTCAGGGGATTGAGGTGGCTGGGGAAGAGCACCGTATTGCGCTTTACGCAGACGATGTACTCTTGTACATACAGAACCCAGAGAAATCTCTACCTAAAATCAGTAAAATATTAGAAACCTTCGGACATTTCTCAGGCTACAAAGTTAATATCTCAAAAACGGAGATCCTGACCTTTCAATTTTCCCCGAACCCAGCTGTACGAGAGCAGTTCCCTTGCAAATGGGACTTCGGGAAGATAAAATATTTGGGGATTAATCTAGCCAGGGATCTGAGTGACGCCTATAAATTTAACTACGTTCTCTTTACCACTCGCCTTAAAGAAGACCTAGCCAGCTGGGCAGTTCTCCCGTCGAGTCTCTCTAGGAAGATAGAACTTATCAGAATGGTCATTCTACCAAGGGCACTATATCTCTTTAATAATATCCCCATCACCCTGCCTCGAACTGTGTTTCAGGACTGGGAGAGGGCAATCTCTAATTTCATCTGGGCCAGCCGTAGGCCGAGAGTTAGACTGAAGTTGCTCACTAGCCCGAAAGACCGTGGAGGGTTATCCCTTCCTAATCTCTATCGCTACTATCAAGCAGCACACCTTACGCATGTAATGGCAAGGCAGCTGTCAAATGACGAATCACACTGGGCGGACATTGAGCAGGCAGCAGTCCCAGACTTGGAGTATTTTTCCAAGCTCTATCATGGGGCAGGACGCCCAGCTGAGTCTGTGGATCTACCCCCAGAGCTGCAACATAGGCTGACAATCTGGAATCAGATTAAGAGGCAATTTTCTGTCTCCGCCTTTCTGCCGCTAATCTGCCCAATTGCTGTACTCCCAGACTTTTATCCCGGAAGAATGGACCACGTTTTTCGACTGTGGACAAGATACAGCCTGAATTACCTCTTTCAAATTACAAAGTCTGAAACACTCTGGTCTTTTCAGGAAATTCAGGCAAAATTTAACTTACCTAACACCCACCATTATAGAAACTTACAACTAAGACATTATTATGAGTCACTCCCGGCCGGGGTGCGTAACCCTGAACACTGGCCTCCTCTGTTCACTAAGTTGCACCACTTACTTAATGCCCCAGGTCAGAGACACCTGATCTCGGCCCTCTACCGTGCACTGATGGTATCACACCCGGCATCTCTAACTGACCTTCATCAAAAATGGCAGCAAGAGCTGGATTGTCCTATAGAAATTGAACACTGGGAACAGGCTTGCCGACAAGTAGCTCGCACTTCTGACTCTCATCAATGGCGGGAGTTTTCTTGGAAATTTCTGGCCCATTACTTCAATTCGCTGGAGGTTACAAGTCATTACTCCCCCGGATATTCCTCCGCATGCTGGCGACTGTGTGGTGAGGGAAAGGCCCACCTCACACATGTAATCTACTCCTGCCCCAAGTTGGAATCATATTCACTAGCTTCAAGTGCAGCTTCAGGAAATATTTGATAGGCCAATTCAACTGACCCCGCAAGTATTTATTTTGTCTATTCTCCCTGCAGCCTTCAGGAATCCAGGATCCCGCTACCTGCTGGCCATACTTTTGGCGGCAGGGAAAAAGGCCATCACAAAAAACTGGTTGACCTCTAGAATCCCAACTGTGAAGGACTGGTGGACAATCACTAAACAAATTTATCAGCTGGAAAAAATAACAGTTTAAATAACAGACAAGGAAAATTCAGGGATAGATTGAACAGGTGGCTTATATATTACATGCTTAAGGACTTGACGTTTGTGCCTAGCCCTCCCTCCCTCCCCCAGTCTGTCCCAACAGGTTCTGTGAGAACTGCCTGCATGGATCCAGTGGGGCACCCCACCCCCCCTTCACACGCTCTAATTTTTGATTATATAGGAGAGGCTATAGTAGATGTATATTGTAGTACAAGATATGCATTTAATTTCTTAATATATATAATATCCGATTTATCAGCTACAGTGATCCTGAGCCACTACGAACTGGGTCGACTTGAATTCCCTGACTTACACTGTCAAATGTTTTTAATCAGATTAGTATGAACTCTTCACAAGTTCGATATTGAATATTTAATGTGCGGATGCTGTGGGATTCCCAGTGAGTATCTTTTCCTGTTTTCTTTATATGTACTTTGGTTCTCAAATACAGTAGCAGAAAAGGTCAGAACCAAAAGGCTGGCCTTCAGGAAATATAAGGGAACACAGCAGGATGAAGATAGGGAGGCATACCAAACTGCCCTAAGGGAAGCAGGGAAGGCAGTAAGGCAGGCAAAGTCCCAAACTGAGGAAACACTAGCACGAATAGTAAAGAAGGTGACAAGACTTTCTATAGATACATTAGTGAAAGGAGAAAGTCCAGAGGGGTATTGCTAAGCTTAATGGAGAAAAGGGAGCATGTCAGGAGGAGGGACCCTGTAAAGGCATCTAACCCAAATAGATACTTTTGCTCAGTATTTACTGAAGAGAAGGTAGGGCAGGGCCGACAGCTCAGCATCATGGACACAGGGGGGAGGGAGATGAGCACTACTCCCTTCACAAAAGAAAGGGTCCTACAAGAGCTTGCTAAGCTCAGGGTGGATAAAGCAATGGGACCTGATGGCATACATCCCAGGGTACTTAAGGAGCTAAAGGTGGAACTAGCAGAGCCATTAGCAGAACTGTTTAGTGAGTCTCTGAGCACAGGAGAGGTCCCAGAAGACTGGAGAAGAGCTCATGTGATCCCGCTCCACAAGAGTGGTAGCAGGGAGGAGGCGGGGAACTACAGACCAGTCAGTCTTACCTCAGTAGTGGGCAAGATTATGGACACACTCCTTAAGGAAAGGATAGTGCAACACCTGGAATCCATAGGGGCACAGGATCCAAGACAGCCTGGGTTTACAAAAGGAAGGTCCTGTCAAACTAATCTCAGATTTCTTTGACTGGGTAACCAGAGTGGTGGACCAAGGGGGAGCAGTTGATGTTGCCTACCTTGACTTCAGCAAAGCTTTTGACACTGTTACACATAGAAGATTGATAAATAAGCTGGGTAGGCTCGGGATGGGTCAGAAGTTGGTCAACTGGGTGGCAAACTGGTTGATGGGCAGAAAACAGAGAGTAGTGGTAAATGGTATACTGTCAGAACAGATGCAAGTCACAAGTGGGGTACCTCAGGGATCAGTCCTGGGGCCAGTCCTCTTCAACATCTTCATCAGTGACCTTGCAGATGGACTAGAGAGTAAGGCTTGTCTGTTTGCAGAGGACACCAAGATCCGCAACAGAGTAGATGATCCAGATGGGGTGGGCAGAATGAGAAGAGATCTGGATAAACTAGCAAATGGTCAGAAGAGTGGCAACAGGTTTAATGTAAAGAAGTGCAAAATCATGCACATAGGGAAGAAACACCTGAAGCCACCTATAGGCTGGGAGGAGTTGCTAGCAGTCACAAGGAAGAAAGAGACTTGGGCATCATCATCACTGATGACCTGAAATCATCCAAGCAGACCTCTAAAGCAGTAGGTAAGGCTAGGGGGGTGTTAGGGTGTATTAGTAGGGGTATCACAAGTCATAAGAGGGAGGTAATAATCCCACTTTACAAGACACTGGTTAGGCCCCATCTGGAGTACTGCATGCAGTATTGGAGGCCACACCTTCACAAGGACATTAACCAAATTGAGGCAGTCCAGAGAAGGGCAACCAAAATGGTGCAGGAACTGCATCAGAAGACATATGAGGACAGATTAACAGAGCTCAATATGTATACCCTTGAGCAAAGGAGGGAGAGAGGTGATATGACCGAGGCATTCAAACACCTTAAGGGCATTAATAAGGTGAAAGAGTAACATGTTTAAATATAAGAAAAATAGCAGGACAAGAGGACACAGCATGAGATTAATGGGGGTCCGATTAAGCGGGAATGTGAGGAAATTCTTTTTCACAGAAAGGGTGGTGGATGCATGGAATGGCTTACCACAAGAAGTGGTGGCTATGAATACAGTGCAGGGCTTCAAACAGGCATGGGATAGGCATAAGGGAGCAATACAAATGACTATGAATAGATAGACCACTGACAGAGCAAAGGCCGATGGCACATTTATAAGGTAGAAAAAGAAATGGGCAGACTGGATGGGCCTTGCGGTCCTCATCTGCCGTCAACTTCTATGTTTCTATGTACTGCTTGGACATAATCGAATGTTAAAAGTAAGTAAAATGAAATAGATTATAATTCAAAAAAAGTAGACAGAGCAGGCAAACAAGTGTATCACAAAATGATAATGCTCCACAAAAAGAGAGGAAGAGGAACTGTAGACTTCAAATGAGAGTCGAGATCAGTGTCTTGAGGGTGCAATTCCTGAAGGGATGCCAGGGCAGCCATGCATACTGTAGGCATTCTGTGTATGTCAATTGCTTCAGTTAGTAAAAAGGCCAGGATAGGTGATGGGACTTCTTCCGGTACTGTTCTGCTGGGATAGCCAGGGTTCTGAGATACAGTAGTCAATCAGATTTCTATATTTTTCTATACATTTCATAATTCAGTTTTGCATCAGTGAATTCTGTAGCAATGAGTGATACAGTGCCCTTACATAAACAACTAACTGCAAGTGAGCACACACAGCCCTCTCACCGTCTCTGGACCCCCTTCTCCTTTCCGAAGAAATCATTAAATCAGTGCAACAGTCTGCCAATCAATGTCTCACAAGTCAATCACTCCATGCCTTAGACCAGTGGTCAAGCAAGGTCTCTCAACACGACATGCTCCCTACAGACTGTCAATAACAAGCGTTGCCCAGCTAGCAGCACCTCACTGGCCAATCAGAGGATGTCCACAGCAGTCCCAGGTCTTAAGCCAGCATCCAAAGCTGGGCATCCCATCACAGCATTAGGAACATTTGTAGTTCCAGTGATGACTGCACATGCTGCCAACTTTATTTGTGTGCCGGTTTCCAGAAAGAGGCATCTACCTCCAGTATGCTGCATCAAATTATATGTGCACTACAGTATAACGCCTGCTACAAGTGCTCTCTCCCCATCGGAGCCTATTCAAGGGCTGTTCAGGATTAGACCCCTCTGAATTGAAGTTACCACTAAAAAGTCAACCCTGCAAGCCATCTACCAAGTGTACTAGGGCACTCAGGAAGACAAATAGCATGCAGGGATGTAGGGAGGGGTTCTCCAGTAGATAAAAGGAGCTACTGCACCTGGAGTAATGTGTCCAGTTCTGGAACCCACAGCTGAAAATGGATAGACTGTATGCAGTCTGTCCAAAGACTGCCTACAAAGTTGAAACATGGTCAGTAGGGGAAAACTTACAAGGAGCACCTAGTCAATCTGAAGAAGTACTCCCTGGAGGCCAGGCAGGAGATGGGACAGGACAGAAACATTAAGGCCCTGTCCACACTGCACTGCTCAGACCCCGTAACGGATAGAAGCTGTTTGAACCGGGGAGCGGTGCAGTGTGTCCACACTGCCACGGTGTCCGTTACGGGACCGGCACCACCAGTCCACACTTTGGGAGCCGGACGATTGTTACTGTGGCACCCGATCCCACAATGCAGCTCGCGCTACGCTAGCGGATTGGTGCCATACGTCCACACTACGCCCAGTAAAGTTATGGGGAAATCATGGAGAGCAGAGTTCGAGAGGGTTTGAAGGCACTGAGGGTGGACAAGGCGCCAGGCCCAGATGGCATCCACCCCAGGGTACTGAAGGAGCTGGCAGAGGTCCTTGCAGGACCTTTGGCAGACCTATTTAATGCCTCACTACATTCGGGGTGTGTACCTCAGGACTGGAGGATGGCTCATGTGGTGCCCCTCCACAAGAGTGGCCCCAAGGATGAACCGGGAAACTATAGACCAGTGAGCCTCATATCCATCATGGGTAAGCTAATGGAGACTATCCTGAAGGAGAGGCTGGTGGCCCTCCTAGAGGCCAAAGGACTACAGGACAGCAGACAGCATGGCTTCATACGTGGCAGATCCTGCCAAACCAACCTGGTTGAGTTCTATGACTGGGTAACTAGGCAACTGGACAGGGGCCATGCAGTGGATGTCCTGTATCTGGACTTCAGTAAGGCATTCGACTCAGTGCCACATGGAAGGCTGGTAAGGAAGTTAGTAGGCACAGGGTTGGGTGCAAAGCTGGTGAGATGGGTAGGAAACTGGCTGCAGGGAAGGCAACAGACGGTGGTGGTGGGTGGGGAGCAGCTCTCACACCCAAGGGCAGTGACGAGCGGTGTTCCACAGGGCTCGCTGTTGGGACCAGTGTTTGGGATATTCATTGCAGACATATCATGGGACATCAAGAGCAAGATCAGTCTGTTTGCTGATACCACCAAGGTAGGTGCGGTGGTGGATGACCTAGGGGGATGGCAGGGGTTGCAGGATGATCTGGCAAAGCTTGAAACCTAGTCAGACACCTGGAAACTGGGCTTTAATGCCAAAAAGTGCAAGGTGCTGCATTTTGGGATGAAGAACCCAAGGAGGAGTTACCAGCTAGGGGGAGTGCAGCTAGCCCAGACATAGGAGGAAAAGGATCTGGGTGTGCTCATTACAGGGTCAATGAACAACTCGGCACAATGTAGGAAGGCAGCTGCAAAGGCCAACAAAATGTTGGGTTGTACTGCAAGGGGTATATCCTCGAGGAGGGACGAGGTGATTCTGCCACTGTATAGGTCATTAGTTAGACCACACCTGGAGTACTGCATGCAGTACTGGCGTCCGTATCTGAAGAGGGACATTAAGTTACTGGAGGGGGTGCAGCGCAGAGCGACAAAGATGATCAAGGGGCTGGGGGACGTATATGAGAGGAGGTTGAAGGAGCTGAACATGTACTCACTGGAGGAGAGGAGAGACAGGGGTGACATGATTGAAACCTTTAAATACATGAAAGGAATAAACAAGACAAGTACAGAGGGGCTGTTCAAAGTAAGGGAAGGGAGGGACACCAGGGGCCATGATATGAGACTGGAGCGAGGAAGGTTCAGGAGGGAGATGAGGAGACACTTTTTTTACAGAGAGGGTGGTGGCTGGGTGGAATGCGTTACCTGCTGAAGTGGTATGCAGTAGAACAGTGGACTGCTTCAAACGAGGATGGGACAGGACAAGGGGGAGGGTTAATGAAGGGGAAGGGTGGAAGGGAGGGGCAGCTGCAGGATTAAGGGTGCTAGCTGCACATTCGAGCAGACTTGATAGAACTCTAGGCCTTTATCTGCTTGGCAAATTTAGATGTGTTAGTATGTTACCGAGGCGTAACCCACTTCATAACCGTTGTTGAAACTACCTCATATGTGGTTTCAATAACGGTTACGTAAAACGCCTTCTGTAACAGTACAGGTGTAAACACAAACCATTGCATGTAACGGTTTGGGCACTCTAACGTTAGATGGGTAGGTGGACAGAGCCTTGGATACCTAATGAGGATTAACAGGGTGGAGTAGCAAGACCTGTTCCAGTGTTGTAAGGGGTCAATCATCAGGGCACATTACAAGCTGGGGGCAGATTCAAGAAGGACAGGAGGTAAAAAATTATCTTGGAAAGAGTGGTGGATAGATGGGAACAGCCTGCCTAGAGAGATGTTAAATGCCAAATTGGTTTCAAGATAGCGTGGGATAGCTGTAAGATACTTTTGAAAGCCAAAGCAGGGAATAGGGGTGGGAGCAATGGGAAGGTGTCGAACTGCCACTAAGGCTTTGGCCAAGGCAGATCCAATGATTGGCTTGAACAGCTCAGGTATGAAACAGGCAGACACTATGGTTGACCGTGTTTTTTTTCTGCCAGCACTTTCCCAACCGTGCCACTGAGTGAGCAGCCTGTTCATACCCAGGGGAAAAAAAATCATGACATGAGCAGCCTCAGGGAGCATAGTCACTGAACAAACAACCAGAGATCAGGGTACAACTTTATTACCTGTAACCAAGCATCACTAGTGTGTAAATGACATTGTAATGCATTAGCTGCAACAAGACAGAATCGGTACTTGCGCTTGAAACATAAAGTAAGCAAAGTGCTAGACTAATACTCAGGTATGTGGAAGCTGTCTGTCCAGTCTTTCAGACACTGAAGCACTGGCAGCGACACGCTTAGCAAGGCACGTAGCTCACCCTAGTACATGAGCCAAAAATCATCAAGGAAGTCTCAATTGAGCAGCACGTGAACTTTATATATTGTCACATTCAATCATGTCTCCACATTACATTCTCAATAAATCCATTATTCACTCTTTTTAGAAGTTGCCAGAACTGAACACATGAAAGAAGCACACCTGCTACTGATCAGGGCAATGCTCACTAATGATCAGCACAATATCAACTACTGATTAGTGTGTTACACCTGGTAAATAAAAGCTACAGGAAGAAAAAATTACTCACCATAGTAATCTTGTTTCTTCAAAGGGATCACTCATTATGATTAAACTTAATGCAGTCAGCCTCCTGTGGAATTTTATGCAAATTATGGAATTCTCAATTTGCTCATGCCACTTCCAAACTGCTGCCCTAGCAACTGTTGCACTTTGAGTGCTTCAGATTCTTATGGAGCCTAACTGGGTAAAAGATCAACTAGCTAAAATTAATATTAAATAACATTTTTGCCCTTTCAGGTCAAAACATCCTTAACCAAACACACCTAAGAAACTTAAAGACCAACTGGTTAAACGAAGTGAGTCTCTACCTTAGCCTATATATGAGGAAAAGAAAAAACACCCCAATGCAGGGAAGCAGAGAAACTTCTATAGGTTCTAATAGGGGAGGTAGGGAGGGGTTTTTAATCATAAAGAGTGATCCCTTTGAAGAAAGATTACTATGGTGAGTAATTTTTTTCTTCTAACCCCAGGAATCACTCATTGTGATTAAACTTAATGCAGACTACCAAGCAGTACCTTTGGAGGTTTGGCAGAGAACCTATTTAGGAAACGAGCTCTGCAGTACTGCTGTACCACACCTAGCATCACCTCTGGCTTGCAAGTCCAGGCTATAGTGCTTCATGAAGGTGTTTACCGATTCCCATGTAGCTGCTTTGCAGATTTCCAGTAGTGGAATTTCTCTTGAAGCTGCCACTGAAGCAGCTGTGCTCCTGGTGGAGTGTACTCTCAGGCCCAGAGGAACATGTTTACCCACCTTACTATAACAAAAATGTATACATGCTACTATCCAACAAGCAATTGTACGTTTTGTTGCAGCTTTGCCCTTACCAGCTTCACCATATGTGAGGAAGAGCTGTGATTGACTTGTCCTGCAAGATTTAGTTCTGTCAATGTAGAGGCCAAGTGTCCTTTTGACATCAAGGGAATGAAGTCTCCTTTCTGGAAAACTGGAGTTATCTGTAAAGAAGACAGGTAGAGTGATAGACTGATTCAAGTGAAAAATCAGATACCACCTTGGGAAGAAATTTTCTATTAGTCCTAAGGACCATCTTGTCCCAGTGGAATGAGATGTAGTCCACATCTGTGCACAGGGCTTGTAATTCACTGATCCTTCTGGCTGAAGTAATGGCAATCACGAAAACAGTTTTCCAAGTGACATACTCCAAATCTGCAGTTGCCATGGGTTTGAATGGTGCATCCATGAGTTTAGTAATGCAAACATTTAGATTCCAGGCAGGAACTGGTTCCCTCAGGGGAGGGTGCAGAAGATTAAGGCCTTTAAAATATTTTCTAAATACTGGATGAGAGGCCATATACCTCTCCTTATCAACTGACAGGTAAGCAGAAAGTGAAGCTAAGTGGACCTTGAGGGAAGAATGCTTCAGACCTAAGGAATGTAAATGTGTAAAATAATCTAGAAGCAGCGCCAAATCAGCCCTGATAGGGGTCACACCCCGACCTGTGCACCACATAGTAAATCTTTTCCACTTGGAGGAATATGTCTTCTTAGTAGAAGGCTTCCTGGAACCCCTAAGAACTGTTAGCACCTGCTCGGACAGGTTAAGATTAGCAAATTCTAAGTCTTCAAGAGCCACGCCTTGAGTCTCAGTGATTTGAGATTGGGGTACAAGATCCTGCCCTGCGAGGAGGTAAACAGGTTGTGCCTCCTGGGCAGGTGGATGGGGGAACCACTGACAGACAGTAGAAGAGAGTACCAGTGCTGTCTTGCCCAATCCGGAGCCACCAGTATAATTTTTTGCTGATGGGACCTCAATTTCAGTAGGGTCCTGAATATCATAGGAAAGGGGGAAATGCATACAGAAACTTCCCTGTCCAATCCAGGGCCATGGCATCCAGGGGAATTGTGCCCCTTAAGAGGAGGACAGCAACAGTGCATTGCAAGCCGGTGGTTTTCTGTGGAGGCAAAGAGATCCACCTCTGGAATGCCCCATTTCCTGAAAATTGTACTGAGTACCTGAGCATTCAGGCACCACTCGTGGTGGTCTTGACTTATCCTGCTGAGAGAGGATGCCAATACAATGTCCTTCCCTGGAAGGTGTATGGCTGACAGGGATACTCCCCATGGAGTATACCAGGGACCACAGTCTCATTGCTTCTGTGCACAGCAGATCTGACCTGGTACCTCCTTGCTTGTTGATGTAATACATGGTTGTGGTGTTGTCTGCTCTGATTTGCATCACCTTGTTTTGCAGGTAAGGAGCAAATGTTTTTATAGCCAGGTAAACGGCCCTGAGCTCCACGAGATTTATGTGCAGAGACTCTTGTGGGGACCAGGTGCCATTTGCTGTGTGCTCCAACATGTGTGCCCCCCAACCTAGATGTGAGGCATTTGTTGTGAGGATTACTGAAGGGTGTTCCC
Organism: Neoceratodus forsteri; assembly: GCA_016271365.2. NCBI lineage: Eukaryota > Metazoa > Chordata > Ceratodontiformes > Ceratodontidae > Neoceratodus > Neoceratodus forsteri. The sequence continues at coordinate 481,108,503 of JADMNL010000022.1, read as the reverse complement.
TTATAAAAGGTACACCCACTCTGAGGTTGTGCTCGTCCAGCCACCATTGCAAAGCTTGGACTAAGCTTTTTGTGACTAGAACCAGTTTGGACATAGGATCCGTCCTTTGAGACCAGTACTGTCTGAGATGGAACTGAATATATCTCATTTGAATCCTGGAGTCCATTACCACTGCAGTGGCAGACGCCATGTGGCCCAGTAGCCTGAGCAGTTCTCCGGCTGGTTTGGGTTGCCCGGACACAAAGGACTTTGCAATCTGCAGAATGCTTGTCACCCAGTCTTGTGGCAGGAAGGCTCTGCCCTGTCTGGTGTTTAATTCTGCTCCAATAAACTCCAGCACCTGGAGTGGTACCTGCTGAGATTTCTGTTCATTGATCAGAAATCCCAGGGACTCTAGTGTAGATTTTGTTAGTGCCAGTGACTGTGCTGCATGCTGCAGGGACTGTCCTACTACTACCCAGCCGTCCAGCTAGGGGAAGACTGTTACCCCTCGTTTCCTCAAAAACTCTACCACCACTGATAGGCACTTTGTAAAAACTCTTGGTGCCGAAGTAAGCCCAAAAGGGAGAGCTGCAAACTGATAATGGCCTGATGCCAGCCTGAATCTCAAGAATTTTCTGTGAGATGGTCTGATTGGAATGTGGAAATAAGCATCCCTTAAATCTAGGGAGGCTAGCCAGTCTCCCTTTTATAATGACGGAATGATTATTGCTAAAGTGACCATTTTGAACCTTGGTTTCAAAATGTACTTGTTCAGAAGTCCAAGATCCAAAATAGGTCGCCAATCACCATTTTTCTTCCTTATAAGGAAGTACCTGGAATAAAAACCTTTGCCCCTGCTTATCAAAGGCACTACCTCCACTGCTATGATTGTCAGTAGATGCTTTACCTCTGCCTCCAACAGAATCCTGTGTGCAGTTGTTGATGGAGCAAGGGTTCTTGTTCTCAGCTTTGGAAGTGACTTGAAACTGAGTGCCAGGCCCTGGCTCACTACCTCCAACACCCACTTGTCTGTGGTGATGGAATGCCAAGCGTGAAGGTAATGAGCCAGTCTTCCACCTACTGGTAGTCCTGAAATAGGGGATGCGACCTGCACTAGCCAGTCAGGGGCTCTGTGTGGGCTGTGCCTGAACCTGTGATGCAGGGGCCATTCTTCTCATGGCTCTCCTGCCCCTTCCTCCAAAATAACCTCTGGCCCGCTGTTGAGGCTGAGGTGCCTGCACTTGAAAGAAAGGTCTTGGGTAAGAACCCCTAACCCTACCTCCTCTACTCTAGGGTCTATAAAAGATGGAAGGCCTATCTTTGGAATTGCTCCAATAGGTGGATTTATATTCCTCCACCTTCTTCATGCATGCCTGTGTCTTATGCCGAAACAAAGAGTTGTTTTCCAGAAGAACATCCATTGCTTTAGCCTGTGTGTCCAAAGTCAGGTTGGTGGCTCTAAGCCAAGCGAACCTCCTAAGTGAAAGAGACAAAGCCATTAACATGGATGCAGTATCATTGGCAGCCACTGCATGGTTTTAAATAATTGATTAGCAGTTTTTTTTCTTGGGGCAATGCTAACTGTACAGAAAAGTATTTATATAGGTTTTCTAGAAGTGTTGTGTTTGTTAAACACAGGGAGGGAAGTGCTATGCAATTTCACAATGTTTTAGCACTTTTATGAGCAAAACGCTAATCAATTTTTTGAGTTAAATAAATCCCTGTACTGCCATATGAAATTGGTACTTGGTAGCATCAAGTGCAGCCCTTGCTGTATCCTGCAAGTCTACAGCAACTTCAGCTGGAACCTTACCAATCAAAGCTAGAACAGAGTTCCATAGAGCTTTTTGGTACTGCACTGAATATGCCACGTAATTGGCCTGCCAAACTAATAAAGAGGCAGCCATGCACTCTTCCTTCCCCATAGCATCCATTTTTCTTGAATCTTTGCCTGGTGGATGGGTAGCCAAGGGGATCCTGGCCTTGTCACAGGCAGCAGCTTGTACTACTCCCTCAGGATCAGGAAGAGTAAAAAGAAAATCAGCTGTAGCTCTGTTCAGCTGATATTTCTTGTCAGCTTTCTTATCCACACCAGGGATAGAGGTTGGAGTTTTAAAATTCTGTAGTGCAGCCTTTTTTTAAAGACTCATGCATGGGGAGACGCAGACATTTAGTGGGGGTTAACCCCATCATGTCCAGAAAATCTGCCTCCTCCATATCCTCTTCTGTTTCCTGAAGGAGATTCAGAGTTTCCACCATGCTCTTGACAAAGGCATAGTGGGAGGAGTAGTCCTCAGGGCCCTAGGAGGGGACCCAAATTCTTGCTCAGGGGAACCTCTGGATCTATACGTTCCCCTTCAAAATCCTCCTCCTCCTCCTCCCCAAACACTTTCAGCATTCCCTGCCTTGCTGGGGGTGTAGGAGGAACTGGGGCAGCCGGTGTAGGAACCGGGATTGCCACCGTAGGGCTTGTAGCACTTAAAGTGCCTTAGTAATGTCCTCTGCCGAGGGCATAATGCGTGTGTCTTCTGGGAGCTCCTTAGCCTTCTCGGCCAGAGGCGCAGCGACATGTTTTTCTTTACACTTTCTTTAATGGAACAGGCTCAGAGCCCGTTTCCAAAGCCCTTTTCGTTTTACCTTGTTCAGATTTATCTGAACTCTTGTCAGGATCCTTGGCTTTACACCTCTATCCTTTTTGTGAGAAGAGGAAGAAGCAGAATTCTCTCCACTAGAAGCAGAAACAGAAGCCATCTCCTCCAAAATCTTGGACCTTTTCTTTAACATTTTAGGGGAAGGTCTTACAAATATCACAATTGGCAAATATGACTTGTACCTAGACATTATCTGTGTATTTCTTGTTTATCTGCTTTTGCTATAAGTTGCCCACAAGACTCAACATTTAAAACCTGTGGGTCCTGTGAGTTTTTTTAGGTTCATCTTAAAATGGACCTCTGACATTGGTAGACAAAAAGATTACTTCATAAAAAACGTTATTTAAAGTACCTCGGAACAGGAGGTTCTTTAAATATATAACTACCGCTAACGGTTCCTGGAACCGATCGCTATTCGGTTCCCAAAGAAAAAGGAACAATAAAATACAGAAATTTAGACAAAAATAAAGCGGTTCAAGGAACCGATCGCTAAATTTAAAAAATAAAGCAAAACTGAGATAAAAACCTCCTAAATAGACGCGGAACCCTCGGTTCCAAGGAACCATGAGGGAACCGCGAATAGAGACAAAAAAAAAAACTACTATAACACTAATAAAATATACTAAATATTTCTAAGGTAGCAATTGAAATTTAAACTAAAATTTAGTACTTATCCACAGATAAACTTTATTCTGAAGACAATTCAAGGAGAGCTCTCTGGGACATCCTTGCTAGGCAGGCGGAGTAAAGAATCTGAAGCACTCTGAGTGCAACAGTTTGAAAGTGGCATGAGCCAATTGAGAATTCCATAATTTGCATAAAATTCCATTTCTCCGGGCAGTTAAACACAGGAGGCTGGCTGCACTAAGTTTAATCATAATGAGTGAGTCCTGGGGTTAGAAGAAAAAATTACTCACCTTAGTAATGTTGTTTCTTCTAATGGAGTCTTGCTATATTATGACAATTGCAGTTTGTCCCACCATTAGAACTGCTCCGGAGGTGAAAGCGTTAACTCCCATTCTAAGAATGGAACTTGGAGCGCGAGCTCGGTTAGAGAAGCTCTGTCTGGGTTATTTCAAACCCAAACTGTCAGATCTTTACGAGCAAAACTCACTAAGGTCTGTGTGGAAGCTGTAACCTACACTAGCCAACTGGCTATCTGACTATTAACACATATTCCTGGTCCCAACACAAAGACTCAAGTCAGGGGACCAGAAGTAATAATATAAGCAATAATATAAAATAAAATAAAAACACCACACCCAAAAAAGGGGTGGAAAACATAATGGGCATAACTAGCGCCCACACTAGGCTGTCCACCCCATACCCAAGTAGAAGTTCTGAGAGGGGCAGACTGGGGGGGAGGTCATAATATAGCAAGACTCCATTAGAAGAAACAACATTACTAAGGTGAGTAATTTTTTCTTCAAACAACATGAAGTCTTGCTATATTATGACAATTGCAGACTACACAGCAGTACCTCCATGGAGGAGGGACAGAACCTACTTAGGGAACAGGCTCTGAAGCACAGCTGTGCCAAACCGAGCATTTCTCCTGGCCTGGACATCCAGGGAGTAATGCTTGGTGAAAGTGTGTACCGTTTTCCAGGTAGCTGCTTGACATATCTCTAAGATAGGGATGTCTCTGGCAGCAGCTAGAGACGCGGCTGTACCTCTGGTAGAATGAGCCCTCAGGCCAGAGGGGGGAACTTTCCCCAGTTTCTGATAACAAAATTGGATACAAGAGACAATCCACCTGGCAATTGATCTCTTAGTGGCAGGTCTCCCTTTCCCGACCTCACCATAAGTGAGAAAAAGTTGGAGGGATTCAAACCTGTGACCCTTGGTACGTTCTATATAGTAACTTAAGGCCCTCTTAACATCTAAACTGTGCAATCTCCTCTCGCCAGAGGAGGAATGTTCAGTGAAAAACACTGGAAGGGAGATAGATTGATTAAGATGGAAATCTGAAACCACCTTAGGCAAAAACTTCCTGTTAGTCCTGAGGACTACCTTATCCCTGTGGAAAGAAATAAAGTCAGTTTCTACTGACAAGGCTTGCAACTCACTTATGCGCCTGGCAGAAGTGATAGCCACTAGGAAAACAGTTTTCCAAGTTAGTACTTAAGCTCTGCAGAAGACAGAGGTTCAAAGAGGTTGCATTAACTGGGCAATGCAAACATTAAGGTCCCAGGCAGGGCGGATCCTAAAAAGTGGATTAGTATGAAGTAATCCTTTAAAAACTTGGAAAATACAGGGTGAGCGGAAGAGAGGAGGGCTTTCCTGCTGACACAAAAGCAGAGACAGCTGCCAAATGTACTTTCAGGGTAGCTGGTCTCAGGCCCAAAGAATTAAGATGGACCATATAGTCCAAAACAATGGGCAAATCAGCAGATTCCGGGGAAATATGTTTCCCAGAACACCAAATGGAAAACCTTTTCCACTTAGAATTACAAGTAGCCCTAGTGGAAGGCTTCCTAGAAGCCTTTAGGATTTCAAGAACACCCTGAGAAAGGTGTAGGTCAGCAAATTCTAACTCCTCAAGAGCCAGGCCTTGAGGTTGAGGGATCTGAGGTTCGGATACCAAACTCTCCCCTGGGCACAGGTTAACAGGTTGTGATTCCTGGGGAGACACAGGGGAAGATGGACTGCTAGGGACAGAAGGAGTGGGTACCAGGGCTGCCTGGCCAAATCTGGGGCAATCAGAATCACCCTGCAAGGCTGGGATCGGATTTTGACTAGCACCTTGAATAGGAGGAGAGGGGGGGAAAGGCATAAAGAAACTTCCTTTCCCAATCTAGGAGAAAGGCATCCAGGGGGACTGAGCCAAACACTGGGGGCCTGCAACAGAACAGTGGAAGTTGGTGATTGTCTGGGGCTGCAAAAATATCTATCTGAGGGGTGCCCCATCTGGCAAAAACTATCCCCAGTACTTGAGGATCCAGAGACCATTCGTGATGGCCCTGGGAAATCCTGCTGAGAGCATCTGCTAGGACATTGTCCTTTCCTGGAAGGTGAACTGCTATGAGGGAAGTGTCCAGGGAATAGGCCAGAGACCACAACTTCATTGCCTCGTGCACAAGGCCAAGACCGAGATGCCCCCTGCTTGTTGATGTACCACATTGTTGTGGTGTTGTCCGCTCTGACTTGTACCACTTTGTTCTGAACAGATGCAGAAAATACTTGAAGTGCTAAAAAGACAGCTCTGAGTTCCAGTAAATTGATGTGGAGCAGAGATTCCTGAGGGGACCACACTCCCCGAGTGGAGAGGTCGCCCATGTGGGCTCCCCACCCCAGGAGGGAAGCATCCGTAGTGAGGGTCAAGGAGTGAGACAGAGGAATGAAGGGGACCCCCAGTCTTAAATTGCTCTGATCCTGCCACCACTGGAGGGCCTGGATCAGGGTTCGGGTCACTGGGACCAACTTGGAAAGGGGGTCTCCTCTCTGAGACCAAAAGGCTCTCAAGTGAAACTGAATGTCCCTCATCTGAAATCTTGCTCCTTGCACTACAGCTGTGGACGCAACCATGTGCCCCAGGAGCTGCAAAAAGTGTCTTGCTGGTCGAGAGACCTGCAGAGTGAAGGAGGAGGCCAGAGCCACCAAGTTCCTCACCCTCTCTAAGGGTAGGAAGGCTCTGGCCTGCTTTGTGTCCAATTCTGCACCTATGAAGGTGAGCACCTGAACTGGTTCCAGAACTGACTTTGGAAGATTGAGCAAGAAGCCCAGGGAGGTGAGCAGCTGCTGGGTAACTTGCAGATGAGATTTTACCTGTTCTGGGGACTGGCCTACAATGAGCCAGTCGTCCAGATAGGGAAAGACAGCAATCCTTTGCCTTCTTAAATGAGCAACTGCTACTGCCAGACATTTTGTGAATACCCTTGGGGCAGAGGTGAGGCCGAAGGGCATTGCTCTGAACTGGTAGTGACCTGAGGGCAGCTCGAATCTGAGGTACTTTCGGTGGGAGCTTCTGATTAGGACGTGAAAATAGGCATCCTTGAGGTCCAGGGAGGCTAGCCAGTCCCCTGGCCTTAGAGAGGGTAAAATCATTGCCAGAGTTACCATTCTGAACTTTGGTTTCAACAGGTGTTTGTTCAGATATCTCAGGTCTAAAATGGGCCGCCATTCTCCTGTCTTTTTTGGGGTGAGGAAATATCTGGAGTACAGACCCTTGCCCTGGTGTAGGGGAGAAACCCTTTCTACAGCTCTGAGAGCCAGGAGGATTGAGACTTCTGTTTCTAAAGTAAAGGTCTCTAAAGAGTTTGCAGGTGGGAAAGATCTGATTCTCATCTTTGGGAACTTTTTGAAGCTGAGAACCAGCCCTGGCTTACTACTTCCAGGACCCACTTGTCTGAAGTTAGACACCCAGTTCTGAACAAAGTAAGCCAACCTGCCCCCTACAGGTAAACGAGAATCGGCCCTGGGCACCCCATCAGGGTGTCTGTTTGGCAGGTGCTTTAGGCTGAGGGGTGGGAGCAGGCCTGCCCACACCCCGTGTCTCTCTCCCTCTGAAGAACCCCCTCTGAGCATAAGCAGAGGAGGCCTGGGTTTGGTGAAAAGGCCTACCTCTACCCCTGGGGGTCTGCCTCTGAGGAGTGACTTGCTGCTCCTTAGCCTGAGCACTCTTATAGGTAGTCCTATATTCATCCATTTTCTTCATATAATTCTCTGTCTGCTCCCCAAACAGAGAATTTCCAACCACAGGAAAATCCATAGCCTTAGTCTGGGTATCCTGTGACAAGCTAGTACATCTGAGCCAGGCCAACCTACGAAAAGCAACAGACGTAGCCATGACTCTAGAGGATACATCATTAAAATCCACAGCAGCACGAAACTGCACCTTAGATGCCTCAATGCCATCAGCAGCCACCTGTTCCAGCTCATTAGCAAGCTGGCCAGAGGCCTGTTTGGCCAAAGCCATGACAGTGTCCCATCTAGATTTTTGATACCTTGCTACATAAGCCATGTAATTTGCTTGTGTAACCCCTAGATGGCGCTATCCCAGGGGCTACTACCCCTGCCTGATTTGCCACTAACAGGTTGAGGGGCCTGGATCCAATGGCGGGTGCCTCCACCCAGAGGTCAGGGTTTGCAATAGTTAAACTAACTTGGTCACAGCCCTCTGGGACACTGCAACCCCTTTCTTCCCACTAGTGGCCCACACAATATATCAGAATTACCTTCACAGTACACACTTACCCCCAGGACTGATTCCGGCACTGGGACCTCCTGTGAAATAAGATACAGTGCAACAATCACAGTACAGTACTTTAACATAAACAATTACCTCAGGCAGTATAACTTTGCTGAAACAAGCAGCTCTGATTTATTTAGGGGGATATAACAAGGACAAGGGGAAATCAGGTTAATTAGCTTATCACTCTACTCATCTACCTATGGCTCTGTGCACAGGCCTATCCCTATCAGTTACTGTCCCTGGGTACCCAAGCCCTAGTGGCTAGTCCAAACCGTGGCAGCTGGTAGGGGCCCTTTCACACAGAGAAAAGAAAAATTAGTTAAACAGTCAGCAGTACAGTAATTCCATTTGGATTTAATGTGGCAAATTCAACAGGAGCGACCCTGAATTAGTACTCCGACCTCCAAACAAGATAGGGTCCTTCAATGTCAGCAGGGCTACTCTTGAGCTCCAAGAGACTCCTCACACATTTATATGGTAAACAGTCACAGGCAAAAGTCACTTAATGGCAGCAGGATTCACTTGAGGTACAAAACCTCTTCACACATTTATATGGCAAAAGAAAGCACTATACCAGGCAGGCTGCATCTGTATCCCGATCGCAATTACTGCACAATACTCGGGAGAACACACAGCAGATTCAGTTCCTGACAGACAGAGTGCAAATCAGTAATTTCTCCAGTCTTCTACAGGGTGAGCCTGGCTTCTACTCTTCAGATATCCTTTGATTCTCTTCACAGGACGGATTCAGTCCTAACAAGCAGTTACACAAGCTGCAGACCGGAACTCTGGACCTTACACATGTTTTTGACTAAAACTGTGCACTGAAGGAGCACAGGGTTCCTTTCCTTCACTGCCAGAGCTAAACTGAAACTCCAACAGACAAAACCGAGCACTTCCTTTGAGTTCCTCCCAGTTCTTGACTGGATTGGCTGTCACCACAATAGACAGCTGCTGTTGTTCCAAAAGGCGCCGAAGTCTAAACTACATCTCCCAGAGTCACTGCCCATACAATCCTCTTGTGGCTGGCTCAGATTATGAGTCCAAGTTCTGATTCGTCCAAGGCACCATTTTAGAGCTAGCTTACCCCACACTGATTGGTCCAGTTCAGCAGTTCAAAACCAGAATGGGGAACTAGGCAGACACAGTTCTGACTGCAAAGAAAGCAGGTTAGACAAACTGTAATTTCATTATTACTCTAAATGGTTTCTTGGCAAACAGTTACATCTTTCAGATAGGTTCCTTTGCACTCCTAGTGACTGCAAAATGGAGTGAATTGGCAGCAGCTCGAGTGGTACTCAATCAAAGAAACACACAGTCCCCCATACAAACTAATTATGTCTGCAAGCAGACAGCTCTTAAAGAGACAGTACCAGAGGTTCTAAAAACACTCACTGAAATGGCTTAAATGCCAAACACCATTCAGGCTTGGAGCATTCAAGCAAGCTCCTGGAAGTCTTTTGGGAACCCCCATTTGCAGGGGGGTTACACTTGCCTGAGTCCCAAGGACGCTGCCATGTATTGTTTTTTAGCCATGGCATCAATCTTCCTGGAATCCTTGTCAGGAGGATGTGAAGCCAAGGGAATATTAGCTTTATCACAGGCTGCAGCCTGAACCACACCAACGTGACTGCATTGCTGTGAAAGGAATTCTGTATCAGGACCTGACAGAGTGTACCTCTTGTCCATCTTTCTGTCCACAGGAGGCACAGAATTAGGAGTTTTTAAAATGTTTATTGTTTGTTTCCTAAATGATTTATGCAAGGGAATAGACAACCTCCTAGACTCTGGAATATCCATCATTTCTACAAAATCAGGTTCCTCTTGCTCATCCACAGCTTCCTCCAATGGGAGCTGGAGGGTTTCAGCAACTTTTTTGTAAAACATAAAGTGAGAGGGGGACTCAGAAAGCGAAGGGGGAGATTTCCGGTTCAATGGGCACACCCAGACCCTCCAAGTGACATTCATACTGTTCATAATCATCCTCCCCCTCCTCTGGTTCATAAAACTCTTCAACATCATATTCCTGAACCGGTGGAACCGACCGAACCGACCTTTTACCAGACAGTGGCGGATTCGGACGGAACCGGAGAAAGTGACTGGACAATCTGAATAGCTCTTGCTATCTCTGCAGCAGTTGGAGAAGAATTTTGGGCTCCACCTGCTGATTTTCTTGCTTTCTTTACTGGAACTGGCCCTCGAGAGCCAACTACGTTGCCGAAGTCTCGCCCTGGTCAGAGGCACTCCCTCCGGTTCGTTGGCACCAAACCGGGCTGGCCATCGAGTCAGCGGACTTTTGGCCTCGCTCCCTGGAGCCTGCCAACTCTCTTATCCAGGGTGGCTGCAGGGAAATTTTACAAATCTGGCAGTCTGAATTGAGGTGGTCAAACCCCAGACAATATACACATGTGTGTGTGTGGGTCAGCCTTGGCAAAGACTTCCCCACAGACATCACAGTGTTGAAACCCAGTGGGCGGTTTTCTTTTGGGTTTCTCAGACATAATGCCAGCCTAACCAAAACTTGCCCCTTTAAACGGCAGTGCCAGGCAAGACACCTTATCGGTTCCTAACCGTGTCACAGGTCTTGGAAAAAAATGTAATGAAATCAGTTTTTTTTTTTTTTTTAGAACCGATAAGAACCAGGAACCGCACTCTAAAACCTTCAATTTCAAGTTTTAAAACAAGCTGATCGGGTTCAAACCGAACCGATAACATTTACAAGTTCCACACAGAAAATAAACTGTACTTTCACTTATATACCACAGACAGAGCTTGAACCGATCGTTTTATGTGTTAAAATAATAATATTCTCGGTTGATTTGAACCAAGAAACACTGTTTAAACCAAGAAATGAACCGAGCAGTAGGAGAAATCTCCAGAGCGACTGTTCAGTGAGGCGGAGAAAGAATCTGACAGTTTGGGTTTGAAATAACCCAGACAGAGCTTCTCTAACCGAGCTCGCACTCCAAGTTCCATTCTTAGAATGGGAGTTAACTCTTTCACCTCCGGAGCAGTTCTAATGGTGGGACAAACTGCAATTGTCATAATATAGCAAGACTTCATGTTTGAAATTAGATTTTTCTATCAATTCATTATTTCATGGTGAACTATTTATATAAAGAATCCCACAACTGATGAGCCCTGTGCAGCCATTTGATCAGTACCATGACCAAACAGGGCATTAAATAGCTGGTATAAAAATAGCAAAATGCTACCATTTCCAGAAATGCATGGCAGTATACTGCTAACCAGTTTTAAGGAACCCCATGACACAGTGGACTATGTGAAGAGAACTTTTTATTTTTAGTTTGCTAATCAATCTGTGCAAAGTGCTATGCATTTTCATAGCTCATCAGCACTTCCATGTGAAACTGCTCATCTGTTTTTTCAGCTTATTCAATACCCCGCCACGACTGATCAGCATCATACCATGCCATTATCTGTGCTACACCTACTGCTGATCCCCACATTACACCAGTAATAAGCACCTTGCTCGCTTTTATTCAGCATATTTGCTATTGATCTACCGATCAGTGCTACGCCAGCTATAAATCTGTATATTGCACATGCCTACTACGGATAGGATTACACACTCTGCTGATCCACATCTAACTTGCTATTGATTTAGGGGAAGACACAGTACTAGCACCACACCTGCTACTGCTCAGCATTGTCATGCCCGCTTTTATCCTAAATGTTGCACCCTCTTAGCAATGTACCCACCATTTATCACACCCGCACTGTGATCAGCAACATGTCTGCTATTAAGCCAAATGCTGCACCCGCTACAATGAACACTCCTATTACACACCTTATTGATCAGTACCACACTAGCTAGTGATCAGCAGTATGCCTGCTATTAAATGTTGCACCTGCTACTGATCAGACCATACTGACTAGTAATCAGAATCTTTTTCATTACTAATCGAAATGCTACTTGCACACAACTCATCAGCACTGTGCTCACTATTGTAGTGCGTTACACTTACTACTGATGAGCACCATCACACCTGCTGATCCAAGTGTTATGTCCACTAGTGAACAGCACCATGACTGCTATTAATCAGAATGTTACTCATGACTGATCAGCACTGTGCACAGTTTCCCCATAAAAATTTATGCATTATTATTTATTATTTATTTATTTTTTTTTCATTTAAGAGCACATTTTCTGGTGCTCAATTCAAAATTATTTCTGTAGCACTCCACATTGTAAATGGGTAGTCATTATAGGGTTGCCAACACTGGATTTCAAAAATAAGGGACAAACCCACGCCTTGCTCCACCCCCCACCTTGCCCACCACCACCAGCTACTTCCAAGGCTGATATCATGGAAAGGTATAGACTGTCTGGTATGGCGACCTGAATGATTTACACATGTTTTTCTTTTAGCCATTTGTAGTTTGGATAAAATAAAAAAAATAAAAAAATTAAAAAAACTGTAAATGCCATGCTTTTTGACACAAACCAAAAGTAACTGTGTGGCCACCACTGGGTCAGTCGCTCTGAAATCCAGGTCAAATTTTGGCACAGAAAACTCTACAGACTCAGAGGAAAATCATTTCAAGGCACAGAGTTTTCAAATCTGATCCATGGCGTTCAGTTTTCGCATCCTGCTATATGACAACACTGAGCACATTGTTGCTTTAAGCAAATCAAGGACCACTAGCCTTTGCAGACACTGAACACAACTTTGGATGGTGATACTACATAGTGACCATGTCTGTACTGCCATTCTACTCATCTGAGTCCATCTCTAACATGAATGACCCCAGCAGCAGGTAGGAAGAGAAAAGAGGGAGTTTGGGACCTGAAGCCTTAAATCTGAGGCTTAGAGAGACAGGCCACCTAAAACCAGTGGATGAGGAGACTAAACCCAAGCTGGTAGGAAAGATGACAACTTGCATTTTAAGGCCTAGCAGGTAGCAGCTGATGTTTGAAACAAACTAGTATGCACCACTGAACACACAGACTTTCAAAATTTCTCAGGAAGGCAGGCAGGCCCCAGATCCCCAGGGAGGTTCAAATATTTATGCCCCCTAAAACTTCTCTTATGATGTCCCATTCCCAGTAAAAAAAACAAACAAACAAACAAAAAAAAAACACACTGGCACAGGGCAGAGAAGTGGCACTGGAGCTAGGACCAAAAGGTGGCCACAGAGATGGTAAGTTTGTGTGTGTTCAGTAATCAATAGCCTGTTTCAGTTACCTCCTAATGGTAGCAGGGAGCATTGGTCAGATGGATAATGTGGCCATTTTCCATCTCAAAATGACTGTGTGGGAGTAAAACATCTGAGCTACCCCTTTCTGAAACGCACTGCACCCAGCAGCCAGCCATGATCTCCTCAAGAGTAGAGTGACAGTCTTCAACTCCTCACTAGTATGCACGTTGTTTCTGCATAGTCCATCTGACTCCTGAATTGAAGACTCTCTCTCAGTCTTCTGCAGCGCAGCCAGCAGTCCCGAGTCCTCCCTGAGCCGAAAGACTCATCCTCTCCTCATTTCAGCACTCAGCAGCACCAGCAGAAGAAGCCCAAACTTCAAAATGACTGATTCCGAGCCCACGAACAACCCAGTCCGGCAACAACATGGTCTGCCTGGTAGCGTTATCAGTGCGGTGGTGATTTTCAGCCGCCAGATCAGTATTTAACAGAATCAGGTCGGTCAGAGAGAAGTAGTCTGGACAGTGTGCAATTTAGTTCCAGCTCGATTTGCAACAGTGATTCCAAAGTGCAACTGCCAACTACTACTGCACGCAGCAGTAGTGGGCTTCTCCCACTCTCTTAGTGATATCCACATCCCGAGTCACGACTGTCCCTCACGCATAAACACAAAAGCCCCACGGCTGCTAGGAAATCTGGGAGACTAGTTTAAGCACTAACAGGGGCAACCCAAAAATATGGGACAATAGGCATCCCGTATGATTTTCGAATGGGACAGGGAATTTTGCCCTTAAATATGGGACATCTCATAAAATACGGGACTGTAGGCAACCCTAAGTCATTACAACTGGGTACTGTGCACCCCCACTAGGGGAAATGGCACAGCCCAAAGGCTGAATCAGCCTAGAATGTTGGGCATGCAAGCATTCTTGGACCCAGGAGCCTCCAGCTGTGCCATCAAGTGCAACGACCAACAAGCTTCTTGAAGGAAACTCACCAAGCAATTCTTTGGGGCAGCAATTTGCACAGGCAGGTTGGGCTACCGAGTGACAAGGGGAGTACCCTAAATTAAAATCATGCCTGTTATGCTGCTGCTTTCAAATTGGCTAACCTGCTCTTCCCATTTCCAGTGCCTTGTAGGATGATTTTTCTTTTTTTTTTTTTTTTTAAGAAGATCTCCAATTTTTAAAAAAAAAAAAAAAAAAAAAAAGAAAAAGGTGCCTCAGGCAAGTACCTGTTTTTCCACTGGGGTTTTTAGCCTAGGACGTTCCCTCGATTTTTAGGCATTGGTGACCTTCTTCCCCACCCCTCCTCAGGTTTGTAGGGCCTCTTAGGTTGTGTTTTTGCCAGACAGGTGCTTGCTGGTGTCCTTTGAGGGGACATTTCCCCTTTAATCTGGCTCACTTGTTTAGAAGGACAATTCCTCGTTAAATTTTCCTCAGCAAAGTGATAAACAATAAGAGAGGAAACTTACTGGACCAAGGGTTTTTAGACTCTGGGTAGGATCAAGAGTTTTTCCGCGGTTTGTGGTGTTTTCTATGCCTTCTAGGTGGTCTGTCAGTTTCCTTCATATCCCATTTTACCACCCTTTCTTTAGTCCATTGGGTGTACGCCCTTTCTTCAGAGGTTCCCATAGATTCAGTGTGCTGTTCACCTGCCTGATGTCATGCACAGATTCGTGACATCACGTACATGCAAGTCAGCGAGATTGCACATGCCTGCACTTCGATAGTGCCAGATACAGTGGCTCTGTCTCAGAGGGACTTCTTTTCTGGCCGATTTATTCTGACTTTTAATGTTTCTTCACCCCACAATCTGAGGTGGGGTTCGCAGCAGTAATCCTTTATGTTTGCTGCTGGAAAACACTATGGCAGTTTTAACCTTTGGCACCTGCAAGGCATGTTTACTTTTGGCACAACTGCTGATTAGAGACCTCTCATTTTTAAAATATGTGAGACCTGCAAAAGGGTAATGCAGCCCTCTCCTCTGGGTTCCTATTGCCCCCACTGTGCTACTCAGGCCAATATTACGGTTCTCCCCAGTTGCACCTCCACGTGGGAAGGTGTACAAGTTGGCATTGGCAAAACAAAATTGTGTAAATCTTTCTTGTTGCCCTTAGGAGAGCTTTTAAGCCCCAGTGTTCCGCAGGACATCCCTTCAGACACACCAGAACCCAAACTGGACCCCTGAGGTCAGGTGGGGCCCACAGACAGACATGCATGTACATTTGAGCAGGATAGCTAAGATGGATCTGCAGGCAGACCCCAACCCTGACCATACAGAGGGTCAAGATAAGGATTTTGGGGATCTTGGGGAAAATCCTGACCCAAAGAAGTTACTTAACGAAGAGGATGACCCCTCTGAGGAGGAAGGGGAGTGGATGGAGCCGAAGATAAGGATTCCTATCCCTCCCATTTGATACAGGAGTCTTTGTCCTACCTGAGAACTCATGGGCATAGGGCATTACAGTCCAAGGAGGTACAAACCATGGAGGCACTGGATGTCAACCCTCATCTGCCCACATCCTACTCCACTCCAAAGTGTTTTCCAAACTTAATTCACTGTGACAAAAATTGCATAGGAATGGGCAGCTTTGGACCACAGATAATATCTGCTAAAACCTAAAGGTATGGAGTTTCCCTTTTTTTTTTTTTTTTGAAGAAAATAAATGCAAGTGGGACCCCAATGGATAAGGTGGTTCATAATTCTGTCAGAGACACCACTATTCCAACTGAAGGGTCCTTCCTTGGCCTTAATGGATCTGCATGAGAAGCAACTAGATGCTACATGCAGAAGAGCCTTCACCTCCAACAGCGCAAATCTCCACACCTCCTATGCCTCTCTTATTGTTACCAGAGCCTGAAACTTGTGGGTTATGACTCTCGGCAGCTTTTTTCCCCCCTTATTCAGAGTGGGCGGGCATTTTACGGTTGATATCCATGGCCTCCACCTTCCTAGGGGATGCCACGGTGGAGAATTTGTGTATGTTGGTTCGCTCCACTTACCACATTGTGTCTGCTGTGTCAGTGTGGATTCAATACTGGGTTGCTGATCAGGTTTCGAAGACCAAACTGTTTTTAACTTAGCCTTCAAGGGAGGCTTGTTTGGTCTGACTTGGGTGATATATTGAAAGATATCCAGGATAAAAAGGGCCACCTTCCAGTGTGAAAGTAACAGAAAAAGGCCAGTTTAACTCCAAAATGTAAAGGAGGTGGCCGACTGAGGCAGTATCAAGGCATTTTCATCCCTTTCAGAACTTCGGGAACCAGAGGAGTAAAGGAGCCTATTCTGGTTTCAGGAGCAATAGTAGCAGAGAATCTATTGCCCAAAGATGCAGCAGAAGACCAGGGCAAAAAGCCAGCACCTCACAATGAGGGTATGTGGGCCCATCTCTGCCTCCCTTCCCTTGGTGGAAGACGCTGCAATTTTTCACACAAGATGGGCCCAGATAACATCAGGTGCTTGGGTTTTGGAAATTCTGGCTTTAGGTTATGCAATAACATTTTCAACAGTTCCCTCACAGGAGTATTTTATGCTGTCTCCAGTTCCAAAGGACCCCGTGAAAAGACTAACAGTATCACAGCCCCTGGACCACCTCACTCAAAATTGGGGCAACTGTTCTGGTGCCTCCCAGTGAGTAAGGCTGGTGATTTCTACTCATTTTGTAGTTCCCAAGAGGGTTTTTTTTTTTTTTTTTTCGGGGGGTCTAGGCCTATTATGGATCTGAAACACCTGAACAAGTCTGTTCGCAAATGAACTTCAAGATAGAGCCTCAGGGACTGGTGTGGGGCCAGACGGTAAGGGTTGATGGGGGATTTGGGGGGGGACTTGGGAGGATAGGGAGCTGTATGCTACAGATAGGTTCCATCTCAATTTGTGGGGAGGGAAATCCTCAAGTTGAAACTAGAGGGGTTTGCTGGTGAAAGGTGGGGTTTAAACTTGTGAAGGGGGAGGGATGGGAGAAAAGGCTGTCGAGGGGGTCCGATAAAGGAGGGACTCTGTCTCCACCCCCACCCTGGGGGAGCTGGAGGAATGCAGGAAAAGGCAGACTGGTAACGGGCTGAGCGGGGGAAGACTGAATCCCCATGGGAATGCAAGCAGGAGAAATGGAAGTATACCAAAAGGGTGGAAGGTAGTCCTGCTAAATGCCAGGAGCTTGGGCAATAAAATACCTGAGCTCCAGGCAATGCTAACAGAGACTGGTGGATGTGGCAGCGGTCACAGAGACCTGGGCCACCGCAGGGCATAACTGGGACCTGAACCTGGAGGGTTACACCATGTTCAGGAAGGACGGGGGGGAGGAAGGAGGAGAGGTAGCAATAATAGTCAAAAACTGCATTGGCATAGGAGGAGCGGAGGAGGCGGAGGGAACTGTGGAGGCGATTTTGGTCACCTTGATAACAAGGGGGGGGCAAGAGAGTAAAAATAGGAGTGGTGTATAGACCCTCCTGCGCTGGGGGAGGAACTGGAGGACAGTCTGGTGGCAGATGTTTTGGGAGACACTGTAGATTGGGCAGGGGAAGGGTGGTGGTGTTGGGGGACTTAAACATGCCAGGAACAGACTGGGAGACTATGACATCCTTGGTAGCCAGGGAACAGAGATTGTTGGATGTCTTTCAGGACACGTTCCTAACTCAGCAGGTGGGGGAATCTACCAGGGAGGCACGGATACTGGATGTGGTCCTGGCAGACAGTGACCATATTGGGGGCCTGGAGGTGGGGGACCCATTGGCGAGGAGCGACCATGTAACTGTCTAGTTCTGCCTGGACGTAAGAGGGATAGAAGGCTGCACAACGATGGAGGTAACTGACTTCAGGGGGCGGATTTCAAGGAAATGGGAAGGATCCTTAAGAAGCATTTGGATGGGATTGGGCCAGACTTGGACGCTGACAGTAGGTGGGAAATCAGGAGGGTGCAGGAAGCTACCAGCACCTGTGCAAGAGTAAGACGAAAATGCGGTAGGGCCCGAAAACCCTGCTGGTGGACCAGGGAGGTTCAGGAGGTGGTGAGGGGCAAGAAGGCGGCTTATAGGCATTTCAAGTGCTCAAGGAGTGAAAGGGATTGAGGGAATTATGAGCCGATGGCCAGAAGGGCCACTAGGGTGGTGAGGGCGGCTAAGGCAAGGAAGGAGCAGAACCTGGCCAGGGAAATTAGGAGAGGGAACAAGGGGTTCTTTAGATACATTGGGGAAAAACGAAGGGTGAAGGGGCAGATTAGCAGGATTAAAACAGGGGAAGAATGGGCACAAGACCCGGGGGAGCAGGCTGAGGTATTAAATGAGTACTTTGCCTCAGTTTTCACCAAGGAAAATAGGGAGGCTGCATCATACATGGGAGGAGATGGTGAAACTGAGGAGGGGGCCCTTGCCAATCGGCGGGTCTGGGGAGAGGGGGACCATAAGTGGCAGGAGGGGGCAGGAAGGCAAGGCAGGGGGATAAAGTAGCAGAGGTGAAAATCATGGCAGAGAGAGAGTTAGGGAAGCCCTCAGGTCCCTTAAGACAGAGAAAGTACCGGGGCCAGATAAATTACATCCCAGAGTGCTGAAGGAACTGGCAGATGTCCTGGCGAAACCCCTGGTGGAGCTTTTCAGCATCTCTCTGAGGACAGGGTGGGTGCCTCAGGACTGGAAGGTGGCAAATATAGTGCCTATCCACAAGGGGGTTGGGGGAATCAAGGGAGGTGGCAGGGAACTACAGGCCCGTCAGCCTGACATCGGTGGTGGGCAAGGTGATGGAGGGCATTGTCAAGGAGAGGCTAAGGAGGACCTGGAAAAGTCAGTGGTGCCTAGACGATAGACAGCATGGATTTGTCCCGGGGAAATCATGTCAGACAAACCTTGTGGAGTTCTATGACTGGGTGACGAGTGCCTTGGACCTGGGTAGACTGGTGGACATCCTCTATCTCGACTTCAGCAAGGTGTTTGTCTCTGTTCCTCACAGGGACCTGTTGAATAAGCTGGGAGAAATGGAGGTGGGAAACCAGATGATCAGATGGATAGGCAATTGGCTCCAGGACCGGACCCAGAGGGTTGTGGTTGGTGGGATAGTCTCATCCCCAAGGAGGGTCATTAGTGGGGTCCCTCAGGGATTGGTCCTTGGGCCCCTCCTGTTCAACGCCTACGTCTCTGACATAAGGAATGGTATCAGGAGTGAGATAAGTCTCTTTGCGGATGACTCAAAACTGGGGGCAGTGGTGGATGGGGAGGAGGAGAGGGTGGCCCTACAGGGGGACCTGTAGGCTCTGGAAAGGTGGTCTAGAAAGTGGAAGCTGAGATTCAATGCAGGAAATGCAAGGTACTGCATCTGGGGAGCCAGAAACCTGGGCCAAGTGTACACCCTTGGAGGAATGCTACAAGTCTCAATGGCTGAGAGGGACCTGGGGGTGGTGGTGGATGTCAAAATGAACAACTTTGATACTTGTAGGAGGGCAGCGGCCAAAGACAACAGGATGCTGGGATGCATCACTAGGAGGATCACGTCCAGAAGGAGGGAAGTGATACTCCCTCTATGTATAACTGCTTGGTGAGGCCAAACCTTGAGTACTGTGTGCAGTTTTGGAGGCCACACTTAAAGAGGGACAATGAACTCCTGGAGAGGGTTCCAGAGGAGGGCAACCAAAATGAGGGGGTAGGAGGAAGTAGGCTGTTGGTTAACTAGGATCTGCAGCTTATCCGTTAGGTAGGGAAATGGGCAGACTAGGTGGGCCAAGCGGTCCTTATCTGCCGACAAATTTTATGTTTCTATGATCTGGGGCCTGGGGAACAGGCCCTATGGGGAAGAGGCTCAAAGAGCTAAATATGTACAAATTGGAAGAGAGATGGGACTGGTGGAACATGATAGAGGTCTTCAATTACATGAAGGGTTAAACAGGGGAGGAGCAGTCAGGGTGCTCCGAAGGAAAGGGGGGTGCCAACTAGAGGGCATGGGTGGAAGCTGGGTGGGGGTTCAGGGGAGAAAGGAGGAGGTGTTACTTCACTGAGAGGGTGATGGAGCCATGGAATGCGCTGTCTAGGGGGCTGGTGGAGGCAGAGATGGTGCAGGGGTTCACGAGGGGGTGGGACAGGTACAGGGAAAGGGTTCTGGAAGCAAAGTTCTGTGCAGCAGGAATATCCAGAACTGGGAAGGGAGAAGCTACAGAGGGCAAGGGGGGCAGTAAGGTCAGCTCCCAGGGTGGGGACTGACCAAACGAGCAGACACTAAAGATTGTTAGGCCTATTCTGCTGGCATTTTAGTATGTTAGTATAGAGTCCCTGTGTTCAATCATCCTGGCTGTCCAGCCGGGGGATTATTTAGCTTCCATAGATCTGAAGGATGCCATCTCCACATCCCCATTCAACAGTCTGAGGTTACTCAGGTTCATGGTCCTGGGTCAGCACTTCTAATACAGGGTGCTCCAATTTGGGCTGGCAACAGCCCCATGGGTTTTCTTGAAGGTGCTCATAGTCCTGGTGGCTCAACTACGACAGGAGGGACATCATGTTTATCCCTTCCTGGACGATCTGATCATTTGAGCACTGTCTGTACAACTGGCAAGGACATCAGTGACCAGGACTCTGGAGGTGTTAGGAGTCACATGGCTGGATGGTGAATTTCAGAGAAGAGCTCTTTCGAGTCACAGACCCTGGAACACTTGGGAGCCGTGTTCAAGACAGACCAGTGGAAGGTCTTCCTCTCACCAGCCGGGATGGAGACCCTGGCTGAGAGTGGTTCAGCGGCTGAGGAGCCAATCGTTGGTTTCTGCTCGCTGTCTGCTATGAATTCTAGGCTTCAGGACAGTGACTACAGAACTAGTCCTGTGCGCTTGGCTTCATATGCGGCCCCTACAGATAGAGTCACTGTCAGCTAGGATCCAACCTCAGAAGATTAGCAGGCTAGGATTCCTGTCTCACAATTGCAGCAGTCTCAGAGTTAGTGAGTGGATATAGAAAACCTGAGCAAAGGGTCTCTCTTGGAAGTCCCCTCAGAGTGGATTCTGACATCTGATGCCAGCATGTCAGGTTTGGGGGCAGTCCTGGCCACATTTCCATTCAGAGGACTTGGTCAGTGCAGGAACAGCAACTACACAAATGTCCTGGAAATGAGGGCAGTGCATCTTGTTCTCCTTCATTTTCAAAGTCAGGTGCAGTCAAAAGCCATGAAAATAAGGTCAGACAATGCTGTCATGGTGGCGTACACAAACAATCAAGGGGGGGGGGAGAGACAAAGAGCAGGGAGATGCTGAAAGAAGCCACTGCTCTCCTCCTGTGGAGAGGAGAAACTTCTCTCACCGCCAGTTCACTTGGCAGGGGAATTGAACATTCAGGTCGATTGGCTAAGCTACAAAAATGTTCATCCAGAGGAGGAGTGGATGTTGAACCAGGAGGTGCTCGACCTTCTGTTTTAAAGGTTCGGTCATCTTCAGATCAACCTGTTCGCCACCAGCCACAATGCCCAAGTTCAATGGTTCTTCCACTACCAGTGTCCACAGGCGGAAGCACTGGATGCCCTGTCACAAGCATGGAATTTCAACAGAGTGTATGCCATCCCTTCTCTGCCACTCCTCCCCAAAGTCATACGCAAAACAAGGCACTCAAGAGGAAGCTTTCTTCCAATAGCTCCAGAGTGGCCCAGAAAACCATGGTTCTCAGACTTTGTGAACCTAACTTACTCAAAGTGCACAGTTTCACCTTCCAGTGTGAATGCAGGGGAGCCCTTCCCTCACAAGGCCCCATTCTGCATCTCAATCCAGGAGTGATGCATCTCACGGCCTGGCTCCTGAAAAGGAGACTCTTGAAGCAGGTTTCTCCGAGAAGGTGGTGGACACCCTGATGGCTGCCAGGAAGAATCCCACGTCGGCAGCTTATGCTCGTGCGTGGGCCGGGGGAAAAATTATCCGGCCTTCTAAAGCCACGGTTCTGCAAGTTTTGGATTTACTGCAGGAAGGAGTGGAGAAAGATCTGGCCTTTTGAGCACCTCGAGAGGTCAGGAGTTTGTCCTTGGAGCCTCCTTGGGTTCATCCCTAGGGACTAACAAGGAGGTTATTTGTTTTATGCAGGCTGTCAGCAAGAGTTGACCTCTGTTCTGATCCCCTATTCCCCCCATGTGATTCGAAACTGGTTCTGAATGCTCTTTGTAAGGAGCCTTTCAAACAGGTTTTGGCAATACCATTGGACGTGCCTTCTTACAAGGTTTGCGTTTCTTAGTTGCCAAGTGCTCAAGCAGAGGGGACTGGTGAGCTCAGGCTTTGTCCCACAATGAGCCACACCTTGTCTTGCATAAGGACAAGGTGGTGCTCAGAAGAGTTCCATTTTCATTCTGAATAGAAACAGACCGATGGCAGATAAGGACAGCTTGGCCCACCTAGTCCGCCCATTTCCCTACCTAGAGGATAAGCTGCAGATCCTATTTAACCAACAGCCCATTTCTTCCTATCCCCACAAAAATTGCCTTATGTCTGTCCCATGCATTCTTGAATTCTTCCACCGTTTTAAACCCCACAACCTCTTTAGGAAGGCTGTTCCATGTGTCCACCACCCTCTCTGTGAAAAAATACTTCCTCACATTGCCCCTGAGCCGTCCCCCCTCTATCTTCAAATTGTATCCCCTTGTTCTTGCACATCTTTTTCTGAACGATGCTACCCTCTTGGACTTTGTTGATTCCACTGAGGTACTTAAGTGTTTCTATCATGTCCCTGAATAGTCCCATGGCATTCTCTGTTAACCAAGAAATCTGTCTTCCATCTTTCTGCCCACAATCTACTCACCCAAAGGAGAAGTTGCACAAGTTAGATTTGCGACAGGCCATTAGGACATACCTTAGATGGACTGCTGACTTCCTAAAATTGGATAGGTTGTTCGTTCTTTTCAAAGCACACAAGCAGGAATAAAAGGCCTCCATGGCCACCCTAGCAAGGTGGGTGAGGGCCTGCATTGCCCAGACTTAAGTCGCAGAAAAGAAGAGGCCTCAGACTCTGATCAAGGCTCACTTCACCAGGGCTATGGCTACCTCCTGGGCGGATAGAGGTGAAGCATCTGTTTTAGAGTTTTGCAAGACAGCTATGTGGTCCTCCATCCACACATTCACCAAGTACAACAGAGTAAGCTCCGCTAATGTGGCCCTAGATCACGGAGTTTTGCAAGTGGCAGTTAGCAGGTAAAACTAATTTCCTGTACGTAGTTGACATATGGGACAATATTCTCTCCCACCCATTTTTTCTGGGTACTGCTTCTTAGAACCCAGTTGTAACGGCTACCCATTGACAATGTGGAGCACTACAGAAAGAACACATTTCTTCATACTTAATTTTCTTCTATTAGCTCCTACATGGTCAATGAGGCCCACTTGGGAGCTTTGCTCCTGCAGGAAAATACTGCCCAGTATGCCAACATGGGTATGCCCATTCTGCTCTGATTGCAAGTCTGTTCAAACATCCCTCTGTAATTTACCTGCTGCACTTGTGTTTATATAGATATGCAAAAAAAAAAAAAAAAAAATTCCACATTAGAATGTTGGTTTCTAGCATACAGATTTATCAGGTTCAAATTTGGTGTTAAAGGGTGCCTCCTTTGTCGCAGTTGAGTGCTTATACTGCATGCAGTCTCTCTCTTTAATAAGTCTGTTTCAACACATTTTACAATACAAAAACATTAAAAAGAGAAGCTCCCTTACCTTTTCTGGGAGCTCCTCCAGGCTATTCTCTTTTCTGTTGATCACATATATATGTACACACACTATATGTATATGTGTGTGTTATAAACACACACACACACACACACACACACACATATATATACAATATATAGCTCTCTCTCTATATATAGATATAGATATATATATATATATATATCTATATATATATCTATATATATATATCTATCTATCTATATCTATATCTATATCTATATCTATATCTATATCTAGCTATCTCTAGCTATCTCTCTATCCCTCATATATACACACACACACACACACACACACACACACACACACACACACACACACATATACATACACACACACACACATATATACATACATACATACATATATACATAGATATACATATATACATACATACACACATATGTCTATACATCTATATATTCTGATTGCAGTAGTGCTACCATACTAAGTTAGTATAGCACTTTTTAAGGTTAATGGGTCACATTTTGCACCTTAATAACTCTGCCACTGTTCAACGGATTTGCCTGAAATTGGTATGCATAATTGGGCATAGTAGATCTTGGGATCTGCTTAGTTTCCTACCAGTTGGATATACGGCTGCGGAGTTATTAAGCGACAACCAATTACGCAATTACACTTTTTTGTGATTTCTTTGCTCTCACCTACAGGTCGCACGGTTTGCGCGACCAGTCCGAAAACTTCAGGGAGCATGCAGCCAGCCAGGGTCCCTGATATGCCTTTTGAAGATTTTGTGAAAAAATATTGAACAGTTCAAAAGTTAGTCAAAAACAAGTTCCATTATAAGTCAATGGGAAAAGTTAACAAAAAGTTCAACACTTTTGCAAATGGCCATTTTACTTTCGCAAATCCACCATTTTGTTTTCAGTTGGTGATCAGAAAAAATGCTTGGCATTTAAATTTGGGACCCTCTAGCAACACAATTATTTTTGTGTTTACCTAGTTGGACCCTGAGCATGCTAGGCATGTCTTTTTTTTGAGGTCATACACCCTAGAAGAAAAAATTACTCACCTTAGTAATTATGTTCCTTCTAATGGAGTCTTGCTGTATTCTGACTATTGCAGTTAGCCTCAGCCTTTAAACTGCCCCAGAGAACAAAGGATCAACTTTCTATGCAGATCATAGAATGCTGAGCTCGAGCTTGGTTGAGGTCTCTGTCTGGAGCCCTTTGAAATCCAACCGTCAGATTCTTACGAGCAAAAACGCACCAATTATTCCATGTGGAAATTGTAAAATTTTTACTAGCCAATTGGCAACAAAAAGCTTTGGATCCCCAAAGGAATACTCAAGTCAGGAAACTCAAAACAAAAAACCAATCCAATTAAGAATAAAGATAAAACAAACACCCAAACCAAAAGAAGAGGGTGTGAAAGGAGCACCCCTGAGATGTAACACTGCACCTGCACACCTACTTCCTAAAAACAGGTTCTGAGAGGGGAGGCAGGGAAGGAGGTCAGAATACAGCAAGACTCCATCAGAAGAAACATAATTACTAAGGTGAGTAATTTTTTCTTCAAACAACATGAAGTCTTGCTGTATTCTGACTATTGCAGACTACCAAACAGTACCTCCATGGAGGAGGGAGAACCTACTTTGGGAATAGGCTCTGAAGTACTGCTGTGCCGAATCGAGCATCACTCCTAGCCTGTATATCCAGAGAGTAATGCTTTGTAAAGGTATGGACTGTTTTCCAGGTGGCTGCTTGACAAATTTCTAAGAGAGGAATATCCCTGGCAGCAGCCAGGGAAGCAGCTGTACCTCTGGTGGAGTGAGCCCTCAGGCCTGAGGGTGGAATATTTCCTAGTCTCATAGCAGAATTGTATACAAGACATAATCCACCTGGCAATAGTTCTCTTGGTGGCAGGTTTGCCCTTCCCCACTTCTCCATAAGTGAGGAACAGCTGGAGGGAATCAAACCTGTGACCCTTGGTACGCTCTATATAGTAGCTAAGGGCCCTTTTAACATCTAAACTGTGTAGCCACCTCTCTCCTGAAGAGGAATGATCAGTTAAGAAAACAGGAAGAGACAGACTGGTTCAAGTGAAAATCTGAAACCACTTTGGGCAAGAACCTTCTATTGGTTCCAAGGACCACTTTATCCCTATAAAAGCAGATACAATCAGGTTCCACTGACTGGGCTTGCAGTTCACTGATATGTCTGGCAGAGGTAATGGCTACTAAAAAACAGTTTTCCAAGTCAAGTACTTCAGCTCTACTGAGGACATGGGCTCAAAGGGAGGTTGCATCAATTGAGCAACACAAACATTTAAATCCCAGGCAGGGGCAGGGTCTCTGAATGAAGGATCTGTATGAAGCAATCCTTTGAAAAATTTACAGAACACAGGATGAGATGATAGCGAGGAAGACTTCCCCACTGACAG
Source organism: Neoceratodus forsteri (assembly GCA_016271365.2). NCBI lineage: Eukaryota > Metazoa > Chordata > Ceratodontiformes > Ceratodontidae > Neoceratodus > Neoceratodus forsteri. The sequence continues at coordinate 481,082,450 of JADMNL010000022.1, read as the reverse complement.
AAAAGCAGAGACAGCTGACAAGTGATCTTTTAGAGTAGCTGGTCTGAGGCCTAGGCCATTAAGATGGGCCAAATGCCGAATCTTTTCCATTTGGAGTTATAGGTCTTTCTAGTGGCGGGCTTTCATGAGGCTTTGAAGATGTCCAGAACACCCCGAGACAGATGCAAATCTAACTCTTCAAGAGCCATGCCTTGAGATTGAGAGACTGAAGATTGGGGTCCCAACTCCTCCCCTGAGAGGGGGTTACCAGGTTGTAATTCCTGGGAAGCGACAGGGGAAGATGGACTGCTAGGGACAGTAACAGGGGGTACCAAGGCGGTCTGGCCCAATCTGGAGCAATCAGAATCACTTTGCAGGGTTGTGACTTTATCTTGACTAAAACTTTGAACAGTAGAGGAAAGGGAGGGAAAGCATACAGAAACTTTCCTTCCCAGTTCAGAATCAGAGCATCCAGAGGGACTGTGCCCAAGACTGGGGGTCTGCAACAAAAGAGAAAGTTGGTGATTGTCTGGGGCTGCAAAGAGATCTATCTCTAGAGTGCCCCACCTTGAAAAAAAATCACCTTCAAGACCAGAGGGTCCAGGGACCATTCGTGATGGCCCTGTGAAATCCTGCTCAGTGCATCTGCTAGCACATTGTCCTTCCCCAGAAGGTGGACTGCTATCAGAGAGGTTTGCAGGGAATAAGCCAGGGACCACAACTTCATGGCTTCTGTGCACAAGGCCATAGACCACATGCCTCCCTGCTTGTTGATATACCACATGGTGGTGGTGTTGTCTGTTCCAACTTGAACCACCTTGTTTTGCACTGACAGAGAAAGCGTGCAGGGCCAGAAAAACTGCCCTGAGTTCCAGGAGATTGATATGGAGAAGAGATTCCTGAGGGGACCACAGTCCCTGGGCAGTGAGGGCCCCCAGATGGGCTCCCCAGCCCAGGAGGGAAGCATCCATGGTAAGGACCATTGAATGAGACTGAGTGGCAAATGGGACCCCTTGCCTTAAACTGTCCTGATCCTGCCACCACTGAAGGGCTTGGATCAGGGTCCAGGTCACTGGGATCAGTTTGGTAAGGGAATCCTTCTTTGGGGACCAAAAGGCCCTCAAATGGAACTGAATGTCCCTCATCTGGAATCTTGCCCCTTGGACCACTGCTGTAGAGGCTGCCATGTGGCCCAAGAGCTGGAGGAAATGCCTTGCTGGTTGAGACACCTGAAGGCTGAAGGAAGAAGCCAGTTGTATAAGAACTGTTGCCCTTTCCAAGGGAAGAAATGCTCTTGCTTTGACAGTATCCAGCTCTGCCCCCTATGAAGGTAAGGAGCTGCACTGGCTCGAGAACTGACTTAGGAAGGTTGAGAAGAAATCCTAGAGAAGTAAGCACTTGCTGGGTCATTTGCAGGTCTGACTTGACTTGGTCTAGGGAATGGCCCACTATGAGCCAGTCGTCCAGATATGGAAAAATGGAAATCTTTTGCCTCCTTAGAAAGGCAACTACTACTGCCAGGCACTTTGTGAAGACCCTTGGGGCTGAAGTTAGGCCAAAGGGCATTGCTCTGAACTGATAGTGGCCTGAGGGCAACTCGAACCTGAGGTACTTTCTGTGGGAGAACCTGATGGGAATGTGAAAGTAGGCATCTTTGAGGTCCAGGGAGGCTAGCCAGTCCCCCGGTCTTAGAGAGGGAAGGATTATTCCCAGAGTTACCATCTTGAACTTTGGTTTTAAAAAGATGTTTGTTTAGGTATCTTAGGTCTACGATGGGTCGCCACTCCCTTGTCTTTTGGGGTAAGGAAGTACCTGGGGTACAGACCTTTGCCCCATTGAAGGGTAGGTACTCTCTCTCTCTATGGCTCTTAGCCAGCAGAGATGAAACCTCTGCCTCTAGGGCAAGGGTTTCTGAGAGACCTGCAGCTGGAAAAGATCTGGCTCTCCTCTTCGGAAATTTTTTGAAGCCGAGAACCAGTCCCTAGCCTACTACTTCCAGGACCCAGTTGTCTGATGCAAGACATCCAGTCCTGGACAAAGTAAGTCAACCTGCCCCCTACTGGAATAGGAGAGTCGACCCGGGCAGGCCCATCAGGGTGTCTGCTTGGCAGAGGCCTTAGGCTGAGGAGTGGATGCAGCCCTGCTCATCCCCCTTCTGCCTCTCCCTCTGAAGAACCCCCTCTGTGAAAAGGAAGAGGCTTATGGCTGGTAGAAGGGCCTATGAAAAGGCCTGCCCCTGCCCCTAGACTGCTGCCTTTGAGGAGTTGCCTGCCTCTCTCTAGCCTGAGCACTCCTGTAAGTGGTCCTGTACTCATCCATTTTCTTCATGTAATTCTGCTCCCCAAACAGAGAATTACCCACTACAGGAAAATCCATGGCCTTAGCATTGGTATCCTGTGAAAAGCTAGTACATCAGAGCCAAGCCATTCTCCGAAGAGCCACAGGTGTAGCCATGACTCTTGATGACATCACTGGAGTCCACAGCAGCATGAACAGAACTTCATGCCTCCATCCCATCTGGAGCCACCGCCTCCAGCTCCTCGGCTAGCTTGGGGGGGAAGCCTGTTTAGCCAGTGCCAGTACAGTGTCCCACATGGACTTCTGGTACCTGGCTGTATAGGCCATATAATTCGCCTGCCCGAGTCCCAAGGAAGATGCCATGTACTGTTTTTTTGCCATGGCATCAATCTTCCTGGAGTCTTTATCTGGGGGGTGTGAAGCCAAGGGAATGTTTGCCTTGTCACAGGCAGCAGCCTGCACTACCCCAACATGGCTGCATTGCTGGTATAAAAATTCCATATCTGAGCCTGATGGTGTGTACCTCTTGTCCATCCTTCTGTCAACAGGGAGTACAGAATTGGGAGACTTCAGGATTTTTTGTGTCCATTTCCCAAAAGATTTGTGAAGGGGAATAGGCAGTCTCCTGGACTCCGGGATGTCCATCATTTCCACATAAACAGGCTCCTCCTGATCCTCCATAGGAAGCTGGAGGGTTTCAGCCACTTTTCTGTAAAACAAAAAATGGGAAGGGGACTCAAAGCCTAGGAGGGGATATACCAGAAGGTCTGTCTGGAGAGATGTCTAGTTCCACAGGCACATCCAGACTTTCATCATCATCACCATCGTCTTCAAACTCCCCCCTCCTCCACAAATTCCGGTTCATAAAAATCTTCAGGAGTATAATCTTGAACCGGGGCAACCAACTGAACCGAACTCCTGCGAAAACGTGCCGGATCGATCGGTCGGAACCGGGCGAAGCGATTCCACAATTTGAATTGTTCTGGCCATTTCCTTGGCGGTCGGAACCTGAACCTCTGGATCCGAACTGGTCAATTTTTCTTTGCGTTTTCTTTTTGTAGGAACCGACCCCTCAGAATCTGTTCTCCTCTTGCCCGAAGAAGTATCACCCTGGTCAGAGGGCACTCCTGGTTCAGTCGGAACCGAACCGGGCTGGCCATCTGGGTCAGCGGACTTCTCAACCTCCTTTTCCCTCAGTCTACCTAGTCTCTTTTCAATGGTAGATTTAGGAACATTTTTACAAATTTGGCAGTCTGAATCGAGGTGTTCAAACCCCAGACAATAAACACAGGTGGTGTGGGGGTCGGCCTTAGCAAAGACCTCCCCACACTTACTGCAGTGTTGAAACCCAGTGGGCCCATTTTCTTTCTTGGGTTTCTCAGACATGGCCAACCTAACCAAGCTTACCTTTTTTATGGTAACCGCCAGGCAAGACTCCCTTATCGGTTCCTAACCGTGTCACGGGTGTTGGAAAAAACAGTTCAAAACACTTTTTTTTTTTTTAAAGAACCGATAAGAACCGGTAACCACACTCTAAAGCAAAACACAAGGATACAATACAAATGATCGGTTCAGTCGAACCGATCTAACACTTTACTATTTCCACACAGAAACAGAACAAAACCTATCTAGTACTCACGGTACCACAGACAGACAGAGACTAAACAGACTATGCGGAAATAAATTTGTTAAAAACCGACAACTTAAGAGACTTTAACAGACTTTCGAACCGAGCTGAAGGAGAAATCTCTAGAGCTACTGTTCAGTGAGGGGGAGTAAAGAATCTGACAGTTGGATTTCAAAGGGCTCCAGGCAGAGACGTCAACCGAGCTCGAGCTCAGCATTCTATGCTCTGCATAGAAAATTAACCCTTTTTCTCCGGGGCAGTTTAAAGGCTGGGGCTAACTGCAATAGTCAGAACACAGCAAGACTTCATGTTGTTTGAAATATGTTTTTCAAGTTTCTGGAAAAAGTACTTTCGCAAAGTAGTGTCGCAAATTTTTGCGAAAGCTTTCACAAATTGTGACACTACTTTTCCAGGCTATGGCAAAATGACAGCAATTCTTTGCCGCCCTGCTGCAAAAGAACGGTTTGATCTTTTGGGCTGAAATTTGGAGGAAAGAAAGCCAACATCCCACTGATGTGCCTTTTGGTGGTTTGGTGAAAAAACATTACAGGGCGACACAGTGACGGCACTCCAGAGTTAACATGTTTTCCCATTGGATAACATTACGGTATCCATTGAGCCTTTCGGGGCCCGCATCTCAGAAACGGTGCAAGATATGGACTTTTTGTCGCAAAAATGCTTAGCCCCCTAGTAGGGGCCAAGTACAAAACTAGCCAGGAAAGTCATAATTCATATGAAATTTACTTTTTTTTTCCACGTCGTGTGGTTCCCGAGATACAAGTAATTTAATATTCCAAGTCCTCATTTTCTGCTCCGAGGCCCATTGTTATGTACACATTCTTTGTTTGGACTGTTTTCTAATGCATTTTGGGGGGAAAAGAAGGGTGTGCCCTTTCGTTACTGTGCCAGTTAGCGTTTCCAGTTGTGCTTCCGTTACAGTATGTGGCACCATTACAGTCTACGCCACCGTGTGCGTTACAGTTTGCATTTTTGCTTGCGTTTGCATTTGTGTCATTTGGCATTGTTGCTGTTACCATTACCAGTTTCATTTGCAAATGCAGTACCATCCACGTGCGTTACGGTTTGCGTTTTCATACACGCTTGCATTTCTGCATTTCTGTTTAGTTCGTTTCCTTTGGCGTTATTTTTGCCGTTACTGTTACCATTTGCTTTTACAATTGCGGTACCATGACTGTGCGCGTAACAGTTTGCGTTTCTGTACTCACTTGCATTTGCATTTCTCTTCCCTTTGGCGTTGTTGCTGTTACCATTATCATTTGCATTAACAACTGCAGTTCCGTGACCATGCACGTTATGGTTTGCATTTCCGCTTGCACCTCCGCTCCAGTTTCCATTTGTTTCCTTTGGCATTATTCTTCTTCAAGTTAACTTTACCATTCGTGTTTACTATTGCTGTACCGTGGCTGTGCGCGTTACGGTTTGCATTTACGTGTGCGCTCGCGTTCGCATTTACATTTGTTCCCTTTCGCGTTCTTTTTGCTGTGACACTTAACATTACCATTTAAAATACCGCTGCCATCACTGTTCACGTTTCCAGTTGTGTTTTCATATGTGCTTCAATGTCCGTTTGTGTCACTGTTCGCTTTGGCGTCACTTTGCACTTGCATTTCTGTTAACGTTTTCTTTACTAGTTACGTTTCCATTACCATGTGCACCACTGTTGGCACTTCTGTTTGTGTTGCTGTTCCTGTAACTATGTCACAAGACATCAAGTGGCAGAAGCGCGGGGCCATTACACTTTCACTATTTGTCGTCATCATTCTCAAAATGAAAGGAAATTAGGGTTAAAAAAACTCTGTTTAATGCATCAGTTAGGTTTCCACAGCGACAAAGTGAAATTGGTGTTATGGTTGAAAACCCCTTGGACCCCCCAGTTCACCCCTGAAAAGCCGGCATCGGGTGCACGCTGGGGTCATCTGTCCCAACTCACCCCATTCTCCTATACCTCTGCTTCTTTACACATGTGATGGGGTGAGAGTTAGCTAATGACCAACGCACCCCGATGCCAGTTGGGGGTAGGCTGGGGTCCAAGGAGGGGTTCAACCTCAACACTGAATTTCCTCACTTTGTCGCTGTGGAATAACCCTAACTGATATATTAAATGAGTTTTTGCCTAATATACATACACACACTATATATATATATATATATATATATATGTATTTTACACACTACACACTACACACACTACACACACTACACATATACGTAAGTAATAAGCCACAACAGGGTGTGCATTAAAGGATTTTAATGCATGCCCCAGAGGTGTGCTAAGATACGAAGCCAAAGGTAGAGTGTCCTTACACCCCTGGGAAGTGCATTAAAATCCTTAAATGCACACCCTGGAGTGTGTTATCACACTTATAAAATTGGCCACCATCATAAAAGAATTAGTTTGATTTACTCGGATATGTTTTAATCCCTATTTGCCATTTTCAAGAGTGTATAATACCTCTAAAACATCTAAAAATGGAAAAGTATTCCCTATTAATGCATAAAATAGCATATCTCAGCAATAAGTTAACTATTGCAGTACTTTGCAGTTAAAGTATTTATTAGTAGAGTTGGTTGAAAATAAATATTTTCTGTGTGACGTAAATTTTATGATATAAATGCACTATGATATCTGTAAATTTGTAAAACTTATATAAGCAGTGTTTAAAACTTAATTTTCATTACAGTGTAGTTATAAAGTTTCATTGAAGGCAACCTCTATTTTTTTTTTTTTTTTTTTTTAATTCTTTTTATTAAGTTTTTAACTTGTATACATACAAGTCATCAGTGTTCACACATTTAAAAACATTCATTGCTATCAACATTGTACAGTCAGTGTATAAAACCAATATGAAATTCATACTAACTGGAATACACTACTCAGCTTTGCAGTTCCATATCTGTGGGACTGGTTCCAGGTCCCCGGCCCCATCTCCGGGTGGTTAGTATTTAAATGTAACATTTAAGGCTTGAGAAACTATGGGTGTTTCCCAGGCTGGCCTGGCTACTGACAGCACCCCAATAGGGTGTCCCTGCATTCAAAGGTCCAATGTCCCATCTTTCATTTGGTGAAACATTTAAAGGCAAGGACGCCCATCCCTTATTCAGGGGATGAGTTCCCTAGAGGGGGTAAAGGGGTCAAATCCAAGCCATAGTTCCGTCATTTACTTTAACTCCCATTCCAGGTTACAATCTGCCCTTAATAGTCAGTGCATTTGCCTAAGTCTCCTATATCAAGTTCACAGTATCCTCACAGGTCCCGTCCAGACTAAGCCTATTCAGCTGGGCTGAATTATATGTGGGCCTCTACCTCACGAGGGAGCCAGGTTTGGGTCTTCTGGGTCAAAATCTCTGCAATCTCAGCCTGTGACCCCCCCGGCAGGCACCTAAGCTGTAGTTCCTTAGGGAACAAAAGCAGGGTCTTTTAGCATGTAAAATATCTGTCAGCGTGTCCCTCTGGTGGTGAATGTCTCCTCCCGTTCGTTTAGACTATGTGTTATTTTTTCCATGTTATAAATCTGTTTTGTGATATCCCACCAGTCACGTAATGATGGAATTCTGGTTGTTAACCATTGTCTAGTTATTGCTTTTTTTTGCCACAGTTAGAAGAAAAGACAGCAGATATCTAGTGTTAGAGCCTCTATGTGGCCTAGGGAATATAAGGAATAAATACATATCTAGTGACATTTGGAGTTGCAGGTCTTTGAATTCTTGTAACTGGGCCTCCAGTTGCGTTAGGAAGGTGCTGAGTGCCACGCAGGCCCACATAATGTGAGTCAAGTTCGCCTGTGGTTCGCCACTCATTCTCCAACACTCCGCTGTTTTATTTGGGGAATAGTGACTTGTGACCACCGGGGATCTAAAGTAGCGGACTAAACCTTCCAAGCATATTCCCTCCATTGGTGTGAGCTAGTGACCCAGGCTAAGTAGCTGCACGCCTGCCTCCAATCCCCCGAAGAAAATTGATACCCTGTCTCCCTATATCACTGCATACGAATGTCCTTAGTGAGGGTTTCCCTTTGTGAGTTAAGGGTTTGGTAGTATAGTGATAAATGGTCCTGCTTCCTTGTATTGTTTAGTTGCATTTGACATTGAATTAGTGCCAGATAACCTTCTGGGTTCCACAAGGATCGCAGGAGACTTTCCACATAGTGTCGCAGTTGTAAATAATGGAAGAAGTCCTTATGTGGTAGGTGGAATTTTGTTTGGATTTCTGCGCAAGTCCAAATACATCCCTGTGTCACTACTTGTAATAAGTACTTTAACCCATGTTTTTCCCAGTTCAGGAAACCATTGTCCATATTATTTGGGGTGAAGTCCGTTAAGATTGAGATTGGACAGAGAAGCACTTGATACGATAGCAGTTGGTGGGATTTTTTAAGTGTGAACCAATTCTTAAACTGGTCCGCTAACCAAGGGTTGGAGATCTGGTGGATTTTCTCTCCCCGGTTCCTGGCGATAATTTTTGGTTTTCACTTAGGTGTTATGGTCCAGTACATAAAAGCAGAACTGCTATAGGATTGAGGCGAAAAAAAAAATAAAAAAAGACTTTAAACCTGCCAAGTTGCCTTTTTTTGGTGGGAAAGGGGGTACATTTCACCTGAGCACACCTCTATATGTTTCAAATGTATGTGCTTTCATAAACATCAGCAATGTATTTGAGCAGTTGAGTCTGCCTCTACCTATGTACAGTGTTTTCCCACTTTTTCTCTTTGTTTATAAAGTATTACTGTATTGCTTACTTTCCTCATCCTCTTTTTCCTCTGTGTTTCCCCACATTCAAGATGTAACCCCTAGATGGCGCTATCCCAGGGGCTACTACCCGTGCCTGATTTGCCACTAACAGGTTGAGGGGCCTGGATCCAATGGCGGGTGCCTCCACCCAGAGGTCAGGGTTTGCAATAGTTAAACTAACTTGGTCACAGCCCTCTGGGACACTGCAACCCCCCTTTCTTCCCACTAGTGGCCCACACAATATATCAGAATTACCTTCACAGTATACACTTACCCCCAGGTCTAGTTCCGGCACTGGGACCTCCTGTGAAATGAGATACAGTGCAACAGTCACAGTACAGTACTTTAACATGAACAAATACCTCAGGCAGTATAACTTTGCTGAAACAAGCAGCTCTGATTTATTGGGGGATATAACAAGGACAGGGAAATCAGGTTAATTAGCTTATCACTCTAATAATCTACCTATGGCTCTGTGCACAGGCCTATCCCTATCAGTTACTGTCCCTGGGTACCCAAGCCCTAGTGGCTAGTCCAAACCGTGGCAGCTGGTAGGGGCCCTTTCACCAGAGAAAAAGGAGAATTAAACAGTCAGCAGTACAGTAATTCCATTTGGATTTAATGTGGCAATTCAACAGGGAGGCGACCCTGAATTAGTACTCACGACCTCCAAATAAGATAGGGTCCTTCAATGTCAGCAGGGCTCACTTGAGGTACACAAACCTCTTCACACATCCATATAAAAGAAAGCACTATACCAGGCAGGCTGCATCTGTATCCCGATCGCAATTACTGCACAATACCCGGAGAACACACAGCAGATTCAGTTCCTGACAGACCGAGTGCAATTTTCAGCAATTTCTCCAGTCTTCTACAGGGTGAGCCTGGTTTCTACTCTTCAGAGATCCTTTGATTCTTTTCACAGGACAGTTCAGTCTAACAAGCTGCAGACGGAACTCTGGGCCTTACACGTTTTTTGACTAAAACTGCACACTGAAAAACACAGGGCTCCTTCCTTCTTCACTGCCAAAGCTCAACTGAACTTCAACCCGACAAAACCGGGCACTTCCTTTGAGTTCCTCCCAGTTCTTGACTGGATTGGCTGTCACTCACAATAGACTGCTGCTGTTGGTCCAAAAGGCACTGAAGTCTAAACTACATCTCCCAGAGTCACTGCCCATACAATCCTCTTGTGGCTGGCTCAGATTATGAGTCCAAGTTCTGATTCGTCCAAGGCACCATTTTAGAGCTAGCTTACCCCACACTGATTGGTCCAGTTCAGCAGTTCAAAACTAGAATGGGGAACTAGCAGACACAGTTCTGACTGCAAAAAAGCAGGTTAGACAAACTGTAATTTCATTATTACTCTAAATAATTTCTGGCAAACAGTTACATCTTTCACATAGGTTCCTTTGCACTCCTAGTGACTGCAAAATGAGTGAATTGGCAGCAGCTCGGTGGTACTCAGAAGAAGAACACACAGTCCCCCATACAAACTAATTATGTCTGCAAGCAGACAGCTCTTAAAGAGACAATACCAGAGGTTCTAAAAACACTCACTGATAAATGGCTTAAACGGCAAACACCATTCAGGCTTGGAGCATTCAAGCAAGCTCCTGGAAGTCTTTTGGGAACCCCCATTTGCAGGGGGGTTACAAAGACATCAAATGTTTTTCATGGAATGTTTACCATGGAATACAGGATTCAAAATTCTGCTCTGTTCCACTTGCAGAATGTTACTCTCCTGACATTCTGTACACACAGACAACAAAGGCCTGTTTTAGAGCCACAGACTCAATTATCTAACTGTCAAGGTAAGCAAGAGATTTCCCTGATGAGCAGGCAAAGACAGAAGGGGGATTTTTCACTGTTAGTAAGGAAACAGTTTTAGTGAAAACTACAAACAATACTTAATGTTTCTAATTTGTTTGTGTGTATAAGGAGAGTGTGATGATCAAGGAAACAACATTTAATTAAGTTTTATTTTTTATTTAAAGGTAGTTTTATTTTTAGGGCCTAGTTGAAGGTTTTTACAGTGTAAAGGTAGCAGCCATGTTTGTGATGGAAGACCAGTTCTGGTTGCAGGGGGACTGATGGAAGATGGTTCTGGTTGTAGGACGACTGATTTGTTCATTGTGTGATGTGGTTTAGGACCAGGATGATTGTGCGTATAGAGAGATTTAATGTACAGTCAGCTGATGGAACTAGAAGGGAACAGGATCAGATGCGTTTCAGTATAGTAGCTGCTTCTTGTTTGTACAGGGTTTCTTGTGGATTTTACTTGGTAGAAGGTTATTTCTTTTCTTTCTTACTACTTCTAAGGGGCTTGCAGGGTATTGTTTTTGGGGCTGTTGGAAGTTTGAAAACTGGTTTGGTGGCTGTAAGTGGGCTCATTTGTTGGCTGTTTCACTGTGTAACAGGCTGCACTGGTGGAGGCCTATTTCTTCTGATTTAAAACCTATTTGGTGGGATTTGCTTGGGGCTGTTTCTTTGGCTGCAGGGCCTGGAGGGGCAGACACAGGGCTGATACACTCGAGAGAGGGAGATGGGTGTAGGCCCTAATACCACCCTCCCCCACCCCAGCGCTCTACTTATTTATAGGGGAACACCTGCCCTGCAATTGGAGGAAAAGGCTGCAGGTGCAGCTCATGTAGTTCTAGCCACTGGGGGTGGATTTAAAGGCTGGGACAGAGGAGCTTAGGGAGTTGTTCACTTCCCTTATAAGTTTAATGTGTTGTACTCCACCTAGTAACAGGGTTACTTGTTTTCTGTGGGACTGTATCTAGGATTAGTGGGTGACCTAATTAGTCAGTAGGTGTATATCTTGGACTAGGGGGGGAACGGTGGCTCACCCAAGTAAACCTACTTGGAGGGGGATGGGACCACACGTCATTAAGGCCTGCATCTTAGGGAGGGTGGTGGGGTGCACAGGGTGTGGGGCAGTCATGATACTGGACTGGGCTTGGAAGTTCAGTGGTTGCCCAGTGTGCTACCAGCTGGCACAGCTTAGGGAGGAGGTTGCGGGGATTAGGAGACAGCTGGGGGAAGAGGGGAGGTATGGTTGGGGAAGAGAGCAGGGCATCTTCCACGGGGTTGCACAAGCACTAGAGGCGGGGGCATAGGGAAAGCAGTGCAGGAGAATACTCTGGGGACACATAGGGACCCTGGCAGAGGGGGCCCAAAAGGAGGACACTACCAAGGAAGCAGACAGGTAACTGGGGACCCTCACAAAGGGGGGCCAGAGGGACAACATTCTCAGGGAAGTAGGCAGATGGCTGGGGCTGGACAGAAGGAAGCAAGGTGGGGAGGTGGATCGGACCTTACGCTCAGTAACTGCTTCAATTTTTTTCTGCTTGACGATGAGGGGGGTGATGTAGCTATGACAGGGGTTGTTAGAGCTGGAAAGGGAGTGGGGGGCAGGAGGTGGGTGCTGGATAGCAGGAGGAATGGGGGGAACCTGAAATGCAGGAAAATGGGGGGGAGCAGTGGATCACAGCAGGAGGGGCAGGGGGAAAAGAGAGGAAAGTGCAAGGAGAAGGACCAGTTGGGAGGAAAGGGCAAGGAGAAGGACCAGAAGTACAAGTAGGATACAGTAAAGGGAGCTGAGGGTTTAGGCCAGGGGAGCATGACAAGCAAGGAGGGACTGAACAGAGACAGGAAGGAAGGCAGGGAAGGAGGACGACCCAGGCTAGTTTAGCAGATGGGGGAGAAGGACCAGTTGCGAGAAGTGAGGGGGAGTTAGCGAGGCACAGAAGGATACTCTGGAGGAGGAGAGGCATAGGATCAGAGAGGAGGGGGATGGCCAGGGTAAATGCTGGGGCAGCATGTGGCACCCATATATGGGGAGGAACAAGGAGCTGGCTGGGTGGAGGGGCCAGTAGAAAGGATGAGGGACATGGAAGGGCGGGGGGGAAATGGAGGAAAAGGAGCGGTCAGAGTGCTCCTGTTGGGGAATTCTATGATCAGGGGTATCAAATGGGATAAGGAGGGGCCTGGCGGTTAGAACAAAATGCTTCCCTGGACTAACAGTGCACAGGGCCAAGCACAGTATATCAACTAGCAAGGATTGTGGGGGTTCATGGACATACTGGTCCACCTGGGTACAAATGACATTATGGGAAATAGCGAGCAGAGATACAGGCAAGGTTCAGGAGCTTGCCAGGGTCTGTTCATGACAGGGGTGCATGCGTTCCTTCTCGAAAATCCTGCTGGTGCCAAGGGCTAGTGGGGAGCACAAAAGGAAGATTAGGGAGATAAACCAGTGGCTCAGGGAGTGGTGTGAGGCCAGAGGGTATGGGTTGATGGGGGATTGGGAGGAGACCTGGGAGGATAAGGAGCTGTATGCTAGAGATAGGCTCCATCTCAATTTGGAGGGAAGAAGAATCCTTAAGTTGAAAATAGAGGGGTTCATTGGTGAAGTGAGGTTTAAACTTGTGAAGGGGGAGGAATGGGAGAAAAGGCTGTCGAGGGGGGTCTGATAAAGGAGGGACTCTGTCTCCACCCCCCTGGGGAGCTGGAGGAATGCGGGAAAAGGACGACTGGTAAAGTGCAGACCAGGGGAAAATGGAATCCCCATGGGAACACGAGCAGGGGAAATGGAAGTATAGGGAAAGGGTGGAAGGTAGTCCTGCTAAATGCCAGGAGCTTGTGCAATAAAATGCCTGAGCTCCAGGCGATGCTAACTGAGAGAGCGGTGTATGTGGCAGTGGTCACTGAGACCTGGGCCACTGCAGGACAAGACTGGGACCTCAACCTGGAGGGTTCACGCTATGTTCAGGAAGGACGGGGAGGGAAGGGAGGAGGATAGCAATAATAGTTAAAAACTGCACTGGCATAGGGGGAGAGGAGGCGGAGGAACTGTGGAGGATTTGGGTCACCTTGATAACAAGGGGGGCAAGAGTAAAAATAGGGTGGTGTATAGACCCCTGCACTGGCGGAGGAGCTGGAGAAGAGTCTGGTGGCAGATGCTGGGAGACACTGCAGATTGGGCAGGGGAAGGGTGGTGGTGTTGGGGGACTTAAACATGCCAGAAACAGACTGGGAGACTATGACATCCTCGGTGGCCAGGGAACAGAGGTTGTTGGATGTCTCAAGATGCGTTCTTAACTCAGCAGGTGGGGGCGCCGACCAGGGAGGCACGGGTACTGGATGTGGTCCTGGCAGACAGTGACCAGATTGGGGGCCTGGAGGCAAGGGCCCCGTTGGCGGGGAGTGACCATGCCATGCTCTGGTTCTGCCTGGACCTAGGAGGGGTAGAAGGCTGCACAAAGACAGAGGTAACTGACTTCGAGGGGCTGATTTTAAGGAAATGAGAAGGATCCTTAAGGAACATTTGGATGTGATTGGGTCAGACATGGACGCTGACAGTAGGTGGGAAATAATCAGGAAAGGGGTGCAGGATGCTACCAGCACCTTTGGCAGAGTAAGATGAAAATGCGTGGGCCTGAAAACCCTGCTGGTGTACCAGGGAGGTTCAGGAGGTGGTGAGCGGGGAAAGAAGGCAGCCTATAGGCAATTCAAGTGCTCAAGGAGTGAAAGGGATCAAGGGGAGTATGAACTGATGGCTAGAAGGGCCACTAGGGTGGTGAGGGTGGCTAAGGCAAGGAACCTGGCCAGGGAAATTAGGAGAGGGAACAAGGGGTTCTTTAGATACACTGGGGAAAAAGGAAGAGTGAAGGGGCAGATTAGCAGGATTAAAACAAGGGAGAGATGGGCACAAGACCCAGGGGAGCAGGCTGAGGTACTAAATGAGTACTTCATCTCAGTTTTCACCAAGGAAAATGGGGTGCTGCATCATACATGGGAGGAGACAATGATACTGAGGAGGGGGGAACCCTTACCAATCGGTGGGTCTGGGGAGAGGGGGAGGCATCACTGGCAGGGGGAGGCTAAGCAGGGAGAAGAGGTAGCGGAGGTGGAAATCACAGCAGAGAGAGTGAGGGAAGCCCTCAGGTCCCTTAAGACAGAGAAAGTACCGGGGCCGGGTAAATTACATCCCAGAGTGCTGAAGGAACTTGCGGATGTCCTGACGAAACCCCTGGCGGAGCTTTTCACCATCCCTCTTGAGGACAGGGTGGGTGCCCTTGGACTAGAAGATGGCACATATAGTGCCTATCCACGGGGGGGGGGGAGGAAGGGATCAAGGGAAGTGGCAAGGAACTACAGGCCCGTCAGCCTGACATCGGTGGTGGGCAAGGTAATGGATGGCATTGTCAAGGAGAGGCTGGAAGGGGGGGGAACCTGGAAAAGTCAGGGTGCCTGGACGATAGACAGCATGGATTCATCCCAGGGAAATCG